>JADANN010000099.1:0-1282500 GCA_018806985.1 Angiostrongylus vasorum | reverse complement strand
AAGTTGCATTTATGTCCAGCTACAAGGATTTTGAATTCACATGCAGAAAACCGCAATTGTTTTCACATCAAGACGACGTGTGGTAGAAACCAGGCCATTTTTTTTCCCTACAGAACTGTTCGTATACTATCAAGAATCTCCGTAATGTGTGTTTCCAAGGATCCGAAAACCGTCGATGTAGCCGAAAATGAGAAGGATGTTACCTCTTCAGCGTTGTCGCACGAAATGCAAGCGGTAAGGTTTCTCATGGCCATAGCTGTTTTTTATAATCGAAACCAAATCGGGGAACCTTATGACCTAGAAGGGTATCATCATCGTGGAAATTCCCATATCACCTAGGTACTTGATACTTATTTGATACTTGAATGGCCCGTTCTCACTGGTTGTGCGGGCTCCAGCGTAATCTCCACTTTTTTGGAGATTTTCTGGTTAAGTCATCGTGGTTCCCTGGAATCCCGAGGTCAGCCTGAGCAAAGTCTGCCCCACGTCTTCACCACCACAGCCAGTCGCTGCCCTTGTGGATCAGAGGGAGATTTGCCACCATGCAACATTGATGCCAGGACGGTTGCAGATCCTAGTATTGGTTTACTCTTAGCTAGGTTTCCTTATGGAAACGCTGGGCTCCTTCTCAGCTTCGGAGACCCTGCCAGGGGGGATGAATCCCCCGCACCGCTGCACATCGTAGCCCGACACCCAGGAATACCGCCCAGCTACGATGGGGCGGTAAACCTTTAGGAAGATCACCTCGGTTCCGGCGAATTATTAAACCTGGAGAAATGAGTGCTACTTGCTTGATCAATTACTCGCTTGTTGCTAACATAAACATGAAAATATGTCAACAGTACTTATAGTGCAAATTTAGTCCATGCTAAGCAAAGACTTCGTTAACAGGAAACACAATCGGTAAAAAGAACTTCGTGTCTGCTCTTTGGCCATGTTTCTGTGAAACTGTCTACTCCTGAGGTGGCTACTTCCCGTAGACCTTGTGTACTCATAAATCCTTTATTCGCTGTCCTTATAATTCTGCGACCCACCCTTATGAAACAGGAACACCTTTTAATGCGCTCTCAAAGCGCAGTGGGTTTGAGATGACGTGCAATACACATATGGTTGTTGCTCCGTTCCTGGTTTAGACAAACTTTGCGCACCTCCATCCCTTCGAGGTAGGTAAGTTGGCTGGTAAGAGACTTGTCTAGGAGGATAAAAGCATAAAAGCACTGACGTGATAGATTAGTAGGCAAGGCAACTGCGAGTCTGTACGGTGCAGATACGAATTTAATCACCCCTACGATGCCCGAAGAAACAGAAATCGAGACGAGTCTCTAAGGGAATTGAGTGACGCTAAACGCTTTAGCCTCCAAGGTTGTCGTCTTCCTGTCCTGATTCAAACCCTCGGGACATATTCTTTCCAATATCGCACCTCAGCTGCTAAATTTCGATGCGGTAGAATTTCTCGGACAGGCTGTGTAAAATATCTGATATGATAGCGCTATTCCTGGAAAGTTAACGTGAACTACAGGCTTGGAGTGCACTAGAAATCTATTATTTTAGTCTTTGGAGCGGGTTTTTCTCTCAAAAACAATTCGATGGTTGAACATTTATTAAATTCAATAGTTTCAAGTTTGTAACATTCGAATTATACAAGCAACCAAATTGTTGAACGTTTTCTAAAATATCTTCGCCTATTTCACAAATATCATCGAGAACAATCCTATGAACCACAAGATTGCTGAGATATTTGCAAAACTCCGGACCGTAGGTGTTTGCGCTGGGAAACGAACGCGCTATTGTTCTTTCCGGGGAGTAACGCGTTCACCACCACACCATGCGGGTCCTTCGTTTCGCCTGTCTCTCAGCTAGTTCTATCGATCTGTGCCATCAGCAATCACCCGTCAACGGGATTGATCTGGGGAGCCCACATCGGCATTGAACCCAGTTAAGCTGAGGCTGTAGTTGAATTCACAATATTTTACCTTTTATTTTCTGCCTTCTATACTTTTTATGGTAGGTTATTAAGCGAAATACAACCATAAGATTGCTGAGATATTTGCATGGTGTGGTGGTGAACGCGTTGCTCTCCGGAAAGGACAATAGCGCGTTCGTTCCCCACCGCAAACACCTGCGGTCCGGAGTTTTGCAAATACCTTAGCAATCTTGTGGTTGTATTTCGCTTAATAACCTGCCATAAAAAAGTATAGAAGGCAGAAAATAAAAGGTAAAATATTGCCAAATCCTATGAACCGTTCCAGATTTAGTTGAGAGCAAAAGTGGCGGTTTCCTAACAAACGGTCGAAGTTCTGACCACATCTATGGAATGCCCTGGAGTACTGCAGTCGCATCCTGAAATAGGGGTGGAGATGCACCTCAAGGGTGAATTGAATAAACAATTTAATTCAAGCTAAAGATGGAAGCGTGAGTAGTGCAGATGAAAATACTTCATTTGAACTAGTTCGGTGGTTTAGTTCAAGCTCAGCTGTAAGTGCGTTTTCGATCTGGGGAGATACGCGTGCACGAGAGAAAGGTCCTCCGGAAACGGAGAGGACGAGGCTTTGTGGCCCCCAAATGCGCCCGCGCGTCATCCGCTGCGGGTCCAAGTGCCCCAGGGATCGGCGGCGGAGCGAGTTCGGCCTCGCCGTCACCTCGGCTCCGACGGCGGACGTGTGCGGACGACGGACGGAGCGTGTCTGGCGTCTCGCGCCGTCGACGTGTTATCGGCGCCCTGTGGCGCGCGGAATTCCTTCCGCGTCTGCGCCTCCCGCATTCCGATCATCGATCGATCGCCGTAACGTCCCTGATCGTCCTGTTCGCATTCCAGCACCATTCGCCGATATTTTAATATCGTCGTCCGCAGACAGACGCACAGACGGACATCGAAAGCTCCAGAGTGCCTGTGATCTTCCCCTGCTTTCTTTTCATCTCACCGCATTCCCTCCCTTCCCTGAATACCATATGTGGCATTTCAGTTTTTGTCTTGACATTTTCTGAGAAATCCACCCCTGCGCCTATCATAGCTTTTCGACTAACTCAAAACCCGACCTAAACCACACAACCCGTATAGTTAGATGAAGTCGTTACAGTACCAATACTGGATAGCTCTTTGTCTCACGATAGGCCTTTTTTGCGATTCTTTCGCACCAGTTGGATACTGCTCATAAGCAAAATGTGTTTAGGACAAAATAGTAGCGTTAAAGTTTGAGTAAATATCATCTTATTACAAGCAACTGAAATGTCTAGGGTGAGGAATTCTTTCGATTTTCACAGCTGCTTTCTGAAGTGATGAGATGCATAGGCGTCATATCGGCACCAGAGTGTTCATAGTGCCGAATAATAGAGGGTACTTGTGTGTAATTGTCGGTGTGTGAACTTGTTCTTTCTTCGATTTGGGCGTTGTTTGTCGTGATACCGTTTCGGTATCTAAGGAAGATCATCGCTGTGTGTGTGTATTGGCTGAATTTCTCCGTTTACTTCCATTTTCATCGTCGTTGTTTGATAGATAGAACCGTGCGAATGCGCGCCATCTCCCCTATCCGCTCGTCACCGTTTCTCCTCTTTGTCTTGCTTCTACCTAAACACAACATGTGATGCTTGGATTGCATTGATGGGATCTGCCAGCTACTAGACTTCCCTTCCCAGTATTCTACTACTAGTTAGAAAGCATCCTGAGCTACCACTTCGGCCGATTGGCGGGTTCTGTCGGCAACTAGTGGAATGCAAGGAATGACCATGTGTCGACGAATTCTACGACCATGAGGTGTTTGGTATTCCGAACGCGCACTCGACCAAACGCCACTGTTTATTTTTTCGTTTGCACTCCTCCGTTTCAATGCTTCATTTCTTCTCGTTTCCAATTTTTCGTATTCGACATGATTTCTCTTAAAATTTGCTCTGTTTGTACTTGTTTCCTGTTGCGAGTACAGATATCACCAATCTTGATGGGCGTCTCCGTTCACTAAGCTGATCCTGTCGTTTTCTCTGAATTACACAGAAGGCTCGTGACAGCATTAGTGTCAATTTTTAGCGCCTATTTCTTTCTACAGTGCTAACGAAAGCATTCAAGGCTGTTACGCCTAGATCTCTAGCAGTCTATATCAGTAGGTTTTCTACAACGCTGTCTAGAGACCTCCCATTGATTGTATGAAGGTTATACATGTTAACTACAAACTCCTGCGCTGATAAATCACTTTAAAGCAGGTAGCAGTGAATAAAAAATACTTGACACAAATGTTTACGTGTTTTATTTGTGGAGGCTGTATGAGAGCGAAGATAGGTAGAACCTAGTGATCAGCCGCTTCTAATCTTATGACTAGCTCTTGTCCATTGCCCTCTGGCAGACAAGCAGTTTTAAGTGGGTTCTTTGGTGGAACGAGGTTTCTACCGACAACGTTCGTTCGAAGATGGTTTGATCAATGGAAGGACTGTCGTGTAGACGCTGTCAGCCGGAAGTGTACGACGAATCGAGATGCTCGAGTAGTTTTCTGTATGCGAACTTGGACAAGCATCCCACTGCACATCCACATCCCATCCGCTGCAAATCTTCGTCTGTGGCAACCATTCTGTAACCCTTTCATTCAAATACGTGGAATCGTTTTCGGTATATCTATTGAAGAATGTGGCAATGTGTCGATTTCTAAACACCGTTATCTCAATTTCTTTAATTAGAGCACGAATCTATCTATTTACGTCATTGTCATTTTCTTGTAGTCGTAGTTTTAACACTGGATTCTCACTACTCGAACTGTGCTTACACCGCAGTGCGCTTGGTGCGCTCTAGTTGTAGACCTTGGCATGCAGCTCGCTTCTGCACGACCTGTTTGCTTGTCTCGGACGACTGCCAGGTATTTCCTGTCACACGGATAAGATATCTATAAAAAAATGGTGAAATGAGATGTGGTATCCTATTTGTTACCGTGCTTGGACAAGTTAGTGATATTAAAACATTATTAGCTGCAGTTTTGCTTGTGATTTACGATATTCAGCCTGTTGAATGGTGTAGCCCGCCCTCTAGTACAACTATCCCAAGACCACATATTATTGAAGATTCCGAAAGAATCGTGTCGGATGGATGAAGAGGAGTTTTGCGGGCCGACGAGCTCAACGATGAAAACGGAGAAAGGGGCGTTATCTTGTATCTTCATCTTTCTTGAATCGTGTTAAACATGTGCTCCGGATTGAATACGAGATCGAATGTTTCTGAGTGACGGAGGAAACGTCAACGAGTGTCTGGAACGGGGCTGGCGGTGTTGGCTCATTTCCGCTTGGGCTGAGACGACATCTACCGTCATGCGCATGGAATGTGACGCTAGGTCTTTATCGAATCTCTGCGTCTTGTCATTACTGCAGGGCCCCACCGTACTTCTCTCTTCGCATGGCTTCATCGTCAGTTCGCGAAAATCTAAACAAGTCACAGATTTTTCCATAATTTTAAATTCAAACATCTGATCTGTTAACCCTGGGTGGTTTACTGTCTTGTCGTGACTATAGGTGTGTTCCAAGGTAACGAATCACGGTGTAGAGGGTTACCCCTCAGAGTCAGTGAAGCAGAAGAATTCGACAATTCTATTCAGATGACCAGTTAGGGGTAAATAAATTGCAAGAGTCGTTCCCATTTTCAAAGAAACTTTGTCATAATGTAGGAAACCTCGTTCCGATCCACAAAGGCCAATTGTCTCTGGTGACGGAGCAGGAATGCTGTGACACGAGTTGTTTGAAACAACACTCAAACTGAAATTCTCCACACGATTGTCTGATGACAGAGAATTCCGCTATTGGAGCTTTGTAATGATTCGGTTGTTTATTATGTGAGATTATTTCCATAGGTGGTGAACTATCTATGGTCAGATTTTTTTATTTGTTTTTAATTGAAAACCGTTGCTCACAGATGTTTAGGAAAGTCGCCAGTACGATTCTACGAACATTTTGGAATTTCATCGCAAATATTTCAATATTGGTCTTCTTAAACTTGCAACTACTGTAGAATATTTAAGTAGTTATTTAGTCAAAGTATCTGTATACGTTCTTCCACCGTCAATATGCTGCGTAAAATCATTCCCTAGTTTTTATGGCACAGAGTCTCCAGAGCTTCTTGACTTTGTTGGCACTAGGAATACAAAGGAGAAATAAAAGCTCTCGGCTTTGATTAATCCCTGAGGGTTGCGCCATGCATTCGACTTCATTAATCATCGTTTGGAGGTGACTCAATGCATATCTGGCCTTTACAATGACTCATGGTGGCCTAGCGATAGATCGAACCAGTGCTGCTATCCTCCCAGACAAGTCTGGTAGCAACTTGCCGACTCGGAGGGATGGAAGGCTTGGTGGGCCATGGGCGCGGGGGATCGATTCCACGTGTGTGTTGAAGGGCGCCTCCGACCATGTGCGCCACACCCGTCCCTACTGGGAACATAGAAGAATGAAATGGAGCTTCACAATTTTATTGATGTCAGTAGCAAAGAAGAAGTGCTAAAGTCTGGTATTTCACAACTGCACTTCAGTGTGATGACCTCTTCTCGAAGATGGATGGTATTTTTCAGACGCCGTGATCAACGAGAACGATAAGCCCTCGACAACCTGTAGGGCCACTTTGAACTTTGCCAGTTAAGATCTCAGCGAGACACTCAGACACTTTTATGCATTTCTAGGCAGCTGATTGAGCTCAAGCTGATCCGCATTCTGGTTTTACCACATCAAGATCAACGGGAGCTTAATTGTCACTAGCTGTTGACTGTTACGTTACATTGCTGTGGAATACGAAGTTGAATGTTTTTACAGAGAAAAGTGCTAAATAACCTAAATTCTGTGAGGAACGGCGTTTACCTCAGTATGGATGATATACTATAATGAAACCGTTTTAACTTTTATTTACTGCCTGTTCTTTTTTTCATGGCAGGGGTTTTATATGAAATAAACCACAGGAATTCTGAGATATCAGCTGAACTCGGAGCCCCAAGTGCGAACCAGCCATTATTCCTTCGTGGACTCACATGTTACCCGTTGCACTAATGGGGACCCTGGCTTTGCTTTTCTCCCAGCCAGTTTTTTTCTTATCATAACGGTGCTGTAGTTTAATAATAATCAGTATTGAGGCGCAGTCAAACTAAGACAATATAGCCTAAATGTGGTAAGGACTAAGTCATCTCTATTTTCTTTGGCCACAG
Source organism: Angiostrongylus vasorum (assembly GCA_018806985.1). NCBI lineage: Eukaryota > Metazoa > Nematoda > Chromadorea > Rhabditida > Metastrongylidae > Angiostrongylus > Angiostrongylus vasorum. Next base: position 1,275,346 of record JADANN010000099.1, on the reverse strand, counting down.
GTGGTTTTTAGGAAGTTTGCGTTGATTAGATTTCCTTTCTTAGAAATCATTTCCTCAAAAGGTGGACTACATCCTTTAAGCGTTTGCACAGCACATCGAAATGGATATCCAAAGCTTCCTTCATCGGATCCGTGTAGAATGATCCAAGGCTCTAAAAAAGCTGTTGGCGTTGATCAGTATCTTTAAGCATCGTTAGAGGTGACTGAATGCATATCTGGCCATTACAATGAGTAGCGGTGACCCATCGATGTATCGGGCCAGTGCTGCTATCCTCCCAGACAAGTTTGCTACCGATCTGCTGATCCTGGATGAATGGAGGCCTTGGTGGGCTTGGGGCGTGGGGATCGACCCCATGTGTATTGTAGGGAGCCTCCGACCACTGCGCTACACGCGTCTCTAGAATAATATTAGATATGGAATACTGCATATATATAAGTACATACGACAAAAAATCGAATATAGAATAGTGATGTTAGTGTAAAGATAGCCAGGTGTAAAATCTATTGCATCGTGCTTTACTGGTTTCTGAGACTCTGCAATATTATCGTAGCCACATGACCTCGCTTCTCTTCTCCACTTTCTTACATTCCTTCCATTACATCTACTTCAAAAAAAAAGCAACTAAAAAGCTTTCCAAACACATCGCCACTTTTAATTGCCTTCACTCTGTCTCACAAAAGATGATTGGCAGGATGCCTATTAGAACTAAAGCTAAAAAGAAATCCAAACTTTGGAGCATGCTGTCCTGGACAATTTCGCCTCACAGTAACCTTTGCAGAAATTTCCTTTGTGAATCAGAAACACGTGTGCAGCAGGTTCTTCTGTAATGAGCTTTATCCAACATTACCGTGCTGTTTAGAATTTGTTGCGAAACCAGAGAAGAGTTTCAAGAGAGGTAAGCCCGAACTGACACAACGATCTCCGAATGATCCGCAGAGAGAGAGAAACTGTATCAGTTTCCGTTCAGAAATGGGTAGAAGGAATAAACGAGAACTAGCGAAGGTCTTCAGAAAGCACTTCTTTCGACTGAATGGGAATCGAATGCTTTTTGTCAGTTGCTTTAGAGCCCTGTTTCACAGTGTCTTTGAACATCTTCCCCTAAACAGCGCTTTTAAAAGTAACTCTCATCTGAGCCACCTACTTTGCTGTTTCATCTCTACATGCAAACAGTTGTTTAGCGAACTCTATGAACCTGGAAAACTGTCTAATCTCCATAATTTCTTTCCGAAATCTCCACCAGCGTGGTTTTCTTTACAATTGTGGATCAGCGCCATCTATGTAGAAAGTGACCCGTCCTCTCCGACTGCCCAACCCCCAAAAATGCTGCCCAGTCCGTGTGCCACCGTAAAAACTGCGCACCCTTTGCGGTGTCCGTCGGCCACACGTCAGTCAAAAAAGCGTGCACACGGCGACGGGGCGCGACGCGACCTTGACGCGATTCTTTTGCAGCGGCGTGGAAACGACGGCGACAGCGTCGCCGCCGAGCGACGTTCGATCCCGCGCGGCGTTCGTTTGCCAGAAGACTTAGTTCCGTTCCGGTATTCGGGCTGGGATTTTGGAAGGGAAATCGAGGCGTAGCGGTCTCCACGGCATCCGTAGTCAACGAATAATCCCGATTAAAAATTCAGCCGTTGAGTAAAAGTGTTTTGTGCGTAGCTACACAACACGTTTTGAATTATACGACTACTCCCATCTCGTGCTTTTCAAATCTGTTACGACGAGGTGATGCAATAGTGGCATCTCATTTGAATATCCGGGTTGCAGATTGTTGATAATGGATGTTTCGTAATTGATTCGGATAAAGACTCATTAATGGGACGGATAGAACAGTGGTAATATGTCGGTCATCACGAGCATGGTGTTAGTTCGATTCCGCTCCGGGCTACCCAAGCCTCTCGTCCCTCCTGGGTCGGGAAATTGGTACCGGACTTGTCCGGGAAAAAATCCCTCTGTACAATTCAGTTGGGAACACTCCAGCTCGGCTGCCTCAGGGTTCTTGGTAGAATCGACTTCACCCATTAAAAAATGAAATGAAAATCCTCAGGCAGCGGCCGAAGCCGCATGTAAAAGTTGGAAGATTTTCGTCGATAATGGATTTGAGGAAACGAATCGAATGTGACAAGTGCTGGGATCCCCACCGTAGACGTGAAGAACGGTGGTATGAAAATAAAAATAATACTCATTAAGATGGTCGGATTTCTTTTAATTTTCAATTTTTACAAGCACTTCGTCCCTTACAGTATTTTCCTCTCGCGTGCGTTGTTTATTGCTCCGTGAGATCCTTGACCTAAGCCCGTTACACTTTTTTATTACAAACAACCATTAACAGATTCTTAATTGTATGAGTCACACATGACTCATAATGGGACAGAGATAACCTTTCAAATTTAAGCAAACAAATCTACTCTCATAGGGGCGACTTATTAGGCTTACTTAAAGCCGTTGGAATCTACAGATCTTTGCCTACCAGAAGTCGGTTTTGTCATGCCATTACGAGGAAGTTCTGATATATATGGAGCCTATAATTCCACCATTATTTGTCAGAATTCGTTTCTTGAGCGGTGTAGACTTTGAAAAGTGGAATTTTTTCTCCGGCCGATATAATATTGTCCCCAAATGGGCCGTGAATGTGGTTCGAGCGCCTGCGTTAAAAAATTTTTTTGGAGGTTTTATGTTGTTCTACTGAGGTTTTTTAAAACGTGAGTTTGAAATACAATGATATTTCTGAGAATTTGTATGGTGATAGGCCAAAGTCTCTTTCTTTCTTATGTCTGTCAAATTCTTACTTTCTTTAGTACTCTGGTTATCGACGAATTATCAACGGTAGTTGAAAAGTCGGCGTGGTCGTGAAAGTGTTCGTACAAGAGGGCCCTATCAGTGCTCCCTCGCCCCGAGTCTCGCGAGTCTTTTTGCTTTTGTCGCGCTTTGAAATCGCTTCTCTCTTCCACCACAACCCATATCATTTCAGTTCCGTACTTGTCACTGCATTTTCCGCTTACTCGATGATTCTTCCAAACACCTGTTCCGTAGGTCCACCAATATTTTTTTTCTTTCATAGTTATTTTCATTTACATGAGCCGTCGTCAAATCCACTGTGTGAATCCCAGCAATTCTTGCATTCGATTCGTTTTCCTGGCACTCATCGTCCACAATGATCTTCGAACATTTCACGTGTTGTTTCACTTGCTGCTTGAGGGTTTCGTCTTCCTTATGCATACCGTAGAATGCTGCTTGAACCAATTCTCCTTGCAATCTTGAAGATAGCCGAGCGAAGGCATTCCCCATGTCGATTGGAGGAGTTCGTCGGAGCGGGGATCGAAATAGCGCCTTTGCTTTCTGATCGACGGCATCACTAACCACTGCGTTATCCGCGCCCCTTCTTGCATAACTGGTCACTGATAATTGGGTTCCAATTCCATGTAATAAGGTTTAAGTATCTTAGTACCCAGAACTTTTTCGCGCCCGTGGCTCACCAAGCCTTCCATCTCTACGAGCTCAGCAAATTGGCACCAGACTTGTCTGGGAGCATAGTAGCACTGGCTCGATACATCGGTAGGCCACCACGAGTCATTGTAAAGGCTAGATATGCATTCAATCACCTCCAACGATGCTTAATGAAATCGAATACATGGCGCATCTCTTAGGGATTCATCAACGCCGAGAGCTCTATCCTTTATTATCTATCCAGAACTTTCATTGTAAATTTCACAGACGACGGAGTAACGTTTCGATGAGCTGTGCACCTTCTACTCATCCCACGTTTCCCACCACCTAAGTTTCGCGTATTCCGTGGCTACCGTCGACTCGCTCTCTTCTGCTGGCTCTTGTTCCCAGCCCGCCTCTACCTGTTTCGCTCACCTATGACCCCACGGCGGTTCTCGCTCTCCCAGTCTTTTCATCTTTGACGCTACGACATTTTAACATTCTTCATCAACAAAGCTCCGTATTGTGCGTAGGTTCCGTGTTATTTGGTACGAGAGATTACTGATATATTTGGTTGTCATCAGCAGAAATCCAAAACCGTTCTGAACGTTGGCATAGTCCCAAAAATGGGTTTAGAAAAATCGAAACAATCGAAAAACGTTGACTTGAAAATACTTGTTTTCAATATTTGTAGATAAAGAGGTTACTACATTCTACTTTAAGTCCGTGGAATTTTTTCGAAAAACACTTCCACTGTGAGATCGGGTGTTGTTGAATTGTTTATGGCCACTAAATGCAACGTTTGCTCGTTCTGTTTGTATTCTTCTGCTTGTTCCCGTTCAATTATTCACATTTCTGTTCATTTTTTCTTGTATCTGATCTGACTTTTAGACTACACTAGGTATCATCCGGATTTTTTGGCTATGTGTAGTCCACGGATTGGTAAGGGTCTAACGTTGGGCGCTGTGTGGAAGCGGACGGAACTGTCACGTCCGGCTGTCGGTACAGGAATGGCGTGGAGATCGCCGCCAATCGTGCCGATGAATCGTCCCGTCACCATCGGCGCTCCTCTTCCGCATATTTTGATTCTTGAGATTCCTTTCGAAATGTTTTTCCAGTGACTAAACACGTTTTCGTTGTTCATGTTTTCATTGGAATATGTTTACAAAACTGCGCAGTGTATCGTATGCTTGGCACGATAACATGGAGGAATCTGCGAAGTTAACGATAAAGCGTTTCTGGCACCAGGTCACCATTGTGAGCTTCAAAAAAGCTTTAGATGGTTTCAAAGGAAAAGATGTTGCTAGCATTGAACACACGACAAAGAAGAGAAAACATATGACATTGAGCACTAAAAAAGTGGGTGGGGAAGGTTTTGTTTTATGACATGCCATCAAATTTTTCGTTAAAATGTCATTATCATCAGTAACTAATTGGTCATATGTCATTGTTCGACTAATGCGGGTACTAACCACTCTGGCGCTTGTGTTGAACTGGTCGGAGGAGCCCCTGCAACACACATGTGGGATCGATCCCCGATTCCCTGGGCCACCAAGCCTTCCATCTCTCGGGCGTCGGCAAATTGGGATCGAACTTGTCTGGGAGGATAGCGGCACTGACTCGATACATCGGTAGGCCACCGCGAGTCATTGTAAAGGCCAGACATGCATTCAATCACCTCCAAACGATGCTTAATGAAGTCGAATGCACGGCGCATCCTTCAGAGAGTGATCAACGCCGAGGCTTTACATATAACTCTCTTTTAGAGAGCTTTATGTTTTTGTTACTGCAGTTTGTGATGACACTTTCATTTATAACGGCAAATCTCTTAAATAATATGATCTCATGCAATTTTCATGATAAAACGACTTTTTTAAAAAGTTCTATAAGTATATCCTAACTTTGTGAACATAGCGCTTCAAATATTTAGCACCTTGGAATGAGGCAAATAGAAGTACTAGTGATATTTGTTGAAACTCTTAGCAGTGTTATTCATGTTTTGATTGATTCTCTCTGCTCTATTTAAAACCAGTGGAGTGGCACAGTTCTCATTTCGAAAGGTCGAGGCAAAAGCTATCGAACGAGTTTGCAAGGGTTATGCTAGGTGTTGTCTGCTTACGGTAACTCCCGAGTTTATGCAGGTGTCAGCGGTTGTCAATATTGTTTTCTTTAGAAGTGTTAATTCGTTAAATGACATTTGTTACATGATAAGCTGTGTTTTTTCTAGTTAGTGCAATGGAAACGGTCGTTTTCTTCATCGGGAAGAAAGCATGTGTGCTCTGAAAAAGCAATCCCTTGAAGTTTATGGGCACAACTTTAGAGGTCGCGGTCAATTTTTGTGAGCACCAAAGATCCGTACCCTTTCCCTTCATCGAGGCTTCCTTGGATCCCAATTCGGCAGCAATATGATAGCTTTGAAACATATTTATACGAAGATTTCTGGAAAACTTAGATTTCCGCGAGTGCAAATTAATGCCGTTATGGGGGGCATGAGACTGTGTGTCTTCGTGCTGAACAGGATCAAGTCGTCATGCTTGTTTTTTCTCCATTTCTTCACACGTCTTCCACTCAACGAATCAAATTCTTATTTCTGGAGTCTGTGAACCTCGTTTCTCTTGTCTCAAAAGAAAAAAGTTGGTATTCACTCGGAATGTCCGGCGGACGACCTCATTCTTTGCCTTCTTCCGTGACAAAGCGCTGGAACACATGCCGTTTGAACCCGTTCTATCTACGATTAGTTGTTTTCTTCTGTGGCGCTTTTCAATTAATAGTTATTTGCTTCTATTGTTAGGTCATTCTCTGATTCTCAATCTACGACCACCTTACTGTTCCAAAGGCGGTGAGAAGAAACAAAATGAGGTTGTTAGGAAATCGCTACTAGGAGTTGTTCTCTGGTCCATTTTCCGGTCGATTGTAAACTGGAAGGACTAACTCTATTCAGTGAAGTTTTTCAGCACACCCAAGCAAATTCTTGTGGAAATAACCTGTTTGTGCATTTATGCCAACCTTGGGCTTTTGACAGGATTTAATGAAAAATTGAATGATTTAAGAGAGATAGGTTTTCGTTGGCGTCAAACAGTTGGAGTATTCAGCAACAAAAACGCCAATGTCTAGCTTTTTTTCATTCCATTGTTTACTGATTCTTCTTTAGACTCAACATTATCACGGACTGTTTTCGAAGGAATATTCCTTAAAGTTCGCCTTATCATTTTAATTTTACTTTTTTGGCCTCACAGGCGTCTTTTCTGCTTATATGACAATCATCAGTTGTATTTGACACCAAAATACACGATTTCTCATGTGGTTGCTTTCCTGTGGGGATTAGTGCTTCATCGAATATTCCATGAACCTTTCCTTTGGCCTGAAAACCTTAACCTATTTCTTTTTCACGTTACAGGCATCACATATTTCGTCTACAATCTTTTATCGCTTTGGAACTTCATTTTGATTTCTTTTACCAGTGTAGGTGTGCTCACGAACGTATCTCTGCATAGACTGTCGCTACCGCAACCGCTAACTATCAATATCTGCAAACATGACGTTGCTATAAAGCCTTTGTAAAAGTACAAAGATGCTTGTGTCGTTTTCTTTTTCAGCAGTCGCAAGGTAGTTAGTTATGCAGCACACGTTTACTTTCGTACAAAACACTAACACAACAGCAGCTGACGTTTCGGTAGGATCGCCTTCTTCAGAGCCTGGGAGAGTATATTGATATGTGAAAGGTCGGCTTTCTATAAACCTCCGCATAGTAATCGATATATCTACATATATGTTTTTATGAACTACCCTAATTTAGCTGCCCTGAAGTTGGTATAGATTTCCTTATTTCTCATCCCTCGGGAACGACACACACGTGGTCCAACAACACTGCTGTGAGGAAGGCGTCGCTGAAACGTATCAGCCATTGAACAACGACAACAACAACAATAAGAAGGTCTACACCAACCTCGGGTCAGCTAAATAAAAGTAGTTCGTAAGGATATACAAAGCTAAAAAATGATAAAGCTTTTTGGCTTCGATCAATCCTTATGGGATGTGCCATGCATTCGACTTATACCTATATATATATATATATATATATATATATATATATATATATACATATATATATATACTATATATATATATATATATATATATATATATATATATATACATATATATATATATATATATATATATATATATATATATATAGACACGTAATTCACTAACTAGACCAAACGCTTCAATATTACAAACAGAGAGATGAAAACCGTACCGGTACATATTGAAAATTACGTATCAGTATATCCTTCCAAGCTCTGAAGAAGGCGATACTGCTGAAACGTCGGCTGCTGTTGTGTTGTAGGTGTTTTTGCACGAAAGTAAACGTGTGCTGTATAATAACCTTGCGATGACTGAGAAAGCATAGGTCACATTTATAATCGAATGCCGGGTTTAGTAGAAAGTAGATTCTGGGAACTATTGCAAAGATGCATATTGTGGAGTATGTAGAATACTTTTCCGTTTTGGCCGAAGCGTTTTGAGTTTTTGATGTATGCTAGCGAATGCGTATGACCGTTACGAAGCGTAGAGCGTTCAGCGTTGATCAGTCCATAACAGTTGCGCTCTAGAGGTTTATGAATGCATACTTGGCCTTTGAAATGACTTATAGGGACTTACCAATGTATCAGGACACCTTTAACCATTATATTACAGCCACCCAGAGCCTACTACTTCGTTCAGAGTGTCAATGGTATGCTACAAGTTTTGTTTCTATAATGTTATCTTGTTCCAATCCTTGTGTTTCAAAGGAATCCTCCATTACAGTCTTCATGACGTTTCCTAATTGTTTCATCTCCTGCTTTGGTTGAGTTGTCCATTCAGGGTATCTATCGTTAAAAAAAATATGTTAAAGAGAGTGGGTTATTCCGCTTTGTGTTCGCGCTGTAATATTATTACAGTGTCAGATAGTTCGCGCCATTTCTAGCGCCGCTGTCATTCCTTCCATCTTTACATCTCCTCGATCCTCTTTTTTGTTCTATTTTCATATCATTTTGCGTAATCTATCTGTTTTATTTATATGGGCCGACTTCACATAACGTGCGAATCCCAGCACTTTTTTCTTAATGTTCCTTGTCTGACATTCACGAAGGTTTTCGGGTTTTCAGTGCAGCTTCAGTAGTGCTACTTCATGATTTTATTTTCTTCATTAATGCCCTTAAATGCTGGATGAACAGTTTTCTCTGCAATCCTGGGATAACTCTAGTGATCCCAGCTCTTCAGCACATGCAACCACCTCCTTTGTTGTGCAACAGAAGGAGCTTCTTCAAGTCTGATACCAGTTTGCCGACAAAATAAGCATGAGAGGTATGGTTGGCTATGGACAGAGTCGAACCAGCGACTATGCATCCGTCTGTTGTGCGACACTGCGGTCCTGTGCCGTTGAATGTGTGGAGGACACGTTTGTCTTCGATCTTTAAATCAGCGATCCTTCGTCTGTACGTTGAAACTTTGGCGACTCGTCGCAAGTGCACTCCTTTACATATGCTGGAAAAAAATGGAACGTTGAAGTTTTCACTTTTGCTTAAAATTTGAAGATTTGAAGAAAAAGGAGAAAAACCAAACTTGGTTACATTTTTTGTCTGAGGTACAATATTGTTTTCCTTTGAGAAGTTGAACATGTGAAGATCGCTCCTAGTTAAACTGAAAACTTCGATGTACATTCGATCGTAAGGCACAGATATTGCACCATATTTTCATGTTGGGTTTTCATTCTGCGTCAATTTCTTTCTCAATCTGTGTCACTAGAATGAGAATTTAAGAAAAAAAAGGCAATTCGAGTGTTTTTGACACGCTGCCGTTGTTGATCGCGCAATATAATCCTTTTTGCTTTAGCTAGATGATGATGTTAACGACACTGAAAATAGGTCTGGTTGGGGGTCAACATGCTAGCATCAACGATGACCGTTCCAAGTTGTTGGTGGTAGCAGACGGAAACACGGTCGTCGGAAGGGTTTCCGAAAAAGTGGCGCCATCAGGGGAACCGCTTCGAGCTGTATCAACGGAGGAATGCAGAGTGAAGAGAAGAACTGAACAAAGAAGTGAGCTGTCGATTGTACGAATGCCAGAGGTTATCATGATGAAGTTAGAATCCGTATAGTTGGATCCATCGACTCGGACCATCAGCTCCGATGATGACGAAAACGTCGAAAGTTATTTATCAACCTCGTGTAAGATTAACAATCCAGAAAATGTTGATTATTTTGCTACCGAGGTTAAATGACGGTCGGTTTGGAAAAATTGTTTAGAATCCGTATTTCCTGTGAGTACGATGCACTTTAAAAATTCGTGACGAGATAGAATTTATTTCCCCCTAGTATTAACTATCCCCTTACAGGAGTTACAAAACTCATTTTCGAGTCAGGCTTTTTTAAGTGAAAGATTACTTATTGTTTGCTTATTTGGTCAAATATTATTTGTCGTTTGAATGTTACTTCTTCATTCAGGAAACATTTTTTACATTTTAATTATTTTTGTTTATTATTTTTTGTTTTTCTTCCAATTCTACACAACCCATCATCACATCTGTGCAGACACCAGCACTTGTTGCGTTCGAGTCGTTTCCTCACATCCACCATCGACGAGCGTCTTCGAACATTTCACATGTGAGTTCGCCTTCCGCTTGGGGATGGTTATCTTCTTTCTGAACGTCACTGAATGCTGGTCGAGTTGATTATCGCTGGAGTCCTGGGATAGTCGAGCTAGAGCGTTTCCACTTCGTTTGCTGGAAGTGAGCTGATCCCAGACCAGTCGGGTGAAAATTTCCTGACAGACATTTCGATGTTTCTGCGGTGTTGGTGCTTCACTATTTCAGCGAGTTTTCCTCGAGACAGCTGAACTGGCTCTCACTTCACACTATCTGCCTTTGTACTTATTTTACTTCCTGTATTCCTAATTCAGTCTTTCCAGTTTTTCATATTCTGTGGTGCCATTGCTTTCCTTTCTTGAGTTATGAGATTAAAATCCAATAGAATTGTCATTGTCATAGATTTTTTTTCGTTCATGAGACGATGTCGATGAATAATTCCATTTTAACTGCCAGTTTTGACAGGTAATGGAATCGTCCTGCTCGACACCGGGTTCGAGCCGGTCACGTTCAACGGTAGGGTTGCGTCTGCCACTTCATTTACAGCAACCGTCATCGAGTAACTCAGGTAAATGAACTCTAGTTAATTCAAGTCGCTCGTTTGTACGGGATTTAACTAAGTTTCTGGGAGTTCATTAGTCGTTCGTCATTTAAATTTAACATGAATGTCAGTGCTTAATACAGCTTTGAGGCTTGATTGACTTGATTGTGTACCATTCATTGAAGTCCTTTTAAAAGTAAGTAGATGCTTAAGAAATAATTTCATGAGAGCTGTTTCTTGGTTACCAATGGGAATGGTTGCTTATCTTCTTTCTTTCAAATTTTTCGAAACGAACGGCTATTCGTTAGTCCAGTTTCACGGTTAAAAGCCCTTCTATATTTATGAACATACAGCTGTTTTTCACTGTCGTTTTGGAGTTGTGCCTTTTTTCCCACTTAGGTCCAGCTGTGGTCAGTCCATCCATTCATAGTGTACGCCCAGGCCAGATGTACGTCACCGTTCAAACGCTTACTAAGGAAAATCTGGTCATCGTCGTCAACGTTCGTTTACTTTTTATTCTCTTTTGTTTTTCTCAACGATTCGGGGAATTCGAAGTGTCGATGATTTTCGATTCAGCAAAAAGACGAAGGTACACGATGTGCTGTGGAAGTGCGGAGAAATTCTAGAAATCGCTGAAGACAAGTTGTTTGGACTTGCCGTACGTCAGCCTACGGAAGGAATAGGTTTGTAGATTGTTCAGAATTTAAGCTAAGCTACTAGCTGAGCAATTTAAAACATGTTCAGAATCTAGTTTCTTTTCCACCACTTGTTTTGAAGGGTGATTGCTTTTTGGTGCAACAGTGATGCTAACAAAATTTTTTTGAGCTCTGGTTTTGTTTCAGTTTAATAGATCTTAACTGCAAGATGATAAAATTGATGGTAATCTCAAGATTTATGAAACGTTCTGGAGCGCTTGGAGATGTTTAACAAGTATTTGTTGCTTATAGGAGGAGATCAACCTCGACACGAGTACTTCTTCCTCGACCCTGCCCAGAAAATCGTCAAGTATGCGCCGAAGCAGCCTCGATTTTCACAATGGGATACGCCTTCTTTCGTTTTTTTGGCTTCCATAGAAAGGATAGATTTTTTGGGTAGTATCGGGAGCTTTGCTTGGATTTGGTATCTATCCGACTGTTCCTTTTCTCAATATTGTTTCCTATGTTTGAAGTTCAACACGATTCTAGAACTACATCATATTTCTGTGCCCTTCTTCAGAATTTATCCCAAGTTAGTTCACAGTCTGTGAGTATATTAAGGTGCAGTGTACGGTAGTTCAATTCAAAAAGCGTTATATTGTACATGGGGCGAGCTAATGAATTTAGTTGCCGAAAGGCACACAATTTGTAAGAAGTGTTCTCCCTGATTTTTTCATTTTGAATCACTTCTTTCCTTCCTCCTTTTGGTGGTACTGCTGCCGGTGATGTCGACTATTCGTCGAGTACGGCAGCAAAGTCCTCCCCCATCGCAGGTGTTGTTGTGGATTCCGCGGAGTCGTCGGCCTCCGCTCACGCGCTCCGTCCGTCCTCCGTCCGCCTTCCGTCGTCGCGGCGGCACTTCCTGTTATCGTTGCATAGATCACGCCCGTTTCTTCGCATTCCATTCCGTTTTGCGTCGTCTTTCTCACAGATGCCTATCTATATCTGGTAGTGCGGCCGTCCGTTTCGCCGTCTCTCTTAAGGTCAAAACAGTTGTTGCTGAGAAACGGGGGTTAGTGATGTGCGTGACTGTGAAAAATTAACATACACCGACCGTACAAATCCACTAGTATTTCGTTCATGGATATCAGCTGATATTCATAAAGCATTCTTGACATATCCTTTTAGTTTTTTATGGACTCGTCGCTCCGTTACCCTATAAGTTTAGTTCCTATAAGTCTCCAAATAATCTTGGTCATTTGGACGTTATATGTTGAATTTCTGCGCGAAAATTATATTATCTGCTCCGAAGTATCTAGAAATATGCTCATCACATCCTCATTCATTAGACTGATTAGTTACATGAACGGTAATACCGTCTTCATCATTCGCTGTTTTCATTGTTGTTGTTGCTGTATTACTATTATTTACTATTAAATGCTATAATAACGTCGAAGGGAGTGAGTAGCAAAGTGTTAGTGATCCTGGTAGTCACTGGTACGGTGCTCATTCCATCCCACTCCAGACTCACGAAGTCTCTCATCCCTCCGGAGTCAGGAAATTGCTACCAGGCATGTCCGAGAAAAAATCACTGTCTGCAGTCCAATTGGGAGTGCTCTAGTTCGGCTATCTCAGGGCCATAGGGACTGGACCAGCTTTCAGCGAGATTCATGATGAAATGAAAATTGTCAAACAGCAGCCGAAGCAACACGTAAAAGTTGGAAGACCTTCGTGAATGATGGATACGAGGGAACAAATCGAATGTGAGAAGTGCTGGGATCCACACAGTACATGTGAACGACAGGTCATATGAAATAAAAAAATGATAGTAATAACAACGTAATCTTTGCTCATCAAGAAAGCAGTGAATTATTTATCATTAGCTATTATTACCTCCCAATGGTTTATGGCCTTATCGTGGCTGGGAGGGTGTTCCTGGGTGTGGGGCTGCGATGTACAGCGAGGGATTCATCCGCCTGGCATGATCTACCAAGCTGAGAAGGAGTCTGGCGTTTCCACTAGGAAGCCTAGCTAAAAGTAAACCAGTACCAGGATCCACCACCGTCCTGGTATCAAAGTCGCATAGTGGCAAATCTCGCTCTGATCCACAAGGGCTACGACTGCCTGTGGTGGTGAAGACCTGGGACAGACTTTGGCCAGGCTGACCCTAGGGATTCCAGAGAATCACAATGGCTTAACCAGCAAATCTCCGAAAAATGGAGATTATGCAGGGGCCCGCACAACCAGTGAGGACGGGACGTTCAATTATCAAGTAGCTATTATTCATTATTGCACCGCTGTTATGATTGCTGTTGTTATTGTATTCGTTATTGCGATGGTCATAAAACTGTGTAGTAATAGTAGTAATAATAATACCTCGATGGTCCGTCTTCACATGTTGTGTGATCCGCAGCATAATTTCCATTTTTTTCGGAGTTTTGCTGGTCTGGTCATTGTGGTTCCCTGGAGTACCGAGATCAGCCTAACCAAAGTCTGCCCCAAGTCGTCACCACCACGGACAGTCACTGCCTTTGTAGATCAGAGGAAGATTTGCCACCATGCGACTAGTTTGGTACCAGGACTCTGGTGGGTCCTGGTATTGGTTTACTCTTAGCTGGGCTTCCTGATGGAAAACGCCGGACTCCTCAGCTTGGGAGGTCCTTCGGGGAGATGAATCCACCGCTGTACATCGCAGCCCGTCAGTCAGCAACACCTCCGAGCTGCGATGAGGCTGTAAACTGTTGGGAGGAATAAAAGTAATAGCAGTACTGATGACTGTAGTTGTAGTGGTAGTAGTAATAATAGTAATATTTTTTTACCATTGGTCTTTCATTCAATGTGGGAACGAATATAGAGGAAGAATCTTGCTGGTTTTCACTATGTTTCGGTTTTTCTAAAGCAATAACACATTCCAGTTTCTACCAGTTTATTTCGGTGTCGTTAAAATCTTACTCCATGATTTATCTTCGTGCCGTTAACAAAGTTCAACGAACGAGTGCTTGCCTAGAGCTGTCACGCGCAAGCAGTTCTGCCAAGAATATTTGTGGTGGTTATTTATTTTTCGGATGTCGTAGGGGATTTTTTCTTCTTCTTGGTCCGTGATTTTCATTTTCTTTTCGTGACCTAAGAATCATTCTATTTAGTTCTTAAATCTCATGGATTGCTCAGTCGAGTTCTTTGTGTATGAGTGTACAGCGAATTTGGTAATGTGTAACCATCTTGGGTCTTGTATTGGTTGACTGAAACGGCGATGTGAACAAATTTTTAGTTGAAATTTAAGTTTAAGACTTCATTTTAAGTTTTCTATTAAAATTTCTAGAGCACTCCACTACTACTGGATTGGAGCAAAAGTTCGTTCGTCTCACATTTAGTGCAAGGTGGCTTCATCTCGTAAATTTGATCTGCTGTCAACTTTAGACATTAGATGAGAAGACCGCGTTATTAATCATATTTTATGCATCCTACGAAATTTTCAAGATGTAAGAAAATAAGGAGCATTCTCGAGTTTCTTTCTGGAGTTGTTATGCTGTTTAGAGCGGAAATTCTTGAGAAGAGAAATAAGCGCGCTCTCTACGAAGAGAACACGATTTATGGTTCCACGTGTCGTGAATGGCGGGGACATTGTCGTGAAAGAATTTTTTCTTATCTTGGCGCTCCAGCGCATTTTTTGCGGTTATCCGTGAAAGAGTGAAGAAATCCTCCTTTTGATGAAATGAGAGCGATGTCAGAATTTTTTTGATGGGACCAACCAACCAATTTTCGGCGGAATGAGACAATCTGGTCGATAGTGACCGACCGAATTTCTGATTGCTGTTTTCTTCGCTATAAAAATCGGTCTATTTTTGGAGCGAGTGAAATCGTAATCTAGGCTATATGAAACTTCTAAGCAAAATGATGGTGCGAATCTTGTGCGATTGTTAGGGATATATTACAAGATGCTGCCGAAAAAACGGAACTGTAATTTTGGATAAATACTGTTAAGACCAGATTTAGTTGAAGTGAGCGGTAAACCAGAATCAATCAGAATTGATGAACAGGAGAAATGTCAGCTTTCTTCGCGACAATGCTATGCAAACCGTACTTGGGAAAAACTTCTAGGGATTGGCTAGGATGTTTGGATCCATCCACTGTTTAATTAACGTTCTAGTGGTCATCTGTTTATCATTTTCCATAACGATACGAGCTGCAATTCCCAGGGAAAGTGATGAGATCGTTTGAGTCACATGCATTCATAGAAGTTGCAGAAGTACTCTGAATCAGGAATTATGTCGTTGCTGGACGAGTAGTCGAATGGTGTGGGGCACAAAATAGAACATACAATACTGGTTAATCATAGTTTGAATTGAGTAAATTTTGCGTGTGACTTTTGTTATGGGGGGAGGTGGAGGCATAAAGCACGTTGTGCATTGATTCCAATGCAGTGCGCAACGCATGAGAACCTGGCTTCGTCCCATGCGGCCGGCAGTCTGCGAAAATTTCGCGATGTCGTGTGTTATGGACTACATGACATGCTTCACTGCTTTGTAGGCCTGTAAAACTGCCTAATTAGGTGTTGTTGATAAATACCGTTAAAATGGTCTTGCGGGTCACACTGATTTGTTATCAGCTGAGTGTTATGAAAAAAGTAGGGAAAAGTGGCGAGTAGTTGTTTTGTTTTGATTGAAGCACTTTAGTAAGAACAAAGTTGCAGCATAATCGAACCACGGAGAATCGTCCTCTGCTTGTGCTGTACTTCCGAGTTCGCGTGTACATAGACCAAGTGCGGTTGTTGACGTAAGTTCTCTTTCCATCTACACAACTTTTTTTCCCCGTGGCTATTCTTGGAGCAACAGGTAGAGCCGACTTCATACTTGGAACATTCCATCAAATATTTGTGAAAGGTGGAATCCTTTTATTACGTATTCATTTGAAATCCAGCTATGATATTTTTTCGGTCGGTAAGCAGAAAGCCTGGGAAAAAATGTGAAAAAAATGAAAAAAAAGAAACAAAAGCTTGTTGAAAACAAAGCATCGGAATTCAAAGAGTTCATGCAACATTAGAGATGAATATATTTCGCTATGGAACCAAATTAAACGCCAGGTTAGAACTAGATTATTCAGCTGTCCGAAAGCGTTGGAGCACTACTATCTACAATTGAAAGACAACTTTTTCGACCAATGGGCCAGTCGTCACAGTGTGTCAGAAGAACGATGCTGGGAAATGGCTGCACTTGCACTCAAAGTGGACAAAGGTGACAACCCTGGCGGGTAAGGTCGTCCATATTTTCGTTGGGAACAACGAGGTCGTGTTAATGGGTCAAGTTTGAAACTGAGGATTTATAAGGAGTGCGAGTAGAAAAAAAAGCGTACATCATCTGTTGTTGTGACATGAAGTGTTATCTTACACTATTCCAAAACGGAGATTTTGTGAAAGTGATATTTGAAACTTCGAAGTTTTTATTAACCGCAAACTATTCTTATTGATGAATCTTCATCCCCTTTTCTGAAAGCTTTTCTGCTTCCTCTTTTACATTTGGGCTCAATATGTCGTATCGTACTCCATTGCTTTCATTACTACAAAAATACGGTTATCCTTCAATGTTATTTTCTTAGTTTATAATCAGCTGCTTCAATGTTTGTGACCAGGTTTCCGATGTTTGATCACACCTGTGAATTCAGATACTTTCGGGCCGAGCAGTACTTTCCGATATGGGTCATTGACGTCCGCGGCTTGGAATACGTTCGCAAGTACATGCCTGCAGCGACAGAAGATTTGAAAGACATGAGCCGAAAGGATGCGATGATGAAATTCGCATTTGAAGCCAGCCGGTGACAATTGCTACTTATGGCATGGTTGATTTTTTATCCTGATCGCGAAATGAGCAGATTAGTTTTCAGATCCCCGTTCGCGCTAAACTGTCATCTGTACGGCCTAAGGCGACACAAGATGGACACGGTCGATAATGCTGTTCTTGGCATCAACGCTAAGTTTGTCCATAGTAGTATCGTTATCAATTAAGATCCTCCAGCTGCCTTGTCCCCACTTTGAAATCTGATCAATTCCAAACTAATTTTTTTCAAGCTTTCGGTCCATTCATGCCTAAAACATATTAAACGTTGACGAGTCGTGTATGTTGCTCAAAATCAGTTTCAAGTTGGTCGATGTTTCGCTAGCTGGGAGTAATATCATTCAGGGTAGAGGTACGAATCCGTTCAGACACAGGCAGTCTTTGTCCTTTATTGCTTAGCAGGAGGTTACTCCTACAAGTAATGTTCTACCAAAGCAGTGATACGAGATTAACCCCAGCTAGATATCTATCTTATTAATCTTCGAGTGGTTTGACCAGTCGTTAGAAAACTGACATGGACAGCGTTATAGTTCATTAACAAATTTGCATTTAACGGTAAATAAGCGTATGTGAAAATATGAATTTTCTGCATCAGGGAGATCACCTGGTTCCATTTGCATCTCACGACATACTTTGTATGTGGTACTCAACAATGCATTTTGTAGTAAGTGAACAGTTTTCAGAGGCGTTGAGATGTGCGACATCGGTGAAGATGGCGAGCGGATACCATTACGTGCGCTTCCTTGGAACAGAGTGACGCGGCTGTCCTTCGATCGAAAAAAGCTCACTATTGTAGGTGCTGATGGCACGAAGATGTGTCTATACGCACAAAGCGAGAACAAAGCTAGGTTTGTCCTCGGAAACGCTAGAGATATCTCTGCAGAATGTACTCACTGAGATGAATTGGAGGTATTTGCTGGAGCTGTGCCGTGCTGTACATCAAACATTATTGGTGCTTTCGCACCAGAACGGTAAGGTGGCGCCGCTGCCGCAGTTGTTCCACGAGAAGAGCGTGGACAGGGTCTCGACGTCCTCTAACGCGACATCAACTGCCAATGCCGACCACGACAGGGGGTGAATACTGTTAAGTCCAGACTTTTTTTTTACCAGATTTTGTCAAGCAAAGCGCAGGAAATATGATAAATAGCTTTTAAACCACGAAAATCCAAACAGTATTCACTTACGACGACTATGGCGAGGAGAATTATACCAAGGTTTGTTTTTGAACTCGTTTTTATGGCCAACAAGTTCTTCTTTGTGTTTGGAATCGATTCATATTTATATAAAAAGAATATGATGGCAAGAAAAAAGAAATTGGCAGGTCTGATGGTTGTGTCCTTCATGTGTTACACTTCTACAGCACAGTACACAACTGTTATTACTCTACCGTTTTTACAAGCACCCTAAAGGAATTGTATCTGGATCTTGCAGCTTTGATGTGAACGTAGTTGAACAGTGTCAAATCCACGTACTAGGAAACAATGTTTTACATAACAATTGAAAATCACCAGATGCTTATGACCTAGCCATCCATTGTAACGGAGTGCTCCAATCACTGAACTTGTGTCGTGCTGTAAATTCTTAGAAAGCTTATCATTTGATTGTATTGCAGTTCTCCAACTAGACGCACTCTCATACCCTTGCTAGAGTATGAGATTAAGTACAAACGTTCCTTCTCGACAATATGTTGTCATTAGCTTGAAGCTGCTGCGTGCTTTACATATCGTTCATGAGATTGTGGAATTGTCAGTGTTTTTACTCGTCTAGTTCGCTGCTTACTTTTTTATGAAATATGCTCGGTATAAAGGTAGCAAGAGAAAAAATTTTCCACTTAGCAGCGAGCCACTTGTGAGTTGTCTAATCTTTTCATGCGGTATTTTCAGCAGCAATGTATTCAACGTTCCGACCTTTGCTGGTCTTCAAGACTGTGCTAATCCAAACTATTGCAGACTGTGACTCGCTGCTGCACGACTCGCTCAGCACTTCTGGTGATCGAATCCATGGTTCGGTGTCGTCAAAACAACGAGTTCGTATTAAACTCGACTCAAATCTCGACCTCAAGATTGAGAAAATGGAGCTTGAACGTATGTTGATTAATGGAAAACTTTTATAGGTTTATGGGTTTTCTATTCATTTTTCACTATGTAAAGCCCATTTAACCCATTGGGTGTTGACGCCCAATTTTGTGTACGAACGTATGAAAGGCCTAATTTCACATCGCTGTAGACTTCTTTGTTTTTAGACAAAAGATAATTTTTCGGTAACAGGAAGAGTTGAGTGTAAGAGAAGAGTTGGGAGAGGATATTTATGGTAACAGCTTAAAGGGGTCCCTATATACTCTGACTTTCCCAGTTAAAACTGAAACTCAACTTTTCAATCCAAAGAATCCAACTAGTCTTTGCAATAATAAGAAGCTTTATACGGTATTTTATTCCAATTTCTCTAAATCACACAATTTCCACTGTTGCGTCACTCATTGAACATGTTACTTGTTACAGACATCAGGCAAGAACGTGCTGCCAGTCAGTCGAGTAAGACCAGTGACACCAGTGAACAAACCGAACGGAAGTTGCCGTCAGCGGAATCCGATGTTGGGGAAGTTCACGACTTCATCATTCATCCTGTCGTCGACTTAACGAATATGTAATTTTTCACTGGTTTTCTTGATATCTGTCCATAGTCAACGGCGCGAAAAAATGCCTTTACAGGCTGGATTAGTGACTTACAAATTTAAGAATGTCTTGCAGCTTCAGTAGTACTTGTAAACAAGTAGCGTAGCCAATGATGTTGGAAACGAACGTAAAACGATATCAACATAACCGAAATAATAAGACATAACATGGAAGACAAGATATTCGCTCTTCATATGAGAGATATGAAACACCGGCTTTCTTGATGTTTTTGGAGATCTCCATTAGAATGGAAAGAGCTGTCTCCTTTTGCATTAAAGCTATTGTTTTCCTTAAGGCGACCAGCAAGTGTGGATTCGGCATCTCAGACTGTAGAGACATGTACGCGCGGTGCACCGGTTGACGTAAATTTCAATCTCAAGCCAAGCATCAACGCCTCGGATCTCATCATTCTCGAAACCTATGGAGTGCCTTATCAGGTAAGAATCATCAGGTCCTGATGAATTATTCTTTGTTTAACAATTATGAGAGGCAGACTGAAATTGACGCTGTCTGCTGATTTTTCGACGTGGTCCTTAATGTCTTATATGCTCTTCCTTGTTTCTCAAATTTTACAGCAGTCGTGAAGAACTTAGATGGGATGCGAGATCCTTCTGTTGTCACTAACAAATACCTTCTTTCGAGTATTTGGAAGTGCTTTCTCTAGGATTTATAACTTAACAGTTGTGTAATTTGAGAACTTAACTGGGAAAAATACTATTATTCAGGGCGATCTACAGTATGCGTCTTCTATGGGATCTCGTAGCGATTCTATGCGGCACTCTACCGAAGTGCTACCGGAGAGCATGGTGCACAGTTACCATCACGAGCAGGTACGGTAGCGTTCTCTTCCGTGGTCTCCACTCATTTTTGCAAATATTCTGTTTCTTTGGGACTTAATATTCGAATGAAATCTGATATGCAGCCCGGAATAAGGCAACCAATTAACGGCACTTTAGAGTTTGAAACAAGGTTCAAATAACTATAGAATTTTATGGATGGTGAATTTTCGTCGGCACAAATAGGCACAGAAATATTTTCCCGATATTACTGAGGTATTCCACTTAGGAATGCTGAAATGTTTGTTTAGGGATGTGCTCGATCTGAGGATGCAGACTCGACACTTCGTTCTTCCCTACCGCAGCAGTCATCTGTCTCCCTCCACGATCTTCGTCCTGCCGGCATTAAACCTCCTCCGGAATATGTCAATGAACGAGCCGATAAAGAAGAGTTGGTATATCTTCCTTTTCAATAAATACTGCTAGAATAGAGCAATATCTATGCTGAGGTATAAAGCGTGGTTTTAAAAAAATCGCTGAAGATAATCTATCATTATATCGTTAGATTCATAGTTCTGGTTTTATATGATATATGAAATATTGAATTGAAAGTCTGAAATGCCACTATTTTTTTCTGGAACTGACCTTTATCAATCAAAGTGGGAGCCAATAGAATCAATACAATGTTGCTAATTTGACATTAACTTAGACATTTCACCTAAGTAAAAGTTTAGATCTCTGGATCCAACAAAATCGCCGAATCCATCTTTGACCATTTCTCGATTGGTGAATGTTTTCTATCGAAAGAAGTTTCACAGATCTTCGAAGATTGGTTGGTATGTGGTGATGCTTGGAAGCGCACGTAGTGATTCATCAAAATCTCCCTTTTCGGTTAGCCAGTGACTGCCTTTTTTCCCCCACCACTTCGACTTCCGCCGTATCGCTTTGATTTCTTCGCTGCAGTCTTCTGCTTACACAGTTTAACTCACCTTGTGGTGCAAAACACGGGAAGAATGCAGATCACCCAGTGGAAAGTTGCGATGAGGTCCTTCTTAGAGTACAAACTCGATTAGACTTCCGTCGTGGCTTTTTATCAGATTTAAATTCATGGGTCGAGCATCTTGGAGTTTCTAAAATCATCTATTTTTCACCAGAAATGATTGTTTAGTCCAAAAATCATTTCCTTATGTTGCAGTCAAGCAAGGTTTATCAACTCTTCAGTTTGTGTAAGTTAGTGCACCTTCAATTCAATCAACCAGTACAGTCAACTTTTGGACACCAGCGTAAATGTTAGGCCTTTAGCTTTACAAACGATCTTTGCAAATCCTGATATGTGCTGAAAATTGTCGAGCAAAGCGCCGGTGAGTCGTACTTTGACGAATCTTCCCAAAAGATGCTACACTGTCGTATTTTACTCGCCACTTCTCATCTCCACATAGTGTTTTTGTTAGAAGTGCCATGCAGTACACACATGGTTTTGTTGGTGCCGTGGCGGTCTTCGGAGAAACCCGCCTTCCATCCTTCCACGGTCGGTTGTATACCAGCCTTACCTGGCAGGATAAAAACGCCGACTCAGTAAATCCTCAGGCTATCTTAAGTCATGTATGGGCCACAAATGCATTTTGTCACATCTACGATGTTCAGTGAAGTCCGATGATTGCAACATCTCTCAGGGGAATGATCAACACCGAACTCTTTATGTTTTAATCCTCGTATTCTCCTTTCCTGTGAAAATATGTGAGATTAATGGTGGCCTTAAGGAAAACTCGAAAAGAATGCATTTGGTAAAGTTGGTGAAAATATATTTTTGAGTAAGAACATCTAGGAAGAAACGTTTAATCGCAAAAGCTTTATAGGTATTTTTACAGTCTGCTATTTCATACTGATCAACTATAATTCATACAATTTTCCTTTCGTGGTGGAACTCATCTATGCATATTTTCGTTTCTTAATTAAAACACCGTTAATCATGCGGCGATAATAGTCCACTGCCGAAGTACCTCATAGATTTTAGCAGCAGGTACTAGTAGTCTCAGTGCCGGACATTGCAATTTCGCACTGCTTGCCAATAGAGGTATTAGGGATTTCAGAACTGTGGTTGTGGCGCCGGCGTTGAGAAGATGTGCGCCTGACAGTCGAACACAAACGCTAAGCGCTTCAGGTCAAGCTAGAAGCGAACCGAAGATCGACTCAGATGTTGGTCACTTTTCTTGTTTTCTCAGAACACTCTAACATATTGATACCTGAAACGGGTTTCCTAACTCCCTTCGAATAAAAGAAATGATAATGGTATGAAAATCATACATTAGTCACTAGATGTATTTCATGGATATAGCAAACGTTCGAAAGGCTCGATCTTGATGTATTTTGATCACCTAAATAACTAAATCTAGTTTTATCAGCAAATCGAATTGGAATGTATTGGGACCTCTTTTTTACCCAAGCACAGAAACTGAGTTAATGAGCACGATATTATGGTCCTCCATAAGTTGTATTCATATAAAATGGTCCTGGTTTACTAAAGATCATTACAGCAACTCTGTTTTTCATTTAGAAGACATTGACCGTTTTCCAGCTTTGGGGTCATCCTTCCGTCGCTGTGGCTCTGCTTGACTCTCAAGTAACAGCAAACGGCAGCCGACTGTTCATGAAGAAATCCGCCAACGGCGTAATTAACAGGGTTCATTCGATGCCAGCTCACTACCATGTCATCAACGGATACCACAGAAGTGTATGTTTCCTTTCCTGTCAATCTGTACGGTTATTGTATGAAAATCTAGATTGAATATTTATCTTCTTGTTTGGACAAATGCAGAATTTCGACGCCAGTGATGTTTCCTTGTTGCACCGAATCTATAAGAAAGTATTTGATTTGCCATTTTACTTTAAGCTTTTGTTTTTCGGGGTTTAATAAGTGATTTAAATCCATGATGTAAAGACGGATAGCTACTACTGATGAAGAAACTGCGTACGGTAAATAAGGCAAAGTGAAAATTAGGGTTTCATAAGTTATTCATAAAAAAAAGGAGGAGAGTCTGTTTTTTTTCGTTAAGCAAGCGAAGGAAATGGGATCACGACGATGTTAATTTTAATTTTCATGATGTTTAGGGTACGCACAATGACCCGAACGTCCCATGTGCCTCCGTCCTGTCGAATTTTTCCCTTGCTTTTGGCCGAGGAAAAACTCGAGAGCCACCTCCATACGAGAGGGCGCTCGATATTCAGAGAAACGGTAGTTGCCAAATAGGTCAGCACCTACATCTCCAGGTGGGCTTGTCTTATGGACAGATTTGTGTCGTCGTGTCAAATTTTTTGACTGTGTTGTTCCAAATGCTCTCATTTAGCCTAGTATGGTCCAATCAATCGCTGCAGGGCCGTTGGCTGCAGAAGCAGCCGGTGGTCAGCCGGCGTTCCCTCCTGCTTCGGCCACTCAGTTCGCCACCCATGACTATTTCATTGATGAGGGTAGAGATTGGGTTGAATTTCATCGATTGTGTAATTATTTTTTCTCCATAGTAAGCATTGCATTAGTGTCTATTAACTGACATGTGGATTCTTTTATAGCATTCTTCTTATCTGTTTCTCATGAAGTACTTTCAATTACGAAGGTCCCACATGTAGTCCCTTTCTAGTTTCACAGAAAGCGTTTAACTTTTTATCTACTGCCTATTATTACTTTTTACGACAGGGATATGATGTGAATTACAACCACTATGAGGCTGAGATGTTTGCAAAACTTGGATCCCAGGCCAGATCGAACCGCGAGCACCCTTTCCGGGGGCTCGCGTTACCCGCTGAAATCCGCCCTTACTCCCCCGCTTTGCCTTTCTCGCAGCCACTTTTCTATCTAACGCTGCCATCAGCAATTACGCGTCAATGGGAATGATTTGGGCAACACAAATCGGCAGTAAACCCAGTTACTGGATAACAGAAAACACTTTGAAAACAAATCTTATCCAAAGTTTTAAAATCGCTTAGATTATACTCATATACTGCTACGGATTTACCATAAGAATGGCAATTCAGGAAGGGTTGAGCACTGAACGACTCCGTGACTTCCCCATGATGCACCGTCTTCTACGTGAATCCAATAGTCTTCTCAATCATCAACGAAGACCGTCATCGTGCATTGACCTCACATCGGAATACGTGAATCATTTGCCACCCATAGCTCCAGGTGAGTCTATTCACAGTACCATCTTTGTCTACAGCAAGCGTAGTATGGTTTAGAAGGATGTGCGCTGTGTCAGAACGCGGAATGGTATGCTTTCTGATTGGTATCTTATTGCGATCGTTCTAAGTATTATAGGTGTGACTAGCAATGATTTTTAAAAGCTTCAGTCATGGGGGAAGTGGAGGAGTTACGTACCAGCAATTATTCATGCCATCAGGTTTTGGAGTTGTACCAGACACTGTTAGACTGTTTTCTTCAGCTTGGTGTTCCATATTCGGCAGAATCACAAAGTTGAGGAAAGAGAATCAACATTTCCAACCGAAAAGCCTGTCAAGGTGAAAGATGCGACTGAGAACTGATGATATATGAGAAAGCTAGCCGCATGATAAGAAATTTCTTTGGTGCCCAGCAGAACCACCGGCAGCCTTCTGTCGATGAAATGAGATCGCTATGAAACAACGATCACGGGAGTCAAGAGAGATTTCATATCCAACCGACAAAACACTGGTGAATAGATCGATATTCTTATTGGTGAAGTGGACAATTCAGGTAACTTCAACGTTCCCTTTCATCGAGGCGATTACTATCCCGACTCAGCCGTACATAAGTATGCGTACGTGAGAGCCCCAAACATTGTGCCTACAACGTGAGTCAAGCCTTCTCTTTTTTTAATGACGAAGGTTTTTTCTTTGTATCCTTGGTTTTTCTTTTACTCTTCTCTTCATTTTTCTTTCTTTCTATCCAAGCTGCATAGGTTACAGAGCAACAACGTCCCCAAAAATATTAGATATTGGCGTGAGCTGAATCCATTGGCCGTTTATGACTGATGGCAGCGTTAGGTAGAAAAAACTAGCCGGAAGAAACGCAAAGCAAGGGCCTGAATGGTACAGTGTGTAATACGCGAGCCTGCGTAAGGTAGCCGTGGTTTAATCTGGCCCGGAGTCCACATTTTTCGAATGTCTTAGCATTGTTGTGGTTGTATTTGACATCATACAATGCCGTGAAAAATTATAGTAGGCAGAAAATGAATAGTTAACAACGTCATCATTTGTTTTCATTGAGTTTGATAAGTTTAAAGGGTTGCTTGTTCCAGTAGTACGCAGAAATGGAATTCAGAAATTGTTTTGTATTTATGATTTCCATCAATAATGAAAATCTTTGAGCGCTATTAAATAGTCATCTGTTTTGTTTTAGAGCTCAATATCTGGCCGAGTGCGAGTTTTTATTCAGATGGTGCCTGCTTCCTAAGATTCTTGTAGATCAAATTGCTTCTTCATGGATAAATTTAGATGTGTTTAATTTCCATTCTCATCCAACTGCAAATAGTGGCAGGGGGGATATGAAACGTCGTAAACAGTATCCTTTGAAATACAACTATAAGGGTTATAAGATACGAGGAAAACTTGGAAGCACACCTCGAAAAGGGATTACCCTTTCCGTGGACTCACATGCTATCCACCCCTCCAGCCGGGGCTCTTGATTTGTCTTTCTCTGAAAAAATTTCTTTTTACGCCGATTTGTGCTCCTGAGATCATTCCCGTTGACGGGCGATTTGTGACAACATCGATAGAGTAAAGGCGTAGCTGAGAGAAAGGCAAAGCAAGAGCCTCGATTGGTGTGGTGGATAGCACGTAAGCCCCTGGAAAGAGTATTCCCGGGTTCAAAACCTAGGTGAGGTTCCAAGTTTTGTCCATATGTCAACAGCATCGTTGCATTTCAGATAATAGCTTCCTATGGGAAAAGAACAGATGCTAAATAAAAAAGTTAAACATTACCTTTTTTGAGTCTTCTTCTGTGTAATACTTACTTAGAGAGCCCTTTTAACATATCGTCTATGCTTCAGCCATTCTTCCACTTATTTTGCTGTCGTGAAACAATTATCCGTACCATTCATGAGGACGGTTTATTCAAGCTCTCACGTTGGTTGACTATAACTTGGGCCCTAATAGTTAATTCTAGCAATGACCAAGGTTGGCTTACATATGAATCGAGTACGTTGGCCCACTTTTTGTAGGTCTCTATCGAATTTTCCAGATTTAACATCTTGTGTTTCGTAAGAAGAACGTATATGGGTAGTGGGTCTGCAAGAGTAATTATTACGTCTAACTTTATTGCTTAACATGGTTATGATTATCGCTTATTGCGCCGAAATAATCGTGTCTGTCATTATTAATTAAATGGCTTTTCATCTGGATTCTATTTCTCGGTTCGAAATCAGTTCGAGTTTTTTCTAAAAGCTTAATTTCCTAGTCTGCGCATCTACATGCATATTAGATAAACAGTGTAAAATGTTTGATATATTTATTTATATGATCTTACAAACTGGTCTTCTTTAGCTGATGCGAGGTTGGTGTAGGTCTTCGTTGTCGTCGTCGCTGTTGTCGGTGTTGCTGGTCGATGGCTGACTTTCGGCGATGTCGCCTTCCTCAGGGCCTGGACATATTTTATATTAGAATACTTTAATTATTCGGTAGAAAAAAGCTAAAGTATTAATGAAGATCAAACCTTTAAGTATACGCCATATTAAACAGAAAGGCTACTCACCGTGATGTTACGAATGGGACTGGCCCACGCGTTGTTCACGTGGGGTCGCGAGCAAGACATACCCCCGTGGTCGAAATATCATTTTGAAATAGGGCGCCAGGTCACGTGTGATAGTGAGGCATTCGTCTTTCCGGCTCATCTTTGGATTTTTGAAATTTATTCAAAAAGCACCAAGAGTTTTGCGCGTTTTCAATTCTTTCAATTTTTCAAAGAATCAAAACATCAGTTTTCAATTCCTGCGCTGTGATCCGCACAGTCACTTCAAAATCATCGTCATTGCGCCTTTGTGCCCTACGTGTACCCGAAGTGTTTTCGACGAATTTAAACTTTCCCATTGAGATCAAGTATATTATACCTGAACTCATGCAATTCCCGTCTCTTCCATTAGGGCAGACCATACAGTTTTCTGAGCTGCACAAACGACCATAGGGACGGTTACGAACTAACTGACGACGTAGGGTGTTACGTGGGATGTCAATAATCGCCACATTATTTTCAAGACCACTTTTTCTTAAGCACCTCTTAATGGCGCAACTTACTTCATTTAATATGAAGGGTAGCTTAAAAGGGATCTTACTTACGTCCGAAACATTATTTTGGGGGAACTACCCTACGTTTTTGTCTAACCCGAGTGGCTTCTACTTCGTAGCCATTGGAAATGGCTATTTTTCGTGCCAGGTTTTGCGATTCCTTCCTTTCCTCTTCTCCTGTGCACACATTTTTTAGCCGTACGGTACATGTTTTTGATAAGTGCTTTTTTCATGGGTGAAGGATGAGAGGAGAGGTAGTGAACTAGTGTGTTCTTACTACTTGGCTTACGATACCATTTTGTTTTATAGCCACTTTCTGAGAGCTTTACTTGGATGTTTAAGAATGGAAGCCAGTTTTCGGTTGTTTTTTCTCGTGTAAATTTTATATACTCTGACTGTCGGTTTAACAGTTCAAAGCACTCATCCATCTGTTCTTGTGTGGAGCAGACGATGAAGCAGTCGTCTATGTATCGACAGTAGAGTAAAGGTCGGTGGTCGAGAATTGGAGTTTCCACCTTAGACATGAAAGCCATGGCAAGGCTTGGTGCTAAACGCTGTCTCATTGCCAACCCTCTAATTTGTGCAAAATATTTTCCAGACCACCTGAAGATTGAACAACTAAGACACTGTTTTAAGAGAGTCATTAGTTGAGCAATCGACAAGCCGTACATTTTTTACTCTCTTTTCGTGCTCTACGAGCAACTCGAGAATGGCTTGCATTGCGGTCTCATTCGACACGTTGAGTATAAAGTGAAGTAACATCGAATGACTCCATTACATGCGCGCAGTTTGGTTGCGCGCACCGTAGCTGGTCTAGAAATATTTTGGTGTTAGGTAAATGGGTTGGAATGATTTTTTAGCAACTGGGTCAGGATAAGGTTTAGGAACCACGTTATTCTATCCGTTGGCCCGCCTATACAACTGATGATAGGTCTAAGTTTAAATGATGATGGTTCGTTGATGTAATATCATCAGCTGAAGTAAGCTTATGTGTTTTAATGAGCAAGTAAAGGACAGGGCAAATTGGATGTTCGTTTTTAAGTCGAGAAATAACTGAAGGCTCTAAACCTGCGGCCTTTGCTGTGTTGACCCACTCTTGATTTAATTTCCGTTTTTGATTTCTATATTCCTTCTCAGAGGATGCTCGATAGAGAGAAACATCATTGAGGTGCTCCTCTGTTATCCTAATATCCAACTAACTAGGAATAACTACAAATTCTCCACCTTTATCACTAATAGAAAGTCTAACAGATTTGGAATTCAAGAGCTCTCTAACCTGGCGCATACCACGTTTTTTGCTGGTGTGTGAGGTTGGAGCTTATTTTTCTTTTTTGGTAGTGACTAAGTATGCGGAGAATTTCGTCGGAAAAATAAACGAAATGTAGGGGTCAATATCGCTATTTGGTAGCTCTTGTTTGAAGAAAGTTCGTGCAAAAGGTATTGGAGGTAGTTCCCCCCTTGGTACTACTTTACCTAACCTTTCTAGCCCAACCCTGTAACGTAGCTGATCTTGAAGTTCATGCAGACTACACGTGATCCTGCGCAGGATTGGTTTAGAAATGGGTTGACTAGACGCGAAACTCGAACCCAATTCTTATAAGGACCGCGCATTTTCCGGAAGTGTTATGCCTCCTAGCACGGTAACTGTGGATGTTGTTCGTGCGCAGTCTATTTCAGGGTTTTTACTTGCAACTTGACCAGCAGTGGTCCTTTGATTTGACCATTTTGAGCGGCGTGATAGATCTTCAAACTTTTTCCTCAACTTGCTTTTAATATCGCACGGAATCTTTTCGCATACCGATTTAGACCCATCTACTATTCTCTTCCAAAGATTCCTCTCCAACATTTCGTTTTGTGTGCACCGCAGTGAAATGCGTAGCAATTCTATTTCGATGCTCAGCATTTGTTGAGAGCTCTCTGGTGAGCCGCATACTTCTTATAATTTCCTACGCTTTATAAAGTTAGGAATGATTCGATATTTTAAGCAGCGGCGTAGAAAGTGGGTCTTTTGTCGCATTAAGACGATTTTCTGTCTTAATGACAATACGTCTCTTACAAGTCGGAAATGTTTTGCTGGAACATCTCTTTACTTTACAGTTATTACTCAATAGACCGACTTTCTATAAATCTCGGCATAGATAGTTGATCTATTTCTTTATATGATCTTATAAACTAGTTTTTCTTTAGCTGATTCGAGGTTGGTATAGGTCTTCGTTTTCGTTGTCGTTGATGTTATTTGTTGGTCGATGGCTGACTTTTCGGCGATTTCGCCTTCCTCAGAGCCTGGACGTATTTTATATTAAAACACTTTAATTATTCAGTGCAAAAAAAGCCAAATCATTAATGAAGATCAAACTTTTAAATAGACGCCATATTGAACTGAAAGGCTACTCACCGTGATGTAACGAGTGGGACTGGCCCACGCGTTGTTCACGTGGGGTCGCCAGTAGGACACACCCGAGGGTCAAAATATCACTTTAAAATAGGGCGCCAGGTCACGTGTGATAGTGGGGCATTCGTCTTTCCGGCTCATCTTTGGATTTTGAAATTTATCCAAAACGCCTCAAGAGTTTTTCGCGTTGATGTTTTCAATTCCTGCGCTGGGATCCGCACAGTCACTTCAAAATCATCGCCCTTGTGCTTTTGTGCCCTATGCGAATCTAGAGGAGTGCTTTGACGAATTTTAACATTCCCGTCTTGTTCTTTTATGCGGACACAAAGTGCCTACCCGTTTCCCCAATATATTCCTCACTTCATGCGTTACATGAGATCAAGTATATTACACCTGAACTAAAATGCTTGACTTTTCAGTCCCGATTGTTCAATATTGCCATTTAGATACGCGTGGCGACCTGCGACTTCGGCCACCGTCATGGACCTTCCACCACCGCCACCGTATCCTGCAGGCCGTAAGGCTCCAATGGTGATGTGATCGGAAGCCGTTTCGACCAATTAGCGTTCACATTAGTGTTTAGCAAGTAGTCAGCTTACCAAATTTTCATCTACCTCTTATCATCCTTGTTTCCCGTGTACATTTTAGTGCTAAATGCCTTCTGCGATACTAGCTTTTCCCACGACATTGTTATGCGCTTCTTCTGACATTACCTGCTCATCGTTTTCTGTTCCATGCACATTTTTACGACTATTTTGTCGGTGCTCCATTAACTTGCCATGTGCTCATCACATTAGCATACAATTTGCTTGCTCCACGATAAAGCTCAATCGAACTTTTTATTAATATCCGTGTTGTGTTTTGTATAGATGTGATTAATGTTTTTGATAAAATATTTCTGTTACTGACTGTTGTGCTGATGAGCAAAAACGAGGTTGTTGCTTTATCCTTTCTTCACAAAGAGCTGACATTTCGGCGGATTTCGCCTTTTTCAAAGTTTGGAAAAGTCAAGTTGACAACAGTTTAATCATTCGAACACCTCCATGGCCAAAGCAGAATGATCACGAAACCAAGATTTCCATCGTACGGAAAGGAAGATAACCTCTTCACTCACTCACTGCCTTCAATGAGTCTCCCGGTGAATATTTCACGTGCAGACCAATTGCAAAGAGTTCATACGGATGGGTAATGTGCCGGTCTTGCGTTAAGATATCACCATAGGATACCATCTGACATATCACTTGATAATGAGGAATCTCGCTCTGCTGCTCATTTTCCGTCTTCTGGAATCTATCCAGAAAACAGTGAGAGTTTTGCGTGCTGAAGTTCTTCGATTCCTGTGGGAGGATAGTAATTTCTGCTTCAAATTCCTCTTCCTCGTTATGTTTTTTGTGTCCCTGTGTGTGCCTAGTGGAGCACATGGTTCAAGTTTACTGTCTACATGTTCTTCCATGCGGATGCACGGCGATCTACCTATTTCTCCAATTTATTCGTTCCCCGCACGCCTCACAAGAGATCAGATAAAGAGGACGCGGACTCGTGCAATCACCCTCTCTGCCGTTAGGGAATACTGTCCAATTCGGCGTTGTCCATGGACGATCGTGCTGGAGGTGACATACTAGCTGGCGTCGTAGAATCAAAGGAAATGCGCTAGGTGATCATATAGCCACGTTGTTCTTCATATTTTTTGCTCATGTCGAGTGGAACGCCGAATGCAGTAAGAATAATACGTTTTAGCCCAAGTACTGAACATAGAAATGTGACTACTACGCGTCTGTCGACGATGCAAACAAGGCAAAATGTTCGCTCAGTTGAAGAACTGCGCGACAGAGAGTACTATTGCGTTAATCATTTAGAGAACCGCCTCTCGAAGAGAGTAATGAGTGGATCAGTGTTAATTGGCAACTGTATCAGGTCACATGTTAAAGTAACTTTACAGGGAAAATTCTAAGACCTTTCGAGTAAATCTTAACGAGGCTCACAGTAGGGTAAATAATGTGCAAGTCGTGGCATGGCACTCTTTGACGGACCGTGTTCACTTTTAGAACTAATCTTAGGTTCCTCACCAATGAACCCGTTTCTAAAAGTTCCTTACATAGCTTCGCATGTAGTTTGTCTGAGTTTCAAGATAGATTCCGTAAAAAATTAGAGTTGTTGAAGCACTAAATAGGAGTGAAAAAAAAGAAGCAGGAGTATTACCACTGCTGCCGTTTCCTCAAACGTCCTTTATGCAAGAAAATCCAAACAATGAAGTCGATAGCAAATTTCGCATATTTGCGGATGAAACTTTCAAAGTCGTTAATCACTGTCGTGCGAAGAAGCTTTTCTCCATCCCACAGAAGCGCAAAGAAGTGTAATGCGAGAGGTTCGAGAGCTGATAATTTCAATAGTGTAGTTACATACTTAAATTATCAATTAGAATATACAAACATCGTCTGCAAGATGGATTATCCGGAAAAAGCAAGCTGTTGTCGCCAGACAATTCCTACTATCAACAACCAGCATCCTGTATAAAAGAGCATCGCCAAGTGAGAATGCCTCATTTAAGAGATGCTCCACTGTGGAAGATCCGACTCGATACGAAGACGAAGACGACACATCGAGAAGACGAACGACTGTGGACCATCGACTCGGATCATCGGCTCTAGTGAAGACGAACACGTCTAAACGTTACTCGAAAATAAAGATTATTTATCAACCTCGTGTAAGCTCATCAAAGGAAGAATACCAAAACCAATAATGAAAATTGGACGACGGATGTCTCAGGCTGGCAAAAATAGCTGGTGGAAAAACCGTCATCTATTTCTCAACTCTTAGTTGAATTGCCAATGTGTCCTATTTTATAGTTACTTACCAAAACTCAAAAACTACTATCCACTTATTATTTTGTGTCTATCGGTCCATCACACCAAAGGATTGAATAAGATGGTTTTAAACCCTAATACTTTCACAGTTGTTGAAACGAATTCCGGTCCATCTGATGAACACCCAGACGTTCCTGGATAGTGATGGAGTCCTTTGACGTCATCGCCCTTTGCGCAAACGTGTCGAATGACAGTGTTGTGCAAGCCATCCTCGGAATCCTTAAGCAATACGAAGGAGCAATAACATGTATAGTTTCTCAGTTCACCACCTCATGGTCATCTTAAAGAATTACTTAAACTTCTCAGTTTGGGAAGTTTTCCACAACTGAGAAGGTTCGCAGTGGGGGACAGCGACTTGCACCAAGCTTTGCCATTTCGTTTATGTTTAAGATAGAAGCACCAATAATCGATCTCTGGACACTCTGTATTGTAGATGCATAGATGAATGGTTTGTCACCTACTCCACACAGGACGAGATGGGCAAATGTTTTCCGTTATTGAAGGAATAGTCACAGCACATTGGGTTCACCCCAGAGAAACCACAAAAAGCCTGGCCTCCAATTCTGAACGTTCAAATTAAGCTATCCGGAAACGGCTGCATCATGAAATGGTTCCGAAATCCAAGTAAAAAAATATAGCAGTTCATTAACTCTCCTTTCACACCTCAAACAAAAAAAGGGGCGCTTCGTTTTGTACAGCCACCAGTGTATGCACTGAAAGAGAGCAGTACGAAGAATCCCTGAAACTGGAGCGGCAAATAGCCGTTTACAATGGATACGAAGCTATAGTTTCTCAGGTTAGCCGTGGAAGGAAAACCAGTCACCCAAACGGTAATCCAAGTGAGAATGAAGTCCCCGTTGAACTCGCTCTTCATTTCCAACGAAATAAGCGCAGCTATCAAACCGCTTCCTAAAAAGACAGCTCTAGAGAATTCGGTAGCAATGACTGAAACACCACCGAGCTCTCTAAGACGCTGGCTAGTTCATCAGCACCAGCATAAACGCCTGTGCACAACGCAAAAATTGCACAGTATTCCCTAACGGTATTGAGGGTGATTGCACGAGTTCGGGTACGGTTTATCTGATCTCTGGTAAAGCGTGCGGGTAACGAATAAATTGGAGAAATAGGTAGATAGCCGTGCATCCGTATGGAAGAAAATGTAGACAGTAAAATCGAACCAAGTGCTCCAATAGGCGCACATAGGGACACAAAACACAACGGTGAAGAACTTGAATAGAAGTTACTATCCTCGCACACTAATCGAAGAACTTCAGTACGCAAAACTCTCACTGCTTTCGGACAGATTCCAGGAATCGGAAAGTGAGCCGCGGAAAAGAAATTCCTCATTATCAAGCCATGTGTTATACTATATCTCCGACTGGTATCTTAACGTTAAGCAGGCACACTACCCATCCATGTGAACTCGGTGGGATAGGTTTCCACATGAAATACTCATACGAGGACTGATAGGGAGGCGGTGAGTGCACGAAGATGCAATTTTCCTTTCAATGTGATTGAATCTATCAAAATCTGTTCCGATTCCGTCAAAACACATCTGGGAGTAGGGGAGTGCAAGAGCCTCAGTGGGTGTGGTGGCTAGCAGGTGAGGCCACTGCAAAGGTAATAGTGGGTTCGAACCCCAAATGAAGTGCTGCTAGTTGCGCTCATATCTCAGGATGCCTATGGTTCTATTTCATATCGTACCGTTCTGTGAAAGAAGAATGGACGGAAAATAAAAGTCAAAACATTGTAACTTTAAAAAAATATCTTTAATGCGGGCATGAGAAGATCATTACATTCCATTGTGAGGAATATCTGTTTATTCAAACACTTCTTTAATCGAAATTTCAGCCCTAAATAATAAAGAAGCGAAAAAGTAACCATGAATTGAAGTTTTGGGCGCCTAAAACCTGCACGACAGGATGGGTGGGTATAAAAACTGCATGCTGTTGACGAAGATTATTTTAATAGTTATTATTCAAATCAGCAAAGTTCAGTATGAGCTGAGAACTGCTTCTTTAGAGTTAAAATGTCAAACTGATTAATGTTTTGTGAGTCGTATATGACTCAAACGGTCCGCAATATGCTGAAATAAGGGGAAAACAAATACAATGGTAATAAACTAAGAAAAAAGTGGGCCTTCGTGCTGTAGTGATCAATTTCATGATTAGATTCCAGAACACCTTTGCTAATATAGGCGTTGGTAATCGTGTTTTTGATCTATGTTTGCACCTCTTAAGAAGGAAAAACACCGAAAAACCATTTTCTGAAGGTGCTTGCCGAGCGCTCAAAGTCTTTAGTTAGCAAACTGTTGGTTGTGCAACAAACCCGCTCTGCTTTAATTGGTTAGTGTCGGTCGTAAACGATGAAGTTCTTAACGTTTTAAGTTTTATTCACTGCCTATTCTTCTTTCATGGCAGGAAGTTATGTCAAATATAATCACGAGGACGCTGAGATATGAGAAATACGCGGAACCTCAGGTGGGCTTCGAATCCACGAGTATCCTTTCCTGGGAGCTTACGTGTTACCTATTGCACCACCCATGCAAGTGCTTTGCGATTGCCCTCAGCATGTTTTCTACGCTAACGGTGCAATTAGCAATCAACCGTCAAGGGGAATGATGTGGAGAAAACAAATAGACATTGAACTAAGTTAAGCTAAAATCGTGGTGGTCTAAATCATAATGTTTAGCGTTGCTTAACTGGGTTCAGTGCCGATTTTTATTCCTCGAATCGTTCCCAATGACAGTTCAATGTTGACAGTCCCGACAGAGTAAAAGATACGCTGAATGGAAAGCAAAGCACAGGCCTTGGTGGTACAGTAGGTAACTCGTGAGTTCCCTGAAAAGGTAATCGGTGGTTCGGAGTTCATTTGCGATTCTGAGTTTTGCTCATATCCTAGCATCATTATAATTGTACCTCACCTTAAAGCGTGCGTATAAAAAATAGTAGGCAGTAGATAAAATCAAATAATGTAATTCCTACTGCTGCCTCAGCTTAACTGGTATCCATCCCGGATTCGGATCCCCCAGATCATATCCGTTGACGGGTGATTGCTGATAATACCGGCTGAGTAAAACAATGGGTGAGAGGAACGCAAACGTAGGGACTCGACTGGTGTGGGGATATCACGTGAGCACCCAATAAGGGTAATGGTAAGTTCAAAGACCAACTTTTGTCTCTCTTCAACTCTGAGCTTTGCCTGTGCGTCAGCATCCTTGTTGTGAATACAGCTGCTAACTCATTTTGTCGACTTTTTTGACAGCACTTTGTTGATCTAATGGCTTTGCTCCGGCTCAAGATTTTACAGCGAACATAAGCAATTTTGCCCCTCGGATTAGCTTCATCTTTGTGCAACTGTGCGGAACATTGTCGACTGTTCTGCAGCTGCTCAAGGAAGCAGAAGGTTTTACTTCATGAATGCTCAAAACGAAATTCACACCCAGCTTTTTC
This sequence comes from Angiostrongylus vasorum, assembly GCA_018806985.1. NCBI lineage: Eukaryota > Metazoa > Nematoda > Chromadorea > Rhabditida > Metastrongylidae > Angiostrongylus > Angiostrongylus vasorum. Next base: position 1,238,884 of record JADANN010000099.1, on the reverse strand, counting down.
TTCACATCAATACTCGTGAAAGTCCTTTTTTTGGGTTTTTTTTATCCTTTACAATTTTATTGACATGATAGTTAGTCTATTCGAGCTTATTTCGTGAGCTTCGGAACAGTTGTGCGCTATACGCTCTAATCTAAGTGTTCAGACGATCATCGTTGATGGAAGTAAATTGGTTCCAGCGCGGTTGTACCGTACCATCGTCAACAGCTACCTGCCACAGTGGTTCCCCCTAGTGAGCCGTTTGATTTACTTTGAGTTCATGTTTGAATTTACACGGGAAAATATGATCGACTTTTCTTTTCTTCATCTTATTTCGATGACCTAACTTTAAGAAGATGTCGTACAAACAAAATCATAGATAGAAAACTGGTGTGCAACAAAGGCATAAAGTCTCATTTAGAAATAAAGCACCAAAATTTGAGAAGACAGAACCGACGTAGATTCTAGTACAAATTCGTACTTGGCAAAGGAAAGAGCTTCGCTGAGTCGTTGTTGCAGAAATTTAAGCACTTTGAAAGAATTCAAGAACTGCTCTAGACGGATTGGGATATAAATATGCTGGCAGGAAAATCATGATGATTCTTCACAACAGAGGAAAACTTTGCGAACAAGGAGGATCCAGAAAGGTAGGAAATACCATTTCAACAATTTTAAGCAGTGTAATGGGAATAATGGTTCGTTTGGCAGACAGGAAATAACTGAGGAAATTCTAGAAGCATCAATAGAACCTAAGGTGATGTGATGCTCAAAGCATCGCGCTCTGAAGCGGTGGATTTTTGATGCTCAAGGCAGTGTTGCGTACTGGCTGCTCTCCTTCGACCTAAAAATCTTCATAGACATTAAGAAGTCAAACAACATGTCCACAAGCTCATTATTTTTTTTCTGTTCTTCTCAATGATCATTTATTCTCTCTAAGACCGATAACCCAGAATGAACGTAGTAGAGTGAATGAGGTCTAATTTAAAAATAGCACTAACAACTGGGTAAATTGCAAATGGTAATGTCGACTTCTTCTTTACTGCGTTTTATTTATTTATTTTTCATGGCCATGATATTATACGAATTACAGTCACAATGATATTGAAATAGGAGCAAAAACTTGGAATCTGAGGTGAGTTTCGAACTAATGACTACCTTTTCCTAGGTATCGTGTGTTACCCACTGCACCGCCGAGACTCGTGCTTTATTCCTCTTTCAGCCTATCTTTTACCCTAACGGTGCTGTCAACAATCATTCATCAACGGGAATGATCTGTGGAGCAAAGTCGGCACTGAATCCAGTTAATCAACATAATGATTTCGATTGCAGGCCTAAGCTTAATTTGATCTGATGCCGATTTGTGCTTCGCAGATCATTCCCATTGACTCATGATTGCCAATAGAGTAAAAAAAATTGCCTGAGAGAGAGGCAGCGCCGGGACCTCGGTTGGTGGAGTGGATAGTTCACTCGTAAGGGAAATCGTGAGTTCAAAGCTCATCTGAGGTTCCGAGTTTTGCTTAAATCTCGGCATCCCAAGGTTATAATGAGTCTTAGGAAATGGCAAAATTCAAAAAGAGAAGGAACTGCTTTATTGTTCATACGTTTAATATACTCATCTAATATAAAATCCTATTACCTGTTTCTCTTGTGTCACTTTTGTAACATGGAAGTAACTGCCTGGTCGACCGTCCACGGAGCGCACGACAAGGTCTGCTGTACTTCGAGCCTCTCCCGCAACGTTCTCAGCTAGGCAGGTGAACTGCCCACTATCGGCCATTTCTACTCGAACGATTATCAAAGAGTGTATTCCATTTCCTTCCTTGAATAGTAGGAATCATTTCGTTTGATTATAATGTCAGTTAATAAAGCGATAATCGCCAAACTACGTCATTACTCCACAGTTGGTGATTAGGGAGCTCAACAAAAATAACAAAAAGTATGGACGACCGTATATTTACAAAGGTCCATCGAAGTGATACGCACTTATCTTTGTCGAGACCGAATTAACCTATACATGTGTGTACGACTATTCGTTTTTAGCGTATTCAAGTTCAACCTTGCTGGCGAATGTGGTCAGAAGCTGCATTCAAGTTACTTGGAAGTATACAGGATGCGACGTGGTAGCTAACGCGAAGCCTACTCTACGCGTATATCGCGATGGCTTAATCTTAAGTCCTTCTTTGAAGCGTAGCTGAGGAAGGTATATGGTATCTTCTCACAAAAAAACAGATATGGAACATTCAATTACTATGCTTTGGGTCTCTCTCGAGTCAAAGAAGCAAGATGACAGTTTTAGCACGTAACAGGAACGAATAGTGGCTTAAGCACTGCTTGTCCGAGTCATATTTGACGGATTACGTGTGATATAAAAATTATTTGAAACAAAAGTAATTGAGAGAAATATTCCAATGTATAACTTTTTATTTATGCCTCAGTGTTTTTTTTTCAAGGAAGGGTATTATGTGAAATACAACCATAACGATGCTGATATATTTGCTAAACTCCACACCGCAGGTGCCCGTGGTTGGGATTGAACACGATTTAACCCGTTCCGAGTGCTGAAGCTTTCACCACTACACCATGCAAGTTCTTCATTTAGTCCTTCTCTCAGCCGACTTTTAGAAACATTTTATTTCAATAAATTTTTAACCAAATAATTTGCACTTTATCGATGATGTTAGCAACGGGAATAGCCTAGGGAGCACAAATCGGAATTGAACCCAGTTAAGCTGAAGAAGCTGCCGAAATAGCGATGTTTGACTCTTATTTACTGCCTTTTCTCTCCAATAGAGGCCTCATTGGATAACTGATAGCAGCGACAGAGTAGAAATAGTGCTGAGAGAAAGGCAAAGCAAAGGCATCGGTTGGTGTGGTGGATAGCACATGAGCCCTTTGTAAGGGTAATCGAGGGCTCGAACCCCACCTGAGGTTCCAAGTTTGGCTCATATCTCAGCGTCCTTATAGTTGTATTTCACATAGTAACCTACTATAAAGAAGGAACAGAAAGTAAATGAAGGTTAAGGCCAGGAATTTATTTCCTTATCGGGAATGTCCAAACAGTGTTTATTTGGGATGAGCACTTTCTTCAAAGACAATTTTTCAGTTCTTAGCCACTCTTGCCATCGTACATAAAGCATATTAAGCAAAACAGCGAAATTGGAGTTTTGAGATAAGAAAAAATTCCTTCTAAAGAGTGTTCTTTTCACCGTTTAACAGTTTTCTTTTAAAAACTCACGTCGATTATCCTCACTTCTTCGCAATCGGGGATCTCCACACCATCTCGTAGCCAAGTCACCTAAACGGCAAACAATATGTCTGTTTTATAAGGCAAAAACATTCACCTCCGAGAGAACCTTGTTTTATACGGCAAATTTCTGCTGTACCTCAATAATAATTTAAAGCTCTAACAAAGGAAACGTGCACAAATGAAAGAAGGGAAAGAGCATCGCTTTCTCTGCTTCATTTCCCATTCACTTTCTCTCTTTTTTTTTATTGCTTTACATAACCATTGTTCTACACCTCTCATCGAGCAGCTAATTGGTGGTGGTGAGCGATGAAATTCGAACATCAAAACTTCGGTCTTTATAGACTCAAGGTAGGGAAGACAACACGATAAATACTTAGATGACCAGTAGGAAGTGAGAGTGTTGAGAAGCTTTCAACAGCATTGAGAATGTGGTGAGAAGAGCAAAGAAAATCGAACTTCGTGCTCACGTTGTCGACTCCACGATTTTCCTTGCTGTAATATACAGATCGAAAAAACTTGTCACTTCATGAGCAGGATGAAGGACCACTCAGCGTTATCGAACGGCCAGTCAAGAGGAGTATGTTGGGAGTATCCTATATCACGCAAGTAAAAGAGAGGATCCGAAGATTCGACCTGCGTCAACGATCAAGAACCAAGGATGCCGTTCTGTACGCCAAACAGTCGAAGAAGAGTTGGGCCGGACACGTAATGCGTATGAATGACAACAGATGGACCAGAAACGTAAGTGACTGGATTGCTCCGGATGTTAAACTTATTACAGGTAGGCAACTAACTCGATGGTCAGATTTCTTTACGAAAACCCCGGAAAAGAAGATATGATGTTCAGTAAGGCAAGCAGAATCGGTTGGGCTACTTTTCCACGAGACAGGAAGAAATGAAAGCTTGACTAGCGGCCGTGCGGGTTACTCAGCGATCATAGTGGGGGCAGGTTGTATGGAAGAAAACAACATAATTTGTTATGTCTCCAGCACCAGCGCCCACGTCAAAGTGGATATAGACACCTTAATCGGCAAACATGCAGTGATGAGGAGAATTTTGACGGCGTAACTACATTACTGGGGTGTGTGCAGTGTGCGCAAAAAATGAAGCGGTATCCACGGGAAGAAAGTGTATGGAGAGCTATTGTCTACATAAACTGGATCTGCTTTCATCTAACAAGGAATTTCTTTTTAAAAAAACTGAAAAATACTCTTGGCTTAGGGTCTCCTGTTACTCGAACAGTCCACTTCAGCTCGTTTCCTTCCACGACTTCTTTGCTAATCAGTCGATGAATGAAGTCAGGAGCAATCGTTTTCGCTGCAACATCATCTTCTAGACTTTTATACAGTGCGTGGGTAAAGTTCAAAAAATAGCAGAAAACAAAAAGCTGTAATAATACCATAATTATAACAATTTACAAGTTAATAATAGGATAGTTTGACAATAAAGAACTGAATATAATGAGGGCACCAGAAACGTTTAATAATTTAGCGCTAGCCGTCCGTCAAAGCTGCTGGTGGGTCATGTTGGGATGGGGGGCATGATAAGTATTGTTCTATATACTATATCGAGGGCAACCTCGAAACGCCTCACATTTCCTTCAGATCCAGTTGAAGACATAGTTCGGTTCATTGTACGCAGGAAATCTAATTGATTAAACAACAGCTTTAATGTTTGCAGCCATAGTTAACCATCTACCTTCTGATTGCAACGCACCAAATTTTCTGCCAGCAAGTCGGTTTCAGACCACTTCATCCCACAAAGTTCCAGGAAATATTGCTGAGCTCTCGTCTGTGTTACGCTGGATTCACCTATATCTACTATATCCACCGTAATCAACTTCATATACAGGTTCGTGGGATTACCTGCGTATATTACAATTGTATCCCTGCACGTCAGATGGAGCAGAATTCTCATATGCTGGGTCCGCAGCAGATAAGCCTTATGAACACTTTGAGCAAGGCATGACAAGTTACGCTGGAGTGTACCAACCTTATTCCGAAACCTAGTACCAAACTATACCAGTTTTTCTCTGTCATAAAAGTCTCCGCTCTAATCCAGAATGGGTAATCTATAAGAAACACATAGCGTCCGTATAACGCATCTGAAACAGAGGATAAAGAGTCTGGAGCTACACTGACAAAAGATCAGAGAAGCTGATCTGCACACAAAAAATTTCGAAAATAATACAGGAACGACACTTGGGGGTGTCTTAAAGAGAGGCAGTAGAATTGGAGCATTAAAAACTGCGTTCCGTGGAATGTCAAACACACAACAAGATGGCCAATAGCGACTAGAGATCTTCATGAAGAATACGAAAACAAATATCTAGTATTAAAGTCTTTGCGCATGAGCATCTTGTTTACGACAGGGAATGGAGGCTTCACAGTTATTTGCTGTGGGATCTCTAAACTCAACAGGAATACAGGTGAAACATGGCACGACATCACTAGTATTATTCTTATTATTATGTCACTATTATTACTGGACTGTAGCCATTATTTATTATTTGTACTACTGTGACGCGCGCAGCGTATTGTTTAAAAGTCCCTTGCAATACACACGTGGTACTTGGTTCGATATCGCACCTCTCTCACCACCCTTGGATCACCAAGCGAACCTTCCATCCCTCCAGTATCGCAAATTAGTCCTAGACTTACCTTGCTTAGGAGGATGCAAGCAATGAATTGATACACCGCTACGCCACCTTAAGTTACATCGAAGGCCAGATATGCATTCATTATTACGCTTTATTATTATTATTATTATTATTATTATTATTATTATTATTATTATTATTATTATTATTATTATTATTATTATTATTAGTATTATTATTATTATTATTATTATTATTATTATTATTATTATTATTATTATTATTATTATTATTATTATTATTATTATTATTATTATTGTTACTATTACTGCTGCTACTGTTATTACTATTGGTCCCATTGTTACTACTATTACCATCATTAGCATTAACAATGTATTATTATATCACATTATTGTCAAATCATTATCATTAGTATTATCAGTATCAATCATAAGAGCCAATCATTGCTACTCACGCCTGACCACAAGCTGAGCGCTGCTTGTGGCTACGCCACTGACATTCCGGGCAGTACACATGTACTTTCCACAATGGGAAGAATTGCACTGCTGAAATAATAAGAAAACTGATCGGAAAAATTGTTGCAATTAATAAGAAACGAGGATTGGCAGAGAGCTGTTGTTCTGTGAGGAGCGCCAATCGGAATAAACTTTGGGAATTTTCGAGATTTAAAATCACACTGGTGGATCGAATTACGTGTTACTTTTAACGCATTTTCAATCTAGGACTATGCGAATTCATTTCAGTGCGTAAAGTGAGAGAAAAAATTCCGTCGCTTTCAACACCCGGACACGTCTAAACTCACCACTCAGCTTTCCAATTTAAATGGAAGCCGTAGAATAGACAGATTCTTACTAATAAGGTGCAATTGATCTTGTTCTACATGATGATAAAATACTAATATTTTGCAGCACAGACAACGTTTCGCTTCGTTCAACCGGTGCATGTTTTTTCATGCAATAAAACTATCGAACAAGCACAATTCCATCCAGAAGGTCGGGATTATCTCCGCAAATGAGTTTGCGATTTTTGTGAATGCGGCAAACACTTTAAAAACTTGCATTTCCGCTTTTTCTTAGTTTTGAAGTTTTCTATCAACTTCGTGTTAGCTTATCACAGAAAGAATACATATTGACCAAACATGCCGAGGTTGGAGGAAAACTGGATTTCAAAATATTAATATTTCTCTCCGGTAGCTCACGTGTTAAGCGCGACAGTACTGATGCTCTCGTTCCATCTTACTCTCAGCCAATCTTTTTACCCTAATGGTGCCATCAACAATCACCCGTCAACGGGAATGATCTCGGGAGGAAAAAATCGGCATTACACCAAGTTAAGCTGAGGCTGCTGCCTGTATTGTCTCTGTAATCGTAATGGGCAATAGACAAAAGTTGTAGATTGTGATTTTGACTACAGTGTTAGCATTTAATGCTGACTTGTTTTTTTCCCTGATCATTCCTGTTGATGGGCGGTTGCTGATGACATCGTTAAACAAAAAAAATTGCCTAAAAGAAAGGCAAAGCAAGGATCTCAATGGTGCTGTGGGTAACACATGAGCCCCCCGCAAAGGATAGTCGCGGGTTTCAGTTTAGGTTTGGGTCTGAGATTTGCAAACATCTCAGATCATTGTGGTTGTATTTCACATGATATCCTATGAAAAAATAATGGGCAGTAGATAAAATTTGCACACTAGAATTCTCCTTTTTTTTCCCAAAAAACCTGGGTGCTGAAAGATATGAAGTTAAAAGCATGTGTTTAGAAGCTTATTCAGCGATATGGCAAGTTCATTCTGGTCGAGTTATCGTGAATGTGCTAGAGACTGGCGTTAAATGAGAAGCGGTAGGTGAATGAACTAGTGAGATTGTAAACCATGGGCAGCATGCACTTATACAGTGACTCTTATATTAACTAGGAGTGTGACACGACTGTGTGACTCTGTTCTGTTCGGTAATCTAACAAGTCACTCGGCAGAATGATGACGTTTGAGAAATTGTATTTGGCAAATAGCGCCATGTAAACGAGTACGAGTCGAAGTGATATGTTCCTAAGAAGTCCCGCTTTACTTCATCGCTCCACCTTCTCCACAGTACACAACAGAGGATTGATAGATGTATTGATGTATGGATGCCAGGTTACCTTGAAAAACAACGAAACTCTTCCTCCAATATTACTGATATCAACGTTCGGCAGTGAGTTTTTTGTGAACGGCACGCCATCTTTGGTCCATTCAACAGTAGGAACAGGCCAGCCTTAAATGGAGAAAAATTTTTGAAAAAAAGCGAAGGTTCTCCGTATAAACAAGATATCCGTCGTGAGGTTTGAGGTTTTGGATAAATCTTCTAGTCTAAGAAATGCTATTCTCTAATCTGGAGTGACAAAAATGGCAAACCATGACTACTGAGTTTTTTGTTAACGATGGGGCCTTTGCCATATATATCATGTTGTGCATCGTTTTCGTTTTGATGGGAAAACCATGATAAGGAATTTAATGAGTACGAAGCACAGCTCTGTTCACTGACCAGTGACAATGCCCTCGAACTTGGCCGACTCGCCTTCGGCGGCGACCGTAGAAACAAGGGTTTGTGTGAAGTGAGGAGGATTCCCTGCGGGTTGGCGTTCTTCCACGTCGTACTGCTCCAGCGTTTCCTATAAGCGAATCTATAGTGAAATCCGAATTTCTTCGTTCGTTTTGAGTTCCAGTGGTAGTTCAATACTATCTCTTTATTCGAAGGGATTCTTTGAAGAAAGTCTGTCTTCCAAATTAGGCTCTACCTCTGAACAAATGTCGTTTAATTGACAGATGATATTGAAGATAATAGCGTCAAAAATGGAGGCTCATCTATAAATAATCAAAAGAATTTATGGGTTGGAGCAGATGGATGCTAATGTTAAACGTTGATGAAAAAGCGAATATCTTCTTAGCTTAACAGTGAGGCGGATTCAGAGAAGACGCTGCGCTCTCTGATGCATTGGATTAACATTTACCTTTTGCGTGCATGTTCGTTGTTGTGCTTACCTGCATGCTGAATTGATCTCACGTATTGATTTTCGCAATCAGTTGGACTTGGGTCAATGTCGCCCTCGATAAATAAGTTGGATAATTCTGATAAGGTAGTTGTACATTTACCTTTCCAAGGTATCCCAGATCGGCTCGCTACGCGTAAATACCGTTTCGTCAAATTAAGCAAAGTGAAAACCTCACACGAATATTGTACTACATCAAGCTCAACTAGGAACTTTGGTGTACGACAAAAAATTAGAGTTCTTTAGCCATTGCTCTGGTAACAAAATGCTATGTGATATTACAGATGCTGCAAGTGATACTTTTTATCGGAATCTGCATGAGACAATAGCCTATTTTAACCACTGCAAACTGTAGAAATCAAACCACGGCGACAACTGAACTACTATGCTATTTTAGTATTTAGCTGCACCGTCATTGATTAAACTGATCCCATTGTTGCACACCCACTTGTTTCTAAATAAAAAGCTTACCACACTTTTTTCTATGTGCTTGGAATCTTTTTGCTGGTGGTGGTGTGACCAGTCTGCTCGCCTCATGCTTCTGTGGTCGCCGCTGTTCATACTCAAATATAGCGAATTCCTCAGTTACCTAGACAATTAGGTCTTAATATTGCCAATATCAACAATCTATGTTAGAATCTTAGGCATAGATAAAAAGGATAGATCAACAGTCTTCGCAGCGACAAGATTGCTGGAGTTCCGAAGACACAGATCCATCACTGCGAAATAGTTTGCTAGACTTTTCTAAGAGTTTAACACTTGCAGCACTAACCCTAGTGTGCTCACTCGGCGGGCGGTCCATGATTCTTTGTGACGGTGGAGAGTAACCTGTTTTTTGTTGGTATTGAATCATGGATTTTGGACGTACGTGCAGTATGGTTAGTGACTCGATCTGACCTCGCATGTTCTGAAACATTACATTATTTCAATGACGCAGCAGTACTGAACATGATTTGGATGATATTTTTTTCGGAACGTACAAGAAAGGAACGTTCCTCGTCACTCGGTATTTCACATTAAGTGTTAGCGCTTAGATGTTCTGAAACGTACCTCGGCAACAATTTTATAGTAACCAGAATGCTCTAGCCTTGCTTTGTCGATAACAATCGAGTATGTGTCACCATCGGTAATAATCTAAGAAGTAAAAGCATTTGTAAAGCTGTAGGAGAAAGATCTACATATGTATACAAGCTCAGAAGACTCCATTCTCAAGCAGTAAATCCACTTGATGTACATATATTTTAATTTTTACTTGATCCGTCTTCACGTATACTGTGAGGATCCCAGCACTTCTCACATTTCTCACATTCGATTCGTTTCCTCGCATCCTTCGTCCACGAAAATCTTCCAACTTTTACGTGTGGCTTCGGCTGCTGCTTGAGAATTTTCATTTCATCATGAATGTCGTAGAATGCTCGTCGAGCAATTCTCCATGGAGTCCTGAGATAGCCGAGCTGGAGCACTCCCAATTGTACTGTAGACAGCGATTTTTTTCCAGACAAGTTCGGTACCAATTTTCCGACCCCAAAGAGATGAGAGAGTTGGTTGGTCCAGAGCGGGATCGAACTAGCACCATGCACGTGATGACTGACATCAGTACCACTCTGCTATCCACCCCTTGATATATATATATATATATATATATATATATATATATATATATATATATATATATATATATATATATATATATGCTGATACTTGCTTGACACTTGAACGGCCCGTCCTTACTGGTTGTGCGGACCCCAGCATCACCACCATTTTCGGAGATTTGTTGGTTAAGCCATTGTGGTTCCCTGGAATCCCGAGGTCAGCCTGGCCAATGTCTGCCCCAGGTCGTTAGCACCACAGGCAGTCGCAGCCCTTGTGGATCAGAGGGAGACTTGCCACCATGCAACTTTGGTACCAGTACGGTGGTGGACCCTGGTGTTCATCTGTTCTTAGCTAGGCTTCCTGATGCAAACGTTTTCTCAGCTTGGAAGACCTTGCCGGCGCGACGAATCCCCTCTCTGTACATCGCAGTGCGACACCCAGGAACATTTCCCAGCCATGATGAGGCGGTAAACCGTTGGGAACCACCTTGGTCCAGGCCAGGCCCCTTGATATATAAATATGTATACACAGAGATATATACAGAGAAAATACACGCACATATTTATATATGTATGGATATGTACATACATATTGGCACAACTTGTGAAAGAAAAGAACTATGCAAGACACAGTTTTTAGTTCGATGTGGTGCATGTACAGTGAGTGGGAAATGATGTAATGTAAATAGCTATGAGTGAAGAAAAAGTATGAGCGATTTGAAACCCACTCCACAGAATTGCGATCCCTTTCTGATCTCCTTTTCGTTGAAGAAAAATCGCACTTTAGGTCGCGGATTGCCAACGAGCGTACAATCAATTACTATGTGACCACCTTCGTCTACAGTGTAATCCTTACAGAATCCACGAATGAACTCTGGTTCCGTCGATGTTTTCGACTCTCCTAAAGAAATATTCAGCTTTTCCTCGTCGATAGTAGTTGTGGAAAAAAGGTAGAGTTAATCATTAAGTGCATACCTATCGTTTTAAATTCTTCTCGCTTAAATTCTTCTTCCAGCAAGGATCTATGTTTTGGAATGGGTGGTGGGCTAGGAGAGCCGGTGTACGCGCCGTCCGTCCAGAAACCATCGCCTTCGGATGATGCCTAAATTTTCATCCCATCGTTTAATTGATCCAAACTGAACAGAATGATTACTCAAACGAAATTAACCACAACTTCTCTTATTATAGAAATTGTTGTTAATACTAATAAAAAAGGACAGTACTAGTCATGTTGAGCACTTTATCTGAAATTATTCATAAGACGCTTCTGATCACTATGTTTGTGTTTTACTTCTCGCAACAAATTCTGTTGAATAGCGAGATAAGTCGGAACTGAAGGGCAAACTTATAGCGATTTGAGCCACTGCACTATATGACCCGTGAACGTGGTTTAAATTGGCGAAAATTTAGCCACTTACATTGAGTAGCCTTTCAGTTTGACCGTAGCATCCTAACCCACCATCTGTTTAAAACTTTGATTTTCATTAATACTTTAGCCTTTTCCACCGAATAATTAAAGTATTCTAATATAAAATACGTCCAGGCTCTGAGGAAGGCGAAATCGCCGAAACGTCAGCCATCGACCAACAACACCAACAACGACAACGACAACGAAGGCCTATACCAACCTCGCATCAACTAAAGAAGATCAATTTATAAGATCATATAAATAAATATATCAACTATCTATGCCGAGGTTTATAGAAAGTCGGTCTTTTTTGAGTTATTAATCGTTGGATATACCTCATTCAGGGTTCTCCAGTCATGGGGCCGGTAGACCTCAGGTTTCGCAGTGCGCCCGTAAGTGGCGGATAAGGGATTGAACGCGGAACAAAAGTGACTGTGTGGTTCTCTGACACCCAAATACATTAACGGCATGAATTCCGTATACCTGCCAGATCAGATTAACAGAAATTTTTGCATTTACACAGATATATTAATAGATGCGTGCGTGGTGTTCGTGTGAATGAAGATTTTACCCAGTTTGGCAAAAAATCTTGAGAAGAATTCGCTAGGAAGTATATAAGAAGTGCCCCGCATTCAACAAATAAGATCTTTACATACTCCGGAAGAGAACATCTGAATATATTCATCCAAGCAGGAGATCTTGGCAAATCCACGCAAAGATCAGTCGTCGAAAATAAAACAGTGAAATAAAAGGATTTTCTTCCGTTGACGTCCACGCAGCCCCGACACCGCGGTGTTGGGCCGGTGAAGATGCGGAGACGATGATAAAATATTGGTGACATTTTTGGTTTGTTTTAATACGGAAGAAGTGAGATGACGATCTCTATATATAATGAACATGCCCTAAGATCTGAACTGAATGTGAAGGGCTAATCACGCAGTCTAACAAGACACAGTCAGAAATTGTGGGACTGTCCGAAAAAACACCGTACATTTAACGTTGTTTATAATAGTAGCAAGGGAACTAATCTACGAATCGCGCAACAATAGAGGAGTTTGCCGTCTCGGCATCCTCGTCAATACGACTTTGGCTATAGACATCCACTCTTTTGAACAACTTAATATCCGGGTCGAACGTTTACGTCTAAGGGATTGTGGACTGCTGCTGCGCCTAGAAAGGCAATGGACTAAAGCTGTCAAAGACTTCTAGTCCCACTTTTTCAAAGGTCACGTTTTCTTGCGGAGCACTGGGCGAAGACATGCATACGTGCAAGCATGTGAACAAGATGGGTTCCGAAAAGAGTTCACCATCACGGATCATATCCATATCCACTCGAGACGACACTCGGTGAAATAGAGTAAGCACAGAATGTATTGTTTTATCTCAACTCAATCAACTGCAAAACAAAAAAGCTTCCAACTCATTTGAAGCTGTTAAGCAAGCTCCATATAGCCGAGAGGTTCTTAATAAATACTCAGAGGATTTTCATAACCTATCTAATAACTGATGCGAATGTTGTCCGATTTCGACTAAGCTATTTATGAGACAATATTCATAAGAAACAAATGTATTCCAGATCTCTATTTATGTTCAAGACGCGGATATATTCAAATACACCAGCAATGTTTCGAAACCGACTTTCCTTTAACCTCGGTGTGACTATTCAATATGTAATTCTTCGTATTCTTGTTGAGCAAACGCGAGGTCTTATTTTTATTCCTTATTCACGAACAAGCTGACGTTTCGGCGGATTTCGCCTTCCTCAGGGCCTGGAAAGGTCAACAGCAATCTACCTGGCCAAACACCTCCATAACCAAACAGAGAAAACGCTAAACCAAGATTTTCATCACATTGAACACAGCTTTGCACACTCACCGCTTTCTATGAGTCTTCCACTGAGTATATCGCGTGGAGACCAACCGCACAGAATTCACATGGAAGCATAATGTGCCCCTCCTATCAGAATAACAGGCTTATATACTGCGCAATATCACGCGTGATAATGGGGCATTCTTCCCTGCGGATCATTTTCGGATTTCTGGAATTAATCCAGAACGCCTCAAGAGTTTTGCGCGCTTGTGTTCTCGATTCCTGTGCGAGGATCGTGACACGTACTACAAAGTCCTCCGCGTTATGTCTCTGGGTCCCTATGTGTGCCTAGTGGGGTATTTGATTTACGCTTTGCCGACTAGGGTGTTTTTTTTATGCGGGACACAGAGGGGTCTACTCGTTTCGCCAATGTATTCGTCTCCGCACGCCTTACAGGAGACCACATAAACTATACCTGAGCTCATGCAATCACCGTCTTTGCCAATAGGGCAAACTATGCAATTTTGCGTTGCAAATAGACGGTCATATAGGCAGTTACGAACTAGCTGGCGTATAAGAGTACTCGGTGGCATTTCAACTACGTTTACCAAATTCTCTAGACCCGTCCGTCTTAAGCAGCGTTTTATAGCTGCACTTACATCATTTGAGGTGAAGGGTAGGATAAACGGGACCTATTCATCGCTAGAGTTGTCGTTTGGGGGCCTAGGACTTCCCCTACACCTATCCCGAGCTACAATTTCGTAGCTATTGGAAATGGCTATTTGCCGTGCCAAGTTCCGGAACTCCTCTCTCTGCTCTCTTCCCGTGCACACGTTGGTTGCTGTTCGAAACATGTTTTTTACAAGCGCCCTTTTCGTGTGAGAAGGGTGAGAGGAGAGGTAGTGAACCACGATGTTTTTTACTACTTGGCTTTCGGTACCACTTCGTAATGTAGCCGTTTTCTGACAGGTTAATTTGGACGTTCAAGAATGAGAGCCAGTTTTCTTTCGGTTTCTCTCGGGTACACTTGAAATACTCTGACTGTTCGTTCAACAACTCGAAACATTTTTCCATTTCCTCTTGTGCTGAGCAAAAGACAAAACAGTCATCTATGTATCTACAGTAGAGTAACGGCCCGAGATCGGTCACTGGTGCTTCCACCTTAGACATAAACGCAATGGTAAGACTTGGTGCCAGCCGTTGTCCCTAACCCTCTTATTTGAGCGTAGTACTTTCCGGACCATCTGAAGATTGAGCAGCTCAAGCATTCTTTTAAGAGTGCCATCAACTGCTCTATCTTGAAGCCAAACATGTTTATTTCTCCTTCATGTTGTATAAGGAGGTGTTCGAATATGTCTGCATTGCGGAGTTATTCGGCACGTTTGTATAAAGGGCGGTAACATCGAAGGACTCTATCACATACGCGCTGTTGGGCTGCGCAGTACGTAGGGGATCCACAAACATCTGGTCATTCGTGAGATGGGCTGGAATGTGTTTCAAAAACGGGGTAAAAATTAAGGTTAAAAAACCACGTTATCCTATCCGTTGGCCCTCTACACAGTATCCTTGAATCTTGATCATGATTCTTACGTATTCTTTCTTGATGAGCTTACACTAGGTTGATAAATATATTTATTTTCAGCCCCAACGTTTCGACGTCTTCATCTTCATCAGAGCCGATGATCCAAGTCGATGGTCCACGCTTGTTTTTTGTCTCGATGTGGCGGCTTCGCCTTCGTGTCGAGTCAGGTCCTCCTCAGCGGGCCATCCGCTCGAATGAGGCATACTCACTCAGTGATGCCCTTTTATACATGATGCTGATGGTGGATATAATGATAGTGTCCGGTGATAACAGAGAAACACAAGCAATACCTGTGTTCAATAGCGAACACTGAGAGACTCAACTTCAGAGCATGGGAAAGAGCGACTTGGGAAACTAACAAGGACATCGAAGAAGAGGTGGAAAGAAAAAAGAACAGCTTGTGCTCTACCAACCTTTTAAACTCTTCGAATCATCATGCTTTACACACGCCAAGGAAGCGTGAACGCTGATAAAATAAATATCAAGATGAAAGATCAATCGACGCTACCAAACGCGTATACGAGAGAACGATGCTGGGAGTAGAACATATGGCTTAAGAGAAATCCAAACTTCTACCCAACGTCCGACGAGGCTAGAGATGTGCGCAGAAAGAACACCACCTAATCGATGTGGGAATTCAGAGTCGAGATGAAAGATGAAGCATTCAGAGTAATTAGAGCGCACAGAATTGATCCAGCTACTCTTGCGTACAGTAGGAATAAGTGAGACTTCATTGTCGCCGCCGGAGCTGCGCGACAGCCTGCAAGTGGGCAGACAATACCAGTAGGTTACCAATAGGCTAACAGTAATACAGGTTATACAGGTGAGTCTCAGCAACATGGATTTGCAAACGACGCAGTGAGTTATATGAAGCTGTATCTAAAATGCATATTGAAAAAAAGGATAAATAAAGGATAAGTAAATTATTGTTGTCATGTAATTCCGAAAACCTTCATGCGAAAATCATAAGCAAATCGCTTTAAATTCGGTTTTTGAGTTTCTCCAGAGGAGAAATCCTTGGTAAAAAAACAAAGCGTATATAAATGGATGTGGTGCTCATATTTTGAAACGATATCTCTCGTTACTCTCTGAATCACCGGTAGATATCATTTCGCATTCATCAATAGCAGTTGTGGTGATATGAGGATGCACTATTATGCAACATACGGCGATGAAGCTATCCCGGTACTGTGACCGTTCCTCAGCTACTTCTCTTCGAACATCCGTTTTCATCTGCGTTTCCGTTTCAAAGGGACGAGAAGCATCCATCTGAAAATTGGCCATCAAAAAGAATAAAGTACCGCTCGTCTGAAATTCAAAAAGAACGCTTTATTTGCAGCTGAAGTACAGTGTATTACTTAAAAAAACAGAGTTAATTCTTTGCCTTTCCTCAAATATATTTCTATGTGGTAACCAGTTTCCAGTTACAGTGGCATTACCTGAACATACGATGTCGTCGTTGTAGTGGTTGCTTTTTCAGTAGTTGGTTGTATTTGCCTTGTTTGCACGGTCCTCTTCAAAATTAATTTGAGTATAAAAATTTGATTAATCGTAGGTTAATGACGAATTGTGAGAACTTCCTACTTTAAAAAAATTGACCATGATTTCTAACGAGACAAGCTTTTCAGGTTCAGGATTTTTGCAAAATGTATGAAAAGATCCGGCTGCTAATTCGCGTCCGTTTCACTTGTAAGCAACTTTCGAAATTCTCAACTGGATCTGAACGTAGTCGTAAAAGGAGGCAGCAGCTGTCGTGTTCTGCCTTCATGAATAGACGGCTGTTTCGTGATTTGTTGTAGATGATAAATAAAACACTTTGGGTGATAACGTTGCTAATGTTTGTACCTGCCATTGGGTCTCCTGTCCTTTTTGCGTAGTGCTCGTAATTTTCACCGGTTGTGCAAGTTCGTCATGGATATCCTAGATATATAGCAAACAGACTACAACGAACAATTCCCAACCAATTTTTATTTTCTACTGGTCAAAGTTCCCGGCTCCCTTACTGCATATTAAAAACGTTTCGCGGAGAACTTTTCAAGACCTCTGAAAGACGCAATGCTTCTTTTGAGGATTTAACATTACAAACTCTGTCACGCTGTAACAGATGAAAAGTTTTGGACAGCTGTGAAGGTGAAAGTGACGAACTGGCAAGAAGAGCTTCTATCAAATATTGTCGATTTTGAATGCGTCGTTTTCTTGTTCAGCAATCGCGAGGTTGTTAAACAGCATACATTTACTTCCATACAATTTGTATGGAAGTAAATGTATGCTGTTTAACATCTCGCGATTGCTGAACAAGAAAAACGACGCATTCATATTCCAATGCCGAGGTTAATAGAAAGTCGATCCTGGGAATTGTCGATTTTACCACAAATATTAAAATGAAAAAAAATGCTACTTAAGAAGGGCTCGTTGACGGTCGGTCCCTGCCTTTGATGGTAGGTGATAGCCAACGGTACAGAAACGAAAACGCTTGCTTAGCTGTTTCTTCAGCAAAGTCAATTCCAGAATAAGTGCCAGCCTCTCCACCACGTGCCTCATTTCTCTAATTGAGATTTTTGAAAACATCCTATTTCCACTACCAGTAAAAAGAGTAATAATCTTTTGCCCAAACTAACATTATAAACTGACAGAATTACAAGAGATGCTGTGGTGCTGTGAATTCCCGAAAATACAGCACATGATGATCTGAAGAAGCTTACACACGTAATGTAAGGCTATTTCAGGATATTGCATACTTAGATGGAGAGAGATATTCGAAGACAATAAAAGGCTTATGACTATGGGGAGAACAGTTCCATTCCTTGCGAAGTATTAGACTGCATAAGGACGACTTTTTTTCATAATAAAGTTCTCATCGTACCCTTAAACTACGGGGCGGATAGCACAGTGGTAGTGGTGTCCGTCACCACGAGCATGGTGTTAGTTCGATTCCGCTCCGGGCCAACCAAGCCTGCCGTCGCTGGAGTCGGGAAATTGGAACCGGACTTGTCTGGGAAAAAAACCACTCTCTGCAATCCAAACGGGAACACTCCAGTCCGGCTATCTCAGGACTCCAGGAATTGCTGAACTAGCGTTCCACGACATTCATGATGAAATGAAAATCCTAGTAGCAACCGAAGTCACACGTAAAGTTGGATGATCTTCGTGGACAATGAATGCGAGGAAACGAACTGAATGTGAGAAGTGCTGGGTTCCGCACACTCAGGCGTGAAGATTGGCCAAATAAAATAAAAATGGGAAAAAAACTTCTTATCAAGCTCGAATTTTTCTGGCCATCTAAGACAGCGTGAGAGGTCAACGTACAAAACATCCACTACTTATTCATGAAGTTGTGTACTGTGCTGACAAAAATGTTTTGGTCTTTCTTTGAAAAAAAAGCACAGATTTTCAGAAAAGATGGCCCATAATGAACTTCTTTAGCCTGTTTGTTACAGATTAGATGATATCGTTGGAAAAATAATACTGGATAGTAATCGCTGTGAGAACCTACAAATGAAATGGTTTCGCTAAGCCTTATTCTCGTATTAAGTGAGTGTTAGCACGAATTTTACTAAATCCACCTGCACGAAGCCATCAGCGGTGACGGTGGTCGTTACTCGTTTGGAAAGTTGTGGAATTCGAGATGGAGCGTGGGTGGCAAGCCTCTGAAAGCAGAAACACGGTCGAGTACCAAGCCAACCTCACGAATAAAGTAGATGAGGTCAAGTGAAACTCTCATTAGTCTCACTTCAAAAAGATCAGTTAGGTGGAAACTTTGACAAGACTAGTTTATGCATAGTTATTACATTCGTCCATGAACACTTAAAGTTTGATCTCACTCTCATTTCTTCGTCTCTTGTCTTCTGGGCTGTTGTCACGGTGGAAGCAGGTACAGATTCAAGATGTTGCTGAAATTCTGCACTATTTTAAAAGATGTAATAATTTTTGTTGCACCTATGAAAACATTCATGCCAGTTTTCCACCGCTTCACCGTGGCTAGGAGGTGGTCGTGGGTGTCCGACTGCTATGTACAGTGGACGGATTCATCCCCTCACAGGACCTCGTAAAGGGGAAGCCACGGTTTCTGTATGGTAGTCCAGTCCAGGTATAAAATTAATCGCATGCTCAATCTCTGAGAATGGCAAATCTCCTACTAACCCGCGAGGGTCAATGGGTTTCGAGCAAGTGACCTTGGACCTAAAAATACAGTCTCAGCACTCTTTACACTGAACTTTGCACTTTCCGACGTCGGGCGGTGAGACAACCAGGTATCAGAATGGCCTGACAGGACCAAAACATTAACGTAATACATCTACAGGACACTAGAAGACACAGTCTGAATCGAATATGCATCCAGTCACATGTACAATGCTTGATAAAGTCGAATATAGAATTTAGGGATTGATCAACATAGAAAGCTATATGCTTATCCTTTAATAACATTTGGAGCTCTCACCACTTTTTTACAGTCAAGATATGTTTCACGAGTATTCCGCGACAATTCTTTGCTATGTTTTTCTTTTCGCAATCCTGACAAAATATATACCAGAAGAAATTGTACCCTAGTCAGTAAGCACTTCGCTACTTTCTCTTAAAAATCACCATCCATGTATAGTAACTATTCCTTAAATAGTTCCTATTTCTATGTTACCTTATGTCTTCTACATTAGCTGTCTACTTGTAATCGTTATACATCTATTCTCGCACATTCTGTAAATTGTCTCTTAACGACCATTTCAGCACAGTTGCCTCGCAGGTGGCTGGAAAGGGAATCAGCAGCAGTCAGCTGAATGTACTTTCCAGCATCTGCCGTCCTAAAGCAGTTCCTGAACAGGCACCTGCGCCCTTTCACATGTAGCCCTATCAAATTGTACTAGCTGAAAAAGTACATAACCTCTCCCTAGGCGCTGTCTTTACTTTCCTCTGGTAAAGCTCCACCACTACAGAAGTAACACAGGCAGCCCATAGGCACTCGTCTTCAAGTGTTCGCAGCGTTCGTCCGGTCTTCATCCAGACCTTCAGTTCCTCAGTGCTCCAACTCCAGTGTCCGCCCAGCTTCCTTCAAGTGTATTACTTGTTCTCATTTCAATCTCGCTCGTATCTACCCAGCTTACGTATCGTCAAATATTACATATTATTATTGTATCGTTGTTGTTGCTATAAACTGTTATAACGTAAACTCGAGGTTGTTCACCGAGCATTCCGCGTACAGTTGGCGGACAAAAGACAAATCCGACCAACTCCTTAATCCACTGGCCAACTAGCACACCATGTCCCTTCAAATGATATTTCGTAATCAGGGCTATTAAACCAGATCCGGGTTTTTGACATCTTTCTCCTAAAAAAAATGAAAAGGAGGACAGAATGAGAACGAACTTGAGCTCGTGACTCGGCAATTTCTGTGTCTACACGCTTGGTGGTTTGTACAGTCTGCGGCTGAGCGATGTCATCGTGTATATGCTGAATACTCTCGTATTTAAACTTGCAATTTTGTATTATCAGCTTGTGGTTTTTGTTTCCTCACAGATAATCTAGACACATTCGATTAAGTGTCACTGAAAGAATGAAAGATGAAAGATTAGCAATGAATTTCGTAAGCTTCACGTGCTTCGCCTAAAAATTATTGAGATTGTAGGACCTGTCAAACTTCACATTCAACAGCAAGTATATGGTGTAAAGAATTTTAACCAGTCGGCCCCCGAAGCCTTCTCATATCGAATGGAAAAGGATTTGATGACGCAAGATACAAAAGAAATGGAACAATGGAAGGAAGTGAAGAAGAAAACACGCGTAAGCTTACTTCTACCCATCCTTCAGCGGTTGTCGTTTGTTGTACTCGTTGCGACACTTTGGGAACCATCGCTTCAAGTTCTTGTAGTTCTCGTTCCATCTAAAATTACTGGAAATTTACAAAAAGCGCATAGTAGTCAGAGCAGCAGTGTTAACGCCTAGAAAATTAGTACGTTTCGTGTACTGAATCTTTTCATCACTGTAGATACTTTATAGAAGCTTTCACAAGTTTGTAACTATTCTGTACATCGAACGGAATTCGTGAAATATCGATGTTTTGCGGAATTCCTTAAAAATTCAATTCACCTCTTCAAGGCGACGACCTTCGGCTTCCTCATCAATGATTTGCTCCTTGGCGACTACCGTTATCTCACCACCTTCCACGCTAACGGCCTCCTTCCAAAAATAACACCAATAAGACACCCGCATTAAGACGAAGCAAAAATCAAGATGGCAATACAAATACAACTATGTAGTGGTGAAGGCGTTAGCCTCCGGAAAGGGTAATAGCTCGTTCGTTCTCCACGGCGGACACCTCCGCTCTGGAGTTTTGCAAATATCTCAGCCTCGTTGTGGTAATGTAGCAATTATCGGAAAGATGAGCTCTGTCACGTTGTTGATCCGCATACACAAATACTCAGAACTTATAAGATTTACTGAGGACAACTTTACTACTTCATTCTGTGTAAGCCTATCTGTTTTACGATTTCCCGCACAATTTTGCAACAATTCACTACTTCTACGCTTGGGTGCAAAGCCTGGAAGTTGTGGAAAGAGACATCGTCTCAGCATTTTCATCACAACATTCTGGTTTTTAAAAACAAAGGTTAAAGATGCGCCTATTTTGAGCTTAGGATTCTACCATGTTATCAACAGATCAGTACTATATCACTTACAGCATGTCCAACTGAAATACTTCCCGAAACTTTTCGTTCCGTTGTGGTCACCTGCGATGGTTCAAAGCTTTCATCAGTATGCTAAAACAAGAGTAATTTCGGTGCTTCTGTGAGGGCACTTGAAATTAGATATCAATATCATTTTCAATAAGGAATTCAACTGTTTCGTGTTGATAAGAAGTAAAAAAGCAGAGATTTCTCACATGGATATGTCCTTCATGAGTGATCGTCTGTGATACGTCAGTTGTTGTATGGGGCCCGTATTCAGGTACCACGATGTCCTGAACGTAGAAGGAACATCTTAGGAAAGAAAAAACAAAAGCAACTGTTGAGTAGTTTCGACGTTCCTAGTGTTGATTATGAATGGAAGGCTTAATTGACCGCTGAATCGAAATTCTGTTGCACATGGAGATTTTAATTAGCTCACTTCGATTCGTTCCACTGGAACTAGCGATTTGGTGAACTGACGCACATCCGGCTTTGCCGTGGGCACATTTACTTGCTGAAAGAATCACATAGGATGAAGAGATCGAATTAAGTATGAGACAGGGCTAAATCTCTTGTAATAATGTTGATGAAGTCTCTTATTGATCAATAGTACGAAAATTTCTTCTCTAAGGACATCCACCGTGTATATCGAAAGCTTCGCCCATAGCTTTGTTTTTTCAAAGAAGAGGACTTACTGACGTTTAAAAATAGCGTGTAGAAGGAAGCGAGCAGTGCAAAATCGTAAAATCGTATATTTACGATGGAAGTGATCATTATAGTAACGACATATTTCTTGGAAGTTTGGAATTTCGAACATTTCTGGAAGACGGAAGTTTGAATATGCTCTATTGTTGCCTGTCTGCTTCGTTTCCTTCTTGATCCATCTTTTTTCCACTTTGCAGACAAATGTATGCTTAGTAGTGTCTAATAGAGACACTGAAGAAAACTGCGTGCAATGGTTTTTAAAGAGATGAAAAAAGTGAATTCTTAAAAATCTGTACTTTCACGAAATCCCTGGAGAACGATGTCGCCAGATTTGAGCGTGACTATTACAATTCGAAATGAGACTATGGAAAATATAAAGACGAAGTTGCTTAGTTGACAGAAAGAAGGTAAAATAGGGGAATTGAGTCTCACCGCCACGTTCTCCTTCATCGCTCCGCTGGTCTTCGTTGCTGTGTGGGGATGAACTGGCTCGGACTGTTGGATTGCCTTAAACATCAAGGCTTCGGCGGAATTTGCCTACTTGTTTGTTGGCATTTAAAGAACAAAACTTTGTAAACGGTGTTCACATGCTCTAGAAAGTATTTATTATATGTTACCGCAATGTTCTCAACGAGAGGGGCAGCGGCTGTGATGGAAGCTTGGCCAGATTCTGGAATTGGTGTTTTTCGTATTGCCTGAAATCAAAATTGTAAGCCAACTCTTAATTATTTAGAATAAAATCCGAGTCTTTTGCGAGACATCAGAAAGTAGTGAGAGAGGGAGCACCGTGTTGGGTGGTTTATGAAACGGCCGGTAAGGTGATCAACGAGCACTATAAGCTTAGCCTTAAGCAGTCGATTCATTCAGGTGGTGAGCTTCTTCTTTGTGTGGCATCGAGTCGAATTATGCTGTTCTTGTAAAAATGACACTTACGTGGACTGTCGTTTTTTATATCTACATTCAGGAAATAGCTCACAGTGAAGTTAATCGGAACTACATAGATAGAAAAAACGAGGTTGCCTACAAGGATTTCCACCTCTTTGCTTCGCGTGAACTTGAATTCCAACACTTTCCGTGTGACCGAATCTGGAAAGTTAGCTCGGGCTGCCCTTTTGCTAAAAACAGCGAACTAAAGGGCACCACATGAAGAATGTTTCCCTGAGTAACGTAACCAACTCAGCATTTGTGGCACATGATAAAGTTAAATCTGAGCGGAGCTGAACGGTTGCCTTTCAAGCCGCACGATGATTAACGGTTCGGAAGCCCACCGAAGAAAATGTCTACATCAGGAATTCTACCACTTCAGCCTAATCACTAATTGCAAATTGAGAGATACATGGCACGGTAAGCTCAGGATTCCAAGAAAGTACGAAGACGGAAGTGTTTTATTTTCTTTTCCACCTACTTGTTGCTTCTCCAAAGTCTTTGCCTTGCAAAGGCTTACGGTTTCATCGTGTCTAGTTCTTAGGGGTGTGGGAATGCGATGTACAGTGAAGGGATTACTCCAAAAGTAAGTCTCTACAGCCAAGGAACCCGAGGTTTCTGTCCGGAAGGCGATCTGAGAATAAACTAATACCAAGAAGCACCGTCGATCTGGTATCAAACTAGTAACATGGTAGCAAATGTCGCTCTCATCTACGAAAGTCGGCGACTGCCTGTAGCAACGACGACCCGTAGGAGGGTTCACTTATTCTAAACCCGGACCTCAAGGGAAACCATGATGGATTAACCGACAAAATCCAGGTTCAGTACTAAGCACACCAGATTCTGCTCTCTACGACGTCGGGCGAGAAGACAAACGGTGAGAGGCGATTAAATCTCGGGTTAGGGTCTTAATAATATCAAATGCTGCTCACCACCTTGTACACCTGATGAGAGCGAACTGGGCGCGTTCTATAACCAGTTGGTGAAGCTAAGACGCAACGAGAAGTCCTTCTATAAAATCGTTGTTGGAGATTTCAATACCAGATTAGGAAATCAACGAATATGAATAGATAGGATAGATGGATTTTCTACCAATTTTTCTATCCTGCAATATATGGATGCAGGATAGGAAAATTCGAAAATGGAAATTAACATGAGAGTGGAAACGACCTTGTAGGACTTCTGCTAGCAGAGTGCTTGTAGAAGAACTTCAATGTGCGAACTCAGCTGAGTTTTTCCAAGCAAGAAGTTTACACCGCATCTCCGTCACGACCAAGGAGTTTTTCGAAAAGGGAAGGACTCTTAAGCTTGATCCTACTGCAACATACCTAACACGGTTAATAATAAAGGCATGCAGTAGAAGATGAAAGTTAATGGAAGCAGCTCAAAAACGACCAAGTGAGAAGAAGTGTCGGTGACTACAAATGTATTTTTCACAGCACATATGACATCTCACCTTCAGAACGAGGAAATCCCGGGGCTAATGCGTTCACCACCATAGCACTGATCACTAACGGCGCTGTTCCATAGAACGATGTGAGAGACAGGCAAAACGAGGGACCAGCATGGTGTGGTAATGACGCGTTAGCCCCGGAAAGGGTAATAGCGCGTTCGCTTCCCACCAGAGACACTTGCGGTCCACAGTCTTGCAAATAGCTCACCATCGTTGTGGTTATACTTCGCATCATACCGTGCTGTTAAAAATTACAGTTGACAGCAGATAAAAAAGCGAGCATTGTTATTTCCCCGAATACCTTCTATTCTCCATGTTATTATATGTTCCCTTAATTACTTGATACTTGAATGGCAGGTCCTCAATGGTTCTACAGGTGCCAGCAACGTCCATTTTTCGCAGATTTGCTGGTTGAGCCACTGTGGTTCTCTGGAATACCGAGGTCAGCCTGGTCGAAGTTTGCCCTAGATCTTCACCACCAAAGGCAGTCGCAGCCTTTGTGGACCACAGGGAGATTTGTCACCATGCGACTTTGATACCAGGACGGTGGTGGATCATCGTACTGGTTTACTCTTAACTAGGCTTCCTGATGGAAACGCTGGACTCATTCTCAGCTTGGGAGACCTTGCTACGGGGGATGAATCCCCCTCAGTGTACATCGCAGTCCGACATCCAAGAACACCTCCCAGCCACCACGAGGCGGTGAACCGTTGAGAAGTCCTATGCTATTTAGGGTGACTACTAACTTCATTTAGTTTTGCTTCATAATGCCTAGCCATCTCCGTAAACTTTCGCACGCTAATCTAATGAACTTTTTTTAACCCAAACACTCTATGTGTTGGCATCCTCTTTGCATTCTTGAAGCTCTTATGTGTTGTCTAGTTAAAAGCCTTCACGCATACCGTTAGACGAATGGAAAAAGTTATTTGTAAGTCCTTTATCTGACATTTTCGGGCACTATAAATGAGCAGCTCTCGACGTGTACTTTCTAAGAAACCCAGAAGCCACTCCAAGCGCCTCCTATTCCAGAATGTATTTAGGCGGTTTTATGAGTTACCACTATCTCATTTGTTGCTTGGCGTCCTTGTAGTCATTACATTCATCTTACCACATTACTTCATGTAGTTAATTTCAACTGTTAAGTTCTATCTTCACATAACCACCCTGAAAACCGATGTCTCCTATTGATTTTCGAAATTTCGTATTTTTTGCATCGAAACGAAGTGATATAGGGCGCTGTTATCCGTCATCGATCAATAAAATGGTTTCAGAAAAAACCGGCAAACGATCTTAACGAATCCTCATTTATGACGGTTTTGGGATTTCGTCTCTTAATACTATCGCCTTTGTTTTCTGTGCAAGGAGAAGAAAAACTTGTCGAAAGCAAATGTTGATCTGACCTTATGTAAAACTTCGAAAAAATGGTGTGATAGATTGAAAAAAATCTCTGGTCCGCTATGATGTGGTTCATTTATACAGGCATTTTCCACTGGGATACTTTACCGTTCCACGTTAGAGAAGAGCTTTTTGTAATTGCAAGTTGTTTGACTTGGGCCTTATCATGAAAAAGCCTGGGAACCTCCCACCTGTACATATCATTCTAATTCGTTCGATTTCGGTGTTTAGGTTGCTCAAAAGATAGCCAAAGTTGTGTTGGCGACGACATCAGTGCCACCGATTACGTTACTGTCGCGCGTTCCGAGGAGCAGTTCTTCTTCGCTGAGATCAACTGCGTTAGATCCTTGGCACCATCTTGTCTTGGCTATTCTGATGACGTCGTACTTAGTGTTCTTAAGTTCTGTCATCAGGTCGTCGACAATATATTCAAATGCTAGCATGCATGTTTTCAAAATACAGATTGACACCCTTGCTATCCCATGTTTAGAATGACCTTGAGATCTCAAGAACGTTTCCGTACGTGGCGTACTCAGCGCTGCGGTATCAGGGGATTTATTCTGAATCAGGTGTTCTGGCTTTTATTGTTTCTGGATTTGGCGATTAGTACTCATGGGTACAATGCCTACGTCTTGCACGTACTAGATCTTTTCGTCGAATAGAACCCGATACAATCCGCTGAGGCACTAACAAGCGCGAAGCACACGCCTGACAACATATCTACGCACATAAAGAAAGTTTACGTCATTCTGGCGCAGAAGAAATGAGAATAAATCTCAGGGGGAGCACTTTTGCCCCGTTTATGTTCCTACCCGCCACCTATCTAAGAACGACGTAGCTTCGCGAGAATGGCGATCCATCAGTAAAGGAAATCCATGGATTTCTAATGGTATAAAATTCGAAGGAAGCAGAGACTCGTAAAACACAGATGAGGATCAACCACTCACAGCAACATTCTCGACGGCAGTGGAGGTGATTGTGGCTTGATACGAATCAGGTGCTGGTGTCGTTCCTATCGCCTAAAGAAATTTTTTTCTGGATCCAACTGAATGTGAACTCACATTTGGCGATCAGTCCACTAGACAGGATACCCTTATGATTTCTACCTTGCTGAATGCAATAAACAAAAGTTCCCAGTACGCAATGCTATGGATGTGTCTCGGACTACGAAGTTTTCAAGCATATTTGTAGAAGTTTAAACAACAAAATACCACTCTAATAAAGATTCTACTGGTGCCCACACCGTTATCGAAGGTTTGGAAAACATATGACTACTGAAATAGGCAACACCAAAGTGAAGAGCAAGACAGGTTACCGCAACATTTTCCACAAGCGATCCCAATGACACAGACGTTTTGTGGACTTTCGGTGCAGGGGGTCTCGCGAATGGCCTGAAACATGCTTTGGTAAAGATCATCCGGGTTTCTCTTTATCTTCAGTTGTAAATTTTACGCCTTTTATTGTTAACCCAATTATAGAGTGCAATATATCATCCTTCGGTGAAGAAGCCAACAACGATCCGTATGTTCCATGTCCAGTTAGAACTAGACCTACTACCCTCAGCTCAACATCGACGCTTCATTGCACTGTATGCTCCTAAATCACTCTGAATTAATTCAAACTTACCGCCACATTCTCCAACGACGCTCCAGTTGTCATACTAGCTCTGTAGATTTCGGGTGCCGGTGATTGACGTATCGCCTGAATTTTCAACTATTCTGATACCATCAACATAACGTAGCAACAATATGACAACAAAAGCAACAGCGAGGATTACCAGAGAAGCGGACGTGTAAAATCAATAAATTTTTTCGTTAGAAAATTTATGGTTGAAGGAAGACAAACTAGGACGAAATTTCGACTATGGTATCACTTGGAGAAAGCAGTTCACCTAACAATCAGAGGAATTATTGATTAATAGATATCGATACCACAATGTCAACGTCATAAAAGATTTCGACATTTGCTGTAGAAGGAAACAGGAACGTCTTTGAGAAATACGTTCAAATGCTTAACCTCTGAGGTGTCTACAATTTTAGAACGCTGTATCTCATAACTCGACCGAGAGCTTTCCCACTGGATTCTGACATAACGGACACATCAAGGCAAATAGGATGTTTCAACCGCACATAGTGAAATTTGTAACGAAGCTTAAAACGGGAACAGATCATCACTTTCTTTGGCTCCTTTTTCCTTTTTGGCGCAGAAAGGGAATGAAATCCACTAGTGTGAAATGATGAAATCCCAAATCGATCGCAAATCTGGATTTATTCAGATCATTAGCCTGATTTAAGCCAAACACTATTCCAGACAAAATCGATTAGCAACAGGGCAAACACATCCATCGCCTCCAAGACTATGCTGAAAAACCAACAGTTTGAAAGTTGCTAAAAACGTTTATCTCTAAAATTCCTTGAGTTTATATGCCAAAAATGGAGATGCAATATCACCAGACGTCAACTTATGCCCAAACTTGTGATTCTGAGCAGAGAAGTGGCAAAAGATTTCAGCGACAGAAAAGTAGCGCACTGTGTGAAGCTGTAGAGGTTGGGAAAATCATCTGCAACGTCTCCCGAAACTAAGACATAGCCCTCCAATCGAAGGACGGAAATGGAGAGAATCATCTACACGTCTCTCCCGACTTATTGAGTAGCCACAATCTCCTTTCTTCATGTCTTACTTGATAGCTTATACTTGAATGGCCCGTACTCACTGGTTGCGCAAGCCCCAGCACAATCTCCATTCTTCGGAGATTTGCTGGTTAAGCCATTATGGTTTTCTGGAATCCCTGAGATCAGCCTGGCCAAAGTCTGCCCCATGTCTTCGCTTTCGCAGGCCGTCGCAGCCCTTGTAGATCAGAAAGAAATTTGCCACATGCGATTTTGACACCAGAACTGTGGTGGATCCTGGTATTGCTTCACTCTTAACTAGGTTTTTCAATGGAAAGCCGGACTCCTTCTCAGCTTGGGAGACCCTGTTAGGGGAATGAATTTCCGCGCTGTACATCGCAGCCCGACACCCAGGAACACCTCCCAGCAATGATGAGGCGGTAAACCGTTGGAAATTTTTGTTCATGTCATATCAAAGAACTGGGACATACCGTCCCAGAGGTGTTCTTCCCTGAAACTGGACATGATATTTATTTACTCAACAATCGCTTAATAAAAGGTCCCGACAGAATTACAAACGAATACCTGAGAGACCTGCTCTCTCATCAACGCAATGGCTTGGTGTTTTCAATTTACCTATCGGAGAGCAAGCTTCCTATTGAAAGAAAAAACAAAAAAAACACTTTTTTTCATGTCAAATAGCAGATTGCAAGGTTTATAATCGATGGAAAAAATAGAAAAAAAGAAACGGTTTTTCTACACAAAAAGCGAGACCGGTACGCCATCGGCAAGCATTGACTAAAGTGTTACCCATCTGCTCATTAGAGTAGTCCCCAATAGGTTTGGAAGAACACTGGAAAAACATACGAGCAATTACAGCTTCGAAACAGATTGCGCGTAATGGTTCACACCTACATGACAATGAACCTCAATGAAGTGTCGCGATTATGTGAGAGACCGAGTTTTTCATGTTTTCGTTGCCTTAAAAGAGTCCAACTCGATTAAGCTGTCATTAAAATCCATCGGCGCTCAATACACAAAAATCCTTCGTGAGCTATATAACAACATCACAACACCAATTTCACCATTTTGCAGCAGCACTTTCCAGGCACCCTCGAAAACGATACGTGGAATTGTAATGGGATAAAGGGAGGTGGAAATCGACTGCCGGCAACCGCACCATCTTTTTTCGCTAATAATATTGTTCTTATAATAACAGACATTACCCAAGCGTAATGAATCGAATCGACTTCGACAACGCCCGTGGAAACACTGGTCTTCGGCTAAATCTGACGAAAGCCATGTTCATGGAAGATGGATTTCTTGGTGATGTTTCAATCATGCCGAAGGGAAAAAATCCGACTTCGTTCCCATCTTTTCGTCTTGACGATTCTGCCTGCCCTAACGTAGGCGTTGGAAACCTGGTTGCTACGCAAGCATTATGAAAGATCACTGTTGAACACGCACTGAAGTGGGCGCTACTGGGAGCATCTCTTATTACACAAGTGACAGAAAGAATACGAAACTCCAGCCTACGATAACGATCAAAGACTATCGACGTCTCTACAAATGTCAAAACGTCGAAAATTAGGTGGAGCCTTGTAGGCGATGCGTCTCCGCAACAATCTGTGAACGAGAGCTATTAGTGACATAGTCCCATGGAGATCAAGCGCATAACAAAAAGGATACGCCACCGACCCAATGGACAGAAACCTTCGACAGGAACCTAGAACAAAAATGTAATGCTCAGCGACTTCCTAGAGCGCGCGAAATCAACTCGAATAGTCTTGCATGCGATAGTGAAAAATAGGAATTTTACTGGTGCACGCTCGAGTAATGTAATCGATGATCAGCTGGTGGAAATGCGATACCGATGATAAGGTAAAACGAAGTGGCAGAAGAACTTTGTAAATACGATGAAGTTTAGCAAAGTCTCATAGTTTGACTCATGAATTAGTAGTTACCTTATGCGAATGAAGAAACACTGTATGGAGATAGAAACAACGCGAATAAGACGGAACAACTTGGTAAGAATAACCAGTGCCGCAGCATCTATTCATTCATATCTTCGGAGGGTATAAAGAAAACACTACGTTTATCTACTTGTCGTTTATGCACTGGCATTGAATAGAGTTGAGTGACCTACCGCCACATTCTCGACGGATGTTCCACGGGTGATGCTTGACCTATGCATATCAGGAGCCGGAGAACGGTGAATGGTCTAAAACAAAACAGTATTCATAATACCAACAATTTGTAAGCAAGTTATCAATGGCACCGAAAACAGAAGAACCCTTTGTGAACCAATATTACAAGATAAAAAACAAGAGAGAAATTCGATGTCAGATAAAGTTGATTGGAAAAAAGTTTATCAACCACGATATTCACGCATGTTCAATGTGTGGGAGCTAATTTTTTCCCCCAAATTCCTCATGACAACAACCTGAAGATGAGCTGAGTTCTACACTTTGTGCAGCATATCCTTACAAACGTGTTGACAAATCCATAGATATAAAGTAGAAAAATATCCTCTCTGATGGCTTCGAACAGTGCTCACGATGAATAAGATCTTGCCTCACGGTAAACGAACACTTAGAAGCAATCCTTCTTCGCCTACATTGTCAGCAGTTTGCACGGAAAGTTAGTACCCTAGCAGTTCAACGCGGTGAGCGCAGTGTACTTGTTGAACAGCTTGCAGTACACGGATTTAGGCATTGTTAACTGCTCCTCTGTTTGAAAACTGGTACCGAATGTATTTGGGAGAAGCTTCCTCCGATCTACAACGGCAGGAGAACCGCAGTGTGGTTGGTTTGGGACTCTCTACCACAGATGTCCAGAACACCAGAAAGAGTGAAGTTGGTCAGCGGTCAACGAGATTCATGAAGTCGTCAAATAGTAGCCGAACGCATTCTTAAAACTGAAGGCTTTCGTAAGTGACGGATGCGAGCCGACGACCGAAGAAAAAAGTACTGTTATCCGCACAATATGTTAATATATGTCATATATGCAAATAAAAAAACAGTGTCACTTGTGACGGTTAATTTATAATTGCATTGATTCCTGAGTAAATAGGAGAAGCATGCACAATTACCGCGATATTCTCCACTGAAGTGCCGGGCGTGATTGTCGCTCGGTGATATTCTGGAGCAGGTGATTGGCGAATTGCCTAAATTACCGTGGTAGTCAATTTGTTCACAATCATCTCATTCAGACTGATGTTTTAACTCCAAGTCGGTCAAGTTAAGAACACTGGATAGGGAGGATTTTTCTGATTGCACTTTATCCAAGTTCCTTTAAAAAAATAAGAGAAGTTATATCTTCAAGGTTCCGAGACCTGTTCCAGAAACACTAGAGTACTCGAAAGTTACTACGACACTTTTGCTTATACATAAGAAAATTTAAGAATAACGCAATGATCGAAACCAAATCTCTCTAAATCTTACAGCGATATTTTCCACCGAAACTGCGCCCGATATGGTTGCCTTGTAAGATTCCCGCACTGGGGTTTGCCGAATCATCTGAAAATGTTCAAAGTATCAAAAACCGAGCCTCCATGGAAAGATTTGCAAGATTATACGATTTCGATGGACGCACTGTTTTTTATTTGTCACCTTATATGTCTTGATGTATGAACCATAACTGAAACGGAGACAAATGATGCACGATCGAGTGGAATGCTAAGTATCACCTTCGAATTGTGTTCTTGGTTGAATTTCGATCACACTAGTGGCAAAGATATTCCCTGCTTTGTCTCCAAATCATTAGTCAATGTATATCAAAATTTGTTGTTAGTTTCAACACTTCCAATAAAGTCGTTCGATTAAATCATTTTACTTCAGCGGTTTGAAGTATCAAATTCTACCAATGGCAATAAGTCATCGAAATTTTCGTTCCTAGATTGTACTAACTACGAGCATCAAACAAAATTTGTCACACAGCTGCGAAGAAATGTGTTCTTGAGCAATGTCAAGTAAACTTACAGCAGCATGCTCCCTTTCGACTACCTCTGAAGTCTTCGTTGCTGTATACGTCTCGGGTGGTTGTGGAGTTTCTTGGATCTTCTGGAAGTTCGAAAAAAGCATATTTCATTGCTTGCCATGCCATCTACTCCCCGCTTTTTTTTACTCCTTGCTTTCCATGTTCTTTTCTAATGTATTAGTTTAGTTATTTATTGACTATTTATTATTATTTATTTATTTATTATTGACTTTGCACCAAAGTTTAACTGCCCGAGTTTGAGATTTCACCTAGCTGCAACGGTTCTATATGACCCGTGTTGCAGACGTAACTCGTCCCAGACTTCCATTAATATCTCTGCTGCAAAATATTTCCATTATTTCCAAATAAGTTCCTCAGCGTAATTTTAGATAAGATAGCAGACAAAATATACGCTATGTTATACTAAGTAGTATGCTAAATATTACATTATAAAAGGATATGAACAACTCCTTAAAACTAGGACCATATATGATGGAAACTGTGAGCTGATTCAAGTTAAAAATCGAACATTCGAAAATGAACCGAGTATCGTTGGACAACGTCAGCTAGTTTTTCATGCTGCTTACGTATAGAAAGATCGGAAAAAGTAGAAAATAGGCAGTTGGCCGAATGTGTTCGTTTTTACTACATCATTGTACTTGTGAGATCCCCAACTAATTTGTTCAGCCCACTATACAACGGAAAATAAATCGTTCTTCGATTTTTTCTCATGTTGATTTACTAACACAGATAAATTCGATTGAATCATACGGAATATTTACTCTGCTGAGCGTGAATACGGTAGCAGGAATGAGTCTTTTTTCAGCAACATCGTTCTCCGAGGGTTCAAGAAAAGACGAGAAGACCGACCCTTTTTTCCAGTAAATGCTGCAATCGGCCAGGACTTTTCACTTGCTCAATGGTTCTTTTGACAAAGGCAATATTATCAATAAAACTGAAATATTATGGTTGTCCGCCAGCGACTTTCGGTTCCCTATGTTTCCACTCCAGTTTTCAGAAAACATTCTCTACACTGAAGATTGTTGAAAGGTTTAGGTGACATTGTAACACCTTCGCAGGTCATCGCTCTTCACACTGTTGATAAAACGCCTGTAGAATAATAAAATTATAGCCGCGATTCTGTTGTCTAGTTCGTAGAGAACAATTATCTATGATTCGCTTTTATTTAAATTATGTTGCAGTCTTTTTTTTCAGCAGAATGAAGCGAGTGGAAGCGGTCTTTTACGACTAGAGGTAATCCATTAAGTTTCGTTATCGTCTTGGTACGGTGTAATATAAAAAGGATAAAGAATAAAGCTCTCGGCATATACGAATACCTGAAGGATGCGCTGAGTGAATGCATAATAGGTCTTTACAATGACTCGCCTTGGTGTAGCGATGTACCAAGTCAGTGCTCCTTTTCTCCCAGAGAATTGTAGTACCTAGTTGCCGACCCCGAAAGAATGGAAAGCTCAGGGGTGAGCCTGGAGAGCGAGATGGATCCCATATGTATTGTATAGCGCCTCTAACTAATGACACAACACGGGCGGGCCCCTATATGGTCCAACATATATATATATATATATATATATATATATATATATATATATATATATATATAAGGTATGAAAAATGACGACCACGAGCATGACAGTTTAGTTGCTAACCTTATAACTAAGGAAATAAAAAACTGAAATAAGGAACTGTAGAGCTCTGGACACGTTTGCAATTACGGTTAAAAATCTTCGGAACTAATCGAAGGGACAAAAACGTCTTAGTGACAGATAATTAGGCTTGCTCAGAATCTCCGGTGGATTTCCGACTTGAGGTCGACCACAGTCTCCATGGTGAACGGTCTCAGTTCCAGCACAGCAAATGGCTAATGCAGCAATAATTTCGCTAGTTGTCATCGAGATTCAGGTCTAAAACTTCACTGTTGCGTTATGGAAATATGGGCTGCACAGCAATACGAAGAAATTTCCAGCTTGTGAAGACGATGAAACAGACCAAAAACTCCACTCAACCTCATTACGAACATAATTTAACGGTATTGAACTTAATAGAAGACCTAGGAAGTAACACAACAGTTTCTTAATAGCCAATGATAAAAAAACGGAAATGAAAGTGACAATGGTAACCATAATAATAGCAATATCAATAACAGTAAAAGTTGTTCTAGTTGGAATTTTGCTGTTTTTCCCTATTTACTTTCTTCGTCTTATTTAGTGCTCGTCAAAGTTTCTAGGTTTTTTGAAAAAGATGTATAAAAAACTAAAAAACAAACGGCAAGTATGGGCTAAAAAAATGAGTAACAGGGATGAAGATTGAAACAACCCACGGCGGTGTACAGTCTCTCGACGGAAGTTGACGTGGTCCTTCCTTTCTGCTTCGGCGGCGGGGTTCTCTCGTAGTATGCCTAAGCAAATGGATAAAGTAAAAGCAAGCCTTAAACTCATTTGGAAGCACAAAATTGATCACTTGTAGGGTTTGATCAGAATTACTCGAAATCATCAAAATCTGAATGACTCTCCATGTTAGTATCGTCAACTATACCGCATAATAGAAATAATACATCAAAGATAATAAGATGGAAAAAAACAATAATAAAAAAATGGGATAAAACACTTTCATATCCAGTGTGCTTGATATCAACTTACTCCTGCAGTGTAGACCTCCATGGATGAGTGGGTGGTTGTGGTGGTTTCAACTTTTGGTGCTGGCATTTCCTCTCTAATTTTCTGTAGAAAAACAGACATAGCAATCATAAAGTGTTTACCACCAATATAATCAAAGAACATATATTATGGCATTATGTAAAGACAACTTGTTAGCCTGGAAGATAACCACTATTCCACATCATTTAATTATAGATAGGCCAGCCTTCATTTCTAGCGCAAAGCGTTTTCAGGGAAATGATGTCACTAAGCACTTTTTTTCTGAGTATACAATTTTTTGTGGACTTGTCACTTTTACGATTTCAGTGTTAGTGAAAGCCTGAAGATCCATATAAGCTGTCCAAAAGAACCTCTACTGGTTTTGAAAGAAGCCAGTACTTCGCGCCTATTCGAATTTAAGGGGCTTCGCAGCTACCAATTTCTCATCATTGCTGACCACGGTCACGAAGTAGACCACTAAAAAAGGCAAATTTCCAATTCTTTGACTCTAGAAATTTCGAAATGATTGGATTTAAGCTTGTATTGTTAAAGGACCATTGTTATCACGGGAAATTCGGTTTCAGGAAAGTGATCGCTATTTCCGCTCGATTTCCAAATATCCAGCCCTGTAAGAAAATTATGCTTCGACTCTTCATTTTCCCATAAAACACTATTTTCCTGGAGAAGTTCATGCTCAAAAAGCTTGACAGCTGATTTCAAAGTTTTTATTGACAAAAATTGGAGGAGATTTCTCATTTTCAGTACTCTTCATCATAGCATCACATTCTAGCCAAACAGTGCTTAATAACACTTTTTGTCTTCCAGAAATGTCTAAACGTCATTCAAGCAAATATGCGGCGTTTTGAGAGCTGTGAACGATTTTAATTGGAAAAAATCTCGTCATCTGACCACTAGAAAGAGAAATCTGCTAAGATTCATACCACTCATAGAGGCCACTTTTCAACCATCGAAGAAAGTGTCCCCTTGCCACCTAACCTACCCACTTGCCAGTTAGGGAAAGATTCTGACTAAAATACCTAGTTCATCATAGTAATGAGCGAAATTTGGTGAAAGTGAACTTAAATTCTTGAAAAAATTCTATAGTTTTCCCAGCAAATTTAGATGGAGCAGGATTTCCCTTCACGTAGTTTCTCGCAAATCAGGCGGACTGGGCATAATCAGTGGTGGTGAGGGTTTGGGACGTTTCGCTTCTCTATTGAGAAAGTACGTGGCTCGTCGTCCATTAACCATCTTTACATCATCAGTGAAATTGCGAAAGCTATTCCAATTCGTTTTTGGCAGGATCTTCGTTAAGGATTCTAACTATGGGATTAGGCCTAATGGTTTGGACTGGTTACTAAAGTCAATGTGCTCTTGTTTAGCTCTCCCGACCCTACTTAGTTATGCGGCATATCCTAGAATTTTCAGAAAGGCAATGGGATTAGAGAGAATAGTATAAAACGATAGACGATAAAGCTTTCGGCTTTGATCAATCCCTGAGGGATGCGCCATGCATTTGGCTTCATTAAATGTCGTTGGAGGTGATTGAATGCATATCTGGCCTTTACAATGACTCGCGGTGGCCTACCGATGCATCGAGCCAGTGTTGCCGACCTCGGATGGAAGGCTTGGTGGGCCATGGGCGCGGGGATCGATTCCACGTGTGCGTCGCAGTGGCGCCTCCAACCACTGCGCCACACGCTATCTGGGATTAGTATGACGATTGATAAATACACATTAAATTGGTTTGAAGTCGATTCGAATTCGAAACCATCTATTGCGAAAGGTATTAAACTTCAAAATTTGATGGTAGAATCAAGGAATAGCGAAGGATAATCTGGAAGTCATCACGTGTTTACCTCTACGTAGGTCTCTGTGGTTTTCACTTCTTTCTGCTCGCTGATCAACGGTTGAGATATATGTTCATGCATTTCGCGAAATTCCTGAAATATAACAAGCATAAAGATGAAGATTAGATGAGAAGTGTCGTTGACTACTATCTTTTTTTTGCAAGCGGCTTAGCCATGCTACGTTCTTCTTAGGTCGTAACCACAAGCTGCCGACGGTTCATGTGGATAGGAGGGATATTTGTTATCCCAGCGAGTTAAAGCTTCGAACTTCTTGTAAGCCTAACTGAGCCTGTCATTGGAGCAACATTTCTACAGTAGTTCGTCATGGAAGAAGCATATCCAACTCGAGCAAGAGGAAATACCATTTAGATTGTAATGAATCGAAGTCCACCGTAAATCTTAGACTTTGGCAAAAACTCGCAAATACGTATCGCTCCTGACTGAGTTCGATGATGTTCATCGTATAACTTTTTGCCTCCCTATTTTATCAACCACAGCTACAGTTCTAGCTCACTTGAAACTCTGACAACAATCATACTCGATACTCAACGTAAGCCTTCTCATATAATGTTGTGATCGTTTGGATACTTTCAGTGAGCATCCCACTAAACAATTCTGAAACAAATGCATTTTGAATCTGAAAGAACCTGAAGGAACTGAAAAGGGGATTCCCACCTCGGTTTCCTCCTTATCAAATCGTTCCTCCCTTCTTTCACTTGGCCTTGCCAATCTTTCAAATGCTTCCTGAAACATAACCAATCTAGGTCGAATTTCATGATAACAAGAATGAGTCACCAAAGCTGTTATCAATTCCGACCTAAGCGATTTTTTTGTCAGACTGAACTTCTTCAATAAAGTATGTTTCGACTAAAAATGAAACGCAGTTTCAGTTCCCTTAGCCTTTCACCTGAGCTATTGCCAATACCGGATTATCTTAATGTGGTTTTACGCAGTACAAGCAACTTTCTTATGAACTGATCTTGTTGGGGCGATGCGAGGTTGGTATGAATTGTTGTTGTCGTTGTTGTTGTTGTTGTCGTTGTCGGAGGAAGTCCCACTCGGAACAGCACGCACTCTGAGGGAGGCGAAATCGCCGAAACGTCCGCCATCGACCAACAACACCAGCAACAACGATAACGACAACGACAACAATAACCATAACGAAAACTTACGCCAACCTCGCATCGACTCAACAAGATCAGTTCATAACAGCATATAAATAAATGTATAAGCTATTTATGCCGAGGTTTATAGAAAGTCGGTCTTTTGAATTACAAGAAACTTTGTTTTAGAGTCATCTATCGGGAAGAAAATTCGCATTGTTTGAAATGCGTGTCCTGATGCTGCAGTTTTTGTTGTCCATGTATGTTGTCGTCATGTACAGTATTCGTAGCTGTGCTGGAATGTTCTTAGGTGTCAAGCTGCAGAGCGAAAAGTAAGTCTGTGCCACGAATCACTTCACTTCTGGTAACGCTATGCACTGGTGACGACCTGTAAAGGAGCCAGTACGTTGTTCGAGACTAGAGGAAGGGAAAGCTTTTTTCCAAGTAGTAAAATAGATGCCACTCAAATAGAAACTATGCAAAGTCTTCAGGATTCTTCATGAATCATGAAGGCGGGACATTCAAGTATTCAAGTAATCGAAGGCTGCATTTGGTCCGTGCAGTCGATGAAAATTAGATCTTGGCTGTAGCAGTAGAGTCAGGCAAAAGAAGACACTAATATGCAAGAGTGGAAACTGCACACTATTCCGACACAATCATTTTTTCAGCCAATGTTCTGCTAAATCACGTAACTCTTAACTCTTAAATATTTCGCGGAATTGTAGGGCTAAGTTAGTAAGGGTACTTCCTCTTGATGCTAAATTGACGATAAGCAAACGAATATCTCTGTCTACGTATTTCTCAGTCGGGATGTTCAGCAACTGAAAAAACTAGGCTCCTGAACTGAGTAGGAAGTTAAAAAAACGTGCAACTTCGGGTAACCCATTTTTGTCTCGAAATTCATTATATCTCCAGAACTTGTACATTATGTAGTCAGGATAAAAGCACGGTTTGCGCTACTCAAGTGAGTGCGAGATAGGAGCGAGCTGCTAAGGGTTTCGCTGAAAGTAATAAAGAGAATCCGAAGTTCCAATCTAAGGCAGCTGCTTAAGATCAGATCATTTGTTACCGCTTTCGCCGAGTTATCTAAAATCAAATAGACCAGCAGGTCAGCTGTGTCACGTGAAGACACGTTACACTGAAGTAACACATATGGATGAGAAATGGCTGATTTCCACGAGATAATGAACTTATAGCAGAAGGACCACCTAGCTGATGCCCATACTATTTCACGAAGACCCTGATTGAAAATCAAAGTGCTCTTTCGTGTACCGGTCCACGAAATCAGAACCCATCCAGAATCTTAAGCAAAACGGAAGAACTAGTAAGGAAATGGCGCCCATTTGAATATACATTTATGTATATGTATGCATATATGTATATGCCGGTTGAGCATAGAACCGTCAGCGTCCACACTGAATCGCAGTAAAGACTATTCCGGCAGTGATTTTGAAATCAAATTTGCTCACTTGCCCCAAATTGGGTATAGTCACCAGACAGAATGTCTTGTCAACACGGTCTTTCTTGTTCAGTGTGATGCAAGCGATGTGTTAAAAAACCTCAATCCATTCTTATGAAAACCTCCGAGCAGTGAAGGGTTACGTTTCATTCCTTTCTCATTCATCTATTGCAATTTCATTTACTTAACTGAAGACAGTCAGCGACCGTTTTCCGATAGTTTCAACAAAATGTGCTTCATTATGAACAGTTCAGGTTTGTACCAGTGAATAATGCTTCTTACCTAATCCGCTTTCTTTCTGTGCCTTGAAGTTTTAAAAACCAAACTCATATTCCAGCATTACACTAAGATAGGGTTCCTTTTGAATATGTGCCCACTGTGTGCTGTCGACGACACCAGTAAAAGACCAAGGTAGTGCCACTGACTTCCTGCACCATGTGCTCATACTTCTCCGTCCTGCTGTGAGACGGCGGCTGCACATGAAGTGTAGCAGACGTGATTGTCTCTCCCATTTCGTTTTCTGCTAGTACTGAGTAGGTACCAGCGTGAGCAAGAGTCACTGGAGAAATCACCAGTCTCGACCATCCTTCTAACTGCAACAATATCGTTTTACGATCAACGTTTTTACATAAGAGCTAAGACCACTTATTGGTATTTTCTGAAAGAGAACTCGCTTTCCTATTTCAGTATTGTCTATGAGTTCAGACATTTTTCTTGGAAATCCGGTGGAACAAGGGAAGAAGATCGCTGAGCTGTTAAAATTATCTCCCGAAAAAAAGCAGTCTGTTTTTTTCGAAAAGCTCGAGCTCACCTCTTCCTCAATTTTCACATTTTCACTCGTTTGAATCGTCTGCTCATTGAATCGCCATTCAACACGAGGAGGCGGTTCCCCGTGAACTTTGACCTAAAAAATTTTTCCAGCCATTTTACGGTTTTATGAATGAAAATGTTTTTAAAATTTCGGAAAGTGATGTTTGTGTGCTTAACTGAAAAAGTGGCTGTGCTCCCTTCCTCACAAGTGGTGGCGGAGAGTGTCTGCTGGAATTCCGGTGCCCTGGTCAGACGTGGAGCAGGCTTCGAGGAGTTGGCGGAGGCTGTTTCTTCGGGAACACCTGTAGAAAACCTTCATAGGATACTTTGATAAATGTTCTTGTTTTTTCACCTATCCTACTACGATGTCTTTATGCCTGTTTGATGGCATATCTTAGTAAGAATGAACACACCAACCAGTTATGTATTCTGTCGACATCACTGACAACCTTCTGTGTTTTTCACTTTCTTATTTCATGCATCTCAATTTCGATAAATGAACGTTATTTCAAGCCGTGGGGGATGAAGGACAACGAAAAATTGCTCGAGTAAAAAGAGAAGGCGTCAAGCAGAGTGTGTGCTATGTGCATGCCCATTATTACGACGCCTCAGTTCAGGTGTGATGTGTCCCGTTGTGGTATTCTGGATAGTCGTAGTGCGAGGCGTTTTCTCTGTTCTGTTCTCGCTCTTCTTCAATTGTATTAAGGCCATTCTTTAGAAAATTACCGACGTCGTCAGATTTCCTCCAGTTTAGGAATGAATGCTTAAGTTAGTTATCACATTTTTTCAAGAAATTTGCATGTGATACCTTCAATTGGCAGAAGTTGGTTGACTCTCCATAAATATTCCGTGCTTTAGCAGTGTACATACCAGTGTCGGAAGGAACTGAATACGGCTGTGCTTACATTTCTTTCAGGAGACTACTTTTTACTATACCTGTTCGTTCTATGGTGAGCGAGCAGTGGTCGCCAGTGAATTCCAAATGGAATCTCTCGTCTTCCTGCACGGTTTTCTCTTCTTTGAACCAAATCTTTAAATTTCAACATTAATAAATGTAATAAGTGTGTGATGTAATAAAAGTGACTGAAAACAGTAGAGCATAGTCAAAAAAATATGGTTCATAGTTAAAAATTGATGTAAATTCACTTTTTAGACGTATTAACTTGTTTGACGCGCAA
Organism: Angiostrongylus vasorum; assembly: GCA_018806985.1. Classification (NCBI taxonomy): domain Eukaryota; kingdom Metazoa; phylum Nematoda; class Chromadorea; order Rhabditida; family Metastrongylidae; genus Angiostrongylus; species Angiostrongylus vasorum. The sequence continues at coordinate 1,196,855 of JADANN010000099.1, read as the reverse complement.
GCCTAAAAAGCAAAGGCTTGTCAACCTCGAGTTGGTCAACAAGGCGATGAAGCGTCGCGCTTGACCGATAGTAAGATCAATCCTCGGCTGGCACCTTTTCGGACGCGACTTCGTGTCAAGCAAATGTCAACCACACTGACCACTTCGGGCTCCGGTCGACCGACGACGACGCAGTCCAAGTGAGCGGTCTGTCCTTCATAGACCTGTACGTTCGTCAGCTGCTTTATGAATCGTGGCTTCTCTTCCTCCAGCAGGCTTGAGGCTGCCGAACGTGCTGAAATAAAGAAGTTATGCAAATGAGCTCCATAGTTTGATTTCCGCTATGCAGCAACAGCCCTCCGTAATTTCCTTCTTAGTTCCCCAAGCTTTTGTGTAATACTATATTAACTCGAACCTTTATAACCTCATTCCTTAAGCCATGTGAATCTTATATATGAAGGTACCAATTATACACAAGGAGTAACAGCGAAGATAGTTGTTAAAACGGAAAGATCCTTCACAGGGAACACCTTCTTAGTTCAAATTCACAGCTTGGCCTATTTTTTCAAAACGCTTAGTAGAAATCCGCAAATACACTAATTCAACATCTACAGGCTATCGGGCTATTCGCTTATCAAATCTTCTAGAATAACGATCCAACATCGACCGTCATGGTTTTAGTTGTCATGAATATGTTCTCTGTCAAATTTCGTTGAATTTGGCAAAGAATATTTTTGATAACTGTTTTTTAGTTAAAAATTTGGCCGTTTAATATAACTATCTGTTCTTCACAGATTGAATAACGTATGATTCTGACGTTAGGTGTGGACTTGCGGTTTCGTTTCCGGTACGTCGTCGGAATCAGAAGAAACCCGGATAAAAGGAAACATATGCTTGGAATCGCTGCCTTTCTGAATGAAATCTGCTCGAAAGGTGGAAATTTTCAACTCTACAAAAGCCGACGACCGCCTACAGCGTTGAATTGGAAGCGCTGTACGGCGACAATCTAAAAAATCTAGAGAAATTCCGCTCAAACTGTATGAACCATGCTCTCTGAACGTATCTTCAGTTTTATTCTTCAGTTAGGCTGTGAAAGAGCAAATGAAAGATGACCAAATTTGGAGCTAAGAGTAGTTTTTCCGTTAGATCAAAACATTGCGTTCCCAATATGAATTGCAGACCGTTTCTTGTTATGCCACTAAAAAACACCATTACTCGCCTCAAGAGCGTCTTTGAGTTCTCTTATGCTATTTTGTTTTAAATAAATTTTTGTATCATTTCCCTGTAAAAGAAAGACAAGCAGCACAAAACGGATACATCTCTCAACATCGTAATGAGACCGTTCCCACTGTAGTGAGGAGGCTCTGTCACAAAATATAAACTGCGCAGGGCTTCCCTTCCACCCATCCGTTTTCACGACGTGAATCCTCACGCTAGCTTAGCATAACTACACTGTCTGTCTAGTATTTACTTCCAAAAAAGGTCAGCTCTGGCATCATTTACTGCTCGTTCCATGACCTGCTGACAAAAGTAATTCGTGAAAAGACGTCCTTCCATCCCTTTACAAAGCTGATGCTGGAAACATCATCACCAAAGTAGGAGGAATCAGTGAAGGCTAGTAAAACATTGGTGAAAAAGTATAACAAAAGAGATATAATCACGCCAACAATGGAAAGAATTCTACTGCATCCTTTTACCGTTTCACGGCACCCGTACCTATTAAAACTTCTAAAGAAAAATATTACCCGGATTGTTTTGAAGATGTGCCTCAATTCAGAATATGAAATGAACGAGTAAGATTTTATTAAGAAGGATTACAATACGTCGTCGTTGGTGAAATTGTGGCGCGTGTCATAGAAGTTTCTCGAAAGTGCACAAGCCACTTTTCCTTATCCATGTCGACTGTTAAAGCGATAATCGAAAAAGACAATCCCGAAAGATTGGAATGGAAAGACTATAGAAACTTAATGCCTCGCAGGCACGACGGTTATAGGTGCTCAACTAGGTAGGAAATTTTCTAATGATGCTAGAGAAGGAGAAAAGGAAAGGAAAGGCAAATTCTCAGTAAGCATACATTTTACTATAAGCTTGGCACTGCTCTCCACCATACCGCCAGCATTCTCAGCACGCACAGTGTAAGTGGCTGTATCCTCGATGAAGGTCTCCTGAATGTTCACGGCTAAATGCTCTACTCCATAAGAAAAACAGAGATAAGCATGAGCGAAATAAAAGAACAAAAACAAAGGTAAGTGAATAAGGTGGAAACCATCAGAGCGTCCCATATGGGATAAATCAACTTTAGGATAGGATACAAGACAAAAACCTCAATAACAAGACTGGCAACACCATTGACGAAATCCTGACGATAGTCAATGTTGTTCTTCACATCAATCCCGTCCTTAAACCACCTAAATACACAGTGGTATAAAACGCTACGACTTTGTCTTTAGGATCTTCACTTTTTTTTCCAATTCGTAGAACGTGTTCCATACGTGGGTGTATGTGTCACCTGCATCACCTGTAATCTCGCCAATCATGGATAACCTCGAGCAGGCCTCAATAAACTTCCCTATATCCCTGTTGAGCTCCAAAGGCATATGCTTATTCTCAGTCGGGAATTCGTGAAGAAATATTAGTGCAAATCCCTTTGAGGCACAAAATTGTGCTCTGGATTTGTTCGCTATTCGTATTCGTATTACAACACCGTTGGTAGTAAACATGATTACTATCACTGCTCCACTGATGACCCCGCGTTGGGCACCCTACTTGAGTTTCTCCATCTAACCTATATCTTGTTCGTGGGCGCAGTTGCATCCTACATTTTAGCCACTTGATTTGGAACAAAGTGCATTCTAGATCTTGCATTCTTATGATTGTGAGACGAAATGTTCGGTCCAGAGCTAGCTTATTCCATATTTGCAAGAAAGCATTCTCAGTTTATACTCCCACAAAATTAAACAGAAAATTACAAAAAGTGAAGGTAATTAACTTACTAACCTACCTAGTGATGGTTGGTTTAAACGTCATTGGACTCGAATTCAGCCAACCACTGGCTAGACAACATGTGATGCACGCAGGCAGATTTTATTGTTGCTAGCCTCTTTATTATCCACTTGCTCGCCTTTCTTCTTATTATTAAACGAAGTGAAGATTTAATAGATATTGATTTTTTGGCAAAGAACCTCAAGCTATGCTGACACTGAAGGGTACTGATCGAGTTCTCGTCATGTTTTGAAATGATCGAAAAAACCCATATTTTGTGCACGAATATTTTAGAAAATAACAAAGTAGTCGCGAATAGCATGCGCGACAACGGTCAATACTCACGTAATCTTCGGTTCAGGTTCGCCCTCGATCCGCGCCACAAATTCAAATCGACTGCCCTCGTCAACCTGTACGGTTTTTTGATTTATTCATTGAGAGCTTTTGTCGTTTACTACGAAAAATAACTTTAGTTCTTTCTGTCATTACATATTCGGAAGAAAATGCGCGGGCGGCATACCTGAGCATCTTTGAGAGAGGTTAGAATTTGGGGTGCCCTGATATGTTTCATTTCCTCTTGCTCCATAAAAGATTCATAGATCGTCTCCACCTTTAATAGCACAACAATTCAATACATTTAATGCTCATTTTAGGTGTATCACTATGAGAAGTCGTTTGAAATGCTTTTTTTTGGGTTGATACCGAACTGATAATTTTTCTCAGGGCTATGACCACAAGGTGTTTCACGGCCATTTGTGGCTTCAAAACGATTTCGGTAGGTTTTCCTCAAAGTTCTACAAATTCTGCTTCTTCACAGTAATGCGCACCTTCTTCTCAAGTTCCGTGACACGATCCTTCATTAGTTGCTGCTTTCTCAACAACTCATCAATTCTTCTTAACATATCTTCGGCTAAAAAACGGCAGATTATCATAAGGAATACGCTGAAAAGTTCATTTTAGCGAGCTGTAAGCAGATGACTCAGCTGTAGTTAGTTGTCGAACTATATCAGCAGAAATGTGCTACCAAAGTGGAATGTTGCAATATTACTTTTTTTAAAGCTTTCCTCTGTTTCCAATAATCATCCATCTTCTCGTCTTCAGTACATCATAGAGCATATGAATTAGGTAAGGAAAACCTTACTTATTTTATGTTTCTTCACGTCCTCTAGTTTGGTAGTTTGTTGAGCGAGGGTTTGTTTGAGCTCTTTGATTCTACGGTAGAGACCTTCGCTATCCTAAGTAAGATTACAACTGTTTATTTTAAACGCAACTTTGATGGTTTTTCTTATTACACTTTGATGGTACACTGTTCTAATTTTTGTTCTTAGAGTGATACCCACTTGTAATGTGGTTGTTTTAGTACTTTCCAGAAGTCGAATAATTTCCCATGTGTCTTCCTGCCACATCTGCACCTCTTCGACTATCGTCATCAGTTTCCGCATTTCGGCCTTATTCCTCTGCCATTCAGACCACTTATGCTTGACGTAAGTGAACTGGTGGTCGTGGTCGACGACGAGGTTCTTGGCCGCTTGAATCGAGCGCCCAACGCTGAGCTTCTCGTCAGTTTTGGCTACTGCCTCTGCTGCTTTCACAAATTGCTCCACTGAAAGTAGTCTTTTTTCACTGCGAAATCCTTCTCAGATCCCTGAGCTAAAAAAATTAGACATCCTTTTTTCCTCAAGAAATTCTCTACGTCGAAATTCTTAATCAGTATTGGTGTGGAGTGAAACAAGTGAGCAGTACTTTTCTCGAAAGATTCAGTTGTGCATGCACAGAAAACAATGAATAGGTTTCAGATGGGAAAAATTTCTAGAGTTGTAGACGGACTTTCTGATAATTTTGGAACACATCTCTATAGTATTCTGGTCATGCAGGACAATATAATATTTTCTTTTGCAGTTCAGTTATTGAGCCCATTTTTTTCTTCTTCAGCTCTAATGAACAAGCTTTCTTTAGCTTCGAAACTCACACGATGTTCTACATATTTCTTAGCACACAAAATAAACAAGTAAAATTAGATGGAGGAACCATAAGCAGGTAGCAAATTCAAAGAATTATTAGTTCAACGCAGGATTGCTGTGATGGCTTCTAGCTTCCAAAAAGAACTGGATTGAAAAATGTGGTTCCAAATTCATAAGTAATACTTTACGCGAATGGTTTGGAACCATAAAGGTAACGCAGAAAAGAGGTTGAGCTTGCTGTCATCAATTGCTACTGGCTGAACTGGCATGGTACTCATTCTTCTAACGAAAAACCCGTACTGAATGACTTTTGTGTGGCTCGTTATTCCCAAAATTCGTTATATGAGAAAAAGAAGCTGTCAGACCGTCTTGTTTCTCTCGTGCCATCGTCTGCTCGATCAAATGGAATACGCTGTCCACTTGTCCGGCCACTTGCTCATTGGCGAAGTCGCGATTGGTGTCCAGCAGCGAGGTGAGTGCCTCGAACGATGTCTCCAGATCCTTGGCAAATTTGTACACCTTTAATGAATTGCAATAAGTCTAATATAGCCCCGATGAGGTTTTGTAGGAAAACTTTGTTTTGGCACTGATTAATGAACTATCGTGGCGACTTTCGCTAATCCTTTAAGTTAAGTTTTTCTTTTCGACGCTATTGAAGCATTTTGATTGGTCCATAAGATTATGGTAAAAAAGTCTGACGACTTTACTAGTTTCTGCACCATGTTCGTAGTTCTGATTCTTCTTCGACAAGGGAAGAGTTTTTAAAAAATAATCGCCTGTCAGCAATGAAGCAACTACTATTTAAAAATTCACATTTGGTGACACCTCCTTATCATTCAGATTTATATTGATAAACGAAAGAGATGGTCTAGTGCTAGAATTAGAGGCCTCTGATCGGCCGAGTAATAACAATAAGCATAGGATTTAATTTACTTGCAGAGGTGTCAAGTACTTTAGCGTACTTCTGTATATGGTTAGGGAACCCGTTTTAAAAAATAATTATATGAAATATAAATAAAAGGGTAGTGCTCTCGGCGTTGATCAATCTTTGAGGGATGCGCCATCCATTCGACTTTATTAACCATCGTTGAAGGTGATTGAATGCATATCTAGCTTATACAATGACTCGCGGTGGCCTACCGATGTATTGAGCCAGTGTTGCTATTATCCGAGACACGCCTGGCACCAATTTGCCGACCCCGAAGGGATGGAAGGCTTGGTGGGCCAGGTGCGCGGAAACCGACTCCATGTGTGCATTGCAGAGCGACTGCTATCAAAGCGCTACACGCGCCCTTATAAGAAGCATAGAACAGCTCAATTCTTGACAGATGACTCTTATCGTAGTTTTCATGGAAGATTAGTGTTGTAATTATTCTCGAATTCGGTTAATAGAAGCAAAACACTCTAGCTGTACTCTTCAATTTCTTATGAATAATGTGAAATCACTGGTTGTCATGCAAAAATGCACGAGAACACCTGCTTTCAACAAAAGAACCATTCTAAAAATATTAATGGCTTTCCGACCGTTATCAAAGAATATCGACTCTGGTACTTGCTCCAGTTGCACTGCTTTGACAAAATCCATCAAATGCTACTTCAAAACGAATACCAAGAAATGTACCTGCACAAAATTGTTCCCGATGCGTACGCGATTTTCAAGAATCTCCTTCAGTTCTTCGTAGTTCTTCTCAAACTCCCGCATAGCGTTCTGCTCTACAGATGTCATCTCATTTTGTTTGCTCATCACCGATACCACAGAAGCATCACGATTCTGAAAAACATTGCAAGACACTGGTTCAATGTTTATGTCGTCCATACGTCAGTACATTATTTGTACATGTACAGAAGTGTTCCTGAAGCGGTGAACCGCCAATTTCAGCAAGACGCTTCACAAAGTTCCAGTGGTTTCGGATAAAATACGACAAAAATAGACAGGTTTTGTAATGTTGCGCTAGGTGGACGGTATTTTATGGGTGTTCAAATTCTAAGAGCATAACTATTGGGAATTACTCACTACAACTTCCTCGATGAACGCATTATGCGCATCAACGAAATCGACTGCTTCGTTGAAAGTTCCACCCATATCGGAGTGGGTGGCAAGGAATGGAACTGCTCGTGTTGTGTTCCACGACTGCAGGCTTGCTAGCTGAAGATGGGATGATTAGCATGGAAACGGACTTCTATGAAGGCTGACAGGTAATGAGAAATATTTAGAATTATTGAGAGTGTGTGCAGAAGGAACTGTGAAAGCAAATGCAGTCCTTAAGAGATCCTCTTTCTCACATTTGTTGCTTAACATCATAATGCCAAGCTAAAAAACTTTGCGTAGTCCTTCGGCAAAAGTTATTTTACTTCAGAATTAAAGAACTCTTCAAGCCATACAATCCAAGGTTTCTTGCAATAAATAGTAGTGGTACAAATAGCGGTGAAAAATAGTAGTAAAAAAATAATAATAGTGATATGAACACAAACGATCCAAGTCCCTTTTTCTTTGCTGTAGATCCACTTATTAATTACATATTATAACAAAAGTGGTATGGTCGAAACATCGACGAAATAACGCTCTCACCCGATTACTTGATATTTCTTGAAATGTATGATACAGGAAAAAAGTTTTAGGAGACAAATAGAGCGAAGTGCTAAGATTATCCGAAGTCTTTAATGGATTGCAAGACGAACCTGTTGGCTGATTTCTTGAATACCTTTCTGCCTTTCGAGGGCAAGTTGTTCGAGCAACCGCAATTTCGCTTCCATCTCATCGCATCTCCGCTTCACTAGCGCCCTTTCCTCATACGTGAGCACCTCCTTGTCTGCAATATCATCGTCAGTAGAACTGGCGATTTTCCCTTAATACGATAGCTCACCAAAGATCTCCTTCCCTTCGTGGATGACCGTCGACGCTTTCTGCTGGGCCAGTGGGAAGAGCTCGCCAGCCATGGCAGCATTCGCGTTCCTCATGTCCTCTGCCATCATTGACAGCTGCGAGAGCATCTACAATCCACAGATAGAATGACGACGTGCTAGTACTCCACGCTTTTTTGAGAAGTATCAAGCCATTCTCAAAACTTTTCTTAAGCTTTTAGGCCACACTGTTCGTATTCTTCCAATAAGTGCATTTTTTAGCTCGATGAAGTCTTGCTTCAGTGAAATACCATTGTCAAAGAATGATGACTTCAATTTAATGTCAGTTTTAAATTCTTGTGTTAAACAACACAGCAAGCGAAGCACATTTGACACTCCCAACAACAATCACATCAATTACTTAGATGAACGTTTCAATCACTGCAAATGGGAAGTTCTCAAATACTAAGAAAGCTAGAAATGGATATTCAGCACATTTTTTAGACCAATACAACTTAACATTCCCACCAAGTTGTCAAATTTCCATAGGAGTAATAGCAGTGTAAAATAAATAGTATAACTGCACTGTACACCGATCCATTGAGGTCTAATCGCAACGGATTCTCATACGTAGAGACCAGATGTATTGCTTTCTAAAAAGATTAGGCCTTAGTGGATCCTAGAACTGTTTTTTCTAGAGAAATCTCGCTCTTTTCCTCTTTAAAACTACGATATTCGGTGTATTTTGAGGTAGAGCTAGTGAGTTTCGATCCATTAAGGTCTATTCGCAACGGATTCTGATAGGGGGAAATCAGAAGTATTGCTTTCTAAAAAAACTAGACCTTAATGGATCCTAGAACTGTACTAAGGCCACCTACAATGAGTACGAGAGTAGAATAAAAATTGACAATACCTCGATTATTGCACATCTGAAGCCAACTTTTCTTTCCGAAAACTTAAGAAAAGCCACACTGATTTTGGAAAAAATTTTTGGGTTACTTTAAGCTAAATTAACTCCTGAAATAATTTTAGACCTTGTCAACATCTTGAGGCGACGTCGTTGTATAACGGATTCAAAGAGGTCACCACTTTAGTTCAATGTGTTAGGTATTCATCATGAACAGTGGTTTTCTTGAAAATCTCATCGGTGAAATAAATGCGGAAGTACGCCTACCACTACTGGCAGGTTCTTAAGACAATAGGGTGTTCTGAGAACATGTCGAATGCAGAGAGCAAGCCGCTGCCTGGTTTATGAAATCATTAATACAGGCGGAACTGCTGAAGCCATGAAGTCGTCAATGCCCATTTGTCATCGGGAGCAGTGTCGTATGTGCTAAACACTACGAACTGTCGCTAGCTTCTTCTAGCTTCCTGTAAATCAAGATTTATGAAAAAAAAACATCGTGATTTGCGGAGAAGTGATTTCACATGAGTAGTCTTTCGGTGCGTCATCGCGTGATAAAGTAGATGAGCCCTTCCCTTCTCCTTAAAATCTTTGTCCACGTCTGATATAGTTTGCTTGGGCAGCCACCAAACATTCTCCGCAGGCGATTCGACATTCACGGCAAAGTTGTAGAACTGCTCCTTCTGGACGTGGATACTTTTCCACAAAACAGCCGACTATTCCGTTATATTCTTATAAAAAAGTTCAGAGTGTTTATGCAAGAGTTGAGATACTTGTTGAAAAAAGTACGGATTTTCAAAAGGCCAAATTACATTGCGAATATTGTCGCTGTCACGTACTTCAGCAACAGTCATGGCGTACGGCGATTTCTCATAATAATGCTTAAACTTCGTCAACCACAGACTCTAGCAAAAAAAAGACTACCAGTATACACTTTTAGCGACATCAGTCTTTCAGGCAAAGTGGGGTTAGGCCGTTAATCGTTATCTCCGTTTCATGATGTGGCTATTTTTTGGAACGTAAAAATCTATATCGCGCACATTATTTTATTAAACATTGGGCTATATTGAAAGTGGGAATAGTGTAGCGCTGTGGTTGGAGGTCCTCTCTGCAACACACACGTGATTGTTGGTCCACGTCCTAAGTTCACCAAGCCTTTCATCCCTCCTCGTTCGAAAAATTGGTGCCAGACTTCTCCGGGGGATAGCAGCAATGAACTGATTCATCGGTAGACTACCTTAAATCATTGCGAAGGCCAGATTTAGTCTCTTCTAAGGATGCCTAATGAAGCAGAATTCATGGTACATTCCTCAAAGATTGATCAACGGCAAGACCTTAATCCTTTAGCTTAAGTGAAAGTAGAATTCAACAAAAAAAATTTTACTGTGAAGACTAGTAATAAACGATGGGAACACGACGGAGGACAATGTACCGAGGCTTGTCGAATGTGTAACAGGTCGGTTTCCTCCCACTTTTTTCGTTCATTACTACAGCATGCACACGATACTCCTACGCTACCCAAACGAAAGACGAGTGAGAAAACTTTTTCGACAGTTTACATGAGGCAGAAGGCGTGAACATCGATGGGATATCGTAGTCCAGGCAATCCTTGATTATTGAGATGGATCTTTGGAACACATTTTCTTGACGACTGCTGACTCTCTACCGGACTCTTAAGACAGCTATTTACCACCTTCTAAAAACACCCCTTACTCCACTTTCAGATAGCCCTCATAACTGGTGTCTTCCTCACTAAAACTTTTTGCTTTCTCAAAGTTATAAGCAAAAATCGAAACAAAATAACTAGTCCTTTCTGTTCAACACTATTTGGAAGTCAAACAACAAGCTGAATTTCGGGCTGTTAAAAACAGTTTACCACCAGGTGTCAAGGTCACATATGTCCCTAGTAAGTGGAATAAATTGCTTAAAGTATCTGTTCAACCCAACTAAACAACAAGAAACTATCGTTCGTAAATATTCATTCGTTCATTGTAAAAATCATGCAAGCAAGACATGGAGCAAATCATCGTGTAAGTAATACAACATACAGTTATTAAAGGTTGCTGACGACAATTACAGTGAGAAGGCATATCATCACAAGTGAAACACACGAAGATTGTTTGACACAACACTTTAAACCCGCAACTGCTTTAGAAATCTGGATAAGTTGTGATTATACAAAACACAAGCGCATTCAGTACTTCCTACTCGAGAAGCAGAGCCAGAAAGATATTCTTAAGCTGCTTCACCACTAGACCGACAGAACTAGAGCTAAACTACTAGAATTCAGATGCCACTTGTTTTGGCGCCAAAACAAACATTTATGAAATAAACGTTTCGATAAGAAAACCCTGCATTGTCCTCTTACATATCCACCACGTGTTTACAAAAAATCGCTACCGCTAGCCAATTCCACTTGGTCAATTATCTTTTGAACTCCACGGTGAGGATAACATGACTAAGAACAAATGCGCTACGTAGCTTTTCTACGAAAACGCACGAAGAAGACTCATGGGAACCACAATCTCCGCTTCGTTCGTGATGTGACTTCGTGGATTCGCTGTCGGTTGACACACTGGTGTTAACCACTCTCAATGAATCGTTAACATTGGCGTTCATGCTAGGCCATAATGAATCAAGAGGTAAGAACAACAAAGCACAACAATACAGGTCCAACATGAAGTTAGCTGCATTCACTATTATGAATTCAAATGTGAGGAGTCGCATGCAGTTGATCTACAATCATCGTCTGCTTCAGCATACTAACTACAAAGAAGTGACAGTTCAACCACATGAGCATCTTGGGTATTTCCGTTTATATAATTGGTACATCACAACCAGACAAAGAGTTAGTACCAGGGCCTAAATGATATAACGGGTTAGTTAAAGCGCTGTAATATACACACATTCACACACCACCCACCACGATGCATTACACATAATTCAATATGTTATTGAGGAAAAGAAATGTCAAAAATGCGACCAAGGCTGGAAGCAGCACGCTAACCGTCTGAGCCGACTGGAAGAACGACTGTATACGCTGTGATCGGTTCATCCTCGTCTTCACGTAGTAAAGGAATTCCTCTATTTTACCGGACAGATGTGAAATTCTTCCGCCATCGTCTACACCGCTTGCACTAAGCTGCATCAGTTGTGCTTGGTGAGCCTAAATACACCTATCCACTTTGAAAACAGAAAAAAATGCCAAACTAACATAACGCAAAAAAGTATGGGTAAAAATGTCTTTGAACAAAAGCGGACATTTCCTTCTTCAAGGAGTTGCCGAGATCCATAGTCGTTCACAGCCTTGATACGACGTTCAGCGTGCTTCAGCCATTGTTCAATCAGCTGTAATAAGCAGAAGAAAGCTACCATCATATGTATATAATATAAATATATGTATATATTTACCTGCAGCTCGTCGACAGTTTCAGAAATTTTGGCCTTCTCATTTTTCCACAGTGATTCAATTCGCTCCCATTCAGACGCGATCCTGAACGAATCAACGTTCATTTGTGATTCTTATTTACTTAAAGCCCGTTGCAAAAATAAAGCCCTGCCATTGGTTCGCCCACTATGCCTACAACGTAATGCTAAACCTCCTACAGTTACATGCTGTGGTCGGAATTTATATCAAGGTCTTCGTTCTGTCAACCGAATAGAAAAGTAGAAAGACCCTCTATTTGTTTTTTTCTCCGATGAGTCTTTATCAGATGAAAAAATTTGAAAGAACAACCACTTTCATCGTTTCCTTACTGTTTTCAAACAATATGAGTAGCAAAAAAAAGTTCAAAGTAGCTATCGTAGACTTGATGACTTATGGTTATAACTGACAGGGTCTTTGAAGTTCTCTGTCTTACAATCTCAATGGGGAATTTGTGTTTATTAACCGGTGCCTCGCAGGGCTTAAAGCCACCTCGTCGTCCCACTATTCATTCTTCCTTTGCAAACTTTGGAAAAGAGATGAAAGCCTTGCTTTCCATCACAAGATGATCACGGGGAAAAATATTCAAAGATAGAAACGGACTGAAGCTTGCTAAAAAAAGGACATCCATCTTCATTTCTGTAAAAAGCGGTGTTCTTTTTAGGATTAATTTTCAAGTAGTGGTAATTCCTGAAGATTTACTCGTATTTATTTTGCACAATATGATAGGATAGAGAGAGAACACCACAGTATCTGCGATAACGACAAGTCACACGGAAGATTTTCGCTGTTTATTTTCTTCCTTGAAAGAAGTGGAAAATCTGTCTTGGTACAGGCTTTCCATCGACTCCTTACCATCTTCATTGGAAAACAAATTCAATAAGGCCACCCCACATCGCCAAGCATCTTCACAGCCGCGTTACTGTGGAATACGACGTCGCTCGATCGCGACGAAAGGGCGTACGCGTTGATGGAAAATTCCTGCCAAACCTTCGTTTTGTCTACTTGTTTTGGAGAAGTATCAATGAAGCAGAAACAGTGCTCAATGAGCTCAACTGAAGTGGAAAAAAAAGGCGGTCAACGCCTAAATCGGAAGAAAGTGCAGTTGGTAGAATACTCGCCGTGCAAATGTGAACAAATCTCCCTGGATGGTTCTCTGACTACACAACCACCTCGTATGTCTACACTGAGCGTTCAAAGATTAATATGAAGGAAAAAATTAAACAGAAAAACTGGAGCAACATGGGCCGCATTCGCCCTTTTCAAAGAGGCTACCGACCAACTCCGCGCCAACCTTTTCGATCCAACAGTCCTTCAAACACTCTGTTATGTACCAGAAATGTTGGAAGATGCTTCAACCACGTCATAAATTTTTGGCACCAGCCACAAAGCCTTTGAGTGATGTCCTCCAAAATTAGCGGGCATACACAACGTCTAGTCGGAATGTACAGCTCAGATCCTCCGAACCTTCCCATTCTTTGATATCCCGGAAAATACACTAGGCTTCCAGCTCACCGACCGAACACTCTCGTCGTACAAAATAGCATTAATGATACAGATGGTATAGCGGATATGTTGAGTCTTAGATCTCTATGAGGTATGAGGTCTCTTGTGCAGGTCGGAAAAGAACTACGTCGCCTTCAAACTAAATCTAAATGGAGAGGACCTCAGGTTATCCGGACTTTAGTCCTTACAATGATCACATTTCTATCTTAAAGGTGCTCATTTCCTATAACCACAATAACTGGTAACTGCCTTGATTTCAGAAATGAAACTGTTCTTAAAGCTACCATGCCATGAAGAAAGAATAGGTAGTAGATAAAAGATAAACACTGTGATTTTGACTGGAGCATCAATTTAATTGGGTTCAATGCCTATTTGTGCTCCCTAGATCATTCTAGTTGACGGGTAATCGCTGATGGCACCGTCAGGGTAGAAAACTGGCTAAGAGAAAGGCAAATCGAGGGGCCTCAGTTGGTGTGATGGATAAATCGTGAGCCCCCGCAAGGGTAACCGCGAGTTCGAAGGGGACCTGAGTTCCAGAGTTTTGCATATATCTCGGTACCTCTGTGATTGTCTTTCATGTAATACCGTGTCATAAAGAAAGAATAGGTAGCAGTTTAACATTGTTCGTAAAGCTGTCTGTGCCCATAAAGTAGTTTTATTGCAATTCTGACTCATAATGAGTTTTCATTATCGGACCGACTAAATACGAAGCCCCATTATATTACATGGAAACTAAAGGCGGAAACCTCGAAGATTTTAATGACTAATGTGCTTCCACGGTTTTTTTCAGTAGCTTTTTGGTTGCCACTTAACCACGTTTCTGATGAAAAAAAATCAATATTTTCACCTATTTTTGTCCACAGATTTATTTCAGTGCCTGAAATTCTTTGAAAAAACTAAGTGAGACAATGTGAATAATGAAGACGTCTGAGCACTTACCGTAACATAACCTTTTCAATGAGCATACATGAGGAAAGAATCTCTTGCGGTCGTTCGGGATTGTCCGCTATCTGACCGAGGGCGCGGATTTGAGTGATCACCGATGATCCGACATCCATTGCTTGCGCCGTGGTGTCCACTATTTCTGAAACTGTCGCAAGTCAGTGAATATCTGAGCCATGCCCACCGTTCTATAGGCAGCATTTTCAACTTTACTGTCAAATATACCGTTTATCATTTGTTCCACTCTTCTTGAGGCAAGTGCGATGTCTCCGTCGTGTTGAGCCTGTGCAAGCGTCTTAAGAGCCTCCGTCACAGTGGACACTCGCTGAAATAGAAGATTATGTATTGAATGTTCTACTCAATGCGTTCTGAAGTGCTAATCGATCTAGCTTGCTACTTCGGGCTTCCAGGAAAGATCACTACCGATCGGCATTAAATGTGTTAAAAAGTGACGATCACCTGTATCACCTATCATTCCCGTTGATCGTCGACTAACTCGGGAGCGCGCCAGTAAATTTCCATTTTCCCTTGGACGTTAAGCTAGAAGGAATCGTGAAATCGAAAAAGGTGAGTACGCAGTCGGGTGCTCTTTGTTCTCCTCACTACACCCTCGATGCTCTTTAACGCTCCCCAAGCAGTTCGCTTCCTCCTGCTCAACTCTGGAGCTAAGTCGTTAATGATGCGGATTCACCGATCTAGATAGATGTAACGGAGCATTCGGAAACATTCGTTCTGTTGAGCGTTTAAGGAGCATGCAATACCAATTCGTTCCTCATGAACATCGTTTTTTGTGAGATTTAGTCAAAGGCCAATCTTTCCATAGGCTTTATCAAAGTTGGTAAGCATTCGTTTCGCTTAGCTAATGTTTGGTTTTATAAGAACGATGTCATAAGCGAAGCAAAGGTGGTATAACTGCCGATCATCAATTTCCTCTCTAATGTTGCCTCATTCTATCGTTCGTGTGACATTCTCGAGGGTGGCTGCAAATAATTTTGGTAAGATGGTAATTTTGGTAACGTGAATATGCTGAATGAGCCAATCGTATTTCTCGTCGATGTTATCGAGAGCGGCATCTTCCCAGTAGCCAGCTAGTGAATTGGATAAATCCCAGTTCATGGTGGTTTTGGGATTTGGTTTTTTGAATTAAGCGGCTTATTCTCCTTTTCGCAAGAAATTAAATTTTGCAGAAAGGAGGCGATGGTCTTATCCCGTTCAGAATTTTGGGACAACAGCGACATCAGCTACGCAAAACCTTCGATTACTTTGATAAAAAGACGATACACACCAGTTTGCAATCGAACCCATGCACCAGCTCAACCGCCTCAGTGGATTATGGTTACAAGGAAAAAAATGGACGAATGAAGTGCTGGAAACGGCATGTTGTGTGGTGAAGAAACATTTAAACATGTAATTAAAAGATGTTCCACATGAACCAGGTGGAATGAACCACGTATCGGCAGTTACGACGAAGTCAATGTAAGAAAGGATTGGTTAAGATTCTGCACAGTGTTATTATTTCATGACATTATGTGCTCAGTGCAGGTGAAGTTATCATCCTTACACAGAAACAATCTCAACAAAACCCTCTGCTAAACTCTTGTAATGGCTGACAGTAAATGATAAGCTTTTAGCACCCCCTTATATTTGATAAAGCTGGAGCAATAGTACACAATGATATCCACGTGGAGTCAGAAATCTGTGAAATATGGACTCATTGGAAATAAACGGACTTTCGTGTGGTTCGGATTTCCCGCCTCAGTCAGTATACTTACTTACTTGGATACTTGGATAACACCTTCTCACTGGTATTGCAGGCCCCAGCATAATCTCCATTTTTTTGGAGTTTGCTGGTCAAGCCATTGTGTTTTCCTGGAGTCCCGAGATCAGCAATGCCAAAGTCTGCCTCAGATCGTCACCACCGTAAGCAGTTGCAGCCCTTGGGGGATCAGAGGGATATTTGCCACGATGCGACTTTGATAGCAGGACGGTGGTGGATCCTGGTACTGGTTTACTCTTAGTTGGGCTTCATGATGGAAACGCCGAGCTCCTTCTCAGCTTGGGCGACCCTACCAGGGGGATGAATCCCCCGATGTACATCGCAGCCCGACACCCAGGAACACCTCCCAGCAGCAATGAGTGGTAAACCACTGGGAGGATCAGTCAGTATAGCGAACAGTGATTAAATGGATGAGACATGATATGCCAATTCACTTCAGAGAAAAAAACTAGAAACTTCAAGCGTATTGACCATTTGGAAAACATGTAACTTTACTCAGACTCGCTGCTTTCTCTTCATGCTCTTCATGGTTCCTTCGCACTAAGAACCAAGTTCGAAGTTGCATTTACAACCATCGGTTACTTTTTCCAAACTAGTCTTTCAACTTCAAGTAGAACACAAACCTGTTCATGGTGTTGGGCCAGCTGATAAAAAGAGTATACTTCCCTCAAAAGGTAACTTCGTAGCATCAGTTTCTTCTTTAAATCCCGCCAAACCTGAAATCCGCGACTTCAGACGTATTCCGGCTTTACTCTTTTCTATCACCAGCAGTTTTATCACCATGAAATCTTTAGGCTTCTACAATTCATTTCTGGAAGTGCCTCTCACCAAATCGCCTAAATTTTTTATTAGAATGCTCTCTTTCTTACATTTAGTTCTCATCGTCGTAATAAAGGCATCTTTTTTGCAAAATGGCAAATAATAAATAATGAAATGATAGAGTCATTGATTAAATAAGTAACCCTTGATATATTATAGCATCGTACCTCATTGAGGCACTTCGCCATGTCTCCATAAATGATCGCCTCCTTCGCTTTCTTTTCCGAGCTGAGGTTATCAGCTCGGGTCAGTAACGCAGCCACTTGATCCTCTTTGTCCTAAGTAAAAAAATTTACCAAAATGATAGCACGTTTCTATTGCATTTCTATCACCACCTCTTGCGAGAGAAAAAAGATCAACCAGGTACTTGCCTTCTGAATTTGAAGTTGGCATTGAGATTTTAAGATATTTTGACGAATGGAAAAAGGAAAAAACTATTCATCAGATCATACTCCCACTATGTTCAATTGAGACTACACTCTTTAGAAATAGGCAGAGCAACTCTTTTTTTTTGAAAATGCACGTAGCCCGTTCTAAGTGAAAAGGATAAAGGATAAATCTCTTGGCTTTCATCATTCCCCTGAGGGATGCGCCATGCATTCCACTTCATTAAGTGTCGTCGGAGGTGATTGAGTGAATATTTGGCATTTACAATGACTCGTGGTGGCCTACCGTGGTACCAAATCAGTACTGCCATCTTTCCAGACAAGTCTAGTACCAATTTGCCGACTCCGGAGTGATGGAAGGCTTGCCGAGTCGGAGGAGCAAGATCAGACCTGTGTGTATTGCAGGGCGCCCTTAATCACTGCGCTACACGCGCACCGCTTTCAGGTGCTTGCAAAAATTCTCCATAGTTTGCAGTGTTTTGGTTCAAAAGTTCTTTTTTTAACGTATAACCAGTGTTGAGAGGACTTCTAACCCGCTCAATCACCTGTTTACTGCACTCCTTCCAGCAATCTTTCGTCTAAAAAAAATTTCCTTCATTATCCCTAGTAACTGAAAATGTGGAGAATGCAGCACCACATCGTCGGAAGACATCACTCAAGCCTTGATGATCTAGGAAGTGAAAACGATTCCGTCGTCATTATTTTTTAGCTTTCAAACACCAACCACTGAAAGAAGATTTTTTACTGATAAAACTGCCTAGCTTACTCTGAGTCTGGCCAGAAGGTCTTCGTGAATGTTAACCAGGGCTGCAGCTTCCTCGCAGGAGCCACCGATCGCCAGTAGCCCAGGTCTCATTTCGTCGATGCGCAATTCAACATAGCCCACAGACTACAAGTAAAAAACATGGTGAGGAAAACACGCAGTACCACTTTTGCCGTCGTTACAGGTTCAAATGAAAACTGATTGACTATGATGAAATTCTAGAGGAATATTATTTATTTCGTTGAGAGGGCTATTGGTTTCACACAAATTGTTGACGGCTTATCCTACTTCCCAAATCTCATGCGGAACATTCATTGCGGGAGTTGACGAATATTTTTTTCCTGTTTAGAGCTTTTTCAGCGTTTTGCTTGAAAAAAGCAACAATCGCATAAAGTTTTACCAAACAACGTAAGGACTTCGAAAAACTCGAAAGATCAGCGCAAAATTCAACAGAAATACCACGGGTTCACACCTATAGATTACAGAAAGCTTTCTTTTTTCTGAGCGCAGTGCTGTTATCTATAATTGGCTTTGCTGTTAGTTAACACTGGCTTTTAGGGAGCACAGAAAGTGTGTCATTCTCACAGCGCAATTTTTTATTTGGAAAATACTCTTCCTAGACATCATCTTCTGTGCTCTATTGTAGAGAATCAGGATGAAATCAAGCAATGCTGACAAAAGTAGCAGCCCTTATGGGCATATGCTGCTGCTCGGTCGTGAACGAAACGCTCGTAGACCAGCCGAGGAAACAAATAAATCTAACCTTCAGCAGCGCCACGACAATAAAGGCGTGCTCTCCGGCATGGACGACTATGGTCGACACCGTCGTCGTGGAGAGGTCTTCCTCTGCCTTGGCATCTATGCCGTTCGGAATACCATTGGGCTCCACCATTCTAATCTGAATCGAAAACAAACTTGTGAGGAAGTTTGATGTATTTCGCAAAGAAACACTTCTTTTCATTATCACTTCATAGAAGAAAATGAGCGATTTAGGTGGCCTTCTTTGATTGAACTTCACAAGTAGATTCGATATCTCCATACTGGTATTAATGGTATTAGGGGTCTTAGTGAGAAAAATAACTAATAACAGTAACAGTCATAAAGTTACTAGGTGCTCTATGCTAGCATGAAATCTTATCAGTACGTTGGTAGCTTCATTCAAAGTAGATTGCTGTACACAAGACGCATCGGTTGTTCTTCAACTGTTTCAAGAAGTGTCGGTCGTCTCATATTGCGCAATAGAGTAGTGTAAAAGAAATCTTTTACTTTGCGAATTCTTGTGGGAGGTATTTTTAACGAAGGTGATCTATTTCTACCCATCAAAAGAGTACTTGGTGTTTTCGTTCTAGCGGTACAGGAGGGATCGCCGTCTGCATATCCTGCATGATGGATTACACTCGAACGAATGGCGATCCACGGCCGCTTCGCTGGAATCGATAAAGCTTCGGCAGAGACAATGGTCGATAAATCTGTAGCGAAGTGATTATCGAGCTTAGAAATTCAGTAATTGTGCGATTCTTGGTTATCAGTAAGTGCTATAGTGATGGACGGAATACATTCAGATGAGCCTTGATCAGTAATGATAATAGAGTTTAGGAATAAAGGCAGTCAGTAAAGGCAAACCACATAAAGGAACTCAAATCATCTGTCTACAGGAGTCCACAATAGCCAAAGAAAAAAAGTGGAATATATCAATCAGCCTACCAAAGAAATTGATAACGCGTGCCAAGTGGCTTTTGGGCTCAGGTAAGAGCTTGAGAAGAATTATGACTCCTGTTGAGTAGTTTTCCTTAAAAACCACTATTGTACCTCATTTAGCTTCTGGTCTGGCTACGTCATAAGAAGCAGCTTTACGCGTCATTTCGAAGATAAAGAAGGTGTTTCCAAAACGACTCAGAATGTTTCATATTTCGAGTTTGGCAAACCAGTAAATTACTAGGAATACCAAAGGGACGGCTGAGAGCCGAGAATGACACACGTCCACGCAGTGGACACTTTTGAAAATCGAAGGTGTGGTAGAAAATCTAGTTAAAAAAGGCAACAGTGCAAACACTTGCATCTACAGCTATGGGATAAGCCATAATAAGTTAGTCTGAAATTTTATTAGAGATCAAAATTGAACGACTGCCCACGCCTACGCAATCGAATAGTGATCACTAAGGAAGATTTTACGACATTAACCAACAACCGACTCCTCGTGAGCCATGCTGAGAAAAAATCTAATACCTCATGCTTAGGAGAAGGAACAAAGGAAAGCGTATTTACGTATTTAAGGAAGGGTTAAATAAGATGACAAATTAGTCCGTACCACTCGGTAATGGATAGTGATGTAGTCGAGACATCATAAGTATAATATGGGACAAATACACTTAGTAGTTCACTACATTGCCTTGAGGTTATAGACACGACTGCTCAGAAAAGCATTAAAAAACTATGAAGAATGTCTTAAAAAAAAAGGGGAATGTAGTTAAGGTCTCATAAATTTTGTATTAGAAGCCAATGTCAGCTCATCACGTGTAGTTACGGAGGTGGAATGAGAAGTAAAATGTTTGTGGTGTTACCAGGAATGTTCTTGATGAGCTGCGTAGGACGACGGCGAGTAAATGGCGAAGAGTCGGCAACACACTGGCGGCGATTTCCTCACCAGAGAGGCAAGCGAAGAATTCGTATGAGGAGAATCGGGATTCGTATGAGGAGAATCGGAGCGAAACAGAAGGCAATGTGAGCACTATGTTAAGAACCAGATCAAGAATCCCCATATTGTTCTACACTCACGGAAGTAATTTCAAGTGTGGGTGGTTTTTTATTCTAAAGGTGATAGGCTAAAGAGTGTTATTTGTAAATCTTCACAACATCGAGTACGCTTCCATTAAAATATACTGTGTAATCAATACATTCTTGGATTATTGAGCTTTGAGTTGCATACTGTATAAGTTGACGGTTTGTAGTGAAAAAAAGCTACAACGGGTGCTAAGAGTTCCATAAAAGACAGAAAGCCAACACAAGGGAGACGAATGTGACGACGAGACAGCCGGAGAAACTCAACAGGGCGGCGGTGTAACACACGTCCTCAGGCGGAAACAAACGCGCGCTCACTACATTTTGTGAGCCAGGAGACGGTTGCAGTACTTCCATTACTGACAGCTGCCTCACGCCGCATTGTGTCCTTGGTTCATGAGCTCTACCCTATTGTTTGCACTTCTGGACGCCGCAGTATCACGCTGTTCAAACAGAATATTAAAAAATATTTACATTCGAGACTGCTATTTCCATTCACCGGAGAACAGTTGTAGATGTCGAATAAACTGTCCCGTGTAGAATTATCAGACCGCTTGTAAATGGATCACAAGAGCAAATTCTTTGTAGCGAAAACCACATCGCTTTAAAATGAGCGAGTGGGAGGAGTGCTTTGCATGCTGGCGGTGTAGCCGTGAACGTTGTAATGTATTGTCCGTTCGACCGCTCCACAGAGGTCACCTTAGGAAAACGACTAGATCTGGGAAAAGCTCTTCCGTCAGAATATCAGAGAACAAATGATACCAAGGCATCTCAGCTAATTAAAAGTTTTAATTTTTTACTGTATTACATAAGATATAATAGACATACTAAGGTCCTTACAAATCGTCTTAGTTATTGCCTAGTTTTCGGCTTCTATGTATGGAAATGGAATAAATATACCTTCGTGGACATCGGCAAAAAGTTTCCCGGAAGCTGAGACGTCCTGAAAAAAACATCTTGGGCTTGTTAAAACAGAAACAACGGAGCGATGTAAACTCCCCAAAGTCCGTCTTTAATTCTGCTTTAAATGCTACTTGATCCTCTCTTATATTCATATAACAAAGGAATTTAAGAAGCTTTTAGAGCACTATCTAAAGCATCAGCATAGTTTTTCGTCATCCCCTTTCCCCTACTGTTGCTCACTTTCACCGTTTATTTCATATGTCTGGTTTCTCAAAACCTTGAATATTTACGAAGTTCATAACTTTATGAGCCATATCTGGGATAAAAGTGGGACCTGTAGCGGTGTGGTTATAGGGCCCCCTACAATGCACATCGTACCGATTCCGAGCTCCAAGATCAGCAAGCCTTCCATCCCTTCGAGGTCGTCATATTGGTACCACACCTATCTAGGAGGTTAGCAACACTGGCTTGATACATCGGTAGGCCACCACGAGTCATTGTAATGGCCAGATATGCATTCAATCACCTTTAATGATGCTTTGATCGAGGTTAATGCATGGCACATCCCTCAGGGATTGACGAACGTAGAGAGGTTTATTCTTTTTTTTTCTTTTTATCTCATATAATACAAACACTTACCGCAATTATCCTATGAATCGAACAGTAATTGAGTAAACTAGCGTTAAAAAATTCATAGAAAACGAAAAATCATCAAGCTGCATTCGATCGAAAAACCATCATGGATGATGGATGCGAGAGAAATGAATCGAATGTAAGAAGTATCCGCGTAATGTGTGACATCAGATTGTGTAGAATGTAAGGTGAAACAAAAGATGTCTGTTGTAATAATTGATAAGAATCTGTAGTGGCTCGTCCATCCAGACATCTCAGATTTATCAAGCCGTCTATTCCTCCGAGGTGGGCGAATTGACACTAGGGTTGTTCAGGAAGATAAAAAACACCGACGCACCACATAGACGAGTCCTAGGAAGTCGCTGTACACGACAGATATGCATTTAGTCACTCCTACGATTGTTTATAGGCAGAGTGGTGAGTGATCAATGCCGCACAATTATGATTTACGCTTTATATTCTAATGAGATGGGTACATTACGATTCCATGTGAACTCGGTGCGGTTGGTCTCCACGTGAAGTACTTAGTGAAAGACTCATAGAAAGCGGTGAGTGTGCAAAGGCTCTGTGTTCAATGTGATTGAAATTTTGCTTCAGCATTTTTCCTGTTTGGTTATGGAGGCGTTTGACCGTGTAGATCGCAGTCAACTTGACCTTTCCAGGCACTGAGGAAGGCGAAATCCGCCGAAACGTCAGCTTGTACGTAAATAAAGAAATAAAATAACACCTCGTGTTTGCTAAACAGAAGCAGAAAGAATTACTCTTTATAATTTTATAAAAAAATGGTACGAAAACGCAATTTAAATGAACTTTTGAATTTTGGGACAAAAAGAGCAATGTTGTACGGTACGGAAGCCCTTGACTCCTCAGATGTTTTCTGCTACCGCTTTAAATCGCAAAAAGAAAAAAGTAGGAGAAGTTCACAACACAGAAGTTGAGATCATGTCATGTTTTTCCACCAATGCCTTTTAACTCAACTTTTAATTTGACCTTTTCAGGTTCTGAAGGAGGAGAAATCCGCTGAAACGTCAACTTTTTTTGAAGATAAAAAGTATAGTTGTTTGCTTGTTGAGAAAATAGTGAATTGCTTGACCAGTGAAGAGGTTAATAAAGTCGGACTTTGGGATTAATGCCACGAAAATCTTCCATTAGTGTAACACTGATCTTTTCGCTAAGCAATAAAGACTCTACTTCTTGAATGTGAATAGCGAATCTCAAGCGCAGTTTTTTTCAGACTTTCAGCAATAAAGCCTAATATTTATGACCACAATAATGCTGAGTTATTTACAAAAAATTCGGACCGAATGGGTCTGCGATGAGGATAGAACACTGTATTAAACTATCCGCTTGCTAACGCATTCACCACCCCCACCATGCGGGCCCTTCTTTTCGCCTTTCGCTCAGCTAGTTTTATAGGTGGCATAGTTCTGTGTAAATAAAATCTTATATGATAAAATTTTATACTTTTACATAGCGAGAGTGGCGCAGCGGTCGGAGGCGCCCTCCAATACACGCATGGAGTCGATCCCCTCGTCCTTTGCTCATCAAACCTCCCATCCTTTCGAGGCCGCCAAATTGGTACCACACTTGTCTGGGAGGACAGCAGCACTGGCTCGATTCATCGGTAGGCCACCGCGAGTATGTAGAGGCCAGATACGCATTCAGTCACCTCCAACGATGTTTAATGGAGTCCAATGCACAGCACATCCCTAAGGGATTGATCAACGCCGACAGCTTTAACCTTTTTTACCCTTTTTACATCCTAATATTTATTGTCGAGTCATTTTCCCACCTAGTCTCATGTTTTCTTAAAGCATGACTTCTTTGAATAACGATAGAAGTTTGCCTCCCTAGCTGCTCTTCCGTCGTGGGCTGACTCACGCTGCATGCACTTCGACCAGACGTTGAAACGTCGTGGCATTAATATGCCACGCAATTTCTGATGATCTGCTATACATGTTTTAAACAGATCTAGCTGTCTTCAATATGGACCATTTTCTTACTGGAAGGCATTAATCGTAACACTTCTCATTCTTTTCCATGTTCCAAAAAGCAAATTTAACTGGGCCACTTTTTTCCGAAGATTTGCTTTACGACCTCAGCTTGTTCTGCTCTTAAAATTAATTTCAATAAAGCTTTCAGAACACAGTCTGATCCACATCCGCATTGATCCGTCGTCCCTATTATTATTATTGTTGTTGTTGTTGTTGTTGTTGTTGTTGTTCTTCTTCTTCTTCTTCTTCTTCTTGTTGCTGTTGTTCTTATTGCTGTTGTTCTTGTTGTTGTTATTCTTGTTGTTGTTCTTGTTGTTGTTGTTCTTTTCGTTGTTGTTCTTGTTGTTGTTGTTCTTGTTGTTGTTGTTCTTTTGTCGTTGTTGTTGTTGTTGTTGTTGTTGTTGTTGTCTTGTCGTTGTTGTTGTTGTTGTTGTTGTTGTTGTTGTTGTTATTGTTGTTGTTGTGACACTTCGCTTCAACTGGTTCGCCTTCCTCAGAGCCTTGACAAAGTATGTCTAACAATGGCCCCTAATTCGATGAAATCATTAGTATTAACGAAGATCCAGCATATGACTAAAACTCAATTTTTCAAAAAACTACTCTTTATCCAAAAACGCCGTAAGAGTTCTCAAGACTCTCGGGGTATTTTTTGATAAATTTCAAAAGTCTAGAGATGAGACGGAAAGGCAAATGCCTCAATATCACACTTAATGTTGCACCTTTTCTCAGAATGGTTTTTTTGATACACATCCCCGTAATGGTAGGTCTCACTGATCATCCCTTGTGACACAGGCTGTTCAACTGTATGGTGGGTAGTTTTTGAAAATTTGGGGTCTGTTCATGTGCTGATTCTTCATTAATACTATGAATTTAACGAAACTGTGCGACTATTGTTGCACCTGGTACGTCTAGGCTCTGAGGAAGGCGAAGTCGCCGACAACAACAACAACGACAACAATAACAGCAATAAGAACACCAGGACCAGCCTCGAGTCGGCTAAAAAAAGGCAGTTCGTCAGAATCTATATATAGATGTGTCGATTATTTATGCCGAAGTTTATAGAAGAGTGGTCTTTTGAATTGTTTATAGACCACTGTAAAGAAATACCAGTTTGTAAAAGATCTAGGATCTCTTTCACTTACTTGTGCAGTTTTCAACCTCTCATGCGTAAATGAAGGAATAACCCAACTTCGCCTAAAAAAGTGAGATAACAGCAACATAAACAGGAGAGCATAAACATCGATAAGGCAAAATGAACGATCAACTATGACGTAATCTATTTCATGTTGCTTGCCAATGAGAGACTCCAACATCCAAGATCCAAAGGAAAACTCATGAGTTAGTGACAACGATCAACTCGAACATTCTTCCTCTTTTTTCACTCCATTTCTTGTTATTCTGTTGAAACTGGGAAAAAAAGGATGGGAAAAGTCGTTCCCATATTTTCCTCATGCTTATGCGTATTTTTTTTCAACGATACAGTCACAACAGGTGCTTCATTGTCGAATCTAGTTACAAAATGGTGTCCGTGCATTTCCCAGCCACGATCGCAGACTCTTAAGTGAATCTACAGTCGTAAGAAACATTTTATAGAAGTACAAACTGATCCATACTTCTGTGCATGAATATGGTAAACGCATAACTCAATCCAGCTCATAACATACAGGAAGCTGATTCCAATACACATGTGCATTTGCAGACAACTATCATCGTATTACTACATGTGGATATCCCACAAAGCCTTGCAACTGGAAGAAGATGTTCATTATCGATGAGAAGAAATGATGTATCCAACCTTGAACGCATCCCGCTGAAGTTAATTTATGTACTGAAAACACTTATGTGCTTAGGTGATATGTTCTGGTCACTCCACAACCTGCTACAGCTGCACGAGAAGGACTAAGCTTAAAGTCGTTAAATGTACTGCTAAGTGAAGAGGTAGAGATCACAACTTTTATATCGACTGGTTCCAAGCAAAAAAAAATACTTACGGGATGTGGAATACAGTGCTTATCAATTTCTATATTGCTTTTTATGACATCATTGCAGAACAAACCGGAACTTTTCTAAAAAATGCATCCGCATTTCTCTTTTCTTGCTTTTGCTTGCAAAATGGATAAAGCTGTTAGCTCCTTAATGATGTGGCATACATTCAACTTTATCCAGCATCGTAGAGAAGGTTAGATGCATATCCAGCCTGTAAAACGAGGTGTAGTCGGCAACCGATGTTCCAGGTCAGTGATGCTATTCTCCCAGACAGGTATGTTACTAATCTGTCGAGCCCGAAAGGTCTTAGGGCTTAGTGACTAACCAGGAACCACGTGTGTGTTGCAGGGCAGCATTAATCAGCTGCTCTACGCGCACCTCATGTATGAATATACGCATATACATATTTACAAACTTTTTATAAGCCAATCATGCTATTTTATGAATGTTTGGAATGGATTCTTGAAATTATGAGGCCAAAACTGAAATTTTGAGATTTCCAACGCATGTGCAACTGCCGCGAAAATAAGCGATGCATTGGAGAACTCCACTCTGTTCAGTTGAACAAAATAATGCTTGTTCAATCTCTTTTTTGTTCGAAATGCGAGATTTACCAAGAGTGGGGCGAAGCGATATGTTTTTTTTGGAGAACCAGTATTTTGTCTCGTCAAAACACAAGTTTGTGCCTGGATAGTAAAGCTCAGTAGATTCTAGTCACCTGCATTACCTGTCGTCTCGTCTACTGTCGAGTTACTCGAACGGGTGCTAGTAAATCTCCCATTTCTTCTTGATGCGTACAAGAGTTCACCAGAGAGTTTTCACGATCTACAGACTCGTAGAACGTCACTTCATTTTCTAGGGTTTTCGTGAAGAACTCTGCCCATTCGATCGGTGGTGGCCTTCCTGCAGTGCGTTCGACATCCCGAGGATTCTAGCCACTAACGGCTCCTGTCGATCGGTTTTCGTTCATACGCTTTATGTAGCCCGCTCACCATATCTTCGACAGTGTGCGCCTATAACTGCTTCTTTAATTTTTGATCGCTGGCGAAAGTCAGGGCGTCGAATCCCTTCCTCACCTTTGTGACACGTAATAGTTCTAGCATCGTCATTTCAACTGTGCGTTCAACAACGCTGAGTGGTCTTTCATCTTGCTCACGCAGCGATACGGCGTCTGACGTATGCGATAAGGTACGAGGAATCGTGGAGTCGAAAAGATGAGTTCGCAGTCGAATGTCCTTTGTTCTCTTCATTACATCCTCGATGCTCTCGAAAGCTCCTCAAGCCATTTGCTTCATCCAGCTTTACTCTGGAGCTATGTTGTTAGTCATGTTCATCTCCCGACCAAAGATATGAAGATATAACTGAAGCACCATAAGTAACCAATAGGTTCTCCAAGAACATCGTTTTTGTGAGATTTAGTCGAGGATTGATCTTTTCAAAGGCTTTACCAAAGTCGAAGAGCATTCGTTCCGCTTGGCTAATGTTTGGTGCTATAAGGACGATATCATCAGCAAAGCGAAGATGGTGTAACTGCCGATAGTCGACTTTCTCTCACATATTGTCTCATTGCAATGTTCGCATGACGTTCGCGAGGGTGGTGGTGAATAATTTTGGCAAGGTCATATCTCCTTGCTTAAACCCTTTTTTGACGTCGATACTAACATCGTTGTAGATTGGTGATGTCTTGGTTGTGAAATATCGCCTATCTGTATTGTTTTGCAAGCTCGGCCTTGAGTTATCGGATGCCTGTAGCTCGTGCGTTTCCATTCTAGCGTGTCGACGCGAGTGCTTCTGGAGACACACGTCTTCTGAAGACTCTTGAATAATCAGTTTTCACAGAGCTAAAGTGAATATGTCGAAGGAGTCGGTCATGCTCCTCGTCATAGTTGTCAAGAACGGCATCTTCGCAACAGGCAATTAATGCACTGAATAAATCCTAGTTTATGGTGTTTTTGGTAAGTCGTTTTTTTTTGAATTTAGCCGGTTTTTCTCCTTTCGGCGAGAAGTAAGATCTCTCATGAAGAAGGCGATGGTTTGATAATTGGGATAACAGCGACATCAGTCAGGAATGCTCTCGACTTTCCACAAGACATCAGCGTCCATCACTCACCTTTCTCTCATTAACAACATCCTAATCAGAGTCATCCTCGATGTAATACAAGAAGCACTGGACGAATTCACACAAACAAACAAGAACAGTGGGTTTCAAAAAAAATTCAGTACCAGGGACCATCTCCACAAAAAAACGACACTCAATTACAATTTTCTACCTACCGGTGCCGTCAGAAATCACCGGTCAACGGGATTGATCTGCTGAGCCTAAAACGGCAATGAACCCATTTAAGCTGAGGCTGTAGTTGAAATCACAATGTTAACTTTTTATTAACTGCCTATCACAATTTTCACGGCAGGATATTATGTTCGATACAACCACAATGGTTCTGAAATATTTGCAAAAACCTGCGCCTCAGATGTCAGCGGTGGGGAACGAACATGCTATAACCTTTTCAGGAGGCTAACGCGTTCACCACCACACCATGCGTGTCCTTCGTTTCGCCTTTCTCTCGGCTACCATAGTTTCGTTTGCCACCGGGTAATAGCGAGTTCATTCTCCACCGCAGACACCTTCGGTATGGAGGCTTCCAACTATCTTAGCATCATTATGGTTGTATCATAATCAGAGTTTTTATCGATATATGGTTCTTATTGGCGGTTATGGTTTCACAGCACATATTTTGGCATTTGAAGACGAAAGCAGTAAATGATATAATACTTCTATATTTCTCTTTCAATAGTCTTCGTGTGTCAGCTCTACGCATAGAAATCTTAGGTTTTCCTTCTAGCAAATACAGTGCTTTTTTATCATTTTTCATAACTCTTCTGTGTTCCGTCGTGTCACTGGCATTTCCTCAACACATCAACTCTTGTTTTTTCTAAAGAGTTTACTTTCCCACTTGTGAAGAACAGCACGCTAAACACAGATGTTCACACAAGGATTGTTAGAGAGGATTAGAGAATTCAATGGTTGTCGAAATGGAATAGAAATGGGCAAAAGTAGCAGTGTTACTTCACATCTGCGGTTATCGAATAAGCTGCATTTCGACGGCAGATAATCCTTCGACGGCACTGTCAGCGGTCACATTGTATTTGTCTGCTTGAAACAAGGTTGGTTTCACAGCTTCCACGGGAAGCGATGTCATGAATCCCTCTTCCTTAAAATAGATCGACTCGAACTTTTCGCAAAAAAGTAGTTGCATTTAAAGATAAGAACACCTCCTCGCTGGCATTATCCTCGACCGGATTCAGCAGTTGAACCACATCATCGTCCTCTTTTCCTTGATGCCACATCACCTGGACTGTAGAAGAATTGTTGCTGAAACGAAAAGTTCGTATCCTGTGATCGGTTGTAAATGATGTCACTGTAAATCATTGTTCCTGTCAACGCTGATGTTGTGCTTCCAGTTGTTCATCCCTCCCAACGGTTTACCGCCTCACTGTGGCTGAGAGGTGGTCCTGGGTGTCGGGCTGCGATGTACAGCGGGGAAGTTCATTCCCCTAACAGGGTCTCCCAAGCTGAGAAGGAGTCCGGCGTTTCTATCAGAAAGCCCAGCTGGGAGTAAACCACTACCAGGTTCCGTCACCGTCATGGTACCAAAGTAGGCGCATGGTGGTAAATCTCCTCTGATCCACAAGGGCGGCGACTGCCTGTTGTGGTGACAACCCAGCAAAACTACGAATAAATGAGAGTATGCTGGGGCCCGTACAACCTGTCAGGACCGGACATCCAAGTATCGAAGTTGTTTGCCCGTCGGAGACGCTGCCAAGTGGGTCATGAATAGTACGGAAAACCCTTCCATCCAGTAGTGGTCAGTTCGACCATTCGTAGCCATTGATACTAAGAGATTCGTCGGCAGTACCTCTATTTGAAAGAATTAATAGCTAAAAAAGAAGTCGGAAGGCACATAGAGAACTTGTTGAACTTGTTGTTTGTTTTCAATTCTTTAAAGTTCATTATCACAACTAATTCTATGAAAATTTGCTTTCATTACATACGTTCAACAATGAGTTTAAATCCCCCTCCATTAATTCAAACCAAGTGAAAGAGGATGCTAGGATATTCGCATTAGCAAGTCGTGCAAGTTGAACGTGTTAATAAAGCCGAAGGCACCCCTTGTATTTAATTGTTTAGGGGCCAGTAGCATAGAATATTAACCCGTTTCTTGGAACTGCGAATCGCAAGTGTGAAGCCAGCAACGTTTGGCAAAATCTATCGAACACTGTCACAGCTTATGAGCGACGTGACTGATTTGTATTACTTTGCAGCATAGTAAACTGACACATAAACAACAACGTGTGGGAATAAACCAGTGAACATTAGGGAATCCTGCAACCAAAGTCGACGCTAGGAAGGACTCATTATGGTAGGAGAAGATTGTCTCGAGAACTGATATGTTATTGGTTTTTTCAAAACTTATTTCCTCGTTTCAGACATCGACGCCTTTCAAGCCAAGGCCTTCATAGATATGGCAATTTGTATCTAAATCGATATTTTTAGGCTCAAATATGTATGTGGAGACCCACTCGCCTTGAATATAGAGAACTAGCAGCCTACATTAGATGAAGAGTCACTGACGATTCTCTCTATGGATAGGGGGGCCACCCAGGCAGCTTGCAACTGTCAACATCTCATTTTAGGAGGTGACCGTTCAGATTTGAAAAGAAAAGTATAGGTTTCGGAAGCTAAATGACGGTGAACATGGGTTAGTGGGGAGTCTGTTGTCATTAACGATGACTACCATGCTTAATGGCTTGATACCTTCCCGAAGGAAATATCGTGGGTAAAAAGAAAAAATTACGGGTACTTCTAATGAATTAAAACGCAATACAGTACGTTGTATAATTTGGTGAAGTTAGCAACAAAAGAGCTTGTTTTTTAATACGATTAAGATATCGCATTAGAAAATGGTTTTATATGGCAAGCGCAGCAATGCGAGCAAGGTTGAAAAAGGTGAGCTTCCAAAACATCTATAGAATCCAAAGTTGCATTAAATGAAATTTACTCACATGCTCGAAGGTTGGACTTTCCGGGAGTGAGTTTCTGAATCTTGCCAAAACCCCACGATTTTTGTTTTTTTCTTCACATAACCCATTTTCATATACTATGGATTTCCCAGCACTGCTTCTATTCAGTTCGTTTTATCCATCATTGGTAAAGTATTCAGAGTTGTGCGCTGGTTTAGCTGTTACTTAAGGCTTTTTGTTCTTTTTCATGAGTGTTGCGGAGTTCTTATCAAATCTATTCTCCCTGAAGGCCTATGATACTAATGTCGCAGCGTTGCTAAACCACAGGCAATTGTCAGTCTTTTGAAGTGGATGGAAGTGTTCCAGAGCAGGTAGATGGAGAGGGGGTCTTCGTTGACCCTGAGCTGGGGATCAATCCGGAAACTATGTGTTTTTTTAAGCACCTCTAACCGCTGTATTTCTCGCTACTGTAGCACACTTACAATGCATTTAGAAGAATATTGTCATGACTTCATTCACCTGTCTTCATACGTATTACTTCTCGAGGACACTGCCACCACAATCAGGACAAGGAGACAAAAAGTGACGAGTCCGGCAATTTTCGAAGCTAAACATTAGAAAATTAAACTTCGGAAACAGCACAAATATAAATATTGTCGATCAGCTCCTTATATGATGAAATATTTTTTTCGCTTGCAAGTTCACTGCGCTAGAAAGATGTCTGTGCTGCGCAGGGGCTACAGATCCTAATCGGAAATTACACCGTTGGTTCCGAATGGATAACACCTTTATGCGTCACTAAACGAAGCATTTCTTCCGGAAAGAAAACCGAAAGCATTGCTGCGATTTTGAAAGATCTATAGATATAAGTTAAGAGCAGGCGATAAAAGAAGAATCTTTAAAACCTGAATACAGATAGCATGTCTTCTCATCGACCTGCTGCTTTGGTTTGCTCTACACCTTTTTTTGGTTTTTAGACCCATTTTGTCTTCTTTTAATATGAAATAGCCATTACCTGTGGAATAAGAGTGGTCGAGCTCGCTCCATTTGTATTCAGCACTAAAGTACTCCATCAAATTTCCTGAATATAAAAAATGTTGAAAATAGTCAAAGCAGGTGCGATCAAATGAATGGATACCTCTTAAACTAGTCAATTTGTAGTGCAGCGCCAAAGTGAATGTGGCGAAAACCGTGTCGTCGTATGCACTCAGAGGAAAGCCAACTATCTGAGTGGTTACACTCGTTTATCGAAAACTCTCTTTCCGATACAAACGCTTATTTTCACCAAGATATTTCAAAAAAGTGGCTTCACGACCTGAACATGTTCGTGGTCTTGAAGCTGTTAACTTTGATTTGCTGCCCTTCACAATTTTCACGGCAAGTTATTAATCGAAACCACAATGATGCTGAGATATCTGCAAAATTCCGGACCGCATTTGTCTGCGTGGGGAACGAACACGCTATTACTGTTTCCGGAGGCTAACGCGTTCGCCAAATACCATTTGCTTCCTTCGCTTTGCCTATCTCTCAGCTACAGAAACATGAATCGTAAAATTATTCTTATTTGAAAAAAGATGTCACAGCGCTGAAATCGTATGTAGACTTTCTTTTTTGAAAATGTGGGTTTATGGAACCAAAGATGGAGTTTTCTTTCTTTTTGCAACACCTGTACACTTGGCTTGTGTACGGTTAGTGTATGGATTCAACTGTAGCAAATCAACATCCTCAGTTAAGAAATTGTCGCTTCTATCGTTCTACTTCTACTTCCAATATGATATCTACAGTAATGCTTATGACGTTGTAAATATGCTATGAGCGTCCTGTTTTTTTGTTGAAGACTATTCATTGTTACCTGATAGCGTGGAACAACTTCGTCATCATCTTCCGTGTCAATGCGTTCAATGGAGTACTGTATGAGGCCGTTGAGATTTCTATCCTCTACCACATCTCGAACCACTTCAGCGATGTCGTTCACAGTGAATTTATTAGAAGCAAATGTCATCACCGCACCTATAAAAGGCCGCCGTGAAAGATAAAACTGAAAAAGCCGAATGCAGTGTTTGCTCAAATTTCCGAGTCTGACAGGATGAGGTGGAAGAAGCAAATTCATTAAGAAAGGCAGGAAAGTAGGTCAAATTCCGTGAAATCCGTTGCAGTGAAAGAAAAATAAGTTGGAAGTTGAGGGAATTCACTTCTAAGGGACAGTAGTTTGAATTCGTCAAGTACTTTGTTTGTTCCGCTGAATCCACGAAATAGCTCACCCGGAGCTCGAGAGAATTACTATTTGCAAGCTTTGTGTGTTGTCACATCTTACCGAAAAAAATCAACATTCTCAAACTACACATCGATGTGCCTTTTATAAGCAATTACATCCTCGTTGAACTTAAAAGTGTTATGATGTAACATGCATTCTTTCTTTGATGAGCTTACACAAATTTGATAAATACATTTATTTTTAGCTAACGGTTCGTCGTTTTTCGTCTTCATCAGAGCCGATAATCCGAGTCGATGGTTCACGCCTGTTCTTCGTCTTGATGTGGCGGCTTCGCCTTCGTGTCGAGTCAGGCCTTCCTCAGCGGGCCATCTCCTCGAATGGGGCATACTCATTCGGTGATGCTCTTTTAATACAGGTTGTTGATGGTTGACAGCTGTCTTTCTTTCAAAAGAAAGAATACATGTTGATTAGTAATACCGAGGTTAAAGGAAAGTCGGTTTTGAAATATTATGATGTAATAGTTCAAAAATGAGAGATTTACTTGAAACAATAACATCGAAAAGTTCCACATAACATCCTGCCATAGAAAAGAACAGGCAGAAAATAAAGGTTAAAACACTATGATTTGAACTGCAGCTCCGGCTTAACAGGGTTCGACGCTAATTTGCGCTCTCCAGACCCTTTGAATGGTGATTGCTGATAACACCGGTGGAGTAGAAAATTTAACTCCAGTAAAATTGGAGTAAGTCTCTGAGTTATTAAAGGAGGAATAACTACTTTTGCCTGGATATTGTGGTTGGACTTGTTGAAATCGATCAACAAAAAGCTCACCGCATATGTCACAACAGTGGCCCTGAGTGGACGAACTGTTGTAGAGCAGTTTCTATCCAGGAAGGGGCACTGGATGTATCTGCAGATGAGTGAAAGTGTCTGAAATGTTTGATGAATCAGCTATTTACAAGTGTGCCTCCCAACGAAAGACCAATCGTTTTCTTTGAAAAGCTTGCTTGAGAAATGGAATATAAGGTTAAAGAAACTAGGAAACCCTGATCAAGGTCTTATTTGAAGTACTGGTGATAAGCTGTGACTTGTGATTTTAAGACCCTATCATCGACGAATTTTGTCCGAATTTTGCTTGGTTGAGGTGCCGAGCTTTATTTAGCCTCGTAGGATTCAGCCTAGGCTTTTGCTTTTTGTTTAAGTTTATACGATGCCGCATTGAACAATTGGTGTCTCTTTGCAGAGGTAAGTTTTTTGAATGGTCAGAAGAGAGTTTTTTCCAGCATTTCTTCCACTTTGCACCATTGCCCTCTTCTGAATGAGTTTTGCAACGAGCGCTCCATTGAACTCAACACATGACTGAACATCGAATTCATTTCCAACTACAAATTGCTGCTCAGCATTAAGTCCTTCTTTAAATTCATTTAACATTATTTTTACACTTTCTTAAGAGGACAGAGGTCATTAAACGTTTTCATTGGATTTACATGAACGAAAGAACAATTGCTAAGCATCCAACTTGCAATGGCTTATCTTAGCCTTAAAATTACGTTTAGTCGCTGAGATAACCACTATTAGGAGTTCTTGAGGCTGTCATTATTAATCTCAGCTTGATCCATAAATCGCGATTATCTTGATAAGCATACGTGAGATTGTTATCATAGTATTTATTAATAGTAGTTGACGTTTCAGCAGATTTTATCCTATTGAGAGCCAGGAAAGCTTACAATTTAGTCGCTAAAAACCTACGCAACCTCGATAGGGAAATGGTGATGCCCATATTTCAACCGCATTGAGAACAAAAGAGCTTCGTCACACTCTGGTCGCTTTCTGTGAACCTCCCTCTCGGTATTCCACGAAGAAACGACTGATTGGATGAACTCTGAGGAAGTGTGTTAGATATCGCATGACAATGAGGCGTTCCTTCCTGAGGTTCATTTTTTACTCTTGGAATTTATGCAGAATGCTGTGAGGGTTTTACTCGCTTAAGTTTTAGATTGTAGATGATGGCCGCTTCTAATTCAAAATCTTACCCGTTTTGTCTGTGGTCTATGCGTGCCTACTGGAGTGCTCTGCTAAAGTCTTTCAACTTGAGGCGTTTTTTTTGTAAGGAAGCAGAGTGGTCTACCCGTTTCGCGAACGTATTCGCCCCCATAGGCTTTAAATGAGCTCAAGTTCACCATAGCCGAACTCATGTCCACCGTTTCTACCGTCATTGCAAATTATACAGTTTCGTGTTGTGCACTGACAGTCATACAAGCTGTTACGTACTATATGGCCCCCTTAATGTTTTCGGTGGTCTTTCAATCACTACCACCATTTTCTCTAGACCGGGCTTTTTTAGCAATGTTTTGTAGCTGCACTGCATGGTTCTTACTCTGAACCTATCCCGACGAATTACGGTTCCGCAGTTAATGGCAATGGGTATTTGCCGCGGAGTTTTCAGTGATTCTTCTTTCCGATCTCTTCCCTGTCGATAGCCGGTGGCTGTTCAAAAACATGTTTCTCAGAAGTGCCATTTTCTCGTGTGAAAGGAGGGGCGGAGGTGACGAGCCAGTATGTTTTTTGATACTGGGATTTCGCTACCATATGTAGCCGTTTCTGGATAGGCTAATGTGAACGCGCAAAAATGGAAGTTAGGCTTTTTTCGACTGAAACCTATGTAATTCTTTATATTCTTGTTGAGCAAACACGAGGTGTTGCCTTATCCTTTATTGATGGTAAAAGCTGACGTTTCGGCGGACTTCGCCTTCCTCAGAGCCTAGAAAGGTAAAGTTTGCTGCAAATCAGGCTCTGAGGAAGGCGAAATCCGCCGGAACGTCAGCTTTTCCATCAATAAAGATAAAGTAACACCTCGTGTTTGCTCAAGAAGAGTATAAGGAATTATTGGATCAATGCCGAGGTTAGTAGAAAGTTGGTCATGAAATTTACGTACTCTGTTTGCTAGCTTAGAAATTCAAAAACATTTGTCCACCTCCTCTTGCGTTGAGCTGATGCCAAAGCAGTCGTCGATTTAACTACGGTAGAGTGGTGACTGGAGAGCGAGTACGAAGGTTTCAACCTTAGACATCAGCACAATTGCCAGTCGCTGCCCCATTGGCAGTGCAATATCATTCGAGCATTTATTTCCCGGACCATCTCCTCAATGGTAAGTAGTGTTGACACCGTTTTAGGAGAACCGTGAGCTGCTGAATCAACATGCCGCACGTATTTATTGTTCCATGCTGTTGTATTAGGAGTTCGAGGATGCTGCATAGCTGACTCACTGTAACCGACTACTCATTGACTCATGACTATTTTAATACGTTAGCGCTTTTTCTTCTTGAGCTTCATTTCTATTGAAGTGTATGTGTATGTACATACATATGTACATGTATATATACACATATATATATATATATATATACATAGATTTAGTGAAATTTCCCTTCAAATTTGGTCCCATCTAGAGTCAAGATTTTCAAAAAGGACTAGAAGCGAAGCCTCGATTTTGAAAGTTTCCAACACACAAACACCAGCCGTGCTTTGGGGAACAACCTCTTCTCCAGTCGGAAGAAGTTTCTCTTCCTCAACTGTTCTCCTTTTTGAGAACGACACTCGACGACTCCGAAAAGAATTTCGTGGACCAAGAAAATTAGAATTTTGTCTTAGTTGAATATCAAAGCATGCATCTGGTTGAGAACTACTCGTAGTTCTTAGCCTTTTTTCAATTAACAAGCTTAAATACGAGGTGAGATATATTGGCCTAAAATTAAAAGGGTCCACAATTTTGGGGTCAAGTGCATTGTAAACAATGCATGGTTGTGTGTTAATATTTTTCACGTTCATGAAACCAAACACGTCTTTGCGATACCCAACCTTAGTTATTTTTTACTTTTTGATTTTGTAATAATCTAATTGCTGTTTCCCTCTATAACTTACGAACAAATTCCATCTCATCATGTAACTTAAATGAGGAAGCTAAGGAAACTACGGACTGCAAAGTGACAAATCCTATGAAATTTCAGGGTTGTACCTTGTTTTTCAAATTCGGATTGTAATTTCCAACGTTCTTTTTGTTAAGAATGACAATCGGATCCCTGAGCGGCAACATCCTTGAAATGTTGCCTTCCGACGACTGCCTTCCAAGCCCATGACCGAGCTCTACCTAAAAACTGTTCATGTTCTCAGCTCTATTATGGAGAGAATCCTTACGAAACATAATTCACCAATTAGTTGCCAAAGAATCAAACAGCTTAACAACCATCGTCGTCGAAGTGGGGTGAAATGCACTAAAGGTGATTTTGAAATAACAATAAGGGTACCGTATTTATGGGTCTCTTTATACTCATCGAACTTCTGTGTTACAAAAACTCTTTAGAAAGAAGAAAATCGTCCTTGAAATGGAATGCTCCATGTAGAAAAAAATCGCACTAATATCTTAAGAAGACTGTGTGTATTTCACCCTTTAGTATGGATGCGGTTCTAGTCAGCCCTACTTCCGCTTCCTCCATTCAAAAACTCCACTTGAGCTCATCGATGGAACCAAGTTTCTGCTACCTAGAGGAGAAATCACCTTAAATCAAAAGTTTTTTGGACAAGAATAATCTACTAGGGTTAAATACTTTTTCTGGATCGCAAGTTGCTTACCCAAGAACTTAGAGTCTCTTTATTAACATTACTGAGAGGCACTATGTGAGTATGTCTGTAATGCTGTAAGAACAGAACAAGATATAGGCTAGCCATGAACCCGTAAACCTCACCATGGATGTTACTGATCATCGATATGCTTAAGGGTTAAGGACATATTATGAGAAAGGAGCAGGTGGAAATTATATTGGGCAGAAACGATCTGTAACAATAGAGCATCCATGGTGTCTTAGTAATCGAAAAGCCATTCGACTCTGCCAAAAGATTCACTTCCTGATTACGTTTCAAAGAATTTTTTATGCATATCTAACACAAGTTGAAGTTTAACTACTGGAAACGGTGGTGGAAGAGTAAGCTGTTTACAACGTTGGATCCTAGTCAACCACCCGCAGGGCATCATTGCCACTGGTGCAAATCATTCTGTAATTGGCTGCTTTGACTTTGTGATTGGAAAACGTCATTTCGTAATTGACCGATTAAATTCCTCGCGAATAGATTTCATTTTGTCGACCGCGTATTTCACTACGCAAGCAACTCAGCCAAATAATGACGTCAGGACCTTTGATGCTTTATGTCATCAAAATTCCCTAAAGCTCATATGTCTGGTCCAATGATCAGCAAAGTCATTGGCACAAAACGAATAATCATATGTCCTATCATCTGCAAACTCACTAATAAGCAGCTCGAGCAGCGCAGTGATCTAGGTGTTTAGTTAAAAAAATAAGCTCACCAAGAACCAAAGCGTGTACCTTGGATGCGTAATCGCGTTATCCCAACCATCAAGTCAGTTAATCAGCGGGTTCATCGCGACCATGCACCAATGATTGAAGGAATACGGTGTAATGCCAGGGCTTTCTTAGAAGTGCTTAAGCAAATTTCTAAAAATCAGATAAATCCCCGATGATGTCTGATTTGTATCGCAATGTGGTCAAGACAGTAGAGATTGCTGCAATTGAGAGGGAGTGATATAGCTTTTGTCAAGACAAAAACCAACGACATTTCCGTATGTTGTGCACTGAGTGCTCAGAAGCACTCTAGAGCTCATCGGAACAACTAACTTTAAAAGGAAATTTCTTCCTTATTGAAGAGTCTTTCTTTACGGCTCTGAGGAAGACGTCATCAGTGCCGCGTTGCTTTATGCTAGTGTATCATTCTATAAAGGGAACGTACTGTCGTCAACAGCCACAACTAATATGGCGCTGTATCTGCCTCCTTACTCTCCATTTCTTGGCTCGATTAAAAAATATGTTTCCGAAATTGATGTAGTATGTGCAACATAAAAGATGATAAGAGAAAAGGATAACACCTTTATCAGGACTTGATCTCTTACACTGCAGCACTGGAGTTGTGGCACGACTGTAATGCATTCTTCAGTTATATGAAAATGCCCGGCTGTCGGAGTGGTTCACGAATGATCCAATCATTTTGTATTCTCCCCTTTCCGCTACTACTTTGCTGTCGCCATCTCAGATCTTAAACACCACTACTGCTTTCGAAACACCACTAACCTGGTTCTGACCTTCTATCGTACGCACGAACTGAGTAAACGACTGCGTAGTCATTGGCTGAAATCGGTCGACTTCAACATCAGAAAAAGAGAATTTGAAGACTACGAAAAAATCTAAAGATAAACAAAGTAAATTGGGCGAATTCTTTTGCCCTTGGTCCCCCTGCTTTGTCCTTTTTTGACTTTTTAGTGCTTTTCAAATTTCGATCTATTTTTAAACCAAAAACACATTGGTTTTACGCTTGGGAGATCTGTTGTCGGCTACGAGTTCTTGAATTGTGCGAAAATATTGGAATTTTTAGTTTTCTTTAATTTACATAACCTAACATCATACAATCCTTTCAACGGTCAACCCACCTCATTGTGACAGGGAGGTGTTCCTGGGTGTTTGGCTGCGATGTACAGTGGGGGATTCATCCCTCTGGCAGGGTCTCCCAAGCCGAAAAGGAGCCTGACGTTTCCATCAGAAAGCCTAGCTAAGAGTAAACTAATAGCAGGATCCGCCACTGTCCCTGGCATCAAAGTCGCATGGTGGCAAACCTCCCTCTGATCCACAAGGGCTGCGTGTGCCTGTGATAGTGAAGACCAGGGGCAGACTTTGGTCAGTCTAACCTCGGTATTCCAAGGAACCACAATGGTTTAACTAGCAAATTTCCGAAAAATGGAGATTATGCTGGGAACCGCACAACCAGTGAGAACGGGCCGTTCAAGTACCAATTATCAAGTAAGTAACATCATACAATGTGCAAATTCCGGCTATTCTCATTCGAATCGTTGCCCTCTACCTTCATTAAACGAAAGCACTGAATGAAGGTTTGAGTACGGTTCCCAGCTGGGGATTTTGCCTTCTTCATGAATATCATTCAGTGCTAATCAAACTGACTCCTCTTGCAACCGTGGGTTGGCGGCGTTGTAGCGTCTTCAGCGCTTCACCACAGATAGTTAGTTGGTTACCTGCCTTTGTGGATCACGGAGAGCATTTATCAGACAAGTGTGGTACCAGTTTTCCTCTCCGACTCATACCAGGCGGAGTCCAATAAAAGCTTGCTCAAATGCTTGAGCAGCATCTCTTCCACTGCATTATTTAGCATGCCGTGAATAATTTTTTTTTATTCTGCACGACCAAACACCACAGATACTATGGATCCTGACATTTCTTTCACTTGATTCGCTTTTTTCACATCCATTATCCACGAAAGTTTTTGGAATTCGGTGTTGATTCAGTTACTACTCCAAGACCATACCTTAGTCGTGAATATCGCTGAAGACTGGTTGAGTTGATATTCATTGAATCTAGTAATATCTCTATCATAGCGTTCTCAAGTCTTCACCATAGAAGTAGTCCTCTCGTAGATCAAACGAAGCTTTCCCTAGCCTACATACATGTTTGGCATCGAAGCTCTGATTTTGGAAGGACGAGAGGATTGCTTGACAGGGGATGATGTCGAACCAAATGGCTGTTCGGGGAGCACTGCACTAGACCTCTAACCACTGCTGCGCGTATCCGTGCCCCTCAATCCACATAATACAAAATACGTACGAGGTGGTCTTTGCAATGAGAGAGCCATCCAATTCAATTTTTTCCCGCCTTTGCACCATGAGTATTTCATGAATTGGGTTTTCTTTCGATTTATGCGAAGTCCAATGTTTTTCCCCGCTTCGCTGAGCTCGTTGATCATCATCTCTGCTTCGCTAGTACTTCTTGAGAAGATGACAGTGTCGTCGGCAAAACGAAAGGTTTGATAGGAATTTTCCATCAACACGTATGGCTTTCTCATCCCAGTCGAGTGACTTCGTTAGCCACTGCAGTGCGGCACTGGAACAGCTCTGGCGATATTGTGTCGCCCTGTTGAACTCCTTTCCCTATGCGTATGCTAAGAGGTCGATGGAAAAAGCTGTATTTTCGTAGTGCAGTTCCGATAACAGTCGGACAGAGTTCTTATGTAGGACGGGTCCACTCCTTGGTCGACGAGCACTGGTAGGAGTGCATTCGTTTCGACACTATCAAACGCTTTTTCATAGTCGACAAAGGTTAGGACTAGAGGCAGGTGGTATTCCCGACAAACTTCGACGACCCTGGACACGGTTTGGATGTGGTACATACAGCAGAATCGTTTTCGAAATCCTGCTTGCTGGACTGGTTGCGCCTCATCCAATGTCCTTGATATGCGCAAAAGGATAATCTTCGTGAAGAGCTTGTAGATACACTCAACAAGCATATGGGACGATAGCGAAGATCCCTTCGGCCTCCTTTTCTTGGGCAGTATGACCGTACGCGACGTCCTCCACTGGTCTGGGATTTTTTCCTTTTGAAGGTAGGCTGTCATATGATTTGTGAGAAGTACATGTAAATTGTGACCTCCAGCTCTAAGGAAATCGGCGGTGACATTGTCTGGTCCTGGAGCTGTGCCTCTTTTCATGCTTTCTATCGCAACTCAGAACCTCCGACGGAAGAATTCCAGGTGGTTTTTCTCCAGCAGGGGATATTAGGGTCCCGGGACGGGGATTGTAGAACGGAAAGTGTTGGTGTAGAACGTTTCCGCTATTAATTCTATACCATGGCAGGAACTTTTAACGATCCCATCTTCGTTCATCAGGGCTGGCAGCGGAACATTATAATCACACAAGTTCCGACGGCATTTTTCAGACTGCTACTTTTTTTCTGCTGCTTCCAGTAGTTTCTTCTGACCGTCGTAGATCTTCCTGCAAAGCTATTCTTCAGCTGGCATTTATTACTAGCCATGTCAAGCGTGTTGCAGTAGGATCAAGCTTCAAGTTAATTCTCTTTTCGAGCAGCTTGCTCCTTAGTAGTGATGAAGATGCGATCCGATCTTCTTGCTTGAGGAACTGAGGCGAATTCGGCACAGATTTTCAGTCCTTCGACAAGCAGCTCGAAGTCTTTGGTCGGGTCTTCTTTAATCTGCCAGTCACGTTTGGATAGGGACTTCGTCCAGAATGTTCTCGTGGTATACAGCTATGCTTTTTCCTCGTGGTCGATGAAGAGGGTTCTTTTTCCAGTTTGCGGCTAAATCGAATCTTTGCGCGAAGAAGGCGATGATTGGAACCTGTACAGAATGACGGGACTACCAATGTGTCAAGTAGGCACCATCTTCTGTTTATCAGAATGTGGTCGATCTCCGCATGAGTCATGCCGTTGGGAGACTCCCATGTGCAGCGGCGGCTTTCTTTCTTCTGGAAGGACGAGTTTCCATGGAAGAGACGTGCTGCTGACAGGAGTCCTGCGAGACGGTGTCCATTCATATTTCTTTCTCGTAATCCAAAATTTTTTCGGGTTAAGCTAAGGAAACCGCCTATGAAGGAACTATGAAAACTAAGGTCACTAAACTAAGAAGCTTTTTAATCTTAATTACGGACCAATTGATGCTTTTAATTTTTCCCTATAGAATTTCTTGCTGGGGACTCCTAAAAGAATATTTCATAAAGGGCAAAGTCACTTTTCATAGTAGGCACATTTGTCTTCACTTATCGAATGAAGACCAAAGAGGAAAATATGGATGCTCCATAGCTGACGACGGAACACTGCACATTTTGCCTTGTCATTGATGCGACTGACCTTGTTTAGTCGTACTTTCCGTGCTTCTGATGGGAGCCAGCTAGCAGCAGATTTGTTAAAATCTGTGAAGTAACCTCATTTTGGGCCAATCACTATATTCTAAACTCTGACTAGCTGCGGTTCTCCCCTCACCACCATTTAGTGGAAAAGCGCTGCCAAAATAACGATAAAATAAGCCACTAGAACTACCTGAGAGGTAGGCGAAACAAAGAACCCACATGGTGTGGTGGTGAACGCCTTACTACCCGGAAAGGGTAATAGTGCGTTCTTTCCACACTGTAGGCACCGACGGTTCGGAGGTTTGCAGATATCTCAGCATCATTGTGATTGTTTCACAAATAATACCGTGCCGTGAAAACTTGTAAGAGGCAGCAAATAAAAGTCGGCATTAAGCTATTACACTTCGAAAAAAACAAGA
Source organism: Angiostrongylus vasorum (assembly GCA_018806985.1). Classification (NCBI taxonomy): domain Eukaryota; kingdom Metazoa; phylum Nematoda; class Chromadorea; order Rhabditida; family Metastrongylidae; genus Angiostrongylus; species Angiostrongylus vasorum. Next base: position 1,152,912 of record JADANN010000099.1, on the reverse strand, counting down.
CAGAATGTGTCTTAGACTGTATAAGATGTTTAGCGTTGATTTTCGTCAACTTTCCTCACATTCTCCCGCAGGCTTTCTTTAGCACGAGTTTTTCCCGGCACATCTTTGCTGTTTATTACTAGGCACTCTACGGACACGAAGTACATTGAAACGTCTAATTTCAAAAAGCGATTTCTCTCCATATAACTAACGAACAGGTACTTTTTCCACTGATAATCTAATACGCGATGGATAAACGAGTCGTCTTGTCCACAGTTGTACCTTCTTCCGATGTGGGTCTTCGTAATCGCATCGGGTAGAATCCAATATTGCACCGCTTGAATGAAGTAGCCTCACACGACAGCGTTCATTTATACAAGACGGTTGTTGTTGATGCTGATTGTCCGTTCATGATCGTGTGTTTTTCTCGGGAACTCGTGTTAGCACATCAATGGAAGATCACACATTGCTCAATCATTAAGAAGTTAGAAGAGAATCGGTTTTTGAAAAAATAGTTGTACTCCGTGCTAGCTGATAATGGTACCGAACGCTGCAGTATGGATTGTTCGGGAAAAACAAGTTGTTATCACCAGATAATTATAGCAACAACAGTCGTCGTGTATAAATGAGTGCTGCCAGGTGAGATTACTTGATTCGAGCTGTGCTCCACTGGATTCGACTCAATGTGACAACGAAGACACCACATCGAGAGAACGAACAAGTGTGGGCCATTGACTCAAATCATCGACTCTGAGGAAGACGAAGATATCGAAACGTTAGTTGGGTAGACTTCTTTGTCAACCCTGCTTTGATTATCAATGGAAGAAATACATCTTGAAATCATTCTTTCCTTTGTGATTATAACGAAGAAAGCGTCATATGTAACTCATACGGCTCTGGAACGTGGAATGCGTTTACTCATAACTAGTTTCTCATGATTTCCCGTAATAATCTTCTACTTTTTTCCCTCAACGGCTTGGGTGCGACTATGGCAGGTGTATTTCAGTCAGGCACCGGAGAATTAGAAAGCCGTTATTATCATTACCAAAGCTTACTTTCGTCTCCGAGCAGAGATGTGGTCTGTTTTAACCTACGCTTACCATAAAATCCTCCACCTAAAGGTTCATGTCACACTTTTCTGACTAACCGACTTCTGATGTTTGGCTCGACGGGAGATCCGTGCCTTTACAACCTTACACTCATTAATCAACAATCGCGTGCCAACTTAAATTGCAACCAATTAATCGAAAGATGAGCAGCCAGTGTGAGAAGACCACCTATGTTTTAGTTCTTTATCCTGCTTGTTGATGCTCCGTCTGTCTTCTCAGAATACGCTTATCCGTTTCGGAGTTCGTTTACGACATTGGTCATGCGTCAGTTTTTCCCTCAACATTTATGACATATGGGAAAAGTCATTTAACACTTTCTTTTATGGACATTCGGTTTATTGGTTTTTTTCATTATTTTTCTGTTTTTGCACAGCTCTGTTGGTCTATGCTTTACGTTATGCTGCTTTCTCGTTTTTCATGCCCAATATGCCATTGAAAAGCTAGAAAAGCCTTGCCAACAAAGGTGTGTACGTCACTCGACAAGGTTATGAATAGAGTACTGCGGAAAAGAGGTCTGTTTGTTAACCAATCAAAGGGATTGATCTTCACCTATCTTTTCGTAGAATCTCAACTCGTTCAGATTGACGTTGACCCAATTGTTGTCACAGCAGTACTAGAAACATATTTTTTGTGGTCCCGTTTTCGTTCTTCCGTTACAATCTGTGGAATGAATCTCGCTGGTAGTCAATTAAGCGGCTGGTTTTTCTTCTGAGCACACTCACAGAAGGTTGACATAAAATTTCGTAGGGAATGAGACTTTCGTAATTCCACATTTAGGTGCTGGTTATTTTACAGCAATATCGACTTTTCTGAAGCGAGAACATTGCATTAGTAAATTACCTTCAAAGGACCTGCTGCCAGACCTGTGGTCACTGAGCCTCATGACGTACAACAAGGTCAACATCGGATTCTAATCACTTTGAGTCACGTAAATTGTATGCGACGTATTGTCGTTGAGGTCTGGATGGCTGTCCGAATCCATTGCAGGCTTACGGTTCTATTATCGACGGTTTTTACTACGTTTTGGAAGTGACATGACATTTGAGAGGAAAACAATCTCTTGGGACTTTATGATTATGACGAAGAAATTACAACCATTAATATTTCAATAGACGCGAGGGGGCACGGTGGTGAGACATAGAGAACAACACACTCATAGTCGTTGGTTCGACCTCGCCAAGGCTTACGAAGCCTGGTTTCAGTGCTGCTTATGTGAAATTTCTGATAAGAAATGTTTGGGAAGAGCTAGGTGCGATCAACAAGGGTTGGCGACTGCATGTTATAAAAACCCGCGAGACAGTTATCGTCTAGGGAAAATCTATTTGACCAATATTCGACGCCCCTCATTAAGAAGACAGAAATTTCCACACCGGTGCGGGAGAACGAACCTAATGAGTGAAGTGCTGGGAAGCTCATAATACATGATGTCGGCTCACGCAAAACAAAAAGTTCGAAGCAGTGATTTTTTATTTTTACCAGAACGTTATAAAGCTGTGATGATTTGATGGAACTAGGAATGGTAGGATTTGCCTTAAATATTTACGGTGAAGGTTTTTTCTATCGTTTGTGTTTAGGGGCTCGTGTAGCACAGTAGTTAGTGGTGCACTCCAATGCAATATACGTGGGTTCTATCCCACGTCCCATGCTCACCAAACTTTCCATCAATCAGGGGATCGGCAAACTGATGCCAGAACCATCTGGGAGTACAGCACCACTGACTCGATGCATCGTTTGGGCACTGTGAGGCATTGCATAAGCTAGATATGCATTCAATCACCTCTAACGATGCTTGGTAAAGTTGAATACATTGTACATCCCTCAAGAATTGATCAACGCAGAGAGCTTTATCCTTTTTATCGTTTATTCATGCTTATTCCAAGATGTGAAAGGGCCGCTTTCAATGACAGCTAGTCATTTGCTGGGCAATTTGAGGAGAACACAACTTGTCTTAAAAATATGGTGAAGGCTAGGAACGCGTTGAAGATGAGGAATCGAAGTCTTGCGTCTAGGGTACATGACAAACAATTGAGGATCATTCGTGAAACGTATGTAAACACGAAAAGATCCATGAGGTCTTCAAGAACCAAGCATTATTTGTTTAGCCATTATTCGTCTTTAGGAGGCAAAATTGAAAAATTTAAGAGAGAGGATAGACATTCTTTTCTGCCAAAGAAATGAACAGAAATCTGTTTCGAACTTTCCACTTCAACTCTTCTTCACACGAAATCCATTAATTAATAGGTCCTTTACTTGAACACAATCCTAAACGTGGGTAGAACCATAGTGCAAACGAGATCCGAACATGCTACAATTGCATTACTGACGTAAAGAGTGCTGCCTGAGAAAGTCAAACAATCTTACCTAAGCAAGTGGGCGGAGTTCTAGAATACTTCACACCATGCTTAAATATGAAAAAAATCGCAGTGAGCATCAATAGAGACACGACCTGTCAACGTTCGTTGTGCAGTTTTCACAGCATCTAACATGAGCCAGTTGGAATCCCATCACGGATTTGGAAAGATCGATCACTACATTAATTGAAGCAAGGTAATCTTCTGGAAAAAATAATGAGTTCCTATTGTTTCTATCAACCTTAAACAAGCGTCTTCGAATATTATAAGTTTGTTGACCACTCAATTCAAACTCAATGTGGGAAAAGCGGGTAAAGAATATCTAATTTATGCATCTTTCTCCTCGACTCCATGGTTCCTTCTGATTTATGTGTACCAGAGTTGCGTGAGCGTTCAAGTAGGAGGAGATCAAGGAAAGTACGATTGATAGGGAATGAACTTTCGACGGCAGCTCTTGCAAATGACTCTGGAAAAAATCTACCAAAGGAGCCACAAAATTCCTTATCACGTAATGTATTCATCACATCCACCTACACTTTTTCAAAGGCCAAAAGTTCCACGATGGAAGCAAATCAACGGCCTAGTGAAAACAACTCCATCGGTGAAAACATAGTCACCAGGACAGCAGAATCTTATGCGATCGGACCAAATTGATTAGCTTTCCTTGGGGAAAACATATTCTAACACACGGCTGGTCCCACATGCCAAAGCACGGCTCTGAGGAAAGCGAAATCCACCAAACGTCAGAGATCGAACAATAACAATAACAACAACGACAACAACAACTACTTCCACCAAATTCGCATTGGCTAAACAAGGGCAGTTCGTGAGAACACATATATACATATATCGAATACTTATGTCGAGCGTTATGGAAAGTCGGTCTTTTGAGTTATATTCTAATTGTTCTCAAGGAAATACAGACGTACACATATTTCGTCAAGTAGATTTTATTAGAGGCTGAAATAAATGCCCTATAAATTAATGATTAGGCAATATGTTCACTTTCTAAATTAGGCTTGCTTTATTAAAAAAATAGCTCGTTAGGTACGGTTAATTAAGTAGCCATATAATCTCATTTGTCTCAGTAGAAAATACACTACCCCGGAAGTTAGCTGGTGGTGTAAACAATTGAGGAGACAAAAAATGACAAACAAACAAAATACCCATATATTGCTCTTGTTCTTGTTCTTATATACGAACAAAAATCAACAAGAGTAGAAAAGAATAACCTTAAAAAGCTTAGTGAAAATCGGTGAGAACCACACAAGAATAAAGGATGAAGCACTCGGCGTTGATGAATCCTCATGCATTCGACTTCATTCAGCACCGTCGAGGTGACTGATTGCATATGTTGAGAGAGCAGTAACATCAGGTGACCTAACGATGTTTCAGATAGGTGCTGCTAGCCGTTTAGACAGCTCTGGTACAAATTTGACGACCCGAACTGCCGGGAGGCTTGTTGGAGCTGCGGGCGCTGGACAAAACCAATGATAATGTGTGCCTTGTAATGCTCGATACAAACACGCTAGACGGGGTGGTGCAAAGCGCATCAGAAGTTAGTTTTCGCAAGAAGGTATTTTCGAAGACATCTAATCCAAAGCTTTTCACACAACGATGGGCTATGTGCATTACTTATCCCAAAAAGATGGTGGTTTTGTTAGCTTCAAATGTGAGTGGATTCACAGACCGCTGTTCATTTTCTTTTTTGAGTTCACTCTTATCTTAGGACAATAAAGTTAAAAAATAGCAACGGAGGATTGAAGATGACGTTTTAAAAAGGTTTCCTTTCATTCGATTTTGGAAAAAGAAGCGCTTCAAGTGCTCCAGCAATGCTCAAATTTCACCACGATGGCTTTGACAATCGAGTGCGTGGGCAATGATGACATAAACAATTTCTTAAGAGCTTCGGGGCACCTTATGACTGGGTGCTGTACTTGATTTCTCACGTTAAATGAGAACGACATCCTCATAGTTCATCCGATAGAGCGGAGAGGTGACAGATGCGACCTGCCTCGTTTTTCTTTAATATGTCTGTCACCGCATAGCGTGGCAGCGTGGCAGAGGTTGCTGTCCCTTTTTTCTCAACAGTTGCTACATCGCTGATATCCTTTGAAATTAGTATCTTAGAATAAATGAACTCCTTATGAATGATCTTTCGCTTTCCTTGCAAAATGTTTAGTTTGTGAGCATTTCCACATCCTAATTTTTTTTTCATTTGCAAGACTCGATTCATTTTCTCTCTAAAAGAGTTTGTTTCTGTGTTCGCTTTTGCAACGATGGATTTTATTTTAAAACAACCCACTTCCTAGAGCTCAGTTAGGCTTCATTCTTCTATCCATTTCTGGCACACGTGTGCAGCCCAGTTCAGGCTCTTTACCTGTTAGCTTCTTGTGATGTATGCCTTTGAATTATTCGTTCCGAATTGAATCTCTTGAAGGAAGTCGAAGAGTTCTTCTGAATAATATTTTCAAAGAGCTCAGCCTTCTTGAAACACTTGTGGCTTTTCAGTGGCTCCATATGACGACCTGTGATTTGCGGGACCACTGGATCACCTATGCTCAGAATGAATTTAACTTCCTCTGTACATCTTGTGAACAAATATGAATAGGCAACGATTGCAACTGAGGCTTTGCATTTGCGTGGCACATCTTAAGGATATCGTAAAGAGAAACATCCATGTACCATGACAAACATACCCTAAACGTATCTTCTAGGTCTTGTAGTGGTAGGTTCTCGGGTACTCTTGCTGATTCAATGACTTCAGAGCAATTTTACGTCTAAACTACCCCGAAATTCCGAGGAGAACACTCCTCCAGAAAGCTAACTGAGATCTTTCAATGAAGAAAAACACATGCGCACGAGTTTCCTCTGTGAATCCCGTTTTCCTTTCATTGCAACCAGATGCGATTCTTTCACAAGTGTGAGTCTACTCGAAGGGGGCCCATCTTCCTCTGCGTACCTTCAAGCAGCTTGCAACATGATATCTTTGTTCGCAATGAGCCTCTAACCGTAGTAAGTTTTTCAAACACCTCGAATTGCAGAGAACTCGGCAAAAGAACATTATCGAAGATGGAGAAGTAGATTCATCCTCAACGCCCTGTGAAGGCAGCGTCTCCACGTCTATATTCTACTGGAGTCCAATACCGCGTTATCTAAGACCATAGTAACTAGCCCATAGTGAGTAATACTAGGTAGAAGATCACAGAAAATTATTTATACTGCTTATAGAGTTGGTCAATCCCTGAGTGATGCCCCCATGCATTCGACTTCATTAAGCATCGTTTGGAGGTGATTGAATGCATATCTGGCCTTTACAATGAGTCACGGTGGCCTACCGATGTATCCAGCCAGTGCTGCTATCCTCCCAGACAGGGTCTGGTACCAATTTGCTCCGGAGGGATGAAAGGTTTGCTGGGCCATGGGCGCTGGATTCGACCCCATGTGTATTGCAGGGCGCCTCCGACCACTGCGCTACACGGGCCGTCATACTGTTGATACTTTTAAAACTCATTTTAAGGAAAACTCGTTGGACAAAATCTTTAAATAAAAAATTATTGGTTTTGCAAATATCTCAGCATTCTTGTGGTTATATTTTTGCATGATATCTTACAATGAAAGAATAATAGGCTGTAAAAAAAGTTAAAACAAAATGAAAATTTCTACTAACTATTATAACAGATAAATATTTTTCAAAAAAAGTTCCCCGGAGAGCGAAAGAATAAAAAAAATAGTTGAAAATTGTTTTTAAATACTAGATAATGCGCATCGATAAAAAAGGGCGTGTGTAGCGCAGTGGTCGGAGGGACCGTGCAGCGCACACGTGGAATCGATCCTTGTGCCCATGGTCCACCAAGCCTTCCATCGCTGCGAGATCGGCAAATTTGTACCAGACTTGTCTGGGAAGATAGCAACACTGGTTCGATACATCGATAGGCCGCCGCGAGTCATTGTAAAGGCCAGATATGCATTCGATCACCTCCGAACGATGCTTGGTGAAATCAAATGTATGGCGCATCCCTCAGGACTTGATCAAGTCCGAGAACTTTATCCTTTTGTCCTTTTTGTGTATTGATGGCTAAGAAGAATTATATATGAGAACGAGTTCTAAAGATGTTTCATTGGCTCTAAACTTGTTGATCAACCGCGTTGTTTAAAGGCTTTTGGGTTTTTCACTCCATAAGATACACATTTAAGCTTCAAATAGCCCGAATGGCCTTTTGTCTAATCTCCATGCTCATTTGAACTCAGGTTTGTCCAAATACTTTTCCCGTAACACATTTAAAAGTTCACACCTCATTCCAATCTGTTTTCCAATCTCATCGAAGGAAAAAATGGAAAGGTGAAAAAACTTCTTCGATCGTCGATTTCAGGATCTCTAACGCACTGCCGTTTGATTTAGAGGTTTTTTTTCGTAAATCATCGATTTTGCTTGGTTAGCGTTTCTCTTTTGTTCTTCCTTTAGTCTTATCGTTTGTCGCCTCATTGCTACGCTAAAAATTCGTTTCGAGATGTTTCCTTTTCTTCAGAAATCATATAAATGATTTTGTTAAAAAAGAATCCTCCCCGAATGCAAAGGCAGGACCACTCCATTACACACATCTTTTCAAATTTTCATAGGTTTTAAACCTGGTTTTCTCACCCTACCGGCTTCCTTGCGTTTTGCACTGGATGGAACGACCTAGTTTTGTAAGGGTTTGAAGAACATTTGTGGAAAATATCAGCGCCAGTAGAGTGGATCATGCGTGCAGGGAGACGTCGAATGTCTGTAAATGACATTTTGTAAATGTAGTTTCTTTCAATACAAAGCTTTCCTTCTTTAGACCACTTTTTCAAGAGCCCTCTTCGAAGTGTAGGCTATGTCAATGTCGGAGTTCTAATGACGAAGTACTTGCAGTTCGAGGAGACCACTTCGCTCTAGGTGTTCTTTGCTCATAGGCAGCTTCTTTCATTGAAAATCGCGTAGCCCATTGTCAAGTGCGACTGAGACGAGCATTGTTATAGTTAATCTCAAGCTGTCTTGTGTAAAAATTCTATGAAGTGCTACGCTCTACAAATAAAAAAAGACGAAGCGCTCTAGACAAATCCCAGTGCATTCTAACTTTTTCAAAAAACTGCGATCACAAATCCTCTGCCGGTTCTCCGAAACAAAGAAGAGATTGACAATTCGTCGGAAACAGTTTCCGCTATAAAAACTTCTCTCAACTCCAAAAACTTCTGTCAGAGTTTCGATTAGAGCTAGAACAATCTCGCAGCGTCAAGAAAAAAGTGTTTGTGTAGGTGTACTCCTTTTTTTATATTCCTTTGTTCTCGTGCATGTTCCCTTTTCGTTATTCTTTGAAGCGCTGACTAAGACGACGAACAGGCAAACCACATCCAAGGGGTAAGAAATAGCGAGAACTCTCCCAGTTCGGTTACGTCAGTGATAAACAGCTATAGGGTACAGCTGAGTTTCTCAGCCTTTCTGGACTGAAGTCGAGAGTCCAGTCTGTAAAATGATTTCTCGTTGACATCTTGTTGAAATTGTGAGGACCTCAGCGTCTTTGAATAAAAGGTGTTTGAAGTTTTTTAAAGCATCAGAAGTACCAAGCACCTGGTTTGAAAGTTTTTGCTAGTTCGCCCAAAGATCATAAGTGCAAAAAGCTGTGAATATTCTGCTGCACCGTCAGAGTCGCTCAGCACAAAATACGGGATGCAAAATCAAAGATGGTTTTTCAGTTCAATATTTGTACTAAAAGCTTAATTTAAACACGTAAAATACATTGGTAAGTCAATATTCACAGAAACGGTGAAAATAAATTCCGCACACCTAAGCATTTTTGTTTCAACGAAACCATTCCTGTCGAAATCATACTACAGCAAAGTGTTCTAGTCGCCACGATTTCGAAGCATTTTCCTCCATAGTTTGCCGAAATTTCTCAGATCTCCAAAATCAGCGTCATCTCAGCCACGCCGTCCCTCCAGAGGGAGCGGTACTGCCGCCACCGTCGAAGCTGAGACACAATGTCAGCTGTAAGACGATCCGCGCGGGATTCGTTGAATATTCGGGCTTGGTGGGTCGGTAATTGGAAGAAAGGAAACCCTACCACCACCGGCGCTCGGACAAATCATTAAAGATCGTGGAAATACCGGAAACCAAGCTGCAGTTGTCGCACATGTGGCTGTGCAGACAAAGCCTTCCATGGAGGACTATATTAGACATCATTGAATTCCAAGCGGATTTCGACAAAAGTCCTTTCAGGCGCGACATGATTCTTATTTCTTAGGCGCGACATGATCCCTGTTTCCTTCTTTCGTCTAATTTAACGCACGTGATTCAAAAGTTGACAGGTAACAGGAATGCTGCTATCGTATACATAAGATCTCGCAGTGGTCTTTGCTTGGGCGGAAATGGGTCATAAATTGAATTATAGGCAATTCCTAAGTGGTAGAATTACGTGAAGAAGAAATTTTCAGTGAATTGTGATAATAGCTTGATGCATTTTTTGCTATGTAATAAGATTAAGCACTTTCTAAGCTTTTCACGTCACGATATATGTCAGTTTAACTTTTTTGGGGGTCAGTAGGTCTGGCTTTACTTTGATTGCCATGGATTTAATTTCCACGCCATAACAACATTTACAGCTCCACTTGTCGTAGAAAGCTGTTGAACCAGGAAGTGATCGAGAATTGCCAAAAGTCTCTTTGCAGCAAGGACAAATAGCGAGTCTCGAAATCCTTATGAATAGTGAGAGACTGTTGCATTCCATCGGAAACGGTAGAATGAGGGGCTAAGGCGATGGGTCAATGAGATTTCGTGAAAAATCAATATCTCCGTGCCTAGCCGGATATCAAACTGGACCTTTTGCACTCCATACCACCACCTTAATGTGGATGTAGTTCTCTACGTGGTTGACTATCACGCGGATCCTCGACACTCCACGCTGGCAACTTTGCGTATATGTTGGCAAACAAGAGGAGAGTGTTCCACTGCACTCATCGAGCTAGTCTTTTCTCTCAACTGCTGTTTAATCTCATTCAATCGACACTAGGATTCTCGTTATGTTCCATCGAGTAGTACTAGGTGTATATTGATAAAGGGTACTATATTTGAATGGCACGATTATCGACACTCCCTTCCATAACTTGTTGATAGCAATATTATTTGACGTTAAGTGAGTGAGCAGTCTAGTTGATAAACAATATTAACTGCCTTTCCTCTCACTTCTCAAATATTTCTCTTCTTAATTATCCATGAGACTTCCTGACGCGTTAAACATTCCATTTACCTCTTCCCGATAATTGGTAAATACTGGACGACGCTCCACCGAAGTTTACTTGAATGTCTTAATTGCTCACTTTTTCGGCAGAGTTTTTGAGCATTCGAATTAACTGGTGCTGTTTGCCGGCTTAGAAGCTTACTCGTTGTGGCTCGTCTACCATCAAATTCCTATCCATTTGCTCCTTTATATTCCTTATATTCATAATCTTATCATTCTCACACTTCTGTTAATCCACTATAGATGGCAAGCGGTGTCTTGGTAGATCATATTGTCTCCGAGCAGCGTTTGTCTTAAACAAGTACGGGCTATCGACTTATTCCACCAAAAAAAGCTATGTTGTCAGGGCCACTTATTCGAATGGTTAGCATAGTACACGCCCTATTCGCGTGGAACTGACAGCTCTTTGCTATTCATGTTTGCCAACAAATCGGTCCTTTCATCGGGTTTTGATGCTGTTTGGTTTGTTCTTCTTAGTAGTAATCCATTCAAATTTGGACTATTCATTTGTCCACTAACAGAATCCTGTGGGAAAGATGCAGTTCCTCGTTGTTCAGCTCTTGAATTCTTCTTAATCATTTTGTAGCTCACATTTTCATCCTCTCTTCGTCAGTGAATTTGAAATGACACACGAATGAACCGAATGAACTTGAACAAGGCTCATCTCAGCACGACATCTCATTCTTTATTTTTCTCCATCTTTTGCTGACTTCTGCATTTAGCTAGTTTGACATTTTCGTTGAACAACTTGAAGAACTGCGCTTTGCCTGAACAATCAAGAAGTTTTTCATGTACACCAGCTTCTGTGTGCTTCGTGGCAATCGCACTAGTCCATGAGAGATTACTAGTGGACCTTTTTTAAATCTATTCAGCTTAAAAAACACAGTCCTATACGGAAAAGGAAAACGAAGCCTATTGTGAAGATGGAAGCTGCTGTCCGTGTTGTTGACCCAACAGAGTACTAGTTTGCCAGCACAGCAATACATGCATACATTTGATATGAGCCTATTCTAAGAACTATTCTAGCCTTTCCTATATTCAAATTTTCCTTCGAAGTTCCGAAAAATACGGCGCAATCGCATTTATCAGCCCTTGCGTTTCTCGGTTACGCAAGTCAACATCGAATGCATTTGAGAATGCATCACTTTCACTAAGTGGCATGACGATGAGGCTCTGAGTTTGGAAACACTGTAAGAGTGTAGTGAATTTAAGGTGCAAAGTATCGGTTGCATTTGGGGATTGTTGCTTATTTCTTTTTTGTAGTTTAGAAAAGACAATGGTAAGTTTTTGTTCGCTGCCTACTAGAATTTTCCACGTCAGGGTATTATGTGAAATACAACCACAATGGCGCTGAGATGTTAGCAAAACTCCAGACCGCAGGTGTCTGCGGTGGGGAACGAACGAGCCATTATCCTTTCCGGAGCCTGGGAAATGATTTAATTCCTGTTTAGAACTTTATGCAATTGCTTGCAAAAATTAAGAACTCTGAATAAGAATTGTTTTAAACGAATCTAAACGAAGTCGAGCTTTTTACTAAACGATTGACAATCCCATGAATGTCTCGATAGCTAGCAGATATGTGAGGACCACTTTCATGTTATTTAGCAAATAACGCGTACTCAGTGCTGCCTCAGTTGGCATTGCGATCTTCTAGATAGAACACAGACGACCCTCCAGCTGCTCGTCCTTTTCTGAATTTGAATCTTTGAACGATCCAGTGAGTGACGGCTTACTACATTTCATTCATACTGCCAGCATGATGTTTGCAATTGGTGTGAAATCAGTTGATCACCTGTCCAAATAACAATCATTCTCCGTTTTTTCTCTCCTTTCGCCTGTATATCCAAAAAATCTAAATTGGAAAATCCTTTCCGGAGCATTCCGCACCAAAAGGAGTGAAAGAAAATGTCTTATTGCTTTGACCTGGAACTAGCCCTTGATATGGTAGTACCGAGAAGGGCGAAAACAGAGAGGCCTGCAATTTCACTGGGCATTTTACAGGTTGCGAAATCTCGAAGAACTGCGGAAGTTTACTTACAGTATGTGCATGCTATCATAAGAAACTTTCATGGGTATCACATGGGGAAGACTGAGAAGAACAATCACTGCATCATGAAGTTAGTCTAGAAGAGAGTCCGACATATGTTGAATGTCGCTTGCGGCACTTAAGAAGAAATGTTGTACGAAGCAGATTATTGCAGTTAGGTCGAGGAATTGACGCCCGTGTCAGTATCGACTTGAAAATGAAATCCATTTCCTTTATGTAACTCGAATCGGACGTATTTGGTCGAATAGATAGGCATGAACGGCGTCTTTGATTGTTATCAACCTAAACGACCAACATCGATAGCATTACCCGTGGAAGGCTTCCACTGAAAAGTTCCAAAATAAAGATAAGGATAACAACATTATCGTCGATCGACGACTTTGTTCAACCGTTTTGCGTTTCTTCCAGCTTTTATAAATCAGAGATTCTTTTGCCGATAGGAGAGGAAGCCGACAAATTTAAGAGTCAAAATTTAAGGCTTTTTATAGACTGGGATTTTTTCACATATTTTGTTAAGATTTTAGAAAGATAATCTTGCTGGCAACATCTACAAGAGTTACTGTTGGCCTTATTAAGTGGTTTACTAAAATGCAAAGGTTATCATTTTTTATTTTATTTCACGCAACCTATCTTCACGTCCACTCTGCAGTTTTTGAGAATTTTCCCTTTTTTATGAATGCTATTGAATACTGGTCGAGGACTGGAGTCCTCGGATAGCCGGGCTAGAGCGTTCTCACTTGGAGTGCAGGCTTTGAACTGCTTCTCATGCAAATCTGGCGACAATTTCCCGACCCCGGAAGGATGAGACGCTTGGTGAGTCCAGGACCTAGTCTACCCAGTACCATGCTCGTGAGGAACGACATCACTACTTCTGCGCTATCCGTCCATGCAAAGAATACTGAGCGTTTCAAATGAAGACTTTCCAGCGAGGAGGAGCGCCAAAAATAGGCAGTTAAAAAATATGCTTTATGGAAATTAAATGGAAAAAACGTGCAAAGAAGCAAAAAAAGGACGTCCTAGGGACAGCAGTACTATACAGAGTTACGTAAATCGGTAACGGCATCCGTGTTTTGCTTTACGCAGAGTCACGTCAATAAGAAACATCATCCACCACATATACGACGAAACCTTACGACAAATCCCTCGTGCACACTAGTTTGGCTTTCCACACGATATCTGTCACAATCCTAGATTGCTCTAGTCCAACCATGTCAAGTTTTTTGAGAAGACCAAGTTCGACTAGTAATAAACGTGTTAATGGGAGAAGATAACAGAGTTTGAAGTCACACCCGAAGACAAATCCAAGCTCGATCACTTCAATGGATGACGGTGAGTAGACAAGGAAACTAGGGGAGGAAGTACTGAGCCCCACATGAGATGCGAGTCTGGGTGGTTTAATTATTTGGGCAGATACCTGTTATAACACAAAATCTTAGTCGACCGAAAGCTAACAGGAAAGGAAACGTACACGATGTTGGGAACGAAGTCTCAATCTACCTGTTCTCCCCAGTGGTCTGTAAATTTATTACTCCACCGTACTTCAACAAAATGATAAAATGTTGGAGGGTGGAGACGCAAGGTGATTTCTCTAAGGCCAATGAAGCAGGGATTGAATTTACCGTAACTTTTTCATTTCCGTTGCCTAAAAAAAGCCTCTGGATTTTGATGGATCGACACCGCTTATGTGAGTCTTACGCAGTAAGAGCGTTGGTACCCAATGTGCAACTAGTTCTACAGCAAAGCGTGAATTTTACCTCTGTATAAATACATTTGAACTGGTGTCCGCTAAGACAATGAGACAAGGCCAACATTATTTAGCGCAGCCTTCGATTACATGATTATGCAAGTACGAGTTATTACTACCATTACTATTGTTCATATAGCTCTTATTCTTGTTATTGTTGCTCCCCAACTTTGGGAAAGCCGGCAACACATTGGTAGTGACCCCGTCCATTACGCAGATGGCCCAACCCATCAGATGCTGGCTTTCTGGCACAGAGTTCATCAAGGTTCTCATCTCTCTGAGATCAGGAAACTCGTTCCACACCTCTCTGTCTGGGACAAGCTCCCTCTTTCTAATCCACGTAGGAACGCCATTGTACGGCTATCTCAAGATTCTAGGGAGAATCGGTTTCACCAGCATCCACCGACATTTATCATTCCTTCAGCGGAAGCCGAGCCTAAACGCAAAAATAGGTCGAATACCTTCGTCGATGATAGATCTGAGGAAACAAATCAAGTGCAAAAAAGTGCTGAGATCCACGGTATGTATGATATCGGTTCATCTAACGAAAAAAAATATAAAGATTCTGCAACGGCTTAACAGTTTTTTTGAGTACTGGTGTTGGTATGGAACAGTGGTTCTTCATTTAGCAAGCACTGTGAAGTCGGCAGGGGATATGAACATCCTCAAGCCCAGATAAGAACAGACTTGTGCCGAGACACATTCCGAGGCTTAATATAATGGTCATTTTATTGCCAGACGTAGTAGAAGAAAAGGCAGAAGTTTCCTGCTTTTCATGGCGCCAGAGCGAGTTAGACAAAGGACCTGACTTTAAGTATTCGATGATTAACGGTAACACGAATAATGCAAGTGATGCAAGTGTTTTTATTACAAAAACATGCACGATTTCAGACTTTCGATAGTTTCTTAATGTTTAATCGATTTGTTGGGAACGGAAATCACTCTTAAGATACTTGGAGTGTTTCCATTGCCTTAATGGTCCTTTAGGTCAAGACCCTGCAAGATATGGAAAGAGAAGCTAGTCAATCCTTTCAAGGTATTAAATCACCATAGAAACGCAGCCCCCATACTTGTTTTTATAGATTGGCTGTTTTATTGCAGGATTAATTATTTATACACATTTATATCTATACACTATCACTTAACAGTTTTATTTCGGGTTAGAAATGCATGAAAATTTTTTCTTCAAGGCTCTACGCGGACGATTTTCTCAGGCAGTTCTCAGGTTTTCACTCTTTTTCTTTAATTGAGGAACCAGGCAAAAAACCCACAAAGTTATTAGTTCGACCCTGCATTTTGGGTAACCATCCTTCCAGAGTCAAAAAAATTCTTTCCAAACGTATCTGAGCGGATAACAAGACTGACATGGCACATCGGTGGTCCTCTACAAGTTACTGTATAGAACGTATATCCATTCAGCTATCTTCACGATATAACTACAATGATGCTGAGACATTTGCAAAAACAGGAGGGTAAAACGAAGGAGCCGCATGGTGTGGTGGTGAACACGTTAGTTCACGGGAATGAAAGGTAGTAGTGGGATCGATCGCCAACGGAGACACCTGGCGTCCGGAGTTTTGCAAAGATTTCAGCATCATTGTAATTATATTCGCATAATACGCTGCCATAAAAAAGAATAAGCGGTAAGTAAAGAGTGGTTACATTATCTTCATAATGATCTGTCTCAGCAGGCAAAACATAACACATGAATTTTCATTCTCATAATAAACAGCTTGTTTAAAGCACCCATCGTCTCGTTCTTTCTCTGTCTTCTAGTTATTTAGTGGAGACCAGTTGCACAGAGTATTTTACGGGCGAGGAATGTGCCTGATTCAGGTCAGAGAATCAAGCCGAGCTACAGCTCGAGGACATGCTTGATTGCACGGCACTCCTTCTTGCTGTTCATTTTTGGATTTTTGGAACTTATCCAAAATGCTTCATGAGTCCTACGCGTTGATTGTTTCGATTTCTGTGCAAGGATAGTGAGTTCAACTTCAATCTGTCCAGATCTTCTCCGTTATGCTTGTGTGTCTTAGGTGCGGCTAGTGAAGTATTTGGTTTAATTTTAAATTTACCGACTAGGTGTTCTTTTATACGGATGCAAGGTGGTCTACCCATTTCGTCAACGTATACTTCCTCACATGCTTTACAAGAGATTAAGTACACCGTAACCGAACTCATGCAATCAACGTCTCTCTTGTTAGAAGATAAAGATAAAGATAAAGCTCTCGCCGTTGACCAATCCCTGAGGGAGATGCGCCATGCATTCGACTTCATTAAGTATCGTTGGTGGTGATTGAATGCACATCTGGCGCTTTACGGTGACTCGCGGTGGTCCACCGATTTATCGAGCCAGTGCTGCTAGCCTCCCAGACAAGTCTGGCACCAATTTGCCGACCCCGGAGGAATGGAAGGCTTGGTGCGCCAGAGGGTGCGGGATCGATCCCATGTGTGTATTGCGGGGCGCCTCTGACCACTGCGCCACACGTACCCCTACGTTAGAGGGATACTATGCAATTTTCCATTGTGCATTGGTGGTCATAAAGGAGGTTACGAACTAGCTGGCATCTGATAGTGTCCGGTGGTATTCCTACTTTTAATGCATTAAAAAAAATTGGATTGAAAAAGAAGTGGTCTCCTTTATAACCGTCTACCGACAACGCAAGATTGCATAATATTTCCCACGGTAAAAACGGTGATTGCATTAGGTCGGGCACGGTATACCTAAGCTCTTGTAAAGCATGTGAGGATGCATACGTTGGCGAAATGGGGAGGTAGATCACATTGCGTCCGTATAAAAAGGACACCTAGTCGGTCAATTTAAAGTTAAACCAAAGTCTCCGTTGGCTGCGCAAAGGATACAGAGATATAGCGCAGAAGATTCGAACATACTGAAGTAAAACTCACTATTCTCCCACAGAAATCCAAAAGATCAGTGTGTGAAACTCTTGAAGCGTCTGGATAAATTCCATGAATCCAAAAAATGACCCGCCAAGAATGTCTTACTCTCATGCCATATCTGAGGCTGATTCTATGACCTGAGCCAGGTACATTCCTCGCCCATGTAATACGCTGTGCTGCTGGTCCAAATAACTGGAAGTATTACAACGAACAAAACGGTGGGTGTTTAAAAGAAGTTGTTTGTTATGTGAATCAACGTGTTATGTTTTCCAGCTGGATAGATTGCGTGGCAAATTGACCTTTCCAGGCTCTGAAGAAGGCGAAACTGGCGAAATGTCAGTTATTGAGTACTGGTAGATGTTGTAATAACAACCTTGTGTTTACTCAACATGAAAAACAGGGACTGCTGATCAATGCCGAGGTTAAAAGAAAGTCGATGTTGGGATTTGTTAAACATCACATGATTTTTACTAAACAATAAGTGACGATGGGATCTTCGAGGACAATCCCTGATAAGTTTGAATAGAAATCGTGTGTTCTAGTCCAATAGTGTTTTATTATCTGAGATAGTCAGATCAACGTGTGCAAAAAATAAGGTGCGCTTGATGATCAGATGCATGGCCACTTTTCTGAATTATCCCTTACATAGTGTTTACTGTGTTGCTTTGTTCCTAAGGATTTACACTATGGACAACATCCGTAGAACATCAGAATGTTTTTGTAAATATAGGTCCTTTGAAAAGAACTAATCGACAAAGTCACTTGTATAAAAGAGTGGATGAATGGAAATCGAATGCAGTGGTAGCAGGCTCTAAGAATGGCCAGATATAGCTTTCATCACCACTTTTTATCATCGTTCTTATTCCCATTACTATTGCTGTTGTTATTGATTACTGCTACTGTTATTACTATTGTTATTGTTAGAATTACCTAGGGGCGCGTGTAGAGCAGTGGTTAGGGGCGCATTGCAACACACATATAATCGATCCAGCGGCCCCTAGGTTCACCAAGCGTTCCAACACTCCGGAATCGTCAAATTGGTACCAGTCTTGTCTAGGAGGATAGCAGCATTGACTTGCAGGCCATCGCGAGTCATTGTTAAGCCCAGATATGTATTCAATCACCTCCAACGATGCTGAATGAAGTCGAATACATGGCGCATCCTTCAGGGGATTGATCAACTCAGAGAGCTTCATCGTTTTTTTATTATTACATAAACCGACATCACATATATATCACACTATGAGGCTCCCAGAACGTTTATTGGATTCGTTTCCTCGCATTCACCATCTAGGAACGTCATCCACCCTTTTTTCGCATGGCTTTGGCTGCTGCTTAAGGATCTTTTCCACTTCCTCGCCAGTGTAAGCAGAGCCTTGAACTAGCTGCGCGAAAGCGTTCTCACGAGGATTGGAGGAAGTGGACTTGTCAAAGACAAATCTGGTACCAGTTTTTCGATTCCAAAGAAATGAGAGGCCTGATGGTCTCAGGGGTCGAACCAGCTCCATGGTGGATTGTGCCGTCCGCAGAAATGAATCGGATCACTGTCAGTGCGCTACCCGTTCCCACATTGCCATTGTATTTAGTAATATAAGATTTTTTATAGGTTCAAGCGCCAGGACTGGTCTTGACTAAAACGCTTATCCCGTTGCGCGCTCATTTATTGGACTCAGATGAACAAAATAATGGAAATGAAATCTTGCAGTGACTTTCTGAGAATTTGCCTGAAATGCTGATTGGCACAATGCGGCATTTTATCGTATATTTGAATGTTGGAGAAGATTGCACATTCAAATATACCATAAAATCGATAAAGCTCAAGTATTCATGCTATTGAAACGTTGAATTATTGGACATTCTGATCTGAACTGTGGCACTCATGGACCACGTGATGCTGCTCCAACAGCCGTTTCCAGACCAGGAAGTCCTTAATCACTGCACTGCGATTGAATTACTATCTGAAGAAGATAGTTGCTGTTATTTTTATAGCCTAGCCTTTGTATGCCACTTACCAGAGAAAGTCCGCATTATTTGCCTAACGGAATTTTTATGAGGGAACACAAATTTTCCGACATAACGCTTAATCAACTTAGGGAATCTCGTTGTTTTCCTTTCTCTGTACACGCAGATCTTCTACTTGCGGGGAAATCTCTTGTCCTAAAGTGTCTCAGCTTAATTAACATCTCAGAATAGCCAATAATTTAGTTATAGCTGAAATCTTTGCGTGTTTGATTATTCTGAATTGCGTATCCTGTCCACTCACTAAGCTTGTGTGTTTGCCCGGTGTTGCCGTCACTCACATATCGCCAACAACTCGCACTAATTGAGCTTCCACGGAAATCTAACGAACTTTCCCTGCAGTCGTTCATGTATGCGAAACTATCACTATTCATCATCAACCCTTTAAATGATGTCCATCGTGTTTCTTTTTGCCCCTCTCTTATGTATGTCTGAAGTTTTGAATGTTTGATTATTCTTTCTATTGGGGTTTCAAGTGCTTACTAGGATCAAAAACTCGAGTATATTAAAGAATTGTCCATAGAGTCTTCAATTAAATATGCAACAATTAACCACCGAACTTCAACTGTCCCAAATAAATTCGAAAATAAAAGTGGTAGATGAACGACAAAAAGCTTTCGAGTTTTCCAAGCGCATAATATGACGGGTGTAGTGTACTGGTAAGTGGCGCCCTACAATACACAAAGGTTCGGTCCTGCTCCGCGGACTCACCAACCCCTTCCTTCCCTCCGAGGTCGACAAATGGTGCCAGAGCTGTCTGGAAGGATAGCGGCATCGGCTTGATATATCAGCAGGACACCACGAATCATTGTTGAGGACAGATATGTATTCAGTCAGCTCTAACGATGCTTAATGAAATCGAATGCATGGCGCATCCCTCAGGGATTGATCAACGCCAAAAAGCTTTGTCCTTTCATGCTTCTTCTAATATGATTACTTAGAAATAATCAATCGTTATAATGTTGTGTTCCATATTCTGTTCAAATATGGACCCACCAATTGTTTCAATGTTTGACAAGGCATGGCCTACCGCCAGAAGAGCAGCAGACTTTGAGTATGATTTTGATCGAATATTTCAACAAGGAAACCACTCAGTTCTTCTAATTCGAGCCATCGCTTGAGAATCTATTTTGTATACTGCGTGCACGGACCTAATACTTTAACTTTGCTACATTTTATATGCCAATTCCGAATACCGAAAGTCGCAAATATCCAGAGCGACGAGACGTAATTCATCTAATCATACAGTAGAAGAAGGCTGCTACTTTGCTGTCAACTACTTAACACCTACTAAATAGTAAAAACGAAAAGTTCGACAGAATTTCGGAAAAAAGGTCAATCGCAACTGAGCTCGGACTGCAAGATTACCGTGGATGAGACGGAAACATCTTGTTAACGATTTCGTAATCGTATGAGTCGTACGTGATTCATGCAAAGAGAAAATTATAGGCACCTTCAACTTTACCTCCGTTCATGAGGCGCTTTATTATCTGCAATGGAGACCGGTGAAATGCGTGGCTATTTGAATTTGTCACGTTTTTCTTGGGTTAAGAAGAAGATATTCTCATTTCTGAACCTACAAAACGAGCACCAAAGCAAATGAACGTGTTGGATTTCGTTACGATTCCGAGATAGTGCTTCCCCGTCTATCGTCTAATCTTGCTGATACCGCACTTGCGTTGCACTGCGTGAAAATATAAATTTAGTTCCCATTTTTTAAAAAAATTCAATTCCTAACAAGCTTAAAATTAAGCGGACACTATATATACATATAATACGTTTATACAATAGTCGTGTAGGCTAGTGGTAGTGGCGCCGACTATTACAGAGCTCGGTGCTGGTTCCACCCGCCCGGGGCTCACCAAGCCCTTCCTCTCTTCGTGGTTGGGAAATTGCTACCAAACTTGTCCGGGAAAAAAACCACTCTCTGCAATCCAAGTGGGAACGCTCTAGCTCGGCTATCTCAGGAATCCAGAGAGAATCGACTCGACCAGCGTTCACCGACCATTCATGATGAAGGAAAAATTCTCAAGCAGCAGGCGAAGCGACGCGTAAAAATGCTGGAAGATCTTCGTGGATGATGGATACGAGGAAACGAATCGAATATGAGAAGTGCTTGGATCGCCATAGTGCATGTGAGAGAAAGGTGTGATAAAAAAATAAATAAATAACTAAACATATACATAAATATTTATATATATAGATGTACCTTTATTTCACAAAGTAAACTCAGTCTTTCCTTAACTCTTCTCAGTCCTTAGTTCTTCAACTACCGTAATGATGGGAAAATTATCAGCAAATATCGAGAAGCTAGCAAAGTCGGCAATATTTATGTCCACTTTCGGACGACGAAAATCCCACACACCAGACGTTTGAGTGTTCCCGAATCCGGACAGCTTTTAAAGTTGAGCACCAAGAAGGCTTATCTTCCAATAAATCCACTTTTCGGATAGTCGAAGAAGCTTTTTATTCAAATCCGTCATTATCGTTTAAGTTTCTTTTAATTTCCAGACCCATGATTTCCACGTCTTGTTCCTTTTTGTACGACAAGAGCACAACTTGCTAGGATTCTGGTAGAAAACCTGCTTGGAAAAGTAGTAAACCTGTGAGCGAGTAAGCTTCAGGCAGTGAAAAGGCAAAGAAGATAGAACAATGTCAAGAGGATTCAAGAAAATGCGGCACAAAGAGTGTTACTAACTATGATATCATATATCTATAATCTGTTTATCACCTTCGAATACGTCGCAGTCTGCCGTGGAATGAGATGCCTTTCGTTGAGTTAATAGCTTTTGAATTGATGTTTGCTTAACCCTGTAGGATAACTGCCTATCATAACCAAGCAACCCCTTCGGAATTATTCAGGAGCGTTAGCGATTCAGCGCTTGTTAGAAGATTCGATAGTTTGCTAGCAAAATTCACCAGCCAAATATATTGGTTTCCGTCGCGCTGTGCTTGCCAAATTTATATATCACTCAATTGAACTCTGGCCTAATTTTCAATTTGTCGTACCCCATGCTGTGCATGTGAAAATAATTCTGAAGCAAATAGAAAGCCCAACCTCATTTGCATTATTTCGTTGATGCCTTTCTTTTTCATCGAAAGAAAAGGGTTCTCGAAAACCGTGCGTTGAGGTATTCTAATGAAGTAAGAGGCATCAACAGGACCAGGTTTTCTTTTACCTGAACGTCTAACCTTCCATGTATAAATATGAAAATAATCCCTTAAGATTCTAATTTTGGTCCACATTAAACAATTTGTTCCTCATACGAGGGACTGTAGAAAGCACATCTTGCCTGAACTCCTTCAACTCCTTCTTCCTCACCACCACTTCAGAGAGCCGAGTCGTTCTCGAAGACAAAGAAAGTTTGAAGAAGTTCTATTCACCCCCTAAAACGCACGCTCCCGCATTCGCTTTTCCTTAACTGAGAATTTCGTCGAGCAACCCATTGAAAACTGTTTCTCCTCTCGACAAAGCTCTTCTTGTTCTGTCTGATAGTTAAATATCCCGTTTTCGATCCGTCTGAGATGTAACGCCCTTTCCTAACGTTTCACATTTTGCAGTCCTCAACAGTACGATTCTTTGAGCTTTCAACGGCTTAGCCTTCTGGTTTTGTGCGAAGCAATAGCTGAGAGCCAGGCGAAACGAACGACCAGCATGGTGTGGCTGGTGATGAACGCGTTACTCCCCCGGAAAGGACAATAGCGCGTTCGTTCTCCACCGCAGACACCTGCGGTCCGAAGTTTTGCAAATATCTCAACATCATCTGAGTTGTATTTCACATGATACCCTGCCACTAAAAATTATAGTGAGGCAGTAAATAAAAAGGTTAAGTACGAAGCCACCAAAACCACTGGCTATTTCCACTAATAGTTAAAAAAAATTTTGACAATGCTGTCAACTTCTATTCTTCACGCCTTCAATCCTTCGAATACTTCATAATCACAGGTGCCTTAATGGATTAAGAAGCATGTTGTTGAAAGTTCTGCAAAAGTCTGCCTCTTAATGAATGGTGGTCTGGAGAGAAACAGAGTTCTTACTCTCTTGTATTCTTGCTGATAAAGTCTGGTAGAAGTCGAAATCATTTATCCGGGTCTCCACTATCAAATATCATCAAGGGTTTTCTCTCATGATTTCATTCTTATGATGCTTTTCTGAAGATTTACAATTAAGTAGGTTGACGAATTCCTTAGACGGCACTCTACTATGGTCTCTTTAAAAACCGACACATCATTTCTATTGACGTGTTAGTTATGTTAAAGATTCCTAACAGATTTTAAAGTGTCTCGAAAAGTCACTTAGCTATAATTTTGACACTTTTAGAACGATCGGTACGAGAAAAAGTCAGACATTTTCAGCGACTGCTTGAAACAAGCACCAGCCTCCCTTACTGAGCGACCTCGTCTGTTTGAATCAGTGGGTTAGGCGGCGTGTCCTTACGTTGTGGGTACATAAGACCTTAAAAACATAATGCCCGTTTTTTTGAACTGTGAGCAAGTGTTGTCATAAACACTAGTTTCGCACAGTGTTGGTGTGAGCATTTTAAGCTTCATCTCTTGTTTAAACACTTTTTGTGCAATACCTTTTCATAGGAATGTATTTATGATAGGGGTACCAGTGGTGTGGTACTAAGTACACACAAGGTCGTGGTTCGACTCCACACTACGCCAATCAAGTTTCTCATATCTATGGTGTCCGGAAATTAGTACTTCCTTGCGAAGCTACCCTCCCATCCCCAGGAGTTGGGAACGCCATAGCACGAATATTCCAAAATCGGCTTCTGGGAGAAAGAACAGACTTGATCAGCATTTAACAACTTTCATAAAGTAGAACAAAAGTTTTTTCAAGCGGTATTCACACCCAAACGAGAATCCGAAGACGTTCGTGAATGACCGATGCGAGGTAACAAATGCAGTGGAAGTGTGGAGATCCCACAATGCATATGAAGTTAGATCACGGTCAAAAGGAGAAATTTAAATCGATCATGAAGGTTGCATATAAATTAGTTCAACCTTGGACACGAAAAATAACTGCTGCAAAACGAAATGTCACCAAAACATGGCTCAGGGAAGGTCTTGCAAGCGCGTGATGCGTAATGGGCCTCAAGGTTTCCTAGTGAGATATAAGTATATATGGCAACAAAGGTGATAGACTCTATCTGAATCCGACTACCGATGCTGCTGCCTTAGGAACTACTTAAGTGGATCGGAAGACTATGAGATAGTGAGGAAGCTCCATGATTGGGTGCCGCGTTAATTGAAAGAATGTCGTCACGAGAATTTTGCTTTCTCACGCAACAAGCACAATCGGCTTCTCGGTCTCGGAATTGCGACGGACTACGAAAATTGCGTAATACACGACAGAAACAACGTTCAGAGAGGGTGTTCCAATTAGACGAAGCACTTGACCATTTTCCAAGGACGAATTTCTATTAGGAGATGGTTGTGGTGAATGTTTTGTTTTCTGTAGATGCGATCATCCATTAAAACATTTGCGGTGAAATCGACGATATTTGTGTATATCCAGAATTAATAACAGCCACGCCATTGCTCATAAAGGAAAAAAGTGGACTATATTTAGGATTGTTTGGAATGAAACGGCCACTTTGTATCAGAACGTTCGACTGCAAAACTAACAATGCAAAGGCGAAAAGAGTTGAGCTATGAAACTCCTCTTAGTCAATCGTATTCGTCGGACCCCCGCTAACGAAATATCACTTTTTTGTCGCGTGGGGACAAATAGTGGCTGCGAAAATAGATAACTGCAGTTCTCCAGAAATTGGCTTGGAATAACTGGCCGCTGTCTTGCTGACAGGACTTCTAGACTCTAACAACTCTCATTTTGAATGATAAAGTTGCTATTGAACTGAAATATGTCAGCCTGTGGTTTCCCTACCATTATTACTAAAAGTGGCACTGCACTTGCACAAGGGCGCAGATGGATCGAGAAGAGAAAGAAGATTTCCCTCCTTTTCTCAATTTAGCCGTATCGACTTACGTCTTCTATATTTGCGAAGAGAGAAAATGTTTAAAATTGCATGGACTTATGCAACTCGTATTATAGAGGTCTGTTTCGCTAAAAGCTACCCATTAAAGAATCTGGAATTGCATTGGAAGAGCTATAGAATTTCTTCCACATGCGTCCCTGTAGAGAACCCAACCTACCCGTGAACATGTCCAGTCGTCCATTGGGTAGCTCGGGAAGCCAATCGTGGTTGCTTGTCGTCAAAAACAAAACACGTAATCTCTCCATGCTATACGTAATAGTTCAGTGGAGTTTGTGGTTAAATGGATGTATTCGAAGGCTGGGATTGATCATCAGCATCGCATGCGACATGCATATAACATTAAATGACAACATAAATCGAGACATTTCCATTTTGACACGAAAGAAAGTTTGCCAAAACGACCGTATTTCTCTCGAGGTTATGCGAAGGTGAATAACCTCCTGCCTTGTTCTATGAAATGAATGGAATAAGTACAATAATGGGAATCCACAACCACTCATAGGACGCTTTTTTTGCAGTTTTTTGCAATTTGTTTTTGCAGATTTGCAGAGACTTAGAGAGGCAACTGTACTCCAGCGAACGTATGGAGAAGTTACTGTATCAAAAATGGAAGCAAAAAAGTCAGCTAGGGTTTTTCACTCCATATAGCTACATACCACATCACAAAGTTGGATATA
Source organism: Angiostrongylus vasorum (assembly GCA_018806985.1). Classification (NCBI taxonomy): domain Eukaryota; kingdom Metazoa; phylum Nematoda; class Chromadorea; order Rhabditida; family Metastrongylidae; genus Angiostrongylus; species Angiostrongylus vasorum. The sequence continues at coordinate 1,126,821 of JADANN010000099.1, read as the reverse complement.
TCGTTTAATGGTACATTTCTCTATTTTAACCTTTTTTACTTACTGCCTACTCTTTTTGATGGCAGGGTATATTGCGAAATATAACTTCAACGAAGCTGAGATATTTGCAAAACTCTGGACCGCAGGTGCCTATGGTGGTGGGGGAACGAACGCGCTATTGTCTTTTCCGGGAGTAACGCGTTCACCACCACACCATGCGGATCCTTCGTTTCGCCTGTCTCTCAGCTAGTTCTATCCATCTACACAGTAATGAAGCATACTGGAGTATAATGCAAGTGCAAAATCCCGATGTGCCACTATTTCACCAACAGTGAGAGTGCGTTGAGGTCTAGGGAATAATGGAAGCTCTGTTCATCAAGGGCGTCTCCACTAATTATTAACAGTTTGTAATCATTGTAGTTCTCTTTGCACAAAAAGGAGAAGTACTGTCATAGTGAATGGGAAAAATGGGGTTCACCACAAGTGGAATTTTTTAACGCCGAATAAACAAGCAGTGAAAATGCTCATACAAAGATCCACACGAAGATAAATCAACTTCACAACTGGAAATTTTGCCGTTCTGCGACGACATCACCATCAATCTAATGAAGGACTTCAACCAACGGTAAAGACCTCTGCAGAAGTTATTCAGTGTGGAGGACGGACGTCGCAGGAATAGTGGCAGAGAACTACAGAGGTGTCGAAGCAGATGACCAACAGCTACACCACTCGCACTTTGCCGTTAGTACTGACATTTCAAAGTGAATAAATACTGCCATCTCGATAACGCATTTGAGAATAATGTCGAGACTAATATTGATTCGGCTTGCGTTTCGACGGTTTCGTACGTTTCGACGTATCAAGCTTACGAAGAAACAAAGAACTGTGGACATCGACTCGGATCATCGGCTCTGAGGAAGAGAAAGACGTCGAAACGTTTCCCGAATAGTGTTTGGCAAGAACTGCGCGTTGGCTTATCAATGAAACAAGGCGCGTAGATCATTTATACCGAGGTTGAATGAAATTCGATTATCAACAAAAATGTTGGCTTTCGATTGAGCCAGAAGGAAGAGTGTCTTAGAACGAAGGTGTGCCCCTCTTCCCCTTATTTATGTTCGCTGCTACAGAACGTGAGGCACCTTGATTATAACTGTTGGAGCCATATTGGGGGATAGAATGTGAAATGTCTATGAGGAAGGTTATCGGATTGATGGTTGGATCACTTTACAAAGGCTTTACACTAAAAATGTTGCGCTCTTCATTTTTTATCTAACGAGTGCAGCCCAGTGGCTAACAGTGATAAGTGATAAGAATGAATGGAAATATTACGGCCACTAGGCAGGACCATTTCAACAATCAAAGATAAACAGGTAAAACAAGTAATATTGCAGTATCAAAACGAAAGATAAAAGAGTGAGGGAAAGAGAAAAAGAGCAAAGAGAAAAAAAATAGAGGTTTAGTTAGAAGCATTCGCCTAATAGATCATTAGCGAAGATGCAGGGTTCGGCGTTGATCAATGTCTGATGGATTCGCCATGCTTTCTACTTCAACAGGCACAGTCAGAGGAAACTGAAGGCATATCTAGCCTATAGAATGAAAAAGCGGTGGTTTACCGATATATGAAGCCATTGATGCTATTCTCTCGAGCACGCCTGGCGCCAACAATTTGCCGACTCCCGGACGGAGTGGTGAAATCATAGTGAGATGTAACTTTCCACACGTTTTGAAGTTTACAACTGCTTGGTGTTTTTAGTCGTCGTATAGCAAACCGTCAATTCACATTACTCAAATTCCCATACTGTTCGTTTACTATTGGTGTACAATTAGAGTTCCGAGATATCTGCTCAATTTTCGCATCCTTCAACGATGTAAAGGATTTGACCTCTGTGAGGAATACAAAAAACAGAGGTGCTGAGACGTGACCAGGAGTCGGGGCCTCATGTGCGCTTCAAACCCCGCGCTCGCGCTGCCCTTGCTGGGGTTCACCTATAACCCACCACAATAAACGAGGCATTCGCTTCGGCTTTCTCTTGCCGTGTTTTTTACTCTGTTGGTGGTATCAGAAATCGCTTGTTAACAGGAATGGTCTGGGGAGCACACATTGGCATTGAATCCAGTTGAAGTAAAGCTTTAGTCTGAATCACTATGTCTAGCTTTTATTTGCTGCCTATTACATTCCTCATGCCAAGATATTATGCGAAATACAACCAAAAAGATGCTGAGATATGACTAAAGCTCACCTCAGTCGAGCTCTGAACCCACGTTTACCATTTCCGGGGTCCCACATGCGCTCCACCCCCGCTTTGCTCTACCCTTCTCTCAGCAATGTTTTTGCTCTGTCGGTGGCGTCAGCAATCACCCGTCAGCTGAAATTATTTGGAGAACAAAATCTGCATTGACGCGACTGCAGCTTCTGCATAACTGAATTTAATGTCGATTTAGGCTCCCCAGATCATTGCCGTTGACTGATGATTGCTGATAACAGTGATTGAGCAAACTGTACTCGAAGCCACAAACCTCATCTGAGGTTTCGAGTTTTGCTCATATCTCACCATGCTCGAGGTTGTATTCCACCTAGTGTGTGGTAGGACGCGTGTGGCGCATTGGTCGGAGACACCCTGTAACACACACGTGGAATCGATCCTCGCGCCCATGGCCCACCAAGCCTTCCATCACTTCAGAGTCGACAAATTGGTACCAAACTTGTCTGGAAGGATAGCAGCACTGGATCGATACGTCGGTACGCGAGTCATTGTAAAAGCCAGATATGCATTCATTCACCTCCAAACGATGCTTAATGAAGTCGAATGCATGGCGCATCCCCCAGGGATTCATCAACGCTGAGAGCCTTATCTTTTGTTTTATTATACCCTGCCATGAAAAAAAGAATGGACAATAAATAAAAGTCAATACACTGTGAGGAATGTTTCACCCACAGCAATCTACTAATGGCGACATTGTAGCCAGTAGCATTCCCATGACGCTCGTTAATTTGCCTGCTAACTCTAATTTCCCACATCGCTTGAGCCAAACTGTGTACCACCGGCTCTTTTTTCTTGAGCTTTTTCAAAACTCTCGAAGCTGGAAAAGTTGCTTTACATCTTTTCTTGATTCACATTATTTTAAAGCAGTTACTAGTAAAGAGTGAAAGCAGTAAAGTAAGCGAGCTTTGCAATTATTGTTTATATGAGCCATCGACTTTGAGCAACTGAGCGGTTCATGAATTATTTGGTAGATTTCACTCCTCACTAATCTCCTCTTATACTTGAAAATGTTCCTTTGCGGCAGACGGTCCTGGACGATTAAGGAGGATAAGGAAGCTAACGATTACAAAAATAGCTACGAGTGATAATAATGACAATCAACATATCAAGCTCTGAAATTTGCTGGAAACCCCAGCGACCTAGTGATAGTCTTTAGAACAAAGGACAGGATACTATCTTATCATCATTGTTCAACGGTCTTGCTTCTATTTTCAAGGAAAAAAAATCAGCTGATGCGTCAAGTAAATCTCGCCTTGATAAATAAAAGGATAACAGATAAAGTTGTCAGCGTTGATCAATCCCTAAGGTATGCTTCTTGCATATGACTTTACTAAGCATCGTTAGTGGTTACTGAATGCGTATCTGGCCTTTACAAAGACTCGCGGAGGCCTACCAATGTATCGAGCTAGTGCAGCTATAGCCCCTGATAGGTTTGCTCCACTTTTCCGATCCCGGATGGATGGAAGGCTTGGTGGGCCATGGGTGCGGGAACCGATTCCACGTGTGTGTTGCAGGGCACCTCCGACCACTGCGCCACATGCGCCCTTAGTACTTATTGGTACTCGTGTTAAACTAATGTTCTTTTCGACTACTGTAGTTGGATGAACGGTTGGATGTTCGGGTTTCTTCTTCTCAATAGCGAATGAGTAATTTGGTTAACTACAGACCAGAAATTAGGAGTGGCTGAAGTTCTAGGGAAAGCGTTCAACACGAAAAAGAATTCTTCAGTAAAGGGATCTTGTTGTTTACTCCAGTGGTCGTATTTTCCTACTGCATCTAATCATCACTGTTAATCATTGCTTGAATTTCAGTAGATTGCTTGCTGAATGACAAAATCTCTTCTCGTTTCTCGCACTGTCATCCCTCACTTTTTCTTTTTTCTTATCACTTTTCCACAATCCCTGGTAGATTTGTATTTGTTTTGTATATTTGCATAATACAGCCACCAGGAGGCTCGGTTTGTAAACCCTCTCACCATATCGCTACAGTAGTTTTTAATTCTGTTGTAAAACGCAGTGTTGAAAGAAGTGTACTAGAAAAATAATCGAATGGCTTCGGACTTTGAATGCCATAACTTTGGAATAATTTAACAACTTGTGCATGGGAATGATTTCATAAGATCCAATAAACCTAGGAAAGTAGAATTAAAGCCTTAGAAATGAAAAAATTCATAGTTGCGATTGGCATCGTTTTCGTAATGACAGGCCTTAATTTAAGTAGTTCACGAAACCATTTAAAAGCAAGTGGTTTTTATGAAACATTGCTGTTATTATTAGTAAGACACTAATGCCTTATCGCCTCAAAGTGGCTAGTGGTGTTCGCGGGTGTGGAGCTGTGATTTAAAGCGGCCGCCCCTCCAGTGTGACAAGGAAGTCCAGCTAAGGGTGAACAATGCTCGACAGAGCTGGTCTACTTATGTCTGCAGATCCGCTTGAGTGGAGAAAGAAAGTCATAAATTTTCGAGGTGTTGGACCTAGAAAAGAAAGATCAAGAAAGATGGTCCTAGGTGGATCAGTACATCGCCAACGTTTAGCAAATCTGAAATTAAGTTTACGTTGCCCATCTCTCCTCAAGTCTGGTTGAAAATTCATCACAACATCTGCCGAAGACGACTAACTGACCAAAAAGCTTTTCATATCCTGCCATATTGAAGAATGGAAGGTGTAATGAAAATAACCCTAATAATCCTAATAATAACAATAGTAATAATAGTAATAACTACGGGAATAATAATAATATTAATAATAGTGATTGTCAATAACAGTGATAATATAATAATAGTAGTACTTGACTTGGTACGTGGACGGCCCGTTTTCACTGGTTGTGCGGGCCCCAGCATAATCTCCATTTTTCGGAGATTTGCTGGTTAAGCCATTGTGGTTCCCTGGAATCCTGAGGTCAACCTGGCCAAAGTCTGCCCTAGGTCTTCACCACCACAGGCAGTCGCAGCTCTTGTGGATCAGAGGGAGATTTACCACCATGCGACTTTGATACAAGGACGGTGGTGGATCCTGGCATTGGTTTACGCCTAGCTAAGCTTCCTGATGGAAACGCCGGACTCCTTTTCAGCTTGGAAGACCCTGCCAGGGGGTGAATCCCACCACTCTACATCGCTGCCTGACACCTAGGAACACCGTTCAGCCGCGATGAGACTGCAAACCATTGGGAGGAGTAGTATTAGTAGTAATAATAATACTGAGAATAATAATTAGTAATAATTAATAATAATAATTAATAATAGTAATCATAATGATAGTAATAATAACAACAACAATAAAAATGATAATAATAACAGTAATAATACCAATAATGAAAAGATAGAAGTAAGCCACCACTGGAGGGTTTATATTGAGGTGTCACTTGGAAGATTTTATGCCCCCTTTGAACTCTTTTTTAACAAAAAACAAGTAACTATATTGACACCGATTGCACTGAGTTGGAAAAAGTCTTCCCCTACGAAAAGTTCTTCAAAAATAAAATAAGCGTAAGGGCGACGGGACGCTGATGCAATTCTTCGTTCAAGAAAATCTTTCTAATCGCTGACATGCCAATTCTCTTAGTCGCCCTTGCGATAGGGGGCGCGTCCTGATTTCTCATTTCTCCTGAAAATATGTGCCGATCCCGTTTCTTCTCGAGGTTCTTCATTTCCTGGACAGAATTGCACGCAGTAATTGGTGTCGCAGCCTGTCCATTAGGACCACGTGAACAACACGTCTTCTTTGTTTACACATAACGCCCGGAATCTTTGACAAGATCAGCAACAGTGAATGGATCCACGCCGATTTCTAAGTTGGTGAGTGATGCTGTCGACGGTAACATCAACTTTTTTCCTTCGCTAGTCGCTGTGATCGTCTGCACCAGCTTCTAACCTTCTCCAGTGCGATCTTATCGACACGGTATCTCACCCCTGCATGGAGGGCGTCAGCTTTGGAGAGATAGAGGGCTGAGCGGCTCGGAAGCGAGCAACGTTTACCACCGACAATTCCACGCTATTTGAGAAAAAATAATCCTCAAAGACATCCCCCTCAATGCCATGGGTGAATATCGCTTTTTGTTACGCTTCACCTCAAAATACCGATGGTATTTGGTTGCGAACTCAACCATTACAACGACAAGGATGCGGAGATGTGAGCAAAACTCGGAACGTTTGAATTTTCAACCACTACACTTGACAGTTACTTCCACATTGTACCTATTGTTTCCGAAGTTTCACAATTTTTTCTTTGCTGGAAAACTGTCTTGCGGTCCTATTTTAGTGGTGTTAGGATGGAATGAGATATGAATCGCATTCCACTCAGCTTGGGCCTAAGTGTCTATTTTGACGACGACTGCTTCATTCTAATGTTGTCTCACGAAGGATGAAGTGCTTGCTAAACGATGTGTACTATCAAGCGTTCACACTTACCCTCACTCCGACACACACACACACACACCCACGCAACTTCCAGTCTCTGATCGTCCGGTACAATGGGAGAAACTCACTAACATGCCACATCTCGCACAACTGTTTCTCTAACGAGAAGTGGTACACTTGTATACGCTTGGTTTATCACCGAAGCAAGAAGAACACTTTGTGTATTCTCATTTTTGGAGAATTCCTATGATCATATGAGAAAATTCAGCAAGCTTGAATTATTCCACTTCTACCGAAACACTGGAGGATCTTTGTCCTACTACGTTACACCTATGTTTCCATTAACACTAGAAATTACAGGCTTGTTTGAGATTGAGATGGATCCAGAGTTGAACTATAGTCGCCACATTTCATAATTAGTCACCACATCATGCCAGCCATTAGCAACAAAAAACGCAAGATCAGTTCCGTAGTTTCAAGCTCTAGGAAGTTCGCGAGAAGCGTAAATAGTAAAAGCTATAGTGGACCTCTGCATTATATTAAGGACTTCGGCTACTACTTCAACTAGTCAACTTTTTCTAGTGATTCAAACGTCCTAAAGTTAATCTAGCTTTGAAGGAAGTGCATTTTGATGGTTGAGAGCTCTCCTCCACTTTTTTTGAAAAGGGGATTCGGATAACTTCAGAGTTTATTTTCCAACAAGCGATGCTAATGTGGTGTCGAAGGACAGTGATCATTGTCATTCCGTGATAAACTAGATGTTACTGCTTTTCTACGACCGACACTGGATCAAAGTAAAAAAGCAAGCTTTGGCTTGAACTCGCCCAGATACATCCACTCGTACCCCTTTCTTTATTTTCAAACACCGCCTCAGAAATTTCCTAGTGTTACTTTTACGTATGCACGTGACCTAAGTGCAGAAAGCTTACCCTCTTTGCCATCTACCCGATGCCATGGCGATCGTCTCGTCTTTCCAAGTCTCGCCCTCCCATCGACCCAACGCTTTCGATTTCGAAATCCTTCTGATTCTACTCAACCATGAACATTTGCTGTTGACAACTTACGCAATTCAATGGACAGAATTCACAAGTGCCGTTCCGAAGTGGAAATCCACTCTTTCGCATGCCACACTTTGTCACGAAAACATCGCCGGTACCTAGTACGATCGCATAAATGCAGGGCTTAGTAACTCTTTAATTGTTCCAGCTTTTGAAAGCATTGCTTCAATTTCCACCATTTGTTTGATTTTCCGTTATTCTATCAGAGCCGTTGGCTGCTGCTTGCGTTGAAGGACCGCTAACTATGAACTCTCAAGGATTCCTGCCAACTTACAGCAATGAATGCTTGTTATCCCATCAATTCTTGTCATTTCCTCCGTTTTCTTCATACTTAAGAATCTTTGTGTGTTCTCATGATGTATGCCAGCGATTATATTTACGAAAAAAAGGATCCCTTCTCTTTCTTCTTTTATCAGTATCACATGGTGACCCAAATAAAATCGTGTATTCTACTTTCACATGTCCACCATGAGAAGTCATATGCTGTTAGTTTCATCCTTTTTGATTGTTTAAAACCCCATACTGAAGGATATCGGAATGATTTCAAAGATAGGAAGAAGAAAGTTGGTGGGGAAAAGGAACATTTTGATGAAACATTCTTGTGCTGGATAGAATTTCAACTTTAGTCCTTCTTTAGTTACGTTTTCTTTTTTCCGTGTTTTCTTATTGCATGTTTTCAATTTTACATTCCGTGAATGCTCTGTGCATATGATATCGTCGAACGATGCCTTTGCTAACAAATCTGAACATCTCCCTATCTGACTTTTTTGCTTTGAACGAAAAGAGTGGTGCAAAGAGGGTGGCGAAAATTTTCGAAAATTCTCCATTACCTAAGTGAAGCAATCCGAGTCCCACTTAGAGGAGAATAAAGTGTATTTTCTAGAATATATTGAAAAGGACAATATATTGTCGTTTATAAGTGTTCAGCAAGTTATTTGATAAGACCTTCAGCTCTTAGAGATCATTTCGTCTACTGATTGGCTAACATACCATTCCTTATGAATGACCAAAGTGCTAGAGTTGTCCGAAGAACTTTCACGTTACCTTATCTCTTTTTTGTTGTAATAGCTGTTTACTTTCAATTTAGTAGCTCTAAGTAATCTATAAACGAGATGAGATACAGCCATAACTCATATGTTTCCTAACTACATGCTTAAAACCGAGGAAGAGAAGAGTCGCACAGCATTATAATATCACTGAGGAACACATGATGCTTTCGGGGACATTCAGCGATCTATGGGCATGTCCATCGAAACAATGCATTCATTCTCTTTCCTCTTTTTTTTTACCAGATCAATCAACAAAATTTCGACCGGCGTTGTAGAACCGCTGGGTACTGCACGGGCTTATCGAAGACAAACAGAACTATGATTTCTACTGATAGGGACGATAAAGTCAGTTCCCTTTGGTGAGATAATAGTCTTTGCAAATTGCTGAGAACAGAAGAGAGTGAGTCTTGTAACGATAGTACTAAGAACCAATGGACTATTCCAGGATTCAACAAAAGCGGGGATACAAATAAATGCTTAAGCAGAGTGTAGATGTAAGCAGAGTCTAAATGTAGAGCTGGATTAGAATTCGTCGTTTCTAGCAGGAGTCCCAGCGCATCATTACAAGTGAACTGATCGACCCCTGAGATGCTAGAAGAAATGAGTAAGAGCGTCCTGAAATATTGCTGGCAAACAGGTGTCCTTTTTATTTTCACAATTTTCTTTCTAGTGTACAAATAGGATCAGCCTCAGTTCTGATAAAGGAGATTTGATAGTAAGTGTTAAGCTCGAACTTCAGTTTGCAGCAATCGAATTCATTCATAGAAGTGAAGAATCAAGCTTGCTATACGACGGTATTGCACACTTTGGATACATTTCATCTATGGTGTGACACTGAAATTTTTGAAACATCTGTACTTTCCTTACCATTCGGACAGAATGTTAATATCGGGAAACTTTCAGGCTTCAGAATAACGGAAGTACAGAGAGAAAGCGCGACTAGATAGAGCAACTAAGCAAACTAGAGCGGAAAAAGAAATATTGAGTAGGGGATCAAAGTATAACCGCGAATGATCGTTTTCCTCACTGAAGGACAAACGCATGCATCCCATCACGGAGTCCAATGCGGGCAGCCCCATCGAAATGAAATACTGTTCTGCCACTTTCAAGAAATTATCAGTGTTGTGTACACAGCTGATTTTCTAGCGATAAAACTCGCTCTGATTTCACTGATTTTTAGCCGGAATCACAGGGTTTTAGAATCCCATGTATTTTGAAATTCCATGAATGCCAAGATTTTCATTCATCTTTCTTTATAAAGTACTTCGAAGTCCTCATAAAGGCGTAGTGCTACAGTATGCGATTATTTTTTGGAAAAATCCTGCTATGACTATGTTCGTTAGGGATAAAGGATAAACCTTTGGGATGCCCTGAGTATAGGACGATCAAACTCTGAGGGATGCGTCATGCGTTCGACTTTGTCAAGCATCTCTAGAGGTGGTGGAATGCATATCTCACCTATACAGTGATTTGCGTTGGCTATCGACGTATCACGTCAGTGATACCATCCTCGCAGACTCACTCAGCCAACATTTCCGCCTTTTCTTCTTCTTCAGTGTTTCTTCGATCCGAGTTGATTGTCCACAGCCGCTTGCCTGGCTATACTGGCCTTCCCAGTCGCGTCAAGTGGAAGGAATCTCGCTGAGCACCGCTCGAATGATTTCCTCGTTCGGCAATGTTTTTTTTCATTCGGTATTCCATCTCAGAGGATTCGGTTCAGTGCGACTACAAAGACCCATATCGAAAGAAGGAACAACTGTGGACTGTCCACTCGGATCGACGCTGCTCTGAGGAAGGCGGAGACGCCGAAATGTTAGCTGGGTAAATTATTGTAGCAAATTGTTGTTAGCGTATGAATAGAAGAAAATACACTCATTATACGCACCAAGGATAAACGAAAAGTGTTTTTCTAAAGTGTTAAAAGCCTACTTAATTTACATCCAGCATCACTCATCTCATCGAACAACTCTAACAAATACCGTTGAACTTTTTGTGCTCTGGCTTACGCCTAGACATAGGCTGCTTGTCGCCGTTGCTCACCGGAGCTTCTCAATGGATTTCTCACGTTTAAGAGATAAGAAGAGCACCGCACTTTTGCTGAAGTGTCCTTTTTTCACTCTTTTTAAGGAGGCGATAGGGATGAGTAGCTCACCGAACTCTACTGTTCCATAGTTTCGCTTTTGGCTGGACTTCTAAATGCAAATGTCGACCTGCTTCTCAGCTCAGTCAATGTTGATAGAGGATGAAGCACAACGGTAGATCGCAATTCGACACCCAGAAGTAGCCCCAGCCACGATGATACGGCAAATCATTGGGGAAAGCTCATTTATATCTAATTGTGAGAAATGGCTGGAATCTAGATATTTCGAAGTTTCTGCTATCAATGCGGTTTACTTCTCAACGAATGGAACGGCCAAAAAACTTTCTCTTCTATGTGCGGAGAAACCTAGTTTGTTGGTCTTGTTGGGTCCAACTAACTTCTGTATGATTCCTCTCGCAGTCAGTTTCTGCAAAATACTTCCATGAATCTATGCTTAAGAGAAATACAACGAGGTCTCATCACCAAAAACCTATGAGAGACAAAAAAAATTTCTATTTTGATGGGTTCTTCAGATAAGTTTGTCCTCTTTTAAGCTTCACGGTGAGTCACGACGTGATTTCACCATTTTTCGTCTATCGATTTCTTCATCTTTGACATTTTGCGCCACTTGATCCTTCCGCTTTATATCTGTCTTTGCGTTATATCTAAATCTTTGAGGTACAGTGACATGACATTTGTGGTCATCACTTATTCGTGAGACTATGTAAAAAAATGGATCCCATACAGATCAACGAAACCATCGAAAACTGTTTTCGACAGCCCGAAGCTGAACCCTACAGGTAATGAATTTTTGTCAAAACAATGAAATTTTGCAAACCGTGCCTTTTCAACAGTGAGCTCCGCTCTCCCTGCATGTTCATTAACGAAATGCTAGCTTGCGGCGCTATGGTTGGAAATGTGATGGATGTAACTAGGTAACAACGTGGACAGTACCCAATGATTTAATACAGTTTAACCCTTGCGGAGAAGGAATAAATCATAAATCAAATTTGCAGGTTTCGTTAAAATTAAGTGGCAAATGGCGATAAATAAAGGATTGGCATTGCTGGGCTTTGATGTGCAGCTTATGAATGTAGTCGCTTTCGGTCCCTATACAGTCTCTTCCCATACTTTGTTGCTTGAAATATTTCACTACACTTTCATTGTAGGGAACGTTCAAGAAGTCGAATTAAGCGGAATCATTGTTATCCTGGAACTAAACGTTTATTCCATATGTGTGCGATCGCATAGCACGTTTGAGCACAACCTTATTAAAGAACAAGTTATTATCTCATTCTTACTTCATTTTTATTAAAACGAAACCTCTCTGAAGAATCTGCGAAGTCCAGAAATTTTCTTGCAAGATTTTGGCTTCTACTTTTAAGTAGTAGTAAATTCCAACTGTCTAAGGAGACAAGCGAAACGAAGGACCCGCATGGTGTGGTGGTGGACGCGTTAACACGGGAAAGGGTAATGGCGCATTCGCTCCTACCGCAGAAACCTACGGTCCAGAATTTTGCAAATATCTCAGCATCATTGTGCTCGTGTCACACGTGATACCCTGCCATAAGAAATTATAATAGGCAGTAAATAAAAAAGTTAACATTGTCTAAGTTATCATGAACCTTTTTCTTTACTAGTGTCTCACATTTGCTGCACACAGTTATTTAGCATAACATAGTCTGCATGGGCCAGCAAGCAAAACTTACTTACTTGACACTTGAACGGCCCGTCCTCACTAGTTGTGCAGACCCCAGCTTAATCTCCATTTTTTGGAGATTTGCTGGTTAAACCATTAGTGGATCCCTGGAATCCCGAGGTCAGCCTGGCCAAAGTCTGCCCTAGGTCGTCAACACCACAGGCAGTCGCTGCCCTTGTGAATCAGAGAGAATTTGCCACCATGCGACTTTGATGGTGGATCCTGGTATTGGTTTACTCTTAGATAGACTTCCTGATGGAAACACCGGACTCCTTCTCAACTTGGGAGATCTTGCCAGGGCATGAATCCCCCGCTGTACATCGCAGTCTGACACCCAAGAACACCTACCACCCACGATGAGGCGGTAAACCGTTGGGAGGCAGCATGCAGAACCTATTCAAAACATAGAAAGATGAGAACTCAGGCACAAGTCATATTTACAAGTTACTCTTTGTACCATGCAACACTTGAAACACCTGCCTGTCAACTCGTCTTGCTGTCATGAGGCGTCTCCTATACAAATTGAATTCGTTGCTGCTAAACTGCCGGAAATTCAATCGCACCACGATTTTCCTTCGGTTGGAATTTTCAGTGTTTCTTATAAAAGGATTGGTGATTGGAAACATTTGGTTGCATTTATTAAATTTCATAGCGGAGTTGATGGAATTTGAGTTTCACCTCGTTAAGTGCAAATTCAGTTGTCTTGTCGGGAAGAGAAGAACTGACCAAAAGGATCAGCTGTAAAAAGGGAAGACAGCAAAAAACCATGTAACCGGTGAAAGAATGAGGACTCATCCACTTGGAGTTCGTTTTCTGAAGTAAAACTAACCACATCTAAGAAATTTAGGTTATTCTCAACGATGGTAAACGGCTATTTCACGACAGCGCTCGTGATTCTTGGCACTATTGGGAACGTTCATGGAGTAAGACGAGTCCTAATCACCAATCTGGATAAGGTATACAAAATTAAGCAATATCTTTCTACTAGTTAAGCAACAAAGAACGTCCCATGTTTTCAAATGCTTTAATTTGTTCTCAGTAAACATGTGCCATTCACGCTCGAAAATTTATCCCACCCTTCAAAAAAACCTTCTCTGGCACCAGGGTTTAACAATATGTTGTCGTAAAGAGAAGAAAATTACAGAGAAACATTGCAAAGTAGGTTTTCATTCGTCCATTGTTTCAATTCGATACCATTTTGGTTATTTGAAACTCAGAAGGTGAAGAGCGGATACGCAAGATGTATCATCTCATAAAAGCCGTACTACTTCTCTAACCTTCTCATCGGAGCAAAAATCAGTATTACCAACTCATGTGTCGACGACTTCAATGCGAGATTAGACAGTGTCACCGAAATTGAATACAGGATCGAGGGATTGGCAATAGAATTTCGAAATGAAAGTGGATACCCTCTCTGGACCCATGTCCACGCCAATCTCTTCGAAGCAATTCATTACTTTGAGAAGTTGAGAAATCGTCGATGGGAGGAGTTGCCTAATAGCAGTACTAATGGGAGGTCTCTCATGTCCTTGCAAACGAAATATGACTTCTCCTTAACACGTTCATAGTGCAACGTTTCGGTGCTGAATGCAAGCACCGCCTTCCCTTTATGAAGGTTTGATTCAAATTTGAAATATCTCCTGCTGTTATCTAAGAGCATGGAAGCACGAATGACGAGCACATTTTGCATCCATTAACTATGCAGTTGGCTCCTAAATAAAATATCCATAGCGATTCTCTTCGGAAAGCCGAGATAATGGGGCAAGAACTTCTCAGGTAGTCACCACACGTCCGTTTCTGGCCTTTGTAAATAGCACTGAAATTCGCTTCTTGGAACTCGTACTTTTCTATTCAGCGATTCCTTGGAGCTATTCGAAAGGATTGTTGTGAGTAGGACAGTCGCCCCATACGTAACCACGTTAGAAAAAAGCATGTATAATTAGGCGTGTACGTAAGGTGTAAATCACTTCGACGCAATAACGACGACTCTATGCCTGAGTCCACTTGCAGATCTCGACTATTATTTAAAAAAAACTCTTCTGATGATTTTTCAGTATTTTGTCGGCTACTCGTGCGGATGTAGACCATGACTAGGGATCTATTGCAATATACATGGAATCGCTCGCTGCTTTAATGTCGATCTCCGCTTTTATCAAGCGATTCCACTGAGGCGGCAAATTAGTGCCAGACTTGCTTAAGTGGGTAAAAACGCTGGCTAGACAAATCGATCCGTATGGGCGTGCAAGCCACTGTGCAGGCCAAATAGGTATTCAATCAATTCTACGACATATAACTTCAGTGATGCTGAGATATTTGCAAAGCTCCGGGTCGCAGGAGTCTGCAATGGGGAACGAACGCGCTATTATGCTTTCCGGGAGCTAATGCGTTCACCACTACACCATGAGCAACATGTCCTGTCATTAAAAAGAGTAAGCGGTAAATAATAAGTTGAAATTGTGATTATAACTACAGCCTCAGCTTAACTGGGTTCACTGCCGATTTGCGCTCCCCAGCCCGCTGATGGGTGATTGCTGATGGCACTGATCAATAGAACTAGTTGAGAGACAGGCAAAACGAAGGACCCGCATGGTGTGGTGGTGAACGCGTAGCCCCCGGGAAGGCAATAGCGCGTTCGCTCCCCACCGCAGACACTCGCGGTGCAAAGTTTTGCAAATATCTCAGCATCATTGAAGTTATATTTCGCAACATTTCGCAACATACCCTGCCATTTACAAAAAGTAGGCAGCAAATAATAAGTTAAAATTCTACGATATTTGGTAATATCGAATGTGTAGTACATCCTTTAGAGATTGATCAACGCTCAGCCATATAATCAAAATTCATTCCGAGATTCTCATTATGTAGAAACCCCATCAAATTGTTAAAGCTTAAGAATTTACAAGTGAAACATCTTCACCAACTTCCTCAAGCGTCATCTGGGAGAAATGATATGATTAAGGAAGGAAGTGTGGTTCCATATAACGCATTGCAAAGTCTTGTGTTTGTATGAGAATTTACTACTTTTATCCATAGAAAGGGCACGTGTGGCGCAGTGGTTGGAGGCGCCACTGCGACACACACGTGAAATCGATTCCCGCGCCAATGGCACACTAAGCCTTCCAACCCTCCGGGGTCGGCAAATTGGTACCAGACTTGTCTGGGAGGATAGCAACACTGGCTCGATACATCAGTAGGCCACCGCGAGTCATTGTAGAGGCCAGATATGCATTCAATCGCCTCCAACGATACTTAATGAAGTCGAATGCATCGCGCATCCCTCAGGGATTGATCAACGCCGAGAGCTTTATCCTTTACCCTTTTTTATCCATAGGAGCGTACCTCCTTGTTGTGCACAATGAAAAGAAGTTGCCCAACTCCTTCAAATTAAGCTGGTAGCTGTGAATAGATAGGGTTCGCTAACATAATAGATGGAGCCTCTGGGAAGCAATATTACTTATTCGATCAAACCAAGCGTGAATTGACAAGTAGAAATTATTGAACTATTTTCGCACAATAGAAATGGCACTAAATTTATTGAAGTCACTTCGCACTTTTTTTTCTTTTACAGAACCTTCTGCAGCTTTGCATGTGGTTTCATGATCAGCTTCTGTCTTAATCACAAGTTTCAGAAGCGCGGCGTGGTGTTGGCGGTGTCGTTGATCGCGCTCGCCATCTGGGACACGATCCTTCTGTGGTGCGCCTTCTTTTACTACGCGATCCGGAAACTTCCGATCGCCATCAGTTCCGATTGGCTGAACATATTAATGCCGTGGTTCCATCCATTCTCGCAAATTGCAAACACAGCCGCGGTTAGTCATTCGACACCGACCGATTGCTCTGTGTTTTTCTGCAGTTGTAAACTCTCGTCATATCATATCACTCATTCGTTCAAAGGTACAACTTACACACTAGTTGTCACCATGAGCTGGTCGATGTAAACTTTGAGGAATTCACAAGGATGTGATGCTGTGGATACAAGATTAGAAAAAATAAACTAGTTGACATAAGGAATTGTGAACAGCTTTCTTTAGAAGTGGCTCTTTTTTTGGAAGTCGTGAACATGCATCGTATTTAATGACCACTTCTCGCTTTATAGTCAGCTGACAAGCCTGCTTATTTTTGCTAAAGCACTTCAATTTTCTAGACATGGTGTGTTGTTGCAATAACGTGGCAACGGTTCATGGCGACAAGAGATCCGTTTAGAACTCCAAGGTTTGCTTTTTCCTTCCTTCACAACTGTTCTTGATTACAAAAAGTATCGATGGAAAGAAAAGCTCCATGAATTTGATCGTTTCCATAAAATATATGAAGTACATGAATAGATGAAAGCTTAAAAAGGGACGCTGTCGAGGATTATCTACTTGTCTTCAATGGTAGATTCGAAGAAAGCAATCGTTACTGGCGAAGCTTTTCTTCGTTCTGTAGGTATTTGATTACTTACTTGATACTTGAACGGCCCGTCCTCACTGGTTGTGCGGGCTCCAGCATAATCTTCACTTTTTCGGTGATTTGCTGGTTAAGCCATTGTGGTTCCCTGGAGTCCCGAGGTCAGCCTGGCCAAAATCTGCCGCAGGTCTTCATCACCACAGGGAGTCACAGCCCTTCTGGATCAGAGTGGTTTGCCACCATGCGACTTCGATACCAGAACGGTGGTGGATCCTGGTATTGATTTACTGTTAGCTAGGCTTCCTGATGGAAACGCCGGACTCCTTCTCAGCTTGGAAGATCCTACCAGGGGTATGAATCGCCCCGCTGTACATCGCAGTCCAACCTCCAGGAACACCTCCTAGCCACGATGAGGCGGTAAATCGTTGGGTGGAGGTATTCGATTAGCATTATATAATAAGTAGAAAGTTCTTGGCGAACGGATTTGCTCTGAACAACTCAACAGCGGTAGGAAAACACGAAGATTCGCCAGTTTGAGAAAATAGTCAAAATATTCATATACTACTGATGAGTAGTCTTTCACTTTACAGCAAAGCACTCACTAATTGGTAGCCGACTGAACTGAATACTCTTTGCAAGTTTTAATGATCATTCAGAATGGATTGTTGTTTTAAAGAGACTTCGGCTTGTAAGCGCTGCGATTAAGGTGACCGTTGGAAAAAAAAAGCTCGTGAAATTCGTGAGATAAGTTTGGCAGAACACTGTTGTGGCCCGTCACTGGTTTTCTTGATCAACATTTCCAAACGAATAGGATTAAGATTGAAGATTGGCATCTTTAACGTGAACGGAAAACATAGGAAAATGTGTTGTTTTACATGACGTTTTACACTAAAGCCATTTTCCATGCATTCCAGGTCAAAAGCACTGGTCCGGTCGTTCAGAAGCGAGCGCCAAGTCTCGTTCATGTACTGCTCAACCTATCGGCGTCTACTTCGCATGCCTATTGCACTTTCTATTGGAGCCATATTGCTGAATGTTCCAGCATTTTTTGAACTCTACAACTATTTGTGCTACAAGCAAGAAGAGAATCGCATAGCGATATCGGTTGGTGAATGTGCAAAAAGAAACGCCGCGATCGTTCTCACGCGGCCATTCATGATGATATTCCGTCATCGATATCATCGATTGAGGAAAACCTTAACTTCTCATTTCTGAAGCCTTCACTTAAGGTACGACCGACAGCGTTGCGACTGCAGAGCGCGTACTCGTTGTACCGTTTGATCTCACGGATGATTGTGGTCTCAATTGGCCCAAATCTTGGGATTCTGAGTGAGCTGGTATCCTTTCTTTCAGACAATCACATTCTAACAGCAGCTTACTTCAGTTCTGACCCTACTCACCGTCTTTATGTTACGAGGTTCGAATCGCACTAGGAGAAAACTGTTCCAAATGAGTGAGAATTTCCTCGATCGAAACGCTTCGAGGTGAGCAGAAAAGCTCTTCATTGTGCATCTTTTCAATCAGAATTTCCTCCTTATTCATCTGTTATTCTTTCATAGAATTGTTTGCCTTTGAAGGGAAATTCTGCAAACCCTGATCTCTATCATGTTGGTCTCGAAGTTCCTATGTTTTAGAAGTCTGACTTTTGTGGTATGTGACTTCAAGTGGATTTTTCCCCATTTAATACCTTTCAGTGCACTTTGAGTCTGCAACTTTCAGCTCGACCTGGTCGAAGTCACTGTAGGTGTCCACAACTACTATCTCGTTGACGTGTCAAATTTCCTTGTCCTTCTGAATTCGGCCACGAACAGCCTAGTGTTTTTGAAAGCGAGTTCGTGGATGAATAAACGATTCTTAGAGAAGAAGACGATGACGCGTAAGAAAACAGTCTGCGATGCAGGGTGAGTGGATTTTCAAGAAGAATTCGTTTAAATCTCTTCAAATGGGGACCCATACGTATACTTCTGGAAGAACTGATGTTGTACCTTTCCTTAATGCAGCACTGTCCAAAAAATATTGCACTATTACTCAAGCATGTGACCGATGGTTCTCGACTTTTACGTGGGAACTACTACTTTTTTCTTAATTTAATTTACTCTCGATAGCACCGAATTCGTATCATTTTGATTTCCCAGAATGAAGAATGAGGTAAAATAAAAAATCAGTTCTGACGCGATATGCGACATCTTGATGTTCTCCTTTTCGAATAGTACTTATTAATCCCTAGTTTCATGATAAACAAAGCATAAAAAGGATAAAGCTCGTTGATCAATCCCTGAGGGAAGCGCCATGCATTCGACTTCGTTAAAGATCGTTGGAGGTGGTTGAATTCATATCTGACCTTTACAATAACTCGTGGTGGCCAACCGATGTATCGAGCCAGTGCTGCTATCCTCCCAGACAAGTCCGATACCAATTTGCCGATCTCGCAGCGATGGAAGGCTTGGTGAGCCACGGGCGCGGGTATCGGTCCCAAGTGTCATGATATGATGACGATAAGTGCATTTGACAGCTCAAGAAGTTTTTTTAAGTTCCCTCTTACTAAATTATCGTAAATTATGCTGATTCTCGTTTCGCAGATTTCACCTCATAATGCAGCTACGTCTGTTTCTTCCTACTCCATCGCAGAGCGAATTCATTAGGCTTAGTCGAAAATATTTCGAAATTACAAATAATTGAGTGTAAGTGTAGCGATGTCACCCTTTTGAACTCATGGACTTTTAGCGAAGATTACCTAAACCTTCTTAACAAGATCTATGTTGTGTTATGCTCTCCTATCATTGCTTACCTGTATATTAGGTTGTTTAAAACTAAGCGTCGGATTTACAATTTCATTTTTTTATATGCGTTTAAACAAAAGTTCTTTTTGTTGCATTCTGTGATATTATGCGTGCGTCATTGCAAAACTCATTCTAGGAACTTTCGCTTCGTATATGAAGTACAATACGAACTGTATTTTCGAGAAATTTTACGGCTGAGTAACTGAAATGTCAAAGGACCAACTTCGACAAGTCCAGTTCTATAAATTCAGACTCAGACCTAACGTGCACGGAGGAAATAGCTGGTCAAAAAAAATTTGTAATGGCGAATGTTACGATGAAGTGGAGGGTAATTGCGAACGTGCTTCTGTTATTGACGGCGAAGAACTCGAAGCTTCACTGTGAAGTAGCACACGAAAAGTTGCTCGGGAACTTGGAGGACTTTCGGAACAACTCGATGCAAGCTTTTCATTTGTTTCGAGCACATGAAAATTACTGGAAAGTTGAAGAACGTCGACATATGGGTGCGGCTCGAACTGAATGGCAATTAAGAAAGTTGCCACTTTGAGATATAGTCGACGCTTCTGGGCGATCACAGCGGCCTCTTTTCCGATCATATTGTGATGTACGATGAGGAATGGATCCTCCATGAAAACGCTGCACGTGTCCGACAAACGACACAATGGTTATGCGAGCTGGGCTACGAAACGTTGTCTCATCCACCATACTCATCAGACTGGCTTGCTGACCGTCGCTTCCTCACGCATACTAAGAGGTTTCTGTGTGAGAAATGCTACAATAATCAAGCCGAGGCCGAAACAGCTTGCAACGACTTCATCGCCTCCAGACGCCCAAAATTTTGAACACTAGATACAATTAAACCTGTTTCTGTTGTAAAGAATGTGTCGACCTAATGTTTGCTATTTCAATAACAAAGGTAATTTTAAGCTGAGATATGCTATTTTAAAAATACACGTTGAAATCCTATATATACATGTTGAAATCCAATATTACTTTTGGAATAACCTAATATGACCTCGTAATTCAGAATAAATAAAAAAGGTGAAGCTCTGGCTTTGATCACTCCTTGAGAAATGCGCCATGCATTTGACTTCATTAAGCATCGTTAGTAGTGACTGAATGCATATCTGGTCTATATACTATGACTCGCGGTGGCCAACCGATATGTCGAGTCAGTGCTGCCATCCTACCAGACAAGTCAGGTAGCAATGTGCCGACTCCGGGTGAGATGGAGAGATTGGTGAGCCTTGATGATCTAACCCATGTTTATTGTAAGACACCATTATCCTCTGCGTTACACGTGCCCCTCAAGTGCATATATAGGCGTAGTATTCATTCGGCAACTTATGAGATGCCTGATGATGTTGGATGCCATGACGTATCCCTTAGGAAGTGACCAGTGTCGAACGCTTTATCCTTTGTCATTATAACTTTGACTAGGAATTCGTTTGTTAGCAAAAAGTAGATTGAGAAGGAGAATTTCTTATGGGAACATTTTATGCGAGAATTTCGTGAGGGAAAAGGCTGCAGAAAATTTTTAAAAGAAGTGGATTATACTGTTTCGTATCTTCGAAATAGGTTCAGGGGGAGCTGATTTTACTTTGAAAAATGTAGTTTAGTTGCTCAGCCAATGAAATGAATTTTAGTCAGTCATTTTTAAGAATATCCTCATTGATTTACTGGTCTTGAAGAAGTATTAAATGACAAATGAAACAATATTAGGGAAAATGCATTGTTCAAAAAAATTGGGTATAAAATTTATCTGGTTGCTCGTGGGATAAATGATTCTACGCGATTTATGTCATTTATCCCAGAATGTTACCGTCATTCAGGCAAGTTCTGGGTGATCGTTTGAGCATCCTGTCCTCATCGTGGCAACAAGCTGTGGCGTTGAACAACGATAATCCCGGAGTTCGGATACTGTACTCGATTCTTCGTCGCCAACCGACTCTTTTTGCTCTGTTCAGAACGCCGAGCCTGGTGCTCTACGGCAATGAGAAGGTGACTTTTCTGATAGTATGGGAGCAAGCTGAGAAAAATCTTTTTCATTTTCACCGCTGTCGCTGGTATATTTTTTTAACTTAATTGGCAAGTCCATCAAAAGCAGTTTATTCTACGACGTAGCTTCTAAGCTATCCACAAGCGTCAACGAATTCTCTAATATTGCATTCTCTTGTCCAATGCTTTCAGTATCCACTGGAGTAAGCACCGTTAAAGAAACATCCAAAGAATGACGTCTAATTTGTCACTTAATTTAAAGTAGCTGATGGAAAAAACCAGTAGTTCATTTCGATACTTTGCCACCACAACAATCCACAGTCTGCTCTAAGTAGCTTTCCAGCTCGTATCGTTTTAGTTTTAAAAAAAAAGAGACGCGTTCAACTTAACGTTGCTCAATGTGCTTTCTCGCCATCTTAGACAGGCCTTCTCCAGATGCAATGTAATGTGGAGCGGAAGCTCTTTTCTTCGGCAGCTTCACTGAGGTTAAAAAACGCATTCCATAATCCTTTCTAGATAAACCAGTCAAGTAGCCTCCACCAACATATGGGTAGCCATACAAGATCCCATAGAGATTCTAACCTGTTCCTTTTCTAACTTTTCTCAAGTTCTGTTTTCTCGAAGCACAAGTTTGGTAGTTTTCTTTTACAGACAGAAGCAGAAGTGTTCGCTTTGTTTGCCAATGGCAACACATGGAATGTTAACGTTATTACCAATATCAAGTAAGTTATGAGAGCCGTAAAGTCCTTCACCTCTAGAGTGCAGTTTTACCACAATGAAAAAATGTGGTGATCGTCACAGACAAAATAAAAAAAAGTTAGAATGTTGTGTACTTTAACAAATATACGTAGAATTGGACGTGAAGTGTGTTCATTTGGGGTCTACAAGGTTAAGCAATGCTAAATTCATTTCAACGGATGTCGCCTCGAGAACAAAAACAAGGAGAAGAATCAGCAATGTCATTGGTCGGTATTGTGCTCTAGTATGACGGGCTTTCAATTTAACTTTTTCGTTTTCGCAACATATACACTTGCTAAAAAATCTTACAAAGTGTGTAGACATGTGCGCCACCAATGACGGCAGGCTTATTTTATCCTTGGTCCGAGAAAAGTTGCTTTTAATTATACATCTATATACGTTTATATATTGGAAAAATGTTAACAAACTGTTATATTCGGATTAATAATCGCATTTATTACACGTGCTTGGAATTTTCACTGAGCTATAAGGATTCGTCCTTTAATTTATAAAAAAACTCAACCCCCTTCTTTAACCTTATACTATAGTGCGCTTACTTTATCTTCGCAGGTTTATGGAAGTGGCTGAGAGGATCACGGCATTCATTGGAGAACTACTACAAATAATGAAGGACGGAAAACCAGATGAGGTGCAGTTTTTTTACAATTTCAAAAGTACAGTTCACGACAGCAAAATGGGCCATAACGGAATCAGCCTCTCTTTAGAAAGCAGTACGTCAACACGTCTAACCAAGTAGTTGTTTGTAAAGAACTCGTCGGGCGATGAAACAAAGTGGAGTTGAGCATTCTATTATAATCTGTCCAATTTTAGTTTGACTCCACCAAGCTTAAATTCCAAGCGTTTTAATAAGTCAGTGTTTTATTTTTGAGCAGACACAAGGCTGTTAATGACGAGATTTCAAAACTTGCTGACGTTTTGCAGTTTTGCCTTTTTCGTAGCCTGCAAAAGACAAATTGACATGCGGTTTACTCGGCCAAGCGCTTTCATAACGCAAGTAGAAAAAAACTAAGGGAGAAAGTTGTTGGTTAGAATTGAACTATTTAGATTCATATAGTATTCGTTAAGGGCTGAAGCACTTTCTGTAGGCCAACTTCGTATTTAAGTCCTTAAGAAACGTTATGTAGATGTAACATGGAAATAACAACGCATCTCAAATTTGATTCTCTTTTGCTATATGCGACCAAGTTGAGGTGTGGTGAAACCCAGTCGAAGGCAAACCATTACCAGGAACCAACACCCTCATGGTATCAAACTCGCATGGTGGCAAGTCTCCCTCTGATCCACAAGGGCAGCGACTGCCTATTGTGGTGACGACTTGAGGCAGACTTTGGCAAGGCCGACCGCGGGTATACATGGAAAGATCACGGCCAAACTAGCAAAGTTTCTAAAAGTAGATATTATGCTGGGCCCGTACAATCAGTGAGGATGGGCCGAACAAGTATCCAAGTAAGGGCGGAGAGTTTGACTTGTAGTCCACAAATTACATTCACATGTGTTTAACCAAGAAGAACCGTAAAAGATAAGACAATGAAGAGCAAGACTGAAATCTGGTTTAATTGCTAGCCTTTTCGACTCTCTCTCTCTTTCTCTCGCTTTCTCCCTCTTTCTGTTTTTGCTCGCTATAGATAAATTTCTCGCGCTTATCTTTCCATATTGATGAAGTAAACATTCTGTGAAACTACAGTGAACAACTAGTGACCTACCACCACGGATGCATTCAAGATAAGTGGCGTATCAAGACAAAAAGTTATGACATTTCTACTGCTGACGACTTTCTACCTTCGATCCTCACCGAAAAACCTTTATTATTGATGAGAAGCTATTAAATCTTGATGGAATAAATGTGGGATTATCTCATAAAAAGCTATTAAAAAAGCATATCCTTTCTTATTCCTATGAAAAGAATGGGAATTGACTTTGAAATAAATAAACAGTTGTGTACTTCCTGCTCTTTAATATTATTAGAGAATTACAGTACGTCGTAATGCGAATACGACGTGTCGGCGCTGTTCACTTCCAGCACGGCCTGCAGTTTCCATCCATCGTGTGGAGGGAGTTTAAGTCCAGCATCATCGGCATCATCTCGGAGTGTGAATTCAGGAACAGTGATGTGAGTCCTTAGTACAAGCCAAACATTAGGAGAAGCGGTGTTGCATAGTTCCTGCTAGGCTGAATTTCCCGCTCGAACGACGCTGTACTTTACAAAACCAGACTTATATACATTTTTTCTCTTTGTTCTGATATTAGTCGTCTTGACTTGAAAGCAAAGAAAGTATCACTTCCACTAAATATTAAAGGTGCTGCCATAAGCTGATACCTAGGAGGGAGGCACTTCGATTTTTTTGAAGTCAAAATACTACAAGATTTAAGAGAACACATTATTGGAGGGTGGGTAGGTCTTCTCAACCGTCGTTACTATTCTTGTCCATAGTTAATCGTTCATTTGGCCGTGAAGTACTCGATAAGTGAACAGATTCATTTAATGGCGTCCTTTTCTGTTAGTTATGCAGAAAACGGAACAAAACTTCAAGAAAAACTTTAGAGAAGATTTAGAAAAATTTAGAAAGCTAGTGGGAACGACGATGTACTGTCATATTAATGAACTATCAATATGAAATCGATCATTGGACGAGAAAATGAATGGAATCTTCTTTTCGACATGAATGGAAGATTTACCCACATAACAGCTATAGCCAGTATACCGTGGTCCCACCCACTAACTCTTAAGAGATCAGAAGAAATTCAAACTAGGATATCTTCAATCTCTACTTTTCTTCCCTATCTTCCGTATCAGAATATGCCGACCCAACTTTGAAATTTTTCTTTATCTGGAAACTGTTGTAAGATTTTTTAGAAGCAAATTTAAATAATTCAAATTCAGGTTCAAGTTCAAATCTAAGTAATTTAAGTAGAAGTGTGTTGAATATTGTGTTGAGTTTCAGTTAGCTGAGTGTTTTTCCAAAAAGACCGGAGTCACTCATTCATCCGAAAAAGGATAAAATGTTCTCCTTGCTGATTGGATCTCATTCAGGAACGAGAGGCCGCTTTGGATGCGTGGAATGTTTTTACGTCGTTCATTATTCGTGAAATGAAAATGGGCACATGGGCTATGGGCGACACTCTGGCCAGCGTTTCATGATCTGAGCCTACCAAATTCGCCAGTGGTCAGGCATTAGCTTTTGTACAAAACTGTGAATTATTACGTTGTAATCATCTGTGTATATGTTGATTATATCAGCCTTGAACATTATTACTGCACTATTTCAACTACATTGGAGGTAAGAACTAAAAAGAACTAAGTCCTTTTACCCAGTCCAATATTAAGTTTCTTGTTGTAAATACTAACAAACCGTTAAAATCTGGATTATAAGGCCATATAACAGTAATCTATTTTAAGCTGGTGTTTCCCTCTATCATTGTACGTATTGCGTATGCGAATGCTTACGGCCCTGTGTTGACGAGCAAACGGGTTGTCCTCTTTTTCCGATAGCGGGCTTAAGTGCTTCAGCTTGGATTTTACTAGAGTTTCAAGAGAAAACGTCACTGTAGTTCGCCATTCTTTTATTCGGGTACTTGATGCGCCTTCATACGCTGTGTCAACCCATTTATATGTATTTCTTGTTTTTGTTTCGTTCACGTATTTGTTAGGAGACTACTACTGCTGCCGTTGAAAAGTAAATTACTGAACAATACAAAGTCGTGTTCTATTCCAAGGGCGATTACCTGAATTCGAACGACAACGGCAATCGTCCCAATAAACATCGTCGTACTTGTTGCTTTAACAGTTTTACTCATAACAGAGAGCTCTCCTACTTATTAGAAAGTCACCTTGTAGGTCATAAAAATGTTATAGGATTAAATGTAATCGAATAGGAGAAGAATTCACGAACTCCTACCCATTATGCAAGTTATCGTGTAACGCCCTAATAAGGAAGCAAATCTATACTCACCCAATCCCGCGAAAGCCGCAGAGTGTTTACCGTAACCTGATCGTCGATGAAAATTTGGAACGCTCCCATGTCGCGGAACATGACATCGTCCTAAGCAGTATGCTGGAGAATTTCTATTTATATATTTGAGATGCGGTCTTATTCCTGGAGTGATCGACCTAAGGTTACCATAAGTTTTTCAAAAAATTTGCTATTAGCACTGAACATTAGGAAATTACTGCGAATTAAGTGTAATTTTAACTGGGCGCATGTGGTGCAGTGCGCCTTGCAACACACACGTGGAATCGATCCCGGCGTCCATGGTCCACTGAGCCCTCCATCCCTCCGGGGTCGGCAAATTGGCACCAGACTTGTCTGGAAGGATAGCAGCACTGGCTCGACGCATCGAGAGGCCACCGCGAGTCATTGTAAAGGCTAATTATGCATTCAATCACCTCCAAACGATGCTTAATGAAGTCGAATGTATGGAACATCCCTCAGGGATTGATCAACGCCGGAAAATTTACCTTTTGTTTTACCCTTTTAACTGTAATTTTTGACGTGTTTAGCGCAAATACTAGAGGTGCTCGGCAAGAGTCGCTGGATCGGTAGTTCATTCTATCCGCACCCCAGGCCACTAAGTGTTCCAATCCCCCAAGGTTGGCAAATTGGTAACCTAGTTTTCTAGGAGGATAGATAACACACCCTGATGCATTGATAGGTGATCTTAAGTCACTGTGCAAACCAGGTGTATTCAATCACGTCTACGATGGTCGATGAATTTAAAAACATGGAATACGTGGAATCCGTAAGGATCAACGCCGAACGCTTTGTCTTTTTTACTTTAACATGTAATTTCCACGTTTCGAAGAAGTATCTTTTTGCAAATAGTGATCAGCTTAATAAAATAGGACTTCTGAACAACGTTGAGCAACGGCCAGCATCATATCCCGCTTTAAAGCTACTTAGTGCCCTTTCCTAGAAAAAACCTTGCTATCTTTACCGAAGAATGTGGTGTATTTGTTAGGCAGAAGGTTATTTCTCTGAGATAAAGTAGTTTCTTGCTTTTAAAACTAACGCCTGCTGTTAGAAAAAAGGATTTAAAAAATGTTTGTATCGAAACCAAGGACTTCCTTTAAAACAGCTGTAAAGGTGCGCCTCATAGCATTCCATCTGTCGTTTCCCGTATGTCCAGTAGGCTATAGTTGCAATCGAAGTATAACAATTGAATGAACACATCGACCAGTAAAACTCACTTTCGCACCAGGCACTTGGTTCATATGCAACAGAGGGCGTTCGTCGAGTAGCCAACTTGCAGGATCACTTAATGTGACCATAATGAGTAATGTTATATAATTTACAGTAACAGTAATAGCTTTATATTTCGGCATCAAAGCCTACCTGAATGCAGCAAATACGGAAGTGGATTGAAAGAACACCTCTGAAATATCACCGGATGACCAACATGTGTTTATTTTTATTGAGCTTACACAAGGTCAAAATTACCAGGTAAATCTGAGCGAAGCGCGCAAAATGACATTTTTTAATGGCATTTCTATGCTATAACACTGAGGCCGGCTCCACAATCGTCATGAACGAAGGGATTAATTCAAAGGAGTAGTAAACAGAATGAGAGGCCAACTAATGACATCACCAATCAATAAATTGCTTCAAAAAGCTTAAAAAAGGTTACAAGTCAAATGATTTGTAAAAAAAACCGCTAAATATATGCGTCACTAACTCTCGGGACTTTTTCGTCGAGTGCACTGCCAACGACTTTTCTCGCCAAGAACCGAGTCGTCCGAGAAGATGAGGTTGCCCGCTTGAGGTAGAATGATCGACGTCACCTGTAAAGTCAAATTGTTCAGTAGTTGACAGCTTCAGTAAAAAGCGTGAGTACACTGCTTTCGCTAGCTTAGCTTTACTAAAATAATAATGTTTTTTTATAGCAAGGAATGTCTACCTGTTCTCGAACGCCTTTCTTACGCAACAGCTCCTGTTTTCGGTCAAACTATTAAATATTCAAGAATTGTTGTACCACTTTATCTGCTGTCGAGATACCTGATCATGCTGCACCAACAGAAAAAAACATTCACAACTATGTGATACTGTTAAAGAGAAAAAGAAGGTCTTGATTAAAACTTATGCTGCTTCATGATAAAACTTGGCCCCCAATCACATCTTTTTCAATTTCGTCTTATACGGCGCGTCTTCACATCAACTGCGCGGAGCCAAGCACTTTTCACATTCGACTCGTTTGGTCGCATCCGTCATCCACGAAACTCTTCTTCCAACTTTTTAAGTTTGGCTTACTTGAGGATTTTCATTTCATCTTTAATGTCGTAGAATGCTGGTCGAGTTGCTTCTCCTTGGAGTCCTGGGATTGCAGATGACCAGGGCTGACGCGTTCCCAATTGGATTTCAAAGAGTGAGTTTTTCCCTGGACAAGTCCGGTACCAATTTACCGACCTCGTAGAGATGAGGGGGGTTGGTGAGTACGGAGCTGGATCGAACCAGCACCGCGCTCTTGATGATCGGCATCACTACCATTGTGCATTCTACACACCCTTCTGAGTTTTCAGATGAGACTTAGATTAGTTAATTATAGTTTCCCACTGCTTCTCGTGCCACGGGGAAAGGAAGGTTGCTTCTATTAACGAGTTCACGATAAAATTTACAAGGAAAAACCACCTAACATTTACAGGCCACTATTTAAGCAAGGACATACTAAAATACCTTTCACCATACGAGAAGGCAAAAAAGCACTTCATTATCACTTGTGAGCGTGTCTACAGTCAATTAATAAATCGTCGTCTAACTGAGCAAATTTCGGAAACTGAAAGGGGAGCAAATTTTCAACTTTTCAACCGACGAAGTGTTCATAACTTCGAAATTATTGAGGAAAGATTTTCTCACCTGTAAACTTTCGTCAAGAAATGTGACAGTCTTCTTGTTCTCTTCGAAGATTATGGTGTCACCTGAATCATTGTTTTTCCGAGATTCCAGAGTACACAGCACGATTCGAAATGATTTTTTAAGGGATTTTAGAGATGTAGAGATAAATTTTTCCCTTCATTTTATTAAAATTATTGTAGTTCTGGGGTGCAGTTAGCCTAGAGCATAGAAGCGAAACAGTTAAAGGACTACTCCGCTTGTTGCCGTTGCAAGCATTGCCGGCCTTGATCACTGATTGTTCCTAACTTAAAGTGAGAAAGTGCTTGTTTGGCTTCTATAAGTTGTGTTCAGATGAAAAAGAAGAAATGTAGATCCCAAAACAGCTGTTACTGCTTAGTAGACAACAGTGCATGCACGACAAATAAGCCTTGTCGGCTACAACTGAGTAGAAACACTGAAGCATCGCCTCAAGTCCGCCTACTCCACCATAGATTTGTCCTTTATGATCCTCATTTCATTGTTGCTGCTTTAGTTATTGCACTAGAATTCAGTTATTGAGCTCCTCTACTCACATAAATAATGTTAGCCACATCTCAAAACCGACTTTTCTTTAACCTCGGTATGACTAATCAATATGTATTCTTTCTTTGATTAGCTTACGCGAGCTCGATATACTGTCTTTATTAGTCTTACTATATTCTTAATTAATGCTAGCTTATTAAGTCGTCGTCCTACTTATTAGTAAAGATAGTATATCAGCCGCGTGTATGCTTATCAAAGAAAGATATAATGTTAACCACTGATGCATTTAACGAACATGCTTCTCTACCAATTGATGCATTAAGGTTATTCTTATCCCTTCATACAATTTCTATAGTATTAATAACATCGTATCTTTTTTTTGGCTTCCATTCTTAAACATCCAAATAAAGCTCTCAGAAAGTGGCTATATAACAAAATGGTATCGTAAGCCAAGTAGTAAGAACATACTAGTTCACTACCTCTCCTCTCATCCTTAACACATGAAAAAAGCACTTATCAAAAACATGTACCGTACGGCAAAAAATCTGTGCACAGGAGAAGAGGAAAGGAAGGAATCGCAAAACCTGGCACGAAAAATGGCCATTTCCAATGGCTACGACGTAGAAGCCATTCGGGTAGGACAAAAACGTAGGGCAGTTCCCCAAAATAATGCTTCGGACGTCAGTAAAATCCCTTTAAAGCTACCCCTTCATATCAAATGATATAAGTTACGCCATTAAGAGATGCTTAAGAAAAAGTGGTCTTGAAAATTATGTGGCGATTATTTACATCTCACCCAATACGCTACGCCGTCAGTTAGTTCGCAACCGTCTCTATGATCGTTTGTGCAGCTCAAAAAACTGTATGATTTGTCCTAACGGGAGAGACGGGGGATTGCATGAGGTCAGGTATAATATACTTGATCTCATGTAACGCATGCGGTGAGGAATATATTGGGGGAAACGGGTAGACCACTTTGTGTCCGCATAAAAGAACATCTAGATGGGAAGGCTAAAATTCGTCAAAACAGTCCTCTAGGTACGCATAGGGCACAAAAAGCACAACGGCGATGATTTTGAAGTGACTGTACGGGTCCTAGCGCAGGAGTCGAAAACATCAACGCGCAAAACTCTTGAAGCGTTTTGGATAAATTTCAAAAAATCCGAGGATGAACCGGAAAGACGAATGCCTCACTATCACACGTGACCTGGCGCCCTATTTCAAAATGATATTTTGACCCCGGTGTGTGTCGTGCTCTCGACCCCACGTGAACAGCGCGTGGGCCAGTCCCACTCGTTACATCACGGTGAGTAGCCTTTCAGTATGACCGTGGCATCCTAACCCACCATCTATTTGAAAACTTTGATCTTCATTAAAACTTTAGCCTTTTACACCGAATAACTAAAGTATTCTAATATAAAATACGTCCAGGCTCTGAGGAAGGCGAAATCGCCGAAACGTCAGCCATCGACAAACAACACCAACAACAACGACAACGTCAACGAACACCTATACCAACCTCGGATCAGCTAAAGAAGATCAGTTTATAAGATCACATAAATAAATATATCAACTATCTATGCCGAGGTTTATAGAAAGTCGGTCTTTTGAGTTATCATCGTATCGATATTGTTGCATTAAATGCTTTGTTTATATGAAGAATTAACTACCTAATTTTGAGGCTCACCCCTGTGGTCATTACGAAAAGTCCTGCGTGAGATAAATCATGAGGAATGCAGCATTATACATTGAACTAGCTGTAAATCTGCTCCAGCAGTTAATTCAACGAGCTAGATCCTGTTGAAGTAGCTAACAAAAGAATTTTCACGTGAGATTAATCTCTGACTTGCAATAACTTAGCGCGCGCCGATGCAAACGACGTGATCCGAGAGCAATCGTGATCACTCACCTTGGCACGGATAGTCGACGTTTAGCCAATTACTCAGTTGACTAATCCTCGTGCTACCGCCAAATACGAATAGTCTGGCAGTGGCGTCTTCGAACGAAATTAGGCAAAGGAATAGGGAAAGGAATGCCATCCAGATCTAAAACGACTAAGTATGAAGTGTTATGGTTGCAATACATTTCAGAATACGTAAGACAGAATTCGTTTTGAAAACAAAACAAAAGAGAACATGTTCATCGACGTCTCAGATTGTCTTCGGCTTATCGTACTCACCAACACCTTGCAAAAAAACAGGCACTTGTGCGGAATCATTTTTGTTTTCTCTTAAAAAGAATGAAGCAGCGGAGAAGTAATCATTTGCACAGCGTTGTGTCGATGACTTGCTTGTCAACAAAATGGCCAGTACTGACGACCAATCTGTCTTCTTTGAGGAATCAAATGTCTCGTTGAAAAAAATAAGCTACGCTTTCTAAGTTGTGAAGCTTTCTCACTGTTAGGTTTCAGTTGCAAAGTGGCAGAGACCTTTTTTGCTTCGTTTTCGCACGCTTGAGTTCCATGTAGCTCAACTTTCCATGACAAAGCACTGCACAAAACTATGTGGAAGGACAAAGGGACTATCTACCTCGGCCTTTGGAAAATCACATGTTAAGAAATAAGACTAGTGAAAGTTGTTTCATGTTTGAAGAATAACCTACTTGAAAGTATAATGAAACCACCCTTTCTTTACTTGGAAGAGCTTTGTTTGATGACCAAAATAACAAATTCAATACGAAGCTACATTATTTCCTCGAAAACATTGATATTTTTAGTCAAGAAGAATTTCTTGCAAACAGACACAATATTTGCTGATTTGAACTGATGGAAGCATTCAGTCATGAACTTCCAACGAAAACATCCCAGATGAAGTCACAATTTGAGTTTTTGGATAGTTCTCGTTCTCTAAAGAATTTTCACGGCTTAGTTTAACCCGTTTTTCATTTTCAGATGCATAACTTACTAATTCCTTTTATTTTCATTTTATTTGATCTGTCTTCACGTCTACTGTGCAGATTCCAGCACTTCTCACATACAATTCGTTTCCTCGCATCCATAGTCCACAAAGATTCTCCAAGTTTCTACGTCTGGCTTCGCTTGCTGCTTGAGGATTTCCATTTCATCCTGAATGTCGTAGAATGCTGGTCGAGCATTTCTCCTTGGGGTCCTGAGATAGCTGGGCTGGAGCGTTCCCATTTGGATTGAGAGTGATTTCCTCCCAGACAAGTCCGGTACCAATTTCCCGAACCCGGAGTGATGAGAGGCTTGACTGATCCGGAGCGGAATCCAACTAGCACCATGACCATGATGACAAATTACTAATTAGTGCTGAGGTTTTCAAGTCGACATCAATTCTACGCCTCATGCACGTAATCTCAATTTTTTTCATAAGTTCAATTTGTAATTGGATAATGAGCAGAAAAGTCTTGCAATATTATAACAGCCTGCGAAAGAAAGGGCATCGAGGATTCCACTTTCTCCCAAAGCCGTCGCCAGAACGAAGAGTCAGAGTTGCGTGCACCCTTGTGCTGCGTGCCAGCAGCGTTACTAATGAACACTGTTGCTGAATCGATGCTAATCTTCACGTGCACTAGAGAACCTTCGACCAAAACGGGCCGATCTCAGATCTGGTTCCCATCGATAGTAAATGGAACATAATAGAATCAAAAACCATCGCTCTGATAGGATAATAATGAGACGTAATTGCTGAAGAAAACCTTTTATATACGATCTTTTCATAGTTCACTTCATTTTTTCCACAGCTCGTTAGTGAATGTTTATCGCTACAGCCGTTTGAATAACACTTGAACAAAGAATGAAAACCTGTGATCACACATTTTACTTCTATCAAAGGAGCAAACAGCGAGAGCACACAAAAAATAATTTATGAAATTTATTAGCTCCGAACGGCTTCCTATATTCTATGCACAAAAAGACTTCGGTACTCTGAAGAGTCCGGAAGAAATAGGAAAGAATGACGTTGGAAAACAATGCGAAGTACAGGAACGTGATTAAGAGATGGCCTACTGTTCTACCAACTGTTGTGTAATCTGAGTGCCCGCCACTGTCTGATAAACATCATGCAGGTAGCTATAAACTATTTAGCCTTCCACTTGTTGACCACTCAACTTCAATGAAAGTAACATGTTTATTCACCCAAGGATGCCACTTATCTTGCTCTTAGATTTTCCTTCAGGCACAGAATATTAGAAAATTCTTCTGCAATCCACCTGAACTATTAGTGCTCCATGCAAGAAAGGCATTCATATTAGTGCATACAGCATAACACGGACTAGAACATAACGAAGAACGGTCGACTTCGCTTCCATCGTTTCGATAGAAAGCCTTTTTCACTTTGGAGACGGTGTAAGATGCTTGACCGCTATGCAAGAGCGAGCACGTGCAGGCAAGGTCGCTGAAGCCGGCGCCAGTCAAAAAAGTGTGCAAGGTCTTCATTGTTACAAACTTTTGAAGAAAGGGAGTCAAGAGTGCCAGCGTAGAGTGATGGCTACGTGGAGACACAGTTACACTACCACATGCAAGAATGAGGTGGATATGCATCCAGGCCGTCAGTTACTAAGCTGGAACACGCCGACGACAATTTCAAATGCGCTGAATCAGGCCTCTGCTTGAGTGCTGATTGAATAACGGTGTGCTACAACAATGCGTTAAAATGAGTATCGATTACAGTCGAGCAGAAAGATAGGAAATTTTGGCATAAAGTTAATTTTAGCGGGCGCATGTAGCGCAGCAGAGGTGCTCTGCAACGCACAACTGGTCGTTGCTCCGATCCCTCACCCCAGGCTCCCCAAGTCTTTTATCCTTCAAGCTCACTGAAATGGTACCAGAGAATAGTCTGGGAGAATAGCAACACTGATTTGATACATCGACAGGCTACATCAATTCATTGTTCAGGTCACATATGCATTCGACCACCTCTAACGATGTCTGCTGATGTCGAATGTATGGCCTATCTGTGTAGTTTAATCAATGCTGAATGCTTACCTTTTCTCAGCCAACTTTAACAGAAGGGCAGAAACGAGCCTCCATTCTATTCTTGGTAGTATGTGGCAAAAAACGTCATCTCTGAGATCAATGAAATGATTTCCCAGATCTAGCACAGGGTGTAGCAATATCTCAAAAATCTACGTTCCTTTAACCTCGGTATCACCAGTCAACACATATTCTTTCATTGGAGCACGAGGTTGATAAAAAAAATTATTCGGCTAACATTTTGGCGCCTTTGCTTTTCTCAGAGCCGAATTGGTTCGAGTCGACTGCCCGCAGTTTTTTCTTCTTCCGAATGCTATTGCTCTGTGCTAGTAATGATGGCAATAGTTAGTAATGATACCGACTACTGCACCATGGATTATCCGGAGAAAAACGAGTTATTATTAACAGACAATTACTACTGTCCTGTATAAAAGAGCACTGGCGCGTGAGGTTCTTCATTCATTCGAGTGGTGCTCCAGCGGAATGGACCAGATGAGATCACGAAGAGTACTTTCGTAAGAAAGAAGAACTGTGGACGATCAACTCGGATCAATCCGGGATCTGATGAAGGCGTAGGCGTCGAAACGTTAGCCTAACAAAATCTTTTACAAGCCTCGTATTAGCATGTCAGTGAAAGAACAAAGGTTTTCCATAACGTTAAAGGAAGTTTCCATAACGTTAAAGGAAGTTTTTATTACTTAGTCTTCCGTTTAAGCAACCGTAAAGCTAAGCGCTTGATGAATTTCCACAGCAT
Source organism: Angiostrongylus vasorum (assembly GCA_018806985.1). Classification (NCBI taxonomy): domain Eukaryota; kingdom Metazoa; phylum Nematoda; class Chromadorea; order Rhabditida; family Metastrongylidae; genus Angiostrongylus; species Angiostrongylus vasorum. Next base: position 1,091,382 of record JADANN010000099.1, on the reverse strand, counting down.
GAAAAAGAGCTGTTTGTTAAATGAATAAAGTTCGCATGCATCAGAAGAGATTTTGCAATAGGCGCCAAGTTTTAGGATGTCGGGCCAAAAAGATGGTCAAATCTTTATTAAATATTCTGTATTGGGAAAAATTACTTAGGATGAAATGTTAGGCAAGTGCAAAAATTGCATTGTAATTTATACATTTTAAGAAGCAGATAAATCAAACAGTGCTTGTTTACTGCAGTGGGATGGCGTGTTTAAGTGACACCATCTGCAATTCCTCAAAGTAACACGATTGCGCTCCAAGAAAGAAACGTCGAACTTGGTTTCAGCTTAGATGAGCTTTAAGCGAAAGCAGTGTCCGTTGCATGTCCATACCCAGGAACATTCGAAGATAGAGGAAGATAGCACTCAATTACTGAAGAGATTCTCAAATAGACAAGTTTATAGAAAACAGTTATTTTAGCGCTTTGTCAGTTCAATTAACGAGATGTTTAATGAAACTCAACCAAGATCCTTATTCAGACAGCGCATAGATTCTAGGTTCAATATTTATGCATGGTGCGCCACTTGAAGCAACGCTCATGTCCAGAACCATGGAAGGGCTACAAATCTGCGTGGTCATCTAACCGTATGTCCTCATTCGTATCATCTTCGAAACAACTTGTAGCTTAGCTATCTGTCTGCTCTACCCACACGTCAGGTCCCCTCACGAAAGCCATCAAGGTTCCACCTAGCACATTCCTACCTGAGATACATTTTTCCCCCAGTCTTTCTGTCCACTACCTTTTCACACGAAGAGATCAGAACTCAATTTTTTTAATTTATTTCGCACATAAAATCTCTCCACTTCGCGTTTATGAACATTGAAAGCGATGGTATGATAACTCAGAGGGTTGATCCTCCCTTCACGATCATGGAACAATTAAATCACAAACATGAAGTAGTATGTGCAGGAATTACCATGGTTGAAACATAGAAACATCCTGCAGTAATATAAAAAATTAAGTATTATAAATACATAAATAAGGTGATCACATTGGATCACATTGTTATAATCCTCCACGACCATGATGGCCATCTCACAGAGACCAAAAAACCCAGAGAAGGAATGTGACATGTTAGGAAAGCTTCCTCTACGAGATACAGTAAATAAAATCATTGCTGAAAGGGCTTCTGAAATGAGGAATGACAGTGTTCTGAATGTAAATTGAGGAGTAAAAGCACGGTTGGTGCAGAGGACGCTGCAGAAAAGTCCTCGTTCGCACCATAGCTGCTGGGCTAGGAGCTCGAGAGCTGTCAGTCGTCGTTGAACGGCATCAAGGTGTGCCATTGTGCCACTGACCTCCTTGGTGTGGCCAACATATCTGTCCACTGCTTCAGTGCTGCTCCTGTCGCGTTCGGACCGATTATTACCTGAAACACTTCACTATGAATTGTCTTATATAAAAAAACTCAAAAATATCACCCCTTTTCAGCAGGTTTACCATAACTTCCCATTTCTACTTCATAGACTCACAGCTCCTCTCACTACCACAAATGTTTGACGACTTAGCCTCGCAATCAGCCGTGTTAATTTTCGTGCATCATGCAAAAAAAATTAGTCGGCTGAACATCAAGAGTTATTCCCACAGTCCGTTGACACTATGCTAAAATTAATTATTTTTGGTAGGGATCTTTCCACAAAGTTCATGGAGGATAAGTATTCCAGTCAATACCCGTATATGCGCGCATATAGCACAGTAGTCAGAGGCGCCCTGCAGTGCATATGGGATCGATTCCCGCACTCCAAGCTCACAAAGCCATCCATCGCTCGGGGGTCGGCAAATTGGTACCAGACTTTCCTGAGACGATACCAGCACTGGCTCGTTACATCGGTATCCATGCGAGTCATATAGGCCTGATATGCATTCAGTCACCTCTAACGATGGTTAATGATGTCGTATGCATGGTGCATCCCTCAGGGGATTGGTCAACGCCAAGAGCTCTACCCTTTTACTTATCAATGGCCGAAACTTTATAAGCAAAGTCTAATAAAGTTAGGAATGACGTTATGATTGAGCCACTACCATTTTAACCCCTCCAAGACTCTATTTATAGGTTTTCACCTCCAAAATGAGAGTACGATCAAAACAGTCACATCGAATTTATTTGTTTCCAAAGCAAACAGTTCCTATTGGAAAGTGTCCTAGCATAGTCATAAAAATAACTAATTGTCATGAAAAATGAATGGTAAATATTTCCGGGCACAAAGAAAGTTTTGCAAATCTTTTTAAAGTTAGGAATATTGCAAGGTAATAAGTAACTGTGTTCACCAGTTTTGTATTGCGAATCACAGCTTATGAAGTCGCACGAAGAAAAAAACAACCCTTAACATTGGAGGAGACTGCGGAAAGTGTTGGAAAACTTTTATGGCATAATGTTAAGATAGAGCATGAGTAACGCAGTCGTAGTCATGCGCTTTAGCGCGCTCGAGAACTTGATTTGACCCCACACGAGGCCAAAGGAGCCTCCTAACTCTCCGGAGTCGATAAAATGGTAACAACAGACTTGTCTGGGCAGCTCAGATGGGTCCACAAAACTCTGAAAAACTATTTCTGGGCTCGATGAATAAAATATTCGATCGGCATTCAAAGCCATTGTTGAAGAAGCCCAAAATCTTCAAGCAGCAGCCGAAGCCACACGCAAATCCGAAACCCACCATGGAAGAAAGAGGTGAGAAAACGAATCTAATTCAAGCGCTGGCACCGGCACAACATATGATGACGGGTCTTGCAAAATTTGAAGAAAAAGAATTTTTTATCTCCACTTTTATATGACTCGTCTTCACGTCTTCTGTGCGGATCCCCGCACTACTCACATTCGATTCGTTTCTTCGCATTTATTAGCCACGAAGATCTTCCAACTTTTACGTGTGACTTCGGTTGCTGCTTGAGGATTTTCGCTTTATCTTGAATGTCGCAGTATGCTGGTCGAGTCGATTTACTCTGGAGTTTTGTGGTAGCCGGGCTAGAGCGTTCCCAATTGATTTCAAAGAGTGATTTCTTCTCAGACAGGTCAAGTACCAATTTCCTTACCCCGGAGGGATGAGAGGCTCGGTGAACGCGAAGCGGAGCAACTAGTGGCGTGCTTGTGATCATCTGATGATCGGCATCACTACCAATGTGCTACTTGCCCCCATAAAGAAAGAAATAAGGAGGCTTACATCTTCTTTCACCATTTCTTTAGAAGGATGAAAAAATCTCATGGTGAATAGTCGATCTTCAATAGAAAGTAAACCTTTAGGCTTTCTAAACGAGGATATCCGGAGAAAACCAAACGAGTGAGATTATTGCAAAATTGTGAACTCATACTTGTCCAATCCTTTCATTCGAGCCGACTCGATCGTAATCAGAGACAGTGATGTGAAGATGTACCCTCTGTAAGAAAGCAATGAACTTAATATAATTCACTTTCTAGAAGTGGACACGATTCCAAAATAGAATCAAGGAGAATAGGAAGGTTCTAGTCATACCTGCATTTTCTCTGGAGTCACATCGAAACTGAACGATTCGTTGTAATATGGATTCAATGTTTTCATTTTGATTGTGGTTTTCTTCTTCTCCAGACGTTTGTTTTGCAACATCAAGTAAATCTTCACATATGGATCTGTGAAATGGGGGAATAAAAAACTAGATGTAATAGCATAGAATATAAGAAAGATTAGATGGAAATAACAATGATAGCTTTCCGGAGCTAACCCTCAAGATCTTAGTAAATATCGTTTTTCCCTTGCAGCCTGAGAAGCACTGCTAGGACTTCTCCAGTTCGTCATCAATTGCCAGTTAATGACCGCATCACTGTCAGGATAGTAGCGATCCTCGTCATTGCTTTACTACGCTACTCCTTCGAATGGAAATGCTGCACTCCGTTCTAGCTAGCAACACCCAGATGGAGGATGAACTCTCCTTTAGAGAGCAGACAGACACATAAAAATTTTGGTTTTTCTCACTAATTGTGCAATATAGTAATAATTTAGTGCACTGCTTAGAGGTGCTCTGCAAAACACTCATTGGCTCGATCACGACCCAAGCTCGCCAAGACTTCCATCCTGCCGCGTTAGCAAGTGATTACCAGATTTGTCTATGGAGATGGTAGCACTGAACCAACATATCAGTATGTCACCAAAAGTAAAAAATTTGTGATAAGCTGGGATGGTACAATTTTTTTATTCCACCTCTTTTGGCTATAAATATTCGAAGAAATTGAGTACATGGAGTGAAGCAACAATTTTCGGAGAATCTTTCGGCTTTTTTTGACTTGGAACAGAATTAACTAGCACCTCGGTCGAAGAGAGTAATATCACATAATTAGTTGAGGAGTCTTTTGAGTAGCCCACTCTTTGTCAGCATAGGACAATCGCCTATGTTTCCGATTCCCTCTCTTGCGATCTCTGGATTCGACGGTCAACCCTGGCCGCCACACAGGCCACCTGCGTAGCACAATGACTCCGTAAACACATGCCCAACGTCTGATGTTCACCTGTTATACAACTATTGGCTTCTCGATGACGATATTTCGATAACTAGAATGCTTAAGGGTTGAGAACATTACCGAACTATAGAAGGCACTCTGTACAACCGCTGTATGGGTATGAATGGCATTTACGCCACTATTTACTATATTTCAATATGATTCATCATGGAAACATATTTCTGTAAGCATTTGGAAGTGCTTTGCGGCTTATGGTGAGAGCACTTACGTTTTTTTTCCCGTAGTACAATAACTATGATTCACGGCAGCCACTAGAATCGAAATAATAGACAAGTGCCGATCAAATTCAAGACCTCGTAAGAGGAAGAGGTTTTTCGTTTATTTATACGGAGAATAGAGCTTTTCCCGGCCGACACACGCAACAACTTCTGTGTTGCATAGGCTGTCCATCAATTAGAAGAAGTGTGAAGGAAGTTCTGTGCGCCAAAGTAAAGCATTGGAAAGAAAAGAACCGCTATAGTTGATCATATCAGTCACAATGTCCCACCACAAATGACTTCTGCAGAGCTAACGCTGCTTATGAAAGCTTACCAGCATACTTGGTCTTCGGCTCCACCAAATAATTTTTCGCGTAAAGCTGCATTCACAATTTCCTTCACAATTCACAGTTTTTTCTCGGCGGATACAATCACCAGGTGCTTCTACGAGGTTTCAGACTTTCAGCGGAGAAATGGTCAGACAAACTCTATTAATCTAAGTTTTTTAATAAATAGAAAGAACAAAAACAGTTTCCTTTAGAAAGTTCTAAACGACAGAGGGAAATTTCTCATGTACTCGCACATATTTTACTGGGAATTCATTTCACGTCCATTAGCAATCTATCAAAGCTCGTGGTTGACCAAGGGATGAACCGTCCAACATGAAACACTTCCTGAGCTGGGTGTCATACGGAAATACGGCTTATCATCGATCCCTTATCGGCCCTATAGGCAAAGCAGCTCTATGTCTCAACATCATCTCACTAAGATTGTTTACTGCGGGAATTCAGTGGATAATGTAATCACTCGATTGGGAGAAAACGGCAATCATACTGTGGATAATTCTTGTAAACCTTCGTTTTACTGATACAACGGTCATCTCTACCATTTCAACGAACGATAGCAATAGTTTTAGTCGTTTTAAAAAAATTTTAGCAATTTTAGTCGTAAACCTCAGCATATTGAGCAAAATGAATGGGAAGCTAATATTATTTATTTATTACAATGTGGTCAGCTATAGGTTAAAACATGGCTGAGAGAAAGACAAAACGGCGAACCCACATGGTGTAGTGGTGAACACGTTAGCCTCCTGAAAGGATAATAGCGGATTCGATCTCCGCCACAGACATCTGCGGTCCGGAGTTTTGCAAATATCAGCACCATTGCGGGTACATTAGTCTATTTATATCATATGGTTATTATATGATCCCGCATCACGATATCATGCTATGTGGATGTGCGACTTCGGCTGCAGCTCGAGAATTTTTTCCCTCTCCTTGACGAATGCCGTCAAGTGCTGCTTAAATCTATGCTCCCTGGAACCCTAAGATAGCTGGGGCGGTCCCGCTTGGAATACAGAGAGTGACGTTGTCCAAGACCAGGGTGGTACAAAATTCCCGATCCTGGTAGGATGAGAGGTTTGGTTGGCTCGGAGCGACATCGAACTAATGTCGAGATAGCGAACTAGGGCTGCTAATAAATCTGAAAGCATTCATTTGGTATGTTGTAGAGAAAATCATGATGGATTGTCTTTTAAACTGGGATATTACGCGCTTTACAAGCGATTTGGCACCTTGGTAAAACTAAGAATGTTGCGGATCATTTATATGTTCTGAAGAACACCTTCTGAAATGGTACTGGCTAACAGATGGATGAAAAGTTGATACAGAGGATCTCACAAAGTACTCCAGATCACAGCCATCTACAATATGAGGCGGACCATTTAAAGCCCAATATCAACAGTCTATATTACAAGATAGAAACCATTCATAGATTACGGGGTGGTACTCGTAAATATTAACCACATTATAAAGGGATATCCGTGTAAGATGACACCGAGGAAACGAGACAAACCGAAGATGTCCTAAAGCCGACACTTCGGATGACGAGCTACCTAGCTCTTCATCAGGTAAATATAGTGAAATCATTGCAGAAAAAAACAACGAAAATTTAAAGTAATACGGGCTATTTTTGTGACAACGTTTATTAAGCTCCGATTTGAGTCAATTATAGATCCTTCATTTCAGCCTTCACCTGAACTGGAAGATTCATTCATGAATCGTATCTTTCAACGAAAGATTTAAAAGCGAACACTACGTATTTTATCTCCTAACTGAGAATATCTTCTCAAATATCGTAAACACCATGACACTGGCACTGCGATGACCGACAATATTCTAAACATTTCGGCGTTCATCCAGAATATTATCCTTGCACACTATAATACTACCTGACAATCCTAAGACGTCCATTTTTTTTGAGGTTCTTACATTCCATGACGACAACGGAAAGCTTGTTCTTGCCAGGAACATAACGCAAAGCTACACAGACTTCTCCAAGGCGATTCTCCTACAAAATGCCGTTTCATACAAAAAGAATTACAAATATATTTTAAAAAAACAACGTGAAAGCTATCAAAATATAGCCCTGCCCGCTTTGATTTTGCCATGATCTACACACAAGTGACCATAATACTTGTGTCCTTGCAAAAAATTCGAACAACTAAAATTAAGCCCCTAGATGCTATAGCAATTAATCCATTAGACAGTAGGTCGCTTATAGAAGAAAGCCGAGAAAATAGCGGTAAAGCAGGCTTAGTCTTTCAGTGGCTCAGATCAGTACAACTAACAGATTAACTCAAAAAATCACCAACCGGCGGGCTTTCGATGAGGTCGGTTTTCTCGATCGTGGCGGCGAGGTCGATTTTGCCGAGAGGAACGGAAACTTGACCGATCTAAACTTATTTTACCCCCTTCCGTTCCGTTTAACGGCAATAGAAAACATTGATAGTTATCCCACCTGGTCGTGTTTTCCGAACCGGTCAAAATCGAAAACATTCAACACTAATGTTTGTCCGCTAATTTCGTTGTACGGGATCTGAAATTCGACAAACCCGAAGGATAAAGACATGAGAAGGTGGGAAAAAGAAGATAAGCTGCAAGTGAGGTCTTCGCCTGCACTTCATGCAATGCGCATTTAGCCTCATACATTGTTTACAACAAGCGCATTGGTTACGAAGGTTATGCACTCGTTAGTCATAGTTTCTCGATAAACTTTGCTGGTCCTTCTATTTTTAAGTTGTAACGCTGCTGACTTTTAAACTTCGACTTCAAACAAGTCATCACTATTAGCGAACGTGGTGGTCAGTAGGCTAAAAACCCAGTAAATTTAATAGATGAGACACGGTGCTGTATTCTAGTGCAGTGCTTCCAATTTGTTCGTTGGACCAGGTGTGGGCTAGTGCTGTCGTGCAGTAGAATTCGTCTTCTTCACTTGATCAATACAAATCGGAGATTGTTAGTCATGAGTGAAATTTCTCGAGTTACCGGGAGTACTTCTACTCTATTCGTTTTGCCGTCATTTTGTGCTGCATGATATTTTCTGCCGATCGCCTAACAATCCCTATGACTTCCTTCTTTTTTTCTTCAATTGTAAGCAATATTTTGGAAAAGAGTTCAGTTATTCGCCTTCAGCCTTACACAGAAGCTGATCCCATATATAGCGCTTTAAAGATGAAAGCCACTGCTACTGTAGTATCGAATGCATTGTACCTAATACAAGCAGTTAGTTCTATGTTAAAAAGGAAGTATCGACGTTAAAACGTTATTCTTACAACACCTCACACACCCAACATCGACTTGGACCAGCCTTGTTGTCTTTACAACTTCATCATTTGTAGTTGCTTTATAAATAAAGCTTCCCTAATTACCAGCTCTTTGTTCTCACTATTATTTCCATTTTTTATTATTTAAACAGTGGAAGAGCGAACAATTGAGGAAATCTGAAAGTTCCTTATCTGACTTCTCCACCAAAATCGAGCAATGCCTTTTGTCTAAGCACATACTCAACGCTGGATTAAATTTTTCTTCCTTAAAAGTAGGACATAGAAGGGCAAAAAGCCTCACAGCTTAACGTTCATTAGAAGCAGTAGTTTCCGTGGAATTCTGAATTCTTATTTTCCTGAATGTTTAAGAGAATGGAGTTTACCGATAATCGAGTACATTTACTCAGACAGAGATATGAAAGTACGAAGTATAAAAGTTACGTTCAATTGCCTTCGTTTAAGATTATTCTCTTCTAGTTAATAACAACCTCCGTAGATTTCCTTTCACATGGAAGTTATTTGTTCATAAGAACTTCCGCGTTGAAGAGTCCCAAGGCTTCATAGAGTTACCACAGCACAAGTGCTGATCTAATCCTTGTATGATCCCAGTTATAAGCTGAACCACTTCACAGCTTTGTCTTTGTTGTAGAATTAACGGAAAATCTTTGTTGTCAGCAAATAAATGAATTGCTTCGTATCTGACCTTGAATGTAAAGCTCTCGTTGAATACAGGATTCAGTGATTTTCGTTGCACTTTCGTTTGAAACTTCTTCTTCTTATCGGGAAGAAGAAATAGCTTGACGTATGGATCTGAGGTCCCGCCCAGATCCATAGCCGGTAACTCTTCGGCTTGTATAATGACCACCGTCAGCTGAAAAACATCCCATTGAGCAACATTAATAATTGTTCATCATTCATGAACGCTTCTTAGTTAAACGAAACCCTACTGATTTATCCTTATACCATCTACTGTGCCCAGCCTTCAAATGACCTTATTACCAAAAGTTATGTCAAACTGTTTAATTAAATATTCATAGGGGGAAACACCGACCATCTTTTTTTCAAAATCAAAAAAAGTTGTATTATTTATTAAAACTGGAGTGACTCCCTCGATTGCTTTCGAACGCACCTACGAATGAAACAATGCATAAAGAGATCAGCTTGATAGACACGTCTCCTTATACATCAAGCACAAAAATCCTCAGCAAAGTTTTGGTAAACAAGATAGGAGCGGCAGAGAACCTGGGCGGTGTAGAAGCGGATGCAAACTCGATGCAGAAACTTCCTCTGTGACAAGTGTCCATCAAGGGAATCGAAACAAACAACGAAAAGAACCATGAACCGAATTGATAAAGCAAAAGAAACACCTGTCAAAACTTTTGCAGCTCAACGAAAAACTGGAAACATGAAGGCGAAGACCGTCAACGAGAGCTCTTTAACTCCAACGTCCATGAAGAGCTTACCACCTATCACAATCCACAAGCTTATCGAACAAGCATAGGTGTGGGAAATATTTTGGGGGAGCTTCCAAGCAATCATTACGCTTATGAAATATAGATGAAGGATAATTACCTGTTAGATGCTCCTTAAGGAGAATTCACCTAGTGGTAATGGCTAATTTGGAGGAAAACATGGAAACTAGAGCACATTTTTCAGTCAATTTCTATGGAATGTAAATATTATCCAAATGCGAAGCAATCGCCTTGGAGTTCAAGAAAAACTAAGCGATTTTTTTTATTTCTTAGCCATCCAATCCATCTTCGGCTGATTCCATTTAAATAATACAAGCAACACATCCTCAGTTACCTCGTCGTACATCGTACTTGGTGGGCTTCTCTGGTGTCGAGATGCGATGCCCAGTTGGGAGCTCATTTCCCAGCATAGTGGTCCAAGCTGAACAGTCCGACAATTCAGCCGGGAAACCAAGTTAAGTCTCACGTCATCGCATAGTCCAAGCAATTCTTGACTGCATTTTTGTAAAGAGCGGTAAAAATAAAGGAAATGGTACAAAAAGTGTAGTGACTTCACGTTTTGAACATACGAAGCGCATTGAGCAAATACTGCGCAGGACAGGAATAGGAGCAGGCTAGTAGGTGATAGAGTGAATTCACATTTACAAACCGTGCCCCCGCACATCCCATGTATAGACATGGTGACGCGTGAGTGGAAATTATAAAGTGGTTTGAATCAGCAAAGAAATAAGCCCATCTTCTTAATTAATCAGCGTTTTAAAACTAATTGATGGCCATGTTGTGCCGTGTTTAAAAGCTTATCGGCCAAATAGGGGGCGTGCAATTACCTTCACAACATACCAACATCTGGGAAGCTCCACTCTTAACTTTTTTTGTTTCTTTCTCAGTCATGAAATATTAGTTAGACACAGTCTAACAATAGGTAAATATATGATTCTCACTGAAATCTTGTAGCATTTTTCCACTAATGTGCACATCACAAGAGTATTAAAGGTTGCTCGCCATTCTCTGTGATATCACCTGTATCACCTGTAGTCCCGTTGATCGTCGAGTGACTCGAACGGGTGCCAGTAAGTCTTCCATTTTTTTCCCTTTGCGTCCAAGGGTAGCCCAATGGGTTCTGCTCGCTATAGGGACTCGTAGAGCATCATACCTTTCTTCTAGGCTCCTCGTGAAGAACTCTGACTATCGGGTCAGTGGTCTTCCTGCAGTACGTTTGACATCCCGAGGAATCCAGTCACTAACGGCTCTTGTCCATCGGTTGTCATTCATACGCATTAGGTGTCCGGCCCACCTTATCTTCGACAGTTTGGCGTACAGAACGGCATCTTTGATTTTTGGTCGTTGACGCAGGTCGGACTTTCAGATCCCATCACTTACTTGTGTGGAACGGGATACTCCCTAGCATCGTCCTTTCGACTGCGCGTTCAATAACGCTGAGTAATCTTTCATCGTGCTTACGCAGCGACCAGGTTTCCGACGCATACGTTAGGGCAGGAGGTACCGTTGAGTCGAAAAGGCGGGCACGGAGTGTTCTCTCTCTTCACTACATTCTCTGTGATAAGGATCATTAATCTCTTCACTCCCCGTCTGCCTTCTCTACGTTGAGCCCGTTGATTCATGTCAGATAGGTTTTGTTACTGAGAACAACGAGTTTTTCAAGAATTTCTTAGGAGATTCTTTAAAAGAATTCAAATGAGGACCTTAGAAAAAATGGTTGAATTTAACTTACGGCGTTTTTGTCGAAATCATAGTCTAATTTATAGGAAAGCCGTCCGAGAAACTTTTTCTCTTTTTCGTCCTCTTTCTTTTTGACAACGACATCCTGGAAAACTCTGATCTAAGGGTTTCATGACAATTTGCAATTTATTTGAAGGAAAACAGTTATCGATCAAGAAAAAACAAAAGTAAAATTCCCTTAGTGCACAGGGAGATAATCTTTGTGGTTTTTATTGACGGTGACTTCGCTGCATCGATAGATACACTGAGCCTATCACTCAAATAACTTGTTTATGGTATGATCTGAAGTATGACAAGCGCACAGAAAACGCTGTGGTTAGAAACCGTGCAACACGCAACCATACCCACCGGGTCGACCCAGCTCCAGGCTAGTTAACTCTCCCATCCTTTCGGCCTTACTAAATTGATACCAAGCAAGTACAAGAAGAGAGCTACCGGTCTATAAAAGCCAGTGATCCCATGCGCTAGAGCAGAAGAACTATCCCAGAATTAAAAAGAGAGTCAACTCCACCAACATTCAACAACATTCGTGAAGAAGGCAAAATCCTCAACTAGCAGCCACAGCCAGTTATTAAGCCCCAAGAGGATGTGGATGACAGAGAGTTTGTGGGTGACGGATACACCTCAACGGACCGAAGGAAAGAAGTACTGTGATTCGCAAAAAATTTGATGACAGGGTATTCAAACAAAATGAAATAAAATAATCTGAGACAAATGTCCGAAGACCACTTGTGGTGGAACACTCTCTGTGAGCAACTATTTAGAAGTTCAATCGTTTTTAAGCACAAATGAATGGCTGTCATTACAATAATGCGTACATGAACCCCTCCTTGTAAAAAAAACCAAGATGTTTTGGATTCTTATCCAGTTAGTTCAGTCTTTTCTACACAAAAAAGTGACTTCACATTTCTGCTGCTATCAAGATTTTGCAATTTTTAACCGCAAACCATGGACCTTTTTGAGGAATTACGTAGATTCTCTCCCTATAACATGGCATGCGAGAAAACAACAAGGAACTAGCAAAAGGACATTGGACAGTTCTATCCGAAATTAATGGGTGCATGTGGCGCAGTAGAAAGAGGTGCCCCGTGACACACACATGAGATCGATCCCAGCGTCCCTGGCTCACCAAGCCTTCTATCTCTCTGGGGTCGGCGAATTGGTACCAGACTTGTCTGGGAGGATACCAGCACTGGCACGATACATCGGTGGGCCACCGCGAGTCATTGTAAAGCTCAGATATGCATTCGATCATCTCCAACGATGCTTAATGAAGTCGAATGCACAGCCCATCCCTCAGGTATGGTTCAACGCCGAGTGCTTTATCCTCTTATCTCTTATTTTGCAACTGTAGCATTAATTCCTTCTAATGGATTGGCTGGGATTAATGTAACATTTCCAGGCCATTCTCTTCTTTATTATTTATATTTACATCGGCAAGGCCATGTTTCGGATGTGGTCGTCGATAGCAACAGCCATAGGTTTACTGGTTGAGCGGTTCACTACAAGTCGAATCATATTCCTCCGGTCATCACTTTAATCCAAATCGGTGATGAGACTGCCGCAAAAATAGTTTCATAGATCTTTAAAGACCTGAAAATCTGTCGTGAGAGCTAAACGCCTAGGTGTTGCCAGCTGAGTGTCTCCAGTCGCTTGGGTACTGCTTTTTTCACAGCAAAGAAAAACTCGTAAAGGTAATTTACGTAATTGTTCACGTCAAACCAATCATCGTTTAACATGAGCGAAGCTTCGCTTTGCGCTCAATGGCGGTTATTCTCACGTGAGAGCACAGCTCGTCAACTGCTAACCGGAACGGAATTTGTGGCATAATAATTCATAATAATTCTGCACAGCCGAGCAGTGTGAGTGGTCCTGGGATGTTGTCATGTGCCGAGCGCTCCAGTTCTTGTGTTGTGTGACCGGATGCTATTTAAACCAACGTCCCTGTTCTTACTCATTGTTGGAGGAGTGCATGAACCCGAGGATTTCGTGGCTCATTTCACTGACGGCAGAGCGTGCGAATCTGCGAGACAATGAAATCGAACAGGATTCCCTCACCAAGATGCCACTTTATTCACTGTTTTTGGCACTACGCCTACTTTTGCCAAGCAAATTCTCATAACGGATGTGCATTCATTTGACGTTTGTTTATTTCGCCTGTTATTGCCCTGCTTTCTTATCTACTTGCCTTCTTTACATAAACGGTGAGAAACCTCTTATAATATTCTGTATAATTTCTGAATGCGTCAAGAAGTTGAGGAGAAGAAGAAAACAGAACTTCCTCAAAGTAGTGCATTAGTTTGCAGTCAGTTCAACGATGGAAATAGAGGCCAACACTGAGCTCTTGAGGAAACACTCTTATTCAAACAACTCAACAAAAGTTTTGTAGTGGAATTGCTGAGATTAATGTCAGATTTGTGAGGTAAACGAATAGCAGGCTGGTTCCTCTTCTATAAGACTAATCGAATGACACCTGTAAGAGTACCTATTCACTGGTGGGCGAACAAATCCGAATAGAGTGCAATTCATGAAAAAAAGCCGTAGTGCAATGGAGGAGGAGTCGTGATTGATTTCTGGATGGCAACGAATACCACACACTATAGAGTGGTTAAAAAGTGACACCCTATATTCAAATGTTCGTAATTTATTTAAATATTCTGTTTCAGTGCGGCCCCTTGATGCATGAGAACTAAGCCCAGTTTTTTTTCAGATAAATCATCTTGTTTGAGATCTGGAACCCATAGAAACATGGCTGAGCGTCCTACCATGCAAAACTGTGCACAGCAAGCTGCACGTTACGAAATTTGAAGATATGTTTTCCAAACACAAACGTGGTGGAAGACCATTAAAGGAAGGCGTATCCAAGTTCACACAGACGATCAAGAATTCTTATGCAAAACTCATGTCTACGATCTTCTGACAGAAGTGTGGGTTCCTTCATCCTTCGCGATACCATGACTACCGAAAGGTACCTCACCATGCAGCAAGATTAAATCTCACCAGTTATCAGCACTTGGAACTATGCTGAAGGCTTGATTTCCACGCAAGATGCCGTTCCTGCACACTTTATTACTGCTATTCGTGAATCGCTTGGAAAATGGACGGGCTGTCATGATCCGCATGAGTGAGCAGCCAGAAGATCTGAATTAACACTCTGCGATTTTTTCGCTTCAAGGTTGGTTGAAGGACCAAGTCTATTCTACCAAACTGACGAGTTTGGGTGAACTTGAAGAGCGAAGGAGAGAAGTTATGCCTTTAATACTACAGAAGACCCTGATGAAGTCAGTTTATGCGATTCCTGGTCGGCTTGGGAGGCCATTGGCAAATGCTGGTGCCCATATCCAATATTTAGCATAACTACTGCCCGTAATTTAAGTTCCCTTCTCAGATTCATTTCTCGTAGAAATTATGGCTCAGAAGTCAATTACGAAGATTTTAAGGTACGAGATAACTTTTTGAACTCCCTTTACTTTTATGAAGAATCTTCGATGCACACAAAGAAGACTGTAAAAGCTATGGACTTTTCTTGGGCCAATATAGTTGATACCCGGACTGACACTTCAGGTACGTCAAAGATTTTACGCATCATTCTCCAAGCGCTTTAAAAGTGTAACTAGGAAAATAAACAGCAGATATCAAGACAAGGATTACATTTCAAACTGACAAATAGACGGTTTCAGTGACCCAACATACTCTAGCATTTGAGGCGAAAAAAGATGAGTCGTCGCATGTTGAGAAGAGTCTGTGAGAAGGAGATGAGAAGGAAGTTAGAATGAACGTCATGGAAGTGCATGAGTTTCTTAGAGCTACTATCTATGAGGGTGTATGCTCGTTGTTTTAGCTAAAAAGAGTATCCCGAGAAACTATGAAAAACCTTTCTTAATTGCGTGTTTGCCGCGAAGAACCTTGAATACGCAGAAAGTACTTGTACTACGAAAAAATATATCACTCTTCTTAGAAAAAAAACTTATAAAAAGTGCTTTTACTATGCTCTTTGCTGGCTATTGTTGTTCAGACTGCTATGGAATGGATTTTCTCCATGGAAAGAAACTACCACCGATGACCAATCAATCAACAATCGTTCTATCTAAAAAGGGACTGCCAAATGGGGTTACTTCATTCGGCTGGAGCTCCACTCAATTCGCCTCCATGGGACTACAGAGAAGCACAAAAAATAACTGCTCTGGACAGTTGAATTGAATTCTTGCGGGTCTGAAGTCGCGTTTTTTGCTAAAACCTCGTGTGCTTATGAACACAACAAGATACGTAAAAAGTGTTGTGAAATTTGAACATGGCACACAATGCGAGCTAAACTAGGTCTCACAGAATACCCATATTGCCGCCTTAGTGTACAGGGTGGAATTTTTGAGACTGCAGAAAACCTTTTTGAAACCCAGTTACCAAGCAGATTGTGCAACCAACCAACTGTTAAACGCTGGTGGTTTTCAGCGGCCCGTTCTTGTGAAGCAGGCAGCAAAAACTAAGTGTGTTCTCAGCGTTTAACTTTTCTCTACTGTTTATTACTTTGAAAAAATTTTGAAAAAAGAATAGTCGGTAAATAAAAAGTTAAACATTTTTATTTTGACTGCAGCCTCAGTTTTACTGTGTTCAATGTCGATTTGTGATTTTGATTTTCAGATCATTCTCGCTAATGACTGATTGCTGATGGCACTAGTAGATAGAAAACTGGCTAAAGAAGAATATTCCCTGGATATATTTCTGGTAGGGGACAGATAGCACAGTGGTAGTGATGTCCGTCATCACGAGCATGGTGCTAGTTCGATTCCGCTCCAAGCCAACCAAGCCTCTCATCCCTCCGGGGTCGGGAAATTGGTTCCGGGCTTGTCTAAGAGAAAAAATCACTTTCTGCAATCCAAATGGGAACACTCCGACCCGTCTATCTCAGGATTCCATGGAGAACTGCTCGACCACCGTTCTCCGACATTCAACTTGAAATAAAAAATCCTCAAGCAACAGCCGAAACGACACGCAAAAGTTGGAAGATCTTCGTGGAAATGGATGCGAGGAAACGAATCCAATGTGAGAAGTGCTGGGATCCGCACAGTAGACGTGAAGATGGATCAAATAATATAAAAAAAATAATTCTGGCACATATATATATGTATATCACAATATTTCTCGAATACCGTACACTTCCTCTCAATCACTCCGACGACTAGTCTTCAGGAATTCTCTGGGTTCCCGCACAACGTTCGCCCATTTCCCCCTCCTGTTTAATTCTTAATGGAGCAGATTATTCCGGGCATGGTAACTTCTGAAAGTTGTGGAAGCTTTTTTTTCAGCTTTGAGAGAGCCATTAAATCATCCATTAGCTGTGAATATAGAACATGACCTTCCTAGAGCATTAATCAGGGATCTATTTGCTGTTCTTTTTACCAACATGTATTTAAATATCCTCGTCACAGGACGAGCATATTACTTATGTATTCAGATGCAAATGGGTATTTCTGGATCATGAAAATATGGCATTTACCGAAAGTATGAAACGTCAAGTCACTTTAAATGTCATGTATGCGGTTATACTTCAAAGGGCATCGAGAAAGATCAGTAATGCGGAAAAACCCTCAGCGCTGTTGAGGTGCCCGAATATGTTTCAGACGCACAGCAAAGGGCAGAGATGGTCTAAATTTGTATTGAAAACTCTATATGAACAACATGGCTCATATAGGAGTCTTGCGACTGCAGTGAAACTAATCAAAACTCCTTTTATATCGGACTCGCTTTTTGAACGAATTGCATCTCCTTCCGGCTTATTCACATTCGAAAGCTAAAACATCCTCTCTCAATCAATCCCGCAGAAAAAAGCAGACGCCTTCTGAGAATGCAAGTCACTCATACAACAAACGAGAACAGCAAACAGAGGGGGCGTAAATAACGCATAATAATGAGTAGTGTACGGGAAAGACATATATAGGTTTTTTTTAAAAGAACAAAGTACGAAAGTTGGGAACAATGAGCTACCTATTTTATCTGTCGGTATCCCTCGACTCTCCACAAGACAAAAAACGGTGAAGGTTAGCCAAAGTGTACAACTTTCGGTGGAAGATTTTTAATGTTATGTTGTTGTATGTATGTTTATGTAATGTATGTTTAATGTTTTAATGTTGTGATATCACGTACCAGTAACTCGACGAATGTGGTAAGATTTTTAGTTGTTGTTTACGTCCAATTTCGAAGCAGATGAGGAATCAAGGTCAAAAACGGGATTGTGTTGCTGTATTTTGATATTCTATCATGTTACTGAGTAGACGAAATATTAGAAAGAAAATAACTGAGCATGAAGTTCCATAAGAAGTCTCATCTTTTGCGTTCAGCAACTAAGGAGGGGGCAGAGGAAAAGACCAATAGCTCCTGGTTTAAATCAACATAACTCAAACAGACTTTAGTAAAAGATAGAAAGACATCTACATAAGGTAGAGATCTGGCACTGTTTTCTGAGAATAAAAGATTTCCTATAGACTTAAACTAAGCTTACTTGTAACAGTTCCCAGGATCGACTTTCCATTAACCTCGGCATTGGAATATGAATGCGTCGTTTTCTTGTTCAGCAATCGCAAGGTTGTTAAACAGTTAAACGAAGTGTTATTGAAGCGTTTGGCCTAGTAAATTGTATATCAGTATACCCTTCTAGGCTCTGAAGAAGGCGATACTGCCGAAACGTCAGCTACTGTTGTATTGTATTGTGTTTTTTCTATGGAAGTAAATGTATGCTGTTTAACAACCTCGCGATCGCTGAACAAGAAAAACGACTAAGCTTACTAATTCTCATTATTAAGGGCTTGTAAACGTGTAACAATATGCATGAGAGAGAACATGGATGATGAAGAATATTATTACATCATGGATATTATGAAAAAAAACATGGACAATGGAATAACGAAGATGTAAAAAAGTGACTGATACTTCAACGGGACAAGGGACATGAAAAACAGATTCTGCGAATATCTCCTTCTTTCCGTGTGATAGAAATACGATTCAATTCCGAAAAATCAAACCATGATGGAGGCGAGGACACTTTTGATAAACAAAACGTGACAGCATATTCATTACGCTAAAACCGATTTGGAATGAGGAAAGAGAAGTTCCATTCCTACTATCAAAAAATCCCCATCATCATAGGCTAAGTAGAAGTGCTTTTCTAAACACGCTTCCATTTAATCTTGGCACGAATAATCAATACATTTCTTTAGATATTCAGCATACACGAGGCTTATGCAAAGAGTGACAATTAAAATTACATAGGAACACTTGCAGCTGCTGTCTAGAGGATTTTCTTCATTCGATATACAACGCCCGCTAACCGTCTCTGGCGAAGACTCAGAAGCGTCATGGCGCGACTATCTCAGGATTCTAGGAATACTCACGTTCGTCCCAAATTGAACACGTTAACGAATGAACAGAGAAGACAAATCTTTAGTGCTGACGCTAAAGGATTACTCAAATCCGACACCTCTATAGATATCAGCACATCAGCCAGCATTTTATGTGAGAATGAGTCATTCAAATGTCTTAGGCAAAAGACTTGTTATGAAGAAACCAGAAAAGAAATAACTTCAGTAAGTTGGAAAAAGAGAATCGACATGGAAGGAGCAAAATGCTTAAACAAAGATGAGGGAATTTACAACAAACTTCTCTCGAAAATTCCGAAAATCCAAGAATAGTGATTAATTCATCCGAAAACTTTACCCTAAGCAAATTCGCGTAACCACCTTAGTGTTGGTAATAATTGTACTAAGTGTTATGAATCCAAATGAATTAATATTGACAGTGAAGAAGGAGTGTCTATAAAATGATTCCGATTAAAAATGTCGGGCATAAAGCCAGTCGAAAATCTATGCCCGCTCAAGGACATATCGTTTTACTGCTTGCTTAATTGTAAGTCATCCATTTTGACTAAATGAGAATTTCTCACGCGCCAACAGAGTATTTGAATATTTTGCGAGCTTTGCTTATCATTTACTTCATTTTTTTCTCTTACCTATGATTAAATTCTGTTTTCGAGCGGATTACCTGAATTGTCAACAATTCGGCGAGAAAACTACCAGCGAAACAACTGAGCCAGTTGGCGCTGAAACCTGATGAAAATACGACAGAGTTGAAGCTATCTAGAATATTATAGGATTGCCTTTGTTTTACATTTCGAAGAAATTAGGACAGATCATCCAAATATCCAATGTTCACCTTTCAATAGGAGACAAATGCTTGGGTGAAGATAAGAGATCGGCGAACTACGTCTACGTTTTGAAATCGAGCTTGAGGGGGGCTAAGACCTAGAATCCCCATGGCACCCTTGTAATACAAACAAATGAAATGCAGAAAAATCCATATTGTTTTTTTCTAGCCATATGGGTCCTTAACGTTCAGTTTTCTCAAGTCAAGTAAAAAATCTTCCATAAATGTCTTGTGAATAGCAAGCAAAGTCTTCTTCTCCTCAACATGAATTTGTTAGTCCGAACGTATTAAAATGTTCCAAAAAAAAATATTAAAACCAATGCCAGGATCCACCATCGTCCTAGTATAAAAGTCGCATGGTGGCAAATATCCCCCTGATCCACAAGGACTGCGACTGCTGCTGGTGGTGAGGACCTGAGGCAGACTTTGGCCAGGCTGACCTTGGGATTCCAAGAAACCACAATGGCTCAACTAGAAAAATCTCCGGAAAGTGGAGATTATGCTGGAGCCCGCACAAACAGTGAGGTTGGGTCATTCAAGTATCAAGTTTTTTATATACTAACTACCACAATTTTTTCACGACATGATACTATGTGAAAGACAACACAATGATGCTGAGATATTTGCAAAACTTCCGCGGACGGGTGATAGTTGATGGCACTGTTAAATAGAAAGCTAGCTGAGAGAAAGGCGAAACGAAGGACCCGCGTGGTGCGTGGTGAACACGTTAGCACCCGGAAATGGTAATAGCGGGTTCGATCCCTAGCGCAAACACCTGTGGTTCGAAGTTTTGCAAATGTCTCAGTGTCATTGTGGTTGTACTTCCGAAGATTGCTTGAGGTAATGGTAGTCGAAAATGAGATGACGGAAAATGCTTCGTATGACTGTGATAAGCTTCGATCTGGTCATCAGGATCTCTTCAAAGACCAGACTCATCTCATCTCGAATCTCCTCCATGCCAATAGAAAGGTTGACTTCTAAGACAAATGTTACGTAGAACTTATTATAAAGTTTCCCTTTCGAGTTTTTTAATGTCATTCCAACATCGGAGTGGACGCTCTAACAGCGAAGCATTGCTGTGATTCTCCGAAATAGTTAACCATAACTCCTGAAAGTGCCCTATTTCAATAATTGGAAGCGCTACAAGAGTTTATAGATCTTTACTTTAAGCAAAGTTATTCCTGACTTTTTCAACCAAAACGCCTTCAGATTGCAGTGTAGACGAAACCCGATAAGACAAATCTTGTTAACTCAGATTAGTGTATCAGAGTTTAGGGTGCTCTGCTCGAAGATGGTCCATCGAATATTGGGCGGGTGAAAGGAATGAAAAAGCTGATAAGAATTGTACGAATTTTTGAACTTTGCATTAGCGCTAGCTAGACGAAAATTCCTAGAGCATTTGAATCCTTTTTGCACTAAGATGGAAAGCCTATTAGAAATTCAGTTGCTCAGCAAAATGAGAAAAACAAAAGTGTGGAAAAAGAACCATGAAGGCTACTTACTTATCTAAAACGAATCTGTTCAAGAAGTTGCCCTGATAAGGGTTTCTTGACTAAGTGCTCACACTTTCGAAAAAAGAACGGACTTCAAAGAAAAAAACTGTGATTCTCCGAAATCGTTATGACAGACGGCTAAAATCATGCTTTTTAGAAACAAATTCCCTGTCGCATTGAAATAGAAACTTCAAAAGTGAAAGGCAAATCGCAGTCATTCGAAGTGGCTGCTTATCGAGGTCAGCAATCAAGACTTCGCAATTTCAGCAATTGGACCATTATGTTCTCTAGGATTAAGCGCGATACTTCCTGAACTTCTGAAAAAGTGTTCACTTCTTCATCGTCTTCTGACGATAGCTATTGCGGTACTCGTTGCCGGTACCTCAATGTGTTAATATGGAATGACGACTAATTAAATCAGCTTTTCCATAAAGGAATATACATTGGACTTTTTTTGCATGGCTTTCATCCTTTTTACCCTTCTGCAATAAATTACGCGAGTAAAATTAACGTAGTCTTGATGACCTTATCGTTTAAACAACCAAGATATTGCTGGAGCTATGCACCACAGCACGGAAGCAATAGAAGCATCAAATTTTTGATAACAACAGTTACTAACTATTAGCAGTCCACAAGCTGGTAGCAGATTTGATTGTGAAGATAATAGAGCACTGACGATGTAGCTGATGTTTCCGTAGGCGGTGATTAACTCTACGACACCAAAGAATAATTATGACATATAGAGTGACGCTATTATGACAATCCGAAAAACCATCACTCACATCGTGGACGGGGTTACGTTTATAGTGTATTCATTGACAACACAATAAATTCAGAAAAACGGAGAAGCAAAAATACCATCGAAATGCTCCCTCAATAGTCTGCCTCCGAATCGTTGCTGGGGGGTGTTTTAAGGTGTCGAACTACGATCCAATCAAGACGTTCATTCCAGTTATTGTTTTCGAAAATGGGTTCGACATCACGCAAGCTGAGGAAATATTTTGGTAGTAACCTAATAGCAAGGTGATTAGCGCAGCTAGAATCCATAATAGTAATCTACACCTGTGACAATGATCTAGGAGTGTTTTGGCGCAACTTTGTTGGGACTCCAAGGAGAATGCTTACTTGGATACTGAATGGCCCGCCCTCACTATTTCTACGGGTCCCAGCATAATCTCCGCTTTTCGGAGTATCGCTGGTTCAGCTATTGTGTTCCTCTGGAGTCCTGAGGCCAGCCAGGCGAACGTTTGCCCTAGGTCGTCACCACCACAGTAAGTCGCCGATCTTGTGGATCAGAGGGAGATTTGTCACCATGCAACTAATTTGATACCAGGAAGGTGAGTGATCCTGGTACTGGTTTACTCTTGGCTTCCTGATAGAAACGCCGGACTCTCTCAGCTTGGCAGACCCTGCCGGGGGGACGAATCGTCCCGCTGTACATCGCAGCCCGACAGCCAGGAGCACCTCCCAACCGTGATGGGACAGTAAACCGTTGGGAGGCCTTAAGGAGAAAGTCTTCATAAAGCAGTAGCATACCACTTAAAAATAAAACATTTTGAGCCTGTAAGACTATTTTTTAGAAGGTGGTACATTTCTAGAAACAAGCAAGCGATATTAGAGTGCTGCCACTGGTACTCAAACAACGCTAAACTTCAAAAGCATATAATGAAAGATTCTTGATGCCAATTTCAGTTTCAGCGTCGCCTATTTGTTTACCCTGCCTTGAATGAACACTTTCGGCTACCCGATGAAATTGAGAGGTAGTTGGTATCAGCTTCTTCGAGCACATCTTTATAAAAAGTTATGCAATGGAATCCTCCAAAGCTATAGAAAACGTCTAGCACACTACGTTTGCATCAAAATATCGTGAGATAACTAGTATTCACCAGTTAATATAAGAAGAACTCAAAAAAGAAAGAAACGTGAAATGATCTTCTTCAAGACATTCTCCATCATACTTTCACTTCATCCCTAAACCCGTTACATAGTAGTTCTTTTATCTTAATTGGTCCTCACTTCACTAGGAAATCTTTTGAATATTTCTGAGTTATTTGGCAACATAGACAGCCTTAACACCTAGACATGTGCATCTACACAAACAGAAGTGCAAGGGCTGTTGCTTTCCAGTGCACGCTTAACTGGACACGAATTGTGCATAATGGTGGAGGGCAACTGGACGCGGTTGCCAGAAAATTGAACGAAAAACAAGGAGAAGATAACTACTGATTGACATCTTGTGGAAAATGGGTGAGAAAAATGCAAAGTAAACGAAAAAAGGGAACTTCAACCAGAAAAACTTGAAATGGGTCACGCGACAATTATCGCTTTCCATGAATAATTGGGTGTCGACCAAAAGTGGATTAGCGGAAGCCTTCTGCAATGCTCCGCTGGTAACCAGCCACCATTGCACCCTATGTAGCCTTGGAGTTTCAAGCACACTTACTCCTACGAAGGCAGAACGTCCTTGATCATTACCAGCCCGGAATCTTACCAAATCCTATGACGAGGCTTGCTTTGCAATGAGTGACTCTTTTCAAAGAAGCCTTTACACCTACTCTAAAAATTCGTAAATAGTTCGCATTTTCCTTTATAAATGTCCTCCTAAAAGATCCCGAGTATAACAGCGAAGTCAACACATAATCGTTGTCATTAGAAAACACATAGATCACAATGCGTGTCGCAGTGGTAATTTCCTATACATGAGCGAATATAGCAATATTCCTGAGAACACTGCAGCGACAAGCTGATACCAAAAACACATTTGAACCCCCTCACCCCCCTCACCCCCCTCCCCCTCCTCCCCCGACTACGAATTTGCTCAAGCACGTTCCACCTTTTTGTCGCAATATCACTAGTCCTAGGTTTCTGAGGACACTACAATTGAATGCTCAATAAGGGAAAATACTTGGTTATAGCACTTCCGAGTTGTTGTAGTGGTGGCTCATTTCATGCTTAAGCATATTTTTTTAAAAATTTGTTCGGTCAATTTTTCTTTATTCACCATTAATGTTTAATAAGCCTTTTAATACTTTTAACGAGAGTGAAAAAAATTCCCTGCAGTTAAGACCTGAGCAGGAGAATAGAGAGTTCACACTGCTGCTATCTGTGGCACAAATGAGGACGTGAACTTTCCAGACGCCAGTAAATTCTGAATAACGAATGAAAAACAACAAATGACTTCCCTTGATTGGCAACATTCCATCTTTTCTCGGAAGGACTAGAAATGAAGTTGTTCTCAGAAGAAAAATATTTGGGTCCTGTTAAAAATCTAGACAAGCTTCGCTGTGTAGTAATAATAGATAAATTAATGGATTGGAGAAGTTATCAAAGCTGTGCACCGTTGGGAGACACATATGAGGGCTTCAAACATGGATTTCTACATTGACGGATCACACTTTCAGCTCCATGTGACTACAACACGTCTATGAAAATCATCTCCGTAAGAAGATCCGTCATCGGAAAACAAGTACTACTTCGGCAGTCTTCGAGACACGTCTAGTTTCAGACAAAAGAAAGCTTCCTGGTTATTCTTAGACTGCCAAAAACTCTTCACCCTTGTGAAATTCAATTCCTAACCACCTGAGACCTTATTGATTTTTTTCGATAGTGGAAACACTGCAAACAGAGACAAAGTAGGCAGTGAATAATAGAAGGAAGCGAACTCTTGCGTGTGACGCATCGATCCTCATCTCCGTGGCTTCGCGAGGCGGAGCGAGTCGAGACAGAGCACGAGGCGGAGCTACCCTCAATATGGCTGGATTCGGGAAGATAACATGCACGAGGTCATCGTCATCGCATCCGAAATTTAACTTCAGAAATCCTTTGCGGAGCTCCCAAGATCCGACTCCACTTTCACCTTGTCTCCAATGAATAACTACAAAATTAGAAAGAATAAAGTGACATGGTGAAGCATATCATATTGACGACAAAGTTCCCTCTCTACTTTTCTTCCTTATGACACTCACACTCGACTCGCCTCTCTTCTTGGATCGCCAACAACACGGATATGCCGCGAGGACGTCAAGCCGTCCTCCTTTGATTAACATCGTGGTGGATGGGAATCAGACGGAGAAGTTCGTACACGATGCGGCGGCTGTCACCTACACGTCTCTATTGATTGTTCAGCTTTTCACAAATAAAGTAAGTAATCGGATTTTCGATGGATTTGATCATCCAGTTGGAATACAATGACTTCAACGAGAACATCTGCTTTGCTTCCGGTGAACCCTTGAACGAAAGAATATAATGACGGAAAAAATCGTTTTAAAAAGCTGTAAAATAGAGATGAGAAATCTAATGGGAAATGCGTCTGCAACAAATTCTTAAAATAGATCGTCAATCTGTCTAACGAATCATGACTTTGTAAACTAAAAAGCGAATTTGAAAGAAGGGATAGCTGAAAAGCCTGGAGGGATTAATTGCTTCCAGGAAGAAATTTTTCCAGAACAAAGATTCCAGAACATTCCAAAAGATAATTGTTTGCGCGATTAAGAGTATTCCACGTCCAGAAACGCGAATAAACTGAACTAAATAAAGGTAGGAAGGATGCAGCGAAGTGAATGAAACAAATAAATGCAAAGAAACAAGTGAAATAAGTGAGGTAATAAATGCAATGAAACCGGCCATCATTCTTTCATCTACTTGTTTTTCTTCTGCCAAATGACGGCCAGTTTCCAATTCTGGACCATATTTTTAGTCGCTTGCATTAATGTTGTATAGCATTTCAAAGCTGATTTGTTACCTGCCATTTGAACATTATTTCTGAGAACTTAATTTATAGTGACTTTAAGAAGATTGAAAGGATCTCCTTAGGCAAAACGAAATTACGTCGTCTTGATTCGTGAGATCAAACTTGAACGTAAAGCAACAGTGAGAGAGAGGAAGAGTGAATGCTGAATGGGCAGATGTTCTCAGAAGTTTTGTACTGGAGAAACGAGACATTATGAGGATGGAGGTTTTGTGGGACCACTAACCACAGAGTGGACATTCGACACCGATCCTCTTAAAAACTACTCGAAAAAATTGCATAAGAAGTCAACGTCGACCATTAATTAATTATTATTTGGAAGACATTGTTAAAGAAAAAACTGGTTAACACATAACGCCCAAAGCTACTTTCTGGCTAACTAGTGTTATTTATGAAGTCAAGAACTTCACAAAGTTACTCCTGACTTTGCTCTACCGCGTTAACCGCACACATTACTTCATCTCGTCACCTTTTCGGTTAAAGAGAAAATTTTGTCTAGAATAAACCTTCGAACGATTCCAATAAAAAACCTTTGCAATTGACAGCAAAATCTAAATTTTTTTCAAATCTTCAAGGAAATAGAAGCAGATGAAAAGATGAAGGATACATTGGCAACACCATGCTATGGATTCGTCCATGGGCGCGTGTGGCACAGTGGTCGCAGGCGTCCTGCAACACACATGTGGTATCGATCCCCGCTCCCATAGCCCACCAAGCCTTTCACTCTTCCGAGGTCGCTGAATTGGTACCAGACGTGCCCGGGAGGATAACAGCACTGGCTCGATACATCGGTAGGCCACCACGAGTCATTGTAAAGGCCGGGTATGCATTCAATCACCTCCACACGATACTTAATAAAGTCGAACGCATCCCTCAAAGCTTGATCGATGCCGAGAGCTTTATCCTTTATCCTTTTTTATTGTATCGTATTAGACCAACTCTAATTTGTTCATTTGCTTACTTGTTTGAAATATGAATTCCGAAGCAGTGCTTTTTTTGTTTCATTTTATATCATGCGACTCATCTCCACATCTACCCTAGGGATCTTGGCACTTCTCGCATCCGTTTGGTTTCCTCGCATCCACCATCCATGAAAATCATCGGACTTTTTGCGTGTGGACAACTGCTTGAGAATTTTCACTTTCTTTATGAATGTCGTTGAATACTGATCTAATCGACTCTCACTGAACTACTGGGATATCCGAGCTAGAGCGCTACTGTTTGAATTTCAAGGAGTTAACTGTTCCCAAACAACTATGGTACCAGTTTCCCAATCCCGCAGGAATAAGAGGTCTGCAGCATCATGGCGGAGTCGAACCAACTCCGTGCCCATGATGAGTGGGAACACCAGCGTAGCGCAACCTATCCCCTGAAGCGATTATGTTGAAGAAATATTTGCTATGAACTCCAGAAAGCCAGAATTTTATGTTAGCGAAGCAGAATAGCTTGTATCTTGTACAGAAAGACCTGTAGATTCCATTCTGCTAAAAGATCTAATATGAATTGAGACAAGTTGATTTCTGACTGGATGTGTGTTCTCAGAAAGTTCTCACTGTCCAAAATGCATTGTATTCAATGCAACTTGGACGTTATGTTCTACATGGTTGCTAGACGAATTGAACGATTATTAAGGAAAATACATACCATATATTATTTTTCGGTTGGATAAAAAAATCTTGTTCGCATGTCATCTCGCGACGAAAATTAAACCGTGCACGGCAAGCGTCGTCGTACTGTGACGTGATTGGGACGATATGAAATGCTAATATGCTTCCAGAAGCTATAGTTCCATCAAATCAGGTTTTCGTGACCATTTGCTAGTCCACAACAAAAGCTATTCAATATGATTTCTTGCACACAGCTGCCGTCAATGAATCGGCGAAATTCATCCGGCAACTGTATCGGGCGTCGGACGATAAAAAGAACTCGCATTCTGGATGACAACGCCAGACAGAATGCCTTACACTAGATAAATCAGGAGTTGAACAAACTGGGCAATGAAACTTTACTTTATCCACCACCTTCTCCCGCTATCCGGCGACCACCTTCGTTTTCGTAAACATCTCAACAGCTAGTGTATAATAAATTCTAGAAAATCCTTCTTCAATAAGAAGATATTGCAAAAAAGGTCGATAGAAGTTTCGTGGTTCGGTGGAACCTAGAATTCTGTTGTACTGCAATAATGTGTTTGTTTGGTTCAAATGCTGTTTTGACTAGCTTCAAATATGTTGTTCAGAATCGAGCATTGGTTTACATCAGCTTGACAATTACGTGATTAAATTTAGACGAAAAAACCTTTAAGTGCTACCAACACATTCGAAACCATGGGCAGAAAAATCAATGGGCACAGCTAGCAGAAGCCATTATATGCTACTAATGCTGTATGAATTTTGAGCTATAAATTGCGTTTCTCCCACCGGAATTGCTTTTGACCAAGAGAACTGTTTGCTGAGACTAAAAAAAACCAGGGTGGGGGAAGGAGGAATAGAAGAGGAAACCAGTGGTGTCGTTGGAGGTTAAAGTATATTGATAGAATTACCAGAATCGTCAGTCCTACTAAATATCGGAGTTGCGTTCGTTATTCTCAGATACCAACTAAGCGAATTCCCCATGGACAACACACTCGTCAATATTGGAATCAAAAAGAAAACCAGTAGATGACTCCCAGAAGTTTGAATCACTAATCTTTCCTAGCGACTTCTACCACCATTCATATCTTTCTCTTATTTCCAGAGAAATTGACGAAATGTCGATTACAATTGTGAATTCAACAAAACGTACTCTGATTTCGTTCGAAATTTGTTGTCCTCTTACCTTCTCCAATCACGTACCAGCTGAAGATGAGTCCTCATGTCATGAAATATCGCTTATCCAACTCCCCCCAACATCTCGAAGGATTTTACTTTGAATTTTGGGTTAGTAGAGTCAAGTTTGCACCCGGCTCATTTCCTGAGATCATCTATTTTGATCATGCTGGAACATCAAGTAAAATTTAGCGTCATAATGCTTCAATTCTTCATACAAAGCTATCGAAAAAATTTTCTGTCACACGTATTTCTAAAGATACTAAAAGAACAAGACCTTCCTGCTTCTAATATACACAGCATCTCGAACAAACATTTAGCTGTCACCTTTGTGGAGCACCACCATCTAGTCGTCGCCGGCTCATTCAATACATCCCTAGTGTTCTAACCCATTCATAGGTAATTAGAACATACAGCGTAATCAGAATCATGATTGAGAGCAATCGAAAAGCAGGAACAGAAGACCAAATTCTATTACTAAAAATGCTATTAGCAAAACACGTTTCATGTCTAGACTTCGTAGTAAGATAGCTGTTTGAAAAGGTAATTAATAAGGTGCGATAACAACGACCCACATCGGACTAATGAATGGCTGCAGATAATCGACTTCATCGCGGTTCCGAAGAAGACGAAAGCAGCGAGACGTCAACCACAGATAAATTTTTTGTAAGAACTTTGTGTGAGTTCTATAATCTAGGAAAATATTGCTTATTCATGCTGAGGTTGGATGAAAGTTGATAGCAAAGAGAACCACGGTGATAAACAACTTGAGAAAAATCTTGGCGTAAACACTAGGACCGATGAGAACTACTGAATTGGAAAGAGCGATTAGCTCTTTAAATGGCAACGAATTCATTATGTCGCCTAAAAGCGGAAATTAATTACGTCAAGGCACGCCAGCCATCGACCAGAAGCGGGCTGGAGTTTCCATTTTGATGGCAGCTCGTCTCGGACGGTGCTAGCAATTCCACATTATTTGACGAAATCGGCTTTCATCGTTCTATCAAAAATTACGGAAGTACTGTCAAGTAATGCTGCTCTCCAATTAGTTGACAACAGGATACACGAACCTCTCTGTTTGACACTAACGATGCTGTTTGATCACAAAGTTACCAACTACGTGCACTTATCTTGCACTATGCTTTACATTCTATGGGGTTTAAAAAAACTGCGTCCCGCATTAATGAAGGATCTTGCATTAGGTTCCTGCCAGAGAAGAATAATAAAATGAACCAGCTTGTGTTCTCCGTCCATGTTCGTTACGTGGTCTTTACAACAGGACTGCATGTTCATGTGTGATTATCAACAAATTAGATAAATACTGTTAACTTTACCACCTGCGCTTCAAACCAACTACCTTCTGTCTCTACATTATTGTGACAATCATCGTGAAAGACTCTTTTTTTCTATACCAGGAATCATGTTCGAAATGTTTAACTAGTTTTCGTTGCCGGTTCGATTCCGCGCCCACGACTCACCAACCCTTCCAACCCTCCGAGGTCCGCGAACTGGTACTAGACTAGTATGAGAGGGTAGCACCACTGACTTGATCCATTAGCAAACACTCACTGTACAGACCAAACATTCATTCGATTACATCTACATGATGAAGTCGAGTACATACCCATCCAAGGTTTTTTTTTGGGCCGATAGCTCCGTTACTAGAAATCAGGATTTTTGACCAACAAGCAGGACACCTATGATTTTGAACTCGACCATGTTCAAAACGGTATGAATGACAAATTCTAATGGGAGAAGGGTTACGCTTTGTCAGTGTTGAGATGAGACAGTCGGCATGTTGTTCTACTAAAATAGATTTAGGCTTGTCACCGTTTCTTACGACGCATAATCAAGTAATTTTTTTCTTGACACTAAGTCAGCACCTTGGTTCCTAAAGTTACTTATTTTTTAGAAAGCAGCAAAAAGGAAAACATTCTTAAGAAAACAGTTGTAACAAGTTTAATTAGAGAAGTCTTCATGTATTCAGTGTCCGTATTTAGTTCACACACGGATTTGGCCGAAGAAAAAAAGGAAACTAGACACTTGAATAGGATTTTGGCCGTTTAGCAAGAACATGAAAGTAATAATTGCTTACACAAACCACTCGATCGCAAATCTAAGGGTTGTTTCCATGTAGTTGTCTTCTAGCGTTTCCAAACATTTGTTATGACTCAGGGAATGATGAGAAGAAGCCGATGATGGCTTCTGTTGAACTTCCGAGACAGCTTCGGCTGTTGTATGACTACGCCGAAAGGTTTGAGCGAGCACCGATGGATCAAATCACACCGGAGCACATGCTTTTGGTTCGAACACGCCGTCATAACCTCCAACGAGATAAATGAATGTGTTTTTCCTACTGCAGTCCAAAGAATAACTCCCGGTAAAAAAAATTGAAACATAGACAAATATGTATTATAAGTAAAAAATCACTGTGTCTGTATCACTGTAGAAAAAAATAATATCAGTTTAAGAAGAAAAAACGTATTGGTTTCCTCTCAACGGTTTACCGCCTCATTGTGGCTGGGGAGGTGTTCCTGAGTGCCGCACTGCGATGTACAGCTGGGGGGATTCGTCCTCCTGGCAGGGTCTCCCAAGCTGAGAAGGAACCCGGCGTTTCCATCAGGAAGCCTTGCCAACAGTAAACCAATACCAGGATCCACCACCGTCCTGGTATCAAAGTCGCATGTTGATAAATCTCCCTCTGATCCACAAGGGCTGCGACTGCGTGTATTGGTGAAGACCTGGAGCAGACTTTGGCCAGGCAGACCTCGGGATTCCAGGGAACCACAGTGGCTTAACCAGCAAATCTCCAAAAAAGCGGAGGTTGTGCTGGGGCCCGCGCAACCAGTGAGGACGGGCGTTTAAGTATCAAGTATCAAGTTAGTAACATATTGGTATGATGCAATCATACTTTTTTCGAAACAAGTGGCAATAGCAATAAGTTGATCAGCAAGCCAACTGAAAATCCTGCTTTACTGTGATATTACATGAAAGGTTGTACGCAACAAGAAGCTTGCTTTAACCAGATCACCTTCGTCGACATGAAGTTTTCGGCAATGAATATGAGCAATTGGAATTGAAACACTCACGAAAAGATTTTCGAAGGTAATTTCGGCGATCCAGGGTGACCGGAGCCGGAAGGCTTTAGCCCCAACATATGGAAGCGGTGCATCACTGAAAGTGCTACGCAGTTTCGGAGCGAATTTGTCATTGATGAGTGTAAGCGCTCATATCGCACAATAAATCAAATAAAGCAGAAATCGAATAGACCAGGATCGCTCTGCGATGAGCAGCTAAAGGGTATGAAAACAACATTTGTTCAAACACAAAATAAATCAATGTTAATACATTTTCGAGCGATGCGAGAGCGATTACGATGTGTAGAATGCATTTCAACAACGTATCAACGTGTCACTGACATACATAATGTCGATGCCCTCCAGTTCGAATGCTTGTAGCATGGCTTTGTAGCCATCCAACTGACAGAAAGTTTGTCTCCTAAGGAAAATCCGCGCTGTGTCCTAGTTGACTACATAATTCATTGTTCAAACTCATATCCACTGAAATAGACCCACTAAAACAAAACTGAACTGATAGACACCGATCCACTACACAGTCGACTATGAGGTTAATGGAAGTCCAGAACTACACCATATCTCTTAAGCAAAAAATGCTTTATTAACCACTAACGCTCACGCAAGTCCCTTGAACGAAAACCTTATAACAGCAACAAGCAAGGACGTCCACTCAAGCTAAGAGGTGCCTCTGGGTGTCTAATAGTCAACTATCGCATTAACTCTCAGGGTCACCTAAGCTGAGAAAATGTTCAATATTTCCATCCGGAAGACCCACTTAGAGTTAACCAATGCTATAAATCGCCACACCATAAGAGAAACTTAAATAGTGTTAGACCTCTTTTATAACGCCCGATAACTGCCTGAGTTGGCGACATCGAAACGACGTGGTTCGAGCTTCGGATTTCGAGAAAAAAATCCAGCTAAACTAACAAATTAGTGTCCGACAAAAATTGAACTGATATATACGTAATTCCTTGTGAAGGCAGCCTGCTGAAAAAGTAAAGCATTTATGTAATATCTGTTAAAGCAAAAAGTAATTGCCATTGATCAATCCCAGAAGGATGTTCCAATCATTTGACTCCGTCAGGCACCGCTGAATATGGTTGAATACATATCTCACCTATAGAATAACATGTGGTGGGTCGGTCCACCGTCAGTGCTGCTACCCTTTCAAATAAGTCTGGTATCAATTTGAGGAACCCGGAAGGATGGAAGGCCTCGTGAGTCCGGAGCACGGGATCCAGCCAAAGATTATGTTTCTATTGTGGAGCACCTCTAACCACTGCGCTACACGAGTAATATCCATCATTGCAATCGAAGGAAAACATGAAACCTAAGCTGAGACACTAGGGTTCTGTTAAATCTTCGGAAAAATGCGGTTTAAGAAGATGTCATGAGTAGTCGTTTAAACAGAAGACGGCAGAGGATGATAATTATTAAATCTCTAAGTGAACAGACCAATTTAGAGATGTTTGACGCCCTGGAATAATCTTTCCTCGATGCCCTGTATGTACAGAGTTAGAGTTAATACTACAAGTCGAACGAGAGTTTATTTTATTACACCAGGTCCCTTCAATTTTCACCCAAATTCTTAAATGTACTGGAAGGAAATGAATCTCTCCGCACAATGAAATCGGCATCGGCAAAACCCCCAAAGGATTATCATTCTTTGTTAGCGAATGTTACTTTTCTACATTTTATCCTATTATTCTTTTTTTTAGAACAAAAAATTTCGAAACGTTCTAAAGTCAACAATATTTCAAAATGTTGTGTTAAAGAAAGGGAAATAAAAATGATAAAACTATTCTCGGACGATTGATATAAACTAGGAAACGATTTGGACAGGTACGCCGTGATTGGTAAAACGACGACTCAGGTAGCTAGTAAAAAATACCCGCAAACATCTAGTTGCGAAATTTTATTTCCGAGATGAATTTCCGAATCTATCAGTTCGAAATTCTGCCAACGGTTTACCGCCTCACTGTGGCTGAGAGATGGTCCTGGGTGTCGGTCTGCGATGTACAGCGAGGGGATTGGTTCCCGCCGTCAGGGTCTCCCAGGCTGAGAAGGAGTCCGGCGTTTCCATCAGCAAGCTCAGCCAAGAGTAAACCAATACCAGGATCCACCAATGTCCTGGTATCAAAGTCGCATAGTGCCAAACCTCTCTCTGATCCATAAGAGCTGCGACTGCCTGTGGTGGTGAAGACCTGGGGCAGATTTTGGCCAGGTTGACCTCGAGATTCCAGGGAACCACAATGGCTTAACCAGAAAATCTCCGAAAAGTAGAGATTATGCTAGGACCCGCATAATCAGTGATGACGAGGTATTCACGTATCAAGTATCAACTGAGTATCAGTTCGAAATACGAATGTTTAATGGACAGTGTTCGTTACAGGCAGTTTAGATTCAGTGTTACGTATAAGCAGGAATGTCCAGTACAGTTTCTGAAACGTGTTAGACACGTAGAGACTCCAGCTACAGAAAGCATCGATCTCTTCAGTCGATAAAGTAGCCGAATGCCTCCATGCCTGCTTCCTGGTCCGGCGAATGTTTTTTCGTCAAGGAAGCCAACCACTATACCTTATCGTCCACTATTCGATGAAATACATTTTGTAGACCATTGATGACATCAATTTTTTTGACCCGATTGGTTACAGAAATGATTATTTGGGATGAGGTGCACCTTTTACTCCTGGTGGAGCAGAATCAGGGCTAAAACTTATGGAATTTACTTGCCCATGGTGGTTACACTTCGCTTCGAGCCTTCTCAATACTGATTAGCTGACAGCCTAAGAAATTATTAGTTCTTTTCGAATTAATGCATACTTGTTTATGACTTCCTTACGAGCATGGCCAATATTTTCCAATGTTTTAGGACTATTCGTAAGGATTGCTTTAAACGCGGTACATCTGAGATAGCCCACAAATTGGCGCTTCACTGAAATCGATCTTTTTTTTCAAGGAAGATTTCTTCCCTCTGAAGTATTCTTCGCCAAAGTTTGTTGCAAGTATGCTGTCGATTGCTAACCTCTAATTTCATAAAAGTTTTCGAAGTTCTCGAAACATCGCAGACTGCTCGCTAGTGATCCAATGAATAATTCAAATAATACCGTTTCGTACACCAATTCTTTTAACTTTCACAGTGTTGCTTATGGGAACGTGTGCACTTGCATTGTTTGTTGTACAGCACTGTTTTTGATCCCTTACGATACATCAGTTCCACTCGTACTTGCTGCAGTCATTAGTGCATGCGGTAGGCTTCTCAACAGTACCCCCTGATGTGGTTGTTCTGCTGGAATTTGAACCTGTAGTGAAAGATATCTTCTAGCAATCAGCAAACGGTGACCACAACCTCCTTTTGGCGTGGAAGGGAGGTCATCGCCGGTTATTGTCCAGAATTTTCTAGTTGCACGTCAGAATGCGATGTAGAAGTTGACTTCATCATTTCCAAAACAAGTTTAGAAAGATTCTGTATTAAGGCCTCTTTGCCAATTGTCGAATTCATACGACGATGCTCGATTTTTTTCTACTCTCCACTTCGGTTGGAGACGGAATAGCAAAACCACTGGAATCAATTTGTTCTGCAGGCTTTCTGATGATTATGGTTGAATTTGCTTCAACTGACTTCTTCAAATGTCAGGTTGATAACAGTGGATAGTCTCTCCCTCTTTGCATTCATGGTTCTTCTTTTGCCACCAGACTGTTGAAATCAGCGCCAAATCTCGCTATTTCTCATTTAAATGAAATACCCTAATTTCAACACATATAAATATTGAAGCAAAATCAGTAACGCAAATATATAGAGTGCAGCCGAAAAGCAATATTCGTTCTGAGCAAACAATTAGATTTCGTATTTGTACAGGTGATGACTACAGATGAATTTGTAAAGGTGATGGCTGAGGAAAAAATTTAATGACGCGATGATTTCCACAGATGAAGTGTCGGACAGCGTCCACCTATTATGGGTTGGTCGTCGAAAAAAATTCTATCAGAATGCATAGAACTCATCGAACTATGAACGACTCGGTGGTCTTCCTGCAGTACGTTTAACATCTCGAGGAATCCGGTCACTAACGGCTGTTATTTGTCGGTTGTCGTTCATACGCATTACTTGTCTGGCCGATCTAATTTTCTGGCGTGTAGGACGACGTCAACGATTCCCAATCCTCGACGTAGGTCGAAACTTCGGATCTCCTCTTTCAATTGAGTGCTACAGGATGCGCATAGCATGGTCTGTGGATGGCTGAAGCATTCAGAGATACACATTCTATTGAACGAGAATGAAAACTAATCCGTTCTTTATGATCACTGTCCGACTGGCTAATATTTGCTATTATAAGAACAATGTCACCAGTAAATCAAAGATGGTATAATTGCCAACCATCGATTTTCGCTCCCATTTTGCCTCATTCCAATGTTCGCATAACGTTCTCGAGGGTGGTGGCAAATAATTTTCGCGAGGTGGTATCGCCTTACCTAACCCCTCTTTTGACCCCGATGTTAACATCGTTATATAACGGTGAAAGTTTTGTTGTGGAATCCTAACATCTAGAACCAAGAACCAATTAGGAATCTTTATGTACCGAGCAGAGACTTCCTGGTTACCTGGAGCTTTCATAACTGCTTCCATCTCACTTGGACCGAAAGCTTCCATTAAATCGATGAAGGTGAAACAGCGATCTCTTGTACTCTGGCGATACTTCAGCGAATTTTGTCATCGTGTGGATGTGTTCCATCGTAGTAAATCCTTTTCGAAACCCTTCTTTTTTCACATGGCTATCTTTTGTCCAGTGTCCTGTCAATCCTGTTCAGAATGATCGAGCGGAGAGTTTATAGACGATAAACGGCAAATAGATTGAAAGATAGTTGTCGTTGTGTTTGAGGTCTCCATTTTTGTATGCTTTCATAACCCTTTACAGAATATATGGGGACTAAAGAATAACTTCAATACATAGATCACATTATGAGATGATAAATACCTACAGTGAAAATTAATCGAGTTTGCGCTGCTCAAGAAGAGATGAGGAGTGAAAAATGCCAAGCGAAACAGCAGAAGCAGATTTCATGAGCAGATGAAGATTTCTACACTCCATTCGAAGGCAGATGCTACTGCAGTGGACTTGACTCTTTCCTAGCTAGCATTTTTTGCATTGTGCGTTCTCACATACAAAGGCACTGTAAAGTGCCTTCCAGCCAGTTTCAAAGTAGTAACATGATGTAGCTGTTACTGTGAACTTCATAGGAATGCAGGGAATATGATTTCGTAATACATGGGACGACAATAGCGCGCGTGGAACGACAAGAACACACGTCCTACACAAGGAACACATGATAGCGTGAAGCGACGAAATATTCTCTCTATTCGGCGCCTGTCGTAGAGCTGTAGCGTGTTTATTGTGGAATAAACGTGATACCATTTAGAGAAGTACTAACCATTCTCACGAGGCTTAGAAATTTTCTATACGCTAAATCGGAAAAACACGAACAGCAAAACGATAACCGAAAGGTACTTTTCTTCGTTTTTTAATTTCCTTCTGGACGTCGGAAGTCATCTTAACCTCTTTTTCAGATCCATCCCTTTTATTTTATTTTTTTTACAGCGTTTAATTGGTTCAGTCCTTAGGAGCTGTGCATAGGTGCCCGCACGAGGATGGAGAGTATGCGACAGCTATTGCAAGAAAACTTGGAACTCCGTTGGTAACTAGCCAGAAAATTAGCAACTTGTGGAGGGACGAACAAAACAGAACAACGACCACATAGTTGAAGCTGGATTTTCTTATACCTTGTCAATGG
Organism: Angiostrongylus vasorum; assembly: GCA_018806985.1. Taxonomy (NCBI): domain Eukaryota; kingdom Metazoa; phylum Nematoda; class Chromadorea; order Rhabditida; family Metastrongylidae; genus Angiostrongylus; species Angiostrongylus vasorum. The sequence goes on along the minus strand of JADANN010000099.1, from coordinate 1,053,747 downwards.
TCCTCAGTGTCTAGAGTTAGATTCGCTGAGTTTTCTCGCTTGAGAATTCCTAGTATGAAAACTAAGAACAAGAAAACTTGGATTTGGACTGGGATCATCTGGTCAATCAGACAGTTACGAACTCGATGTGACACTATGCGTTGAGCTCCCTTACGGCACATTTCCGTCGCTGCAAAATGAGATCAAAGATGAAACAGGAGAGGTTCTTTGATTGAGCGTCTCCTAGCCCATTACAAAAAAACATTAGGATTCCTTGTATCATTCCTTTAAATTTCTTGCGTAAATAACTTGTTCTACTCAGTGCCATTTAACTTGACCCAATGGTTGATTAACAGTCACTTACTATGTGAAGATTTGGCAATAATCTGACACAGCGATCTTCCTCTTTGAGAGGTTCATTGATTTAAATTAACAATGAACAACAATCAATACTCAGCACATCAAGTTTTTCCGCCAGAATTAACACCCAAAATCCGACGACCGGTTTCTATGGCCTTTGGACGTAAACGACGCCTTATTTTTTCCTGCACAGGCTATACGCTGAAAGCAAATCATGCCGGCTGACCTGGACACTTTTTCCATCTCCCAAAGAAAATGACACCCCCCTAGTTCTAATTTTCTTCTCTACAGTTCGATTTTTCCTGTATAATTTCTTAGTTATTCCGCCGCTTTTTTTGCTTCCTACATACTCTGCATGTCCAATAAAAATCGGGCCACATCAAAATCGTTGTGCTGTCAGCAATTGACAGTCAATTTCACAACATTCACGGAATATATTTCTGAGTTTTCCATCACCGCTTCCATACGACAAAGAATTGTTCATTACAGCGATTGCAAATTGCATGCCAATCAGCTTTTTCGTTGGTTTTTTTAGGAAACTCGACATCACATTTTGTGGATGCCAACAATTCTTGCATCCGATTCGGTTCCTCGCATCAGTCAGCACGAAGGTCAGATTCGCATGTGGGTTTGTCTTCTGCTTAAGGATTTTTGGTCTTTCTTATGGATGCTATTGATTGCCGGTCGCGTCGATTCTCCTTGGCATCCTTGGATAACCATACCAGAGTGCTCCTAGCACCACTCAGTTACTGGTCAAAACTGAGTTACACATGCTTGGTATATAATCGAAGATATCCGTTTTCCACGCATTTCCGATAATTGTTCAACAACTAATGTACTCTACGAGCGAAAACCTGGAAGACTCATAGGTGATACTTTTTTTCTATCTCTAGGGAAATCAGGATGCAACTTTTCTGAAATGTCATTTTCATTTCTGTAAGATTTAAAGTTGAAATTTTCAAAATCTTAAAAAAACGAATCCAAGACTTAAAATTTTTTTAGTAGGAAACGCTGTAATTTCAAACACCGACGATGCGAGGAGAATGTGTTCTGCGATCCAACCCCCCTACCCCCCGTCCCCCCCTTGTTTACCCGCTCTGGTTTCATAGTGTGAAATACTGGCTTCGACTCAAAAAAATTCTTGAGCGCTTCAAATACTCTGAATTCATTTTCACAAAATGATGGGCTTGATCCTCTTTTAAAAGACTTTGTAGAGCATAGTGATTTCCATTTCAATATAAATGGTTTACTATGAGCTGTAATATGCGCTGAAAGGCTAAATTATTTTCAGACATGCAGGAACTACACCTCCACCCTTACCTGTAGCATAAGTGATGCCTTTCGTTTACGAGGAATGCTACATTATACAAAACAAGCTTCATGTGATTAGATCACTAGATTGAAACATCCACTTTAAAAGCCAAGTTTTTCCCCTGTCTGATTCCGAAAGACGGAATGCTCACATTATTATCAGCTATCTACGCCTTGAAAAAACCTTGAAAATGGTAATGTTGTTCGTTGCTACAAAGTATTAACAAAAAATCTGGTACTCCAAATCTGGTATCATGCGTTCCAAGTAGACAAGCACCAGGTGCAACCATCAAAACGGGTATTTCTGCTTATATACGTAATCTCTTGTTGATAAGCTTACACGCGGTTAATAAATAATCTTCCTATTCGGATAACATTTCGACGTGTTCATCTTCATCAGTGCCGATGGTCCAAGTCGATGGGCCACAGTTGTTCCTGTCGTTGTGCCGTCTTCGTCTTCGCACCGATCTGGATCTTCCTCAGTGGAGCATCTCTCGAACAAGCCATACTCACCCAGCGATGCTCTTTTATACGGCGCGACGGATGTTGATAACAGTGATTGTCCGGTGACAGCGCCTTTTTTTCCGGACAATCGACGCTGCAGAAGTCGGTATCATTACTAGCTAGCACAATTATTAAAATATTTCTGCTTACATTTCTTCCATAATAGCTAAAAAAAAGCTATTTCTGAAGATGTAGGAAGTATTGCAAACTGTACGGAGAAAATGTAATTAGTCAGGACTACTAATTGTAAAACGAAATTATTTGAATGCGGTGTTTATAAATAAAATCAAGAGAGGGGAGGATGAGCGTAAGAATACGCCTAGCCTTCTTACGAAAGAGATGAAAACAAAAGTGAAGACTTGGCGACGCTGAACTTAAAAATACATTCTCATCCAGATCTGTAGGTCTCACCAAAGGTTCTCCGACATGCAATGGCCGAGGATTTTCCTCCGCGTCGAACCACAGTTTGCTGGTATAGCGGGTATACCAGTGCTCTCCTTCCACCCTCAACAGCAACCTCATGCCTCGGGTCTCAAATAAGACGAGCAAACTTGTCCAAATTCTTTTTTTTCTTACAAACTGTTTACTGCGGAAAACAGCCTTTATCACCCAACGTTGGACATAGTTCTGTGTTGGATAGATTATCAGCTGGACCCAACAAGTAATAAAAAAAAAGTACTGGAAAGACCTCTCTGTGCAAAAGTAGACGATTCCAAAGAAAACGTCAATTTATGCCAGCCTGCATCACAACGTATGTATAGGAATCCACCCATGTCAGATTTTACCTGTTAATGTTTTATTTTCGTCGTATATAAGGATAACTACACATCCGAGAAAATTCTCGGATTTACTGCTACTATAGCGCTCGGTGAATAACGTTTCGAACATTTACTGTCACCTATAGTCTATTGTAAGGACGCATGTGGCGCAGTGGTCGAAGGCCCTCTGCAACACGCGCGTGGAATCGGTCCCGGCGTCCATGGCCCACCATACCTTCCATCCCCTCCGGGGTCGGCAAATTTGTACCAGACTTGTCTGGGAGGATAGCAGCAGTGGCTCGATACATCGGGAGGCCACCGCGAATCATTGTGAGGGCTAGATATGCATTCAACAACTTCCAACGATGCTTAATGAAGTCGAATGTATGGTGCATCCCCCAGGGATTTGTCAACGCCAAGAGCTTTATCCTTTTATTTTACTATAGTCTCCTGTTATCAAAGTTCATCAATGTAATAGCTTTCTTAAAGATGCGCGTGAATGGCAAGAGACCCAACTGTTTGTGTCGTCCTAGTGTCAAGGTAATAGGAAATACTGGTATTTTTAAGCGATTTTTGCCAGAATATTTGTCCATTAGATCGAATGAGAATGATGTCCCTTTTTTTTGCACTCCTCGCTGTTTTTTTTCTTTCGTACCTCCTTTTTTACACTGCGTTATGGAGCAGCGTACGGTAGTGAGTGGTATGGCTAATACGTCTTGGTAATCATCATTTAACGTATATTTTTAAAAACCGACCTTCATTTTGTCTCATCGTGAATAATCGATATTTCGTTCTATTCACGAACCTATATAAAGTTGTTAGCAAGTTTTCGGCGCCTTCTTAGAAATAATGGTTCGAATCGGATCTCCAAAGCGGTTATTTCTTGTGATGTCGATCTTCACCTTGTAATGCTTCTCATTTGCAAAAGATGATCTGAACGATCTTCGGTCTCCCAATGAAAACAATGCTAACTACTCACTCAACGAACACTTCAACAAAGCAGAAAGGTGTTTGAAAATCTATGGCTGCAAACTGCTTGGCAATTCCACAGGTATACTGTCGAGCTTGAAAAGTGGCATATTTTTGGCAAGCATTTGGTAATCCTAATGGTCCTTATTACAACTAATATAGTTATGAGCTAGGATATGCTTTTTTAAAGTTCGATGAATGAATTATTTCCGTGCACGTAGGAACAGCCGGAGAAACGATGACTCGGTAAAACACGGGGCCGACTCGTCCCTGTGACTTCAAAGGAGCTATTAGTTTTAAAAGATAGTATGTGAATAAGTAGCAGGGATGAGATATGAAACAAAGAAGCTGAAGTACTGCAAAGTGTTCTAACTATAGATCTTATGAGTTACAAAGCTTGTAAATAGTATCCAAGGAGTGTTAATTGCTAGAATTGGAGATTGCAAAATGAATCTATTTGAACATGGCACTTATAGTATTAATGGGATGTTATGCGACTCAGAGTGGGAAAAGATCTTAAAGAGAGAAAAGCAGCAGTAATGGTCGAAGCTGCACAGACTGGGAAAAGCATTCGCAAAGCCCAGCCAATTGCAAGAGCAAGATAATTGCACTCCAACGTCCAGACGGAACAGTTACAGCGTCCAGGAAGACAATGGAGATAATCACTCACGAATATTACTCAGATTTCTTCGATAGCCACGTCCACCTTCCGTCATATGAAAGAAAGGAGGATGGATATATTGTACCACCCCGAATGCAAGGTCCCTACCCACTGGAAGACCAACAAAACCGTGTTATTGTTCAAGAAGGGTGACCTACACGACATCGGCAACTATCGCCCAATCTGCTTGCTGTCTGTCGTCTACAAACTTTTCACTCGAGTGATCCTAAACAGGATTGACAGAACACTGGACGAAGGACAGCCATTTGAGCAAACAGGGTTTCGAAAAGGATTTAGTACGATGGACCACATACACACGATAACAAGGCTCATTGAGGTATCGCGAGAGTACAAAAGACCGCCCCGTCTCACTTCCATCGACCCACAGAAGGCCTCCGATTCAACTGAGACAGAAGCAGTCATGGAAGCCCTTGATAATCAAGGAGTCCCTACTCAGTACATAAAGATTCTTCGTGAACTGTACAAAAATTTTCACAACCAAGGTATCATCATTCTATAACGATGTCAACATCGACGTCAAAAGAGGGTTAGGCAAGGCGATACCATCTCGCTAAAATTATTTACCGCCACCATCCAGAACGTCATGCGAACATTCGAATGGGATAATATGAGAGTGAAAATCGATGGTCGGCAGTTACACCATCTTCGTTTTGCTGATGACATTGTCCTTAAAACACCAAACATTAGCCAAGCGGAACGTATGCTTGCCGACTTTGATAAAGCCTGTGGAAAGATTGGTCTTCGACTAAATCTCACAAAAACGATGTTCATGAAGAAGGGATTGGTTTCGTATGCCCCCATTCACACTCAACGGAACGAATATTTCCGAATGCTCGTCTAGGTCAGGAAATCAATACGATGAACGATTTAGCTCCAGAACTGAGCAGAAGGAAACGAGCGGCTTGGGGAGCTTTCAAGAGCATCGAGGATGTAGTGAAGAGAACAAAGAACACGCGACTCCTTGCCCACCTTTTCGACTCAACAGTACTTCCTGCCCTAACGTATGCGTCAGAAACCTGGTCGATGCGTAAGCAGGATGAAAGATCACTCAGCGTTATCGAACGCGCAGTCGAAAGGACGATGCTAGGGAGTATCCCGTTCCACAGAAGTAATTGATAGGATCCGAAGCTCCGACCTGCGTCAGCGATCAAAAATCAAAGATGCCGTTCTGTACACCAAACAGTCGATATGAACGACAACCGATAGACAAGAGCCGTTAGTGACTGGATTCCTCGGGATGTTAAACGCACTGCAGGAAGACCACCGACTCGATGGTCAGAGTTCTCCACGAAAAGCCTAGAAGAAAGATACGATGCTCGACGAGTCTCTAGAGCGAGCAGAACCTAATGGGCTACTCTTGCACGCGACAGGGAAAAGTGGAAGATTTACTGGCGCCCGCTCGAGTCACTCGATGATCAACGGGACTACAGGTGATACAGGTGACAGGAGATGTGGGTAAAGGCTTAGCTCCTCTACAAACAGCAGTCTTCATGACGCCGTGTACATAGCTATACTACAATTCATTTATACAAGCCACCTTAACGATTTACCATCCTATTTTAGCTAGAACATGTCTCTCAGCGACAATCTTCAATATTCAATGCAGCAGAAACACCTTTAGCCCTTCCCCCCATGGCAGCAGATTCTCTGGCGATGTTCTCTTCATCAAGAGCGGACCTTCGCTCATGAAATAAACTCGTCCTAAGGACAATTTTTTGTAAATTATTAGGTGTAGGGACAGCCTTTCAGGTCCAGCACCTTTCACTTTGAATAGTCGGTAGAACATAAAAATATTAGACCAAACCGGCATGGCAATATAAACGACAGCAAAATTTAATTGACATCAACTTACGCTAGTACAATTGAAGCTTCCAAAATCAAATGCGAGATTGTGGAGCCGCAAAAAAAAGAACACCATTTTTAGAGTACTGAAAGGTTTTTGGAACACGAACGTCTACGATTACGAACGAACCTCCTTGTGTAACGAGCTTGGATTTCCATTGCACCAATTTACCTACAAGTGGTTATAAGTTACCGAAGCTGTAAAGAAGTTTGATGTTTCCCTTTTATCCATTTAAGAAAAATGACAGGAGTAACGCACCCAAGAAGAAGCACTAATCTGGAACGAATGAAACTCTTTTTGCGAAAAGAACTTGCACTGCACTATAAAAGGGGCCGCAAAACTTAAGTAGACCATTTCACCACCATGTATCTTAGCAATTCTCAAAATCATACGCTAAACCGTGTGACCACATCGTACAGAGATATCACATCACAAATAGGTCCCAAACCCCCCATAGAGATATCTCATCATAAACCTTGGTTGACACAAGGTGTGTGGGTCATCTATTTCCCCCACGATATCTCTTCACCTCTTTGACCCATCGACTTGCTTTCGCTACTACGGAACTGTCGACATCGGCCATCGCTACTACGGAATTGTCAGCATCATCAATTCCTACTGATCAACATCACCCACTGACAAAACGAGCTTGGAACTCGCCGTTCTCACCTTGATGTAGAAATGCTTCATCAATTTTGCTCTAGGAACCAACGCAACAGCTAATCTAGACTGAGAAGACTGCAACGGGAAATCAAAACGAAAATGTAAGTAGTCTTCTGAGACCTTATTTACAGTATATCTTTTTCAGGTGATCACTAGCAATCCAGAATATAACGGCCAGACATGAAAACCCTCCATCGACATCATTAATACCAATGTTGGCCAAACTCCTACAAAGACTCATCTTATTTTATTTCATGGTAGGTATTTCTTCAGTTTCCTCCGCACGAAGAGGTTCCTTACTTTCAAATTCAACAATGAATGAACTTCGTTTCCTTCAACTGTATTAAACTGTTGCGTGGAAAATATGAAAATCTGCATCATAGGGTAGACTCAAGCGATGAGTCTGAGTGACCGCATGAAATATGCAACGAGCATTTATTAAAATCCGAACGATATTGTTGTCCATGTATTACAATCCAACCTAATAAGGCACATATGATTTTGAAAAACTTCTCAGAATAAGTATTCAGTGTAAGAAATTATACTAAGACAAACGGTTTGACCGAAATCTATACCATCAAGCTACTAAAATAGAAATAATACTAGGCGTTTGATATCTCGAGAGCTAAGCGTAGAGCGCAGATAGGAGTAAAACAATTGTTTCCATAATGATGAATCAAATTCAGCAGTAACAAAACCAAAGAAGTGGGGAATACGCAAAAAAAAGGACATTTACCTGGACATTCAGTGCCATTATATCCAGTGAGCATCGGAGCAAAGACGAAAATCAGATACGTACTTAAACGTTGTAATTTAGAATACGCACTTATAATAAAGTACGTAGGCCAGCCATAAAGAAGAATAGAAAAAGAAGGATATTAATCGCACGGTCATCCCCAGCCACCAGTTAATTTGTGAAAGAGCTCCTCGTTAAGATTTTGATTTTGTTCCTTACTTCGCATTGTCAGGAATATGTAACCACCAATGAACTCATGTACGATCTGAAACTGCTCGCTTAACAAATGATTTTGTACGTTGAACAGTTAAACAACATCTAAAATAACCTTGCAATCGGCTGATAATGGCTTAAACTCGACATCTTCATCTTCGAATTGGATCTGCAAAGCTAATTTTCATAATGTACATCACATAATTCCAGCACGATTAAATATCGCAAAAGAACTTTGTGGGAGCTTAGAATTAACAGAAGCATCAAAAAACCATGAGTCAGACAAGGTAAACTTAGTTCGCGACGGATTCTTTTGCCCAAGCTACTGTCGCATAGCAGGACGACGAGAACAGTGATTACTTCAAAATAAGCCTATGATCTACTTTAGCAATCATGACAGGAATGCAACTAGCACACTACGTTAGAGTCCAGATCTTTCTAACTTTGTAGGACTCGGCCCCATTTCGTGCTGTCATCCACGAAGACCTTCGAACTTGCACGTGGATTTGACTGGAACTTGAGGATATTGTTTTCTTCATGGATGCCACTGAATGCTGGTCAAACTAATTCTTCTTGTAATAGCCGTTATAGTTAGCGTTCCCAGATCGCCTGTCATTGTGATCTTCCTCAAAAAGAACTGGTACCAAGCTGTTGAGCTAAAGGAATGGGGCTTCGCTTGGACAAGACGAGATCGTCTATATTTGTATTACAGAGCACTCCTAAGTGCTGCGCAGCTTACGCTTGCTTCCTGGATTAGTAATAGAACTGAAATACCTTTAGATGTCTTATCTCCCAATTTACATGCCACTTCTTCATATTCGAAAATCTCCATGTTTTTATGCTCTCACCGTTATCCATGTTCATTTTTACCAACCGATTAATAGCAATTCCGATTAAATCTGCCTTTCGTCCGTTCCGGAAGCGGACAATGAAGTAATGCATGCCATATTCGGGGAGCGCCTGCCACGCCCGAATATATTGCAGTTTCGCCTCAGTAGACGACAATTGACGCACATTTGCATGTGCATCTACGACTCGTTGCTGTAGAGATTGCCTGCTCCTCGCTTTTCGAACATATCGTTGTGAAACGTACTCTTCCACATTAAAGTCGCTCGGCAATTTTACCGGGGTGGAGCGGCGTATTGTGCTATTCTCATTCCTTCCATTCGCTGAAAACAGTTAATCAGAGGAAGAAAAACAGGACTAATATGGATGACGTCGCGCATCTGACCAGCATGTTAACAACATGACTCCATGTAATTTTGGGAAACTTACTCGCGCTTTGCATATGCAGCAGATTTTTGATACTCTCCACTTCTTGTGGATAGGAAGAATCAGCCATTGACTTTCCTCTTGACGCGAGACGACATGCTGCCATCCAACGCGCATACTGGTGTTCCGTGTCACACTTCAGCACGAAATCAGTCATGCCCTCAGCTGTAGGAACAAGTAGCTTAATGTGGTACTTCCCTTGAGAAACGGAAACATCGGGACTAACTTCGCAACCGAAAATCGAACTATCATGATGACAAAGCTCTCGTTATACAATCAGAAAAAAAACCAGGTGACCCACAATAACCAACCTTTCAAAGAAAAGTGCCCAAGTGGTGGCTGATTTACATCAGTAGAGTTTTGGTAGTAGCTTAGATAAAGATCACGAAACGAGAAAAAAGCACGCTTGAATCCCTTGAACGCAGCAAGTTTCTTCGGTCTAAAAATACCGCACATTATAATTCAGGTATCAGATTGACCACTGAACAAGCAACTAATGAATTCAAAGAAAATCACTTTATATATTTGAGATAGTCGGCAAGTTCAGGAACTTGCATTAGGTCAGATCGACGACCAAGAGCAGCTGCGTCTAGATTTTTGTTCCTATAGTAAGAAAAAAAGAATCATAGGCGCACATCATAACGAATTCAATTGACGATTTCCACTGAAATAACCCACTGACCAATTCATCCAGCATCACATCAACGTCATCTTTCACTGGTCCCTCTGGTTCAGGAGAATCTCGTTGCAACGTTGCTTGCAACTGCAACGAGGCAAATAGAGTAGCTTCTTCCTCAGTATGATCAAACTCGTCCAACAATATAGACCACTTCGCCTGCTCGTACAGCTGGTTAATACGAACAGGATCGTACTAAAAACGCTGTTTCATGCGTAATCCTCTATATAAGTGACATTTTTATGGCATCACAAAAATAACTTAGAGTTACCTTAGGATTTAGATCAAAGAATGTCATATATTTGAAGCGTAACAAAACAATGTCGCCTTCAAACACACCTTGCTCCATTAACGATCTGAATTCATGAAGACATATGATCTCGTCTGTCATAGCCACAACACTCTACATTAGATTCTTAGAAAGGAAAAATTACCCTGCTTGCTGAGAAATACAACCAAAACGATGCTGAGATATTCTTGGACCCCGGGCCAGATTGAATCACGACCACCCTTTCCGCCGGCTCGCGTACTACACACTGCACCACTGACGCCCATGCTTTGTGCTTCTCTCAGCTAGTTTCCTACGTAGCGCTCCATCAGCAATCACCTGCAGGTGGGATTGACCTGGGGAGCACAAATTAGCATTGAGTCTAGTTAAGTTGACCCACGGAAAGGGCAATCGTGGTCTGATCTGGGCCGTGGTCTAGGTTTTGCGAATATTTCGGCATCGTTGTGGTTGTATTTCACATCATACTATAAAGTGAAAAATTATGGTAGGCAGGAAATAAAAGGTTAACATTGTAACCTGCTGGAGTCCAACCACCCTCTGTTCAGAGCTGCCTTTTCAACGTAGTTCTGCGGACGAAAAACGATGGTTTCACGATTTGCTGCTTGACGTGGAGTGTGCACAAGAGCCATATCAAATTGTTCATTTTCAAGCCCTGTTAAATCAGACAAACTAGTTTGGAAAACTACTCCTCGTATAAGAACTGAGACTAAGATGGACGAAGCACTTTTACCTTCACAAAAACTAATACTAGGCATGATCGGCACACGACCCATTGTCCCATTGTACTATAACAATCCACTTTGTAAAACACTTATGATACTCATGATGCACATGGTCAACTTTCACTCACGGCACCAGGACTAGGACTTGCTCCTCTGGGAAGAGTTCCATGCCTCGGCAAAGTCCCCATCTCATGAGCATTAAAAATGTGTCCACTTGTTGACAGCGCGGGTGATTGCCCTCGACGCATACGTCCATCAATCTGAGTCTGGGAGGCAAAGATTGGAGTCGCCTTCCTTAACGTCATTGGACCGACGGATTCCTATAAATGAAGAGTGAGCAACATCACGCAGCCACACATCAACTACTGTTAAAAGATTTTAGAACATTCTCTTTCTTCACGCATACACATAAAAATACAAAGAAAAGGTAAACCATAGCATTAAAACATAAAACAGGAGAACGTCGTGTAAAAAAATCACTTCTCCAGGCCGTATAGGTTGGGGTCCCGACGAATTCTCAGCCTCGTAGGTCCCCTTCCGAAGAATATCAGGTGGGATCAGCCTCTTCAATCCTAATTCTTCTGAGTGTCTGATTCCTAGATCACGACAAAGTTTTTGAGTCGCTTTGAAAGCATTAACGGAGAAATCTAAGCGAGCTTCAATTACTTGGTTGTCTGGAAGCTGCACCCTACAAAAAAACGTTAACACGATTAAAACCCTAAAATTATAGTCAAATCAAAAGAGATAAAGTCACCTTGCATCTTTATGCATCGGTGTGAACTCTAGTTTCGTATCTGCGGTAACACCGCATTGGTCAAGGGTAGAGCGGGTGTGCTGAAGCCAACGGCGCTTCTCCGGCCACCACAACGCATGGTCAGACCAATCCCTCGTCACATCTACAATCTTTCTAACACGTTCATCTTATAACACCGTTCCATTAAAGTTTGAACATAAAAAATAAGGATAAAGCTCTGGGCGTTGACTAATCCTTTAGGGATGCGCCATGCATTCTACTTCATTAAGCATCGTTTGGAGGTGAGTGAATGCATATTTGGCCCTTATAAAATGACTCGAAGTGGCCTACCGATGTATCGAGCTAGTGCTGCTATCCTCCTAGACAAAACTGGTACCAATATGCCGACCCCGAAGGGATGGAAAGCTTGGTGGGCCAGGAGCCGGGGGAACTGATTCCATGTGTATTGCAGGGGCGCCTCTGACCACTGCGTCACAAGCGCCCCTAATTTCGAACATACTAAACTCTTATGTAACGCTACCGTGACGATCCGTACAAACCAGGTACAGATGGCTAATCGTATAAAATCGCAACGGAACTATGAATGAAAAGACGTGGTGAAACATTGGAACTATCATGTTATAACAACAACGATACCGAAATATTCGCAAAAACTTGGACCCCGGACCGAATCGAACCACGATTATCCTTTCCGGTGCTCGCGTATTACACACTGCACCATTGAGGCCCTTGCTTTGCCCGTCCTTCAGCTAGTTTTCTTCCCTAATGCTGCCATCAGCAATCACCCGGTTCGATCTAGCCTTGGGTCCAAGATTATTGAGAGGAACTCCGCTTACGAATACCTATTAGTTTCACAAGCAAGAAGAAAAAAAGTGTGTTCTTCCATAAAACATTAAAGATCGGTCGGTCACCCCCATCCAGTAAGCACAGTTGCTTAGTAAAGAAGTTACATTTGGGAAAGCAGCAGTTTAGGACATGCGTAGTCATCAATCTAACCCACCGACATAAATCGACAAATTGGAATTGCAGCTTGGGGGAAGATCGTTATTAAACTTATAAAAAATGAAACATTTAACATAAACAGAAACTTGGCTTATTTCACATATGTCCACTATCCGCGGACACCGCATACTGCAATCATCCTCTTATGAGAACCAGTGCTTAGGTAATAACTTAGGACTTTAGGCATTTACTACATCACTTTCGAACGCTCTCCCCCAACGGTTTACCGCCTCATAGTGGCTGGAAAGTGTTCCTGAGTGAAGGGCTGAGACCTCACAACGGGGGAATACATCCCCAGGAGGGTCTCCCAAGCTGAGAAGGAGTCCGAAATTTCCATCCGGAAGGCCAGCTAGGACAGAACCAATACCAGAATCCGCCACGGTCCTGGTATCAAACTAGTCGCATAGTGGCAAATCTCCTCCCTGATCCACAAGAGCGGTGACTGCCTGTGGGCGCGGTGACCTGAGGCAGACTTTGGTTACGTTGACCTCGGTACTTCAGGGTACAGATTGCTAAACTAGCAAATAGGAGGGAAAGGATTATGATAGGGTCCGCATTGATAGCGGTCAACTAAGGTTCTTACATAGAATTGCCCCACTCTTTGGTCGACAAGTGCTGTTAGAATTGCATTCGTTTCGACGCTGTCAGACATTTTTTTGCAGTCGATGAAAATGTAGATTACATTCAGCAAACATAGTGGTAAGCATATTCGCAACTAAGTAAGTATTACATCTGTTGCGAACGCTGGTGTTTTTTACACTGATAAGAGTTCATGAGAGTTCCGAGCAAAGGAACGCACTGCGTGTGAAGGAATGTTTTTCCACGGTGGTGTTTATCTCGCAGCACTACTCACTACATCTGCACAATGTCAGCGTTTCTTCCGCGAGTCAGAGTGTAACATAGAGCCAAATGGCGTAGGCGGTTCCGCTAGGGCTGAGATCAGTTACCAAACAAACTAACAAAGAGGAAGAATACCATTTGATCAAACCCAACCCCAAAGAAATATCCGGAAGCCCTATCACTACTAGTGGATGCTTGCTAGACCGTCCATCTCAACTGGCACAAGCACAAGCAGGCAACCTACTATTTGCTAGTGTCTGGCATGCTCGGTCAATAACAACTAATGTTCTGGATGCCCTCAGTGACAGGAAAGTACTAATGAAATCACAAGCCGACTGACTACAAAGCTAAATCCGTAATTATGAACGATAAATTGACCCAAATTACGGAAGATGTTAGGTAAAAAAAACGAGCAAAAACAGGGAAAAAGCACAGCACTGCACATAAAGAAGTACGAGAAAATGACAACATTAGTGGAAGAGATAGAATATAACCATGGAAAAGAAATTCAGCCGTGATTCCCAATTTATTTCTAAATCTTGAAGATGACTTACCAATGTCATCAACAAGACGCATCATTAGCCCTCCAACATGCAGATCACCACGCACAAAAAGGCTTCTGAACTCAATGGAAACATAAGTAACGAGACCAGAGAGGAGAAAAGACTGGAATGTGTAGCAGCATCGCCAACCTTTGAATGTTCATGTCGGTGACGAGGATAGGAAGGCTCCAGGAGCCATCGCTAGCCGCCAGGCCATCCACGACCAAGTGCGCCATCTGTGACGGTGACTAAGGTTTCATGCACCAGACGCAGCCGCTGAAATCACAAAACAATCGATCCGAAAAGAAAAAAGAACTTGTTATTCTGAACAATATGCTTGTCAAAAACCGTATTTGAAAGAAAATCTGCATATCTGGAATATGAAAGCTGCACTATGTAGTGCATCTAGTCATAATTCCTCTCATTGCGAGACCAATAAGAAAAATAGGTTGAAAAACTGCTGTATAGATAGAATTCGAGATTTCAGTAGAAGTACCCTACCAACAACCTACAGATACTCAAAACCTAAGAATATTTGAAGAAGGGGCTAATTGCTTCTAGGGAAGAGGACGTGCATCTAAGGAAGAAGGGGAACACGCACAATGTTCATTTATGCCTCCTATCTCTGTGTGTGCTCTGAACAGGTTTATAAAATGACACATCACCGTTTTCAATCCAACGAGCAAACGACCTACACTTGCTGCAGTACACTTACGCGCAATCAACAGAGAACTGGGAAGAGTTGCCTTGCGATTTGGTGGACGGAAGCTCAAAAATATCCCCTTAACGTCCTATACCAAACATTCACAAGTAGGAATAGACTGATCGCTGGAATGGGATGGGTCGAGGTTGCTGGGCGATGCCGGCTGCGGGGGTGCGTTTACAGCGTGGGGGTCGGGTGGCCGTCCGGCGGTGGCCCACGGCCAACCCCAGCCCCAGCGGCGCACGCCCGCCTCCGCCCGCACGGGACGCGCGCACGCCGCGGCTCGAGCCGGCGTCACGCGGGGTTCGCGTCCATTGTCCGCTGCCGCTCCGCCGTTCATCAGCGAACGCTCCGATCCGGCACGTGCTCTCGCTAGTGTTGACTAGACCGCAACGAACTCCTTACTCCTCGCAGTACTGTTAGACAGTCCCAAGTAGGACTTCTGAGTGTTCAGTGTTGTTGCGTGATTTTCAACCTTTAGAGGATGAGCAGTATCTTTCGAACAACGGCATTTCCCACATAGATGCTTTATGGTGCATTAGTTTTTGCTGTTTGCGGTGATAAGAGGTGTGGAGGAATTACTTATGGTGGCTTCTGAGTAGAATGTTGCATAAAAAGAAGCTTCCGGTGTTGATCTATCCCCCAAGAATGCGCCATGCGTTCTACTTCATTAAGCATCATTGGAGGTGATTGGATGCATATCTGGTATTTACAATGACTCAAAGTGGCCTGCCGATGTATTGAGCCATTGCTGCTATCCTCGTAGACAAGTCTGGTACCAATTTGTCGACCACGGAGAGATGGAGGGCTTGGTGAGCCTTGGGCGTATGGGTCGATCGCATGTGTACTGAAGGGCGCCTCTGACCACTGCGCCACATGCGCCCTTTAGTTCCATATATGGGTGGGAATATTATTTTTCTCGATAAGATTGCTAAAAGTGAACAATTGACGAAGAAATCAGTAGTAAATGACTTAACTATCAGTCCTACATGTAGCAAGAGTTCTTGAGACCAACGATCAATATTCCGGCTTTGTGTTAGCTTTGGTAGCTGCTTGCAGTGGACCCCTTGAGAACAATGCTTCGTCAGGTATTACCTAGAAACCACATATGTTTACTCTGACGTATTCAAAACAACTCTTGTAGTAATTCTGGTAAGGCTCTCTCGATGTCAAGTCGCATTACCCGTGCTTGATCCTCGCTTGTTAATTTCGGTCCGTAAGTGCATGTCAGGCGTTTGCACTGCAGTGGTTAGGGTTGCCCTGCAGTACACGCTGTATCTGTTACTGGTTCGATCCCTGCCCCGGTCCACGATCAGGCGACTTGGAAAAAGTGTTTCCACCCTGTGAAAAGTTTTTTAAGGGCACGTGTAGCGCATTGTTCGGAGGCGCCCTGCAATACACATGGGTTCAATTCCCGCGCTCCAGGCTCATCAAGCCCTCCGTCGCTGCCATGCTTGTTCTGGAGGATAGCAGCTCTGCCTTGGTAGATCGGTGGGTCACCGCATTTCGTTGTATAGGCCAGATATGCATTCATTCACCTCTAACGATGCTTGATAATGTCGAGTGCAAGGAGCACCGAGGAAATGATTAGCACCAGGAGGTTTATTATTCGTCTCAATATGCACGTCACCGAGCATATATTCATTGGACGTAACGGGGCAATGACGGATTGGTTTTGGAATCAAACTATTCAATGTAGGAGAGGGTGGTGCAGTGCGATTATCCGAGATGTTTGTATGCCTTAGTGATGCACCCTTTCTAAAAGCTCGCTCCACTTTTTGGTGAGAAAACACAAAGGATTTGTTTTACGAAAGTGACGTGGGGATCCTATACTTCCTTGCTAGTGTATGACTCTAACATCCGAGAAAGGTGTGGACCAAGTAAAACACATTAGTACTTCACAAAATATGATTATACTAATGTAATGTGCATTGCATTGAAGATTCCGTGAGAAGTGATTATTCTTTACTTCTGGGCTCAAGGCTGTGGATTAGTTCATACCACTTTATAGACTAATCATATAAGGAGTTTAGCGTACAGCGTACATGCCAACCTACGTATATATCCTGAAACTAGTGCATCTGACTCGTTGGTTTGGGGTAGCGGGCTCCGACAGAGGTAGCACTGCAGTTTTTCACTGCCTCACCAGCAGCTAAGAATTCTGTTGATCGCAATAATCTGTATCATTCATTGGTAATGTGGCGCTATCTTTGGTAAAAGCTGTTTTGACTATTCTTTACTTTCCTTGTGAAGTGAAGAGTTCTTTCGTTTCGTTTCACTTTGAGGCATCCAAAGGTTGTTGAAAGGATTGATAGAATGAAGGTTGTTTAAGTGAGTTTCAAGCGATGAGGAGCTCAGTGTTAGTCGAATAGCACGAACGTTGATTACACTGTTAGTTCTTCTATCAAAACGCGAACGTGTCACTTCATTCGGATTTTTTGTATGCCGTAATTGTGCCTTATAATTTGGTTTACGGTAAATGTTTTTAATATATTTGGTTCCTTTTCCGTTTTAGAATGGTTCGTCAGAAACAACTGAGGACCTCGAAATCGTCTACAAAGCACCAAGTGACACCACTCAACAGAAAGTTGGAAACGAAGAGAAGATTGCACACCACCGATGACAGTCAGCCGAAGGTCTCGAAAGTAGCGAGACATGTTGGTGGGTGTTTGTTGAATTGAAAGCATTCGCGAGAATTGGCCATCGTGAACTGGAATCGAAAATTTTGTAGGATTCTCTTCATCCCAGTGCTTTTCGCAAACCCTTGTTATTCAAGAATGTTGCACTTTTGTACGTTGGAATTAAATTAAGATGCAACAGATTTCATTTGGAAGGAACATTATTGGCTGCTTTTGCTTTGTACTAAAGGGCATTGAATTCGCGAAAACTATGATTTATTTTGACACAACATTAAATATCATGTCCTTGATTTTCAACACTTTATCTATAAAAAGCAGAAAGCATAAAGCTGTCGACATTGATCAATCCCTGAGAGATGCGCCATGCATTCGACTTCATTAAACATCGTTGGAGTTAATTGAGTCCATACCTGAGCTATACAACGACCCGCGAGGGGCCTACCGATGCATCGGTTCAGTGTTACTATCGCGGTACCAATTTGGCGTCCCCGAAGGGATGGAAGGCTTGGTGGGCCATAGGGGAGAGGATCGATCCCATGTATGTATATATATATATATATATATATATATATATATATAGCGTATGTGTATGTGTATATGTGTATGTGTATGTATGTGTGTGCGTGTGCGTGGGTGTGTGGGTGTGTGTGTGGGGGCTGTGTGTGGGGGGTGTGGTGTTGCAGGCGGTCTCCGACCACTGAGCCACACGAGCCCTTTAATTTACTTTAGCGACAGTTCCAGTGTTTGTGTGACTTCTGTCTAGGACAACGCCTGATTTTCGTGCATGTTCAACAAATACTAGAAGCAAAAATCAGAATTATTCATCATAGGGAAAGAAAAGCTGCACCTTCTTACCAGAAATCTACAGAATTTTTTATAGCTTTCATGCATGAGTCACATACGACTGATGCCATCTAAAGTGCCCTGATCTGCGTGAGTCATATGTCGACATCTCATGGTCGCACACATGTTTTAAGTGTAGTGAATATGTTTTGTTTTAATGGCTGTGTTTCATGTCCTTTACAGCTCGTGGAGTGAAAGCTCTTCGCGAGATTCGTCATCTCCAGCGCACAACTGCGATGCTTATCCCACGTCGACCATTTCAAAGGGTGATACGAGAAGTGGCCAAAGAGGTGTGTCTCAAACGTGGGATGAAGGAGGAATACAGATGGCAGGCGAACGCCCTCTTGGCTCTGCAGGTGAAATGCTTTGGATTCATTAATGTGTCAACAGCTACCGTATATGGGAAGCACTGAAACATAAGAGATCACAATTTCAGCATTCCTTCTGGTGGCTCTAAGTTACTTTTTCTAGGAGGCGACCGAGGTTTATCTGACGTGTTTGTTCGAGGACACTAATCTAGCGGCTATACATGCACATCGTATTACCATCATGCCGAAAGATATGCAGTTGGTTCGTAGACTTCGTGGTGAGAATGTCTCAATGTCGACTTCTCCAACGAAGAATAGGCTTGATCGAGCCCATCTAATTAGCTGCTGAATGTGCTTCTGCGAAATAGCAGAGTTCTGTTCGTGGTCGGGCACTTGTTCAATTCATTACATCATTCTTTATCAATGTATGTCGGTGTCCTTTACCAACCAGATTTTAACCCATTCTGCCCCATATGGATACTGTAGCATTCATAGGAGCTTGGACCAAATGACTGTATACACACTATAGCGTCCATAATCAGTTTAATGGATTCCAGGGTTTTTTATTTTTACCAGACAATGTATACCAATTCGATTGCCGATCAAAACAGTAGGGGGGTGACCAGAAAACCACTCTTTACACTTAATAATTTACTAAAGAAGACTTTCGAAAAAGCCCATTGGTCTCTCTGTCTTGACTAACAGTTTATTGTTACTTCATTTTAATCGCTGTGGTTGCTGTTGATGTTAAATTACCGAAAGAGACCCAGCATAGATTACAAAATACTTCCAAATTCCGACAGCAATGCATTTGCAGTGTGGACCATACCTAACACACAGTAACAAGTAGAATACATTCATCCATACTTACAGAACGATAGAGAAAAGTCTGTTCTACAATCCTGTCTTGTGCAAAACCCCTCAAGTCCTCTATATATTCAGAAAAGATTTTTTATTCTCAAAAATCCAGAAAGCCGGCAGGCGATAAAAAATTGCGCGTGTTCAGTTGGGTCATCCACGGAAAGAGGCGCTGGGACGGAATGGATTACGATGATGTCTGTGTTTTGTGGAATGTTATCATCCTTATCCTATCTTACTTTGCAGGAACGTTATGTTCGTGTTTTTTTTTCTGTAAATTTGGAATTACTAGCCCATACGTTTCCCTATTTTATTCTGATGTTGTGGTGTTTGTTGTTTAAGCGTATCTATGTAAAGAGATAAATCGTCAACAAACTTTGGTTTGCTTCAATATCATTGTCAAGGAGTACTAAAACAGTGGATGCTTAAGGCTCTACAGGACTACCTGGACAACAGTATGGGCCCTTTCAGATATTCAAATAGGTTTTGTCGTTCATAAGTTCTCCACTACTTCCATTAACAGTTTGTTTCGTTTTGTGTACTCCAGCCCTGAGTTGACACTACCTACTTTCTGAGTGCTAAATATTCTCATTTACTTTCATGACGTGATTGTGACACGCGCTAAAAGCGCTCGGGAAACTAGTGTTTCCCTTTTAACTCGATACGTCATCTTTTTTGTTCTTTTTTTATGGTGCCAGCATCCCATATTTCTTTGCCCTCATGTACATGCTCCTACTGGGATGGAAGTGTTCATAGATGCTTTAGACAGCAAGGTTGTAAACGCGATAAATGAAACGCTTATATGCTTCGTAGAAAAGTGGCACTAAAAAGGACATCATTCTAATGAAAATGCCATGAAGGGACATGAAGAGAAGTCGGAAATCGCGATATAATCACGCCGATGCTATTAAGTGGCACTTTCGAAAATGTTCGGATCCTCGAACACGGGAATTTGGGGGAGGAATGCTTGTGACCTATACCTATTTGTAACATCTTTGTTTCGTTGACCAAACTTGAACCCAAGGAGAAGGATGTTTTCTAAAAAGCAAATTTATTCTCAGTGTCCTTTAATCTCGAAGGTGGAGATATCTGAATGCACCAACTATGTATATTTGAATCCTCACTGAATCAGAAAGCCAACTACGAAGGAATGGGAAATTTGATTGTGTGGTCGAAAACGTCTACTCTGCTTCCCTCTCCCTCTTCTGTTTCATAACATGTCCCTGACTATTGAATAGTACGTAGGGAAGATAAATGTTTGATCACCGTCATCGAGTGGCAGATAGAAACACCTTTTTAAGGCATGTAAAAAGTATGTGATCCGAAGTGCTCACTTCTGTCGATAAGCAGCACACGCCAAAACGTCGAAATTTGAATGGGCCGGACACATAACGCATCTTCGGAAAAACACTTGGACACTGTCCATTTTCGACTGTTCGACGTCCATGTGTAGCATGAGATATCAACTGCATAACAGGAAATCGGCAATTCGACGGATAGACTGCTTTATAAAGGCCACGAACGAAAGTTTTTACACTATCTCGTGAGCAAAGCTGCCTAGAGAACCTTGGTACGATAGATGAACGAGTAGCCTTCGGCAGCCTTTACTGGTAGTAGCTGCTCGTATCACTGGATAACAGAGCAGGTAGTACAGTCTTATGATTTCAGTGACAAAAACTCTTGGACTTCCATAGACGGTCTGCATTAACACAAGCTTCAAAACTTTTACCATTCATTTCACTGTCTTGCGACGGTAGTCCGCGGATGTGCAACGCGGTTCGCGTGTTGGCTCCAATGCAACCTGAAGATACGAGGCCTAATTTACTTTTGAGAAGAGCTAATTCATGCTGGCAAGGAAAACATCGGTCCACCGTTTTAATATTTCGCCATTAATATGCGTGGTGAACGAATAGCTTTCGAGACGAATGAAGCATCAGTGTCAGCTTCTGTTGTATAGGACCAACGTGGGGGGAACTGAAGCAAAAAAAAAGGGGAAAAATTTGGTGCGTACGCCGGCACCGGCATGTTGCTCAATGGTGTCCGGTGAAATGCATCGACTTCAATGCATTTTTATCTTCGATTCCTTCTTTTGCTGCACAACCTCTTTGACCTGCCACTAGATTGATAGCTTTCTTATAACTGAAGTTGTACTAAACGTAATCCGAAATAGGTTACTCTCAACTTTTTACAATTTGGAAAGAAACCATTTCCGCGGCAGGGTCTCTTTATCTCTATGGCTCCCGCAACGATTTCCCTGTTTATTGTGCTGCTACGGTGATATAAAGATCGTTATTGGTGAGAAGGTTATGGTTGTACCTGGAGCCTCGGTGCGTAGGGAAATCTTGTTGACAACGTGAGGCGTTAGCGCGCTCAAGAAGGGTGTATGAGTGGAACTGTGGTATGGATCCATCTTCAACGTAGTCAGAACCGTTAATTTTAAAAATAACAGGGTCTTTACGGAGTGGACGTTTACCAGTTTTTTCCAGCGAAGTGTGTCTCTGAAAACGTTACGGAGTCTCAGTCCTTATTCTCATAACATCTCGCTATTGTTTTGAGAATCGAGCTGGGAAATTCGTTTACAACCAATCTACAGTTTTCAATTCACATGTGCTTTCATGACTAATATTGAAGTAGTCGAAGCGTAAAGGCTACCGCTTTTGCCTAAATCTTGTACTGACCTGTTTGGAGCGATTTCCAGCTAATCTGAAGAAACTGTGCTTCGAGGATTTCTTTTATCAGCAAACATAACGCCTCCTATTTCTGTTCTTTGTACTCGACATATTTAGTTCAAAACCTAGAAAAACTATAAATTTGGAGCTAATTCAAGTACACCGGAATTCTGAACTCAATGTGATTCTTTGCAGAATCTCACAGCAGATCTATGCGTTCATCGAGCCCATCTGAGTGAACTGGATGGAAAAAAAATCAGCATATAGATGAACTATGACCAAGAAAAGTCATGTATCTAAGCAAAGTTGAACGAAAAAATATCCGTACCACTTGCTAGTGTTCTTGGCAGAAGTGAAATACGACGGGAAGGAACTTGCCATTTGTATCATCGAAAAGCTCCCGGTTGTTGTTTCCTCCAGTAATTTGCGGTCTTGATGTGCTTACAAGGATTGCTCAGTGTAATAATATTTTTTTCTGAAGCAGGCCCAAGGTTGTTAATAAGAGTTTTATTCAACAATGGTTGACGATCCAGGCTCGAAACGAGGGTAAACCGCCGGAAAATCAGTGTTGCATAAAGCTTTTAGGAACAACTTCGTGTCTACTTTAGAACAAAACGTTATTTTACTCACTGGTGCCGGGCTACCATAAAGGTGGTCCTGAGAAAGATTTCCTGTCGATAAATTGGCCAACGAAGCGATGTAATTATAACTGTCCACAGAAAAATCACAGTAGCTCTCACTTCACATCATTTAATGTTTCATCCACCTCTTGTCGTTGTCGCTTTTTCTGTTACCCTTTGAAATTATGGCATACTGCACTACTGTTTTCTCGGAGCTGACAAAAAAACTGTCCCCCTTTCAATAGCTTCTTGGATTGTTAACATGAGGTTGACAAATAGATTTATTTGGCTAAAGTTTCGGCGTCTCCGTATTAGTTAAAGCCGAGGATCGCAGTCGATGGTCCACAGTTGTTTCCCTTCTCGATGTCGTGTCCTTCGTCGTCATACCGAGACGGATCTTCTTCAGGCGAACACTGCTCGAGTGAGGCAACCTCGCCCGGCAGTGGATGAGTCGGATCATCGGCTCTGATGAACACGAAGACATCAAAACTTTAGCCGAATAAATCTACTTATCGATGTTGTGTTAGCTTAATAAATAATCCAAGAAGCTATTGATTATTACTATCGAGGTTAAGTGACGGTCGATTTGAAAATTATCCTCCATCAGCACGTACTAGATGACATATTAAGGAAGTCCTTTTTCCCCCTTTCCGGCAAATCCGATGGGTTTTCTCTGGAACAAGCACCGGTGTCCAGGTGCCTTCCACCATTCAACGGATGGTTTGTGAGCCTACCTTCTACCTCCATACATAGTACGTATTGATGGAACGTCGCTCTGCCACTAAGTGGCACGAATTACATCTTTGGAGAGACGTCTTTGGCAACTCTGTAGACGCTCCTAAAAATTACGTTAGGAAATCGAATAAATTGAATGTTCCTGTTTAGCATTCCAACATTGTTCTTGATAGGTAACATTTACAGCCAAATGAATGTGAGCCAACAGGTTTTCATATCTATCTCTATCTCTAAATAGATCAAATAGCATTGGGTCCAAAAGTGGAATAGGAGCTTAAATAAGCGCTTTGTTATCACAGTCTACATGTTCTCACCGAAGTTAGGTTCGAGTAATCTTTGAGCCTCATAAACAGTTATCGGTTCGCCAGACTGGTTTTCCTATCTTCAGTATCTGTTCACTTCTTATCAAATATCAAATATTTAGGCACAGTTTCTCGTCTCGTGTTCAAATGATTCAATCCTATGGAAGTAAGTTTTCGAGAGGTTGCTGGTTGCTGTTTGGTTTCCAGCCACAAAAAATAATCCATGATCAACGTATGGAATAGGCGGATGTGGAAATATTAACACTGGCTCCAATCTACCTATTACGTCCCAAACTTAAATATTCGCGTTGGACAGAGGCCCAGTAAGGCTTCTTCCTTCTGAAATTGGAGTTTCATTCAGAAAGCACTGATGTACCAGGCATTCGTTGAAAAAAGCTGTATTCCGAACCTGGTAATTTAGAAGGGAAATCCCTTCTTGTTCTTGTCATTTTTAGGTTGTTTATCTTTTCTCTCACCTCTTTCTATTTGTTTTTCTTATTCATCCGGGGGCGAACTGTTGTCTACAAGATATATCTACTACCACAGAGACTGTTGCTGGTGCAGAAGACGCTGAGACATTCCGTTGCAGGCGCGCAATGCACGCAGCCATCAGTGTTTTTCCGTTCTACGCTGCATATCAACACTAACATTACAATTTTTAAACTGACCATCATTTAACTTCGGTAGCGAAATAATCTACATGTATTTAAGTTGTTGAGCTTACACGAGATTGATAAATAGATTTATTCGGCTAACGTTTCGACGTCTTCTTGATTAGAGCCGATGATTCGAGTGGGTGGTCCACTAACATTACAGGTTCTCAATTCCTTCATGCCCAAGTATGCCAACACATATCCACTGTAGATCCTATGAAAAGACTACCTAATACTACTAGTTAGGAATGTCTCCGTGGACTATTTATGTCATACAATAGCATCCGCTGCCCCGAAATGGACGAAACGACCGTGGTGCATTCGAAAACCGTTCTCTTCCCATCCCTTTGGCTTCTCCACAGGTATTCACTTGTGGTGACACAATTACTTTACTGATACTTTTTCAATTTTACAATTATCCGAGGTTAGTCGGTCTCAGCTGGAGTATGCTAGTAAATCACCGCTTTTGATGATCTGATACGATGTTGTTAATCTCTTTCGGTGCCTGGAAAGGGTTATGTTAAGGTGTAGTATACTCTGCCAAACACTATAAATCTTACAGAAAAACGCAAAGATGTTTTTATCGCACGGCAAACGGATTTTTCTAGGAAATACCCACCCATTTTGTGCATCATATACCTGTGTAGTAAGTGAAACCACTTTCAACTTCACATCGAAGAAGGAGCGTGCTTTTTCAGGTTAAAAAAATTAGTCTGAACTATGGAATGAGGTCACGCTAGTTATTATGCGTCCCCGTTGAAGTGGACTCTTTGGTCTTCGGATTTAATCCAAAAGACCAAAACTTCTCAAGAATTTTTCCTATTAAGTATGAATGCATAAACCAATGCTTCCTCTTGCACAACATATTTGCATTTAACGGTCACATTTTGTATTAGCATATTGATCACATGAAGCGTTAAGTTCAAAAATGGGATTTTCACGTTTACAAGAGACATCTTAAGCTATTCGTCGCTATACAAATTGACACCGATGCATTCTCATTACGTTGTTTCCTTTTACCACGTGGATCCTTTCTGCGACGCCTTGTTTGTTCAATCAATTGCTTCCGTACCCCAGATACTGAACGTTACTGTAGTTCGAGAAAGGCTGCTTTCTACTCGTTACAGTCCAACGAAAATTACTACTGTGAAGATTTTGTACATCTCCATTTCAGTTCCTCAACTCCCATTCTCAACAATTTCCAGTGATTTTGTAAGCGTAGTGTTGAGAGCCCTTTTTTCGATCCTATGGTTTTTACATTTCTTTCTATTACGGTCCACACTCTTTAAATCTGAACTTTTTTTTATATTCGCCGTACACTTCCCACCTACAGCATGGAGTTACTGTGACCTTCATTGAAACAGTGAACGCAAAGCTCCTTCCTGCCGACTATGCTTTTTCTGCTAGCCTGATCAGACTACCTACCATCCCTGGAGTTGTTGATTTCGATATTTCTTTGAAACGACATCGTCTTGACTTTTTGGCAAGTGACTACTGTCTTTCAGTGCCCGCTACTGAAAGGTTCAGGAACTTTGTACTCAATCTGTTTGAAACGGACTCATTTATTGTTGGACCCTGAACTATCGTAATTTCCTGCATGTTGTTATAGTAAATGTTTTGTTTCATATGTTTCACCAAGCACTATGGATATCCTAATAGTGTCCTTTTTATCGATTATGTACAGTTGCCAACAGAAGCCGCGTCATCACCAATTCATATGCATCGTCTGTTATAGGGGGAAGTACTGTCAGCAACTCTGTAGAATGGCTGATTCACTGTGGAATTTGAATAACCCAGTGCTATGTTTTTGCTTCTTATGTCGTACGTATTGGTGGATGATATTTGCGCTCTCTCTGTCTCTCTCTCTGTCTCTCTCCCTCTCTCTCTAAACAGCACAACTGATTCATCCATATAGACGGTTTGCAAGTTCTACATATTGCAATCTCTACCCACCATTTCACCAAGCATAAGGATTTCGTGCATCCTATCTTGTCTACTACGGCTTATATTATTTGCGTGAAGGAGCTACGCCAAGAGTTTCACAAATTTTCGTTCTTGGCCTAAGTTCAGCTCCAGTGGATTTTTTGCAACATGGATCGCAGCTCTAACGGTCTCTCAACCATGTGAACACAGGGATCAGTGAATCTTTTGGTCTACTTAATAGCTGTCGGTCAGCGAGACTTCTCCTTCTCATATCTGTATTTATTCGCCACTTTCACAACCAGTTCTGCCATTGTTCGTTTCTTTCCAGTCACCATGATGAATCATGGTTATGGGTTGGATTGACGTCACAGAGGAAGTAATTTTAAAAATTACCGAAATATAATGATGAGGTAATGATACCATTCAATGCGCTTAAAAACCAGGTTCGACTTCGCACCAGGTCAACCATTCCTCCAGGGTTAGGAAATTGGTAGCAGACTTGTCTCAGTTGGGATCAGCTCATTCCTTGCAATCCAAAAAAGGTGGCCATTGCCTGTAATAAACACCTGGAAACCATCAGCACAGGTATCCCAGAATTTCTTCGAAACTCACCTCTACCAGTAATGAAGGACATTCGTGAAAAACTCAAACTGGAACACATTCGTGAATGATGGATTCGATACAGTGAAACGAATAAAACGAAATACTGGGGTCCGCACAACACGGGATGTCGGATAGTGTAAAAATAAGAAATAAAGATAAATGAGCATATTGGTATAATTGTGGATAAT
This sequence comes from Angiostrongylus vasorum, assembly GCA_018806985.1. NCBI lineage: Eukaryota > Metazoa > Nematoda > Chromadorea > Rhabditida > Metastrongylidae > Angiostrongylus > Angiostrongylus vasorum. The sequence continues at coordinate 1,026,588 of JADANN010000099.1, read as the reverse complement.
TAGGTGTCGTGGACGTATATAGTCCTGACTGAGAGCGAATAAGAGGTCTGACATTCCAATAGCTCCACTGCCAAACCACTGAACTCCTACTTCATGGTTTTTCGTCGAATCTAGTTTCTGCGCCAATCATGGAATCAGTCATCGAATCAAAATTTGGGCCGGACATTCGCGAATGTGTTCGAATATATCATCGCTGAGAATGGATTCGCGGCACACTTTTTCCTTTCTTCTTTTTTTAACGGTGGTAGTATCTCTTTCTCAGTGTTCTGAAAGCCAAATGTTTCATGAAAATATGCGGTATTCTAATCCAATGCAAAAAACCAGAGAGCATTAGCCTAAAAACCATCTCTATTTTATCTTGAAAGCCGAGTACAATTAAACTTCGGTAACAGTAATAAATACTTCTCTTCATGATTGTGCTGACACGAAGTTTGTATGAGAACCTTTATTCGGCTAACGTTTGGGCGCCTTCGCCTTCCTCAGAGTTGCGTTTATAACAATCGATGGTCCACACCTTGTCGTTGTCGTTATGTGGGATTCTACTCAATGCGGTGACTAACAACCATACTGTCACAATGACCGGCTGTATAACATTGACGGAGATCGACACAGAACTGAAGAAGGCTAAGCCACCGAACTATTAGCCGAATAGAAGTTTTCATACCAACATTGTGTCACCTCAGTCATGTGTAAAACTACTGATCTCTGATGAAACCTAGTGTAGAAGGGTTCTAGCGATCTCTATACGTTGTTTGAACGCAAAACGGCATCCTTATGGGGGTGACTAATGCCCAACCATCCTGCACGTGGCAGCTTGTGAGGAGCATACACGCACACTACGGACCAGCTGCGAGGCAGAAACACGACCCATACTCACCGATGAGAGATGTATGGAGACATACAGAAGACTCGATATTTATAGGGAATGTTATTTGCAGGTCCAGTCACAAGATATGAGAACGGTCTATTCAACAACTCTGTCCTTACCATGGTGAGTAGACACGTTGTATTATTTCAACGATGACACGACCGCAAAATGTGTTGCAATCACGGCGACATTCTGGCTGCGCCGGCCACGATACTTCAACATAACGGTGATCCGTATGGGGCAGGCGCGGACTCGTGCTGCCATTGCCTGCGATTGGAATACAGGCTGCAGGTTTCATTTGTTGGGGTTTCGACAGTATTTCTCTAAGTAGATGGGGTACTAGTCTGACCCTTTCCAAGCTCCGTAAGTAATTTTATTAAAAATTTTGACACGATAACGGCAATCACAACATTAACGGTGAATTTGGAAACATCACCATGTCTTGCTGGATAGAATCCTGCTTCAAGAATTTTTTCCTCCTTCGAAATTTGCTATCGACTTCCTCCAGCTTCTAAATATTATTAGCATGCGTCTCCTGAACGTCTAGGTTTTGATTGTTTTGCCGTCCGTTTGTTCAGTCGCACTGAAATATATTCCTTCAAGCTTTGACGAGCCTGACAGCGGATCCCACGCGTTTTCAAGCAGCGGAATGAAAGCGGTCGTCTGCCAGTCTGGATTGGAAATCGTAGTAGTCTCTGCTACTGCTGTTCTTGTCTTATTTTTTTGAACACTGTTTTTAATAGTGCGCTTCATTTTGCTCGAAATACGAGACTCGTCAGTAAAAAATGCGAGAAAAAAGTATCATGGTGGAATGAGAAGACTTGCTCTTTGTTGGCACAGGTTTGTAAACTCTAGTGGCAAACAATAAATTTTCGACTAAGAGAGTTTACCACGGACTGAGATAAGTTGGTGCAAAATAGAAAGGCTCAATTTGAAAAAAAAATAATATGCAGTAGCTAGAAGTTAAGCATTATGATTTGGACTGCAGCTTCAGCTTAATTGGGTTCAATGCCGTTTCGTGTTACCCAGACCATTCCCGTTGACAGGTGATTGCTCACGGCAGCTTTGGGGTTGAAACTGTCTGAAAGAAAGGTAAACCGAAGGCTTTGGTGGTGTAGTAGATAACACGAGAGTCACGAGAGCCTCTGCGATGGGTAATCGCTGGTTCGAAAGCTGACTTGGGATTACGAGTTTTGCTCGTAATTCAGGAATATTATGGAATGCTAGATTACGCATATAAACACATGTGAGACATATATATATCTCACTCCTATAGATGTTTCCAGTATCCATGATAATTTTTCCTCCTATTTGAAACAGCATTCATTCTTTCAGGTCCGAACAGCTTGAAAATCAATACTGCTTTACTATTTAGTAGGCGAAGATAAGAAAAAAGTGCCACGTAACGAGGTTCCATGAGAAAATCGATTAAGATTTTGCGGTTGTATTTATAGTACATTGTAACATTAGCTTTCATTTGGAGCCATTTATTCAATTTCCACGCTGAAAAGTGACGCTATTGTCTACATTAGTAGACAGCATGGAAAAGATAAATTAGCTGAAGATTGTTGCACCCGATGTTCTCTGTCGCACCAAACAGGTCTTCATCTTCTTTCGAAATCGTTTGTTCTCATTTTGTAATAAAATCCATTGCACTATAGAGAATGCACATAAATAGTCTTATGCTGCTGAAACCTTGCCGAATGTTGATCGTTACGCCGAGTTGCGGTCGGTTATCAGAGGGACACCGTTGGCCTTGATAACTCTGCGAAAGGGTTGTTCTGCCTGCCAGCAACTATCATATTTTGTTATTCAAGAAACTTCCCTATTATCAAAATTTAAAGGCTCCGATCTCAATAATCAGTTGTGTTTGACACGACAGTTCTAACGATATGATATGGCCTCAGTTTCTTGCCTACTATCACAGATGCCGTTAGGCAGAGATTCCTGAGAATACGTTTAATTACTAGTAAGTTCGGTGGGAAAGTTTTGCGTTTTCTCGATTTTGTTTACTCTTTAGCTCGAAAACAACTGGATACTTCTTGAATTCGTGAGTGAACGTGATATTCTCAGATACTGTAGATATTTAGATGCCTTAACTTTTACAAATATTGTACTGACTTTACATGTTTTTGTTACCTACCATAATATTCCAAGTGGTCAAAAAATTTCGCTTAACCATCATTTATTAATTTCCTGGTATTGTTCGCAGTCCAGTGTCCTATTAAACTGTGCTTGCTGCATATTCAAATCATTCTCATGGCTATCATTGCCACTCTGGCAACGAGTGACACTATAGGCGTCATGACGGCTTTGCTGGAATGGGCAGTAAGACAAATATAAGTCTCATTTTCCTTTTGGCAATTTATTTAACGCATAGAACTACTTCTCTATCCTTTTTTTATCAAATGCTAAGTTGCGGAACGCACATTTTGGGTTGGAAGTTGTTCAGGAAAATCTCTGTTCCACACCTAGCAGTGTACAAAAAATCGCCTTCCAAACGAGTTCAGTAGCCAGAAATTTGGGTGCTATTTCACTACTACATTTCTAATTGCTATAGTGAATGTTATCTGTCGCAGGTACAAAAAACAGCTGGAATAGAAACCCGTACTAGTTTCCACGACCGACTTTCTATTAACGTCGGCATTGATAAAGTAAATCTCTGTTCTGAGTTCGATGTGATTGAAATCTTGGTTTAGCCTTTTCTGTTTGGTTATGGAATGTTTGGCTGGGTAGATTGCTGTCAACTTGACCTTTCCAGGCTCTGAGGAAGGCGAAATCCGCAGAAACGTCAGCTTGTTCTTGAATAAAGAATAAAGTAACACCTCGTGTTTTCTCAAGAAGAATATAGAGAGACCCATATGTTGCAAAACGCTTCCGGATGCTGACAGTAATGTGTTTTTGTATGAAGCATAGTAACATACAACGGCATGCCGTTGGACGATGGAGCAAAGTCTTTTCTACAATCCATTCGTGTTCACAACCTATCAATAGATTATTACTGCGTTGTATTTTTTCTCAGTAATCGCGAGGTTGTTGTTCAACGTACGTTTACTTCCATGCAAAAACACACATACAACACATCGCTGGCTGACGTTTCGGTTATAAATGTATCGTATTTATAATCCAGTGCCGAGGTTAATAGAAAGTCGACCCTGGAACTATGACAAAAAAATTTTTTGTTTGTTTTCAAAAAACCAGAAGGTCCTTAAAGGCTGGAAATTAGTCGTCTCCAGTTCGCCTTCTCGTAATAATGTTGAAAACCTGTGATAACCCGCAACGTAGTTCTTACTCTGTTGACGTACTACGTTTTTAAGTTAGAAGTGCCGGAATTGTCAGGCATGTACGGACCATGTACTAGGCCCTATACTATTTGCTAAGCTATCCGTGTTTACTTCAGACGATGACCACCTCTAAATTCACAATGTTGTTAGTAGCAATATTTGGTTCGTGTACATGGATTGGAACGAATTCAGTCTGGATGCAACTCCCACTGTTCACGTCGGTGCTGCCAGAAGGCTGGAATTTGCCTGCCTATCTTGCAGTTGTTGTACAGGTAATCAGAAAATCACCTGCGACTTTGCTAACCATTAAATTGAGCGGAAATAATAAACACAAAATATGAATGTATATAAATATTGTCTTTATGGTCACCACTAAGGGCGCATGTGGCGCAGTGGTTGGAGGCGCCTTGCAACACGCGCGTGGACTCGATCCCCGCGCCCATGGCTCACGAAGCCTTCCCATACCTCCGAGGTCTGCAAATTGGTGCCAGACTTGCCTGGGAAGATAGCAGCACTGGCTCGATACATCCGTAGGCCACCGCGAGTCATTGTGAAGACCAGATATGCCTTCAATCACCTCCAAACGATGCTTAAAGAAGTCGAATGCATGGCGCATCCAAAAGGATTGGTCAACGCCGAGGGTTTAACCTTTTTTTTTAATCCTTTATGGTTATTACTGTAACAGAAGTGCCGTGTCTGAACTACTTTGCTCTGTTTATCAACAAACAGTATATTTTCGGCAGGTCTTGTGAAAATGGACGATTATCTAGTTTATTTTCAACTAACGGATTTTAATATGAATAAACACTTATTTCCGGAAGGGCTTTTCAAATACGTCGCCAGCTTTGAGACTCATTAGAATATTCTTATCTCCTATTATTAGGTCTCACCCAACGGTTTACGCCTCATACTGGGTCGGAGGTGTCCTTGAGTGCGATATATAGCGGGGGGATTCGTCCCTCCAGCAGACCCCCCATGCTGAGATTTTTTATGCTGGGGCCACGCAACCATTGAAGGCGGGCCATTCAAGTATCCAAATATGACTAGATGTACTCAATTAGAGCCGATCGTTATGCTACAGTATGTTTCGACTCAGTACGGAACGCATTTTTTATTTGCCTGAGCCTTTTACCTGGATCCTTTTCAGATTATGTAAAATTTTGCTTCGCAAACCAGTTTGCTTTTCGAGTAATCTCTCATGTGGAATCTATGATAGAGTATGCCAACGGTAATATCTTGAGCGAAATGACATAAATCCTGGTTCAATAAATGTTAATACTCATCTTATTATACTGTGCAAGTTTCTAGGGCAGATTCAGATCTTTTACGGTCTTAAATTTTTTAACGGTATGAGTATTAGTGTATGGTACGCACTTAGATGTTTCCTTTCCAACTTTTTGTCTGTAGCACTTCACCCCAGTCTTATTGTTGAACAACTCGATAATGAGGCAAGGAAGTCAATGACATTAGAGTCGTCGTTGCAGTCGAATATACAAGTACTTAGGTAGTTATTAAGGCAACTGAGACTGACTTTTCCGTCCTAGCCATAGAGCAGATTGTAGGCAATGATCATAGTATTTTTAACCTTAGGAGATCATTTAGTTGGGAAGTACACGCATGAGTACCTAAGCATGTTGCAGTTAAGGCAGCTGCTGAATAAGGTTCAAGATGCGTGACATTTTAATCGTTTTTTCCCCATTACTATAAAATCTGTAACAATCGTGGTGGGACCGTTCAGGCCGGCGGGGTTACGATTCTCTAAGACCATCAAATTACTGTTGTTTGCGAATAAGTAACAAAGAAATTTCGTTCGTTCTTACGAAAAAGTCCAATTCTCTTTGCCGATTTTTCAGTGTGGTTGCATTGCTCCGCTTATCTATACAATTGTCCACGAGCGATGTAAATCTGTTGAAATCTCGCAGACACGTCTTATATTTTCATTTCTGATAGTGGCATGCATTTGCCAACTAGGTGAGATGCTTTTTTGAAGATATCAAAGTCGAGGATGTTTTTTGGCTCTAAGATTTTAAGCGTTTTCGAAATTTTAAAGCTCAGTTTCGATGTGCTTCTTAACCCTTCCCATTCGATTGGTTGTCCAATGAAGGAACCTTAACGATAGAGGATGGCTTTGATTAGCTACAGCGTATTTCTAACCCATGTGCAATTTCTCGGTGATCTCTTCCAGAATTCTAACATTTTCTTAGGAGATGGAATGACGATTATGGTTTTTGAGTTGCAACTGGTTACTGGAAACCGTTTCGTTAGAAACGGAAGCAAACGATAGTCGCAGCGAACGATGTTCGTGGAATAGTTCATATGGTGTGGACGCCGCCACCCTTGTCATAGAATTCTTTGGCAAATCTTCTCTGTAATATGTGTTCAAGTGTTGTTATGTCGGAAAATATTGTTTAGGATAGGTTTATGGAAACTGTCCTGTGAGTACTGTCCTGTGGGTAAGAACTGTGGACTTCTGAGGTTAAACGGCAGCGACAACCGAAATTGCAGTTAAATCGGATGGGAACGGAAGCTTTGTACAATGCTTTTTCCAAATTTCACTAGCAGTGGAGATTTTCTTGTCCTAGGCTCATGTAGGAAATTTCTCGTTCAGGATGCCACTCACTCTCACATCGTTGGCCGCTTCAACGTGTTTTCATCTCCAGCAACAGCACAGGCGAAAATTCGATCATTGCAGACTGACCTCATTGTACTACTAAACTGCAGAGACAGAACCCATTTAAGCTAGTCTATTCGGATGGTTGTGGGTGAAAATCACGTCAAATTGTTGCTCTTTCAAGTCAGAATTCGCTGAAATGTGAGGATCGATTTGGAGTAAGTGACGACGGATAAGGGCATGTGTTTACTTTCGACAGGAATCTGGCACTAGTACTTCGTGAGTGGTGGGTGAAAGGATTGTCGTGCTCGGGCAGGAATGGGACCTGGCAAATGTAGCGTGTAATTTTTTCAGTTGATGATCCGTCTAAAATAATCCATTTTTCTTCGCTAGAGGTTTTGTGACGAATTGGGTTCTCTTTCCCTTTCTTCGAGGTTTAATTTGTCTTTTTTTTTGCTAGTTTTTGAGCAGTTTTAATCATACTAAAGTGAATTTTAATGATGGATTTTAGGGTTGGTCTTCTTATGGAAGGAGACTATTCTCATAGGAGACAAAAGCTACTCGGTTGCACTGTATACACTGCTGTTTGGACTGGCTGTCGTTGACTCTGTGTCCAATGTGCTATTCATGCCGTTCATGTCAAGGTTTAGTCCTCCATATCTGAATGCGTATTTCGTAGGCATGGGATTCTCATCGTTGATTCCCAGCATTCTAGCCCTCCTTCAAGGTGATTTCACTAAAGTTGTGTTCTTAAGTATCCCGACAGTTCTCTAGATGTACATAAATTGTGTTAGGAAGCTTTTCATTGTCGGTTTCACCCTCCAGATCACACATTACAGAATGTTTCACATGACTTCCTTCCCAGTGCCCGTTTTCTCACTTAGAGTCCTAATGTTGTTTTTCGCAAACTGCCGATAATTTTTCGATAGCTCGAGTACTTGAGGAGCTAAAAACGTGATGGGCTTATAGAACAGACTTTGTTCTATATGATTCTAGGTGTGAACTATTATCCTTTAAAATTCGCTTTCGAAAGTTACTGAGCATTAAAGTTTCCGAAAGAATGAAAGCAAAGTTCAAATTTTTAAAATTTCAAACAAAATTCCTGCAGCCATAAACATCAACAATGCATTGAAGATATCGCTTTGTTGGTGCTTCCATCCTTTACATTGGAATATAATTATATTGGAATTATCATCGAAGAGAAAAAAAGTGACGAAAGTACGGTTTCGGCGTCCGTAAAATCAGGGTTTTGTTTTGGTAGAATGAAAGATTTCGTTTGTCGATAGGCGATGATCTATAGATTTCAATGGCATTGGCTTCTGTTTCAACTCGCGGAGTTCAATGTTACCTAAGACATGTTTGTTTGAAGTTACAAGCGGCGTAATTTTTGGATCGTGTGAGTGGAAATCAATTCACGTCGGACTATAGGTGTTAAATCAGCATAAAATCAGTGTCTGCCAAAATCACTGAAGACAAAACACTAAAACAATCTTAACCGTTTTTATTTACTGCCTACTCTTTTTAATGGCAGGATATGTTGCGAAATATAGCTTTAATAATGCTGAGATATTTGCAAAACTCCGGACCGCAGGTGTTTGCGGTGGAGAATGAACGCGCCATTGTACTTTCTGGGAGTAACCGTTCACCACCACACCATGCGCGTTTTTCGTTCCGCCTGTCTCTCAGCTAGTTCTATCAATCTCTGCCATCAACAATCACCTAAAACAAACCTATCGTTGAGTCAGAACATTCTTACCAATAGCGTTATTTGTTCTCGTCTATAAAGATTGTCTTGTTCACACAGAATTTTTTTCACTCTCTTTTGAAATCTTTGAAAAATTCATACAAAAGTCCATCAACATTTATGTGACAACGTGACAAGTCATAGCATGCAAAAAATAAGAACTATTTTTCAAAATTTATGCCAGCGTAGCTCGTCTCATAATGGATTTTATTAGATGCTGTAAAAACCATTAAGGATAAAAAGTATGAAGCTCTGTTGATCAATCTCTGAGAGATGGGCCACGCATTCGACTTCATTAACCATCGTTAGAGGTGTGCGCATGTATTGCAGTGCTTCGAGGGGCACTGCAATACAAATGGGTTCTAACTCTCGCCCCAAGTACACCAATCATTTCATCTTTCCAGCGTCGACAATTTGGTACCAGATCTGTCTGGGAGGATAGCACCATTGAGTCCATACATCTGCAGGTTACCGTGTTTCACTGTACAAGCTAAATATATATTCAACCACCTCTAACGATCCCTAGAGTAGAGGGAAAAGAGCATTTTTTAAAGGACCCGTCCTTCACAGCTACTATGGGGATCCCAGCCCCTTCTCGCATTCAATTGTTTTCTTCGAATTCATCTTCCGCGAAGGTTTCGCAACTTTGACGTGTGGATTCGGCTGCTGCTTGAGGATTTTTCTTTCATCATGAATGTCGTTGAACGCTGGTCGAGTCGATTCTCTCTGGAGTCTTGAGATGTTCTAGCTAAAAGCGGTCCCAATTGGGTTTCAGAGAGTGGTTTGTTTTCCCCGCACAAGTCCTGTACCAATTTCTCGACCCAGAGAGACGAGGGGGTTTGGTGAACGAGGTGCGGGATAACTAGTGCCGTGCTTGTGATCATCTGATGATCGGCACCACTACCACTATGCTACCAGCTGCCCAAAAAAACCATTAGAATTTAAAAGTCGCCGCCTACACGATGTAAGTTTTCATGTTTTGTATCAACGAAATTCTGAGTTTTTTTGAGCGTGGCAAACATGTCTTGTGTGGTTTTGCGCCCCAAGGGTCCTACTTCATACATAAACGTAATTCATCCAGAGGAATTCTGTTCAGCAGAATGTGATGGGTTTCCTCGAAATATGATGAGGTTTGCAGCCTGCGCTCTAGTGTGAGAAATTTCACGAACACAAATCCCGTTTTCAACTTTATAAATTACTTGGATTCTGAACAAATCTGGCATCACGAGAATACTTTACAAAAATTACACATATCATTGCGGCGCCTGTAGGGGCATTGTATTGGTTCGATCCTGCGAGGTGGGCACACCAACCCTTCCATCCTCCGGGCTCGTGTGGGATAGTAACACTGACTTGATACATTGGTAGGCCGCTGCAAATCATTGCATGGGCCAGGTGTCAGATCAGTCGCCTCTAACGTTGCTTGACAAATTCGAGTGCATGTCGCAGCCCTCACGGATTGATTAACGCCGAAAGCTTTGCAAATACCAGCAAGGCCACGAAACAAACTATTCTCTCATTCTGTAATCTTTATCTTCTCCGGTGCTCTATTAATGAGAAACTTATTGTCCGTTGTTAAAAATCAGCTCCATCACTAAAGAATTATGGAATATAGCGTAAAACCAACAGTTCTTTTGATAATATCACCACTAATATTAGCTTCAGAGTTACAAATTTCAGATGATTTGATCGCATTAATAGGTTCTTGTAAGAATAGAAAATTCGGCTGCAAAGTTTGACTAGAACAATTTCATAGCGTAGTCAACACTTGCTACGAATGGCTCATGCGCTGAACTCATAGCTTCACTAAGTGGTTTTTCGAAAACTGACGAGGAGTTATTGAGTTTTTTAGAACTTGATAGCTACAGAAATTTATAGAAGAGACTTATAGACTTTTCTCCATTGCCTTATTCGCATACATAATTTCCATACAGTGTCCTTCCCTACTTTAAATATATTTACAATTAATATTGTCGGAATTTGGGTGTTTAAAATTCCCAGCAGAGAATCGGCAGCTGAGAGCGAGGAGTATAAATTGTGGGACACCATCGTGTGGTACTGTATGAAATCCTGCTTGTTTACTTATTTTTATGCTTGAAAAACGAGCCAGGGCGAAAGAAAAAAAATTGAGGAAATATGTGTCATTGAGTTGGTAGGATCAAACAACTCGCATCTTATGGACAAAAGATCTAGAGATTTCAGTGGTTTCTATTTTTAAATAATGAAATATGACATGAGCTAAGATATACTAGTTTGAATTTGAGACCGACAATTGTTTTCGCACCCAATGCATTGATCTCGATGCATCTCGTCCCTTGCTTTGTTTTTTGTCGTCATTGATAAGACACTATGAACAAAGCAGCGTTGATGATGAAAATAAAGAAGGAAGATGCTCTTGGTCGTAAGAACAGAGTCGCTAATTTTCGCTTAATTTAGTGCTTTCCTACTCAGCGATAAGCTTGACTGAGGTCCAAATTTATTGTCTGCCATTGCGCTCATAAATAGCAAGATTCGTGGTATTTTATTTATGGAATTTTACACAACAATACTTTTTGTATTTAGATCATCTTAGGAAAACCATGAGAAATTATTTCCATAAATTATTCAATTGTTGATACAAAAGCACCTCTACAGCACTTTTTCACTCTTTTATGTTCCATTCTCTCTCTCTCTCTCTCTGTCTCTGTCTCTCTCTCTCTCTCTCAAGTAGCCAAACCACTGTTGATTTCAATTCATAGATGAAAAGGCGTGAATCACAACGGCCAACAGCATAATTTGATTGCATATTCATTTCAGGGACATCGAATTACAAATGTATTGGCGAGGAGCCTCATTACCTTCCACCTCGATTCACTGCAGCAGTTTTCTTTTTAGCCATATTCTTCTCCACAGGCATCTCAACTATTGCTTTTCTGATTCTCTGCACTAAAGTCACAGAGAAGTAAGCATCCTCAGGGCATCATATCTATGGATTCTCATCTACTGTCAATCGCTTCTTCCACTTTATGTTCTCTATAAAACCGCATTAGCATAGAAAGTTGATTTTTGACGCATGCCATCCTCTTCGAAACTCTTTCCGTTTTATTGGTTTTATAAAAAATCGTTCAATATTTCGGCCTAGATAAAATAATGTTGAGATTTAGGAATCCGACTGAAAGAAGGAAAAATTTAAACGGAGACAATGGATCAGGGGTGGCAGAAGTCACACATCGAAGTGAGGAAACGGTGAGCACAATGGTCCAGTAGGCAAATAAAAATGGGATTGGTTTGTTGAAATCGAAATTAATAACCGGGCACTTAATAAGTTGTAGCTATGCCATTTTCAAATAGATATTTCAGCTTTCTTCAACAGCACCAGAACTCTCGGGATCTTCATACGTATTCATCCTGCTCGCGGTTTCTGTAATAAATGCTCAAATGAACGGCATCATTCCCAGCATTTCCAGTTTTGCAGCGTTACCGTATTCACAAGACACTTACCACTACAGTATAACTCTGTCCAATGTGATGATGCCACTAGCTTCATTTCTATCGTTCTTCGTTATTATTAGGTAAGACGAAGTTTCACAGCGGTGACTCTCTGACGTCTACGATTCCCCTTCGATAAAACTACTAACCACGAAATCGACGGCGTCTCATGAAAATGTAACTGTATAACCGCAAGAAGTAATAGAGCACCGTTGTATGTGTTGAAAATTATTATAGAAGAGTCGCTGTCCATGTCGTTTCTAGGAATCTTAAGATGCTCGGACTACTATCTGCAATGTCCACATGTGCTACAGCATTTCTAATCTACCTGGCCGCACTGAGCCCGTCCAGGATCTTCAGTTCACAATCCCTGGGCAGTGTCCTATCGGTGTGTTCTACTTCAGAAACACCACTATTTCTTAAAAATTTTATTTTTTTTCCTTGTTTCATAAAGAGTGAAGTTAATTCGACCTCTCGGGAGCCGCTAAATTGTTGCTTGGGAGCTAAACAATTATGAGAGGTAATGAAAACTATCCGGTTATAGCGTATCTACCGGTGAAAGAACTAGCTGTTAGCCATTCTCTTCAGTTTCTTGATACAGAGGACATCCATATGTGTCGTCTCTTTGTATTCGTCCGTGGAGCTTAAAACTCCTTCGGAACATGGTGTAAATAGGTTAAAGTCTGTTGTAGAAACCGTCAGGACTATAAAGATAAAACGCGTCGCACTCTGTCTCGCTGAGATATGAAAATCTAAAGTTATAAATGAACTACATTTTGAAAAAAGAAGTGTTCAGACCATAGAAAGTAGTGAAAATCATATAAAACTGCATAAAGAAGGGAGATTTCAACACACTAAGAGCTTACTCACAGTCTACACCTCAGGCTTTCCCATCAGCAAGCTCAGCTAAGAGTAAACCAATACCAGGACCGACCACCGTCCTGAATCAAACTAGTCGCATATTGGCAAATCTCCCTCTGTGACGACCTAGGGCAGACTTTGGCCAAGCTGACCTCGGGACCCCAGGAAAACACAATAGCTAAGCCAGCAAAACTCCGAAAAATGGAGTTTATTCTCGGGGCCGCATAATCGGTGAGGGCGGGCCGTCCAAGTAACCAGGTAAGCAATATGCAGTTGGTCGACCACATGGATATGTAAGCTGCTTAAACAAAAGACGTATTAATATTCCCTCCTTGACATTTAGTGTCCGAAAACGGTTTTTCGCAAACTGCTAATGGTTTTCCGGTAACTAGAGCACTGGGAAAATTTTGAAAAAAATGGTAGACTTATGGAAGAGAATTCGCTATATTTGGGAAAAAAGTGCAGTTAAGTAATAAAACTATTGCATTATTTTCCAAGTTGTTTATAATCAAAACCCCCAGAATTAACCAGCAGCTATAAACAACGCATTTGAATTCACCACATTGCTCTATTGGATGAAATACCGCTTGTTCAACCACATTCATTTCCGAAATAGGAGCCCAACGAGAAAAAGTGAGGGAAATACGATTTCAAAGCTCTCTAAAATCAGGATTCCTTTTTAGAAACATGAAAGATATTGTTTGTCGTTGAACAGATCTGTTGATTATAATGGTTTCTATCCCAATTAACGATGTTAACTTTAAGCTGAGATACACAAGGCTAAAGTTGGAAATGGCACCATTTCCGCACTGCCTGAGTGGAAATCAACTCACGTCGGACCATAGACGTTAAATAATTTCCTTCAACTTCATTACCTATTTTCGAACCACTTCTGGGCTTTAAACACCGAAATGTTTGCTATGGAAAAGTCCACACAACGGTTTCAATTTCACTGCTTTTACAGTTTTGTTCCCGTTCACTAAATGGTTGCATTTTCTTCGTACGAAAGAAGGAAGAATATTTATTTATATGATCTTAAGCCAATGCGAGGTTGGTATAGGTCTTCGTTCTCGTTACTGTCGGTGTTGTTGGTCGATGGCTGACGTTTGGCGATTTCGCGTTGCTCGCACCCGTGGTGTTATGAGTGGGACTCCACTCCACAAAGTCTGTTACGAGTGGGACTCCATTCCACAAAGTCTCGTAACAGCACGGCTCTGAGGAAGGCAATCGCCGAAACGTCAGCCATCGACCAGCAGTAACGACAACGACAACGAAGACTTATACCAACCTCGCATTGGCTCAACAAGACCAGTTTAGAAGTTCATCTAAATAAATATATCAACTATCTATGCCGAGGTTTATAGAAAGTCGGTCTTTTTGAGTTATGAAGAAGAAATGAATGACGAACTTTTGTTAGACAGCCATCTGCGCTCTTACGGAAGTCTAGAAAAAGTTCAGTGAGAACTATGTAACCACTCTGTATGATTACAAGTTGGATGCAAGACGTTGAATGAATGACAGAACTTCCATGATGACAATGGCTCGATTATTTAACAGGAATCAAAAAAACGAACTATAGTGTTCTTTGTATTTCTGGGAGAAAGCGTAGTGAACAATTTTACTGCTCAGCAAGTTTGACTGCAGCAGAGCAGCGCACAGCTGTAATCATTAACTTACACTTTAGGTACAGGATTTGGTTGTGTTGACGCCACCTTTGTGTCATTCTAGATATCAGCATCATTAGTAGCATCTGGACTACATTCCTTCCTGCGAATAGCGTTTGCATCTCGACTTCGTGAATGCGACGATGATGAATCCCGCTTATTTTGGTGTGGAGTGTTCACTCAGGTATATCCATATTATATGTTGTAATACTTGCATGTAAATAGGACAATCCCAGAAATCTAATGTTCCCTATAATTCTTTGCTGTGGTAAAACTAGTAAGCACTATGTAGGCAGAAACATTCTCCAAATGTACGTATTCTATCCGATGTGCGAATTTACCTCCTACCGAACGTCACCTTGGAAAAACTGGTCCTACTGTGCTATGCTCTAGGTGGATGATTTGCTTTAACCCTTTGGTTCTCCCAAAACTTAAGAAATATCCTGTACACTTCCTTCCAAGGTATTTGCATAGAATAACGTCTTCAAGATAGGATCATTCACCGGTTCAATGGTAATGCTGGTCGTCAATATTAACGCAGTTTTCAAATCCGCTCCGCCGTGTCGGTGAATCCGAAAGATTTTGTATGAAGTTTCATCGACCACGGCAAACGCGCAACTGTCTAACCTGTCTACGTATATCACAACACAGCAGAATAACACCATCGCCAATCTCAGCATACGAAATTGATATTTGTTACATATATATATATATATATATATATATATATATATATATATACATATATTATATATATATACGTATGTATGTATATATATATACATGTATATATGTATATATATATATACATATACATATATGTATACATACATATATATATATCTATATGTATATGTATACTATATTAGGCAAATGTTTCGTGAGACAAGACCAGTAAATTTTAATCTTCTTGTTAACAGCAAATTAACAGCAGACGGATAAGTATATACAACTGAAACAAATTAACGATCTAATCAAAACAACTGCCCCACTGTTCTGGGCTAACATTCTGAAAGTTAACGGCCTCATCTCACTTACTGCCTTAAAAATGAATCCTCTAGATCTTATATGTATACAGCCTTATAAGCTGTTAAACGATAGTTACTCCTTCCTTCCTATACTTCTGTAAATGGCTTAGCAGAATATTCTTAATAAAGCAAGCCAGCCATTCGATGCCACCAAATAGAAAACAGAAAAACAATCACAACAACAACAGCAACAGCGTTCAAGCATTAACGTTTATCCTTTGGAGTGACGGTGGGAATTTCGAAAATGCGTCCCTAGCTTGCTTAAACGCATGTCGAATACGACCGATTGTGTAAGACTTTGTTACGCATCTGCAATTAGGGGAAAATTCATGTAGTATGGCAAGTTTTTTCACTTTGCAAAACTTGGTGAAGAAATCCTAGTCATCATTAACAGGTGGAAACGAGGTTACTAGATCTCATTCAGATGCATCAGTAAAATGTAGTTTCACTTATGAATTTGCTGAACCAAAAATATACGTGTGCGGCTTTGTTACGCTAAGTTACGGAGGTCAGGCGCTCAACAAATCACTATTTTCCGCTAAGTAGCCAAGTCTGGCATCAATTCTGTAATCTTGGAGGAAAGAGGGGAAGGACTGGGGAGCTTTGAAAACGAGTTCAGTCCATCTATGTACACTTGAGAATTGTTCCCTTTCATTACCTATTCCCTGACTGCCAGCAAGAGGTGGGATGAATCCCTAAATGCCCTTACTACTCCGCAAATCACATCAAGTCTGGTAACAAGATCTAAAAGACCAAAATACGCTGTTTGTATTATAGAACCCTTTTCATCCGTCTGGAGAAACTCCGTCACAAATTATCGTTGGCGTACAAACTGTCGCACGGTGACCTATCAACTATTACACAGACACATCATTTCCTGCCAAATCGTTAGACCGTTTTCCGTTTCCAACACGCCTCAAATAAGCAGCAGTATGACCGAGTATTCACCAATCTGTGCACTGGATGAGAATAACTCCATGCGTTTTATAATCCCTTAGATATGGGATTCCCATTAGAAATCTTTTTTAATAAATTTGTCGTCGGAGACGTCAACGAAAGAATATGAAATGTGAAAGCCCACAGGAGACGAATACGGGATAGAAAGCTTTGGAATAAGGAACCGGAATGGAAATGGGAATCATTGTGTTGGGCTATTATTCATCGCACGAGGATTTAAAAAATAAATAAATAAATAAACACGCTGCTGGGGCACGCATAGGACCCAGAGACATAACGCGGAGGACTTTGAAGTACAGGTCACGATCCTCGCATGGGAATCGCGAACACAAGCGCGCAAAACTCTCGAGGCGTTCTGGATCAACTCCAGAAATCCGAAAATGAACCGCAGGGAAGAATGCCTCATTATCACGCGTGATATTAGGCAATATGTAAGCCTATTATTCTGATGGGAGGGGCACATTACGCTTCCCTGTGAATTCCGTGCGGTTGGTCTCCACGCGACATACTCAGTGGAAGCCTCATAGAAAGCGGTGAGTGTGCAAAGCTGTGTTCAATGTGATTGAAATCTTGGTTCAGCGTTTCCTCTGTTTGGTTATGGAGGTGTTTGGCTGAATAGATTGCTGTCAACTTGACCTTTCCAGGCTCTGAGGAAGGCGAAATCCGCTGAAACGTCAGCTTGTTCGTGAATAAAGAATACAAATAAACCTCGTGTTTGCTCAACAAGAATACGAAGAACTACATAAAGAGCAATTTTTAGAAGGAATTTTAAAGGTAACCAAAAACGATGCTGAATAGGCCTCAATTCTTCATCTGATGTTCACCACTGAGAAATCACTTCAGAACGAAAAAGTTAAAACTGCATCCAAATACAGCATACTTTACAGTATTGGTAGTAAATGTAACTTTTAGAAGATCCTTGTAGGATTTACAACGGTATAAGAATAAAAAAAGGTTGGAGGAAATCCAAAGAAGCAGCTTGAAGAAATGACGTCTCCGATAGTGCATTATTCCAGTACCGGATTTGGAGAATAAACACAGCCTTCCTTTTCATTATATGGAAGTAATATCGTAAATGTTGTACACCAACCTTTCAAATCTCCCAACCCTCATATTCTCATATCTGAGCACAACGTGCCCGCTTTGGAAAAATCACCTCGGACTTTCTGTTCGAAACGCAAACAATAGAATAGAGCGAAAACAATCCCACAACGAAAACAGTCTTCACAAAGAATCTTGTAAATTCCGGCTAAGCACAATTTCCTCTTCTGCAGTATTTTGGGGCTCTGCCAAAACCTTTTCCCTTAATTCATATACCATAGGTCTTACAAATTAGATTTGTAGCACCAGTGTGTTTTGATATTTGTCCTTCGACAGAAAAAAGCGTAAACATCAGTTCTACCAAACGACAAGGGAAAACGGAAATTTTGTTAGTTCCAGTCGGGCTATTCAATGAGTACTGGTTAATCCTCCTAGAAACGTAATTTCTAAAGATGTGTAAACTACAGCTACAAAAAAAAGGGAAAACCTGGCAGTATTTTTTCCGTCAAATGGTTCTTCAATGAAAACACGATAGATGGATGCCTCCGGCGTCATGTTTGCCCTGAAATATCAAACAAAGATATGAGAACTTAAAAAATCTAGCGACTGCAAATCATAGCGCGTAAAACGCTCTCTTTCAAAATGTCATGTTGTAAAAAAGACACGAACGAGAAGAAATACCTCGAAAAAACACAAGCATCTCGCATTGAGATTGCGACATTTTCGAAGTCAAAGGCAGCGTAGTAGTGGAAGAACCCAATCAAGAGTTCTGCAATGGACTGATTGTTCTGCGTCCTTGCTAAACAAAGTAAATTCGGTGAATTTCATAGAAATTCTAACGTATTGATGAGGCAATTCGAAATATACCACTCACGAAGAACAAATCTAAACTCTTACGTGGTAAACGCTCCAATGTTTGAAAAAGGTTCAGCTCGCTAAGTGGAGGCATACATCCAAACTTATCAGGATAGAGATACTGTAAGACGATATATAACAAACTATGCATAGAAATTATTAAGATATTTCCAACAAAAAAATAACTTCACCTGCAAATTTGGCAATACTGCTGGCTTCACGCCACATTGGAAGTAGTGCAAAACTAACAGAATGAGCGAGTAGCTGCAAAACGCTCATGTTAACACTATATATAAATATGTGTATGTATATATACGCATTTATACATGTACATATAAGCATATACATGCATATATATATATATATATATATATATATATATATATTATGAAGACTTGGCGCCTTTTAGTGACATAAAAACGAAGCCTTATAGTAAGAAAAGAGAAAAAACCAGACCTACCTATTGAAAGATCCGGTTGAAGCATCACCAATTCCATTAGTTATTGCCCAATGCTTCACTAAAAGACATACAGCAGGGAATCGCTGATCTAATCTGAACTATGTAGACACAGAAATCAATGCAGTCGTAGCACTTCAGAATTCCTACCAATTAAAAGTTTGACATTCTGGCAATAAACTCAAATCCGAGTTTTCATCCAAGCTCCTAGGAAAATGGAAAAGAATTTATCCAAGATTGGCACTCTGTTCCTCGAAAGAAACTTTTTTATTTGGCTGTTGCAACAAACTCTACCACAAAACCTCTTGATGGTTCAATGGGATTGTAATTCTTAACCATCAAATGTACAAAGAACTCACAGTGAATAATGATGGATGAGATGAGAATTGTAAATACCGGCGATGTTGTTAACATTAACATCGAGTTCGAGTCCTTCGTAAGGAGGATGTAAAGCCATTTTAATAATGGGAACCTGAATTTGCAACATCAATACATGTTCACCATTACATCTACCAACTACATAAAGAAGGATAAAGCCCTCGACGTTGGTCTATCCTTGAGGGATGTGCCTTGCACTCGACTTCATTAAAGATCGTTGGAGGTGACTGAGTGCATATCTGGCCTTTACAATGACTGGCGGTGGTCTACCGATGTATCGAGTGAGTGCTGCTATCATCCCAGACAACTATGGCACCAATTCGCTGACACCGGAGCGATGGAGGGACAGATGGGCTTGGGCCGCGGGGATCGATCAGAAGTGTATTGCAGGGCGCCTCCGGCCACACAACCTGCGCTACAAGCGCTCCGTCCACCAAACACAATTGCACGATCGAGAACCCTTAGATTCGTAATGCGCGAAAAATGTAATTGTTCACTATTTTTTAATTTACGTTTAAACATCGTTGTCTGGATGATACGATCCATCAATACTCTTACAACGCAGTGATCACTTATCCATACACCTCTACGAACATCGCTCTCTCACAGATAATGTGAATGGGCGACTATGGGACAAATTGAATTCCCAAATTAATCTCTGGTGCTTCCTACTTAAAAAGGCGCGTCCGCCCTGCTTCAAATTTCTATTCAACGTTAAGTCCAATGGTCATTCTTCACAAAGAATGAACCCACCATTCCTATTGTACTTTCCCTGTCCACTTTTATTTTCTAGATATCTTTCGAGTAATAGCCATATTTTCCATTTCCTACTACATATCGTATGTTCGTTCAAGTATTTTCCCACATTTCTTGTAACAACTGTGGATGAGGGAAAACTTATTCACTACCCTGCTACTATTCTGATCGTTGGTAAACACATCCGTTAAAAAAAAACTTGGAGCATACTTCTATCTTTTTAAAAATATTTTTTCAAATACTCATCTATAGCATACAACAATCATGACTCATAAAAACTCGAGACGAAAGGACAACTCTACTGCTCAAAAACTGAATTTTAAAGACTTGAGTAATATGAATGGAAGACAAACTGAACCTCATTTCTAAGCAGTTCCTCATGTGGAGCGAACAAAAAATAACTCGAAAAAAGCTGCAAGAAGTGGACAATCCCGTGCTCTTCATTGAATAATTAGGAGAAAGCGAATCGAAGGATGACGATAACGTCAACAAGCTTCCTAGCAATGGAAAAATGTAAGACAGATATCTATGCAGGTGGAGACAATTTCAAAGCTGGAACTGTAGCTGGGACTGTGATAACGAAGCTCATAGACAGCATGGCTAAACGAAGAAGGAACTATACACCCACAAATGGTGCATGGGCGACCAGTTAGCTGCTTGCATGCCGCAGAAAAAAATTCCATCAGTGCAGAGAAATAGGACGACTTTTCTAAGCAGAACACTTAGCAGTAACTGAAAACAGGACAATTTAATAGAATCAAGTCGGCATAATGGTGCAAACATACATTCGCGACGAAGCTTGTTTTGCAATAATAAACATAATTTCCCGACCACCACTCTTTTCTTAAGCAGCAGTCCAAGCCATACACAAGTTGGAAGACCTTCGTACATGGTGGATGCAGAAAATGAATCGAATGCATGAAGTGCTTCTGGGATCAGCGTAGTGTGATATATGTAACGCGAAGTCAGGTAGAAGGGATAAAATAAAATATGAAGGTACAAGCGACCTTGTTATAAAGTCCCCAGTCCACGACACTGTGCGTCGCGCAGTTTTCTCTTCCAATTACTGAAGACCTACTACAAAAGAAAACTCTCAGTTTAGAAACAAACAACCAGACGTCATTCTATCGGCCCTATGTCTTTGTGCAGTTTAGCTATGCACAGTCCTTCTTCCTGTTAGACATTCGAACGCGTTTGGTGAATTATAAAGGATTTTGTGCGAGAATAAGTGAAAAATCATGAGAAGTTGGTTATAAATAATTATCAAAATTCAATCATATTTCACCCAGTTGCAAATCCGTACTGATTTTAATCTACCGACTAATTACGTGCAAACCTGAGCGCCAGAAAAAAAAGAACTGAAATCGAAATATGACAAATCCAAATATGCTGCAAGATATGCCAAAGAGCTTATGAAATTATGCAGCCAACATAAGAAATAACTCTGGTTAAAATCACATCAATAATAGTAACAAAGAATAAAGAATAAAAAACTATAAAGGTTGTGGCTTCTAACGATTGCAAATTGCGTGTACAATAGGCGCGTATAGCACAGTGGTCGTAGGCGCGCTGGAATACGAATAGGATCGATTTCCGCGCCCCTGGCCCACCAAGCTTTCCATCCATCTGGGGTAGGCAAATTGGTACCATACTTGTCTGAGAGGATAGCATCACCGGCTCGGTACATCGGTAGGCCATCGCGAGAAGTCGAATGCATGGAGCATCCCTAAGGGATTGATCAACGCCGACACCTTTATCCTTTTTATCCTTTATGGACAAGGTGCAAGTTGTAAATTTTCAACGCCTATGTTATAGCTTGTTTTTATTATCTCACAGTAGCAAAAATATGTGGCTATAAGTAGAACATCAGTATAAAAGCAGAGCAGGAACATCGTAACCCTAGCTTCAGCTGTAACAGTCTCTCTTAGACTATTAAGTCTAGGATAAAGCCTGTTCCTGATGATGGTAAGTACTTTCTCAAAGTTATCGAATGAAACGAAAAAAGTGGCGCAAAAATCAGTGCAGCAAAGTCATTAACAATAGAAAAAATGTATAATGGATGATTCGTATGCTCCCATCTTCGTAAAATATGATTCTTTTCAACAAGGGCAGATAACCCATTTTTAATACAAATAATCTGCAATTTCCAATATGCGCCTTAATTTTCAGGTGATAATTCAGCTCTTAGGGCAGACTTTGGCCAGGCTGTCCTCGGCATTCCAGGGAACCACAATGGCTTAACCAGCAAATCTCCGAAAAACGATGATTTGATTATGCTGGGACCTGCACAACTAGTAAGGACGGGCCGTTCAAGTATCAAGTATCAAGTAATTCACCTCCACTGTCGAAGACTTTGCAATTTCGAAAGCTTAACATGAAGTGTTCTCAAATGGTGTGATCGGTACCACTCGCCCAACGAATATATGAAGTGACAACATGAGTCAAGCAACGAAAGCTTCTGTGCCAGCTCAATCAATACAACAGACATCCGACTTCTACGTCAGAATTCTACGAGAAAACTATTAAGTCCACTCTAGTCTCCAAATTCATTATGAGTAGGAATGGATTCAGTTGAGCAGACGTTGGTCCATGGACTATAAACCTTCCCTTTATTTCTATATGCAGAAAGTGAACGATATCATGTGATAACAACTCCACGAAAAACGATGCTATGTCCGTGCTCATCCCAAAACCGTTGATGAAAAAGGCTAAGTGGTTCGTCGTCCACCTTCTCATAGGAATCAATAAATTAGGATGATGAAATGACTACCACCACTTAGAAACCACCATAACAAAAGAAGGGACCCGTCTAGATATATTCCAAGGAAAAAAAGCATAACAATTCTGGTACTGTCATATACGGAATATAATGGATAGAAATGGTCAATAGTTAACAGACAGTTGGTAAAGGCAAGTGTAATAAACAAAAACAAATACACCGTACCTTGGCTGGAATGACTTCACTTCTACGCACAATTCTGCGCAAAGAAGGCTTTCCTCTAATGATGGAGTTCAGTCTATGCAAAGTTTTCACAGCATACCTTAAAATCAGTTACAACTCCCTTGACTTCACTGATAAAAACTTTGGCAAAACTGTAGGAAACCGATAGTTCTATATATCTTTGCAAAAAGCGACATGTAAACAAAGAAAGAAGACCAGAAGTCCAAGCATATTTTAAAAATACACTTAGATATACAACAGTTTGCTCACAATTTTAAGGATGTATTTGTGAGACACAAATGAATGGTAAAAAACATAACCACCTGCATAACCTGTCGTCGCGTTGATCATCGAATGACTCGAGCCGGCGTCAGTAAAACTTCCGTTTCTCGCAGTCGCGTGCAGAAGTAATGGGTTCTCCCCGATCCAGAGACTCGTTGATCATCGTATCCTTCTCCCAAAGTTTTCGTGAAGAACTGTGACCATCGGATAGGTGGTTTTCCTACAGGATGTTTGACCTTCCCCAGGAATACGGGCGCTAACGGCTCTTGTCCATCGGTTGTCGTTTACACGCATTATGTGCCCGATCCATACTACATTCCACAGTTAGGCGCATACAACGGCATCTTGGATTTTGATCGTTGACGCAAGTCGGAGCCTCGGATCCCTTCCCTCACCTGTGTGACACAGGATACGCCTAGCATCATCCTTTCGACTGCGCGTTCGATAACGCTGAGTGACCTGTCATCCTGCTTACGCAACGACCAAGTTTCTGACGCATACGCTAGGGCAGGAAGTACCGTTGAGTCGAAAAGGTGGGCAAGGACTCGCGTGTTCTTTGTCCTCTTCACTACATCCTCGATGCTCTTGAAAGCTCACAAAGCCGCTCGTTTCCTTCTGCTCAGCTATGGAGCTATGTCGTTCATCATATTGATTTCCCGACCTAGATAGACATAACTGGAGCATTCGGAGATATTCGTTCCGTTGAGTGTGAATGGGGCATACGAAACCAATCCGTTCCTCATGAACATCGTTCTTGTGAGATTTATTCGAAGACCAATCTTTTCACAGGCTTCATCAAAGTCGGCAAGCATACGTTCCGCTTGCCTAATGTTTGGCGTTACAAGGACGATGTGATCAGCAAAGCGAAGATGATGTAACTGTGGACCATCGATTTTCATTCCCATATTATCCTATTCCAATGTTCGCGTGAGCTTCTGGAGGGTAGCGGTAAATAATTTAGGCGAGATGGTATCGCCTTGCCTAACTCCTCTTTTGTTGTCGACGTTAATATCGTTGTAGAATGGTGAAACTTTGGCTGTGAATTTTTTGTACAGCTCACAAAGAATCTTTATGTACTGAGTAGGGACTCCTTGACTATCAAGGGCTTCTATGGCTGCTTCTATCTCAGTTGAATCAAACGCCTTCAGTAAATCGATGAAAGTGACACAGAGCGGCCTTTTGTACTCTCGCGATACTTCATGACACAGAGCGGCCTTTTGTACTCTCGCGATACTTCAATGAGCCTTGTTACCATGTGGATGTGGTCCATCGAACTAAATCGCTTTCTAAACCCTGCTTGCTCACATGGCCGTTCCTTGTCCAGTATTCTGTCAATACTGTTTAGGATGACTCGAGTGAAAAGTTTGTGGACGACAGACAGTAAGCAGATTGGGCAATTGTTGCCGATATAGTGTAGGTCACCCTTGTTGAACAATAACACGGTCTTGCTGGTCTTCCACTGAGTAGGGACCTTGCATTCAGACAGGTAATGTGTTAACAGCCGAGCCAATTTTTTACGAGGAGTTGCGAAATGTTCTTCAGGTGTTCAGATCGTATCCTTTCCGGTCGTGGTGTTGCTTGATTCTTTACCGACGAAACAGCACGTCGAATTTCGGAAGGGAGAACCGGTGCAGCGATATGCCATCCTCGTTTATTTCAAGTGAGAGCAGGCGAACATGGCTAACGAAGAGATCCGAGTAGTAGTGGTGACGATTTTCTCCATTTCCTTTCGGGAAGTTGTAACTGTTCCGTTCGGGAGTCCGAGCGCAATCATGTTGGTTTTTCAATTGGCGAAGCATCGGTGGGCTTTGCGAATGCTTTTCCCAGCCTCTCCAACTTCGACCATAACCACTGCTCTTCACTCTCCAAGAACTTCTTTTGTCGCAAAACTGCATTGTTGGACATGTGGGTACGTCAGTTCGTGGTTACCTGTAGCTCGTACGATTCCATGTTGGCGTATCGGCTCGAGTGTTTCAGGAGACAGACATCTCCTACTGACTTTCGAACTCTCAGATTTCATAGCGCTGACGTGAAGTTGTTGAAAGAAACGTTCGAATTCTCATCGATGTTAAGAAAAACGGCACCTTCCCAGAAGCAGAATAATGAATTGAATAAATCCCAGTTTACGGTGGTCTCGCGACCTGGTTTTCTGAACTTTGGGGTTTCTCCTACTTTCTTCGAGAAATGGAATCTTACGCGAAGAAGGCGGTCACCTGACTCCGCATGAAATATTGGGACAAAAGCGAGATCGCGTAGGAAAACCCTTCGATTTACTGTGATGTGGTCTTTTTTGATTATGGTAATCTGCATTGGGGTGGATAGCACAGTGATAGTCACGCCCGTAATTACGAGCATGGTGCTAATTCGATTCCGCTCCGTGCCAATCAAGCCTCTCATCCCTCCGGGGTCTGGAAATTGGCGCCGAACTTGTCAGGGAAAAAACCACTCTCCGCAATCCAATTGAGAACGCTCCAGCCCGGCTATCTCAGGACTCCAGAAAGAACTGCTCGACCAGCATTCTAAGACATTCAAGATGAAATCAAAATCCTCAAGCAGCATCCGAAGCCACACGTAAAGTTGGAGGATCTTTGTGGACAATGGATGCGAGGAAACGAATCGAATGTGAGAAGTGGTGGGATCCGCACAGTAGACGTGAAGACGGGTGATATAAAATTAAAAGAAAAAAAAACATTGAGAGACTCCCACGTCCAGCGACGAGAATGGGGCTTCCGAAGTTCCAACCGACCATGAACGGTCTTGGTGGTCAGGATGAATTAAGACAGCCGCTCATCCTGCTCGTTCCATTCTAATTCGTGAGCCCCAATGTGACGTTCTTCAGACGTTCTTCTGGGTCCAAAGTTAGCGTGAAAATCTCCAATGATGACCTTAAAGAATGCATGGTCTTCTCTGTAGAGCTGTTCCAAGCCAATTTAGAACGCTTCGACTTCGTCTTTACCTTAGTTTCATGCCGCTGCATTGACGACGAAGATTGCCAATGCCGATATTGATCCACATCTCTTCAACAGCTGTGGTCCGATTCCGGTTGCTAAGTGTTCGAATTAATCGATGGTCATGGCCAAAGTCGTGTTGACAAGAACGCCGACGCCGCAGACACCTCTACTGTCGCATGTTCCGAGGAACAGTTCCTCTCCGGTGTCATAAACGGCATGGAACTGGTGGTGACGTCTTGTCTCAGCCAGTCCGATGACATCGTACCTTATCCTTCCTACTTGCATGACCAAGTCTTCTATCGAGAACTCAGCTGCAAGCGTGCGTGTATTGTAGGTACATATCGTGACCTTAGTCCTTTGCGATTTATGCGAGCCTAGAATGTGTCTGTAATTTTAGCAACCCCTTCGTAATCGTCTTACCCAATGCTGCCGCATCAAGGATTCTTTCGGGGTCAGGGGAATGCGACCCAGTTATTTTACTCCAATTAGCTTTCGATACCCACCTATAGCTTCCTGATTTCTTAATATGGTAGCAAGATATAGCCACGGATATGCCTCCCTGTATACTTCGCAGTCACTTTATTTCAGGCTTTCAGTCGAAATGAGTTGTACAATATAATCTGCATACACGAGGCTACACCATGTATGCATTGAATGAATTTGTTTTCGTAAGCACCGAAGATATGCTTCAAATTGGCGCGGCTGAAACAGGGGTCTAGCCCTTGGATCTACATGCGTCTCAGGGAAGCATAAGTTCGCTTTTGTTCGGCGATCAACCCCTATTCGCTGAGGACGCGCCAACTTTTCGTCGCGAATAAACGGCACGAGATCCCTCTGTAAGGAAGATCCGTGGAGAAGAAATAATATTAGTTATAAAACTAAAAATAAAAACGAACGTTCGCTCAGACGGATATACTTTCTCGACTCCCATGGATATGTGCAGACATAAATCCATATCTGAATTGTAACTCCCACAGCCATTAATGGTAGACCCTACTGCAAATAACTCGACATTTTGATGTGGAAATGCCTAAAATACATTCGAAAGAAAAAAGAATGATAAGGGGAAACGGATTCAAAATGCATAGATGGAAACTTCAACGTACAAACCGTTCGAAACTCAGCTAGCAGAATACTGCGCACATCCATTTTCCATTTAAATACCGCATCGCTCTGTAAAACAACGATATAACGTTGAGAAGACACTCCAATAGTACGAGTCTACATTAAAGTATACCTGACGGTTATTTTCAAAATGCCTCCAGATCTCACAATTCAGTGCCGCAAATTCATGTGGATATTTATCTCTAAAACGTTGAAGAATTTCGAAACTTCAACTTTGTTTAGATTACTCTCAAGCAATGGGAACATCAAAAAATCTCAAAGGAACAGAAATTTGTATATTAATTTATAGGCAGAGTATGCTACCTTTGTAGACATTAATAATCCTAATTTATAGTTTTCGACATACGTCACATTCTATAATCACGAAATAACTGAATAGTGCCAATAATATCTTGAGATTCAAGTAGTATTGTGGCTCAGTAGTGTAGATGTTTCATTGAAGAACATTGTTTGCTGGCCGTGTCAAAGGATAACGAACAATTAACAGAAACACTCAACCTGTACTCGCGAACTTTCCCAGCTATAGGGATAGCAGCAACATTGAAATGAACACCTATCAATTCACGCTCGCCAGGTGATGAAAGTCCTTGCATCGTACCACCTAAAGACGATCAACGTCGACGGCAAAAATAAATAATGTTGATGTGTAACAAACATTTGCATCGAAAGAAAAAATACCTCCAATAATATAATCATTGTTACAACTTCTTGAAGTAGAACGGCTAGAAGGACTTAACGATGACTTAGCAATATTCAAGTATGGATGAGCGTTGTCCAACTAAAATAGAACTAGTTACCGATCTACAAAAAACATCAAGTTACTTTCCAGCGCTTCATTTCCCAATAAATGTAAAGTCGAACTCTAATATGGCTAACAAAAATGCAGAATACACCATCTAAACACAATTATGATCCATCCACTAATTTTTACTATCATGTAGACAATATATAAAAATCTATAGAGTAATCACTGCACCTGTCTTGAAAATGTTGCTTCACCATTACTTCCAACATCGTCGTTGTCTTCTTCTAAGCACATGACGCTCGAAGATGAAGAAGCTAATCAATACAAAATGTAGGACGCACTCATAAGAAATTGAGCGCTTACTTATGTAATAATAAAATGCCTCTCACATGAAGTAGTCAGAGGTGATATGTATGTTATGTGAAGACCATCCTCATCATAATCATCCCGATCATCCAACTGAATGAAGGCGTCTAGTACAGTGTTCACTTGACAAGATTTATTCCTTTTTCTGGATGTGGGACCTTCACCGTCACTAATGTCACCAACGTCAAAACTCCGTTTTTTGGCCTTAGTCGGTTGATGATGCTACAAAATAATTTTAAATGCTACTCTCGCACCAATACTACGGTGATAGAAGTACCAGAAATCGAGTGTAAAAATCTCAGATAACGATACTGTGATTTCGAAGAGAATACCTGCGTTAAGACAGTATTTTGAGCATCTGTCGTCGAAATGGAAGAAGAGTTTAATAGTTTTCTCTCAACAAAAAGTTTACGCGATTCCAGACGAAGCAGTCGAGCCCATGCTTTCTCAGGAGGATTAATATTCAATATGGGCACCTATCAAAGCCAAAACTTAAAAAAAAAGAGATGGCTCAGCCAAACACGAAATACAACAAAATAAAATGAAATAAACAGACTAGTAAAGTAAGACTACGTGCTAATCTAATATCAGCTCACCAAGGCAGTTCTTAAGAATAAAAATAACGTGTTTATTAACACCGATGATAACTGGAAGTGGACCTTTCAAAACATGAAATATTTGAAAGGTACCATAATCGCTTGGTTGCACACTAGAGAAAATTCGTCAACTGTCCAAATATGTTGTATGACCCCATGGAATTCTGAGGAAGAAAGAGAGAGAAGGTCTAAAAGCTCTCGGCGTTGATCAAATCCCTGAGGGATGCGCCATGCATTCTACTTCATTACTAATCGTTGGAGGTGATTGAATGCATAACTGGCCTTTACATGACTCGCGGTGGCCTACCGATGCATCGAGCCAGTACTGCTATCCTCCCAGACAAATCTGGTACTAATTTGCCGTCCCCGGAAGGATGGAGGGCTTGGCGAGCCTGGGACGCGGGGATCGATCCCATGCGTATTGCAGGGCTCCTCCGACCACTGGGCCACACACGCCATGAGAAAGAAAAAATGGTGTAAAAAACTTTATAAGATCTGTTTTATATAGTCTGTTGTTTTTATGTCCGGCCATTTCACACAGTAACCCTGACCATGACAAATCACAGCGATTTCCAGGTGAGGAACAATCAATGGTTCTACAAGCTACCACCCTAAGTGAGTTGGCAGGATTTTCTATTCTTCCCGTTTAGAGACCGGAGTTCTTGTTCTATAACTGAGAGGAATAATTCATAAGATCCGAGAAAACGGTACACAAAGGACCCGTTTCTTTGTGAAGTAATTACCGTTCTCTCCTCTTTTCAACGCTCTCTTCTGCTTATATGCTTTTGCTCGGTCGTATTAGCTGCGAACTTTATCGACAGAATGATCGCTGCAATCTACATAGAAAATGAAGAACAAAGATAAATGCATAATAGGATATTATTACGACGCACGCAGCGCTTGCGAGAACAACAACCAACGAAAACTGAGCACACCAGGGAGTCACACGTATCGTATTCCACATTTTTTTACGAGTAGCGTAGCGAACGACCACTTTTCCCGCTTCACGTTTTAGAGCATCTTTTCCCCACCCTATTCTTCCATCTAATTGTGTAGAAATCTTTGATAAACAAATGGGGGATCTTTGCCGCGTACTTGCATGAGATCTCGATGGGAGACTTTAAAATGCAAGTGCTGGTTACCTGCCTTAGAGATGTAAAGAAAACGGAAGAAACCGATAAAATCATAAGAACATGGAGACGTTAACCCGTTGTAGCAGATACTTCCATCTATTATGCGCCAATAATCGCCATGAAAAATGACGTTTACATTTAAGAAGTGCAAGTTCTACGAAAAAGTGTTGGTTGTATGTATATATTAAGGTTGAAAAGAACTGTAGACTTTCTAACTAATTCTAAAGCCTGCAGATCACAAGAGAATTTTATTTGAGAAACGTTTAAAACATCAGTGATAGGTTATTATACCGTCAACCGTTTTTTAAAGGGTACACTATGTGAACTGATATTCTCCCAGACGTCTGGTATTAATCTGCCCGCCCCGGAGGGATGGAAGGTATAGTAAGCTTTGGATGCGGAGGTCGATCCAATGTATATTGCAAGGCGCCTCCGACCACTGCGCCACACGCGCCCTCTTACTCCCGCAGGCTATCTTACTGTAGCTATAAATCATCCCACAACGCTGAAAACGAGTGCAGAGACTATAAGCATTCTCTTAACAACACGTGTTTCCGATCGACGGGCAAATTCCTATCGTGTTTCCTAAGTTATTAGGAGTACAGACAAATTCCTATCGTGTTTCCTAAGTTATTAGGAGTGGACCATAAGTTTCTTCCGGCCTAGGCCTGTACGATAACCATTGGATAAGCTATCGACTGAATACGAAAGGCAAAGTAAGAAAGGTTCTGTGCGATAAAATAAATAAAACCAAAAAGGAATCCACTGACTTCACGGTCTTCAGTTATTATGCATTCGGTCAAAATGAAAGTTTCCCAAGAACTGACCATTCGAAGCTGGCAAAACTGCTCGGAGTTCATAGTTTCTTCAATCACACGACACACTTCAACAGCTTCTTCGATCTCCTTCTCAGCGTTAGCCTTGAGGAAAATAATGTTACAAAAATATTCGCTATACAACTGAAGAGGACTGTTGCTTGACGGCAGTCTTACCCATTTCCTTCGCAATCCAACCATAGTGGGAAGAGTCAAGTACTGTTGAAAAAATGACATTAAATTCCATGCAGAGTTCGATTCAGCTTCCCTTCAATCAGGAAACTTTTAGATGCCAGTTTCTACCGTAAAAGCAATAAAAAGGATGAAGCTCTTGGCATTGATCACCCCCTTAGAGATGCATCATGCATTGGACTTCACTAGGTATCGCTGAAGCTGACTGAATGCATATCTGGCCTGTACAATGATTCGCGGTGGCTTACTGATGTATCGAGCCACTGTTGTTATCCTCCCAGACAAGTCTGGTACCAATTTGCCGACCCCGGATGGATGGAACGCGTAGTGAGCCGAGGGGGCTGGGATCGATCCTATGTGTACTGCAGGGCACCTCCATCCGTTGCGCTACACGCGCCCATAAAAGCAATAAAATGGGTAATTAACCCAAGAAGGTACAAAGAAACAAATGAAGATGAAATAGATAGAAAGAGACATATTAGCGAAGAGCGTACTTTTCAGTCCTTCCCACGCCTTTTGCTCCCAGCACAATATACGGAACATCACCGAAAGCTATGTGTACCGTGAATTGCTCAGCAACATTCGAACCGCCGATTGGTTCACATGTCCTGCTAATCTTCAATTCCTTCCCCCACTTCTCTGCTATCTTTTGGATGAACGCAAATCTTGCCGTGCTAGAAAAAAATTACTCTACACAAAAAGAAACTGGAGCAAAAGATGAAACTGGTGATTTGGAACGGAGTTTACGACGTTGTCAGCACTCACCACGAGATGTCGTTCGTCTTCTGTTCATAACGCCTATTCCTCCTGCGTAAACCCTTAGGAGCCATAACTCACAGAGTAAGAGAAAAAGTCAAAAAACAAAACAGAAAACAGAACAGAGAACAATACCCAGAAACAAATGAAAAAGCCGTCAAAGCCGGGATGATGGGGACGGGGAACTCGTCCGATGCACCTCGCCTCCCTTCGCTGCAACTAGCCGAGTGTAAATACACATTTATGGACGACGTTACAGTAGTCAGTTATTTAAGTCAAGGAGGAAGTAGAAGCAACTTTATTCTGATTGTCTAAGAACTTACTTGGTACTTGAATGGCCTGTCCTCACTGGTTGTGCGGGCCCCAGCATAACCTCCATTTTTCGGAGATTTGCTGGTTAAGCCATTGTGGTTCCCTGGAATCCCGAGGTCAGTGTGGCCAAAGTCTGCCATAGATTGTCTAACAACAGATCAGGAAACTCTAATTCTTCTAGAACTGGGTAAAATGTAGCCAGATATTTTATTCTCTTGAAATTCAGCAACAAGAGACATCGACGGTATCGTTCAGTTGTTTTTGCTTTAAAGAAACGAACGAACGATTGTTATTGGGAAAGGCTTTTGTCAACGAGATTCTGACCTTCCAAAGGAATTATTATGTCAAAAAATCATAGGTTTGCCTTCGGTGAGTTCCCCCTTGTCCCTCCCACAGTCATTTGGCAACAACTACTTCTCTTTATAATATGCTAGATCACCAGTCTCAGTCGCTGTTGAAACGGGCTTCACTTGACCCACATCGACTTGGCGTCCTCGACCTTCGCCATGCCGCACCCTCTCCGCAGAGTTCATGAATGTACTGAATTCCTTAGATTAGTCTTTAAGTAGTCAAAACAGTGACCGTTCATAGTCCTGTTACTTTTCACTGTTTGGGCTGATCCTGTGGACAGTACAAGTGTTGTGTTACACTTTTCATCGTACCGTATTTTAATCGGTTGCCTTCCAGCAATTGCATACAAGCATTCTTGGACGATTTTTCTTTCTCTTTTTCCGAGTCCAATGAGTTCCAGCATGTTTCATCCGCTTCATAATTTTACGATCCTCTTCCATCTCTTCCGTACAAGATGACATCTGCGCCGTTTGGTTCGCATTCCAGATTGCCGCCACTCCAGCAGCATCTGAGCGACCGTCTTGTCCCTTCGTCTGCTTGCTGATCTCACTGAACACTCGCAGTGTTCTGAATCCACCTCACCGCTTTTGTCATTCTCTTTTTCAATCCCCAATCCCCTGCATCTAATTGTCTTGTTAAATATGTCACTGTCGGACCAGTAAGGAAGGACATTTGTAGATTTAAACTATGGTCCTACTGCGTCGAGATCCGCATTCATTTGTTTGACAACGGTGTTGTCAGGCCCTTGCCATGCAGCTGAAATCTGCGATGGCTCCCTAGCGTCCTCGCCCAGGATTCTGCTCACTGCTCACTTGGCATTAGGTTACTCAAATACCACGGACACTAATACATATACATATATATATATATATATATATATATATATATATATATATATATATATATATATATGTTTTATGCGACCCGTCTTTCACATGTACTGTGCGGATCCTAGCACTCCTCACATTCGATTCGTTTCCTCCCATCCATCAACCACTGAGGTCTTCCAATTACTACGTCTGGCTTCTGCTGCTGCTTCAGGATTTCCACTTCATATTAAATGTCGTAGAATGCTGATGGAGTCGATTCTCACTGGAGTCCTGAGTTAGTCGTGGTAGAGCGTTCTCAGATGAACTGCATAGAGTAGATGGTAGTGGTTTGGTGAACTCGGAGAGATGACCAGCATCACTACCACTGTACTATTCGCCACACCCCTCCCCCCCTCCTCATATATACATATATATGTACATATATAATGGGTATATATATGCATATACCATTATATGTGTATATATAAAGGGTGCGTGTGGCGCAGTGGTTGGAGGCGCCACGTGGAATCGATCTCCGCGCCCATGGCTCACCAAGCCTTTCATTCCCTCTGGGTCGGCAAGTTGGTACCGAAGTTGCCTGGGAGGATAGCAGCACTGACTCGATACATCGGTAGGCCACCGCGAGTTATTGTAAACGCCAGATGTGCATTTAATCGCCTCCAACGATACTTAATGAAGTCGAATGAATGGCGCATCCCTCAGGGATTGATCAACGCTGAGAGCTTTATCATTTTATCCTTTTATTTATATATAAAGCGTAAAGTAGTGACCTACTTAGATGCTTCGATTCAGAGTTATAGCCCATTGTGTGAACCAAAAACACTTCTTCGATTTACCGATTACCTTGCGACCGTCATTCACGGGGGGTAGAGGGGTTTGTCCATGGTTTGCGCCACAATCTGACGTCTCCACTGACATTTCAAGCGCTCGGTGAGCGTATTTTCACTAGAGTTCAGAAGTAACCATACCAGAGCGTTGTCAAGTGTTCATCATAAAGAGTCGGAGACAGAGGGGAAGTTCACTGGTATGAGAAGCGTTTTCATGTAGTAATCTTCCCACCGGAGGCGCGTGTAGCGCAGTTGCTAGGTGAGCCCTGCAAAACGCAACAGATCGACCGTTGGATCCAACCCCGCACGCGGATTGAGGTCGGAAAATTGTACACGACCTCTCTGGAAAGTTGGCAGAACTGACCTGATACAGCGGTGTGGCATTGCAAGTTCCTGTATAGGGCATGTGTGTATTCAATCACCTCTACGATGTTGATGAAATCGAATGTATGGCGCATTCCTCCGGGACTGATCAACGCCGAACGCTTTTTTTCGCTGTGAGTAAAAACTCCCTTGGACTATTACATTTTCTATTTCTGATATGTTATTTCTTGTTAGGTATTGAATCCAGTTATTCAGCCTGCTTTTTTTATATTTTGATTCATGCCGTGTTTTTTGTCCCTATCATATTAGAGCTGTTATGGTGTTATTCTTCCTGATCTGATGCCATAGCGTCGTCAAAAGCAGTGGAATGCGTGTTCCCTTCCTTTGTTCCTTCTTGAGGAGGTTATCTTGGCAATCGTGCTTCTCTCTGTAGCTTCTGTTTCGATGGGTGCACCTTTGGTCCAGGACCCGATCAGTGTTTGTCTGTTTAGCCCTCTTCTCGCCTCGGAGAGGCTCCGTCGACACAGCCAACCGTCCGGCGATCTCGCCAAATCGTAAACACATTGAGCGGTTGTCGTTCTGCTACAATGATTGCATAGATAAAATCCGGTTCACAGAATATCTGTTATTTCACGACTGAGTTATCTTGACATTGTACAACTTTTTGTTCTTCTCCTGTACATTGAGAGTCCCACATCAGTTCGAAATCTCCTAGTCTCATAGTTCTATTGTGATTTACTACCTTTTCTTTAAGGAACAGCGCTCCTATGATAACCCATGCTTTTTTCGACTTCTATTTTTGTCATACTGTACACATATACTAATTTTTTACACATTTTAGTACTATACAGAGCTCAAAGCTAACCCTTTTTCTCAGTTTGAGACAAACTTTCTTTTAACTCTCGCATATTCCTCATGAACGACCAGAGGTCTGTTAACCTTGTGACGAGAATTTGACTCATACAACGACAAAAATGATTTGCGAGCTCAGCTTCAACAAAGCGACTACAGAGGCGAAATGTTCTCTACAATAGAGTGCTGTGGTATGGACGAATACCTCGTTGATATTGGTGGTTGATACCCTAGTGTTAAAAAAATTGAAATAGAAATCTCCGACCTGGTCCATTCGTAGGCCTGTGAAGTCACTGTTTAAGACCAATATGGATTTACTCCGTACGACGGCACCTCTACGATGCCAGTGGAGTGGGAGACATGACACAAACCATAATTTTAACCTTTTTTCTTACTGCCTACTCTTTTTGATGGCAAGTATATTGCGAAATATAACTTCAACGAAGCTGAGATATTTGCAAAACTCTGGACCGCAGGTGCCTATGGTGGGGAACGAACGCGCTATTGTCCTTTCCGGGGAGTAACGCGTTCACCACCACACCATGCGGGCCCTTCGTTTCGCCTGTCTCTCAGCTAGTTCTATTGATCT
Source organism: Angiostrongylus vasorum (assembly GCA_018806985.1). Lineage (NCBI taxonomy): Eukaryota > Metazoa > Nematoda > Chromadorea > Rhabditida > Metastrongylidae > Angiostrongylus > Angiostrongylus vasorum. The sequence goes on along the minus strand of JADANN010000099.1, from coordinate 990,629 downwards.
TTTTGCCATCAGCAATCACCCGTCAACGGAAGAACAAACCATATTGTTTCATAAATCCGAATGCCATATCTTTTATCCTACAAATCGGTTAAACTGAACTGCAACCAATTTCTTTCTAATGTCTTCCTAGTCATGCAGTAGAAATTCAAACCAAGTCTCGATTATATCATAATCGGCTTACTATAGCGTTAATCGTAAAAGTCCTTAATGCATGGCTATTCGATGAAAACATTAGTGGAGTAAGTTTTTAAAGACAACTAACGCGAAACCGCTAATTTGAATGACGCATGTGGGTCTTCCTTCGTGTTGTATTGGACCGAATTCCCGCCAGCTGGATCTCTTCAGCCCAACCCATGACCTTTGATGACAGAGGCGGCGAAAAACAAACGTTTTCGTAGACTTATGAAGTCCAGCATTTTATCACAAAGGAATAAGTGAATTAGTTCGCAAAGATCAAGAACATTTACTTAACAAAACCAGGTTTAAGCTCAGATATGAGCATTTGACGTTGGAGAGACAAATTATTTCCAAACATCGGTGAAGCACATATGGGTCACGTCGCCGTTATTGGGTTGGTGCCCCCCACAGTATGGAGCGCAGCATGTCAACTCTGGACCTCAATGTCCCAGGCTTTTAACACTAATCCCTATTTTCCCATTCCCTGGCTAGTGTCATTTTCCACTTTCTGTCCTCATTCTTCCCTATCGAACGAAATCGGTCCGTTCAGGTTCTCCTCAATTATGTTGTTTTTTATTTATTACCTATTAGAATTTTTCACGGCACGGTACTATGTGTACTATGTGTGATACAACCACAATGTTGCTGAGATATTTGCGAACCTACGCACCACAGGGGTTTGCGGTGAGGGAGCGAACACGCTATTACCCTTTACGAGGCTGAACGCGTTCGCCTGTCTCTCAGCTAGTTTTATGTGCCGATTTGCGCTTCCCAGATCAATCCCGTTGACGGGTGATTGCTGATGGCATTGGTAGACAGAAAACTAGCTGAAGACAAAGCGAAACGAAGGACCCGCATGGTGTGGTTGTGAACGTTTAACTTTTTTAAAAGTACGCAGTGTAATGTGTATTTTTTAAAGTGCAATTTTGTTTATTTGGTGATCGCCATCCCCTCCAGTGGTTTACCGCTTCGTTGTGACTGGGTGTGTCAAGTTGCAAACGAGGTTGATCCCATCAGTAACGTCTCCCAAGCCGAGAAGGAGTTTGACATTTCCATAGAAAAGCGCATCTAGGAGTATGCGAGTGCTAGGAATCACTGCACTGCCATCCTGACAACTGCTTCAACTATGGGAAAGTCTAAGCACATCGTTGAAAACTCCAGGGTAGAAAAAATCTTGTTCAGTCAGCAAATCATCAGTCAGTCTGTAATACTTTGATGACGTATACTGGGATTTAACATAGGTAAGCAAGTATTTGGTGACGCTGGTAGGAAAAACAGACAAACAAACCCACGTGGTTCTTTAGGACCAAAATTTTGCTTTCAAACTCTCCATAACACAAGATTTATCGGCTTCCTCTAATTAGTTTGGAATTTCCTCTGTTGGAAGACTGTAAATTGTCAAGTTGCTGTTCTGCTGCTCTGATGACACTTACGAATCGTCGATTTGCCGATACTGTCGATCTACTATCGATCTGATCAGTTGTCAGATCGATGACACCTTTGGCCACCGGTTTGTTTATCACGCAGCGTGCCCGATTCCGCTACAGTGTTTTACGTTTATGTTGAGATCTGTGTTTTACGCACGTATTTTCCAATATTAGATTTTTTCAGATGATTTTATTATTCCTTGTTTTTCTGGATAGCGCTTTGGCCAGACTATGTTATCAGTGTGCTTCCGAATTAGCACTGATCGTAAGTCTTTCCAAATAACATGTTCAAAAAATAACTGGTTTTGTTGTGTTCAAAACTTCCATAGCCATTCTACGTTAGACTTTAGTACAAATATGTTCGCAGCGAGTTAAATCTGTTAAGAGCCAAACTAGTCGTGTATTAGTCAGTACTACAACACCGAACGGACTAAAAGTCGTTTTCCAACTCGTCTACACGACGACAAATACCGTATACTTTAACGTCGCTAGGGGTACTACAAGTGGTTAGGTTGGATAAACGCTTGGATAGCTAATATTTTGTGGATCATTTATGCATAATACTTTTTATGACATGTTCTGGTTATAATAAATAATCATGGATCTTTTGGAATTGTCCGGAACACTTCATGCGTCTTGATGCGGGATTCTGTTCAGAACTGGTCTCGCTACGGCCTTCCACACCTGCAGGGTGATTCGATGACGGCAGACGATGCCTGTCTGGATGACGATCGTCTTCCCAGTCATGTCACTTGTAGTGCTCCGTGTATGACCATCAATATCACTGCGATTGGTGGAAAGCACGACGGCAGAGTCGTTGGTAGGTGACCTCGACAACTACTCGAATATCGAGGAATTCCAGAAGTTATACAGTAACCCACCATCCTTGTCAATTTACAATTACAACATATATGTAGTGTAATATTTTATGGGATTGATTAGTTTCGTGTTTCTCATCTGTGCAATGTTCCATTCTGATATTTGTGTACGTGAATCAGCCATTTGTTGGATTCGTACAGCTAAGTAAATATTTCATGGTTATGAAATAGCTATTCGAACAATCGAAGACTTCTACTTAATTATGGAGTAGAAGCAGTGAGAGTAACCGAATTCATGGGAAGTTTTCGGGGCTGGTTCCGGGGTCTGTTTATGCTTGGTCATGATCAAGCCGTAGTTATTTGCTTCCTATCATTAGATAACAAGTACGCTCAAATGTGATATTGAGGTATAAAAAAGCATGAAGCTTTCGACGTTGATCAATCCCTTCGGGATGCGCCATGCATTCGACCTCATTAAGCATCGTTGTAGGTGATTGAATGCATATTTGGCCTTTACAATGAATCGCGGTCGCCCACCGATGTATCAAGCCAGTGCAGCTGTCCTCCCAGACAATTCTGGTACTAATTTGGCAGCCCCAGAGAAATGGAAGGCTTGGTGAGCCTTGGGCACGGGGATCATCGATCCCATGTGTATTTTAGGGTGCCTCCGACCACTGCGTCACACGCGCCATGATACTGAGATGTAAAGGTGGAAATATAAGAAGTTCATACGTGCTGACAGAACTTGACAATTTAGGCCATTGTTCACTCTCTGCTCCACATTACGAGCTCACTGTTTTGAGCCATACCTTTGAATAAATTCTTTATTTATGATAAAAGTTGAGTTCCAATTTCAGGTATCGTTCGTGACTGTCAGACATACTTTCATAATCCGAAGTCACTTCCCGAGGGTAATACTCGTATGTGTCGGCACAGTGAACGAGAAACGACGCGGAGTCAGCGGTATGGTGACCGTCCTGTCCCAAAATTATTGTGCTGTTTCCGTTCGTTTTTCATGAAAGAAGGTTGAGAGTACTAATGAAAGATGAAATCTTTTAGTTTCAAAATGAAACCGTATCATTGGCTTTAGAGTCAACGTGACGTTCTGCTATTGCGAAGGGAATTTGTGCAACGGGAACCGTTCTTCAATCTATCTTCGACGAGCCGTCCAACGAACACATCCAGCTTTAAATCATGCATGCTCAGTTAATCGGTGCTTTTCAACATACCTTGCCTTATTGGTTTTTTCCTCTCGGGTTGTGAGTTAGAGGAAACCGCAAACGAAGATATATTGAGTTCGTCACATTCTGAGTATTACAAAATACCGAATATGCTCCCTAACGTGCTGATAATCGACCTTTTCAACTTCGAGTTTGGAAACTATGGCTTCGCACTATCACTGGAAATCTACTAGCGGGAATTCCCAGAACTGCCTTTCTGTTAAGCATGGATCAGTACTGGACGTTTCTGTTAGTAGGTTTCTGAATACTTGGAATAGTGCGAAGTGATATGAATTCGTAACGTATCAAAAGACGGCACTCATGTGGTGCCTGATGTTGGTTGGTTTCGTTCATTTTCTTTTGGCTCACTCTAGTGTCCTGTGTGATTTGCCATATGAATTTCAATCCCGATCATGCTTTCGTTCACTTTTGTTTTAACGATCAATAAGTTCGCTCAAATACTAATGAGCTCATAGTTGTTGTACTATCTTTTAGCGTCTTTACATCAAAAGCTGTCATAATGAATTGTACATTTTCCTGACGAGTTCACTTCGATATACTCTCTTCGATTATTAAGCAGTGTGTTAAGCATCTAATCCACTGATAGGCTGGAGACAAAGTTTTGCAACACTTCCCATGATTGTTCTAGAAATGGCGAAGGAGTAGTAGTTAGATTTCTCCGTTTAGAATGCCACCATATTTTGAGCTGCTTGCGATAACCACTAAGAAGCTTTTAGCAATGTTAGGCATCGGAAGGTCTACTTGGATGGACTACATCATGGCTTAAAGGCTCAGCGAGCTATTAGTGTATGTGTAAATCATTGCGTTTTGGCAATGTTTCTTTGCCCATAAAAAAGCATCTGCAGCAAATTGTTATTGCGAATAAGAACAGGTTAAAACAGTAAGCGATTTTAAGTGTCATCTGCTTCATCGAAACAAATCGCCGCTACATGAGCCGATGTCAGAATGTTCTGGTATTACCTAATATCCGGTGTCATGGTGACACCGTCGAATGTGCCATAGTTAGTGTTGTTAGGAGTCAAGTGAAGGAACAAGTTTGTAAGGATATTCATTTCTCAAAAATGACGTCGGATACATCTTCACTTCGAACTGCGAAGATTTCTAGATAGAAGGCATTGAAGTAAACCAACCACGCCGTAGGAATATACAATAGATGATTACTGTGGTAACATAACAAGCTGAGGTTTTACTCCGTTTAAGTTATATAATTTTGAAGAATTCGGACATTGTGTCGCAAAACTTTCTTTCCAATCTAGCGTTAGTGAGTTTTCAGATTGAGTCATAATGTGATTCTTCTAAAATGTATCACTTTACTCCTACCTTACGTGTTAATATGATCTCTTGTTGTATCATGTGTAAAAGACGAATTATAAAATCTGGGCACACAATCCTTGCATTTTGTAATGCCTAACCCGGAAAAAAGGGGATATCTGGTTCTTTTTTCTTGAGTTCAACGTACGAATTAGTAAGTAATGACTGGAGTAGTTTTTCATTTCATATCTATAAAAGTAAGAGAGCGTGTGGCGCAGTGGTTGAAGGCGCCGCTGAGACACACACGTCGAATCGGTCCCCGCGCCCATAGCCCACTAAGCCTTCCATTTCTGCGGAGTCGGCAAATCGGACTTGTCTGGGAGGATAACAGCACTGGCTCCATACATCGGTAGGCTACCGCAAGTAAAGGCCAGATATGCATTCAATCACTTTCAACGATACTTAGTGAACTCGAATGCATGGCGCATCCCTCAGGGATTGATCAACGCCGAGAGCTTTATCCTTTTATCCTTTTATTTATAAAACTTCCACTGATAGCAATGAGTCCTTCATCAGAAAGAGGAATTAGCTGGATACTTGGAAGCCCGTCCTTACTGTTTGTGCGGACTCCAGTACAATCTCCATTTCTCGGAGTTTTGCTGGTTTAGCTTTAGTGTTTCCCTGGAGCCCTGAGGTCAGCCTAGCCAAATTCTGTCCCAGGTCGTCACCACCACATGCAGTCACAGCGCCTGTGGATCGGAAGGAGATTTGCCACTATGCGATTAGTTTGACAGCAGGACGGTGGTGGATCCTGGTATTGGTTTACTATAAACCGGGTTTCCTGATGGAAATGGAAACGACAGACTCCTTCTCAACTTGGGAGGCCCTGCCAGGGGGGTGAATTCCCCTCTGTACATCGCATTCCGACACCCAGGGAAGCCTCCCAACTACTATGAGGCGGTGAACCGATGGAAATGAGTTCTGCAAATACGAGATATCTATAGAGAAAACGAACGTAGCTGTTAACGGAATGGACGAAGATCGAGTTTGCTATCGAAGGTTATAAATCACATTTAGAACATAGAAAAAGTGGTGAATTTCCAGTCTTTACGATGCTGTCCTTCCTTGTTTTCTTACTTGTAAAGTTTAAACATTGATTAGACGAAAATTCGAGGAAACGTTTGCAGTTCGAAAATGGGAAGCACATAATTCGTTTTGTTTTGATCGCATGTTGTCAGCACCCTGTGAAATAAGTGATTTATTACAAGCTTTCTTGGTCTCACGCTGACTTTGAGTTTACTTTGTCTCAAAATTTGGGGCTCGAAAAAAATGAGACAAATTTTGGGTAAAATCCGATGAAGTAGGAGAAAGAGGGTAGCTAATCTTCAAATAATGCCGAACGATTTCTCCTAATTTCATGTTAATATCCTTTACTGTTACACAGTTCGAAAAGGGGTTTCTGTTCGAGATATATTTCTACTTCATGAAGGCTGCTAGGATTCTAATTAGTTGACAAATAGGATTTCGCCACTACAAAAGCTCCTTTTTTGTTCTCACGTTAGGTTTTGAGCAAGAAAGAGGTTTGTTGAGTTTCGTATTTGTAGCTCATGTCAATCAACTGTAGAATGTGGGGAAAAGTTAGGATCACTGTATAATGCTTTCTGACATCACTGCGTATGAAGGAAACTACTACCAAAGTCGATCGTGAGGGAATCGAGGAGAAATTTTCTGGGGTTACTTGTGGGTGGGACACAAATGATTTCTCATGTATACAAAAATAAATGTGGAAAGTTAGTATCGAATAGAAATATCATGCCAGATGTCTTCAAACCTACACCTGATCTATGGTCAACCATTTCGTGTCGGCTGTATATGTTTTCGGGCATGTAAAAAATGCAGATAGTAAATGTCGAGTACCAACACAAGACAACGAGTCGACTAGTCCCTTGGCTAACGAAGCCCTCCTTCCCGTTCGGGTCAGGAAATTAGTACCAGACATGTTTGGGAAACTGTCTGCTTGCACTTTGGTTCGCAAGGTCCAGGAAGAGCCATCTTAGTACAGCTATCTCAGAATCCGCTTCACAGTAGGGAGAATTGACTCGATCGACTGAACCACTGTTCAATAAGATTTGTAAAGAGGTACAAAAATGCTCAAGTAACAGCCTACTCCACAAGCGAATCGTAAGAAATTGGATTCTGGATGCGGTAAAACGAATCTAATGGACGAAATACTAAGGCCTCACAAGATGTGGGTTCTCACAGCCTCACAAGATGGGACATGTGAAGGTAGACCATCTGAGAAAAAAATCTAGATTTTAAAAAAATGTGAATAGAAAGCTGTAAATAAAAAGTACTGGAAAATAACCTGAAAAAACTGAAACGAGTTTCTAACTGTGATGTTCATGACGATATTGATAGGTTCACACTGACATGTCAATCTGTAGTGGTCTTTTTTTCTTTCTGCTTGTCCATTCTGAAATTAGCATTTGCTAAAACATGATGTCGTGGGAGACGTGTTTCTGAATGACAAGGTTCACAGCACTATTCAAAGACGAACTATCGTTGTAATGATACTTGATACTTGATACTGAAACTGAATGACCCATCCTCACTGGTTGTGCGGACCGCAGCATAACCTCCATTTTTCGGAGATTTGCTTATTAAGCCATTGTGGTTCCCTGGAATCCTGAGGTCAGCCTGGCAAAAGTCTTCCCCAGGTCTTCAACACCACAGGTAGTCGCGGCCCTTGTGGATAAGAGGGAGATTTGCCACCATGCGACTTTGAGACCATGACGGTGGTGGATTCTGGCATTGCTTTACTCTTAGCTAGGCTTCCTGATGGAAACGCCGGTCTCCTTCCCAGCTTGGGAGACCCTACCAGGGGATGAATCCGCCGCTGTACATCGCAGTCCTACTCGCAAGAACACCTCCCAGCAACCACCAACCACGAGGCGGTATGCCGTTGGGAGGATCGATGTAATACAAAAAAAAATATCGCGGAAAAAACTTGATGAAAACCAGGCAGGATGAAGAGGCTGTGACTAAATGGGAATCATGCTGGTGCGAAAAGTGCAATGTGAAATCGCTCCAGCTACTATGAATGAGTGACTTATGTTACACCCATTTGTGAAAAGTTTTTACTCCATTAAAAAAATATTTGTCGTTAATGAAATTTTTTCTTTCATACTTTTCATTCTCAATCTACTGGCGATAATTTTTTTTAATTTTTTAAGGCGTCCAAGGCGGTCCACCTCATCGACCGTCGTTTTCAAGTGATTTAGCTTAAACACGAAAGTTCTGCAACCACACATGCCGTTCACTCAAGTACCGTGCTGCCATCCTAAGTTTTCCTCAATCGTCTGTTGCTACTTCTTTCTTGTGCAACCTAGCTCAAATCGTGAAGTTCGTCAGTACGAGAAGTTTTTTTTGTCTGCAGGTACATTAGAAAACATGTAAGTTGTATAACATGTAAAAAAAAACAAGTAGAAAAAGTTGAAAAATTTGAGGAAAGCTACTCGGTAAAAAAAAGAATGGGAGCCTACCGTATAAGCGTCACAGGGTTGCATAAACATATTTTAAAAATGGAAGCATCACTATCATCCTCAAAACATGTTATTTTCACTGAATACTCTTTTTAGATCGATGAGGACTCAGAGTTCGCCGGAATATCTGAAATGGCCTATTTAGAGATTTCGTTATTAAATTGCCGATAAATTATTATGTTTAGACCCTATTTGCGTTGAATTTCCACGGGGTACTTCTCCGCCATCGTCTCGTTCTTCTTCGTCTTCTCATTCTTTTTTCCAAGCTTGCTTGTAAATTGCTATACCTCTTATATACCAGTTTTCAAATTCTTGCTGCCTTCAGAGCTAGGGAATGCTGAGGCAGCATCTACCAAGCATTTATTTGCCTTGTAGACTACTAAGCTTCTCCACCTGAAGAAAATGCAGCAGATTTTCGTGCTCCTTGTTCGGCCTGCACTGCTTGCAAAACATCGCGATCGCTTTGGCCACAGTCATGAAAAAATTCGGAATGCAATTATCGGCGAATATTCTTACATTTTACCACCCACCTCGCAAGGACGACCACCTGTGGACTATTTGCTCGGATAATTCCAGCTCCGATGAAGACGACGACGTCGAAACGTGAGCCGAATAAATATTTTTTAACCTCAACCTTTTGTTAATTCAGTACTCTTAGACAATATTCCCACAAACTTCAATGAAGCTGAGATATTTGCAAAACTCTGGACGCAGGTGCCTATGGTGGGGAACGAACGCGCTATTGTCCTTTCCGGGGAGTAACGCGTTCACCACCACACCAATGCCGATTTTGGCTTCCCAGATCAATCCCGTTGACGGGTGATTGCTGATGGCAAAAGATCGATAGAACTACCTGAGAGACAGGCGAAACGAAGGGTCCGCATGGTGTGGTGGTGAACGCGTTGCTCCCCGGAAAGGACAATAGCGCGTTCGTTCCCCACCTAGGCACCTGCGGTCCAGAGTTTTGCAAATATCTCAGCTTCATTGAAGTTATATTTCGCAATATACCCTGCCATTAGAAAGAGTAGGCAGTAAATAAAAGGGTAACTGAGCGCTTTACACTTGAACCACATGTAGTTAATTCACTGATGTGCTTCACACCTCTACTTTATTTAATTCAACAAAAAGTAAGAGATTTAGCTGTTGTTTGCAGTTCGCTTGTGCTTATGTTCAGGTGGACAACTGTAATAGATTTTTTCTATAAAGACTAAAATGAGAAATCAAATGTAGACCTGTGGTAAACCACTGTAGACACACATTTCAGTAACACAATTAGAACGTGTGAAATCGCTCAGCCGAAGTCGGACAGAATCGAAAGCGTACTCAGAGACTGTGTTTAAAGTCAACGAACTTATAATCGCACGTTTGTTTGCAGAAACACGCAACTTGAGACTTCAGAAATTTGAAACTCAGAATACCGTGTCATCTGCTCACACGCTCTTCAAAAAATGTCACGAAGCCGTTAGTTTTCGGTGGCTTATTGAAGAAAGATGGGATAAATGAAACGAACTAAAGTAATAAAGAGGATAAAACGCTGGGCGTTGATCAATGTCTCAGCGATTCTGATTGGACTAGTGGATAATACATTGAGAATAATGCTTTTGATGCGAAAAGAATATCCACCTTGAAACTTCCCAACATATCTCTGACCATACCGGGTTTTATCGTTTGGAAGTAGAACCAACAGAATGCACAGGTACCTACAAGAAGCAAGTTATCTATTTCTGCTAGAACGTTAATCTGATGCTGTCGTGCAGACGACATACGTTTCTTCCACTTTTTTTTGCCCCCAAGGCTCGTATTTCGAAAATGAACTTACTTGAACAAATTTCCTTGTCAACGTTTGAAAATTTCAGTTCCAAACATAATTAAGATCGAAGGAGTAGCATAGAGAAGATATATATATATATATATATATATATATAAATAATAAACCATTAGAGCATAATCTCTTCAATAAATCTGTGGATTTCTAAACTCCTCAAATTCTTTACCCTACGCAGTGACTATTAGAGACCAGAGTCGGTACGACGTATGGAGTCAGCGATTCATCATCTTCGACAAGTTTCTCACCAATTTGTCGGCTCCAGATAGATGAAAGCATTGATCATATTAACTTTTTATTTACTGCATACTAGATTGTTTCAAGGTAGGGTATTATGTGAAATACAACCACAATGATGTTGAAATATTGGCAAAACTCCGGTCAGCAGGCCTGTGCGGTGGGGATCGAACACGCTATCATCCTTTGTGGGTCTAACCCGCTCATCATCACACTATATGGGTCCTTCCTTTCGCCTTTCTCTCAGCTAGTTCTCCATCTACCAGTCCCCTCAGCAGTCAACGGAATTGATCTGGTGAGCACAAATCGGCACATTGCTGATGGCATCGATAAGTAGAAAACTGGCTGAGAGAAAAGCGAGATGAAGGACCCTCATGGTGTGGTGGTGAACGCGGTTGCTCCCGGAAAGGGTAATAGCATGTTCGGTCCCCACCGCAGACACCTGCTGTCTTGAATTTTGCAAATGTCTCACCATCACTGAGGATTGATTATCTCGAGACATGAATTCGAACCAACGATCACGCATTTGTTCCAGCGCTTGTCTAACCAATACTCTGCATTTGCGGAGATAAAAGTGAACTGGGAACGCTAGAAAAAGCCAAATAATGTTTAACCGCTGGAAGAAGTTCGGTAGTCATTACATGTTCAACTACCTCTGCTTCATGAAGTTTTTTATATGACCTAAAGATCATTTTTTGAAACTTTTCTCTTACTACTCTTTCTTGTGTTAACCAGATCTTTCGTCTACGCTTGCCGTCTAGTTTTAACTGTTTCTTATATTAAGACCTTACCCAATAATACTTGCCGGAATGAACGAATGTAAAAGTTCGATGTTTCACAACTGACAAAGTTAGTGGTTAGAAGTTTATTCGACGAAATCAGCAATGATAAAACGGTAACCATTGACAAGTTCAGCGTGTCATTTCGGCCACGACTGGTCCTTCAATCAACTAGTCGTGGGGACTCCAAAATTCCCTACCCTCGGTAAGGGCCTAGGGCCGTATGTAACATGTTGTTGTTGTTGTTGTTGTTGTTGTTGTTGTTGTTGTTGTCTGTTGTCGTTGTTGTTGTTGTTGTTTTATGGCTTTGTAATACTAATTTTTTTTGAGTTATATGTGTATATATATGTATATATACATGTATACAGATGTATATATATATATATATATATGTATGTATGTATATGTATATATATCCCACCAGGATTCCAGTAAGACTGGAGTTATCGTTTCATTATAACTGACTGGAAGTGAAGAACGCCTGACCACCACCTTTAGTGGCTGCCTCGAGCTACTGGTTGAATTTTCCGTGTTAGAGCTGTGTGCCACGTTTCTGGGAATTCGTAGAAAGAAGCAGGCAGGTTCACTTGTTCAGAAAATACATTTTTTCGGAATCTCTATGAGAAAACCGGATCTGAGATGTTTCATATCTGACTCCCATAATTTTTTAAATTCCGCATTATGTAGTCATAGATCGCATCCATTTGAAACGGCTAATACAGCATTCGAATTCCTTTCCTTTCTTTGATACCATGCCAGTTTTGATTTCCACCGCATGCACTTGGAGACCACGTGAAGTTTAATATTAAATATTTATGCCGTATGATAGTGTTGTTAATAGAGTGCAATTGAAAGAGTACTGTCGGCTTTCATATGGCGCAATAATATGTTGTCCATGGGTGAATGTGAATTCATAGCGAATACGGGTGTCAGGTGAAGAAAGAGAGCATTCTACACCGTGGCGGATCAAGGGGAACACTATGGGCTAAGGTCTCATGGATTCATTTCTCTTTCTTGATTTCGATTAGCTCGCATAAGAGCTTGGTGCCAAGCTCATTTCAAGTTGAAGTTGTTTGTTGTTGACGATCGCAAGCACTACAAGAGCAGTGCTAATTTTCTGTCTTAACTGCACTAGATATTGGCTTGGTAAGCCTTCATCTACTACATATACTAACCATTTCTTAAACCTCAGTTTATCAAACTATCAGAACTCTTTCCAATATAAGATGCTTTTAGGATGCACTTTTGTACTTGTCGTAGCTATCTCGGCTATCAATTTCGACATTTCTCACGGCATCTTAAAAAGATGCAGTATGCTTTAGATGCGATCCTCAATCAAGTTCGGTTCATATTGCATAGCACCGGCTCGTCTTTCCGCATGTTCATGTTCTTTTAGATACCACTGGCCACAGGAACTATCTTGATCTCTTCTCAGAAACTGAGGCTGTCATATGGAAAATGAAACCCTTGTCATGTTGGATGAAATTTCAGTGCTTACAGTTGGTAGCGTTGCCAGCATTCGCTGCTCACCTTGTTGATTCTCATAGAATTCTGTCATTCCGCTACATCCTGCCCTTCTTCACCATTCGCATCAACAGCTGAAGTCGCATTTAACGGTGGTTAGAGGTGCCGATCAATACACGGGAGTCCTTGGTTCGAATCCACGCTCCTGAAAACAAATCCCTCAGTCAATCCAGGGTCGCTATACTAGTAACATACCCATCTACGAGGATAAAAAAAACTGACATCCTACACCGGTAGGTAGGTTGTGCAAGTCACTTTATAGGGCAAACATTCATTCAGTCATCTATACGATGCCATGAATGGACTGAAATGCATGGTCTATCTCCCAGGGACTGATCAAAACCTAGCGCCTTATCATTTACTTTCTATAAAACTTTTCCTTTCACTGCGACTTTACGAAGGTTAGGGACGCTTGTAATAATGAATGGATGTTGATTACTAGAATCTTCCTTCTGGATCGATTTTCTCTGAAAGGAAACAAACTTCTGCACTTGTAGAAAATTCGCTCATGCTCTTCGTCACTTTTATCTTCTACAAATTGAATTGACATTCATATTTAAGGTACTCTTACATTCTCAGTATACGCTTTGTGATCTATGCGAGGACTAAGTAAAAAATTATCCAGATATAAAGGATATTGAAAGTGCACTGCCCTCGAGCATTTTATTTCATTGATGTCTCTCAATGGCTGTAGGAATGCTGCTAATGTTTAATTAGGCCCAGCTGGAAATTTATCTAGCGGTGATGGGACATTTCACATGTTCACTTTAAGAAGTTTATTGCTTTCTTTTACCAAATTTTTAAGAATACTGGTAAAAGAAAGCAATGAATTTTCCTAAAAGCACTACTTTCTAACCCCAACGTTTGTACTTTAACATCTTGTTTAAATGCTTTAGACACTTCCCTTTACCACGTGCTTCATATAAGAACAAAACAACAGATATCGTACCACCTGATTTCGCATCCTTATCGTTACGAATCTCGTCGTAAAGGAAATAAATTCCGATTCAAAAACAAATATTGGCGGTTAACATCAGTCATCATGTCTTAAGGGAATTTTAACGGGAAATATTGGTTGCGAATCTTATCTGTGACGGCTGCGGTTAGCTCGACATTTCCGTTGAGATAATGAGCCCCTCTGCTCGTAATTCGATAAAGCAAACAATCCAGAGAGCGCATCTACTTTTTTGGCGAAGTTCAATGACCCATCGTGAAGCAAGCACTAGGAAATCGACATCCGTAGCCTCATGCAGAATGGCTCTGTTGAAATGCGAAATCCTCGGGGTTTCTCTCGATTCTCCTCAATCGTATGAATAAGTAACACTTCTAATGCAATGTTCGTGCTCGATATTCTTCATCTATGCTATGCTGCATGTTGCTCTTCGACTCCTTCGTATCCATCCATCATCCCCCTGCCTAGCAGTCTAGAAAACGCCGTCTAGGGGCTTATTTTCAACCTCGTTTGGGTGTCTATTCAATCAACAACTCTCCAGGAACTCCAACGGCGCCGTCTATTCCACTATGTTTACAGGCAAGAATATCTTCACCACTATTGGCTCTCAGCAACCGAAAAGGCGATGCAGCCAAGTAAGTTTTGGAAACCGCTTTTCTTTTTCTTCAAACATTTTTTGGTTAATGACCACCAATTTCCACTATTGGGATAAAGGAGCTCAGTAAATAATGAAGTCTCGAGTAGCCGATTAATTTAAGCATGGACAAGTATTTTTAATATTGTCCCTTAATTAATAAGGAATCGAAGAATTTTGCTTAAGAATTTCGGTTAAAGTAGAGAAAGGTAGAGTTCAACATCACAAGTGATGAATTTCGTGTGAAGGCACCAATCTATTTCTGAACGGCTTTTGAAGAAACGGTAATGGACTTCTATCAGTAGACTCTACTAAACTGAAAAAATTCGAAATTTTCGTCTGAAACTTCAGCTAAGAGCAAGGTTATTCATGCCAGTGTACAACCGCCAAGCAATAGGCCGTTGCCTTCCCAAAGACGTGGTAAATAAGGCGTTTCATACCAAAAGTGTTAGGCTTTCCAGTCCCTTAAGCTCAAATGGTTCACCGACTAACTAACCCTGACGCTTGAAACATTACATTCACTTTTTCAACTAGTCACGGAAATTCCTAGAACAGTGAGTGGAAAATTCATGTGGAACAAAGTTCGCAGTCTAGAATGCCGACAACCGTTTAAATACCTGGGACCTCCTTAGTGACCTATCTTAAGGTTCCTGAGAAAAGTAAGCATAAGAGTCATTAAAAGTGGCATTGAAGGGAAACGACCATAGGTCACTAAAACGCAACACACGTACATCCCGCCCATCTTTGTACATGATGGATTTTCCGGACAACTTGAATGAAACGAGACAGGGGATGGATGGGTCCAGTCATATTTAAAGGAGAGCACTATTAAACGAAACATTTCAAATAACATGCACTTGTTGTTTACATGCAATTTGTGCAGATTGTATGTCATCGATGAAACTTCATTAAATAGCTCTTTTTTACATCCGAGCACTTGTCTTATGTCTTTGTTCCAAGGGGTATCCTGCTTCCCTTCGCTAGGGATTTGTGCCACTTGGTGGCATTCTGGTTAGCCGCAATCCGCCAGAAAGTAGTAATTTTGGCTTGGCTATCAATTATGGGGGGAAGTTCAAATGCTTGGCTCAAACTATATAGCCAGGAGGTTCCGTAAAAATTTATGTCGGCTAGCCAAATTGAGCTCAGTTCTCCGGTTCTTACCTCGCTGTATCATGTGTGAATCCTTGGCTGCCAACTTTTCCAGTTCCACTGATTTTCCAATGTAATGCAACATTTACAACAAACCTATTTCTCATCTAAATCTTTTTTCTTCTTGTATTACCTTGTTTTAATTCCACTTCCTGACGAGCTATGGTGACTTAGCAGATCTCAGTGGTCTAATGGCTTTCACTTTACTGGCCAAATATCCCTTTGTACCCTTATAAACCTCTATTTTTTGGCTTTACAGCTCTGCTTGCGAAACTACAAGGACTTCCTTCTGAGCGAATTAGTTTGAAATCCGGGCGTACAATCTTAAATACGGCGTTGTTGCTGAACTGATGCTGATATACTCTGAGACCGTGTATAGTACGTTGAATGAAGGGATTCTCTGTGACATTGAAAGAAGTGTTCGCTCCGATTTTTAAGCCTTGAACGATATCAGACATGAGCTTAACTTAACTTTAACTGAGTTGTTTCATCGCATCATCATTCCTTTTCAAATTTTCATTCAAAGTGACTCTTCAGAATAAAGTTGAGTGGAATAATTTGGAATTCATGGCAGTAATGGGCAACGCCTTAATGCAAAAATGAAAAGGAAGACTAGATTGAAGGCTTGACTAATATAAATAAGTCGCTAAATAAGTTGGGACCTGTTTTCTAACCAGAAATTCTTCGACAGCTTTAGATGCCGCCTTTGCGCTCGATGAAAAGCTCCACCTCATAAACTATGCTATCGAAAATTCATAGAAGAGGCTCACTTTTGAGCACGATGCGAGATCCTGACGAGTTCACTACACTTCCAAACCTACGACGTTTTTGTCGAACCTTAGCACCGTAGCTCACTGAGTGAAAACTAACAACTCTCAAGCCCACAGTGTCTACCATTACCCTTTTCACAAAGGCAATAGTGTCTATTTGCTTATTTTAAATTCTCGATTGGAAAAGTATGGAGATTTAAGCAGTATTCTTGTGAAGAATCCGAAACTTTTTCATCCAAGAAATAATCAGTGATAATCACTTCACCGTTGCAAAATTACAGCACCGAAACGAAGGGGTTTTTTTTCCCTCAGCGTAATTCGAGTCGTTCTTTTTTTGGGTTCAAAGGAACACTTTTACCAGCGAAGCAAGGGAATTTGTCAGCCGAGAGTGAAGGAGTTCAATAATCATTATCTAATAAGTAGACAGAAACATGTGAAACCAAAGACTCTTTATATCTCCCACAATTCTGTCTCATAACCATTTCATGCTAAAATTTTTTGGAGGAAACCATTAAAAACACCATTGCGCATTGCGTCTCTCATAATTTTTGTTTCGCAGGTCTCGCCAAAGAGAGCTTTAGAAAATATAGTTCGATGTTCAAAAAAAAACCCAAAGGTTTTTTGGCCATTCCTAACACTTGAATTAGGGGGTAGTATACCATATGTGGCGCGTGTGGCGCAGTGGTCGGAGGCGCTCTGCAACACACACGTGGAATCGATCCGGGGCCCATGGCCCACCAAGCCTTCCATCCCTCTGGGGTCGACAAATTACTACCAGACTTGTCTGGGAGGGATAGCAGCACTGGCTCGATACATCGGTAGGCCACCGCGAGTCATAGTAAAGGCCAGATATGCGTTCAATCACCTCGAAACGTTGCTTAATGAAATCGAATGAATGGCGCATCCCTCAGGGGATTGATCAACCCTGAGAACTTTATCCTTTATTTTTATCATCGTATATTATTTACTAGGTCACCCGAGTTTCATGAAAGGTTCCTTCTTTGGAGGCCGCAAATATTTCCCACCCGGATAAAGTTGGCGATTTAACTTTTCAAACCACCGAGCGTTTCTAAAAGAAAAAAGGAAGAAATGGTTTCTAGACTGTCACCTAAGTGAGATCACTTCTGTGCTTTTCTGAGGGGGGACCAAAGTCGTTTGTTCATCCTTTCTAAACACAATACGTGGCAGTATGCTATGCACCACCCGTATTATTTCCCTCTCAGTCGAAAATATATTTAACATCTGACGATTCTAGAACTTGTGCTAAACAGCACTAACCGACTTTTATGCTTTCAGTTATGTCGTATCCTCGGTGTCTTTCAGATTGGTCTCGTTTCTCATTAACTTAGATGGTTGCAAACACAAGTTGTGCACTCTCCCCATTCCTTTCCTGTCGTGCAACCGTCATTCACAGTGGTGGCCAGGTTGCCATGTCAATTCCGCAGCGGACTTACGAAAGCTGGTTTTCTTTCCTCACGGAAGCGTTGGATGTTCGTTGATCATAATTCCCTGGAATTATTAGATTCTTTCTCCAATCTCCAACACAAAAATTTTTCCGACCCTTTCGGATCGGAAAGGAATTTTTACCTTCCAATTTTGAGGCCTATTCCAGAACAGCGGAATTCAGTGGCAATAACAATTCCTACAAATAGTCGACCAGCCGATGACGGCGATATCACCTGTATCACCTGCCGTCCCGTTTGTCGTTCAATGAGTCGATCGGGCGCGAGTAAATCTTCTATTTTTCCCTGTCCCGTGCAACAGTACCCCAGTGGGTTCTGCTAGCTCTACGGGCTCCTTGAGCATCATATCTCTCTTCTACGCTTTTCGTGGAGAAGTTTGACCATCGAGTCGGTGGTCAACCTGCAGTGCGTTTGACATCTCGAGGAATCCAGTCGCTAACGGCTTTTGTATCGGTTATCGTTCATACGCACTACGTGTACGGCCCATCTTATCTCCCACAGTTTGGCGTATAGCACGACATCTTTGATTTTCGATCGTTGACTCAGGTTGGAGCTTGGGGATCCCATCCCTTAATTGTGTGACACGGGATACTGCTAGCACCGTCCTTTCGACAGCACGTTCAATAAAGCTGAGTGACCTTTCATTCTCTCTATACAGTGACCAGGTTTCCGATGCATACGTTAAGGGAGAAAGAATTGTGGAGTCCAAAACGTGGGCACGGAGTCGGGTGTTCTTTGTTCTCTTCACTACATCCTCGATGCTCTTGAAAGCTCCCCAAGCCGCTCGTTTCCTTCCGCTCAGCCCTGGAGCTATGTCGTTCATCGTATTGATTTCCCGACCTAGATAGACATAACTGGAGCATTCGGAGATATTCCTTCCATTGAGCGTGAATGGGGCATACGAAACCAATCCCTTCTTCATGAACATCGTTCTTGTGAGGTTTAGTCGAAGACCAATCTTTCCACAGGCTTTATCAAAGTCGGTAAGCATTCGTTCCGCTTGGCTAATGTTTGGTGTTATAAGGACGATGTAATCAGCAAAGCGAAGATGGTGTAACTGCCGACCATCGATTTTTCACTCTCATATTGTATCAAGCCAATGACGCATGACGTTCTGGAGGGTGGCGCTAAATAATTTCCTCCCTTTTTGACGTCGACGTCGACGGCGATACAAGAAGCGAAATTTCATTGGATCACAAATTGTGGGTATTTTGAACCAGAGAACTTTAATTTGAAATACACGACCTACTGTCAGCTTGCCAACTCCGGTGCTCTACCCATTTTGCCTGTTCTGACTCCACTTTCTCGTAATAGACTGTAACCCTCTCGCAATCGTGTGATTGTTATCTCCGCTCTGAATTTTCCAAGGCGGATTGCTTAATAGCCATAATCTATTCATCAACGTTGATCAAAATGTACAGATTCCTTTCGGATTCCTTCCAAAATCTGCAATGAAACAGTCTTGTGCCCTGTGGAATATCAACGTAATACAACTGCAACTGGACACGTAGTGAGGTCATCCTGCCAAGATGACAGACAACGTCGTTGTTGTCATTGTCTCTTCACATTAACGTTCTTCCATGAACTGAAAATTAAATCATGCGACATAAGGCTGTTAGTTTACTTCTTCCTACATGTAATATATAACCTGAGCAAAAAATTGTAGACATATTGGAAACAATGAGCGAGATGTTCAGCAAAGGGTGGAATTGTTTGGCATAGGCATAATCCTGTTTGATTAGAGATTGGCAGGCAGAAGCACTGGATACACCCAAAATAAATGAGGATCGGATTTCACACTTCATTCTTACCTTCCATCGTGCATAGAATCTGGGCTAGAAAAGAAAAAAAGAAACCAAGCTAAAGTTCGTTTCTGACAGTATAGTCGGTTTTCTGGTAGTGTTCTGCCGTTTGTATTTCTATTTTTTTTCCTAAGCTACTCTATTTATTGGCCTATCTGGCATGTTTTCACACTTTATCGTGAATGAAGCTTGAGCTCAAGGCAATATGTGGAATTATCAAGTCATTTGATGTTAACGACTCATTTCCTCTTCTTGTCACTTTGTGCATGTTTTGGGATAGGTGGCCTGTAATACAAACTGGTTCTATCTCTGATTCTACCTTGCACCGCAGGCTAAGCGAATACCACCCCTCTCCCACTTATTCGCAAATAGAACGTAAAAACTACTGCTCGAAAAAAGCCCAGTTTACTTTTTTTCTAGGTAACTATTCCGCATCCTTTTTATTACCTTTTGAGAAATCACGTATTTGGTAAGGTTGGTAGTTCTATTGAGTTTCACAGAGTAATACTGGTTAAATAAAAAAGAATAGAGCTCTCGGCGTTGATCAATCCTTCCGAAATGCGCCATGCATCCAACTTCATTAAGCATCGTTGGAGGTGAATGAGTGGCCTTTATAATGACTCATGGTGGCCTACCGATGCATCGAGCCAGTGTTGCTATCCTCCTAGACAACTCTAGTAGCAATTTGCCGACCACAGAGAGATGGAAGGCTGCCCGAACTTGGGGCGCTGGGTTCGATCCCATGTGTATTCCAAGGCTCCTCCGGCCACTTGGCCGAATGCACCCCTATACTGGTTAGAATAGCAAAAATTGTGGTGTTATGATTAGATAGGTGAGGGAAAATATTCTTGCTATTGGATCCTAGAGACTGTTGGACAGTTCAAGAAACACTTTTCGATTTGAAGCGAAATGCTTCTGTCTGTACCCAGTTATCAACAATTTTACCATATTTGTCGTAGTTACGCTGTCACCCACTCATTCTTGTTTTTGTCACCCCCCCCAAATTCCAAGAGATTTCTCATGCTTTTTTCCCCATGAGATTTTTGTATCTAGCATTTACTTATAGTCCTCTGCTTCATACCTTTGACTTAAATATGTATTCTTCTCGTTCCATGTACTCTGCATACCTGTATCTCAACTGAAAACGTTTAAAACGCTTCCAGCACATTTTCAGCAAATTTAAACCCATAACACTGCTCCATTATTCTATGTCAAGTAAAAGCTATTTCAGCTCGATCGAGTTATACATCGTCTTTACGACAATCCTGGGCGCGTTTTTTCGAACCAAGTCATCGATCGTCTCTTTCAACGTCTTTACTGGGCACTTCGAACCATACAGTTCAAAATTTTCTACAAAAAACGAAGGTAATAAATCTCACACCTTCCCATTCCATAATTTTTTTTATTCAGTTCCTGTTGGGTTTTTCTTGTTGCGGCCCCAAGGTTTGGGTCGACAAACTGCAAGATCCCTGTCGCTTTTAAATTGGAGAAAATATTTCTGCTTCATAATTACCGTCGACTGCATTTGTTCGTCACCCTCTTCGCTCTAGCAAGTTTTGGGAGTGTACCGCTCCACCAGTATGTAACATATCAGGAGAGATATTATTGATCTGAAGAACCAAGATCGCTCCATGACACGCCAAGGGGGCATCCTTTGAGAATGTGCAGCTAACGCCAGCCTCTTCAGGCCACAAACTCCATGTTATTTTTCGATGCCACACGCCGCATCAAATACTGTTATTGCTTTTCAAGAAACTTGGAACAAAAAAAGCTATCACATGGAAAGTGGAGCATTTAGTATTGGCTTTGTCGTGCAACCATCCGTTAACCACCTTCTTTCATTAGAATGGAATGAGATAGAAAACAGCTCGGTACATCGGTAAGCCTAATAAGCCATTCTGTACGATAAATATTGATTCAACCACTTCTACGATCTCGATGGAGACGAACATATAGCGTGTCTTCAAAAAATGGATCAAGGCCGAATGCTTGACCTTTTTTATCCACTATCACTAGCTAATCCTCCCGACAGTTTACCGCCTCATCGTTGCAGGGAGGTGGTGTTCCTGAGTGTCGGGCTGCAATGTACAGCGGGGTATTCATTACCATCAGCATCAGGGTCTAAGAAGGAGTCCGGCGTTTCCGTCATGAAGCCTAGCTAGGAGTAAACCAATATCAATACCAAGATCCACCACTGTCCTGGTATCAAACTAGTCGCACGGTGACAAATCTCCATTATCCATAAGGGCGGCGGCTGCCTGTGGTGGTGACGACCTATGGCAGACTTTCGCCAGACTGAACTCGGAACTCCAGGGAAACACAATGGCTAAACCAGAAAAACTCCGAAGAATGGAGAGTATGCTGGGGCACACACAACCAGTGAGGATGGGCCAAGCAATTATCAATAACTAATATTCATCAAATACAGAAGTTTATGATAAAGAGGTCAATACGTGGTACGAAGATCTCACAGAATTCGTCGCAACGAAATATGTCCATACAAATTTTTTAGGAGCGATTTCAGAGGAAGGAGGAACCGCACAGGATCAGGAGTACAGAGAATAGAGATCAGGATATTGCAATGGAAATTAGAGATCGTTTTGCAGGACTATCCTCTGCGGTTTGCCTTGTGTAAGGGAACTCCTTTTCGAAGAGAAATGCCCATCACCGTTGGCGACAGAAACCAAGACGTAGGCGACAATAACATTAAAGTGCATTCGAAGATAATCAAAACGGCCACCAATAAGGCCTCCCGTTGGAGACACGGCAACGTATTCGTCACACGCGTGTACCAGCACGAATATGCACAAATCAACTCCGAAATCCTCAACTCGCAGTTGATCACCTATACAGGTATGACCATCTCCAGAACGACAAATGTAAAACAAAAGGAAAAACCTATAGGACATGTGCAGATTGATCAATGAATGTTCTAAGTAGGTATAAGTTTGCTCATTATTCAGAGCTGGATCAAAGTGATTTGATTGACCGCTGGGAGGTCGGAATCCAGCCACCATCTATTGATGAACTGGCCACAACAACACACTTCAATCGCAGATGGCTGAAATATATATACGCGAGATTTAAAAATGTAAGAACTTGAACAACAGTTCTGTTTCCAGGGATTAAAAAATGTGCATAGTGCAGTTGCGCAAAATATTTCACACCAGCCAGGGCACAATCCTTTTCTTCGACGCTAATCTCATCTTGTCTCGTTGATACTGATGGGTGTAGAAAGATTCCAACGGCATGGAACGAGCGAACAATAGATATGTACGATAAGATTATTTTCAATCTGAGTATTAAACAAAATCTACGCCTCGCTTAAGATCACTAGAAACCATAACAATTTATTGCTTCCAATTTTGCAAAACTCCGGACCGTTAGTGTCTGCCCTGGGCAATGAACGCCCTACTACCCTTTCCGGAGCATAACGCGCTCACCACCACATCATGCGTGCCCTTCGTTTTGCCTTTCTCTCAGCTAGTTTTCCATCTACCAGTTCTCTCAGCAGTCAACGGGATTGGTCTGGGGAGCACAAATCGACATTAAATCCACCAGTCGAAACCATGTTAACTCCTTCATTTGCTGCCTATTCCAATTTTTCACGACAGGTTTAGCAAGTATCTCAGCATCATGGTGGTTGTATTTCACACAATACCGTTCCGTGAAAAATTGTAATATGCAGTAAATAAAAAGTTCATATTGCTTCTAAAGTAATATTGTGGAGAGAGAAAGCGAATGGCTCTCATCAAGTGCGGACTTCTGTCCGTATTGTGGTACTACACCACATCCAACTAGAATTGCATCTCCATGAGGCGTTAAAACGTTCTTTAGTCAAAATTGTTGGAACAGGTATGTCCATCAGGACGAATGAGAGAGAAGGAGTTCCAACAAGTCCTCGCCTCAATTATCGCTTCAGAAAGAGCCAATGACCAGTACATCTCGCGTGTTTTTCTTGCCTTCTCAAATGGCGACAAAAGCATAATTACATTCAAGGTTGGTGGACAACACTGATATTTTAATGACAATATGTCTACCGTCCACTTTTTTCAGAACCTCATTGAATGTCTCTCTCTTATCCAACCATACACGGCCGAGACAAACGCTTTATGGACGATTCGCACTATCACAGGACGTCAAGCAGACAAATTTACATTTCCGGTCGGGTACTGCTGACATAGGACATAAACACATAAATTGAGCGGATGAAACATTGCGTAAATATGACGCAAAGGGGTTCCTTACCCATAAGAATTCACCCAATCTTTCAATTAAGTGCTGATCTTACTTCTGTTTCATTTACTTCTTAAAACGCAAGGACCGAAAATAATTTCCAGGAGTTCTTGTCTTTCACGCAAGCCGTGTTTGGTCTCAATGAAGGGGAAGAAAGTGAGCAGGAGAATATCAATAAGGAAACAGTCCACCAGCGTGCTACCACTATTTTCAATGTAAGCCTCGCAACACCATGTTAAGTACACGACGCTGTAGCGTATTAAAGATCTTTAACAACAGGAGCTCGACAGTAACGGTGACGGTTTCGTTACAACAGACGATATGATAATGCTTTTCAAGGCAAGTCAATTTTTAACCACTGTCGCAGTCATTGCTTTTTTTAAAAATGACTATCTAGTGCGACACAACCACAATGATGCTGAGATATTTTGCAAAACTCCCGACCGCAAGTGTTCTGCAGTGGGGAACGAACGCGCTATTGTCCTTTCTGAGGAGTAACGCGTTCACCACCACACCATGCAGGTCCTTCGTTTCGCCTGTCTCTCAGCTAGTTCTATCGATCTCTGCCGTCAGCAATCACCCGTCGGCGGGATTGATCTGGGGAGCTCAAGTCGGCAATGAACCCAGTTAAGCTGAGGCTTTTAGTTATAATCAGAATATTTAACCGATTTATTTACTGTCTATTCTTTTTAATAGCACTCAAAATCACGAGTTTTGCAAATATCTCAGCATCATTGAAGTTATATTTCGCAATATACCCTGCCATTAAAAAGAGTAATCGGTAAATAAAACGGTTAAGATTGTGATTACAACTAAAAAGCCTCAGCTTAACTGGGTTCATTGCCGATTTGAGCTACCCAGATCAATCTCGCCGACGGGTGATTGCTGACGGCAGAAAGACCGATAGAACTAGCTGAGAGACAGGCGAAGCGAAGGACCTGCATGTGTGGTGGTGAACGCGTTACTCCCTAGAAAGGACAATAGCGCGTTCGTTTCCCACCGCAGAAACCTGCGGTCCGGAATTCTTCAATTATCTCAGCATCATTGAAGTTATATTTCGCAATATACCCTGCCATTTAAAAAGAGTAGGCAGTAAATAAAACGGCTAAGATGCTGAGATATTTGTAAAACTCCGGACCACAGGTGTCTACGATGGGGGAACGAACGCGCTAGTACCCTTTCCGGAGCTAACGCGTTTCACCATCACACCATGTCGGTTTTTCGTTTCGCCTGTTTCTCGGCTAGTTTTCTATCTACCAATGCCATCAGCAATCACCCGTCAAAAGGACTGATAAAAGTAACGAAATATAGTACGAAAGTAACAGTGTTTATTAGGTTCAAAAAAAGCTAAGCATTTGGTTTAGGGAGTCTAATGAAGGCCGATTTTCGTTGTTTCTGAGTTGTTTAGCCAAATTTTCTCGAGAATGAAGCGATTTTGTGTAAAAGGTGATAACAACCTTCAGATACATACCCAGATAAATCAATCCTGTGCTCCCCAGATCAATCCTGTTGACGTATGATGGCGGATGCCACTGACCGATAGAAAATTAGTTGAGAGACAGGCGAAACGAAGGACCATCATGGTGTGGTGGTGAACGCGTTACTCCCTAGAAAGGACAATAGCGCGTTCGTTTCCCCACCGCAGAAACCTGCGGTCCGGAATTCTTCAATTATCTCAGCATCATTTAAGTTATATTTCGCAATATACCCTGCCATTTAAAAGAGTAGGCAGTAAATAAAACGGCTAAGATGCTGAGATATTTGTAAAACTCCGGACCACAGGTGTCTACGATGGGGAACGAACGCGCTAGTACCCTTTCCGGAGCTAACGCGTTCACCATCACACCATGTCGGTTTTTCGTTTCGCCTGTTTCTCGGCTAGTTTTCTATCTACCAATGCCATCAGCAATCACCCGTCAAAAGGACTGATAAAAGTAACGAAATATAGTACGAAAGTAACAGTGTTTTATTAGGTTCAAGCTAAGCATTTGGTTTAGGAGTCTAATGAAGGCCGATTTTCGTTGTTTCTGAGTTGTTTAGCCAAATTTTCTCGAGAATGAAGCGATTTTGTGTAAAAAGGTGATAACAACCTTCAGATACATACCCAGATAAATCAATCCTGTTGACGTATGATGGCGGATGCCACTGACCGATAGAAAATTAGTTGAGAGACAGGCGAAACGAAGGACCATCATGGTGTGGTGGTGAATGCGTTGCTCCCCGGAAAGGGCAATAGCGCGTTCGTTCCCCACCACAGGCACCTACGGTCCAGAGTTTTGCAAATATCTCAGCATCACCGTGGTTGTATCACACATACTTGATACTTGATACTTGAACGGGCCGTCCCGTCATCACTAGTTGTGCGGGCTCCAGCACAATCACCATTTATCGGAGATTTGCTGGTTAAGGCACTGTGGTTGCCTGGAATCTCGAGGACAACCTGGCCAAATCTGCCCCAGGTCATCACCACGTCAAGCAGTCGCAGCCCTTGTGGAACAGAGGGAGATTTGCCACCATGCGACTTTAATACCAGGACGGTGGTTGATTCTGGTATTGGTTTACTCTTAGCTAGGAGGCTTCCTGATGGAAACGCCGGACTCCTTCTCAGCTTGGGAGGCCCTGGCGGGGGAACGAATTCCCTCGCTGTACGTCGCAGTCCGACACCCAGGAACACCTCCCAGTCACGATGAGGCGGTAAACCGTTGGGAGGATCACACATAATACCCGTGGAAAACTATAATAGGCAGTAAATATTGAAGCTAATCGTTTAGTTTTAGAAAAAATTTTTTTCATTTACAGTCACGTGAAAATCCTTCTCAAATCAATGCAACTACTAACAACGGATGACTGACAAACGCAACTGTGAAATATTTGCATACGAAGTTTGTTCTGTTTACCAAATACGCATACTAACTATACAGTGTAGTTGTAAAACGCTGAAAAGGTATGAATAAAATCTAATAATGTTTCTAGGTCTCAACACAAGGCACTACAACACAATATTGCCCAGTGTTTTAGGGGGGCAATAACCCCTTTTATGTCTATTCCATTCATATTGAATTTATCTATTTGTACAAAGGGCAGAGTTCAAATAATTCAACTTGAAAAAAGAACTCTACACGTATAAGTTCTCTCCAATGTTCCTCACCAAAAAAATTTTCTAGAAATGAAGGATGATGTACCAAACACAATCTTTTTACAGCGAAAAAAGTATAAACGTATTCAAAATAGAGATAAAATAGACTTCGATAACAGCACATATTTCCAACGTTACCGACAACGCGGTGCGGAAGTAAAGATCGAAACAATATTAACCAAAGGGAACATCACGGCAGATCCAATAAACGAACCCACTTGAATGAATACTCCACACCAAAACAGCCTACTCTCACTTTCTTCACCTTCTCGTAACAATGACGCAAACACGACACGAAGGTAAGAATGAAGACCGGCAGCAAATAGAGCACTTCCAACCGACAATATGCTCCCAATGGTAACAGAATTGAAAATGAGATTAGGGCTTAAAAAAGCTAGGTAAACTATGAAGGCGGTGGCACATGATGAGCAGAATGTCAAACAACACAGACTAGGCACTGATCTCATAGTAAGGAGCAGCGGTAAAAACGACATGGCTGGTGATACCAAGTTTGCCAGAGTTAGTCCATAATGATATGTTGCCTGAGAATAAGGCAGAGCTGCATAACTCTGAGCGCTAGGTATTACACCGTTCATTTGCGCGTTAACAAGAGCGGTAGCGATAAGGACAATTATGTAGTCAGGTTTATTGATACCTGATGAAGTTTTCTTCGGATTCACTGTTTTAACTTCTTCACTCATTTCTGTGACTTCCGAGACACTTTCGAAAGCTTTCGATTTGAACTCGTTCAGAGGAGTTCCTTCATGTCCGCGATCCTCATATTCTGCATTCTCGCTCAAAACAATTTTCTGTTCATCACATCTGCACAAAATCTCGAATGAGACCGTTGATACAACAGTCCAAATGAAAATAACAAAGAAAAATGACGACGCAGTGAAACGTGGAGGAGAAAATACTGGAGTCATACCTTCGCATTCATAATTTCCAGCTCCTTGAATAAGTGATAAAAGACTAGGGATAAGTGAACTGAAACCCATGCCGACGAAGTAAGCGTTAAGATAGGCATGGTGGAATTGTGCCATAAACGGCATAAACAGAACATTAGATGTTGCATTGACCAGCGCTAATCCGAAGAGCAACAGGTATAGCGCGATAGAGTACTCACCGCTCTTGATTGGTATTGTCCACCACCACATAACTACCAGACCTACACAAGCCAATGTGTAAAAGAAAAAAAGCAAAGGCTTAAGAAAGACAAGAATCAGCCGAAAAAAAAACGTTAAGAAGCATTAAAATATTAGGCAAGATGCTCACCGAATTGACAAGTACAAGAAAGGATTAGAAATGCAGTTATGAGAGGTTTGGTAGGGATATCTATCGACTTGCAACCCTTGTGAAATATACTGTACACTAGAGGACCAACGCAGGCTACCTGGATAAGGTTTATTTTATTGTCACTCAAAGGTTTATATTAAAATCAACGCATAGCTAGGTCAGAAATGGGAAACCAAGGAACTAAAAAAGAAATGGAAATACAAACAGCAATGCAGAACTATCCACCTGCACAACTGCCGCCAGGAAACTCGGTAGGCCCCATCCCTCCGGCAGATCAGCTGTAAGAAGAGGAAGCTGCATCCAAACTGAATTCGTTCCCATCCATGAAACTGAACCAAATATAACCACCAAAATGAAGACACCTTTTGACGGCATAGCCTAAAACTCGGTATGCTGGATTTAAAACCGTTATCTAAAATTAGAAAACTGTGTTTGAACGGTGAATAGAAAACAATGGCAGAGAATGAATCAATAATGAAGATTTTCTGAAAAAAAAAGAAGTGAAACGAACTGTACAGGTGACCGAGTACTAGCCAGTGTTGCAAAAGCACTGTGGTTGTGCAATAATCACTTCACATCAGTGCAACACCTTAAACGAGGTCGTAGATTAACGTGATTTCTGCTTCATAACCTGCGTTTATGTCATACAGATAGCACTCATTTTAAGAGCATTCGGCGATTATAGCGCAGTGCTCGGATGCGCCCTCCAATATACGTGAGACCGATGCCCATATCCCCAGGGCCACCAAGTTCTCCATCTCTCCCAGGTCGGCAAATTGGAACCAGATATGTCTGGGAAAATAGCAGCATTGATTGATTCGATACATAGCTAGATCACCGCGAGTCATTGTAAAAGCTATATATGTATTCATTCACCTCCAACGACGCTTAATGAAGTCGAACCCATGGCCCATGCCCAAAGAATAGATCAACCCCGAAAGATTTATCCTTTATCCCTTGTTCACTGTAAGAACAATGCTGTTTTCGTATTCTGTAAGTCTTACTGCTCAGAAATAAGAATAAACCATTCATCTTACAGTACCGCGATAGAGCTAAACCTTTGCCGTGACCATCTATGCCACAGTACTGCACATTTTGTTTTAACTATCTTTCGGTCACAATACTGTTTATACAATTTCGTCCATAACACGAGCTCAGATACAAAAACGAACAGCGATGGACGAAAGGAAGGCTTTCAAAGACATCCGATACGGCTAACCACACTGACGTCACGGAAGTCGTATGAGATAAAGCTAAATGACAAAGGATAAAGCTCTCGGCGTTGATCAATCCCTGAGGGATGCGCCACGCATTCGACTTCACCAAGCATCGTTAGAGGTGACTGAATGCATATCTGGCCTTTACAATGATTCGCGGTGGCCTATCGATGCAAGTGCTGCTATCCTCTCAGACAAGCTTGGCACCAATCTGCCGACCCCGGAAGGGATGGAAGGCTTGGTGGGCCATGGGACCCACGGATCGATTCTATGTATGTGTCGTGGTGACGCCTCCAATCACTGCCCCACACGCGCCCCACCCAAAGTTTGAGAAATGGAGCTGTGGCAAGTGCCTAGAACGATAGGCTATTTGATGCGAGACACGTTACGTATTATATATATATATATATATATATATATATATATATATATATATATATATATATATATATATATATATATATATATATATATATATATATATATATAAACCCCTACCATTCATCACTCTTCGCTCTATTCGTCTAAAGGACACTTAGGCTCCCACATTTTTTTATGACCTCCCTTTATTCGTATAGCTTCTAGAAAGAGAGTACCAGTATTTTTCGAACTCTCCCGTAATATACTTACTTGGATACTTGGATGGCCCGTCCTCACTGATTGTGCGTGCCTCAGCACAATTTCAATCTTTTCGGAGTTTTGCTGGTTTAGTCATTGTGGTTCCCTGGAGTCCCGACGTAAGCCTAGCCAAAGTCTGCACCAAGTCGTCACCACCACATGCAGTCGCCGCCCTTATGAATCAGAGGGAGATTTGCCACCATGTGACTAGTTTGATATCAGGACGGTAGTGGATCCTGGTATTGGTTTACTCTTGGCTGGGCTTCCCGATGGAAACGCCGGACTTCCTCTTTTCTTGGCTTAGGAGGCCCTGCTGGGGATGAATCCTCCCGCTGTACATCGCAGCTCGACACCCAGGAACACCCTAGCCACGATGATGCGATGAGACCGTTGGGAGGACGCCCCGCAGTATACCTTGTATTATTTGTTAAAAGCATTCCAGAACCGAGCATTTACTAACTGGTCACTTGATTGCATTGTTGCGGTAAAATCTATGCGTAACATGCAATCGGTATATAAGGAGACAAAATAAAAATGGATGCACGAGTACGGCTACGTGAATACGCATCACGTTATCTTGCTTCAATCCAACACAGCAAAGAAGTCGAGCAATCTCTTGGATCCATTAACGCCTCAAAGAAAGTACACGGTTGTTTTCGATTCCAATTTAACCTCTTATTACCCACTTGGGGACAGACAAGCAGCCTCGACTAACCTGCTGCAAGTCCTTCACGATGGTGATCCGAGTTCGCAAGCGCAAGCGATCTGTGTGCAATCGACGAGGTTATACTGCTTCAGAGGAGCACTTATTGTGATAAACTGAAGACAAAATAGTGAAGGTCAACTGCCGGTAACTCCACCAAATTCGCTTTGAAACTGTAGTACTGTTTACTCGATATAAGAGAGCAAAAAGGACTCAGTGATAAGTGCAATTTGTGGTTACAATAGAAAACGTGGTGTGGTCATTCGTAAAAGGATGCATGCGACTGTTGGTATGACACGGAAGAGTATAGCGTGGAAGCATAACATATCATGGTATTAGCTAAGAACTGTTCAGAACTGTATGAACACAGAGAAACAGAGGAAGTCAAACAAATGTAAGCATTATCCCATCTTCCAACTATAGTTGTGACAGATTCTTGCAAAAAAGTGCTTTATCCACCATCTAGGCAAACGAGACGATTAAATGGAAGCAAACGGGACTGCTGTGCGCTCACCATCAATGCAAATCTAATGATAAGATAGCAAAAGACAGATATTGGGAGGCAGCGAAGGCGGTGAAGGGGCAAACAGTGGGTCAGAGATAACGTGATTTCCACTGGCCTTAACTTCCCACACAGGAAGAATTTGTAAGCGCTAATCTAGAAGTTCGTCCTTTGGTTTGCTTAAAACCAATACATGAAAATTCTTATTTAGGACAGAATTTCTAGCAATGGCATTTTCTTCGATGACCTCCTGTTAACTTTCCATAAAATGCAAGATCCTTCCCTCATTAGACTTTAGAATTTCTGGGCAATGTGCGTATGATTTGAGCAGACACCCGGAGAAGTAAAACTCATACCATTTACAGCGTTCTTCAAAGGCTTGGGTAGGTTGGAATGCGAAGGTTTGGTCAACAAGATGAAACAACCAGTACATCCCAGTGAAGTTCTAGTTTTTTTCCGACTTTCCAAGGGGTATGTTATCGTGGTGAAACGCAATGGCTTCCTGCTCATTAATCCTTCTTCATTTATGAGCAACCAATAATTATCAGGGCTGACAGTAGGTTTTCCTGCAGCAAGTAACAGCATAAGACTCCCTTCCAGTACCAGTAAGAGCATGACATGACGCACTCCGCATAGTACCTGGGTTTTCAAGTGGTTACGGAGACTTCATAGTCCTTAAACCAGAACTATTTCCGCTCGATGTTGTTTTATGCGATCCACGTTTTATCGACCGCAGCTCCTTCCAGAAATGGTCCAATTAACTATCCTTGAGAAAAAAAGTGGCAAACATTCCGAAGAACTTATGTCCTACAAATTCAGTAGGCCTGTTGACCAATCTAAACTATCGCTATCACCTCGAAACGAATTCCTGGCCATTTACGAATTTCTGTGGTTGTCCGCCCGAGTGGTTCGTTGACGTTGGTCTCCAATCTTACTCGATACTTGAGTGGCCCGTCCTCACTGGTTGTGCGGGCCGCACCATAATCTCCACTTTTCGGAGATTTGGTGGTTAAGCCATTGTGGTTCCCTGGAATCACGAGGTCAGCTTGGCCAAAGTCTGCCCCTGGTCTTCACCACCACAGGTAATCGCGGCCTTGTGGATCAGAGGGAGATTTGCCACCATGCGACCTTGATACCAGGACGGTGGTGGATCCTGGTATTGGTTTACTCTTAGCTAGGCTTACTGATGGAAACGCCAGACTCCTCCTCAGCTTAGGAGACCCTGCCAGGGGATGAAACCTCGCTGTTAATCGCGGTCCGACACCCAGGAACACCTCCCAGCCACGATGAGGCGGTAAACCGTTGGTGGAGTCTCCAATCACAGTGCGGAGTTGTTGTTTTGAAGGCGATTGGCATCATTGACCATACGACTTGTTTTCATATGCTTGTAGAAACGTGTCAAGTTGATAAATTAAATAAATAAATGAAGTTGATGGAACCATAACGATGCTGAGATATTTGTAAAACTCCAGACCGCGGTGGTGGTGAACGAACGTGCCATTACCTTTTCCCGGGTGCTACTGCGTTCACAATCACACCGTGTGTATCATTCGTTTCGCCTGTCTCTCAGTTAGTTTTCTATCTACCAATGCCATCAGCAATCACCCGTCGACGGAATTGATCTAGGGAGCACAAATCGGCATTAAAACCAGTTAAGCTTAGGCTGTAGTTGAAAACAATCCCAGATCAGTCCCGCTGAT
This sequence comes from Angiostrongylus vasorum, assembly GCA_018806985.1. NCBI lineage: Eukaryota > Metazoa > Nematoda > Chromadorea > Rhabditida > Metastrongylidae > Angiostrongylus > Angiostrongylus vasorum. Next base: position 957,630 of record JADANN010000099.1, on the reverse strand, counting down.
GGGTGACTGCTGATGGCAGAGATCGATAGAACTAGCTGAGAGACATGAGGAACGAAGGACACGCATGGTGTGGTGGAGAACCAGTTAGCCTCCAGAAAGGGTACTAGCGCGTTCGTTCCCCTCCGTAGACACCTGCGGTCCGGAGTTTTACAAATATCTTATATAGCATCATTATGGTTGTATTTCACATAATATCCTACCGTGAAAAGTTGTTGTAGGCAGCAAATAAAAAGTTAAGAAGTTGACAGAATTTGTGGTGACGCCGACAAGTGCTGGAAACAGCACTTTGCATTAGCCTAATTGAAACAATTATAACATTCACAATAGTCAAACTATTACAATAAGAAATGTACTAAAACGACGTTAACCCAAACCAGTATTTCAGCAAGTCCATGAGGCAAAAATGGCACCACAGCGCATGGTGAGATGTACTATCTAGAAGGATAGTTCGACTGGTCTGCTTTATGAAAGATTTCAGGATGGTTCGCATGTATTCCGATTGCATTTTGCATACAAATTTCGCCAAATACCATAAAGTGGGTTAGAAATCACGTAGGGAGGAATTCTAGATCAGCTGTAACAGTTAACCCCACTATTTCTTATTTCGACATGGTCTAGCATGCTACTCGTGGTTAAACCACGCCGATGAAAGCAGAAATAATGGCCCTTATTCTCCACACCTCGAAAAATTCCCTGACACATGTGATGAGTACGCAAAGGCTGTTAAAATTTATGGAGCACTCCGGACCACCCTAGATGCTTAATTGCTAATGTAACGACCTACGTATGTAATGGAAACATGAAAGCGTTTGAAAAGTTTCGTTCAAGACCTGAACATGCAAAGCAAAGAGAAGAAGTACAACACCGTCGGACTGTATAAGACGAGAAAACACGACTAAATGAACGCCATCCGTGCTACTATAAAAGGCTGATGGAGTTCATATCAGCTCACGTCGACTGTGACCACGCCCGGTTGCTAACAATCCCACAGACCCCATTCCCGACAATTAACACAGTTTCAGTTGACAGCACCATAAATAAGTTAAGAACGTTCAATTGCACGTTGTCCTTAACTGATGTCGCTAACTAAGGTTGGTCAAGGTACCGCACCTTCGGCTCTGTCTGTCATCTAACTCTTTACTAGAGTTATTCGTAAAAGGATTAGTAGAACACGGGATGAACAACTACAATGCGAGCGTTAGCACAAGTTTTCAACGATAGTTCCAACAATAGGCATTGTATACACATTCTTAGGAAGCTTAACGACATGTCATGAACGTATGTGCAGCCATTTCGCCACAAAGCCACAAACTTTTTTAAAAAACGCCGGGTTACCAAGCACTAACTCTACGAGATGAGTCCAAACCGATTTCTACCGCGGTTTTAGAAAGCACGATGTTCGTTTGAAGCTGAAGAGAACAATGTTCACGATAAACAGACTCATTCTTAACGCTCCTCAGATGCTCAGTCGAACTGGTAGCTTTAAATGCTCATGTTGTGCACACTTTAGTCGTGAAGTAAACATGATCAATGACAGCTTCCGAGCTGACCAGAGGTAAATGAACGATCTGGTGGCTCACACACAAAGAAGATTAGCGCATTCCCTAGGACATCATTCGCAAATGAACACCTGTTGCTCAACAGGATATCAAAAGACCGGTGGATCTGACAAGCTCCAATGTTCACGTTACAAAGCATTACAAAGAAGAACTCCCCCTAATTACCCGCTTGAAGACCCTGCTCACATATTTCGGATCACCGCCTCATCGTGACTTGTTGGAGGTGCTCCTGGGTGTCGGGCTGCGATGTACAGCGAGAAGATTCATCCCACCGGCAGGGTCTCCCTAAGCTAAGGAGTCCGGCGTTTCTATCAGGAAGCCCCGCCAAGAGTAAACCAATAGCAGGATCCACAACCATCTTGGTATCAAACTAGTCATATGATGGAAAATCTCCCTCTGATCCACAAGGGCTGCTACTGCCTGTGGTGGTGACGACCTGGTTCAGACTTTCGGCAGGCTGACCTTAGGGCTTCAGGGAAACACAATGGCTAAACCAGCAAAACTTCGAAAAATGGAGAATACGCTGGGGCTCGCACAACCACTGACGACCGGCCGTCCCTGTATCCAAGTGAGTAGGCGGTGTGCAATGCCACTGAACTAATTCAAGGCAAAGTTATCAAAACAACACCCCAACATTATGACTCTCCTGGTAAGCTCTCGAGGAAAGTAGATTACAAAACATGTAGTTCAACAGCTCTTTCCCAGAACTTACTATATATACACCTAGTTCACCTTCTACGAAAAAAATGACTACTTGTAAGCTAGACCCTTGCAACCAGCACTCCACTCACCTAAAGGGGTGAAAGGTTCATAGTCACTACATGGACGCTCAAGACTCATGAATGCTAGCAGAGATGTACTTGTAGACGGGATTCTGGGTCCCATTCACTCCATTTCTCCGTTCACGCGTGATATCTCGCACCTAGACCTTTGAATATGTAATAAGCCCGTGATCTTCCATCCATTGATACAACAAGAAATCCCAACAAACCTGAACGTCACAGCGGATCTACCCGGGTAACTCCGGGCCAGCATCATTTTCAAACAAGGCGCACTTTAAAGGACGTGAGACACGGTAGCAGTGCATGCCCACAGAGATTAGCCATGGGTCCCCAACAAGGCGCCAGTGACTGGCGGTCGTTTGTCTCGGATTCTTCAGCGTCGCTTTAACTCATCCTTGTTGTCGAAAGAGGACACTCACTTATTTTATCTCTAGGAGCGGATAGCCCTAGGCAGTCGAAATTTTCTTGGGATATTGGGCTGACACCAACAAAAACGATGGTCATGGTAGTCCAAAAAGTATTGGTCCCTTACATTTTGTGCAGGACGTCCTTGCCATTCACATAGATCAGAAAGCTTTACCCATATTAGGTGATGGCTTCTCACTGTCGTTCAAGCCTGTTATGAGTCTGATCGTCTGTTTGTGGGAGTTGTTCAACACCAGTTATCTCACTTTGTCTTTTTTGCTTGTGTTTTATCCAACTCGGTTTATGCTTTTCGACAAGCATGTGTTCAATCAAGCCAACGGTTAAAAAACTGTTGAAGCTCTGTGGCTTCTAGCTATAAGGAGGCGTATTATTTCAGCGATATTCGTTCACAGTTTCAGGGATATTCGTTCACATTGTGTTCGGGTATGAGTGACTTCTCGCGTGGCTTACGTAACCCTTTTGATTAGAGTTTGGCGTCTGTTAATCCTGTGTCCATATAGCTTTATTGATTTCTAAACACTTGCCTGTGAAAACGGTAACTTCTGTTTCCAGGTGGCGATGGTGCTGAGTAAGGTGCTTGGCGGGGCCAAGTGGACGGCTGAAACCGTTGTCGGAGCTGTTCGGGCCGTTGCTAATACTAAGGATCCCATTCCTCCTACAGATTTGCACCCACGTATGCCTGCTCGGCCATGGACTGCTCAGGAATACCTAAGTATTCTCTTCAACCTTCAAGTGTTTTGCTTAGGGGTTATTACAAATCTGACTTTTTCGCAAGAGACTTTTGTACTTCTTCAATTGAACTGTGGGTTGGTGTATCCCACTGCACCCTCTATATTTTTTGCTTATTTTTTTTAACGTATATATTCCTGGTTTCTAATCCTTTCTGTTGATGTAGTGAGATGCCACGTGGAGGGTTTTGGTTGAATATTCCATTCCTTAATAATGCTGAGATATTTGCAAAACTCCGGACCGCAGGTGTCTGCGGTGAGGAGCACACGCGCTATTTCCTTTTCCAAGGGCTAACGTCTTCTCCACCACATCATACGGGTCCTTTGTTTCGCCTGTCTCTCATTCCATTCCTTACTTAATTTTCCTATGTTTCAGCTACGTATGTGGTCGTGGCGTCATTGCTGGAAGTACATGCCTGTTTTCCGCTTCTATATTTTTTCCGGCGTTATTGTTTTCGCATTCTTCAAATTCGTCGTACCACGTAAGTCTTTGTTTTGTTTGTAAATTAGCACCAACATGTGTCTTGAGGCTTTGGTTCTTAATCGCCAAGCTTCCATGTCGACCTCAAAATTTACTATGACCTCTCCAGAGTTGATCAGTTTGAGTGGAACGTCCTTTCCAACGGTTTACTGCCTCATCGTGGTTTGGGAGGTGTTCCTAGGTGTCGGACTACGATTTATAGCGGGGGGATTCATTCCAGCAGCAAGGTTTCTCAGGCTGTGAAGGGATCCGACGTTTCCATCAGGAGGCCCGGCTAAGAGTAAACCAATGCCAGGATCCACCATCGTCATGGTATTAAACTAATAGCAATAGCGACAAATCTCCCTCTGATCCATGAGGACGGTGATTGCCTATAGTGGTGACGACGTGGCTCCACTGACCTAGGGACTCCACGGAACCACAATGGCTAAGCCAGCTAAACTCGGAAAAAATGGAGATTATGCGGGGGCCGCACAACCATTAAAGACGGGCGATCCAAGTATCCAAGTAAGTAAGAAGGTCTAAAGCTAGGTTTCTGCGTTCATGACTGTTTAAATTTTCCATAACGGTATTGATTTAGCTGTAGAGTTCTTATGGCCTTCTCAGTGGGACCGTTCGTGCCTGTTTGAGATTTATGCATTTTAAATATGGTCCCTTCGAGTATTTATAGCTTTATCAGACCATATTTCCTCCCCGAATAGCCTATTCTTTTCACGCATCGACTTCATACATCTGATTTTTAAGACTACTTTTTTGCTTTATGGTGGTACTTTTATGATGATTACATCACGATGCCAATGCTTACGCTTTTCAGGAATTTAGTCACTTCAACCGTACCTATCTGCTGCTATAATTTTGTAAAGTTATATACGTGTGTAGGGGGGAGCGTGTAGCTGTAGATGGAGGCGCACCGCACTACACATGTGGTCGAACCTCATGCACCAGGCCCACCAAGCCCTCTTTCACTCCCAGGTCGGCAAAATGGTACCCGACTCGTTTGAGAAGACAGTAGCACTGGTTCGATACATCGCTAGGCCACCGCGAATCATTGTAGAGGCCAGATATGCAATCAGTCACTTCCAAGCTTAATGAATTCGAACGCATGGCGCATCCGTCAGGGATTGATCAACGCCGAGAGCTTTATCCTTTAGCCTTATATACATCTATGGGAGCTTCTATTCTGGGCTAAGAAGTACTATAACTTTGACTGTTTTCATTTGTCGTCAAATAACGGTGTTATGACCACTGTTTGTCAAGGCTTAACTTTAAAAAATCCCGAAGCAGTAGGTTGCCACGTATTCCTCGTCTGGTATTATTTTCTAATTTAATTACTTCAAGTTAAATAAATAGTTGGGAAATGACTCGAGCGAGAGACATCTCAGTAGATGTTATGGGAGGCTTTTATTCAATATTTAACTCTCTGTCATTCTCTTCTGATTAATGGAAAGAACATTTTCCATAGTATAATCATAGGTAGTACCACAATTATTGCTAACGATCATTCTTCCCGATTACACGATCTCTGGGAAAAAAGAAGCGGTGCAATCGGTTGTGGAGATGCGTGTACTTTATGCATATTACTTACTTATTTTATACTTGAATGGTCCGTTCTCAGTGGTTATGCGGGCTCAGCATAATCTCCATTTTTCGGGGATTTCCTGGCTAAGTCATTGTGGTTCCCTGGAATCCCGGAGGTCACTCTGGCCAAAGTCTGTCCCAGGTCTTCACCACCACAGGCAGTCGCCACCGTTGGGAGATCAGAGGGAGGTTTGCCATCAGCGACTAGTTTGATATCAGGACGGTGGTGGATCCTGCTATTGGTTTACTCTTAGCTAGGCTTCCTGATGGAAACGCCGGACTCCTCTCAGCTTGGAAGGCGCTGCTGAGTTGATAAGTCCCCCCGATGTACATCGCAGTCCCGACACCCAGGAACACCTTGCAGCCACGATGAGGCGGTAAACCATTGGGAGGATGCATATGTGCTAACATAGCTTTATTTGTTTATGTTTTGCAATGGTGATTACTTTACCAGAGGACCTGCTGTCATATTGCTCCAACTGCATGTCGAAACGCGGTATGACGCGGGGTTTACACTTCAGTAGTTTTACGTACGTTGATAAGGAACTCGATATTTGCATGTGGAAGTCAAGCTTCGGTTAAACTTATGCCAGGTAATATTCAAACGAGCTACCCATGGCTGTCTTCTCGCAGGAAATGGTGAAAAAGTGCATCATACTCAAATTGTTACTTCTTCCCTTTCCCTTGAGCAGGTCCCAGTCATCGGTACCGAACAACTCTCGTACTTGACACAGAAGTTTATTGATACTCTGTCGTTAGTGGGGTTTTAAATGTTGCAGGTGAAGTGACTCTAGCGCTGTGTAAACAAGATGCACTTATTTTTAGGCTTAGAAACATAGCAGCGGTAGTTTTTACCATTCAAAGTTAACTTTTTATCTGAGATTTTACCTAGCTCTAAACGGTTATGTAATCGTCACATTATAACTATGGTCTTTCCCATCTTATTATTATTTTAGTCAAACCACGTCATCTTGTCATGTATGGCAGAGCCAGGGCCGATCTTGATCGTCACGAGGTGCATTCTTTCTTACAATTTTAGTCACCATTGTGGTTCAGAGCATTTTTCAAAACCTGGATTATTGAGTTTTCAAGCATACAATAACCGCTTACGAAAAGCGATGGTTAGCAGTTTTTGTTCCAGAAAGTTTGGTTAGTTTTATTGGGACTTTAATCTTAAGAGATGGTAAGTAAGCCGCAAAGTGATTCCACGTTTAGCGACAATTTTTGGGGAATCTTTAGCCTATTTTTGCCTACAGAATTTTACTGCACTAGTTTTACAGCGATGACAACGAGAAGTTTGCTCTATATTGTAGTTAGTGTATTCAGAAACAAGAAAAAGCGCTTGTATGCGGTCTCACTGGGCGAGAAGGTACAATCACATTTGCAAAATATAAAATGCAAAAAATGCATGTATAAGTTCACCTTGATCAAGTGATATCCATGTTTTCAGGCTGAACACTGGTACGGTATCCGGCAAAAGAGAGCAGACAAAGAGTATTTCAAGAAGTACAATCCGCTCAAGAAGGAAGGAGAAGTTGAAGTTGGAGGACACTAGATGTTTTGTAGAAGTCAGGTTTTAGTCATGTGAATAAAGTCGATTAAATCCACTGCTGACTATTCAGTTTAGGGGCCTCGTAAATTATGGCTTTGCTGCATATAGATGGTTTGTGGTTATGTATGAGCGACAACCCTGAATCTCACTTCATATATCGTTGTTTGGGCGTATTTATGGAAGTGGATAGACGTGCACTGCAATGTGCACAACTTCCTTCGTTCTCTGGTTCAACCCGCTGTTAAGCTCACCAAGCTTTCCGTTTCTCTTGGGCGGCAAGTTGGTACTGAACTTGTCTGGGAGGATAACAACACTGACATGATATACTAGTAAGCCACCGCGAGTTATTCTTCAGGTGAGGTATGAGTTCCACCTCTACGACGTTTAATGATCGCGGATATGGCACATTGCCTAGAGATTTTTTGTACGGTCGTTTAAGCATATTTTTACTTTGTTGGTGATCCTATACTATACAACGACGCAATTGTGTTTTAAACGGAAGCTAATATGACTGACTCATTGTTTTCTTGCCAGTATAGTCTTTCGTTCTTTAATACGTGGCTTATCTTGGACGATGGACTACGGTGTGACACCGAAGTTCTCTACCACATTTTTTGTAACCTTTCGTTACCTCATTAAAAACAGGGCTTTGTGAAGGGGGTTGGACCTTGAGAATCTTTCTAGATTTAACGATTTGCAAGAAGACAGATAAGACCATCGGCCGGTGGTTTCGCAAACGACTAACTGTAATTTCATTTTCAATCGCTGTGCTGGTAATTGTGGTTACCGTAGGGAGATGTGCAAGTGTAAAAAAATACTGAAACAGTCATAAGGTGTGTTGTGGAACACTTATAAATGCTGACCATGTGCTTCTATATAGGACAGTATTTTTCTCTATTTTACACGGCCCGTCCTAACTTCTACTGTTCTAGCATATTCCACAACTTGTTGCCTTTTATTCGTTTCCTCACATCCATCATGGAAGAACGTTTCCAGACTTTTCTCGTGTGGGTTCGGTTGCTGCGGACTTTCGTCTTTTTTATGAATGTCGTTGAATGCTGGTAGTCCTTGATGTCCTAAGGTAGCCTCGCTAGCGCACGTCGCTAGGGCATTCCCGTGTGGATTAGAGTGGCGAATGTAACATGTGAAGAGTTGAGCTAGTGTGTTGTGGAGAATTGGCGATAAGCTCTTCATTATGCGTGTTTAATCATTGAGCGCATTTTCTACGGTTATTTATTCACCATTTACCATGTTGGGCTTTGAAGGAGAACCGCTAGGGCGAAATCTCCATCTTCCTTAACTTCGTATGGATGCAAGTGGACGGTGGGTATTGAACTTTAGCGGAGTATAGGTCGTAAGCAGTTTTCTCCATTAGCTTTCTGCATGCAGTGACTGTTCTGTCTAGGCGGCTGAGGGCGATTATCTAGGCCATGTTTCGGTTGGCCTTGCGAATGCTTTTCCCAGCCTCTGCAGGTTTGGACATATTTGCTGATCTTCTGTTTTTTAAGATCTTTTATCGGCTGACTGCATTGTTTTGCAAGTTCGGAAGTGAGTTGACGGTCGCTTGTAGCTCGTGGGATTCAAAGCTGGCATGTTAGCTCGAGTGCTTCTGGAGGCAGACGTCTCCTGGTGGCTTTCTAACTTCCAGTTTTTATAGCGCTAACGTGAAGATGTCGAATGAGCCGGTCATATTCCCGTCGATGCTACCAACAACGACATCTTGCCGGCTAGTGAACTCAATAAATCCCAGTTTATGGTCATTTTGGGACCTCGTTTTTTTGAAGTTGGCGGCTTTTTTCTCCATTCCGCGAGAAATGGAATCTTGCACGAAAGAAGCCATGGTCTGATCCCATGCAGAATCTTGAGACAACAGCGACATTAGTTAGGAAAAACGTTCGATTTACTGCGACGTGGTTTACTTCATTATCGTCATCTGTTGTGGGCATTATAGTACTCTTCATTGGGAGACTCCCATGTCCAGTGTTCAGAGTGGGGCTTCTGGAATTGCGAGCAACCATGAATGGTCTCGATCGTCATGCTGAACTTAGATAGCTGCCTACCCTGCTCGTTCCATTCTAATCCGTTAGTCCCAATGTGGTGTTCTTCAGATGTTCTTCTGGGTCCAATCTTGGCCTTAAAATCTTCAATGATGACCTCAACGAAAGTGTGATTTCCCTTGTAGGATTTTTTCCAAGTCCATCTAGAACGCTTCGACTTCGTCTTCTTCACTGCTTGATGTCGTTGCATAGACGGCGAAGATTGTCGAAGCTGGTACTGATCCATCTCTTCAACTTAAACATTCGATTCGTGTCATTAGTTGTTATAAGTAGTCGGGTTTTCATGGCCAAACTCGTGTTATCGATAACGCCAACACCACCGACTCCTCTAGGATCGCATGTTCCGCGGAACAGTTCTTCTGCGGTGTCATGGCGTCGAATGGATGGCATCCTCTCGTCTCCGCTACTTCGATGATGTCTTACCTTATCCTTCTTGCCTGCATGACCAAATCTTCTGTTGAGGACTCAGATGCAAGTGTGCGTGCATTGTATGTACAGATCGTCACTTTAACCATTTGCTACTTAGGCAGTCTAGAATGGCCCTGATATTTGAGCAGTCTCCGCTTACTCGTCCTACCCAATGCCGCCGTACCAGGGACTATTTCGGGGGTCAGCGAAATCCGCCCAATTACTTTACTCTGTTTATTATTCCACATTCGCGTTTAGCTTTCTTATCTCATAACATGGGAGCGGAATATACTCACGGGTAGCTTGCCGTTCTCTTCCAGAATGGACAGGAGCTTATTTGCTGGAGAGGACTGCTACCCGCTTCCCATATACTTCCCTGTCACTTAGTTTCGGGCTTGTGACTGGATTGACTGTTAGAATAAGAAAAAAAAATACAATCCGCATAAACCAGAACACACCCATGCACGCATGCGTGAACATGTCTTTGTATGCACAGAAGGTATTCGTGAAATCGGTGCAGCAAACACATGGATTCCATCTCTTGGATCCACCTGTGTTTCAGGGAAAGGCGAGGGACGCGTTTGATGAGCGCACAGATCTACTGTGAGATTGAGCAGAAAACCTCAACGAGTTCGAAATTCCAGTGTTCTTTAGTTGTCTTTAAATTCATAGTTTTTACTAGGCTTTCAACCAAGTATGTCCAGCGCTATAAAAGAAATAGGAGACGTTGTTTTGGATGCTATAAGAAATCCTCGAAGCATAATTTCTCTAGATTTGCTGAAAATCGCTCCAAACAGGTCAGTATAAGGTTTAGATAATAGAGGAAACCTTTATGCAATGGCTGCTTCAATGTTAGTCATAAAAGCACATGTGAATTGCAGAAATTGTGGATTATGAGTTGTAAAAGAATTTTCTAGCTCGACTCTCAAAACACTAGTGAGAATTTTCAAACCGACCGTCATTTAACTCGGTAATGAAATTGTCAACATGTTTTTTAAATTGTTGAGCTTACAAACATTATATATCGACCGTCTGTGGTGGTGAAGACATTGGGCAGACTTTGGCCAGGCTGACGTCGGGATTCCAGGGAACGACAGTGCTGAACCAGCAAATCTCCGAAAAATGGAGATTGTGCTGGGGTCCGCACAAGCAGTGAGGACGGGCCGTTCAAGTATCAAGTAAGTATTAGCTATTATCAACATGATTTCCCGTGTATCGAGGTTCTAGGTATAAGCACAGCAGAGACAGTTGGCATAATTCTCACTGACAACAATCTTTATACTGCTGTAGCCGTGCAATAAACAGGGAAATCATTGCTTGCGGCACTCACAAAGATAAACATGCTTGTCTCAAAAAACTGTTTCCGTGTAGACTGTGAAAGTAGAGAATGGCCTTTTTCGGATTACGCTTAATACAAGATCATTTATGAGGAAGCTATCGATCTAGTGGTAGGTCATAAAGCTTGCACGGCAAAAAAAGGAATCGAAGATAAAAGCATTGAAGCATTGAAGTCGATGCGTTTCACCGTGCCATTTTGTGTTTATTGAATACAAAGAAGAACCCTCGCGAAGAACTGGGTACAGGACAAAGGGAAGTACGGGCCACATTTGAGTCTCCAACAGACACCACTGAAAAAAGATGCAGTTGCAGGAGTATGTACCAATTCTTTTTTTGCTACAGTTCTTCCACATTGGTGCCATACAACAGAAGCCTACATTGATACTTCAGTTTCTCGAAAACAGTTCGTTCATCAAGCGCGTAGTAATGGCGAAATATTAAAGCGGTGGACTGATGTTTTCCTTCCCAATATGAATAGCTATTCTCAAAATTAAATTAGGCATCCTTATCTTCAGCTTACAATGGAGCCAACATGCGAACCGTAGCACATACGTAGCTAACTGTCGCAAGACAGCGAAATGCATGGGAAACGTTCTGAAGCTTGTACGACGTGTCAACGAAGACCGTCAATGCAAAGACAGGAGTTCTTGTCATTGAAATCTTAAGCCCGTATTAGCCGTTCTCTTTTCCAGTGATTCGAGCAGGTACCACTAAGAGCTACTGAAGACTACTCGTTCATCTATCGTACCAGAGTTCTCTAGCAGGCTTTACTCGAGAGATAGAGTGTGTAAAAAATGTTTGTTCGTGGCCTTTATAAAGGAGTCTACCCGTCGAATTGTCGATTTCTTGTAGTGCGGTTGGTGTCTCATGCGACATAGTCGAAAGTGGATGATGTCCAAGTGTTTTCACGATGATGTGTTATATTTCCGGGCCATTTAAATTTCGACATTTTGACGTGTGGTGCTCATCGACAGAGGTCAGCACTTCCGTTCTTACGTCCCTTATACAGGGTGTTTCTAGCAGCTGCTCGATGACAGTGATCATACTTTTACCTTCCCCATGTAGTATTCAATTATCGGACACATATTGTGGAATAAAAGAGAAGGGAGCAGAGTAAACGTTTTAGGCTTCATAACCAAATTTCCTATTTCTTCGTAGTTGGCTTTCCGAATAAAATATCAAATATACATAGAGCACTTGGAGGTGTCTCTACTATTGAGATTAAATAGTACACATGAAACAAATTTGTTTCCAAAAAAACATCTTTTTCCTTAGACTCAAGCTTATTCAACGAAACAAGCATGATATGGATAGGCACAGCTCACAAGTACTCATTCTCAGATCCTTGTGTTCGAGGATCTTTGGGTTGTTCATTCACAGTCCATTCACGTCCGAACAACATTTTCGAAAGTGCCACTTAATAGTTTTGGCGTGATTAGATCGCAGTTTCCGACTCCTCTGTTCATGTCAGTGGCATTTTCATCAGAATGGTGTTCTTTTAGCACGACTTTTGTACGGCGCATACAAGCGTTTGATTTATTGTGTTTACGACCTAACTGTTCAAAGCATCTGTGAGCAATTCCATCTCAGTAGGAGCACGTACATGAGGGCAAAGAGATATGGGATGTTAGCACCATAAAAACAAACAAAAAAGATGACGTATCGAGTTAAAAGGGAAACACTAGTTTCCCTACCGCTTTGGGCGCATGTCACAACCACGTCATTGAAGTAAATGAGGATACCGAGCGCTCTGAAAGTAGATAGTGTGAACTAAGCTCTGAGCTCCCGATACGGATTAACTGAATTAAATTCTCAGAAAGGTGCATACAAATTCTGGTCTTCTCAGTCGCTGACCATTGTTAAGACTATGATAAATGTCAAATCGGTATGATTTTTTGCTTTGCAATGTTCTGGGCTGAGAAGGTGAAGAAGATATGGCATCTACCGCTCATGTTTGCTACTAACCACGTTAAGATACATGTGAGTTATGGTATTACAAAGAGGTTATCTCTCTGACAAGCGAACGGATAAGGTGATTGTAAACAATCCAAGATAAGAACAACGCACTGGAAATAAAATGGGTTGTTCATTCATAGTTGATTGGTCAGCCGAATAGGCAAGTCGATATGGACAAGCAACTTTCAAACGAAGTCTGGTACCATGGACTGCTCCCACGTGAAGATATTAAGGTGAGTATTATTTTTTTAATCGACGTGCTCAGTGGTTAGAGCTGTCCTGCAACACACACGCGGCCTTTGGTTCACTCTCCGGCTCCGGGTCACCAATCGTTCCATCTCTCCGAGATAGCAAACCACATTGATACATCGGTGGGCCACCACTCGTCATTGTACAGGGCAGATGTGCATTGATTCACCTCAAACGGTGCTTGCTTGATGAAGTCGATTGCATCGCACATACTTCCGGGATTGATCAGCGCCGAAAGCTTTGTCGTTTTTTCCCTATCATAGTGCAAAGTTTGCGCTCAATGAAAAACTGGCATAGGTGTTATTTCACAAGCAAAGGAACTTTTACGAGCGCAGTGTAGTCTGGCTACCGTCTTTCGTCTCGTTCTCTGCTCAAGTCATGCTCAAGAGGATCCATAGAAAAGTGGGTGGACGAAGGCCATGTGAGCAAGCACGACTTTGAAAGATTTCAGCATAATGGGTTTTACAGACTTAGAACACACCTTTGACTCAGTTCGAAAAGAACTGTTTTATGAGCTTTGCTATATTGTTGAGAACATTCTTCTACCAAGTATTGTTTTTCGTGGGTGATTTTTCGTTCGGTCTACTGGAGAAATTTTCAGTATAGTGCAAGAAAATTCTGGTCTTCGTCATCGTTGACTGCTATTAAGACTATAGTAAATGCCAAGTGGATGGGCTTATTGCTTCAGAATGTTCTGGGATGATAAGTTTAAAAAAATTATAGCACCTATCGTTCAAGTTAGCTATGAACCACGGTGAGGTACACGTGAATTATGGTATTACTGAGGGATATCTGTCTGAGGGGCGAACAGATAAGGTGATTGTAAACAATCCAAGATAAGGATGACGAATTGGAAATAGAATGGGTGGTTCATTCATAGTTCATTGCACAACCGAACAGGTAGGTCAGTATGGACAAGCAACTTTCAAATGAAGTCTGGTACCATGGACTGCTTCCACGTGAAGACATTAAGGTACGTATCACTTTTTTTAAGGGACGTGCGCAGTGGTTGGAGGTGACCCTAAATGCACACATGGGCTTTGGTTCGATCACTCGCACCAAGCTCTTCGTCTCCAGGATCGACAAATTCGTTTCTTGGAAGGATGAAAAACACAGACCTGGTACATCGGCAGGCCAATAAAAATCATTGTACAGACCAAATATACATTCAACTTCCACTATGGTCCTTGACGAAGCCGAATGCACAACGCATCCTTTGGGAAACGACCAACGGCTTATCCTTTTCCCTTTAACCCTTTGTCACTCTCGCATTCATTGAACAAAATCTGCAATGAATGGCTGAGGAACACGTTCGGTGAATGTTTTCAGATGATGTTACGAACAAATGGCGATTTTCTTGTACGAACTACTGAACCCGTGGCAGGCAAACCACGTGCACTTGTATTGTCTGTTATGGTCAGACAAGAGTTTGAAGATCAAGGAGTATGTTACTGTTGAATTTTGCAACAAATGCCATTGTACTCTGTGGAAGTCATTGAAGTGGATAAGAAAATTAAATATTATTTCGCTGCTTTTCCTTGAAGGCTGACGTAATTAGGCACACTACATTTGACGACGTACATAGTGATATCAATAGTAAAATTCTGGAGGGTGTTTGAGATTAACGCTAGGGGATGAATCAATCGGTACCATGCCTGTGAAGCACTCTAAACTTTATACAGAAGAATTAAGGAAAAAATTAAACACGCCACAAAGTTACTCAAAAACCTCCTCGAGTTAGGTGGAGCTCTCATTTAAACGAGCACCGATCGAAGCATTGGTGGTATGCAAACTAGAATAAGACGGTAGGAGCTACGATTTTCATCAGTCTTCCAGATGAAGAGGACTCTAAATTTAAACTGAAGCGGCAGGGTGGAATATAAAACGTACAGGAATGTTAGAAGAAGCTATAAAAAATGTAAACAATAACTACTTTCCCTTTCATCTTCTTCTGCAGTTCTTTCGTTTGCTGTAGGCACTACGACGCAACAGGTAGAACTGCTCTGACCATAGACTTTCGTCAATGTTCTCTCCATTATACGTAAAGAAATGTGGCTCTGAAAATATCAACGGTGAACTGAATAGCATTTTAAATAGGCAGCTGGTTGTTAAACCTTCCACTGGTGCGTTTTCCGCATGATTTGACCCTTCTATTCTTTGTGTTCCCCAAGAAACTGTTGATCTAGGTGTCCCTTCCAAGATTAGTGTTGTGTCAGAGAAAAGTCCACTTCAAACACAAATAGAATACCGAAAATTGTAATTATTACAGATTAAACACTTCGTCATAACAGTGATCCCATCTGGTAAAGTTATGATCGAGAAATACGCATTCGAATCCGTTAGCTCCATGATTGGATATCATCTTAGTAGAAAAGAATCTATAACAAAGGTGTGTTTTAGGAACATGGAATCTATTTCGCTTTTTCAAACTTCCCTCTCATTCTATCCATGTAATGAAGAGCTTCCGAAAAATTGTTTGTCATGAGCAGACTAACTGCGATCACTAATGCAATTCTCGCTGATACGGATTATTTCAGTCCACGGATAGCGCGATTCCCCCTATCACATAAAGCGCGAGAGTTCGATTTAGAGAACAAGTCGAATTTCTGTTGTTATTCTGCTGGAAGTGATGATGCAGCGATTTCAACCCATCATAACACTGAACATCTCGGGTATGAAGGTCGCTCATGTCTGAACCACCCAGCCCAGCAGCTTCTTCGTTGCCCATGTGGCATTATGCAGTGTGAGACCAATAAGTCGCAGGACATTTCCGCCCATTATACTACTGACTGTGTCGAGGACATTCTGTACTAACTTCAATTAACCTTGACTGTAGTGCCAAGTGCAGTGGAAGCTCCGTATGTTCAACCCAGTACGTGAACTACAACTCCGGAAACACCACCTTATCGAGAGAATCCGGTTTCAAGCATGCCATTGAAATATACCAGTGGAACGCGCAGGTGGAGTTGCAGCATTGACATATACCCACTGATGATTCCCAGTGATATTGTATACGCTTTCGCAACGGATCTGCTTTATAAAGGGGTCTCATGCCGGCTAGTTCCGAGGTAACGAGTCGCGTCACCAAGTGGCGGGTAGGAGGT
The DNA here is from genome assembly GCA_018806985.1 of Angiostrongylus vasorum. Taxonomy (NCBI): domain Eukaryota; kingdom Metazoa; phylum Nematoda; class Chromadorea; order Rhabditida; family Metastrongylidae; genus Angiostrongylus; species Angiostrongylus vasorum. The sequence goes on along the minus strand of JADANN010000099.1, from coordinate 941,412 downwards.
AAGTCGTACACTAGAAGCGACGTTTGCTTTCCTGAGAAGTAGGTTTTCGAAAGAGGATAGACACCTTGTTTCTGCTGCCCCGATTTGGCAGATACCTTCTGTGTCTGTGATCACGTATTCATGCATGGGTGCGTGAGTGTGTTCTGGTTTATGCGGATTGTATTTTTTGTATGCTAACAGTCAGTCTGGCTAAAAGGCTGCAATCATGTGGCAGGGAAGTATGTGGGAGGCGGTTAGGAGTCGCCTCCAACAAGTAAGTCCCCCCTGCGTAATCTGGGAAAGGCCAGCAAGCTACCTGTGAGTATATTCTGCTCTCACGTTATGAAATCAAAAAAGCTAAACGTGAGTATGGAATACCAAACAGAGTAAAATAATACAGGCGCGTTCCGCCGACCCCGAAATTGTCGCTGGTAGGGCAGCATTGGGTAGGACGAGTAAGCAGAGACTGCTAAAATATCAAGGCCATTCTAGGCTGCCTAAATTGCATATGACTAGATGACGATCTATACTTACAATGCACGCACGCTTGCATCTAAGCCCTCAATAGAAGACTTCATTATGTAGGCAAGAAGGATAAGGCAAGACGTCATCGAAGTAGCGGAGACGAGAGGATGCTACCCATTCGACGCCGTCTATGACACGGCAGAAGAACCGTTCCTCGGTGTATGCGGCAGTAGAGGAGTCGTGTGTCGGCGTTCTCGTCAAGACGACTTTGGCCTTGGACATCGATTCATCCTAACAACTAATATCCGAGTCGGTAATTTACGGTTTAAGAGATGTGGTTCCATACCAGCTGTAAAATCGTCCTCTATGCATCGACATCACTTCAGTTAGGAAAATGAAGGTGAATTCTTGCATATGAACGAGCGAGTTCAACAACTGTATGAGTTTATCATGACGACGAAGACCGCTCATGGTACTCGCAAGTCCAGTAGCCCAATTCTAAGTGCTGAACGAGACCACATCATAGTAATTCGAAGGTTTTGCAAAACAGATGTCGCTTCTGTCTAAAAAATTCTACGCACGATCAGACACCGCCTCCGTGTGAAATTTCATTTCTCACAGAAGGGAGGAAAAGCCAATAAATTTAGGAAACGAAGTCCCAAAACCACAGTGGACTGGGATTCATTCAGTTCTATAGCCTGCTGTTGGGAAGACGTCGTTCATGACAACACCGGCGAGAAATGTGACGGGCTGAATTAGCGTCTTAACGCTAGAGCTCTGAAAGCTGCAGGTTAGAAATTCACCAAGGGGAGTCTGTCTCCAAAAACACTCGAGCTGATACTCCAGCTGGAATCGGACCATTTACAGGGAACCGCCTCCTCACATCCGAACCAGTGAAACAATGCAGGGAGGCCATGAAAGAGGACCTTAAAGAGAGAAGAAAAAGTTGTTATGGTCGAAGTGGCAGAGGTTGGAAAATGCATTCGAGATGCCTGGTTTAGGTAGGATATAGCCTGAACACCTGAAGAAGATTCATCCAGTCCTCATAAAAGCGATGCTCCAGCTCTTCACATGTTACCAGTAATAATGTGTGGTCCATGTTCAATGAAAAACTAGTAAGACTGTGCTATTGTTCAGGAAGAGTGACCTCCATATCGGCAGTTATAGCCCGATTTGCTTACTGTCTTTCATCTACAAACTTTTCACTCAAGTCATCCTAAACAGGATTGCCTATTAATGGACAAAGGCTCGCCATAGGAGCAAGTAGGGTTTCGAATAGGATTCAGTAGGATGCACCACAAGCACACGCCGACAAGGCTCATTGAAGTATTGCGAGAGGACAAAAGACCGCTCTGTCTCATTTTTACCGATTTAAAGAAGGCTTTTGACTCAGATGGGACAGAAACAGTAACAGAAGCTCTGGACCGGCAGCGTGCAGCTACTCAGTGTACGAGGAATATTTGTGAGCTATATAAAAAATTCACGAGCGAAATTCCACCATTCTACAACGAGATTAACGTCAACGGGAAAATACGAATTGGGCAAGGCGATACTATTTCGCCTAAATTATTCTTCGAGCAAACCGCAGAAAGTCGGACGAACACGAATGGAACAGTATGGGAGTGAAAATCGATGGTCGCCAATTACACCGTCTTAGTTTTGCCGATGACATTGTTCCTATAACATCAAGGATTAGTCAGGCAGAGCAAATGCTCGCCGCCCTTGATAACTCTTCCAGAATGATTAGTATTCAAGTAATCTCACGAAGATGATGTTTATGAGGAACGGATTGGTTTCGTGTTCCACATTCACTCCAAACGATGATAATCTCTCCGAATGTTCCATCTCCGTCTATCTAGGTCACGAAGTCAACATGATGAATGACCTAGCTCCAGGAGTTGAGCAGAAGGAAACCAGCAGCTTGGGGGAGCTTTTAAAAGCATCGAGGACACAGTGAACAGAACAAAGAACGCCCGACTCCGTACCATCCTTTTCGAGTCCACGGTTACACTTTAGTGGCCTGAAGGGTGAACCAATACTGTTTCGTAAATTATGGTATGAGAGATTAAGGCTAGTAAGATTACTGGATTTCAAAACACGTGAGAACTGTATGACAGAAGAAGTCAGAAGAATAAAATCCAAAAGCGCAAGGTTGTGATATTCTGAAATCTTGTGAGGGAAGTTTCTTTCCGGCTGCCCATATGCGCATACGTAATCCGTTGTTAACAGCGTCAAATTCTGTGTTGCAGTCCCAAGAGGTGATCCTACGCAATCCGATCGTTCGTCAAAGTTGGGAGCTGTCCCACGACGATGTGGAACTAACGAAGAAACTGGGTGAGTTTCTTAGGCAGTGAAGTGGGTAGGAGAATGGTGGACTGAAATGACAATCCAGAGTTGATTTCCGAAATGCATTGTCGCGTAACAGATATGCTGTTATATTATTCTTTCTTCTTTCGGTAATAAAATAAAACAACAAATAAGGGATGATTTTCAAGGAAGAATTTAGGGATCCAATTTTAAGAAGGAAAAGTTATACATAATTGTTGTGCTGAATTCCAGGAGAAGGTGCTTTTGGTGAAGTACACGCGGGGAAATTAAAATTGAAGAATGGATCTAAGGTTTCAGTTGCTGTAAAACTTGTATGTAATTCACTCTACTCTTTCCCACTTGTGGACAGCAGGATTCTTCCAAGTGTAATGTCAGTGCTGTCGTAGGCAAAACTGGAAGTTCTAACAAAGGAACAAATCAAAGAAATCATGCATGAAGCGCGCCTTATGAGGAACTTTGATCATCCGAATGTAGTTAAATTCTATGGTGTGGCCGCAGGACAAGAACCTCTTATGGTGATTATGGAGCTGGTAAGTTCACCATTCTGATAGTTGATATTTCAAAGAAACTTCTACAACACTACGCTGTTACCTGACCAGTCCGATTTCGACCCTTCTAAGTGCTTATGCACTGCTCATAGTTGACAGAGAATCCACCACCGTGCGATGGCGTACATTTTGCGACATTTTCATGTTTCACCGGTTTTCATAATTTTTAGGTGAACTGCGGTGCATTGGACTCATACCTTCAAAAAAATGAACAACCTATGGATAAGAAGAATGAAATGTGCTTGCAAGTAAGAAGTACAGATGCGAAGGCATTAAGCTTAGCTTAGTAAACGATGATTTAGGCAGCTTGGGGATTGGAATACTTACATGCCAAGAATGTTCTTCACAGGGATATTGCTGCAAGGAACTGTTTATATGGGGACAATAAGGTAGATTTTTCGCTCTCTTATCACTTCCAAGCGGGATAAATTTACAGGCAACAGTACAGAAATCAGAAGTGTATAACTTTCTCATGAACCATCAGTATATAATATTGCAGGTAAAAAATCTCAGATTTTGGCCTTGCCCGGGAAGGAACTGTGTATCAAATGGATCCCCATAAAAGAGTTCCTATTAGATGGCTTGCTCCGGAAACACTGAAGATGGCTATCTACACTCAGAAGACCGACGTGTTCAGCTACGGTAAACTATGAACCATTGTGCTTAATTTGCGTAAGGCTGATATGTTATTTGTATTTTCAGGTATTATGTGCTGGGAGATATACAATAATGGCATAGAACCATACCCAGGAATGAGCGTCGCAGAAGTCCATCAAAGTGTAAGAACTTGTTGAATTCCTTAATTTAGGATTATGCACGGCGGGCATTTAAATGACATTTTTTTCATATTTTGCGCTTAAGCTGATGCTGCGAGTGCAACAATAAAGTTCAAGTTCAATCTTACAATAAAAATGAAGCTCTCGGCGTTGATTAATCTCTGGGGGGATGCTCCATTCATTCGACTTTATTAAGAATCGTTTGGAGATGATTAAATGCATATCTGGCCTTTATAACGACTCGCGGTGGCCTACCGATGCATAGAGCCAGTGCTGCTATCCTCCCAGACAAGTCTGGTACCAATTTCCCGAGCCTGGAGGGATGGAATGTTGGTGATCCTTGGGCGCGGAGATCGATCCCATGTGTGTTGCAAGGCGCCTCCGATCACTGTGCTAGAGGCTGAACAATCTTACAACACGTTTTCAAATTTTTTAGCCTTTTCTGATATTTAACGTTTTTTTGAATTCAGCGTTTCTAAACCTAAATGGGTAACATGTGATATTTATGGAACATAAATATGAAGAAGAATATCTCTGAGGCAATATGATACTTGATACTTAAATGGCCCGTCCTCACTGGTCGTGCCGCTCCAGCACAATCTTAATCTTTTGGAGTTTTGCTGGTTTAGCCATTGTGGCTCCCTGGTGTTCCAAGGTCAGCCTGGCTAAAGTCTGCCCAGGTCTTCACCACCACAGGGCAATTGCAGCCCTTATAGATCAGAGCGAGATTTGCCACCATAAGACTTTGATAGCAGGACGGTGGTGGATCCTGGTATTGGTTTACTCTTAGCTAGGCTTCCTGATGGAAACGCCTGACTCCTCGGCTTGGGAGACCCTGCCAAGGGATGAATCCCCCCTCTGTACATCGCAATATGACACCCAGGAACACTTCCCAGCCACGATGAGAAAGTAAACCGTTTGGGAGGGAGGAAATATGGGATTGTCATAAAACCAATAAACCTGTCACCTTTCTCATCTGTAGTACCGTTGATGGTCGAGTGACTCGAGCGGGCGTCAGTCAATCTTCCATTTTTCCCTGTCGCGTGCAAGAGTAGCCCAGTGGGTTCTGCTCGCTCTAGGGACTCGTCGAGCATCATATCTTTCTTCTATGCTTTTATGAAGAACTCTGACCACCGAGTCGGTGGTCTTCCTGCAGCACGTTTGACATCCCGCGGAATCCAATCACTAACGGCTCTTGTCCATCGGTTGTCATTCACACGCATTACGTGTCCGTCCCACCTTATCTTCGACTGTTTGGCGTACAGAACGGCATCTTTGATTTTTGATCGCTCGACGCAGGTCGGAGCTTCGGATCCCTTCCTTACTTGTGTGGACACGGGATACTCCTAGCATCGTCCTTTCGACTGCGCGTTCAATAACGCTGAGTGACCTGTCATCCTGCTTACGCAACGACCAAGTTTCTGACGCATACGCTAGGGCAGGAAGTACCGTTGAGTCGAAAAGGTGGGCAAGGAGTCGCGTGTTCTTTGTCCTCTTCACTACATCCTCGATGCTCTTGAAAACTCCCAAAGCCGCTCGTTTCCTTCTGCTCAGCTATGCAGCTATGTCGTTCATCATATTGATTTCCAGACCTAGATAGACATAACTGGAGCATTCGGAGATATTCGTTCCGTTGAGTGTGAATGGGGCATACGAAACCAATCCGTTCCTCATGAACATCGTTTTTTGTGAGATTTATTCGAAGACCAATCTTTTCACAGGCTTTATCAAAGTCGGCAAGCATACGTTCCGCTTGCCTAATGTTTGGCGTTACAAGGACGATGTGATCAGCAAAGCGAAGATGATGTAACTGTGGACCATCGATTTTCATTCCCATATTATCCTATTCCAATGTTCGCGTGAGCTTCTGGAGGGTAGCGGTAAATAATTTAGGCGAGATGGTATCGCCTTGCCTAACTCCTCTTTTGTTGTCAACGTTAATATCGTTGTAGAATGGTGATATCTTGGCTGTGAATTTTTTGTACAGCTCACGAAGAATCTTTATGTACTGAGTAGGGACTCCTTGACTATCAAGGGCTTCTATGGCTGCTTCTATCTCAATTGAATCAAAGGCCTTCTGTAAATCGATGAATGTGAGACAGAGCGGCCTTTTGTACTCTCGGGTACATCAATGAGTCTGTTATCGTGTGGATGTGGTCCATCGTACGAAATCCTTTCCGAAACCCTGCTTGCTCACATGGCTGTCCTTCGTCCAGTGTTCTTTCAATACTGTTTAGGATGACTCGAGTGAAAAGTTTGTGGACGACAGACAGTAAGCAGATTGGGCAATTGTTGCCGATATAGTGTAGGTCACCCTTGTTGAACAATAACACGGTTTTGCTGGTCTTCCCCTGGGTAAGGGACCTTGCATTCGGACAGCTAATGTGTGAAGAGCCGAGCCAGTGTTTTTACGAGGGACTGGCGGAATGTTCTTCAGGTGTTCTGATCTTATCCTGCCCGGACCTGGTGCTGTTCGATTTTTCACCGACGAAATGGCATGTCGGATTTCGGAAGGGAGAACCGGTGGTACAACATATCCATCCTCCTTTCTTTCATATGACGGAAGGTGGACGTGGCTATCGAAGAAATCTGAGTAGTATTCGTGAATGATTTTCTGCATGCCTTTTTGGACGGTGTAACTGTTCCATTTGGGCGTCGGAGTGCAATCATCTTGGTCCTGTAATTGGCGAAGCTTCGGTGGGCTTTGCAAATACTTTTTCCCAGCCTGTGCACCTTAGACCATTTCTGCTGTTCTTCTGTCCTTGAGATCTTCTTTTATCGCTTGTCTGCATTGTTTTGCAAGTTCGGACGTTACTTCGCCGTTGCCTGCAGGTCGTGCGATTCCACGCTGGCGTATCAGCTCGAATGTTTCTGGAGGCAGACGTCTCTTGGTGGCTTCCGAACGCTCAGCTTTCATAGCGCTAATGTGAAGGTGTTGAATGAGCCGATCGTATTCTTCGTCGATGTTATCGATAACGGCATTCCAGCGTTGACGGTGGGGCATCTGGAATTGCGAGTTACCATGGATGGTCTTGGTCGCCGTGATAAACTCAGATAGCCGCTCACCCTGTTCGTTCTATTCTAATCCGTGGATCCAATGTGACGTTCTTCAGACGTTCTTGTTGGTCCAGTCTTCGCGTTGAAATCTCCAATGATGACCTTGAAGAATGTATGGTCTTCTCTGTAGAACTTCTCTAAGTCTATATAGAACGCTTCGACTTCTTCTTCGTCATAGTTTGATGTCGGCGCGTAAACGACGAAGATTGTCAAAGACGGAATCGATCCACATCTTTTTAATCGTAAACGTCCGATTCGGGTTGTAAGTTGTTCGAATGAATCGATGTTCATGGACAAACTCGTGTTGACGAGAACGCCGATGCCGCCAACTCTTCTGATGTCGCATGTTCCGAGGAACAGTTCTTCTTCCGGTGTCATAGACGGCGTTGAATGAGTGGCGTCGTCTCGTCTCGGCCAGGCCGATGACGTCGTACCTTATTCTTCTTACTTGCATGAGCAAGTCTTTTGTTGAGAACTCGGATGCAAGTGTACGTGCATTGTAGGTACAGATCGTCGCCATAGTTGTTTTGAAATCCAGGCAGCTTCCATTGGCCCTTAGATTTTAGCAGCCTCTTCGTACTCGTCCTACTCAACGCTGCGAAATTGGGACCTCTTTCGAGGTCAGGGGAATGAGGCCCGTTTCTTTTTTTTACTGTGTTTAGCATTTTTGATACCAACGTATAGCTTGCTGGGCTCTGAACGTGGGGGCTGGGTATACTCACGGGTAGCTTGCCAGGCTCTCCCAGAGTGGACATGGAGCTTTTTGTTGGAGGTGACTTCTAACCGCATCCCATATACTTCCCTGTCACTTGATTGCAGGCTTTTGGTCGAATTGACTCGTAGAATACAATCCGCATAAGCGAGAACGCACCCACACACGCATACATGAATACGCCTAGCAAATACAGAAAGTATGTGCGAAATCGGCTCAGCAGAAACAGGGAGTCCATCCCCTGGATCCACCTGCGTCTCAGCGAAGCAAAGGTCGCTTTTGCTCCGCGATTAATCCCCTATCCGCCACCTGGGGACGCGCCACGTAGCATTGCGACTAACCAGCTCAAGATCCCTCATATGAGGGGAGGTGCGCGGTGATGACCCAATAAACACAGATGATTAATAGTGATGCACAATTGCGTACTGCACTGATGTTAGGAAGAAAGACTTTTGCGTTCCATTAGGTTTTTGGTTCGTCTTCTACACAGGTCAGTGGTTACCATTTACCCACTCTTGGTCGATGTAACACAGAAGCACATCATTCAGACATTACTTTCTAAATGGCATTCTTTAGATTTGTCAACCTTGTACTTTACATTGCAGGTCAAGGAAGGGTATCGCATGGAACTGTCGCCGAATATCCATCCTGATATTCAAATATACATCAAGGTTTCATTTTTGCTCCAATATCTTTTATTGCTAACTGGAAAAACAAATGAAGTTACTATCTGTAAGAGAAATTTCGATGCCGAAGACCAGGAATCGTTTGAAAAGCTTCATGTCATCATTCTCTCTAAAGAGCACTTCTACTCGTCGTCGAAAAATCCATAGTACATGCCTATGTGGTTCTGGTAGCAAACAGCGCTGAATTCTCATTTTCAGGATACTTCAATATATTTTTTTCCCTTGTGTTTTTTCTACTTAGTAAAACCACTACTGTGTGACACAGCTGTCTTGTTACAGGTTCGCTGTTGGTCAGAAAATCCGAACGATCGTTACACAATGGCCGACCTGGCAAAGCACTTACAAAGAACGTTACAAATCCCAAGGCCAAAGTTTGTGGAGAATCCACACAACCGCATTTGATCTCGAAATAAAGGCGTACATATTTACTATACTAATCTGTTAAATATTCGTTGTAAGAGAAGAATTACAGTAACGTGAAACATGTCCTAAGTGTTTGTTGATCGTTGAGTTCGGTCAAAAAGAATAGTCGATTTTGAGCAGCGTTTCTGTCCATAAAGTCATAAAGTCTGCAAACAACCGAGCAGTCAGGGCAACCATCTTAAGATGCAGATTCGCTTTGGGGAATGCTCGAGAGCCCGTTGGTTCAATCACTGCTTCTCGTCGGTTTTTTGCATAGGATCTTTTTTGACAGTCGCACAACACCGAAGACCGACTTTTGATTTGTCAGTACTCTGTCTTTTGCAATCTTTCGAGCTGTTTTTAAATGATATGCTTCGGTTATCGCCTTCAAACGGTCGTCATCTCTTGCTGATGAGTGCTCACGACATTCTTCGTCATCAACGCTCGTATCTCCTAGAAGAAATTCTGCAATCAAACGAGAAATGTGATCTTAGAAGCGGTTCTCTGTCTTCATGATTTAATGCCATTTAGAGTTGTTTCGTTGCTGCACGTTAGAGTTTGAACTCATGAAGAAAAACGACGTGGATCTAATGCTTTGAGAGTAAGTGTTACATAGATGGCCAACGAATACGTTTTTTCGGCCATTGTTGCTGCTCTTATCTCTTTAAAAACTTTTATCGGTCGAGTTTTTGGAGTACTTTTCACGTTCGGACGCCACTGCACGGTTGGTTGTGGCTCGTGTGATACCCCGTTGGCGTGCCAACTCGACTGCTTCTAGAGAAAGGCGTCTGTTGCTAACTTTCGAACTCCTAGCTTTATGTGCACTAACGTGAAGATATTGAATTAGCTTATTTTCCCACGACCGACTTCCTATTAACCTCGGCATTGATCAAATAGTTCTCGATATTCTTGTTGAGCAAAACGAGGTGTTACTTCATTCTTTATTCCGTTACAGCTGACGTTTCGGCGGATTTCGCCTTCTTCAGAGCATGGAAGGGTATATTGATAGGCAATTTACTAAGTCAAACGCTCCCGATAACACATACAGAAAGATGAAAATCTAAATCGCAACCACGCGATCAACAGCTTCTCGAAAAAACCCACCATTTACTACGTGCCTTCCACTGAGGAAGAACAGCTGATCAGAATCGCATATGGTCGATAAACGCACCACCCCACATCAAAAGTCGATGCGAAGGTACGGGGCCAGATCAGGTGTGATCTCCCGGGCATTCCTCCCTACTATTCATTGTAGGGTTACTGCTATTTATCCAAAAAGCCTCTTGAAGTTTGCGCGTTGGTGTTTTGGCATCCTGTGCGAGGATAGTGACTATAATATCAAAATCGTCTCACTATGTTTTTTGTATCCTATAGGTGCCCAGTGGCGTGCTTTGTTTTGATTTTCGTTTGCCATCTAGGTGTTCTTTTATGCACATACTTAAAGGTCTTCCCGTCTCGCCACTATATTCGTCTCCGCAGGTACTATAAGAGATCAGGTATATCGTACCTGAACTCATGCAGTCACCATCCTTGCCAAAAGGGCAAATTACGCAATTTTGTTTTCACATAGACGGTCATATAGTCGGTTACGAACTAATTGACGACGAAGGGAATCGGATGGTATTTCAACCATCGCTACCGATTCTTCTAGACCTGCCTTTCTTAAGCATCGCATCATCGCTACAATTATTTCATCACTAATGAACATTTTGGAGGAACAGCGATGCCGGCCAGGAAAAAGCCTTAGATTTACTACGCTCTAATTCCCAAGACCGACACTCTGTTCACCTCTACATTGATCAGTGGTGTTTTTTTTTCCATCATAAGCACATTTTAGGCCGTTACTACACTATTTATCCTCAAAAGCTGACGTTTTGGCGTTTCACTTTCTTAAGAACCTGGAAAGGTCAAGTTAACACCAGTCCAGCCTACCAAATGCCTCAGTTATCTCAACAGAAAGCCCCGATACCCGGATTTCAATGGCATTGGAAACAAAACAGTTTCTTCACACACTCAGTACTTACCATGAGTCTTCCACTGAGTATTCCACGTGTTGACCAACCGTACAGGATTTACATGGCTGGGTAATGCGCCTTTTGATGACGAAGCTTTCGCCGGATTCTTGCAATTTATCAAGAATGCTTCACACTGAGAAGTTTTAGGTTTCTCACGAGGATGGTTACTTCTAATTCAAAATCTTCCTCGCTATGTCTGTGTCCTGTGCACTTCTAGTGGTATCTTTCTTAACATTATGTTTACCGTCTAGACGTTCCTTTATACGGATACAGAGTAGTGTATCTCTTTCGCTAGTATGTTCGTCCCCTGATGGTTTTTCAAGAAATCAGGTACGCCTTGCCTGAATTCATGAAATCACCGTCTCTGTCATTGGTCCAAAGTGTGCAATTTTGCATTGTGCATAGACGGTCATGCAGACGGTTACGAACTAACTGAAGTCCTAGAGTGCCAGGTGATATTTCAATCACTGTTACGGATTTCTCTAAGGTGGACCTTTTTAAGCAGTGTGTTATTGCTGTTCTTATTCTGTTTGAAATAAAAGGCAGGATAGACGGGACGTTACTCTCGCTAGACACATCGTTTGGAGGCGTAGTTCTTCCTCTAGACCCACCCCGTAAAGAAACCGTTTAGAACCTAATGACTATTTGCCGCGCCAGCTTCGGGGGATTCCCTCTTCTGCACTCTTTCTGTGCAAATTTGTGGCTCTTTGAAAGATGTTTCTCACAAACGTCCTTTATGTGTGCGAAGGGTGAGGGTTTCATGGCATAGAGATTTGGGTCTTCGTGGCATAGAGATTTGGGTCTTCGTGCTTGTTCTACCCAATACAGACATATCAGAGGCAATGGCAGGATCAAGGGAACAAGGATCATTTATTTTTAGTGTGCTTGACTATTGATTCCCATGAACAAAGTGCCGAACTTTTGTGCCGGCGCCCAGTATGTTTATTATATATATTTATGGGTAGCTGGTCGGTTTTTTCAAGAGAAGACACCTCCATAGCCAACTCACTATGAGCTCTTAGCAGAATTAGCTTGTAGAATACAATCTACGTTCTGCACATGTGTAGAACACAATCTGTAAGAGGTAGACAGCAGTACTGATGCCGGGCATCAAAGGCGTGGTACTGGTTCAATCACGCTCCGGGCTCACTAAGTTTTTCATCCTTCCGGAGTTGGGAAATCGGTACTGAAGTTCGGGAAAAAATCATTCTCTGCAATCCAATTCCGGACGCTCTCGCCCGGTTATCACAGAACTTCAGTGCAAATCGACTCGTCCAGCATTCTATGACACGCAAGATGAAATAGAAATCCTCAAGCAGCTGCCCAACCCACACGTAAAAGTTGAAAGACCTTCGTGGAAGATAGATGCGGGGAAATGAATCGAATGTGAGAAGTGCTCCCTCATAGTAGATATGAAGACTGGTCGTATAAAATAAAATAAAATAACCTAGCAGCGCATGCATGAACATGCTCATGTAACTAAACAAGGTATACCTCATCCAGGGGCAGAAGAAACGTGGAGTCCGTGCTCCGAATCTCTCAGCATCTCAAGAGAACTGATACACAAGGCGGAAGCAAACAACCTCTCAGCTAACAATAGGAAGAAATCTATGTGAACGAGATGCATGAACTTCCAGTGGTTTCCTTTCTGAAGGAGTTATGGGTGTTGAAAGCAAATTCCTGGATGAAAAAAGATTGAAATGGAACTTTCCCGTTATCACTTCAATATCCCTTCACTGAGGGTTCTGGCTTAGTTACTCGAAGCTGATAGCGTAATACGAACAAGAATTTCCTGACGGTGTATGCATAGACTAATTATTTTCTGAGTGCCTTCAATTTTCTTTCTGCCTGTATTGTTGTAGGTCTTTCGGCGAGAATTTTTTGCCGCTTTGAACTAAAAGTGTTTGAATTAAAGAAATCGAAAAGGCAGTGTTGATGTGCCTTTCCTACCCATCTTATCCATTGTCCATATGTTCTATAAATTTCTTCTATGCACAGATAGATCTTTCGAAAACACACTGTGGGATCTCTACCAGAATCATCTGACTAATCATCCATGCATAGCGTCTACAATCTATTGGCTTCTCTTTGACATATAAAACATGCCCTTGGCATTTTGCTTACGATCTTTGTTCACACACAAAGCCTGCATTCTATCGCTTTCGAGAATTCTTGATGTACCAAGTGAAACGTGGCTTAGGAATGAAGAACAATGAGGATCGTGTAGCTTATTTAGGTGTTTTATGACAAACTTAAGGGCTTTTCGTTTATGCCTATATATATATATATATATATATATATATATATATGTATAGAAAACTCAAATATGTATACGAATATATACACATATATATGTACATACATATGTACATATACATTCACATGTATGTACATATATGTATGCATATGCATAAATATAAATATATATACATGTGGAGATTATCTATCTCTAAATAAACAGATACCCTAACAGAGTTGCGATTGATGATTGCGATCAGCGGGCGGTCTGATATCATTTCTTCTTTCGGTGATAAGTAGTATAGAGCAATCTAGGAGATGTATCGACCGGTCATAATTGTGCTCTTCGCATCGTTTCTCCCATTTCTCGTCGCTTATACAGTCCCTCCAACTAGGATCCTGAGTGTCTCTGCTGTGAGTCTGAAGTTTTTTTTCATTTATTGTGAACAAGGGATATAACTAAAATACGTGCTATGAGTAGCAAATTTATTCAAACGGAAAACAAGTTATGAACACCGTATTTGTTTTGAAGAGATGGCAGTTATAATTTTTTTCTTTGATGTGACCACTTAAATACTGAGATCCCGGGTTCAGCTGTAGAGTCCTGGGCATCCCTTGCATTAACTTCTTTGTGTTGTAGTTGTCATCCATTGTCAGTTGTCTAGGTGGTCGGACTTGCTTGTGAACTGATTAGTGATCCTGAAGTTGATGTATTTTTTGTATGGTCTTATGAACTGATCTCGTTGAGCTAATACGAGGTTGGTGTGAGTTTTTCGTTGTCGTTGTTGTTGTTGTTGTTGTTGTTGTTGTTGTTGTTGTTGTTGTTGTTGTTGTTGTTGTTGTTGTTGTTGTTGTTGTTGTTGTTGTTGTTGTTGTTGTTGTTGTTGTTGTTGTTGTTGTTGTTGTTGTTGTTGTTGTTGTTGTTGTTGTTGTTGTTGTTGTTGTTGTTGTTGTTGTTGTTGTTGTTGTTGTTGTTGTTGTTGTTGTTGTTGTTGTTGTTGTTGTTGTTGTTGTTGTTGTTGTTGTTGTTGTTGTTGTTGTTGTTGTTGTTGTTGTTGTTGTTGTTGTTGTTGTTGTTGTTGTTGTTGTTGTTGTTGTTGTTGTTGTTGTTGTTGTTGTTGTTGTTGTTGTTGTTGTTGTTGTTGTTGTTGTTGTTGTTGTTGTTGTTGTTGTTGTTGTTGTTGTTGTTGTTGTTGTTGTTGTTGTTGTTGTTGTTGTTGTTGTTGTTGTTGTTGTTGTTGTTGTTGTTGTTGTTGTTGTTGTTGTTGTTGTTGTTGTTGTTGTTGTTGTTGTTGTTGTTGTTGTTGTTGTTGTTGTTGTTGTTGTTGTTGTTGTTGTTGTTGTTGTTGTTGTTGTTGTTGTTGTTGTTGTTGTTGTTGTTGTTGTTGTTGTTGTTGTTGTTGTTGTTGTTGTTGTTGTTGTTGTTGTTGTTGTTGTTGTTGTTGTTGTTGTTGTTGTTGTTGTTGTTGTTGTTGTTGTTGTTGTTGTTGTTGTTGTTGTTGTTGTTGTTGTTGTTGTTGTTGTTGTTGTTGTTGTTGTTGTTGTTGTTGTTGTTGTTGTTGTTGTTGTTGTTGTTGTTGTTGTTGTTGTTGTTGTTGTTGTTGTTGTTGTTGTTGTTGTTGTTGTTGTTGTTGTTGTTGTTGTTGTTGTTGTTGTTGTTGTTGTTGTTGTTGTTGTTGTTGTTGTTGTTGTTGTTGTTGTTGTTGTTGTTGTTGTTGTTGTTGTTGTTGTTGTTGTTGTTGTTGTTGTTGTTGTTGTTGTTGTTGTTGTTGTTGTTGTTGTTGTTGTTGTTGTTGTTGTTGTTGTTGTTGTTGTTGTTGTTGTTGTTGTTGTTGTTGTTGTTGTTGTTGTTGTTGTTGTTGTTGTTGTTGTTGTTGTTGTTGTTGTTGTTGTTGTTGTTGTTGTTGTTGTTGTTGTTGTTGTTGTTGTTGTTGTTGTTGTTGTTGTTGTTGTTGTTGTTGTTGTTGTTGTTGTTGTTGTTGTTGTTGTTGTTGTTGTTGTTGTTGTTGTTGTTGTTGTTGTTGTTGTTGTTGTTGTTGTTGTTGTTGTTGTTGTTGTTGTTGTTGTTGTTGTTGTTGTTGTTGTTGTTGTTGTTGTTGTTGTTGTTGTTGTTGTTGTTGTTGTTGTTGTTGTTGTTGTTGTTGTTGTTGTTGTTGTTGTTGTTGTTGTTGTTGTTGTTGTTGTTGTTGTTGTTGTTGTTGTTGTTGTTGTTGTTGTTGTTGTTGTTGTTGTTGTTGTTGTTGTTGTTGTTGTTGTTGTTGTTGTTGTTGTTGTTGTTGTTGTTGTTGTTGTTGTTGTTGTTGTTGTTGTTGTTGTTGTTGTTGTTGTTGTTGTTGTTGTTGTTGTTGTTGTTGTTGTTGTTGTTGTTGTTGTTGTTGTTGTTGTTGTTGTTGTTGTTGTTGTTGTTGTTGTTGTTGTTGTTGTTGTTGTTGTTGTTGTTGTTGTTGTTGTTGTTGTTGTTGTTGTTGTTGTTGTTGTTGTTGTTGTTGTTGTTGTTGTTGTTGTTGTTGTTGTTGTTGTTGTTGTTGTTGTTGTTGTTGTTGTTGTTGTTGTTGTTGTTGTTGTTGTTGTTGTTGTTGTTGTTGTTGTTGTTGTTGTTGTTGTTGTTGTTGTTGTTGTTGTTGTTGTTGTTGTTGTTGTTGTTGTTGTTGTTGTTGTTGTTGTTGTTGTTGTTGTTGTTGTTGTTGTTGTTGTTGTTGTTGTTGTTGTTGTTGTTGTTGTTGTTGTTGTTGTTGTTGTTGTTGTTGTTGTTGTTGTTGTTGTTGTTGTTGTTGTTGTTGTTGTTGTTGTTGTTGTTGTTGTTGTTGTTGTTGTTGTTGTTGTTGTTGTTGTTGTTGTTGTTGTTGTTGTTGTTGTTGTTGTTGTTGTTGTTGTTGTTGTTGTTGTTGTTGTTGTTGTTGTTGTTGTTGTTGTTGTTGTTGTTGTTGTTGTTGTTGTTGTTGTTGTTGTTGTTGTTGTTGTTGTTGTTGTTGTTGTTGTTGTTGTTGTTGTTGTTGTTGTTGTTGTTGTTGTTGTTGTTGTTGTTGTTGTTGTTGTTGTTGTTGTTGTTGTTGTTGTTGTTGTTGTTGTTGTTGTTGTCGTTGTTGTTGTTGTTGTTGTTGTTGTTGTTGTTGTTGTTGTTGTTGTTGTTGTTGTTGTTGTTGTTGTTGTTGTTGTTGTTGTTGTTGTTGTTGTTGTTGTTGTTGTTGTTGTTGTTGTTGTTGTTGTTGTTGTCGTTGTTGTTGTTGTTGTCGTTGTTGTTGTTGTTGTTGTTGTTGTTGTTGTTGTTGTTGTTGTTGTTGTTGTTGTTGTTGTTGTTGTCGTTGTTGTTGTTGTTGTCGTTGTTGTCGTTGTCGCTGTTGTTAGAGATGTTCGTCGATGGCTGACATTTCGGCGATTATGCCTTCCTCAGAGCAGTGCTGTCACGGGAGAGACTGGGATCTGGAAGTTGATTACAGCTAACAATTCACGCGGAATAAACCAATGCAGCGAAAAATTTTTGAAGTTATGCTTCGAGGTCATTCTGATTCTGTCGAGATGCACTGTTTCTGTGCACCGTCTTCTCTGCTCAAAATATATGACTGGCCTATCGAAGGTCATGCAGCTGGGTCAGGAAAAGGAGATATACTTCGGTGCATGTTTGGATGACCACCTTCACGACAACAAAAAAAGCGTACAGACCTCTCCACGATTTCCACTTGATAAGCAATTCGCTGGGTTATTGCCAGAACGTCAGCGATTATTGGCATTCTTAGCGATTGCTTGCAAATGTAAATGTCGAATTCCTCAACGTTTGATACCTAGCTGGAGAATGAACTCTACACTACATCGCAATTCTGCACCAAGAAACACCTCTAACCGTAACGATATGCTAAAGGATTATAAGCGGAAACGAAATACTGTTCGAAAATCTGGACTATCTATGAAAACTGAATCACTGTTGAGTAATTCGTCTTTCTTCAGATCTCATAGTTCTGTTGCGTTGTGCATTGTGCGCGACTTTTTAATCCCTCCGAATTATAAGCTAATAGTTCTACTCCAAAGCGCAAAATTTTAAAAATATCACGTCAAATAATTGAGCACTAAGCATGTGGAAATAGCAGCCATTGTAAGAATTTGCTCTCTGTGGATCCACTATCATGAAGAAGAAGAAAGACAGGGACATGTGGTAGTACACAAACTACTGCGGGGTCGACAATGTCTTTGACGCCAATTTATCTTTTTGTACAGAATCAGATCCCCGTACACGTGTGAAGACTCCCTTCATGCAAAGAAGGAGGTAGAAAATCATTCGTCGTGTGGGGAGCAAAATTTCTTATACCACGTTTCTTCAGTAGTGGCCTAGCAAAGGTTACGAGATACGAGTAAAAGAAAGCCCTTCGAACAGATGCCGAATACGTTCTTCCTAATTAAAGGAGAGGATTCAAATGTTTATGACGCAAAAGTAAAAACTTCTAAGGGAGAGGAAATACTTGCGACTCGATCCTGCTGCAACGCACATCGAGTGAATAGTTAGCAACACAGCTTCCGCAACATTTCTCGCATAGGAATTTTGCCGAGATGTTCAAGACGAGATGGTCGGTAGGCATGTGACCTGGCGAATATGGCTGAAGTGATAGACTCTCGTAGTTCGGTTCGTTCAACTTTTCACCTTGGCAAGTGCGATTTGTTGCCAATTCCTATGGCATCTAATTTCAAAAAGTTCTGTTCAGATATCTTTAGATGCTACGAAACAGTTGACGGCTTTACAACGAGTCTTTTTCTTTGAAACTCTCAAACCCTTGCGCGCATATTTATTTGCGTGGAAACCTTCAGTTCACCGTTGTGAAAAAGCAGGAGGACATTCACTACCTCCTTCATCTTGATGGTAGGATTCGTGACGATGAAATTGTTATAACAGGCATTGTACTGTGCTTTCGTTAGCATTTCGTTCGTCCTGTATGGTTTAAACGTTTCGGCCCATTTGCACTGAGTTGAATTCGTTGTAGATCCACTGCCCGTCCGTTCTGACGATGTGGGTGTTATAGTGGCATCGTGGCGAACTGAGTTGAGTGGAATTTCACTCGAGTGAAGTAACCTCGAATGATGAAAATCACCTGCAGTGTTACAGCTTTTTCAACGATCACTCAATGTTCCAGTTAAAAGAATACGAGCACTAGAGAGTTGAATGGGAACAAGTTGATTGGGACTACAAACGCAGACGGGACGTTTTGCCGAAGCCACTGTCATATTTTCGAGCAATATCGCAGAGAGAGATATAGCGTTTTAACAGTTTAGTGAAGCAGGGAAAAATATGGGCTACAGAATCATGGAGCACAGAGAAGATCACATGTACACATAGGTAGGGTATTCAGAGAATACGGATAGTGACTTGAGTGAGTAGAAGACAGCAAGCAATGTGGGCTTCTTTCGGACTTCTCACATCGACCAGTGACTATGCAGTGTTGACTTAAATGCACAATAGAAGTAAAGGGAGATAAAAAAGTAGAACTTCAAAAAATTGTCAACTTGGTTATAACACTATCCTTTGTAGGGAGACTTGTTTGGCCTGTTTCCGCGAATCGTTTGAACCAATGCTCAATACTTCCTTGGTTGTTAAGCTAACACGAAGTAAATAAATAGATTTATTCGGCCGACGTTTCGACGTCTTCGTCTTCCTCAGAGTTGATGATCGGAGTTGATGGTCCACGGTTGTTCTTCTCGATGTGGCGTCTTCGTCGTCGTACCAAGAGGGATCTTCATTAGGCTAACACATTATTGTTATCGTAAAGACGATTTAATCGCATTGTCCAATATTCCTCACTCGAGCGGTATTCGTCAGAAGAAAATCCAATGCTCAACTTTCAACCTTACCATTCTCTCACATTCCCATTTCCACTTGGGAA
Source organism: Angiostrongylus vasorum (assembly GCA_018806985.1). Lineage (NCBI taxonomy): Eukaryota > Metazoa > Nematoda > Chromadorea > Rhabditida > Metastrongylidae > Angiostrongylus > Angiostrongylus vasorum. The sequence goes on along the minus strand of JADANN010000099.1, from coordinate 922,342 downwards.
TCATATATTCCTTTTATGGATACGACGGCACTAAGCAGAGCACCAGCCATACGTTGAGCACAACTATTCTCGACATAAAAATAAAAAAAAGGGTAACGAAGCATTTTTTTGCTCATTAAGGAAAAAAATCTCCCAAAAAGTTTACCGCCTCATCGTGGCTGAGAGGATTTATCTACCGGGCAGTCTCCGAAGCTGAGAAGCAGTCCGGCGCTTCCATCGGGAAGTCTAGCTAAGAGTAAACCAATGCCAGGATCTACCACCGTCCTCGTATCAAATTCGCTTGGTGGCAAATCCCCCCTCTGATCCGCAAGGGCTGCGACTGCCTGTCGTGGTGACGACCTAGGGCAGACTTTTGGCCAAGCTGTCGTCGGGATTCCAGGGAACCACAATGGCTTAACCAGCAAATCTCCAAAAATGGTGATCATGCTGGGGCGCCGTTCAAGTATCAAGTATCAAGTGAATGCACTTAAAATATCCCATACCTTCCGAACAGCGGAGGGTATTTTTATGAGATCCCAGGACAGTTTAGTTCATAACATTTCTGCTTCGCTGTAGTTCATTAATTCGCTTCATTCCAGGTCGATGCCATTATTCGCCAGTGCTTCCAAACCGTTTGCAAGGACTGGATGTCTGAATGTCACTGGTACTGCGATGTTGTCAAAGATCAGGTTCGTGGAATTCTTACTTGGCGCGTCTACTGAGCGCTGTCCTAATATCGTTAATTCTTTGGTGACTAGATACACAAGGATTTAATAGACTTGAAAAGTGGATTTCGGTGCACCGCTCTCAAAATGCGCACATATTTCCGAAAATGCCTCTATTCCATTTTTTTTGAACTTAAAATTAACAGCCAACGTGACATATTTTAAAGGTCTCGCTGTAGACACGGTAGCCGCGAACACCGACGCTGAATTCGACGAAACATCGTGTTTTGTTCAATTTTCAGATGTTCGAAAGTGAAAAGAAGGGCAAATCGTTCGTTTTAACTTGTATTTTATGCTATTCCTTATTCATGGTAGGGTAAAAAGCTGAAAGCATTCTGAAACCCTGCCATGAGAAAAAGCTCTCGGCATTGGTCAATCGCTAAGGGATGCGCCATGCAATCGACTTCATTACCTATCGTTGGAGGTGATTGAATGCATATCTGGCCTTTACAGGGACTTGCGGTGGGCTACCGATGTATTGAGCCAGTGCTGCTTTCCACCCAGACAGGTCTGGTACCAGTTGCCGAGCCCAGAGGGATGGAGGGCTTAGTGGGCCATGGGAGCGGGGGATCGATTCCACGTGTTTATTGCAGGGCGTCTCCGATGACTGCACCAGTCGCGTCCTTAGCTGTGCCATGGCAGGGGTGCGATGTGATATACACCACAAGGATGCTGAGATGTGCGCGAAACTCGATAGCATCTATAGAGTAAAAACATGGTTGAGGCAAAGACAAGTCAAGGGCCTCAGCTGGTGTATTGGAAAGCATGTGAACGCTCCGTACGCGAAATAGTCCACCTGAGGCTCATAGTTTTTGCTGGTGTCCTAGCGTAGTTGTGGTTGCACTTCACGAATCATGTACACCAGAATCCTAGAAGTTTATACTAGAATGTGAAACAAATTTGTGATTTATTAGAAAATTTTATAAGGTTTTTTTATTTAATGAGTTTGCGACGTTATAGACTTAGCTTTAGTGTATTTGCCGTGGGGTAGAGCGGATGCATAAATTGTGCCCAATGCATTTCCTTCTCATTGATCTCCTTTTCGTCAGGGAGCTTCTGTGGCGGACTTTTTTTTAATTGATAACCAATCCTACGCAGGAGTTGTGTCATACGAGAGAAGCTGCATTCTACACTTGACAATCTGAAAAAAAGCCCTTTGTCGCAAGAGTTTGTTTGAGTACGAAAAGAGATTGTTGTTGGTGAATAAAGTATGAATAGGTTATCTATCACAGAGACTCTTGCGGATAAGCAGTGAAGCTTATTCATTGGAAGCAGCTGCGAACTGCCTTCCAGTACATGATATGGAAGTCTCTTTTTTTCCATTCTCCGCAGTATCGACGTACGATGCAAACATAGGTCCATTCGTCTGTAACGGAGAAATGGAACCCATTCCTGCATCCGAATTCGTTCTTTCACCGTATGTACAAGATCAGTTTTAGCCTGCGTTTAACACTTTCGCCCCATTTGGAACGACTCACGTAGTTTTCCTACTAGCCATCAAGAGATCCCTCCCACAAGGAAGCCCGAAAAGATTCAAAACTAGGAAGGCCAGCTTACAGTGCGAATAGCAGAAAATTGAGGTTGGAGAAGTTCGTGTCTACATTTCTCGTATACAGATCAGATGTACCCAAGCTATCCTCAAATGCAAAAATCGCTTTGAATTCATTTGTAAACGACTTCTTGCAACGCATCGCCGCCGATGCATCAGGTCTACACTAAGCGCTCGGTGACTCGGTCTTATGAGTACAAAGCACTGTGAGATTGGTCCAGTTTGGAGAATTTAATAAAGAATGAAATACAGTGAAGAATTTAGCTTGTAGATTTAATCTGTAATTCCTTTCAGCGCTGCAAGGATTGCTTGAGTTGGCGTGGGCAGCAGTGCATAGATTGCTTCGACATATGATCTGACTGGGAATATTCAAATGTGCACTGAGTGGTGTTGAAATTGAAGGCTGCTGATTGATGCGGCTGAAGCAAAAGAAACAGGCTGATTCTTAAGATAGTTCGTATTCACTGTTCGTTATAATGTTTCCATGTTTCATATTGACATCCCAGTTGCCCTGGAGGGGAATTAATGCAGCACATTCATTTTTTTTTCCTTAAGTTTCCATGTTTATTTCAATGAGGCTTCCAGTCTTCATGTTATTATCTATGAACCGAACCTTCGGGCTTGACATTCAGATTAATAGTATGTGCTAACTGGGCAGGACTTCCTAAAACGTTTAAAACTTGCCTGAATATAGCGTTGCTGCGAGCTTTTTGTGCAGGAAGGAAGAATCATTCTAAAGTGCTGCAATAATTTTCGGATAACTCAATATTTGACGCTGCTATATTGTATTACACCGCCAATTATACTCATGTTGTCATCGAGACTGTCCAAATATATTGTGGAAAAGTGTGCTTTTTATTTCCACATCAATCTGTTGTACAATGGTTTGTTGATAAATTTCCTTTCAACTACTTTTTTTTATTTGACCCGCCTTCACGTCTACTTTGCGGGTCTCAGCACTTCTCACATTCAAGTCGTTTGTTCGCATCCATTGTCCACGAAGATCTTCCAACTTTACGTGTGGCTTCGGTTGCTGCTTGAGGATTTCCATTTCATATCTTGAATGTCGTAGAATGCTGGAGCAATTCTCCCTGGAGTCCTGAGATAGCCGAGCTGGAGCGTTCCTAATTGGATTGCAGAGAGTGATTTTCTTCCCAAACAAGTTCGGTAACAATTTCCTGACCCCAGAGGGATGAAAGGCTTGGTTGGCTCGGAGCGTAATCGAAGTAGCACCGTGCTCGTGATGACGGGCATCATTACCATTATGCTATCCGCTTCCTTGTTTTGACTGCTATGGTGTACAATTCGTGTTACGTGTGAAGTCGCGTGTCGCGCGGTGGTCGGAGGCGTCCTGCAACACACACATGGAATCGTTCCTCGCGCCCATGGTTCGCCAAGCCTTCCATCCCTCCGGAGTCGGCAAATTGGTACCAGATTTGAGTGGGAGGATAGCAGCTCTAGCTCGATACATCGGTAAGCCACCGTGTGTCATTGTAAAGGCCAAACATGCATTGGATCACCCACAACGATGCTTTGTGAAGTCGAAGGCATAGCACATCCCTCACAGATTGATCAACGCCGAGAGCTTTCAAGAGCTTCATGTATGAAGTCGTCATAAGTAGGAATACAACCGCAACCGAACAGTCAAATTTTCAAGACGTGAGCAGAGATGCTTAAACAGTCGTATGTCAGTCACAGGTATCCGCAAAGGTTGAAGTGATATTATAGCTCCTACTAATTCATTAACACATAGATAATTAGATTCATTGACGTCAGTGCAGATTGGAAAGGTTGGCTACATGCACATTTCCGGCTGTTTATTTTGCCGTAGGTAATTTGTTTGCTTTGCCTCTTGTATTCAACCGACAACATATCCAGCAGAGGTTCCTAACGTAGTCTATGGAATGTGATTCTACACAATAATTTACAAAAGTTCTTTTTCAGACGACTTTTTCAAGGTATATTGCGCGCGAAGAGACCTAATTCCGTGTGACTTATGAACGATGCTCAATTTTTGGCAGTCATGGACCTACTGGTTTTTCGGCTATAGACAATAGTATTCCGAGAATCGGAAGACTTTAGGTGTTGAACCCGTGGCATGAGTGTAGTAGTGACCTTAATCTGTCGCTCTATTGGTATGAGTAGTCGGTTTTACATTTTTGTCTGTCTATTAGTGTCTCTTATTTCTCCACTGGTTGTGTATTGTTTACTGTACGCCACTATGGCCTTTCACACATTAACATGGTTGTCAAAAATTTGTATACCTTCTATTACCTTATCTGCTACCTTACGTTGAATCAAATTTTGTATTTTCTTTTTACCCACCTATTCCATTCGATAGCTATGATTCTTTGTTTTTTTTCTACACGACCCACCTTCATATCTATTTTGCGGACCCAGCAGTTCTTGCATTCACTTTGCTGCCTCCCATACACAGTCCACGGAGTCATACAGTCTTTGAACTTTTCGCGTGTGGGTTCGCCTGCTTCTCAAAGATTGTCGCCTTCTTTTATGAACGTCGATGAATGCTGTTCGAGTCGATTCTCCCTGGACTCATGGAACAGCCAGGCCGTTCCCCCTTTGAATTGCAGACAGTCAACTGTTTCGAGAAAAGTTTGGTACGAATTCCCGAAGCGCGGTGTTATGAGTGCCTCTACTGGGCCGGAGCCGGGTCGAACCACAACCGTGTTCGTGATGAATTGGCTGCTTGCTTTGAAATGACAGTTAATTACCAGTCAAAGAATCCGTCCAAGAACTCATTCGATGAAAAGCTTTCTATAATTTTAAGGGTAAAATAGAGCTTTCCCGGATGAAGTCTGCTAAACCAAGTACAATTTCGAAGGCCTTCGTGGCTGACGAAAGCAATGAAAAATTGAAGTGAAAACTAAGTGTGAAGTGTGGTTATAAAAACAAATATAGATACAAATATATTCGAAGCCACTCTATACAGTATTAAAGGATGTTTCTGATGTGGTCTTTTTCTCAGTTATGGGACATCAGTTCACGAGAGTTGCTGAAGTAGTCATTGCCTTATGTGTTCAAATATTCCACTCCCTAAAGTATTCTTGAGAAGCACGGAAGCGGATTACCACGCTCGTTCAACGGTGCCCTTTCAAAATAGTACGACGAATAGCCGACAATTTCGTTAACTCCTCTTTCTCTGCTCCGTATTTCCGTCTGAAAGTCTCATTTGCTCATGAAATCATTCAAATAGACATGAAGTGACTCCAAATTGTTTGTGCGTACTTAATGTCAGTAGCTGCGATTTTAATTTAGTCGATAGCGATAATGAAGCTGAACACGTGAAGTAGCTAGAGTAAAGATCTTTCCGCGACCGATCAGTGCAGCTGTCAGTGTACTCGTTGTGTAATGTCTAGGAATATATTAACCGCCATAGCTGAAGCCCGTATGAGTGCCTGCGAAAGAGGTTCACAGTGTGGAGGCAATGTGACCCGTTCATCATTGGTCATTACATTTTTATGTTCATTCTGTTTTACTTGTTTTGAGCACTCGGTGTTTTAAAATAAGTTGCAGTTATAGGATCACACAGCATTGTAGATGAAGGTTATTCAGCAACAAATTTCCCATTTTACGTTGCGAAAAATTTGTGCTATTTTCCTATTGTCACTATGATTTTGTTTTCAGAATGAGAATGTATACATATGTATATGTGTGTATATGTATATGTATATGTATATGTATATGTTTATGTATATGTACATGTACATGTATATGTATATGTATATGTATATGTATATGTATATGTATATGTATATGTATATGTATACGTATATGTATATGTAACCCAACAATCTCCCTCACAAAACTCCTACCGATTAGTTGCGAGGCAAAGTTGTTCCTCCCCGTTGGGGGGCATAAGGGTTTAATCGTGAACCAATAACGACATTATGTTTCACAGAGACACAGGTATATCAAGGAGATGGAGCCGTAGAATGTGCTGGTTAGATTTGACAAGTATTTTCTATGCTTAAGAATACATATTCACGCATTCGTGCGTGGGGTGTGTTCTCGTTTATGCGGATTGCACTCTTCGAATAAATTCAGCCAAAAGCCTAAAATTAAGTGGTAGGGAGTACATGAGAGGGGGATAAGTGTCGCCTCAAACAAATGAGCCCCCTCTTCTAATCTGGGAGAGACTGGAAAGCTACCAGTGGGTATAACTAGTCCCCACGTTCGGAGACCAGCAAGCTATACGTGGGTAACAAGACAGCTAAACACAGTAAAAGAAACGGGGCTCAATCCTCTGACTCCGAGAGGACCCCCCAATTCGGCAGCATTGGGTACGACGAGTACGGTTGGGCTGCTGAAATCTTAGGGTCATTCTGAGCTGCCTAAACCGCAAAGAATTAACGTGACGATCTGTGCCTACAAGGCACGCACACTTGCATCCGAATCCTCAGTGGAAGAGTTGATCTTGCAGCTAGGAATGATAAGGTACGATGTCATTCGACTGGCCAAAACGAGACGACACCACTCATTCAACGGCGTCTATGACACCGAAGAGGAACTGTTCCTCGGAACCTGCGACAGTAGTGGAGTCGGTGGCGTCGGCGTTCTCGTCAACACGATTTTGCCCATGAATATCGATTCATTCGAAGTACTAACAACCCGAGTCGGACGTTTACGATTGAAAAGATGAGGATCAATACCGACTTTGAAAATGTTGAATAGGTAACGACATCAAGCTATGACAAAGTCAAAGTCGAAGCGTTCTGTACAGCTTTGGAGAAGTTGTACATAAAGACCAAACATTTTTTTAAGATCATCATGGGAGATTTTAACGCAAACGAAGACTGGAGCCAGAACAATGTCGGAAGAACGTCATATTGAGAGCCCACGGATTAGCTAAACAAAGAGGACGAGCAGCCGGCTGTTTTCATCACGACGAGCAAGTCCATTCATGGTAACTCGTAATTCCGCCCTCAACGCTGTATGTGAGACTCTCCTAATGGAAAGTACCATAACGTAAAAGACTACGTCGTAGTAAATCGAAGATTTTGCCTAACCGATATCGCTGCTGTCGTAAAATTCTACACGGGATCAGATCATCGCCTCCTTCGTGCATTTTTTCTTGCGGAAACGAGAAAAAAGCCGCTAAATTCAAAAAACGGAACCCCAAAATCACAATAAAGTGGGATTTATCCGGTTCTTTAGCAAGCTTTTTGCGAAGGTGTCGTTCTTGACAACATCGGCAAGGAATACGCTCAGCCCATTTGACACCTTTACGTTAGTGTTATGAAAGACGGGGGTTTAAAAGTCACCAAGTGACATATGTGTCCAGAAACACCCAAGCTGATTCGCCAGAGTGGAATCGCATGAACTGTGGGCAACCGCCAACTCACATCCTAACCTGCAAAACAGTGTAGACAGGCGTTAAAGGGAGATCTCAAAGAGTAAAGAGCTTCAGTTACAGTTGAAGCTGCAGGAGTTCGGAAAAGCACTCGCAAAGCTCACCAAACGTTCGCCATGTACGCTGCCATGACGGTGGCACTCCGGCGACTATATGGAGCAGTTGCAGCTTCCAGTAAAGCAATGAAGAAGATACCACTCATGATTACCACTCAGACCGCTTCAATAGCAATGTTGTCCCCCCTCTCATACGAAATAAGTGGGGATGGTTAAATCGTCATACCGTCTCTTTCTTCTGAAATCTCAAACAACACTAAGGCAACTAATGAACCTTTTGTCAGTCCTCACTAGCACACTGGCTCAGCTTCTCACAATTTGCCCGTCAGAATGCAATGTTCCTATTTATTGGAAGACATGGCTGGGTCATTGTACAAGAAGGGTAACCTCCACGATATGAACAACTATCGCCCAATCTGCTTGCTATCTGTCTTCAACGAACATTTCACTCAATTTATGCTAAACATGATTAGGATGACACTGGACGAAGGACGGCCAAGTCAACTTGCAGGGGTTTCGAAAGGGATACAGTACGATGGACCAAATCCACAGGATAACAAGACTCACTGAAGTACTGCGAGGGTGCCAGAGACGGAGACTGTCAGTATTATCGACTGGCAGAAAGCTTTTTGTCTTATTTGAGATAGGAGCAGTCATGGAAACCCTGGACTGCCCGGGCGTCCCTACTCAGCAAATAAAGAATTTTTTATGAGCTGTGCAAAAATTTTTTCAATGAAAATCTCGCCATTCTATAACGATATTGACATCAACATCAAGAGAGATTTGATAAGGCTTAGCTCCTGAGTTGAGCGGGAGAAAGCTTAGGGAGCTTTCAAAAGCATCGATGATGGCGAAAGGGAAACAAAGAACACTTGACCGCATGCTCACTTTTCGAATCCCACAATTCTTCTTGCCTTTATAGACGCATAGGGAACCTGTTCATTACGTAAGCAGGATGAAAGATTATTCACCGTTATCGAACGCACAGGCGAAACGCCGATACTAAGAGTATCCCATATCACACAAGTAAAAGATGTGACCTGAAGTTCCGACATACTTCAACGATCAAAATTCATACTTGTCGTTCTACAGAATAAACTGGCAAAGATTAGGTGAGTCGGACATGTAAAGCATATGAACGACAACCGATGGACAAACGCATTTACTAACTGGATTTTTACAAATGTCGAATGCACATGAGAAATGCCATCGACACGATGGTCAGAGTTTTCTACGAAAACCCTACAATGGAGATGTGATGCTCAACAAATCTTTAGAGTGAACAGAACCCACCACGCGACAGTGAGAAATGGAAGGTTCACTGGCTCTCTGCGAGGTCACTCGACGATCAATAGGACTACAGGTGATAGTGGTGAGAGGTGATATACACCTATCATTTTAATGTTTCTTTATTTATTTTCCCAACTTTGTCGAAGAATTTGGTAGGTATATTATACACAATTTCAACGATAGTTAGAAGCGTAGGTGCCAAGAAATCTGGAATTCGTTGATTACTTGAGAGACCAGGGGCCATTTTGAAATCGAATCATTTGAAATGAAGAAGGAGTGGTCTTCTACACTTAATCAGGGCTTAACTCTACGGTTGGATATTGATGAACAACAGCGAAATGCGCCAAACAATGTTCAAATTAAAAGCAGGCGATGATCACTGGTTGCTGATAGAGGGTCCATTTTCTTCATTATAGCTTTTTAAATGCACGTGAAACTTGGCGGGAAGCTGCTCCTACGAAATCGCTAGTACTTTTTGTCATTAATTATGTATCTCTTCTTCAAACAATTTCTATCGCGAGACTTGAAAAACTTGAACTCAAAACCAAAAAGTCAGGCCAAAAAGCACCACTGCATCGAGAAATCTCAGCATTTGCATAAACAGCATAACAGCATTCAACCATACAATGTGTTGCAAAGTCCGTTGGTTAGAGCAGTTGCCCTTCGATTTAAGAACTTAATTGTTAGGAAATTCATTCCAAATAAATCTTTAAAATCAGAGATTTCACGCCGAACAACACAAGACAGAGGGCCTATCTTTGGTAGCTCTTCCATACTTCTTAGGTGTAGTTGATAATTCTGTCAGCATTCCCACCGACTCTCAGGATGCAGTACACAAGCACACTAACAAATTCACCAATTTTTGCATAAATGTGATTGCACGTCAAGAACATTCCTACTCAGCAGAGAAAAAAACAGCATGCCCTGAATCCACTACGCTTTGTAGCCAATAGACTGCCACCTCCATAGCACATTTAAAACCTTTACTTCTCTGAAATCGCTCTACGTTGTGCGCTACCAGTTTTCCCTCATCGAGGAGGGGCTTCGTAGACACTGACTTATTCTTTCCCTCGTGTTTTCAAAATTGATATCAGTTTCAGCAGCAATCGTTTCCGAAAAAGCATTTATGGAGGTGAGTGAACATTACAGGTACAGTGTCTTTTCATAAGTTTCCTATGCGGATTTTCCTCGATTTTACCACCATCGTGGACTGCTGATAATGTGGGACTCTTAATTTATGGCCCACTAATTTCCTTAATGACAGGATATAATTTGGAATACAACCATAATGGTGCTGAGATATTTGCATAACGTAGGTCTTAGGCCAGATTCGAACCCGCGGCTACCGTTTCCGGTGGCTTAGGTGTTACCCAATGTGCCAATGAGGTCCTTGCTTTGCCTTTCTCTGAGCAAGTTTTTTTTAGCCTAACGGCGCCATCAAATGTGACATAACTTAGTGAAAATTTATTTCTCTTTAATGCATTAGAGCATAGCGCCTTGCCATTCTCGCTGAACGGGAGTTCTCGGCAATGAGAAGTACAGTGTCTTTTCGATAACTGTGTCTCTCTAGAACGCCGCGAAAGTATCTCATATACTCGGCGAACCTATGCGAGAGTTATCTTAGAAAAACTCCATCCGATTTATTAACGTCGACGGTTGCCTATAGTAAGCTTGGGAACACTTGCGGGTTCTCCTAGGGTTCCACTTCAGTGAAATTAACCCTGACAGGTATTCATCAACATTAATATGGGAAACGAATTTCGCAAGTTGTAACCGAACTCACATGCAAATTCGAAAGTTATCGGGGACGATGGAACTTGAATCAAGGCAATGAAAGATAAAAGAAGACGAACTCGCAGTATAAGTATGAAGATGGGTCAAATGAACAAAGAACGAAACCGATTGATGCATGCAACCGTTCTTTTCATAATTATCATAATACGGCAACCAAAAGTCCGGTAACCATAATAACCAGGAATACAGTTAGGAAAAACGTCTTTCCGCTCTGTTGTGTTGCAACGATTTTAAAGATCGTGTATATTCATATAGTCACTTGTTTTCTAACGATAGGGAAACATCGGGGGGAGCGGACGAGAGTCATTTCTGATAAACAGGGCCCATTTCGAACCGATTGGAGATTGGAGACCTTCTTATAAATGCACTTCAGTGCTCCTCAGGACACTACGCAAATACGCAGTAAGACATTCGTGACGTTTGTTTCACTAAAAGCAGCAATAAAAAACGCGTAGGTAAAAGAAGTAGGGGGATCGCACCAATGGCTGACTACTGCGTGTTTCTTCAAAAAAATGTTATTTCAACCCAAATATTTTTGGATATGCTTTGTTTGCCCGAAAGTTTGAGTCAGAGTTCAAATACCTAATTTTTTCGGCGGATGCCACATATATCAATGATTTATTTGGGAAATAAATGGCATTCTGTCTGACGAAATCCTGCCTGTTCAATTGCTTTGCTCTCTGCAAAATGGATTTCAACGGAAACAAGCAAAAAACAAATGATTTTTAGTTGTTTTTGCGAGCGAAAAGACCAAGTCGATAGGCCATTAGGAATTATGAAGACGAAGGCGTCGGGACGTTAGCCGAATAAAAAGATTGTTCATAAAAAGAATACATATTGATTAGTCATGCCGAGGTTAGAGGATAGTCGTTGAAATACTGTTATGCTCAATGCATATGGTCGTAAAACACGTTAACCATGCCTTCGTACACGCTAGTCGTGAATTTTCGAACAATATTTCCACAAATTCCGACAAATTCCTTCAATTTCGTGGAGTTGAACTTATGTGGAATCGTGGAATAGCTAACTGCGTGCACTTGCCGGCTTTTGCAATCAGAGTGGTTGTTCCTAGGAAGTTTTGTACCGACGGGAAGTTTCCGGAGGAATAGGCTGTTTGGGATTAAACCAGCGAAATCTACTGCGTACTTCCTTAACCAATGCGCTTCCCCACTCTCTATAAACCTTATTCCATAAAAGATTATATGCACCTTGGAGGCGACAAAGCAAAGTCCTTTCGATGATCACAAGAATGCAGTGACTTGAGCAAAACCCGGAACCTCTGATGGTCCCCAAAGCCGTGAATACTCTCACCAAGGACCCACGTGTAGAGTAAAACGACGCCGCCGATAGCGTAAAAACATGGCTGAGAGAAAGGCAGAAACAAATACCTCAATTGGTGTGGTGGATAGCATGTGAGCCCTCGGCAAGGGTAATCACTGGTTCGAAGCCCAGCGGAGGATCCGAGTTTTACCTACATCTTAGCATTCGTGTAATTGTATTCCACATAGTGCCCTGTCATAAAACAGTGGGAAAAGGATAGGCAATAAATAAAATTCGAGACATTGCGGCTTCTTCTCAATAAGTCTATCTAGTTCGTCCATTTGTCGCTTTTCTTGCATAGTAACAACCGAAAAATTATCAGCAGTTAATGTATCCGCAATATGTTGAACGAAACAAAGTAGATCAATCTTTCTCTTTCTAAACATGTTGACCATGTTCCTACAGTAGAATTCCAGGAACTGAAGCAGCGCTTAAGTCGAACGTCCATTTCGTCTGACATGGATATCGATCGGATCACGAAGGAATCGAAGACGACCACAATCACTGAGGCGAGAGAGACGATATATTTTCGACCTCGCCAGGTATACATCATAGTTTTTGAAAAGAAAACTGCTCCATTTGATTTTCTTTAAGAGTTCTTCGAGAAAAGACGGAACTACTTGTGTGTTGGACGCAGTGCCGGAAGTGAAAAGGCTTTCGATCATGGATTCGCAAACTGATGAGAAGAGGTAACCATCCCGTATTAGCAGTTTTTCCGGCAGTACAGTTCTCGTACCATAGAATGGACGATCAAATAGATACTCAGAGGTCTATGGTATTATTATATCACTTTTTCTAATATTATCATCGCAAGTAAATTGACAACGAATTGAACAGGAAGCTGGATTGCTAAATTCCACGTATCCTGCGTGTCCTTGCATTTGCTAAATATTCCTTCCTAGTAATCGGTTTTTCATGAAATGAATTGGATCCTTTCGAAGCCAGGGGATTGGAAGTGGAAGAAAACACTGAGCACACGGCTATTTCATGCGGTCATCTTCTCTGAAATTGTTTTACTTCCAGTATAGTTGAAACGAGTGTTATTTTTGCAGCATACGGAGGCCCATTTGTGTTTCGCGCTATGTTTTAGACATTTGGGCATTCATATTCAGCATTCATCTTGAGCATCCGATTAGCGCGAATAGTTTCGCAGAAATTGTGCTAACGCTAAAAGGAAAAGCAACCTTGTTTCAAGTATGAATTTTTGGTATTTCGAAACCTAATTTTCTATTTTAGCCCCGATAGGGCTAGTCAACTATTCTTTTATTGATGGGGTAACACGAATTTGATAAACAATTTTATTCGACTGGCATTTCGACGTCTTGCGATGCTCTTTTATATTGCCGGATGGGTTGCCTCATTTGAGCCGTACTCCGCTGAAGAATATTCGATTTGATGCGATGGCAAAAAACTCCACTTCGAGAGTACGAACGACTGTGGACCGTCGACTTGGATCATCAGCTCTGAGCAGGATGAAGACGTCGAAACGTTAGCCGAATACAACTGTCTAACAATCTCTTGTTAGTTTTTCGTTGAAGGAATACATATGAATTTTTGAACCCTCTATTTTTTCTACAAGTGTAGTGAGCAATTCTGAACACCCGTTTAACGGTCTTCTTACTACGCTGTTGACATTTCTTGTGACCAAATTGCTAACGCCCATTTTTTTGTTCCACGATCTTTCGTTAAGTTACTTCGGTAAGTCAATACTTGGGGCTCCCTCCTTCACTTGCGTGATACGGGAACACTTCCAGCGTTTGGTATTTTTCCCTGCTTTTCGTCCATGTTTTCCATGCATGCCTTAGGACAGGACGAGTTCCATGTTGGAAAGAGCGTCTACGAAATCGGTGTCTTTTGCCATCCTCATTACATCCTCCTTGCTTTTGAAAGCTGCTGAAACTGCTCATAGTTGTTGCATTCAAAGGCATTCATTCCGCTGAGTGTGAATTCTGTTGTGAGTACAACACTGTTAGCAAAGCGAAGACAGTGTAACTGCTGACCATCGATTTTCACTCAAATATTATCCCATTTCAATTTGAGGACAACGTTCTGGAGGGTGACTGTAAATAACTTTAACGAGATTTGTAAAATGACGATGTTCTGGGTGTGAAGTTTTTTACATAGCTCTTCAAAAGATCTTTATGCATATGCTAGGGATGTGTTAGCGGTCCATAGATTCCATTATTCATCACTGGACTCGTGCGGGCATAAGTATGTCTCCATTGGTCCTTGCCAAGCATTTGAGCTGCAGAATAGCTTCCCTTGCTCGAGTTACACGAGAAATCTTACAAATCTGCGTGTTCTTTTTATCGAGAAGATACTATTAAGTAGTAGCAAATAAACCTTTGATAAGGCATGAGCTTGCCATCATCTGGCGCTCCGTTTGGCAATGTCGTACTCTCTTGCAAGTCGCCTTGTCAGGGTTGAACTCTCTTCCGCATTCCACACTAAGACAACTAGGAACGTGACCTCACCACTATGGGACGATAAGCCATTAGCCTCGGATTCGATTGGCGAAGAAATTTAGTGAGAATTCCATCTCTATATCCTACCAATTATGCAGTGGCCGTGCAATCAAGCAGAATATTCAGCCTCTTTTATGATAATTCAAGCAACGCAGGGTCGTTATGGAATTTTTTATTCGGCTCGAATCTCTACTCCTTGTCTTTCTTCAAAGCCGCAGTAACTCGATTGTCCACAACCTCCCGTCCTCGTGATGTCTACCTTGTCAGTTGTCGTTGAGTGATCAATTGTTCTTTGATGATAGATTGTTTTTCTGTAGGCAATTCGTCCTGTTGTAGTCGATATTGGATTAGCTGGCTCATAGGCAAGCACTATTTTTCTAAACCGGTGCGACTACGAAGACCCATATTGCAAGGGTAAACGGTCGTGGACACTCGACTCGAATCAATCTGACTCTGAAGAAGGCATGCGCCGAAATGTTGCCACTCTCGGAAATTTATAAAAATCGTTTAAGCTGAACGATCTAAAAATATATTGATTATATATCCCAAGCTCAAGTAAAAGTCGGTTTAGAGAGGTCTGAAATATTAAAAAAACAGTCCGGCAAACTATGCTTGCTCATCGGCGAACAAATGGACTCTGACTATACGCATCTAATTTGCCATATCCTACTCGGTTCTTGTTTTATATGGTCTCAATCCTAAAGAACAAAATATGAGAAAATGGAAAATAAACTAGTGTAGAGAGAAAATGTCATACAAAACTTGGATTTTTCGCTGCTAATAGAGTAGCAAAATTTGGTAAGGAAGGTCAGTAGGTAGCAAATGGCCCGTGCATAAGCCATTTTTCTGCAGTGTTTACAGTGCATCGTCATGGCTGCAGGTGTTGTTGTATGTCAGATCACGATACACTACCCCACGTAGCTTCATCGCCAATAACGCTTTGCAAGCTCAGAAAGTGTTCCACATCTCCATACGAAAACCGGTAAGCCAGTACCGGAAATCACCAAGTGCTGGCGGAAACCTACTCTCAAGATGGCCACTCTAATTCGTAAGAGCGGTGATGACGTCTTCAAGACGTTGCTGGAAAGGCTAACCATGGAAAGGATCTAGCAATATATATAAACATTCAGTAAACTAGCATCAATACCCTTAACCCTCTCGTCAACGACGCCAACGTTTTTATCGAAGACTTCAATGAAGGAATAGGAAAATCAGCGAAGGTTAGTAGAAGATCCGGAAATTTAGAATAGGATACCTAAATGGGATAGAGAAGCATCTTGCTGTATTCTGTGCAGCACGCTCGTTTTATGACAATTCACTTCTTAATAATAAAATCTGCTTTATAACGCATAGTAGCATAGCTACACTCTTGTACGATAACATCACATCCTAATTAACAAGAAATGGTACCTCTCTGACACCTCTTCAAGGCCATCACTCGCCCATGCTCTACGCGATCGCTGGGTCATTGGTACGCAGTTTTTTAGCGACAATTTGGCAAGGAACTCGTACGATCAGCCATTAAGGAAAAGATAAGTCTGGTATTAAGAAAAGATCTCAGACTGAATTCCTTACTTAGAAAATTGGGATACTGAGGATGACTCAATTTAGGGATAAGAATTTGTCGCCGAAGTGTCCATCTACACACTCAATAAAGGGTTGCTCTGGAATAGAAGACGCTGGAACGAAGTCCAAGTTCTGCAAACGTAAAACCACTGCATGGAATTCGCTGGTGGAGATCCTTGTAGGGAAACGTTCCGTCGACAGTATATGCAGCAAAAAACCTGCCCAGTAACTACGCGTAAATCCACATTACGGCTAGAAATGATTTATGGCCCGCAGAATAGTAATTCCAGATGTCATCATATCCAAAAAGATCAACACGACGCAAAACCGTCATTGAGGGGCTGAAACATTAGAAATGATTTAGTTGATTATTTTGTTTTTTGGTTGTTGGTATTCCGTACCAAAGACCGCACGTTATTGTCCATTCAGAACACGTGCCGGTTTCTAAGTCAGGGTACAACAATGTTAGGAAAGCGCGAAATGAATAGGAATCAGGTACCGTTTTGAAGAACAACCAAATTTCAGGATGCAACCTGAATTCCCAGTTTTTTGAAGTGGATGGTAGTGGAACAGCGCTAAAGCAGAAGGCGGTGAGAACACAGATTTCGTCATGAATTTTTTCTTGTCTGTAATTGCTATAAAGCAACGGGAAGAAGTCTTTTTATCCGGAATTTTTCTTTCTGATGTTACAATATATACAATGTAATATATTCTGTTTTGTGCATAACATATGAGTAACGTTATATAGACCGACTCAGCTAATGAATTGGTGGCAAATTATGAAGCTCTCGAGAAAGAACTGAAAGACATCAATGAGACGAACAAGGAACTCAGGAAGAAATTTTTCGAGAACAAGGTTTGCATTGAATTCTTTTTCTTCTTCGGTCTGCAATGGTAGACGTTCTAGAACGAAACGCCTATTCTGGGTACTCCTTCATCAGGACCAGTAGTCTCTTCGCGAATTCAGGAGTGGAACTGCTCGAGGTAAGGCTTGGATTGCGTTTATTCTCCAAATGTAATTATGAGAAAATATGGCAAGGTTGAAGGAAAATGACTTTTAAATTGCTTCGGTTCCCGAATTTTCCATAGTCACTAAAATCACAACCAAACATCTAAATAAACCTTGTATACCAAATTACGCATAGAATCCTTGTCTGAAGATTGAATTGTGAGATCAAGTGCTCAATAATAATAGTAAAAAAATTTTCCCTGTGAACTTTTTGCAGCTCAAAGCCAGTGGGGGTCATTGACACGTGAGAAGAAGAAGCTTTCATTTATTACACCTACATGTGAGTTGAACAAACAAGTGAGTGATTGTCATTTCAAAATTTCCTTTCGCTTAAGATTAACGCTTTGCAAAGCAGACTATTGAGCGTGCAAACTTTCAAAATAGCGCTGAATTTGCCTTACTAAAGCAATCGCGTTCCCTAGCCTCAATTTTGGTGCAAATAACCCGTATTCGCATTCGTATACGGTAAATTGCTGAGAAAGAAAACAGGCGGAAATGCTCAAATCGTTCGGTTTGCCCAGAGCAAAGCGAAACCAGGTTTTTTCAACCAACGTTCTTGTGAGGTCTTGCGCATAAAACTGAATCCGAAGCCCTTTCAAGAGCATAAGTTCAGTTCGTTATGTAGGCCCTTGTTTCAGAAAAAGCGCTGCAGTTGTCCAGTTATCGCCGACGCAGGACAAGCACAATGATTGCTCCTTTAACTACATCGATAGGAAGTAGAAAAGGAGGTATGAGAAGGATAGACACAGAAACAACTTGAATAAAAAACAAAGGAGAGGTGTGATTTAGTGGCTGTTCTAGAACTAATGTCGGATATGTAATTTAATTTTTTTCATGCATATGTTCTAACAATAGTTTCCTTTCAAATGCGAAACAATATCGCTGAAGCTCACTTTGTGCATTTTTTGTATCGTTTAATTGTATTGTGATAAAAATTTAACTTTTTACTAATTTGGGAGGTCATAAACATGATATAGAGGCAGCGAGTTCAATACCGTTACTTCCAAGAGTCCAAACTCGGGCAGTGCAGTGTGGACATCGCAGCGCAAGTGATGGGACCATTACCGATGTATGATGCCAAAACGGTGTGAACGAACGCACAGTACAGCATTGATTCCGAAAAATTCGACGTGTCGAACTCGACCTTAAAGATGATAAAAACTTGGTGTAAGCAACTGCCTCAGAGCGTCGAAAGAAAGTCGAAAAGTTGAAGAAAGTCGGGAAATGGATGACGTACGAAGTGCATGATCCTTTTCGCAACACAAATCGCAATAGCGACGCTGCGGAAGTTGAGCGAGCTGAGCTACGGAACTCTCCCTCATCCGCCATGCTCCTCCCTTACTGACTTGGCGTGCACCTCGCCTACCGACTACCTCTTCCTCAGGCACCGTTACAACTTCTTGCGAGAAATTCTTCAGAAACCAAGCCGAGGGAAAAACTGATTTCAACGACTTTATCACCTCCAGAAGTAAAAAAATCTATTTAACTGGTGTAAGTAAACCTGTCTCTCTTTGAAAGGAATGTCTAGATTCCAGTTGTTATTTGGATAAATAAAGTTTATTCTAAACTGATACATACGATTCTGAAAGCACTCGTTAAATCGGACATTAATTTTTTGAAGAATTTAGTATTTGTGCTTTCTGCTTAGTGGCACTACGTGTAGACGACGACATTGCGTTAAAGATTTCTTTATTGACGCATCTCTGAAGGATTTCTCTGCTTTATCACAGATGGCCTTAATGGGAGGCATTTATTCAATTTAGCTACTCCACTGGCCTCATGTTTAATTTGTTAACTTGCATCAATGGATCATCAACTTGCAATGGAGGATTCCAATGCGTACGTTAAAATATGCCTATAGAAAGGAACACAGAGACAGATTTCCAAAAAAGCAGATGAAAACTTGAAAAAGTGATAGATCAATCAAGAGATCGATAAGCTGAAGACCATGGGAGACTAAAAGTTAAGCATAACTGCTCCTAATGCTCAGACAACTTTTTACCTATTGGTCTGCCAAATTTCACATGGATATATTATAGACATATGCCTCATTTTTTGAATGAATTGTTACCCGGCAGAGTCATGATAAATGGCTAAGGTGTTGCACAGAACTTATCTTCAATTATAATAGACAACAGTGAAGAACACGTAGATGACACCGCAGTAGAGGTTTTTATTGTTGATAGTGAAAATGCACACGTAGACGTATTTCATGTTGGAGAGCTGGACAATTGATCTCCCTAAATGCAGAAAGCAACCTGGTGATGTCAACGCCTAAATGATGCCCATTACAAAACGTGACTGGACTAACAAACGTTGAACGTACATCATTGCCACTGTGCTTTATGGTCTTCAAGAAAAAGTTCACTTCCACAAATGGTAAATGGATGGAACTGACACATTGAAAACCGACTTTCATTTAACCTCGGTATAAATGGCCAATTTCCCTTGTTTCATTGATAACCTAACACGAGCTTATTACCAAATATTTACTCGGCCAACGTTTCGAAGTTTGCGCGTTCTTCAGAGCCGACTATCGGAGTCGAAGATCCACTGAAGAACATCCGACTCGATACGCCGACAAAGACACCACATCGAGATCGAATGGTTGTGGATATCCACTCGGATCATGGGCTCTGAGGAAGACGAAGACATCGAAACTTCAGCCGAATAAATATTCAGCAACAACCTCGTCTTGGCTTACCAGTGAAGCACGGTACATTGGGTGGAATAGAGTTCGAGCGAAACAAATGTGACTTTCTTCGCCTAGTATTGGTAGACATGAAATTTCTATATGGTTCGAGTAAATCCCTACTGCATATGATCCGAGTCTTAACACCGCTATCTCTTTCAATCATTTATTATTTTTTCATTGAAAGACTGATCCAAAGCAAAATACAGATGGTCGGAAACTGCACTAGCGATGAGCGGTTCACAAAATATATATGGACCATTGTATTCTTACATTTTTTAAGGTGTGAGAAAAAGCTTGTTCATACTAAGGCCTACATCCGTGAGCTAATATTCGCATTTTATAAAATCCTTTACAGAAAACTTTTTTACTTACTGAAATTAAATATTTTGTGGAAGAGTAGAAACGTCTGTTTTCAACCACGAGTTCCACTCTTTTCGCCATTTTCGAAGAATGTTGTCTAAACTTTATAATGTACAATGGCAAGGCACTTAAACTCGTCAAAGTCATCACTTCGACACTCAACTTGGTTCTAAAGTTGGTTTCAGTTTAACTTAGATGAGTTATCGTATTGCACTGTACAATTGGCATTAGTGGTAAATGGCCTATAGCCAGTACAAGCGACAGTACACATGTAGTCGTAACAATGACAGCAACCGGAAAAAGAACAACAAAACGAAGGAATATAGGCCGTCAAAAATCGAATAAACAAGAAAGTCACAACAATGGCATCTAACATTAACAAAATTCAGCTCCATCAACAACAGAAACAAGAAGAACCACGAAAAAGTAAAATGCACCCAGTGTAGAAAAGTTCCGAGAAGAAAAAAAAATGTGAAAGATATGAATAAAGACTTGTGAAAATCACATTGTAAAGAACCCGAATCTCATAAAACACGGAATTTTAGACTAGTTCATCTCTATGATCACCGTTGAAGGAGACAAATTAACTGAGCTGTGGAAAATCAACAATTCGCCATTTCTCGACCACCTGAAAGAGGTCTTGTTTGGGACGGAAAAAATATGAACACCAACCTCGAAGATTAACAAAAAGCTATAACATATCAAGACAATTAAAGTCGACAAATCTCATACTGTCGTTGAAGCCGTCACCCGAGCGAATACATAGTGAGAATTTTTAAATTCCCAAGTTGTAGGGACATTTGCGGAGAATTAGAATTGCCTATGCTCACAAATTGTGGAGCTACATCAGATCCTGCATTCCGATCCTACTCTGACCAGCGCCGTCTATGACAGGATCTAATTCAAGCACGACGACCTCTACGAATATCCTTTCGTGATCCATAAAACGTTTGAACTGTGATCGCAGCTGCTTAGCCGTGAACACGTATTCCACCGCTGAAGATGGATGCCCTGGTGGACATCTGCAGTTTTTCGAGAGTCCATTCCGCTGTTTTACTAGTCTATCTAGTCAGTCGACTATCCCCCTTCACCTGTTTTGTCTTCCATGTGCACTCAAACGAATTGTAACAAAGAGATGTTTTTCGAAGTTCTATGGCTAGAAAATGGTGTCGGCTATGGTTGAAAAAACATCGTTCAAGACACTGCTGACAATGGGCAATATTATCGACGCGGCTGCGATGAGCGAATTCTGGGTTGGTTAGCTGGTAGGCAGCTTCTCCGAGAGTTATAAAAGTGGCCTATACTGCCCTCCTTTCTTTCCATAGTCCCTCTCTATGCCCTTTTCCATATTCATCAAGGTCTTCTGAATACTAACGTGTCGAAAAACCTCTGGCTCAATTAAAAGGAGTTCGGCGCCATAGAATCGTCTTTGTAAGCAGATTGTAGAACAAGCTGAGCAAGAAATTCTGGTAATAGTTGCACCGACTCCTTTAGCTGCCATTGATGGCCAGGACGAACGTGAACGAAACTCTTTAGGGATGTTTAGAAATAAATAAGCGTTTTAACAGTATTATTAAAAAACATTGTAACTTGTTCCAAATAAAACTTTGTTAACCAAAGCAAAACCACATTTTTGCCAGCGAGAAACAGGTCTTTAATTCCAGTTGCATAAAATTCTGGAGTTCTGGAAGCGATGAATTCGTTGGAGGGATTTTTTACAGCATCGTGGTTGGTGAACCATTTCTCACTCAGGAAGTTGTCAAGGTGCCTGAAAAAGTGATGGTCGGTAGGCGAGAGGTCTGTTGAATGCGGAGGATGAGACAAAGTTTCGTAGCCCAACTCGTTCAGCTTCTGCGATGTTCTGCAACGTGAAGCCGGGCATTGTCGTGGATAAATATTAATCTTTTCCGTTGATTAATGCCGGTCGTTGTTGTTGGAGTTTACGGTGGATTTTGTCGATTTCTTGGGAATACTTCTCTGCCGCAATCGTTTCGCCCAGATTCAAAAGGCCGTGATGAATTAACCTGGGTGCAGACTACCAGAAAGTCACCATGACCTTCTTTTTGGTGCAATTTCGGCTTTGAGAAGTGTTGTGGAGCCTGATCGCAATCCAGCCATTGAACTGGACATCGCCGGTTGTCGTACAGAAACCATTTCTCGTCGCACATCACAATTCGATCAAGAAAAGGGTCGTTTTTGTAGTGCAGAATAAGAGCGGACGACACGTCAAAACGACGATTCTTTTCGATTATCGTTTAATTCATGCGGCACCCACTTGACGAGCTTTTTGTGCTTCGTATGAGATTCAAGTGAGTGGAAGTTGTTCCATTGCTTACGCCAAGCTCTTCTGCAAGCTCCTTAACAGTTAGTTGGTCGTGTGTTTGCTTCCACTAGTGCCTTCAATTCGTTCGTCGTCAAGTTCATTGGGACGTCCACGCCCTTCCTTATCTTCGAGGTCGAAATCACCAGATCGGAATTTCCGGAACCATGTTCGCGCTGTTGATTCACCAAAGCTACCTTCACCCCAAACTTTATTGTGTGTTGAGCCGTCTCTGCTGCACTACAACCGGGTTCGGACCCATTAAAAAAAAATTTGACGAAAATTCGTTTTTGACATCTAAAATGCCAAAGCTGAAAATTGGCAAAGAAAATCTAACTTTTGACGAAGTATAAAGTTGAAAAGAGCATAAAACCAGCTTTCTAATGATTTATAGTATTGAAGGGACAAACAACATTTTATTGGTAAAATACATTAATACAATGAATATTTCAAAACGCTCATTTATTTCCGGACAACCTGGTGGGGCAAATTGCAACGATGCGATGTGTCGTTTGATCGACACGTGTCAACCCGGTCTGGTTCTCTTCAGAATGGCGATGTTGGATACTGGTATGAACCAGAGAGTGTGCCATTTTTAGTGTTTGGCTGGGAAGGCAAAATATTCTATTGCTCACCTTATACGAAGGGTAGAAGCCATTGCCGCCTGTTCTTCTGTTGTGGCCTTTCGAAAAGCCATTCCAATGATTTCCAGCAATTCCGACGACATCTCCTATACGCAGCTCGATTTCACCATCTTTTTCCGGATCATGGTCCTCAACCGCTATTACCTCATGAGCTGAAATAGAGCTACTTCTCATGAATTTGATAAGCTAACACGTATTTCTCAATGGCTAAACTTTCGGCTATTTCAGTTTCCTTAAAGCTTAATGAAGGACGTTTTTTTTGGTCATCTTATTCGGTGAACATTTTACAACCTCCACGTAAAGACGTCGTACAAACTAGAAGCTGAATCCAACACTGTTTTTTCGTTCATCAGGTTTATTACAAAATAGGCGTTTTTCTCCACATAGGATAATTGAAACCTACTTAGACAAAAAGATTTAATTCCAGACACGTTTTTTGGCCTCTGCCCTGATGGCACATCGTTCAGTTCCCCTCTTTTGCATTAACGGTCCTATAGGCGGCGTCAAACTAATTGAGAAGGCAGAGCGTTCGGTGATAATTGAAGGCCATTTCCTATTGCAGTTGTTTACCACCATCTGATTCGAAAGCTCATGTATGACAGTGGTAAAACACCAAAATACACACATGGTCTTTTGTTCGACGAAGCCTTCCATCTCTTCAACGTTGGCAAAGTAGTGTCAGATTCCCATGGGAGGATAAAGACACCTGACACATCAACAGGCTATTGCAAAAGATTGTACGGTCCAGATATCCTTTCATATTTATTTTTTGTAGATATCCTTTTATTATTTTAGTAGTCGAAATGGACTTGCAGTATTTCAATTTTGATTCACATTATATGACGTCGAGGAAACCAAAAAATAACACACAAAAGAAGGAAATACTGATTCTTTTCGTGGCATTGAGATTAAATTATGGGGTGCACATTTTCAAATAAAAAACAACGCAAAAATTGGAACATCACCCTTTCATCCTGACTTTTCTCAACTTAACCAGTATTAACCTGACCGTGTTGTCCTCCAAAGTAGTAGATGTCATCCAGAGAGTGAAAACGGTCTCCGGCATCTCCTTGTTGCACTTGCATCAGTTCGAAACCCATACGACAAACCTCAACATGAATTAAACACTTTGTTGTTTCAAACGACTCTTTGTGTAAAAAAGGGAGACTAGATTTTGTATAAATAAATTTTCAAGATCCATATATTGCAACGGATCTCCCTCATATGAGGGATCTCGAGCCGGCTAGTCGCGAGGCTACGCGGCGCGTCCCCAGGTGGCGGATAGGGAGGTTAATCGCTGACCAAAAGCGACCTTTGCTTCCCTGAGACGCATCCAGGGGATGGACTCCCTGTTTTTGCAGCGCCGATTTGGCACATACTTTCTGTATTTACGAGGGCGTACTCATGCAACGCGTGTGTGGGTGCGTTCTGGTTTATGCAGATTGTATTCTACGAGTCAATTCGGCCAAAAAGCCTGCAATCAAGTGACAGGGAAGTATATGGGATGCGGTTAGAAGTCGCCTCCAACAAAAAGCTCCATGTCCACTCTGGGAGAGCCTGGCAAGCTACCCGTGAGTATACCCAGCCCCCCACGTTCAGAGCCCAGCAAGCTATACGTGGGTATCAAAAATGCTAAACACAGTAAAAAAAAAGAAACGGGCCTCATTCCCCTGACCTCGAAAGAGGTCCCAATTTCGCAGCGTTGGGTAGGACGAGTACGGAGAGGCTGCTAAAATCCCAGGGCCAATGGAAGCTGCCTGGATTTCAAAGAACTATGGCGACGATCTGTACCTACATTGCACGTACACTTGCATCCGAGTCCTGGATAGAAGACTTGCTCATGCAAGCAGGAAGGATAAAGCACGACGTCATCGGCCTGGCCGAGACGAGATGACGCCAACCTTTCAACGTCGTCGATGACACCGGAGAAGAACTGTTCCTCGGGAACATGCGACAGTAGAGGAGTTGGCAGCGTCGGTGTTTTCGTCAACACGAGTTTGTCCATGAACATCGACTCATTCGAACAACTTACAACCCGAATCGGATGTTTACGATTAAAAAGATATGGATCGATTCCGTCTTTGACAATCTTCGTCGTTTACGCGCCGACATCAAACTATGACCAAGAAATCGAAGCATTCTATATGGACTTGGAGAAGTTCAACAGAGAAGACCACACATTCTTCACGGTCATCATGGGAGATTTCAACGCCAAGATTGGACCAAGAAGAACGTCTGAAGAATGTTGGGACCCACGGATTAGAATGGGACGAACAGGGTGAGCGGCTGTCTGAGTTTATCATGGCGACCAAGAAAATCCATAGTAACTCACAATTCCAGAAGCCGCACCTTCAGCGTTGGACGTGGGAGTATCCCAATGGAGAGTACCATAACGAAATAGACCACATCATAGTAAATAGAAGCTTTTGCCTCACCGATGTCGCTGTTGTCCCAAAATTCTACACGGTATCAGACCACCGTTTCCTTCGTGCAAGATTCTATTTCTCGCGCAAAGGAGAAAAAAGCCGCTAAATTCAAAAACCGAAGTCCCAGAACCACCGCAAACTGGGACTTATTCAATTCATTAGCCGGATGTTGGGAAAATGCCGTTGTCGATAACATCGACGAAGAATACGATCGGCTCATTCAACATCTTCACGTTAGCGCTATGAAAGCAGAGAGTTCGAAATTCACCAAGAGACGTCTGTCTCCAGAAACACTTGAGCTGATACGCCAGCGTGGAATAGCACGATCTGCAGGCAACCGCGAACTAACGTCCGAACCTGCAAAACAATGCAGATAGGCGATAAAAGAAGATCTTAAAGAGAAGAGTGGTCGAAGCTGCAGAGACTGGGAAAAGCATTCGCAAAGCCCACCGAAGCCTCGCCAATTACAAGACCAAAATGATTGCCCTCCGGCGCCCAGACGGAACACTTACAGCGTCTAGAAAGGCAATGGAGAAAATTATTCACGAATATTACTCGGATCTCTTCGATAGCCACGTCCACCATCCGTCATATGAAATAAAGGAGGATGGATATGTTGTACCACCGGTTCTCCCTTCCGAAATCCGACATGCCATTTCGTCGGTAAAAAATCGAACAACAGCAGGTCTGGAGAGGATAAGACCGGAACACCTGAAGAACCTTCCGTCAATCCTCGTGAACACACTGGCTCGGCTCTTCACACGTTACCTGTACGAATGCAAGGTCCCTACTCACTGGAAGACCAGCAAGACCGTGTTAATGTTCAAGAACGGTGACCTACAGGATATCGGCAACTACCGTCCAATCTGCTCACAGTCTGTCGTCTACAAACTTTTCACTCGAGTCATCCTAAACAGGATTGACAGAACAGGGACAGCCATGTGAGCAAGCAGGGGTTTCGAAAAGGATTTATACGATGGACCACATCGACACAGTAACAAGGCTCATTGAAGTATCGCCAGAGTACAAAAGACCGCTCTCTCTCCCCATCATCGATTTACAGAAGACCTTTGATTCAGTCGAGATAGAAGCAGTCTTGGAAGCCTTGGATAGTCAAGGAGTCCCTATTCAGTGCATAAAGATTCTTCGTGAGCTGTACAAAAATTTCACAACCAAGATATCACCATTCTACGACTTTGTTATCATTGACGTCAAAAGAGGAGTTAGGCAAGGCGATATCATCTCGCCAAAATTATTTTCCGCCACTCTCCAGAACGTCATGCGAACATTGGAATGGGATAGTATGGGAGTGAAAATCGATGGTCGGCAGTTACACCACCTTCGTTTTCCTGATGACATTGTCCTTATAACACCAAACATTAGCCAAGCGGAACGTATGCTTACCGACTTTGATAAAGCCTGTGGAAAGATTGGTCTTCAACTAAATCTCACAAAAAACGATGTTCATGAAGAACGGATTTGTTTCGCATGCCCCATTCATGTTCAACTGAACGAATATCTCTGAATGCTCCAGTTATATCTATCTAGGTCGGGAAATCAATATGATGATCGACATAGCTCCATAGCTGAGCAGAAGGAAACGAGCGGCTTTGGGAGCTTTCAAGAGCATCGAGGATGTAGTGAAGAGGACAAAGAACACGCGACTCCTTGCCCACCTTTTCGACTCAACGGTACTTCCTGCCCTAGCGTATGCGTCAGAAACTTGGTCGTTGCGTAAGCAGGATGACAGGTCACTCAGCGTTATCGAACGCGCAATCGAAAGGGCGATGCTAGGAGTATCCCGTTCCACACAAGTAAGGAAGGGATCCGAAGCTCCGATCTGTGTCGACGATCAAAAAATCAAAGATGCCGTTCTATTCGCCAAACAGTCGAAGATAAGATGGGACGGACACGTAATGCGTGTGAATGACAACCGATGGACAAGAGCCGTTAGTGATTGGATTCCGCGGGATGTCAAACGTGCTGCAGGAAGACCACCGACCCGATGGTCAGAGTTCTTCACAAAGAGCCTTGAAGAAAGATATGATGCTCGACGAGTCCCTAGAGCGAGCAGAACCCATTGGGCTACTCTTGCATGCGACAGGGGAAAAAATGGAAGACTTAGTGGCGCCCGTTCGAGTCACTCGACGATCAACGGGGCTATAGGTGATGCAGGTGATATATTGCAAGCCTCTCAACGGTTTACCGCCTCATCGTGGCTGGGAGGTGTTCCTGGGTGTAGGACTGCGATATACAGCTGAGGATTCATTTCCAGGCAGGGTCTACCAAGCTGAGAAGGAGTCCGGCGTTTCTCTCAGGAATCTTGGCTGAGAGACCAATATCAGGATTCACCACCGTCCTGGTATCAAAGTCCCATGGTGGCAAATCTCCCTCTGATCCACATAGGCGGCGACTAACTGTGGTGGTGACGACTTGGGTCAGACTTTCGCCAGGCTGACCTTGGGGCTTCAGGGAAACACAATGGCTCAACCAGCAAAACTCCGAAAAATGAGATTATGCTGGGGCCCTGCACAATCAGTGATGACGGGCCATTCAAGTAACAGGTATATATTGCAAAGATGAAACAGGATTTTGAAGCTATCCACAACTACGTGTCTTTAAAAAAACAGTTCTACATATTCTACAAAAAAAATGGTCCTACGTGTTGCTGAAAGATCTACCTGGCTGGAAAATGTACAGACAATGTAGTCGCACAGACTAAGAAGACGAACGTCGCGAATCACTCCGTACAGAGAGCTGTCTGTGTAGCGACTCGCCAGCTGAGCCGTTTTCGCTGTCTCTTCGTCACCGTACACTTCGTAATGTGGGAATTTTCGCTTGATATCCAAGAACACTGATGGTTCATCGGTGGCAACGAAAACCCTCCGTGTTATATTTCCAACATGGCGTCTCTCTTGTATCTGACCATGTAAAAAGTACAGCATGGTTAGATTCAATCTTTCTCAATTTGAATAGGCATTAGATTGTAGTCATACGACTATAGACGCTTGCTTAACAATCTATGGATTCACTTGAGCAGTACTGGCTTGCTACGAAAGTAATTGCAATTGTAGACCGGCAATATTCAATGGGGCTTTAGCATAAGGTTATTAGTCAAAATAAAAACGCGTCGTTTTCTTATTCAGCAATCGCGAGGTTGTTAAACAGCATACATTTCCTTCCATAGAAAAACACAATACAATACAACAGTAGCTGACGTTTCGGCAGTATCGCCTTCTTCAGAGCCTGGAAGGGTACACTGACATACAATTTACTAGGCCAAACGCTTCAATAACACTTACAAAAAGACGAAAAACTCTATGGCAATTACATGGTCAACAGCTTCTCGAAAAAAACTCAACGCTTTTTTACGTGCCTTGTAATGAGGAAGATTAGAACAGCTGACTATAGTCGCATAAGGTTGATGACTGCACCGTTCCACATCAGAAATTAATGCGAACATACGGGGTCAGGTCGCATATGACCTCTGGGCATTCATCCCTGCTATTTCATTGTGGGGTTTTTGGCATTTATCCAAAAAGCCTCAAGAAGTTTTTCGCATTGGTGTTCTAGTCTCCTGCGCAAGGATATTGACTTTTACTTCAAAATCGTCCCCGCTGTGCTTTTGTAACTTATGCGTGCCTAGTGGAGTACTTTGTCTTAGTTTTCGTTTGCCATCTAGGTGTTCTTTTATACGGATGCACAAAGGCCCTGTCCGTTTCGCCGATATGTTCATCTCCGCAATTATTACAAGAGATCGGGTATATCGTACCTGAACTCATGCAATCACCGTCCCTGCCGTAAGGGCAGATTACGCAATTTGTTGTTTCGCATAGACGGTCATACATGCGGTTACGAACTAACTGACGACGTAGAGTAGTGGTATTTCAACTATCGCTACCGATTCCTCTACACCTGCCCTTCTTAAGCATCGTTTAATAGCTACGCTTACTTCATCGCTAATAAAGGGCAACATAAACTTTCTTTTGGCCAAGTGTTTCGCTTGGGCGCGTGGCTCTCCTTCCAAACTTATCTCGTGGGGTTACTATTTCGTAGCCATTGGAGACGGCTATTTGCCGAGCCAAGTCGCGCGATTCTTCCTTTAGTTCCCTAGTTGTGCACATA
Organism: Angiostrongylus vasorum; assembly: GCA_018806985.1. Classification (NCBI taxonomy): domain Eukaryota; kingdom Metazoa; phylum Nematoda; class Chromadorea; order Rhabditida; family Metastrongylidae; genus Angiostrongylus; species Angiostrongylus vasorum. The sequence goes on along the minus strand of JADANN010000099.1, from coordinate 892,648 downwards.
GAGATGGCTGTTCGGAACATGTTTCTCACAAGCGCCCTCTTTGTGTGTGAAGGGTGGGAAGAAAGGAAATGAACGAGGATGTTCTTGTTACTTGGCTTTCGGTACCACTTTGTCATGCAACCGCTACTTGTTAGGTTTATTTAAACGTTTAAAAACGGAAGCCAGTTTTCTTCGGTTTCTCCTGGGTGAACTTAATCTACTCAGACTGCTCGTTCAATAATTCAAAGCATTTGTCCATCTTCTCCTGCGTAGGAAAGATGACAAAACAATCATCTACATATCTGCAGTAGAGTAGTGGCCGGAGATCGAGAGCAGGGGGCTTCTATCTTAGACATAATTACAATGGCAAGGCTTGGTGCCAGTCGCTGTCCCATAGCCAACCCCCTTATTTGCGCGAAATATTTCCCAGACCATCTGAAAATCGAGCAATTTAGGCACTCCTTTAGGAGAGCCATTAACTGCTCGATGGAAAAAGCCATGCATATTTATTCTTCCTTCATGTTCAACAAGAAGTTCGAAGAAGGCTTGCATTGCGGAGTCATTCGATACGTTGGTGTACAACGCAGTAACGTTAAAGGACTCCATCACGTACGCGTTTTTAGGAGACGTGTTACGTAGACGTTCTAGGAACATTTGGGTGTTTGTGAGGTGAGCTGGAATATGGTTAAGCAACTGAGCAAGTATTAGGCTTAAAAAAACCTTATGCGACTATAATCAGCTGTTCTAATCTTCCTCATTGGAAGGCACGTAAAAAAGCGGTGAGTTTTTTCGAGAAACTGTTGACCATGTAATTACCATAGAGTTTTTTCGTCTCTTTGTAAGTGTTATTGAAGCGTTTGGCCTAGTAAATTTCATATCAGTATAACTTTCCAGGCTCTGAAGAAGGCGATACTGCCGAAACGTCAGCTACTGTTGTATTGTATTGTGTTTTTCTATGGAAGTAAATGTGTGCTGTTTAACAACCTCGCGACTGCTGAACAGGAAAACGACGCATTCATATTCCAATGTCGAGGTTAATAGAAAGTCGATCCTAGGAACTCTTACAAAATAAAAACACATTTTCGAGCACGCCACAATTTTCTTTACTTGGATAAACGGAATTTTGAGGTGTATAAGCAATGGCTCCTTCAAAGACGTTTCTGGGACCGACTTGGTTGGTGAAGATTTTTCCAAATAGCTGTTGTAAGGATAGAGGACTTAAATTAGTCGGCTGTCGAGAATTCCGATTTAGTGGATGAGGTAGAATTTCGAGATTGGTTTGTTCAACTTCTGTATTGATAGTCGAGCATCGCATGGTCAAGCGAGGGAGAACCGAAGGAGGAATCCCTGAACGTGGCGCGACAAATAGCTATTTCCAATGGCTACGAAAGTCTAGCGCGTCTTGATAGGTTTAGAGAAGAGGAAAATCCTCAAAAAGACAGTTCTACTAAAAAACACGGTATATTTTAACCTGTGCTTAACCTCCAATGAAGTGAATGCAGCTGAAGCGATGCTTATAAAAGGCCGGTCTAGAGAAATCTTACGCAGTGATTGAAATACCTCTGAACATTCTATAACGTCAGCTAATTGGTAACCGATTGTATGACCTTTCGTTTGTAAGAAAACAACTGCACAATTTGTTCTAACAGGAGAGACGGTGACCGCATGAGTTGCAGTATTGTGCATCCGAGTTCTTGAGAAACATGTTGAGACGATTATGTTGGGGGAAATGGGTAGGCCCTTTTCAGGCTGTGAAGAAGATACTGCCGAAACGTCAGCTACTGTTGTTGTGTGCGTTTTTTTGCACTAAGGTAAACGTGTGCTGTATAACAACCTCGCTATTGCTGAGAAAGAAAAAGACACATCTGTAATCTAAAACCGAGGTAAACAGAAAGTCGATGCAGCAAACTAAATTAGGAGTTGGAGAGCATGTGGTTCTTTTTACAGCACGTTCTAAAACTAGTGCGTACGAGGTTCTGCTATTCCCGATGGAAGGTTTTCAGGTAATTGTATGCTTCCTCTCTTTCCGTTCCTCCTACACATGGAACAAAGACATAGAGCTTACTATAAGAATACTACAGACTTACTAACCTTGTACCAAATTTCTGCCCATTGAATGTACTCGTCGACATCATGGAAGGCTGCTTCCGTTCCGATTTTGTCTGTACGGCGAATTTGAAGACCAACGATAGGACCTGAACTGGTAACTGTCGACAGGTGGAATAAACCAGAAGTGAAAAAAAGTCAAATTCAATATAAATGTGTTAAGAAACATCGAGCGGGCGATACTTACCTTTGCTATAAGGAACCAAGGAGATCGACGTATTCAGCAGTTTTGTCAGATCCTCAGCGCTTCTCATCAGATACCACAGGAACTGAAATCATTGTACACGCAGAGTTGAACGTCATCATATTTCGTCAGTTGGATCTAGTTGAACCAGTGTAAGACCTCACTTGGCCAATAAAAAATACTGGTGGATTTGAATGTAATTTCAATAGCTCTTCAGAGATTGGGCGTGGAATTGAAAGAGGTAGAAATTCTGGCCTAAACGAATTTGAGTTAGAGTTAAATCTAGGCAAATTCAAGTGCTTCTGCACAAGATTTTTGTTGATTCGTTGTAGAAGAGTCTAAGAAATATTGCTGTCTTAGGAAATTTTAATCACTCTATCCCCATTGTGGATAGGAGTGTTACTGGGGTGCTGAACTGCGAGGTACAGTTAAGGATTAAACACCAATAGTCTTCCAAGCTGTGAGAGAGTTTAACTCCCCCGTAAACCTAACTAGGATCAAACATCAAACTTATATCAAGAATCACAGGTTAGCAGACGTCGATAGGATGGAAAAGCCTCAGATAGACAGAGACCTTAAAAATAGGAAATCCTTCCCAACCAGCAAATGAACAGGAGAGGGGAATTTTTGCTAGTGATGACTCCGCAAATTAAGAAGCCGCCAGATCCAAGTATTTCAAGTAATGGTGAAATTAAGCGCTATAACTATTAATTTGATTGGGATACTCTGACGGGGTTTTTTAGCTCAAGTTCTTTGGAAAGGAGAACGTTTTGGGAATGCTATTTAGAAGAGTAAAGTTGAAGAGGACACTTACTTGTCTGGGAAGAAATCGATGATTCCTAGTCGAACAATTCGTGCTTTTGAGGTAACCGAATACTGTTCAACTGTTTCAGACTGAAATTTGATAACTATGAACACGTTTGAGAGCAATACTTCAGTAACATCTCTGTAGTGATAAGCAGCTGGGCGTTCTCCGAATGAATGGGCGAAATGTGGAAACTTTATTCAGGACCCTCAGCTTTTTCTCATTTCAGGTTGTTCACCACGTAATAAATCTATTTTTCTCACTTTCGTCCAGATAGAAATGTTTAGATCATCATGAGAAGAACCGCTGGGGTTGCCCCAAGCGATATCATCAGCTAAATACAGACCCTTGCTGGCAAAAAATCTGAAATCAGCTGCACCCTTTGAACAGGAATATGCTTGGTATTATATTGGATGGGTGATGAAATCCTACATCCGCTACCAACATCTTCAGTCTCCTCAAAGGCAATATTGCCATTTTACAAAGCAGAGGTTAGAAAAAAACGTAGACCCTCCAGGTGACAAAGAAGTAGCTAAGAATGCTTACCCTTACGACGTCGTCATACTTGCAGTTCGTAATGGGAAGAAAAGTTCCCAACCAGCCTTTTTCGGAGTACCTGAACACGAACAACTACGAATTCATAAAGCAGTTTATGGGGTAACCCTACTTCCTAGCACTACGTTGTTCAAAAAACAAATGAGCGTTTTAAAGCATTTATTGTTTTAATGTACTTTTTGCCAATAAAATATTTTTTTGTACCATACAAAATTACGCATTATTAAAAAAGCCAATTTTATGCCCTTTCTAACATGTTTTTTATATTTTGTCAAAGATTAAACTTTTCACTTATTTTGAGCTTTGCCATTTAAGATGTCAAAAACGAATTTTTTGTCAATTTTTCTTTTATGAGTTGAAACTCGGTCGCAGTGCAGCAGAGATGGCTCGAAACATTAACTAAGTTTGGGGTGGAGGTAGCGTTGGCGAACCAACAGTGCGAACATGGTTCCGGAAACTCCGACCTGGTGATTTCGACCTCGAAGATAGGGAAGGCCTCGGATGTCCCAATGAAATTGACGACGACGATTTGAAGGCACTACTGGAAGCAGAAGCGCTTTCAGAACTGTTGAATTTTAACGCAGCTAAAGTAAATAAACTTGTTTACTTTTTTTATTTTCTGCCTTCTATAATTTTTTATGGCAGGGTATTAAGCGAAACGCAACCACAAGATTGCTGAGATATTTGCAAAACTCCGGACCGCAGGTGTCTGCGGTGGGAAACGAACACGCTATTGTCCTTTCCGGGGAGTAACGCGTTCACCACCACACCATGCGGGTCCTTCGTTTCGCCTGTCTCTCAGCTAGATTTATCGATCAGTGCTGTCAGCATTGTGAATTCAAGTACAGCCTCAGCTTAACTGGGTTCAATGCCAATGTGCGCTACCCAGATCAATCCCGTTGACGGGTGACTGCTGACGGCACTGATCGTTAGAACTAGCTGAGAGACTGGCGAAACGAAGGACCCGCATGGTCGCATGGTGTGATGGTGAGCGCGTTAATCCCCGGAAAGGACAATAGCGCGTTCGTTCCCCACTGCAGACACCTGCGCTCGGGAGTTTTGCAAATATCTCAGCAATGTTGTGGTTAAATAAACTTGTTTCTCGTTGGCAAAATGTGCAGATCCAAATTCGAAGCAAGTTATGACACTGTAAACAACATAGTTAAAAAAATGGAAACGTGGAATAGCTTGAACAGTTAGAAACGCTCATTTATTTCTGAACCACCTTATGTTTGTTCATCTCGACGACCGAGTTTCTATTAACTCCATCAAATAATTTGCCAATTTTTTTTGATGGTTAGACAAGAGGCTGTTAAAAAACGATGTTTATTAGGTAAATATTGTCTGTGTTTCAGCAGCTTCGCCTTCTTCAGAGCCTGGAAAGGTCAAATTGACACGAAATCTACTTAGTCAAATACTTTCATAACCTCAATAAAAAAAACTTGATATATAGTTTTACAGCTTCGCATAGCACCTCTCTTGAACATTCACCGTTCTGTTCTTTTCATGTCTTCCATTTGTTTAATGGAGGCGGGCGGCACGGAGTCTTAAATGGGTCAAGAATGTGCCTGGCTTTGATCAGAAAAAAGCCTTTGGTATGGCGCGAAGTCACGCGTAATCACGACTGTTGGAATTTATCCAAAACTCTTCAGGAGCTTTTCATGCAGACATCTTTCCTGCCGAAGTTATGAAAATGTTTCACTCAGTAGACTGCATGTCACTTTGACTTTTCCAAACTCTGAACAAGGCGAAGCCGCGTAAACATCAATCAGTGCTGCGCCGAATAAATCTTGTTCTCAACAACCTAGTGTCTGTTTATCAAGAAAACAGTGAACTATTTCTTCATCTATTCGTTCCATTGCAGGGCATTATTTCACTTTCCAACGGAAACATACCATTAAAATAAATCGAAAACTGTAAAATCGTTGCCTATTATGAATTAATGAAATTTTTAAGACGTGAGAACGATGGTCCCTCCAAACGGTTTACTGCCTCGGGGTGTTCCTGGGTGTCCGACTGCAATGTGAAGCGGGGGATTCATTCCTCCAGCAGGGTCTCCCAAGCTGAGAAGGGGTCCGGCGTTTTCATCAGAGCGCCCAGCTAAGAGTAAACCAATATCAAAATCCACCACCGTTCTTGTATGAAACTAGTCGCATGGTGGCAAATCTCCCTCTGATCTACAAGGCGGCGACTGCATGTGGTGGGAGGACCTAGGGCAAACTTTGACCAGGCTGTCCTTGGGACTCCATAGAACCAGAATGGCTTAACCAGCAAATCTCTGGAGAATGGAAATCATGCTGGGACTCGCACAACCAGTGAAGACGGGCCATCTATGTATCCAGTTAAGTAGGGAACGGTGCACGAAATGTGCAATGACTGTCTCGTTTTGGATAAATCATGATGGATTTCACTGAACTATGACTCTTGTTCTTCCAATTTACTTTTCATTCCAGTGGATACTATGATAGGAAGTTGAGACACGAGTGAGGTTCACGACGAACTCAAGACAGCCCGAAAAACTTCCCTTATCTGGTTAGTATAGGGTAAAAACGAGAGCGTATAAAATGCCCTTCGTCAATGTGTAACTCTATAAAAGCAAGCAAATACCAAATGACGTCGTCATCGGCTTACCTCCATCCGTTACCGTCTCCGTCGAAGACCATTGTTCTTTGTGAGCCAAATGCCGTCATGAAACAAAATGCAACGTGATGCATCTCGCATCCGAAGCCACACGACTTATCCAGATTGCAGAGGAGGATTCTAAAAGAAAAAATTCCACGGAACTCCGACGCAAAACCGGACAAGGAAAAGGAAGAGAGAACAGACGAATAAATGTCGTCATTGGATGAGACAACAAATCAAAGATGCTAGAGTGACTCGTTCAAATGGAGCTATTTTGGGTAAATTCAAGTTTAACTCTTAATTTTACCACTCACTAGCTAATGAAATATGACTAAAACCGGATGACATCGATTTATCTCAAGTTTGCCGACTCGTTTTTTTCTATACGAGTTTTCTCGAATGCATCGGTGTGACAATGCATTGGTGATATTGCAAAGAAAGATTCATGAAGGTCCTCACTGCGAGCACACTGATTAAGCTGGTCTAATTAATTAAGAACACCGTTATCTAGACGATCAAACGATGAGACTCTCGAAACAATCTGACTTGGGTTTTATAACTTCGCCAAAATCATCCCACCTTGCCTTCCTGCAGTCTTCAGGATGTTGCATTTCATGGATTTTTCCCTGAATGAAGTCAGTCAAGGACTTCAAGGACTTCTGTCGCCACAAATCCGCGCCGTCCACTTCGGACATATTCGATGCTGTTGCCAATAGAGACAGCATCTGCAAAAAAAAGCTGGTCCGATTTCTACGACTTAGATTCATGACAAAAGTATGGCTGGAAAATTGTACTCCGTCGAGACAATTTAACGTGTACAGCTTCAGCTTTGTGCAAGTACATTGACCGATCATAATTAGAGATTGAAATTTGGGACAGTTTTTTGTCAAAATCATGTGTCAAACGGAAAATTGGTTAAAATTGACACTCGCAACAACCAGTTAGGATTCCCTCCATTACGTCCAACGTACCTGTTCCTCTATGTGCTTTTTATCAAAGCCTGTTTTAGACGGGTCAGAATTCTGCACATGAAGATAGTAGAACACCTGAACTGGACGAAAATAGAGGCACCGAAACAAAAATTAAACAGATGAAAACAACAGGGACTCAAGCCGAAGTTTCCAAGAGCGACTTCACACTGAGCTCAGCATTGGTCAATAATTCTGTTTTCTTTATAGTAGACACACACGAGGTCATTGTTTACAAAAGCTGAAGCTTTGGCGGATTTTACCTTCTTCCTCAGAGCATAGAAAGGTGAAGTTGATTGCAATCTGGTAGGCGAGTACCTCCATAACCCCAACAGAATAACTGAGAAGCGTAGGTTTCAACCACATTGTAAACAATGTAGATTCTTCGCACACTCAGCGCTTTCTATGATCCACCACCCATTGCGATAGAGTGATTTGGCTTTCGTATAGAAGAACACCTAGTCGGTAAATTTCACGTTGAACTGAGTAAACCACTAGGAAATCGCACATAGGACATAGACATAATGGAGATTTTGAAGTAGAAGTTGGAATTCTCATACAGCAATCGAAAACCTCAGCCCATAAAAAATCACGGAACATACAGGATAAATCCCAAGAATTCAAAAGTGAACTGCAGAGAAGAATGCCACAAACATCATGCAAGATTTCACACAATATCCAAGACTTATATTTTAACGTGAGAGGGGGGACGTAAACCATCTAGGTGAAACCTGTGCGGTTGGTCTCCGGGTAGAATGCTCACTGGAAGAATCACAAAAGGTGATTAGTGTGCGAAGAAGCTGTTTCCTTTTTCAGTGCGACGGAACTCTTGGTTTCGCTTTTGTATCTTGGTCACGGAGGTGTCTGGCTGACTTGGTTGTAGTTAACTTCTTGTGAATGAAGACCTCGTGTGTGATCCTCAAGGAAAAACGAAGAATTCTCCACTCAAGCATTCAAATAACATGATAAATATAAAGATAAATCATCAGCAAACTCTATTAATAAGCAGAAACGTGTATGGTGTTGTAAGAGAAAAATTGCAAATATCGGCGTCTACTGCTTTATTTGCGAATTTTTGCTTAGTCAATCCGTTTTTAGATGCAGTTAAAGTAACTGATAGCAGAGGAATGACTTAAAAAAAAGGTAATACAATTAGGACGTTGTAGAAGAGCACGAGAGTTCAACACAAGGAGAACAAACCTCCCAAATTCTGCTCTCCAGCAATCGTCGAGAGACTTCGTGCTGGACGGAGTACAAATCAATCCTTCCGTCAGCTGTTTCGCTAAGGTCCTTCCTACGCGCCATATTTTCAATGTATTTGTCGTTCACTGGTGAATTCTCCCTTTAATGAGACCATCGAATTTACAAAAAGTTCAGCTTGCTAATTATGTGATTATTACTATTAATGTGCAAATGTAATCAACAAAGAAGCGCTCATTTTACCGTAAAAAACGGTGTTCAGTACTAATAATAAGTTTACGGTAGTGAACGTTACCCGCGCTTCCTGGCAGCTTCAGGCTGCACGGCGTAAGTAGGGTCCCGCTGCTGGGCTCCGAGCATCTGCTGGAGGGCCTTGTTCTCCTTGCGCAGCTCCCTGAGCAACTGCAGGGCCTCGTCCAGCTGAGCGACCGCTTCTTCTCTCTCGTATCCTGCATAATCACCGTTGGATATACCGCACGAGAGTTGCATTGCAGTTCTGGTATGTTCATCAACGCATCTCTCACAATTTCAGAATTCACCGAACAACTCATTCATTAACCCGTGACGATTACTTTTTCACTTTCGCTGTTGGTTAAATTAGTTCATGGAAGTCTTTTTCAATGCTATCTCCTACTAAACATGTCTTAGACGATTTGAGAGCAGTTATAAGTTTCTAGTCTGTTCATTCCAACTTTCACACAGTTATTCATCCACTCCAGTTTATTCTCATACCTTTTCCTCCGTTACATGTATTTCTGCATTGCGCATAGTCGTGAAAAAGCCTTTCAGTGTATTATCGACTGATCGATCTACTCTGATTTTTTCGATTTTCTCAATATCACGTAATCGTTAACTTGTTGCTTTTTGTACCTGCAACCAAAGTTTATTTATTTCATTTTGCTTCATTTTATTTAATTCGTCTTCGCGTCAACTGTGCGGATCCTAGCATTTCTCACATTCGATTCGTTTCCTCGCTTCCACCGTCCACGAAGATCTTCCTATTTTTACGTGTGGCTTCCCTTGCCGCTTGGCGATTTCCATTTCATCTTGAATGTCGTAAAATGCTGGTCGAGAAATTCTCCCTGGAGTCCTGAGATAACTGGGCCAGAGCGTTCCCAGCTGGATTACAAAGAGTGATTTTTTCCCAGGCAAGTCCGGTACCAATCTCTCGACCTCCGAGGGATGAGAGGCTTGGTTGGCTTAGAGCGGAATCGAGCTATCACCATGCTCGTGATGATCACCGTCACCACCACTGTGCTGTCCGTTCCTTGCACCAAAGTTATAGAGTAAAATAAGATGCCACATAAATTACAAAGTAACGAAACCGAATGAATGACCCCATTGGCTACCAGAAATGATTGCAGCGAATTTTGTATGTATGTCGGTATTCATTGCTTTCTTAATCCAAGTTATAATATTTCTACTAGCTACCCATTATTTCGTTTTAAGCAGTTCTAGTATCCAGTAAGTGCTGTTGCTTTGCTCTCAATCCTATCGAGTTATAATAAACTGAAATTCCTTTGTTCCCTATAAGGAATGAACGAAAGTCAATAATTCAGATGGCAGACGTACTTTGAAGCAAATCAAACCACTGACGGATTACCTTTTCCTTGAAGCCCGAACAACTGTGCCGTTAGGTAATAGAGCATAAGAATCCATAGTAATACAGCCACGATCGCCGCGCTCCTCACGGAAAACATGCAGTGAACGGCCTGAAAGCGCGAAGACTTGCGTCAGCAGGGAAAAAACTGAGGATCCGGGAACAACGAGGTCAAAGTGAGCTATGGAGCACAGCTTCTATTACAGGCTCACTTTTTTGAGCATGTAGCAATCCGCACAACAATGAAAGATATGCAAAAATTTGATTTTATCCAATATTCTGTGACATCACAAACCCACAATATCCAAGTGTATTTAATAGCTCACGATTAGAAACGTGATAGTTTCTTGACTATAGAACTATCGCGAAGATACTTCAATTCTTTATTTTGTGTAACTCAAAAGATCGACGCTCTATAAACCTCGGCTAATAATTGATATCTGCGTATATGTTCTTACGAACTGCCTTTTTTTAGCCGACGCTAGGTTGGTATAAATGTTCTTGTTGTTGTTATTGTCTTTGTTCAATGGCTGACTTTTCGACGACTTTGCCTTCCTCAGAGCCTGCTTTTGGACTACCCGTGTGTTGTTCACGAGGGACTCACTTATCATCCCTTGTGAACAACACACGCGTGGTCCAATGGGAAGGCTCTGAGGAAGGCGAAGTCGCCGAAGCGTCAGTCATTGAACAAAGACAACAGCAACAATAAGGACATCTATACCAACCTCGTGTCGGCTAAAGACATATCTTCATCTTGTGAATTCTTGGATGAGTTTAACTCACCATGACGAAGTGCTACAATCGAATATACAGTAGCCGAAACTGCACAATTCGAGGTCCAATCTCAAATCCTTGTAAGGTCACTCAGTTGGTTCTACCGTATTCCCAAACCGATCTTTCCCCCCATTAAAAGTGCTTTCTTTTCTACAGAATTTCCTTCTAACTACTTTAGATCGTGGATATATGTGTGTGCATGATTGGAATGTGTATGTGTGCGGATGTGTGTGCGTGCGTCGGTGAGTCTGTGTGTGTGTCGGCATGTGTTGGCTTGTCTGGGTCGATGTGCGTGTTCAACGAACAGCAGTTGCACTGTACGAACAGTGGGTGTATTTTTTGTGGTTTCGTAATGTTTGCGGCGTAGATGCTATTTAAATACATAATAACTATCTTTGACATCAACAGAATGAAAGGCGTATTATTGACTAAAATGAGGATTGGAGAGCAATGCACGAATGAAGCGTAGCAGACGTTTCGGAAGAAACCCGCCTGCACGAACAATCGCAGAAGAAAAATTTTCAAGAGTGGCACATATGATTCCAAATTTAGACTAGATATTCTATCCTGTAGCAGGCGACCATCTAAGCTTCCTTCCACAACAATGAGTACCTCGTGATCAACGTGATATTCAAGTCAAGTCGTTGTGAAAATTCAATATTGTGGAAACCAATGGGTTTCTGGAGACTGGGAACTTATTATGGTAAAAAAAAGGATTCCTTAATGGCATGCTATCGTGGAACAAAATGTCTGCGAAATTTTGCACCCTGTGTAGAAGATCATTTTTCCAAATGTGAAGAAGAAGAAGAAGAAGAAGTAGTAGTAGTAGTAGTAGTAGTAGTAGAGGAAAAAAAAAGAAGAAGAAAAAAGGGGTGGGGGGAAAAGGGGTGACTAGTGATACACTACATCAAGATGCAAGGTGCTGCTTTGACTACTTCCCCAATGCTCTCCTCCGATCCATTTGAGAACGCCTTAACCTGGCTATCTGAGAAATTGAAAAGAGGTTCAACTCGACCAGCTCGTACGACATTCATGATGAAATCCTTAAGCAGCATCCGAATCAGGACACCACGTGCTCGACTACCTTTATAGACAATAAATGCGAGGAGAACGAAAGCAACGAGTGCTGAGACCAGCACAGTGGGTGTGGTGACGAGTCGTATAATTAATAATGATAACGACAATAATAATGTAATCACTTTTTTTATTTACCGAATATTCTTTTTTCATGGCAGAATATCATGTGAAATATAACTACACTAATGTTGTGATATTTGCAAAACTCCGCAACGCAAGTGTCTGCGGTGGGGGTCGAATTCGCTATTGTCCTTTCCAAGGGCTAACGCTTTCACCACCACCCCATGCAGGTCCTTTGTTTCTCCTTTTTATCAGTCATGTTTTTAACCTATAGTTGCTATCAGCAATCGCTAGTCAATGGGGTAAAGTGACTACATTGTGATTTATGCTACAGCTTCAGCTTAATTAGGTTCAATGCCGATTTGTGCTCTCCAGACTAGTCCTGCTGAAGGGTGAATACCTATGGGAAGTATAGGTTAAAAAACATGGCTGAGAGAAAGGCGAAACGCAAGTTCGATCCTCAACGCAGACACCTGGATCCTTTTCGAAATATCCTCAGTATCATTGTGTTGTATAATAATAATAGTAATTCTTTACTTTAACCGTCTTCCACATCTCCTGTGCGGATACCACCACTTCTCGCATTCGATTCGTTTCCTCGCATCCGTCATCCACGAAGGTCTTCCAACATCTGAGGTGTGGTTTCTGTTGCTGTTTGAGGATTTTTCTTCCATTATAAATGTCGTTGATTACTCGTCGAGTCGATTCTTCCTGGAGTCCTGAGACAGCCGGGCAATTTCATGAATCCGGAAGGATGAGAGGCTTAGTGAGCCCGGAGTGGGATCTAACCAGCACCGTGTTTGTGATGATAGGTATCACTACCATTCTGCTACTCGTACCCTAATAATGATAACAATAATAACTGAAATTAACAGTAATAGTAGTTAGAAATAATAACAATAATTGATAACAATAACAATTAATAACAATTGCAATGAAAAAAGAATATGGAAATGTTCATTATTCTCGAACGTCACAATCACATTCTTCTTAAACCAAGATTGGTACATGTAGGTCTGAGAGGCAGAAACTCGTTGGGAGTCAAAAAATTTTAGAACACAAGGAAGTGTTTATCAGACGGAATTCTTCATCATTGCGATGTTCAGCAACATATGAGCTTGCGGCGCAATAATGTATTTGAGGATATAAATAAAAAAAGGATAAAGCTCTTTGCGTTGATCAATCCCCTGAGGGATGCGCCATGCATTCGACTTCATTAAGTATCGCCGGAGGTGATTAAATGCATATCTGGCCTTTACAATGACTCGCGGTGGTCTACCGATGTATCGAGCCAGTGCTGCTATCCTTCCAGACAAGTCTGGTACCAATTTGCCGACCCCGGAGGGATGGAAGACTTCGCGAGCCATGGGCGCAGGGATCAATTCCTCGTGCGTGTCATAATGGCGCTTCCATGCGCCATACGAGCCCTTTTGAGAATATATGTCACAAATGTTGTGATCTCGTCATGTGGAAAACCTAGGATGTCCAAGGTAATATTTCATTCTTTTCTCCTTTCTGCTTTATATTCTTCCAGTTATATTTCAACAGACGGTATAGCGAAATAGAACGATGTCACACTAGTCGCTCTTAGACCTCATGTTGCTCAGCACCCAGTCTCAGTCCGAGCATGATATATCATTCGCCTCGGAGCGACATGTTGAATGGTAATCAGGCGAAGCGCTCGCTCTGAATGAAACACAGGCTTCACCGCTGACCCGACTTGTGCGGGAAAGTGAGCCGTTCACCACCGCATTCTTTTCGAAAACTTTAAATTACTTCCTTAACTACCAATTTGTGTTAAAAAAGGAATTTGCAAAATGTGGTACATGTAAACGACGCCCATTTTACTCAAGATAGCCTCGATCTCTATTCATCCATAAACAATTCCGCTTTTACACAGTTTCCATCGTCTAGGAAACTCAAGGTTTTGAATCAAACTTTGTGAAAATGAATAAAACAGTCTTAGAATGGCTATGGATCAAATTTGAGCGTATTAGAGAAAGTGGATTTTGTGAAGATCTAAACGAACTAAAATACCGTTAATAATTTGAAAAAGAGGTCCGAGTGAGATCATTGGGATCATCAAATTCAGCAAGTAATGAAGCGAATAGTACAAAATGCACGGCACTGATGACAGATGAATGGCCGAAATTCAGTTTTCATTGGTAGTTTTGGTTAGTTGAGTCCATGAATGTGTAGGCAGCGTAGTGGGCGGTGAGGGACGAGGAGCTCGGACAACGCAATCAATGCCTCATAGATAAGGCCGGCACGAATTCGGAAGCGGTCCAGAGAAGCCGTTCACTGTATCCTGGATTTCCAGCGGTTCTCCAGCCTGTGTTCTTCGCAATCCGACCTGATGAAGATGGCTTTCACGAAGGAAGCGCCTGGACGTACTGGCTTCTTAGAAGCACTTTCATGAAGAAATACTAGGCAAAATGCTCTTTGAGTTTCTAGTTGAACACAAATGCACGAGTAATAAGTGCCATAAATTGGTTCGTCCTAAATAAGATTTAATGAAAATATGGGAACTTTTTGCAGCATGAATGTTCCTAACCTAATTTTGCAAGATGACATATGTTTTTTTGGACTATAGCGCAGTAAGTCACCTTCTAAAATATTAGCCCCGGATAGACAGCGAAAGCTCAACCAGCCAAGAAAGCAACATAGAGCGAAGTAAAGGCAGTGGAAATTTCCCAGCTTTTTTGCCTTTCCTCAGAAGCGTCTCCGTTTACATGGAACCCATGCACGTTATCGTGTAAATGCAGCCACTTCACAACAGCAGTGAAGTATACGCTAGATGCACACAAGCAGCGAAGTGCTTCATCGCCTTAACTTCTTAGAATTACGTTTTACGATTTGCGATGGATTGGATAGAGTATTTGATATCAACAGGTTATCTTTTAACAAAATACATATAAATGAATGGAGCTTCCTGAGCATCATTTGTCTGGCCTATTGATTTATTTTTTCCACAAAGCAAGAGTGTAGGAAGGAAGAAAAGTTACTAATTACTACTTATAGTTCTCTCTCAAGTATATACACAACCATAGACATCGCCTTTTTTTGTTTTCTGTACTGATCAGAATGAAGGATTTTCATCAGTAGAACAAGTGTAGAAGAAAGGAAAGGAAGATCTTGATAACGAAGGTAATCGGCTAGGAAGAGAATCGACGAGCAACACCAACTGGGCGGAATTGGTGATGAACGGAATTTAGCACTGACGGCAGTCCATTGCATGCACATCGATTCGAACGGCTGAGATGTGTTACGCAGCGTAAGCTGAACCTACAGAGGCGACGTCAGGAAATTGTAAAGTTTTGCTCAATCTTAATACGAGCACTTCTCTCGATCAGAAAAACCTGCTGCAACTGTTTCAGAAGAAAAGACAATTATTTAGTATCAATGTTATCTCTAGAAACTTGAGTCAAAGAATAGATGTAGTTGCAACCCAAAACACTATGAAAATGTTGGAATTATTTTAGTTGATATAAGGTATTTCCGCTATTCTACTTAAGCAGGACAAAGTAAGCTGATTGGGAGGATCCTTAGCACTAAAGAGTGCAAACAAAGGATTTCTTACGAAATGCTGAGTGATTCGGGAATGTTTCAGAATCCATCGGATTTAATAGGTTTTGAATAATGGTAATCCGAAATGAGGGGAGGTGGAGCTCCGACAATTGTGGCCATGCGCTAATCTGGCATAATCACCAGATTATCGTGATCTGCCGACTGTCAGTTGGTTTTGTTGCCACAGCAGCTGTCGCACTCGAATCAATTATTCCATTATGTTAAATAGCCATGGTTTCATATGACACTATGTCACCGACTAGTAATGGTTCCCTTCTGCGCCTAGGAAAGCTATCTGTAGAAGTTGAAATTAAGATTGTGATCCATTTAGTGAGTTAATGCGATGGAAATGGGCCAATGTTGTCCTGACTGTGTGCTTTAGAATCTGTGGAGGTGTTTCGATCTTCACCTAAACAATCAGTGATTGCTGACTTAATGACTGTAGTGAATTCCACGTCCGGAATAACCTTATATGTAGTGAAATACCTTATCATTCCTAGTTATACACTTTTAGTTGTCGAGGATGTTTTTATTTTTTTGGGGTGGTGCTGTTCTTGGTTGGACTGCCAACCATCTCATTGGCAAGTCCCCCATTGCATCTGGCACTCTAGCGAGAGTATCGAAATTCAGATTCAGAACTTGCAAATGGACCATGATTATGACATTGGATTTTACTTCTGCTTTTTCTATGTTCTTAGTATCAGAAATTCTTCAGGTCAAGAGCTCCGGACGCGATAGAAATCAAACGGATTAGTAAATCCAGCACTTCATGCGTGTGCCAGTTTGAACTCTTACAGTAGTCCCGAATGATATTGTAAGTTATTCAACCTCTAGGAAGTAGTGATCTGCACGACTTCTTCCAAAAGGATAGAGAAGCCGATAAAAAAAGAAAGGAATTGACTGGTGATTAAAATTGCGGGAAACAGAACATAAAACGAATAGTGCTATAAAAAACCACTCCACATAGTGGTAATGGAAACACTCAAAAAACATTGATTTGCGAAATGTGAAACTAAAAAATAAAGCACTTATTCTGTCCAAAAAAAGGTTGACAAGTCTCAGACCAAGGACAATACACACTGAAAAGCCATGACGAAAAAAAACACGTCACCAGAAAAGAGTTAGTAACGGTCATTTGGCTGTGAAATGACGGGAGGCGTAACGCGAACCACTCAGTCTAATCCCATCGAACATCTGCCGCCCATCC
The DNA here is from genome assembly GCA_018806985.1 of Angiostrongylus vasorum. Classification (NCBI taxonomy): domain Eukaryota; kingdom Metazoa; phylum Nematoda; class Chromadorea; order Rhabditida; family Metastrongylidae; genus Angiostrongylus; species Angiostrongylus vasorum. The sequence goes on along the minus strand of JADANN010000099.1, from coordinate 875,944 downwards.
ACGAGTCCGTTCTCCAATAATTTCCGGCCGTCTCCCGACCCCTAAGCAACCTTTGAACATGCTCAACAGCAGAATAAAAGATTTCAAAAGCACAGATATACGCTGAGGCAGGGGATCCAATTTTAAATTGGAAGTGCTTTACAGCTTGATTTACGATGTTCGCTTACGCTCTTCACAATGCACACCTCGTTTTCACTATGAGGTAGTTTGTTTTGGTGGATAACTCCATGATGGAACTCGTTTTACTTGAGCAGCTGAAACTCTGTCACCCGTGCTGTGTGGAATCTAGTCTACGCTTTCAACGTAATCGAAAGTTCCACTCCGTGAGTTATCGAATATTTCAGATCTGTTGCTTTATAGCTAAGAACATACGAGTTTTGCCTTAAATGCCGAGTCCATTACCTCACTATTTTCAGTGACTTCCGTCTTGACTTCCCACTTTTGTGGTATTTGTTCATTAATGTACTTTCGATCTCTAAAAGGAATCTTAGCACAAATTTCAATGATTTCAAGCAAACGAAGGAAAACACTCGAGTATTTAGAAATTAGTTCCTTAGCCATCGATTTTAGCTATGTTGCGACAAGATTGTTTCATAAAACGCCTTTATGAGCTTTTTTAAGCCTCGAAATATCCAGCGTTCATCAAATTACAGTTTTTTTTAACGTCGATTTTGTTCTATTCTGCCTTCTTAATATGGCGTTTGAATGACATTTCTCACATTCGCACTGTTAAAGGCTATGAAAATTTAAAGGAGCAGGCAGCGCAGTGGTTCATTACGAGGAAGGGTCCAGTTCAAGCCGCGCAGGGGTCTGGGTCGGGAAATTGGTAGCACACTTCTCTTGGCACTGCTCATATTTTATAAGCCACGTCGAAACGCTCTACCATGGCTATATCAGTATTTTAGAGGGAACCGATTCAACAGCATTCAGTGACGCTAGTGGCTAACGCCAAAAGAAAACTTAAGCAGTAGCCAAGACCACACGGAAAAAAAGTTCGAAGACTTCTGTAGGTGATGGATTTGAGGAAGCGAATCGAATATGAGAAATGCTAAGATTCTCACAGCGTGACACATGTGACGTCGGATCTTGTAGAAATGGGTTATGAGAATGGTTTGCATTTGAGGGTGCGAGAAAGTACATATTTACCTGCTGTGATTGCCGTTTATGATTTCAAATTGTTGTGGAGATGGGAAGAACATAGAGAATAACTGCCTCCAAAATGTTATAGGATATCTCAAAAACCGCCGTTCATTAAAATTCGGCAACAATATCCAGTAATTCTCTACATGATTGAGCTTACACGAGGTTGGTATAAATCTCTATTCGACTAACTCTTCCGCTCCTTCGTCTTCCTCAGAGCTGCGTTGATCCGAGTCGACGGTCCACAACTGAGTCGCTGTCATGATGTGGTGTTTGTTGTCGCATCGAGTCCGCCTAATGAAGTTCCCCCATTCAATCGGTGCTCCTTCCAATGGATTCGACTCTATACGACGACGAACACCCATATCACGACGACGACCAGCCGTCGACCATCAACGCTGATCGACGCGGCTGTGAGGAAGGCGAAGGCGCTGAAACGTTTGTCGAATAGAAGTTTGTAGCAACCTCGTGTCAGCCCAGTCACTTAGAAATTTGTTATTGGATGATTAACAGAAAGAAAGTAATAAATAAGATTTATCACTAGGTCCAAAAAATATCGAACAAGCACCAATCACCCAGAAATAATGAAAAAATTTGGGCCGAATACAATCATATCTCTGCTGCACTTTGACGGCCTACTACCTCATCCTGATATGAAGGTGGAACTGATATGTCTATATTTCCTTGGAAGTTCGCAGACATAGCAAAAGGATTTGATTCCTTCATCCGGAAGCCCAAGTATTGTGAAATACACCTGCCCGGTTTACAATAATGCTTATGATGATGTCTTTTGAAAACCTTCACATAACTCGGAACTAGAGGGAGAAAAAACTTGCCTAACCAATAAAGTACCAGTCGGATGGATAATTTACTGAGTCTCTTCCCGCAAACGGACCATCCAATTGACAGAATATAGTCAATCGGTGAAATATATAACAATCAGGCTAGTAAGTTATCAAAATTAACAAAATGAAGGAATGAAATAGCCGGAGACATTGGCTGATGTACGATTCAAAGAAGGGTTTTCGAAGAACAAAACGCAGTTTTATGAGACGAATGATCCGTGTAGTATCTACATGGCACGAAAACGCCACATATTCAACAAAAACATCTTAAAGAAAACGAATGAATTCAAAAGCAGAATCGAGTAGAGGTTTACGAATCGATGGGAAAGAAGCATCGCTTCGTTTCGGAGAATCAACACCATCAGCCAAACAAGCACGTCCAGTGACGGATGTCACTTAAAATTCATCAATCCACGAGATATATCTCGTAGTTATCTAATTTTTTCCCCTGCATATACAAACATCCTATTGAATCCAGCAATTTTTTTGAGAAGAAACCAACAGATTTTTCGGATTCAACTACGGTTCAGGTGCAGATTTCTTTTTTTTCACCAATTTATTATGAATGTCGTTGTCTCTCATATTGATACCTGGCCACCTTCCTTTATACTTAAATATGCATATTTGTGTATAAAATATAAAAACAGCGTTGTTGACATTTATGTGGTGCAGTTAAGAAGGACGAGTTTGGAGAGTTCAGCCGGAAAACTGAAAAAGTCGGAAAGAAAAGAAAAGCACGAGAACACTGCTTCTGTATGTGAACACATGTGATAAGTTACTATAATATGAAAGAAGTACCCAAATGCAGTCAGCTAAAAAGGACAAGAGACCTACGGTGCCCGATATGGATGGTTGGGCGAGGACTCGTCACTGTGGTGACGTCGACAGTTTATAATCCGGACGGTGATGGCAGCCAGTAATTGATCAACGCGCATCAACTATGCATAATAGACCGAGCAGGAGAGCACTGACGATCGGAAAGCCTTCATTCGAAAAAGAATCGGAGCGGTTTCAAGGATTCTTAAGGCACTGCCAATTGGGATGCGCTGCAATACCAACCGGTCGGTCCTACACGGCATCGCGATTCTCTATATTTACTTTTATCTCCTTATTTAATATGCAATACACTCGAAATATCGGTTCAATATGTGCACTTGTACTAAGAAGAATTTCATACAAACAGCTAAAATATTAGTGGCAAATGGGACGAAAGTGAAAAATGGTGAGAAGAAGTGAAATATGGAAGAACTCTCTATTTCCTTACCATTTCGCCCTTCGTTGTTTCTTCTTGTAGAGTTGACAAATAAACATCCTACAGAAGCCTCCAAAGCATCTCTTCTATTCCACCAAGAGAATGGATTTCTTGTGACAGAAAAAAACTCAGCTAGTAGCTCACTCCAAATTCTTTTTACAAACTGCAAAATCAATTAAATGATGATCTCTGATGTGTGAAACAGTGAGAGCTTTCCGGGACGAAGAAGAATAGCCAAAGTACAAGAAACTCGAGGCTATCGTTGTTTAGAAGTCTCGAAAACCGTGCACATAGTAACGCATTAATAGTTCGGTTATCGATTTGACAGTAAAAGCTTTAAATGGAAAAAGGCAAACGAAGAGTAATTCTATCAGAAAAGGAAAAGGTTCTAGCCCCTGTACTGTATTACGGTGAAAAAGGAGATTTTTGTTGATGATGTCAACCTTCTTCGGTTCTATGCTGCACATTACCAGATCAGCAGAATTCTTCCAACTTTGAACTTCGAATAGAAATCAAGCATACCTAAACAAAGCGAGGTGAAGGCAAGTTGGTACAGAAACACTCAACAGCGACGACAACTGATAAGATATCGGCAAAGGAGAATTGATTGAAGGAAAACGATGCGGCAAATGCTTCATCATCAAGCATGGTGCTCTAAACTGCCGTTTGAGAGCTTTCCTACACTTGTTCGAAGTCTCTTGCTTGACTAGCGATTTCTTCAAGGTAAATTCCAGTTCACAAAGATTGCTACTGCACCCTCACAAATATTAAATAAAGAGCTCGAAAATCACGCGTGACGAACATCTGGTTCGTCTTTATGCCAACCGAGCATGAGAATACGCTGGTATTTGTGTCTTGCTGAATAGTAGAACAAATGACTTGATGATCAGACTTCTACATGAATATCTTAGTAAAAAAATATGAAATCGTTCGAACTACTAGAGCGAGCAGAACCCACTGAGCTGCTTTCCACTCAACAGGGTCACATAGAGAGTAATGTGGCTCGAGTCACTTAACCATGAATAGGGCGGCAGGTGGTAGCATAACTCGAGGCACTCGTTTTTAAATAAAGAGGAATAATAACTGGTCTGCATTTATAAGTAAGCAATTGCTAAGCAGCCCACCTTTCTTAAACGGTTAATTTCTCCGGAAATTTAGTTCGCACCTCACTTATACCTTTATGCTTCTCCTCAATGCAAGGAACTTCCTAACGCTAGTGAGTAGCTAATAGAAACGAACTGCAGCATGGATGCGGGAGGCAATAAAATGGAAAGCTCGCACTCAACATGATTTAATGACTATAATACTTCGCTCTTTCTCTGAATGCTCTAACTATAAGGTGTCAAAATATCGTTTTGCAGGAAATAGCCAACTTGGACAGCTATGCCATACCGTCGATTCTTTGTAATCGGGTTGATGAGGCGAAACAACGACTTGCTGTTTGCTGGAAAGCATTCTTTGCCTTGTGAAAAACGAGATCGTATTCATATTGATGCCCGCCATCGTATGGGTTGTGCAACTCGCAACATTTAGTGCATCTTGATCGGATGGCGTTCGTCTGGTGTACAAGACTGGCAATAAAATTCCCGATGGTCTATCCGGCAACAGATGGCGCCTCATAGGCGTACCCGCTATGTCTCTGAGCACTGACACGAGTCGATGCCTCCCACTAAAATTCTTAGCGCAGGGAATGAGTCCTTTACGGTATCAACAGAGAGATGTCTTCTTTGGAGAGGTATTTATGCTGTAGAAAGCAGGCGTTACATGTAAAGATCGCATTTTCTTCATTTCTTTGCTTGTTTTTTTTCCTGACGCTTCGGAAGCGTTGTGATTAGAGCTGTCGTGTAATTCACACACTACTCCATGTAACTGGAAGTCGTCCTGCAGCAATCAAGCTTACATTCATTTCGAGGGTGACGAATTGATGCCAGACATTCTTGAAAAGTGCTTCTCCAATCCACGAATCCTAGAAACTAGACGTCAATGAAGAAGAAAAAATTCATAAAGTATCAGCACAAAGCACTCAAAAAATCTGGACACTTTCGTAAATGAGCCATGCAAAGGAGTGAACTAAACAAAGTAGTGGTGAGAACTACACGAAATGTGAACTTGGATCACGTAAATGAATGAGCTTACCCTTCTTTTCTTTTCAGAAATCATGTCCTTTGATCAAATTCGATTTATAAAATACCAATGCAGAGAGGCAAAAATGTTTTTTCCAGTGGGTAGATCCCTAAAGCAAAATACCTGAGACCTACAGACTTTGGTGAAGAAAGGGATTACCACTCAAGACAAAAAAAGGGAATGGCTGGCAAGATGTGTGTTTTAGGATAACGATGTTTGATTAATTTTAAGAACTAAGTAATATCTACAATAAAAAATTGAGAAACGAGAGGGATAAATCTCCCGGCATTAATCAATTCCTGTTGAATGCATCATGCACCCAACACAATTCACCATCGTAGAGGTGATCCAGTGCATATTTGATAGATGCAATGATCGCGAAAAATCACTTTAATAAAATACTAAGAAATCAGTAAAAAAAATGATTGAAAATAAAGTGATGATTTAGCAAGCCTAAAAACGTCAGCAATCCTTACTTTTTATTTGCTATCAACTAAAATTTTTCACAGCAAGCTATGATGCGAAATACAACCACAGTGATGCTGAGATATTCGCAAAACTCCGGACCAAAGGTGTGCGAGGTGGGGAAAGAACGCGCTATTACCGTTCCCCTGGGGCTAAAGCGTTCACCATCACACCATGCGGGACCTGGTCGTCTTCGATCCGGAGTTTTGCAGATATCATAGCAACATCTTGGTTGTATTTCACATGATATCTTGCCGTGAAAAATTTTGGCATGCAACACATACAAAGTTGAATTACAACGCTATTCAAAGGATTTCACAAAGAAGGACAGAGTTGGTTGTAAACGTTTCAAACTCCTTGGTGGTATTCTAGTGTTTGCCCAACTCTCTAGCACTAATTTCCCAATAGTTAAGCAATTGTGGTGCCCATGACATCGTTAATTCATGAGAAGAAAGCGATTCCGTTCCAAAACTCTGCGCTATTTTTTTTTGCTACCAGGATTAAATGACGGTCTGTTTCAAAATAAAAAGTTTTCGATATTGTGGAATAGTATATCAACTTACCAGCTCTGAGAACTATAGCAAAAAAATAATACAACTTCATGGTTCGAACTCGAATAGAATCTGTCAGTTCGCGTCTGAAGTTTATATTAGTGTTAAAAGATTATCCATGCTCTGTTCAAAGGCGCGATTCCGCTCAAAACGTGCACTTTGTATGAGAGCCGGCTTTTTGTAGAGTACGATGAAAAACAAACGAAAGTACCAAATTCTTTACACCGCACCTTCTTAAGCAACGTTTTATACCTGCATTTATTTCGTCGGAAATGAAGGGCGAGATAAACTGGGACTCATCCTCGTTGTAATTACCGTTTAGGGGCGTTGTTATTACTCTACACCTATCCTTAAGAGCCAGAACTTGTGTCCATTGGAATTTGCTATTTCTTCGGCAGTTTCAGAAATTTTTCCTGCTGTTCCCTTCTTCTGTATACAGTGGTGGCTGTTCGAAACATTTTTCTTACAAGCGCCTTTTTTGCTTTGTGAGAACTGAGAGCAAAGGTAATGAACAAGCTCGTTTTTGTTGCTTGGCTTTCAGTACTACTTCGTGATGCTGCCGTTTTCGGATAGGTTAATTCGAACGTCAAGAAACGTAAGCTAGTCATCTTTCGCCTTTTCTAGGGTTAATATTATGTGCTCTGTCTGGTCATTCAACAACCCAAAATATTTTTTCATTACCTGTTCTTTGAGCAAGTGATAAGACAGTCGTCTATATATCTACAATAAAGTAATAGCAGGAGATCGATTACTGACGCTTCCACTTAGATATAAAGACAATGGCAGAGCTTGGTGCCAGTCGCCGTACCAGTGCTAACTCTCTCTTTTTAATGACTCCGCAATGGAAGCCATCAGTGGACTCCTTGTGCAACATGGAGCAACTGACTTGTATAGTTCGTCGATTCAGCAGCTCATGGCCCTCTAAAAGGAGCACCTGAACTGCTCAATGTTTGGATATTCGAGGAAGTACTTCGCAAGTGAATACATGAATTTAATAGATGGTTTTTTGATAAATCCCAGAAATTCCAAAATGATCTGCAAGGACGATGCCTTGTGATCACGATGTGAGTCAAGCACATTCTCAGCCCATGTAAGACTCTGTGCGGCTGTTCTCCACCAATAATTAACTGGGAGACTTACAAAACAAAACATGATGGGAATTCAAAAGAAGTTGTTTATTATGCGAATGAAAATTGATGTGTTAAGCTTTGTCTGCTCAGTTGAGAGTGTTTGGCTCAGTAGATTGCTTGCCAATTTGACCATTCCAGGCTCTGAAGGTGAACACGCCTAAACATCTGCTATTATGAATAAATGCTTAATAACAAACTCGCCTTCGGTCATCAAGAAAACAGTTATTGATCGATCAACCTCGAGCTTAAAAGAAAGTCGTTTCTGGGACTAGCTAAATCGATTGGCTTTTTTAATGCTAGATATATAGGACTCATTGAGCAAGGGCTTGATTATCAAGCTTAGGTATCATCTTGCTATTAACCTTTCTTGTAAAAGAACTATTGAAATCAAGCGACATGTTTTCCCTTTATCAAGTAATTTTCGAAAAAATCTGGGCTCTATTTTCTTGAGTTATCAAGTTGTTACGAGGTTGGTAAAAAGTTTTATTCGGCAAGCGTCTTATTAGACGTCTTCGTCTTCTTCGGAGCCGAGTAGACTCGAGTCGCATATCCATTCATCCTTGCGAAGCAGATCGTTGTTACATCGAGTTTAATCCGATGACGTGGACAGAACTGGAATGAAATATTCCTTCCCGGAAACGTCTTTCTTATTTAGAACTATCTGGATTACGTGTTTATTGGTGACCAATTTTTTGATGAACAAGTGAAAAGCTAGTTTACGATGTATGCGGTTTTTATCGTTTCCCAGTTTAAACTGCTTGTAGACAATCACAGAAGCGGTGGAACAACCTGAGAGAGACGAACAAACCGAGCATTGCTTAAAATGTTATTGGCATCGCACCAAAGCGACAAAATTACTACGTAGACCACTCTCTACCGTGGAATGTATCCTGTTTCTAAGACTACACTTGTATCTATCGCATATCGTTACACCTCTAATATGTTATTTGTACGTGATTTCGCATGTTATTCTCATTCATCTTAGTACGGAATCAACTTATTTGCAGTGTCTGTGGACTGCGTAAGCAGCTGGCTCGTATTCCGGCCTCGCAGCTGGCAGTGAAGGGCGCTTCGTGTCATTGTGCTTATACTGCTCATTGTAAGTTAACACCTGCAAACTTTTGGAAAGGCTTGCTAAGAAATATTCACGCTTACCACATTGTCGCTTGCATTCAGACAAAAGGGTGGAATTGCCACCACTCTTTGTAACCACTTCTCTCTCATGAGCATAAGCCAGAACAAAGTTGACCAAGGTGCTCACATCATCTATGAGTTAAAATGAACTATCAGGCCTTATGAGACCACAGGACACCGCTAGCTTTGCTATGCCGGTATTGTTACATAGTTTATGTAAGGACTTAATAGCAGAACTTTGAAGTTCAATATGCGGTAAACTCAAAAGGTCCCGCGAAGGGAATCATAGAAAAACAGGCATTCTAAAGTCATCACATTTTGTACCGATCCCAATACTTATTCGTATCGTTTGATTACTACCATGCATCATCGATAACAGTTGCATTCTCTCGAAATTTATCGATTGTTTCCACACTGACATGTTGCAGCTAATTTGATTAATTCAAACAAAATGTGAATAATCTCAACTTATTATTTACTGCCTACTCTTTTTGATGGCAGGATATGTTGCGAAATACAACAGTGTCTGCGGTGGTGAACGAACGCGCTATTACCTTATCCGGGGCTAACGCGTTCACCAACCACACCATACGGGTCCTTCGTTTCGCCTATCTCTCAGCTAGATCTATCGATCAGTGCTGTCAGCATTTTGAATTCAACTACAGCCTCAGCTTAACTGGGTTCAATGCCAATGTGCGCTACCCAGATCAATCCCGTTGACGGGTGACTGCTGACGGCACTGATCGATAGAACAAGCTGAGAGACTGGCGAAACGAAGTACCCGCATGGTCGCATGGTGTGATGGTGAGCGCGTTAATCCCCGGAAAGGACAATAGGGCGTTCGTTCCCCACTGCAGACACCTGCGGTCCGGAGTTTTGCAAATATCTCAGCATCGTTAAAGTTATATTTCGCAATATATATTTCGGGTGTCAGGCTACGATGAACACTAGGGGATTCATCCCTCGGCAGGGCCTCCCAAGCTGAAAAGGAGTCCAGCCTTTCTATCAGGAGACCCAGACTAAGAGTAAACCAGTACCAGGATCCACTACCATCCTGTTATCAAACTAGTCGCATGGTGAAAGTCCCCTCTGATCCACAAAGGTGGCGAGTGTCTGGGGTGGTGAAGACCTGGGGCAGCCTTGGCTTGGCTGATTTAGGGAGTCCAGGGAACCATAATGGCTAAACCAGCAAAACTCCGAAAAATGGAAATTTTGCTGCGCCTCGCATAAGCAGTAAAGACGGGCTTTCCAAATATCCAAGTAAGTAGGCAACTCCATCAGTAGGAAGCGTAGGTTAAATCCATGATGTGCTACCAAGATCTTCGACTGCTTAGGCTTCCGATCGCAAACATTTTGTTGAATCACGAAGAAGTTGCGCGACTCATGTTAAAAAAACAGATATTATACAATTCACGCAAATAAACACCAAAAAACCAGAAGAAACAAACTAAAGAGTTTAGAGATTATCATCTAGATAAAGGCAAACATATTATATTGTAACATATTGTCCCTATAATATTTGGTGAAGAATGTGTTACAACGGTGGAACATCACGTTCTACAAAGTGCCAGAACTCCGCGGAGACGATCACCATCGCGACGATTGGAAGACAGCGACAACGACGGCTGCTATCATCGAGAGACTCGATGACGAGTTGCACATCTCGTGCGCACAAGTGTAGCACTGACCTGATCCTCCTTGAGCTTCACAGTTTCCCTAAATGTATGTTTCCTTATTTTTCTATACGTTCTACTGCTTTCGTTCCTTTTTTTTCATTCTCCTTATAACGCGGTGATAAATGTCGACAGAGTCGAAAAACCATAGACAATATAATACCTTCCGTTGTTCAATTTCTTTGATTATCAAACATATATATATATATATATATATATGTATATAAAACACATACATATAAGCGCTCGTGTGGGGCAGTGGTCGGAGGGGCCCTCCGACGCACACATGGTATCGATCTCCGTGCCAGTGGATCACCATGGCTTCCATCCCTCTGGGGTCGGCAAATTGCTACCAGACTTGTCTGGGAGGATAGCAGCACTGGCTCTAAACGTCGGTAGGCCACCGCGATTAATTTTTAAAGGCGAGATATACATTCCGTCACCTCCAACGATGCTCAATGACGTCGAATGCATGGCGCATCCCTCAGGGATTTATCAACACCGAGAGCTTTATCCTTTGTCCTTAAATTCAAAATTATTTATTATTGCTTAATGCACATATGAGTCTCGGAAAGCAATAAATTTCTACGCGGCTTTTTTTTAGCTAGGTTTCTTATGAATGCGTCGTTTTCTTGTTCAGCAATCGCGAGGTTGTTAAACAGCATACATTTACTTCCATAGAAAAACACAACACAATACAACAGTAGCTGACGTTTCGGCAGAATCGCCTTCTTCAGAGCCTGGAAGGGTACACTGATATACAATTTACTAGGCTAAACGCTTCAATAAGACTTACAAAAAAGACGAAAAACTCTATTGTAATTACATGACCAACAGCTTCTCGAAAAACTCACCGCTTTTTTACGTGCCTTCCAATGATGAAGATTAGAACAGCTGATTATAGTCGCATAAGGTTGATGACTGCACCGTTCCACATCAGAAACTGATGCGAACATACGGGGTCAAGTCGCGTATGACCTCTGAGCATTCATCCCTGCTATTCATTGTAGAGTTTTTGGCATTTATCCAAAAAGCCTCAAGAAGTTTTTCGCATTGGTGTTTTAGTCTCCTGCGCAAGGATATTGAATTTTACTTCAAAATCGTCCCCCGCTGTGCTTTTGTATCCTATGCGTGCCTAGTGGGGTACTTTGTCTTAGTTTTCGTTTGCCATCTAGGTGTTCTTTTATACGGATACACAAAGGCCTGTCCGTTTCGCCAATATATTCATCTCCGCAATTATTACAAGGGATCAGGTATAACGTGCCTGAACTCATGCAATCACCGTCCCTGCCGTAAGAGCAAATTACGCAATTTGTTGTTTCGCATAGACGGTCATACAGGCGGTTACGAACTAACTGACGACGTAGAGTAGTGGTATTTCAACTATCGCTACCGATTCCTCTAGACCTGCCCTTCTTAAGCATCGTTTAATCGCTGTGCTTACTTCATCGCTAATAATGGGCAACATAAACGGGACCTTCTTTTGGCCAACTGTTTCCAAATGTCTTAGCTTCAAGTCAAGGACGTCCCGTCCTATACCTACTTATAAGTTGGTATCACCTGATGATCTTGCGTCCACCAATCCGTCATCATTTAAGGTTAGACCCATCATCAGCTGTGTAGACGGATAGAATAACCTGGTTTCTAAGCCTAATACTTACCCAAATGTTCCTAGAACGTCTACGTAACGCGTCTCCTAATAACGCTTACGTGATGAAGTCCTTCGACGTTACTGCGTTGTACACCAACGTATCGAATGACTCCGCAATGCAAGCCATCTTCGAACTTCTTGTTGAACATGAAGGAAGAATAAATATGCATGGCTTGCCCATCGAGCAGTTAATGGCTCTCCTAAAGGAGTGCCTAAGTTGCTCGATTTTCAAATGGTCTGGGAAATATTTCGGGCAAATAAGAGGGTTGGCTGTGGGACAGCGACTGGCACCAAGCCTTGCCATTGTGTTTATGTCTAAGATAAAAGCCCCTGTTCTCGATAGATGATTGTTTTGTCATCTTTCCTACGCAGGAGAAGATGGACAAATGCTTTGAATTATTGAACGAGTAGTCTGAGTAGATTAAGTTCACCCGGGAGAAACCGAGAAAAAATTGGCTTCCGTTTCTAAACGTCCAAATAAACCTATCAAGTAGCGGTTACCTGACAAAGTGGTACCGAAAGCCAAGTAACAAGAACATCCTCGTTCATTTCCTTTCTTTCCACCCTTCACACACAAAGAGGGCGTTTGTGAGAAACATGTTTCGAACAGCCACCTCTGTGTGCACAACCAGGGAACTAAAGGAAGAATCGCGCGACTTGGCTCGGCAAATAGCCATCTCCAATGGCTACGAAATAGTAACCCCACGAGATAAGTTTAGAAGGAGAGCGACGCGCCCAAGCGAAACAGTTGGCCAAAAAGAAGGTCCCGTTTATGTTGCCCATTATTAGCGATGAAGTAAGCGCAGCGATTAAACGGTGCTTAAAAAGGGCAAAGAAGGGCAGGTCTAGAGGAATCGGTAGCGATAGTTGAAATACCACCAGCTACTCTACGTCGTCAGTTAGTTCGTAACCGCCTGTATGACCGTCTATGCGAAACAACATATTGCGTAATCTGCCCTTACGGCAGGGGACGGTGATTGCATGAGTTCAGGTACGATATACCCGATCTCTTGTAATAATTGCGGAGATGAACATATCGGCGAAACGGACAGGCCTTTGTGCATCCGTATAAAAAGAACACCTAGATGGCAAACGAAAACTAAGACAAAGTACCCCACTAGGCACGCATAGGGATACAAAAGCACAGCGGGGACGATTTTTGAAGTAAAAGTCAATATCCTTGCGCAGGAGAATAGAACACCAGCGCGAAAAACTTCTTGAGGCTTTTTGGATAAATGCCAAAAACCCTACAATGAATAGCAGGGATGAATGCCCAGAGGTCATACGCGACCTGACCCCGTATGTTCGCATCAATTTCTTATGTGGGATGGTGCAGTCATCAACCTTATGCGACCATAATCAGCTGTTCTAATCTTCCCTCATTGGAAGGCACGTAAAAAAAGCGGTGAGTTTTTTTTCGAGAAACTATTGACCATGTAATTACCATAGAGTTTTTTCGTCTTTTTTGTAAGTGTTATTGAAGCGTTTAGCCTAGTAAATTGTATGTCAGTATACCCTTCCAGGCTCTGAAGAAGGCGTTACTGCCGAAACGTCAGCTACTGTTGTATTGTATTGTGTTTTTTCTGTGGAAGTAAATGTATGCTGTTTAACAACCTCGCGATTGCTGAACAAGAAAACGACGCATTCATATTCCAATGCCGAGGTTAATAGAAAGTCGATCCTGGGAACTAGGTTTCTTAGTTCAACTTGGATATTCCTTGATACTACAGCTTTTTTTCCATAGTTCTGACTACCGTTTTGGTTTTTTAAGTGCTCAGCTTTTCTAACTGAATGGATTAAAGCATCCAAGGCAGTGATGTATGCCTTAGTTAACGGGGAGTATGTTCGCATTTGAAGTATCTACCACATCTTTAAGAATAAACCTTTATGAAATTTAGAAGGGTTTCCAAAGAGAAAAGACCTGTAATGCCCGACATGCGACAGCAGAATTCGCTGGATCATTGCATCCTTTATAAATTTCTTCATCTGAAAAGTGGAATCCATGAAAAGACCACATGTTTTTAAAGGAGAACGGCACCACTTAGAAGAATGATCAGTAGTGTACCACATATATGGAATGTTCGATAGAAAGTTTACAGACTAAAGTTCTTGCCACTGTGAAATTGGTAACAAGAGATTTTTGCAGGAATAATTATACTTGAGAAGAATTCACTAAGCACAAGAACTGGCTTGAATAAGTAACCAAATTTATTTTTCTTGTTTTCTTCACTATCTCTTTGGACCAGAGCCCTCCTAAAGATGACCACAAAATTATACTTGAATTCAGAACTAAAGCTCCAGCGGGAGCTTCTTCACTAATATTCAACCGGAAAGGCAGTGTTTGCAAAAAATCCAATGAATGAGCTCAATCGCACCACCGTAAAATCGTCCTGTAGTGAAATCACTTTAACACAACTGAGAAAAAGGCCACTTTTATAGCCAGCAATCGTGGGACATATTGAAATTTGGACCAATTAATTCACCCATTCTCACTGATGTTTTGCGGTGGTACTGTCATTTTCCTCCATTCAAACCTTTATGCCTTAGTTAGGTAGTCCTTATTCAAGAGATGAATCACCCACCCTCTCTTAGTCTGCAGGCAAACTTCATGCACGACGTGATGTGCTCTGGACACTGTTGGATGAAGGCTCCTTGGACCGAATTCATCACATTGCAGTGCAGTGAGTCTGAAATTGATTTAAGTTCTCCAAAGTATTTTGCGCGATGAACTTTCTTCCAATCAACCGGATCCCACGACCAAGTCCCAATTCTTCCCAATGGGCTGAAGCCTACGATTAAGTCATTCTTATTGAGGAACAAAGTGTGATACCCAGAGACATTACACTGATAAAACTTAACCATGTTAATCTAAACTAGGGGGCAGATAGCACAGTAGTAGTGTCGATTCGGCTCTGGACCAACTGATCCCCTCATTCCTCCGGGGTCGGAAAAATTGGTACCGGACTTGTCTAGGAAAAAACCACTTTCTACAATCCAATTGGGAACGCTCCAGCGCGGACTCTACCAAGAATCGACTCGACTAGCATTCTACGACATTCATGATGAAATGAAATTCCTCAAGTAATAGCCGAAGCCACACGTAAAAGTTGGAAGAAAAACCATTTTAAAGGTTGTTACTGGATTATATAATCTTCGCGATCAATGTATCCCATTTCGACCACCTTTGTATTCTGTCGCTCCAAATGACTTCCTGTAATGAAAACTCAGCATTATTCATTGGTCCTCCCTCGGCTTCTTCGTTGTAGAGTGTTTAGAATATCTCATTTCACTGATTCAAACTGTTATTAATTCGATAATGGAAAACGAAAACCTTCTAAATGCTAGCGAAACAAACAGCAGTCCGAAAAAAGAACGTAAGGACTATTGCAAAAATGACTTTCCGGGAAAGCATTATAACAAATTTGCATTTAAAAAGTCTATTATAACATTTACAGGTGATGTTAGAAAATTCGTTGATCACCAAGCTACTGCAAAGCCATATCAATATTTCAAAACCGACTTTTCCCTTTAACCTCGGTATTACTAATCAACATGTTTTCTTTCTTTGATGAGCGTACACGAGTTTGACAAACAGTTTTATTCGGCTAACGTTTCGACGTCTTCGTCTTCATCAGAGCCGACGATCCGAGTCGATAGTCCACCGTTCTTTTCGTCTCGATGTGACATGTTCGCCTTCGTATTGAGTTGTGTCTTCCTCAGCGGGCTATCTCTCGAATGAGGCCCTGCATAAAACGGCATCACCGAGTGAGTATGCCTCATGGTCCGCTGTGGAAGACACAACTCGATGCGGGGGCGAAGACGCCACATCGAGACGAAGAAGAACGGTGGACTATCGACTCGCATCGTTGGCTCTGATGAAGATGAAGACGTCGAAACGTGTAAGCTCATCAAAGCCATAACAGTAATTACTGCGGGGAACCAGGCTACTTTAGGGTACTTTCTATCAAAGAAGAATCTCTAATTAAATCTTTTACGGCGAAATATTGCCACGAAGAAAAGTCAATTACCAGAACTGTGGATGACTCCCAGTGAAACGAGAAAGCAAAGCGGAAGATTCATAGCTAAACCGAATAGCGACCGTCGTTCAGCAAAACGACGTATGTATGAAAGGGGTGAAAATCGTTGCTGGGAGAGCAAACAGTTCGTAGCATTGTCGTCACCTACGATCTCCTTGCGGAACGAGCGTCCACACCTGCTATGCAGCACGGAAGGTACTGTAATGGGTATAGGAAAGTTGCCTTCAAGGCTGACATTTCGATGAGATGGGCTATTGAAGCTCACATACTGAGAGGAACGCAAAAAATTCTGAAACGAGAACGATCGGTTTTTCGTTGTTTCGTCAGCTTTTGCGGAACAGCAGGTCACTGTTGTATCGTACTGTGTGAAAAAGTAACGAAGTTTTATTTCCAAGCGAATGAATTCTACAACAAACTGTCTTAAACATTGGTAACTACAATATTTCGTTGCGTCTGTCTCATTGTTCTCACAAATTGTTCTTTTAATGAAGGTTTAAAGAACTCAAGACCAACTCAAGACTTCTTTAGGTTGCCATCTTCTCCCCCCTTGGTCACATTTCAAGACTGCACTCAACTTTTTCTTGTAAAGTTGATGACGAAAAATTTGCTCCAGTACTTTTTAAAGCAACCGTTATTTAACTTCGGCATTACCAATCAATACCTTCTTACATTATTAAGCACACACGAGATTGAATAAACATCTTTATTCAAGTTAAGTAGTCAGCATCATTTCCCTCGATGCAAAATATCCTTTGGGAAAAACCTACACGTACGATCAAATGCACATCTTTGACACTAAGCGTCATCACAGCCAACCTCCGTTAAGGCAGAAGTTACGAACCGCACAAACATATTTCCTAATCCACATAATTATAAATCATCAAAATGAATAAATCCCTCATAGGTGAAGCACATTGTATACGGAGGTCTGGGCTACAGGATGAGAGAGGGGATAATCATAATGACCAGCCGATTTCTCGCCCCATTGTGCTCTATGAGCTCGTCACTTAGATTGTTCTATCGCGCATTAGTCAACTATTTCAGAAGGGCAGAATTCTGACAGTGACTTTACCTGAAAATTAGCTTCATTTAGTATCCAAGTACGTTTTTAAAAAGACTCCACTTCTTTGTCATCCTTCTTCAAATAATTTAGTAGTAATTTATACTACATTTTGCGTGACCCATCTTCATATTTACTGTGCTGATCCCAGCCCTTATTGCGTCCTATTTGTTTGCTCACATCCATTACCCACGAACAACTTTGAACTTCGCACGTGTGGTTTCGCCTGCTTCTTGAGGATTGTTGTCTTGTTCACGAATATTGTTGAACGCCGGTCGTGTCTATTCTTCGTAGAGTCTGGGATTGTTGCTCTGGAGAGTTATCACGTGGATTGGGAAAGTGGGTTGGGTCCAGACAAGTCCGGTACCAATTTCCAGACCCAGGAGGGATGGGAAACTTGTGAACCCCGTGGAGATGAAGTCGAACCAGAACCGTTCTCATGCTAAACCCCCACCCCATTAGTAGTAATTTATGAGCACCAATTTTAAAAAAACCTTTTTAAATGCAGTTAGACATGACGGATGGAAAAGAATTCAGCATAGTGTCTCTTAACAATCTGAAAATGAGAAAAACTTTATCATCTCATATAGGTAGAACCCGCGACCGTCTTGACAGATGTATTTCAATAGTTATCTTCTCGTTAAAATATCTTAGGATAGAAGATTTGACAATAAATTTTAAGTAGATAACTGATTCTTCTATAGGGAAATATGGAAGAGCTGCATAGTGCCGCATAATGTGGCAAATAGCGTTGCCACCCCGTATACAGAAGGATAAGGGATAAAATGTTCGGCTTTAATCAATTTCTGAGAGAAGCGCCACACATTCGATTTTCATTAGGCGTTGCAGAGGTGCTTGAAGACATACTTCGCCTACACTTTGTGACTGGGAACGTACTGTTGTATCAAGTCAGTGCTACCATTCTCCTAGCCAACTCTGGCGCTAATTTGCTGACCTCAGATATATGGAATAGTTGGCGAGCCTGGCGTGAGACGAACCAACAGCCAAAACAGTGTGTATTTCAGTACACCTGCAACCGCTGTACTACACGCACTCTTTGCTACCCATCGGACCAGCTTTGAACTCCAATGAAATACCCCGAGACGATTTTTAAGAATGGAAACGGAGTCCGGAAAATGAAAGGAAAAATGAGTAGGAAAAGCGATAAACCATAACTCCACTGTTTACAACTTGATGAAAGCATGGCACCTTGCCATTACATTGGTAAACGCCTTCAGCTTAATCTTTATCATATTTATTATCAAGAACAACTATGTAGAAATAATAGAACTGTTTAGAATACTCCGCATAGTTCAAGATCGGTGGTTAACCGAAATGAGATCGAAGAAATGAAAAATAAATGAAAGTTCTATAGGCAGGGAAAAATAAGGAAAGGATGACTGGCAGTAGGTAATACTCAACTGGAAATCGAAAACCGCAAAGGAGCACACGAAATCATTCAGAAGAAATAAAACAAAAATCAGAAGTGCTACAAGGCCAAATTTTGGTCGATGAGTTTGCAGCACATACAACGACACAAATATAAACAGCATAGATGAAAAGGAAAACCGGAAACGGACCGTAGAGAACATTTGATAATCCAGTGCCACAAAACTCTACTTGAACCAGAGTTCCTACTGCAGATCAGAGGAGTGAATCAAAAGTAGCCCAAGAGAAAACTGATCGCTAGTCCTTATCTGACGAGCAATACGAAAACGGCTTTAATGTAATTCTCAAGAACTTAAAAAATAAAAGGCATTTCAAGGCAACATCATAAAAACACAATAATTTTGACCGGCTCAACATCGGGAAACTGTAAGCGACGGAACTCTACATGTACCCACTCACATGCATTTGTATCCGAAGGTCCACTCATCAAATTTCACTAATAAATCTTCAGATTGAATCCCGTCCGAAAGACTGATAAACTTCGTCGTAAGTTTTAATGACTACTTATATTAAACCTTAAGAAAATGCACACAAGCGCCTCTGACTGCCCAGCAGAACTGCGACCAATCGCTCTTGCGCCACGTCTCCACACTGACCTCCTCATCGCCGATCTTCTGAGCGACTCGGATCTCAGACCCCGCGTCACCGAACACCACCATACGACCATTCTTTCGGTTCGACTCAAAGCAGTACTCGCCACATCGTCGCGAATTAAAAGTGAACGTCAAATCGGAATCCGTGGCTATCTGAAGAAGAGCTGCTATACTGGCTCCATCGCTCAGCTGAAAATCGTTGCCAGGCGGACAGATGAGAGCACCGGTAGAAGAAGAAGAACCGTCTTCGTCCTTAATCCCTTCGTTCAATTTATTTAAAAAGAAGGATTCTGACAACGGGAAGCTATCATTCTCTTGCGTGCAGAGAGTCTCCTCTCTTGGAGAAGCAGACATTTTTGTGGCCTGTTGAATCAACGAAGTCAAGAAGTCCTCCTGAGTTGACATTAAAGTTCCAATTTTAGTCTCTGCTGATGTAAATGGATTAAAAGTGTGTATTTGATGCCGCTGATTCGTTAATGCTTTGATGAAAGCATCATCTGACTTTCTTGGTCGAGGTGCATAATTTGCTGGTGCCTGCGAATTAATTTTCTCTTCGCAAATAGCCCATAAGCCACCAGGCCCTGTGTCATGTTTTCTCTTCAAATGAAATTTCATAGTGGTAGGGCTGCGATCATTGGTCACCCAGTGACAGAACCTACAACGCACACCAGCCAGTCCATGACCCCGCAGATCCGTGAAGAACTCCCAGACCTTAAATGAATGACAACAAGTGACTCATCACCATTACAATGAGCAAAAATACCGTATCAGCCCACTTATTTGTATGTTCCGAAATCGGAACGCAGTTAAAAAAGTGGTTGTGATGCCTTTCAGGACATGCAAGGTCCTACTGGACTCTACCCTGTGAAAATCGAGCACCTCACCTTTTCGAGATGGTGAAATTGGCACCAGACTTGTCTACGATCATCTCACTCTGTCCATTCTACAAAGTATGGCGCCTTGCTGTGATGGAGAACTGGGAACACTCCTGGTTGTTGTCCCAGGGTTCCACAGAGAATCAACTCGATCAGCATTCGACAACATTGATGAAAATAACCAAAAATCCTCAGATAGCAGTCAAACTCACACACAGAGTGTGAAAACCTCTGTGCATGATGATGCGAGGAGAAGAATGGATTAGAAAGAAAGGAAGTGCTGAGATTAACATGTATAATGCCAGGTCATGTAAAGTAAAAAACCAAAGCAAAATAATGCAATCATTTTTCATTTATTTCCCATTCTTTCTTCATGGCTGAGGTATTTGCAAAACTCCCGACCACAGGTGCCTGCGGCGGGGACCGAACCTTGTCGATAGTAACGAGGTTCGCTCCTCTCCGTAGACGCCTGCGGTCCAGAGTTTTGCGAATATCTCAGCAACATTGTGGTTGTAATTCACAAAGTAAAACACTCAAGAACCATTTATATTGCAGATTAACGATGGCGATGTACGTAAATTCACCAGTTGCCTTCCGATGACCAGCTAATGAAGAGGTAATTATCAATGAGAGTTCAACGAATGTGTTAGCGATTGATCAATTAAGATCAGCGCTCTTTTTGTTTAACAGATTAACAGATCGCGTCCAACTAGAGTTCGGTTCAAGTAACTGGTCGTGTCTGTTACAAATAGGTCTAGCAAAGAAGCAAAAACTTTTCTAAACTACAAAAACTACGAGTTATTGATACATTGGACTTATTGATCTCAGGACTGACAGCGAAGATATATGTCATTCGGTTTTCAGTGCTTTGAAAAGATTTGGCAAACTATCACCAAAAGCTTCTCTACTTAGTTAGAATTACAGAGTAAAATTCAAGTTAGTGGAATGTGAAGTTAATGTGGATGGATATCCGTAAAAGACTGTAGGAATAGAAATGATCGATTTTGCGCCAAAAAATGAACATTATGCTCTATACGCTAAACGCTGACCTGGGGTCTATTCAGGCCCGAAATTATTGCTTAACTCTTACACAGACACTTCGATAGGGTCAATGATGATAGTAGTCATCATCTGCTATAGTGTCAATCTTTCGCCACTAAAAGACAGCTTGCCTTTCTTCTGGAAGGGCAAGTACACCTGACGATGACCTTTGCGATGGTACCAATGACTAATAGGACTGCTTATTTTTATTTTGTTTTATTTTACATGACTCGTCATCACATCTACTATGCGGATCCCATCACTAATTGCATTCGATTCGCTCCCCTCGCACTCATCGTCCACAGTGCTCCTCGAACATTTCGCGTGTTGTTTCAGCAGCTGCTTAAGGATTTCGTCTTTTTCGTATGAATGTTGTAGACTGCTGGTCGAGTCAATTCCCTTTGCAATTTTGGAGATAGCCAGGCTAAAACGTCCCCACGTAGATTGGAGGAGAACGTTGGGCGGGTATCGAACTGACGCCTTTGCTGCCCGATCGACGGTGTCGCTAAACAATGCGCCATTTGCGCCCAACACAACTACTTACTTTATACAACATGGACATCCAAACACTCCCTCTCATTTGTGTTCTTCAAAGAAATCACTTTGTCGTTAGCAAGTCGAGTCCCCACTGGAATTACGAGTTATCGATGAAAAAGTCAAAAAAGCATCGTGCTGTGACAGTTCTTTTCATTAAGATTTCACATTAAGTAGTTGTTCATATCTTGTCCTACAATTAGATAACAAAATGACTTTGACTGCTCCTTCGGAAAATAGAGCTCCTTGGTTAATGAAGGTCAAAATAAGGCACTCATGGTATTCCAGAAAGATCTCTATGATTACTTAGTAATTCCAACAGTGCTGTAAATCACCAGACTCCTACTTTCGAAATCAACCTTGTGCGAAGAATCTTTACAACAGTTTTCTTTTCAACGAGAAACTAGAAATTCTTGCAGAAGACAGGCATAATTCGTGTGGGTCCCTCAGTAATAAACTCCAGTTCCCGTTCGAATGTCAACGCGAATAGAAAAACCACAGTTTTCCTAAATTTCGATGCCGCTGATGTGGGAAGGACCTCTGCCATATATCATAGGTTCCAGGGGTACTTATCACCACAATATTCATCTGGGCTACATTACGAAATGTTTTTTAATATTTTCTTTTCTCTGCTGGTTATATTACTTCCGGAAGGATGTATCCCCAAAGAAAGTCCCCATCGCTTCTAGATATTGTAGTTCTATCAGTATGTGCGTATGTTTGATTTGGGATTAAATTTTACCTCATTAGGAATTTCTTGTTTAACACTGGTACAGCAATGTTGTCTTGCCATGACATAAAAAATAAAGCTGTTCGTTTTGACTTTGACGACTTTGAAAACTTTCTTCTACTGCGTTGATGAATCCTCCTTTACTTCCAAATACTATTCTTATTTCCAGAACGTTCTCGAAAGGTTTAACTGTTTCACGAATCTGTTTAAAGTACACGCATATAAATAAATATAAATACAAACGAATAATACTATGTAGGGCGCCCACGTAGCGTAGTGGTTAAAGGCCTCCTGCAATGCACATGGGTTCGATCACCCGTCCCACGCTCACCATCCCTTCCATTCCTCCGGCGTCGGTAGATAGACCTGTCTGGGAGGATAGCACTACTGACTTGATACATCGGCAGGTCACTACGAGTCATTGTATGGAGCAGATATGTACTCGGTCACCTGTAACGATGTATAACGATGTCGAGTGCATGTTGCACCCTTCAGGGATTGATCAACGTCAAGAGCCTTATCCTTTATTATATCGGCAGCGGATGGAGCAGTGGTAGTGACCACGATCATTGTGTGGATGGCCCAACCTAACCAACTGGTCCGACCCGGATCTGGGTCTGCCAAGTTTCTCAGTTCTTCTGAGTCGGGAAGTTGATGCCAGACCTGTTTGAGACAATCTCACTACCTCAATCCACGTAGGATAGCTCTTGTACGGCTATCTCAGGATTGCAGGGAGAATCAATTCGACCAGCATTCATTAATATTCGTGATAAATACGAAAAAATCCTCAAGCAGCAGCCGCAGGAGCACGAAGAAATCCAAGAACCTTCGCCGATAGTGGATGCGAGGAATGAATCGACTGCGGAGAGTAGTGGGATCTGCACATTGTGATACACGTGATGTCAAGTCTTGTAATAATAAAATTATGTATATATATATATATATATATATGTATTTAGTAGTATGCCACTCGGTAAACAGTTCCCTAATCGGAATGTAACACTACGTATCAGTACTTCATAAGTTCCACAGTGAAACGTTTATGAAGGAATTATGAAGAAAACGAGTGCGGTTGGACATCTAGTTTCGAGATGCAACAAAAGATCGAATTCAAAATGAAAGTAGAAGAGACAGAGACCCTGGTGAAGCTCAATCTCAGTGAGATTCATCGTCACATTCGTATTCAGTTTTGTAACCTACCGCTCAAGTGAAGATACAACAAAAAAGTGAACTTGTTATATTTCTAGACGAATCTGCTAAAGGCGAGGCAAATCTCACAGAAATGTACGGCATGCTAAGCGCTGGGCTGGGTAGCCCGACAGAACAACGATCCACGAAGAAACGGCTTCAGTGCAAATCGTCCAAAGCACTCGGCATAGATGTATGAACGAAATAGAAAGATTCAAATACGAAGCCGGTGACAAAAAAAAGTGTTCACGACCTGACTATAGGAATGGTGTAGAGGAAAATTCATTGGTCCTCCTCGGATTTCTCGCATTTTCCATATACTAAAGAGATTGCTTATCTCCAATAAACTGATGGTACAAACATTAGTCAAAGAGAAAGAACTCATTGACGAGTTTGGATTTCGAAAAGGAAAAAACGGCCCTAATATAGGGGACAGGTAAAAACTGTCACAAAACAAGTATTTCCCTCGCAATCGTAACTAGAATTCCTTTCGTAATATTCTATGACATGGTTTATTAGCGTCGTATGACATCAGTGCGACAGTGAAGCCGCTCAAAGCAGGTTTTGAAAAGTAATTTCCCAGGCACTGAGAATAGAGATCAGCCATCAGCCGAGAGAAAAGAACTGCATATCGCCTTACATCAAGGAGAAGCACTATTTATCAGAGATCTCGTTGAGCGTCGGCCTGAGGTCTCGACTTCTACGGCTCCGTTACGTCACCGGTTCCGTTACAACTCTGTTAACATACCAGTAGAAGGAAACCTCGATCAATGGTGTTTTTACTTGCACTTGTATCTATTCCCACACAAAACGACTACATTACATGAACACGTTACCCACATCCGATCACTCCGCGATCGTGAAGGCAGTCTACTAGGTCATTTTTGAGCAAACTGCGAGAAATCGAGTGAGTTCGGTGTCAGACAAGATCGTAGCAGCGCAGCATACAGTCTCAATTCAATTCAGGTCTTCTTAAGAGGCTACGCGCGAACGCTTTTGAAGGCGTAGGAAAAAAGTGCAGTGGGCTGGCGAAGTGGTGGGGCGATCGAATTCGCCTCGACGCAATCCCGTTTTCGAGAGGCTGGCCGGCCGGTCGGCGCGCACTGAATCCGAGCTGCAAGTCGAAGCAGCCACAGAACCACTGTCATCACTAACCGTCGCTAGCTATCCGGCAGATGATGGTCTACAAAAAACGAGAACAAAGCGCAGTAGAATAGAAGGCAATCACTACATATGAATATCAAAAAGTACTAGTCGAGAAAAAAATGCGACGGTAAAAGTAGGAAGCGATAGCTCTCAGAAGTTCTACAGAAGTTCTACAGGAAAGAGGAGGAGAACAGGAAAAACGCTATGTAGTACAATTGAGAGTCTCGAAGAAGAAAATAAGAACAATCAGGATGTTTCTTCACTAGTAGACAGTCGCAGTTCGTGTCCAGGACACTGCTGCGCCAACACTGCGTTTCATTAGAGGTTTGTAAATGTAACGTAAATGTAACACGAAAAAAACACTGCACAATAGATTCAGATAAAACAGTAAGTTACAGACTTTTAGAAGCTCGAGAAAGTATAAACCGGAACGTAGGCGAAGAACGCACATACCGGATTGCTTTTCTTCCGACCAGCGTTCCGAGGATTTGGCACGTTCGGTGCTGGAGCCAACCCGGTTCGATTGAACATATCTGGATAAGAAGAGTCAGGCAGACGGCGGAAATCCACAATTAATTAAGGACAAGGCACATTTGCTACTGTATCGCACAACATCACGGATCTAACTCAAGCAATCGAAAGAGGTATCACTACTCTCGGAAAAATTCGTGATCGCAAAGTGGGCTATGGGGAAAGCAGGTTCGTAGTCGCTAATGAAGTGTACGAAAATGCTATTGGTGAAGTTGAAAACTGAACTGCGCCCTCTTCGCAACAGCGTAAAAGCAAACGAAATTCGCTACGTGTTGGGCTGATTGTAAGAGAACGGATTCTAAAAACCGGCAATAGCGCTCTACGCGACTGTGAATTCCTAGACGTCAGCCGCATCGGTCAAACCCCGTGCTAGCAAAACCGAGGGTCCGGAAGACGAAGCGGCCCAGGCCAGGCCAGGCACAGCACCCCACACCGGAACTCACGGCTACCGACGGACGGGTTCGCTAGTCAATCGATGCGCCGATTCTAGGCCAGACTAAAATTAGACCGACGGCGGCGCTGCGCTTCCACGCCGAGCGATCGCTCGCAATTCGCCCGAAGCCTGTTTCGCTCGGCGGACCGCGCCAATCCGTACACCGGACCCAGTCGTCGTTTGAAACCTCCGTGGACACAACGCAACCCTGAATCGAATCACGTGTGCATCCACTACATACCGATAACAAGCAGACGACCACACTCTCGAACAACGGACCACACCCATACAATGCGGTTCGCCTCAGGAAGAAAAACCATGGAACTATGATTTCGCTAGTGAACCACACGTTGTTTCCAGCTCTACAGCTGCTCTCAGCGACAACAACTTAAATATCATCCAATCATTCTCTTAATAATCATTTATAGTCAACATCTATACTTCTGTAAAATCAACAAGAATAACAGCAACACTATTAAGCAATTAACATAACAGGGCTAAAGTTGCAAAGTAAATGATTTGTCGTAGGCCAAACCGAAATGTCTATCGATCCAGTCCAGAACTAAAATCGTAGATTATAAATCAACATTCTCGGATGTGATTATAATGAGCAATCAGGATCAGGAAGAATAACTTTCAAAGAGTAAAAACCATCCAAGTGTAAGACCTAATTTGTAAAGTATAACCATGTCGCAATGATTCATACCGTAACAACAAGTGTGTGAGTGCATCACAAAACAAAAAGGAATATAGCACAAGCGTAAATCCACAAACCCACAAAAGGTCAAGAACGGAGTTTAGGTAGTAAAAGAGAACAGCATTAAGGAAGACACTCCATAACAAATTGAAGCAATTCCTAAATTCTTCTCCATCTCGCGCAGTTAAAAAGGAAAGAAAAACAAATTCCCACGACGAATTGTACCAACAAGTTAAACGTAAGTCCTAATATAACCAAAACAGAAATATTCCCATTTGCTGCGAAAATTATCCTACGTCCATCTCATTTTCGCTATCTTCCTCCCTCTCCTCACCACCACATGATTCTTCCTGAAAGTACACAGTAAAAACGCCATAGTTGAAAAGCATAGTACTACTCCCATCTCCAGTGATATGTTTCCTTTTATTTTATGCATACCTCAACTCCATCATTTTCCTCTTCCCCGCCGCTGTCGCTCTCATCATCCACCTTCTCTTTTCTTAACATGTCCAAGTCGGAGTTACCATCAGACTCATCACTGTCATCATTTTCGGACTCATCACCGACACCTAGCCCGCTCTCGTCCCACCACTCTTCTTCTTCTTCGTCGCTGCTAGCAGCACTTTCATCAGATCCGCCACTTTCAACATCTTCCAGATCAGAGTCCATATCTGAAATAGTGCATGCCGATGCCAACCAAACTGAGATAAATTATATGTTAAAGCTTAATAGGCAAGGTAAGTAGGATAACTATTGTATTCGGTTTAAACCAAAATAATGTGAAAGATAAACATTCGATTTATGTAGGAAAAAGTAGACCTAAATTTACAATCCACTAAAACAACTGCTTCCAAATTAGTACAAGGAAGTCTATCATTGACTACAATTAGTAGTCTAAAAACCACTTGGTGTATAACAAACAACGCATAGGAAAACCATGTATGGTCACACCAACCGTCATTGAAAACTATTAAGGGTTGTGGCGCCACGGTAACTGTGCGGTTAATCCGGCGTTCGATCTGAAATTTCTAAGCGATGACTATGTAATACATGTTCTGTCAAGTTAGAAAAACGGAGTGAGATTATTGCAAGTCAAATCTTGCTCACAACAGATAAAAATGAAACGATGACTTTTTAATATTTAAAAGTAGATCGTAACGAAATCAACCTATGAACTTTCTCCTCAACTTTATTCTAGAACAAATTGTTGATTGAAGAGAGCGGACACTATCAAATCTTAATTAAAGGTACGTAAAGAATGGAAGCAAAAAATGTCAAAAAAGCTCTGGGCTTTGATCAATCCCTGAGGGATGTGCCATGCATTCGACTTTAGTAACCATCGCTTGGAGGTGACTGAATGTATATTTGGCCTTTACAATCAATCACGGTGCCCTAGCGATGTATGGACCCAGTGCTGCTATCCTCCCAGACAAGTCTGGTACCAATTTGCCGACCCCGGAGGGATGAAAGGCTTGGTGGGCCTGGGCACGGGGACAGACCTTATCTATGTGTATTGTACGGCGCTTCCAACCACTGCGCTACACGCGATCTAGGAAACAAGAAGCAAACTTGACCTAACAAAGTGGACGCTATGGAGTTTTAGCAGTTTCTTCAAAACCATCACGATCAAAACAACGCAGTCAGTGCAAGGTTTCCAGCGCAAACCTCTCAAGAGCTTTCAACTCGACCTCACATGCGCCCATGCTTTGTTCTTTATTGCACTGATGTACCCCGTTATAAACAACAACTCACAAAACCCAACTATGGTGTTCAGATCGTTCTTGCTCACGTTGTAGGATCAGATGCGGACTTACCTGTTCACCAACAATGCTTAGCTTTCCATGTAGTTCTAGAAGTTTTTGTTGGTGTCCAACACGTATTCGCATCCACTCCAATAATCCGCTCAACTCTGTTTCAAGATTTCTTATCTAAAATCATTGTATGAAAATTATGTTTATAGAACTAAAATTAACGAGGAAGAAACACCGTTGAATTTGTAACAATGCGAACGCAATTTTTTAAGAAAAGAAACAATATAAAAAATCTGCAATAAACTGATACATGAAGAAATAATGGAGACGTGCAACACTCACAGAAGCAAGGTAGGACGCGTGTAGAGATAAGATACACTGTATCCACAGTATCCACGGCTTTATGCTAAAATTTCGGCAACAATTCCGTGCTATGTGCTCAGAAAAACGGGCATTTTTTTAAAAAAATTCACAGCACTATTGTTTTCTAGAGAACTGCCGATAAATTGCTCTTCACACAGTAGGTGAGGTTATGAGGACATTACAGATTTATAGTTGGTAAGAGTTTGCTATCACTCTAACGTTATATACAGCTTTGAAACATGAGACACACTTGGTACCAAACCCACACCAAAAATACTCTAAAACGTTTGATGCTAAAAACTAACAGAAAACGTCATCTATAAATCTGGAGCATAATCAATCTATGCGGACCAAAATTGTCTATGTTCAAAATACGAGGCCTCACCAAAAGAAAAAGTAAAGTAAACGATTTGCAGGCTCCGGAAAATAGTCTGCATTGTGCTAGAATAACACTTTGTTTTCTTAAAAACACCTTTAGATCCAAGTTTCTATTCCAATCAAGAAAGTTCAATAGGTAGGCGTTTGTTTAAAACTGAAAGTGGTCATCTTCACTCATATGAATCATATGAGTTAAAACCAGGCTTTCTCTAATTTCTCTTTGCGATTAACACTTCTGAAAGAAGCAGTGTGTTATATTCATAGATATTCTGGCAGAAAAAGAATGAAGTGTATGGATTTAATATACGACTTTGTGTTTATGTAATATAAAAGTGGTAGTCTCTATAAGAATTCTTAAAAAGCACCTTAAAAATCTTTCGTACTGCATAATGCAAACAACACGCACTACGCAAAAGGAACCCACTTGGTTGCTGATCGACAACTAATCCTCTCAAACAACGCCTTCAAGAGAGGTACAACGTGCAACACCTGCAGGTCGAGCAGAGTACTCTGAATGAAAGAGATCGTGCATTCCGAAGTACTCAATAGTGAACTAAAGATGTCAGATAGTTCCGTCTCCCAGCAAATTTTGGTGAACTGGTGTCGCCTTTATAACTAATAAGATTACCTTCCTTGTACTTCACCTACATTTGTTCTCATATTTCATCTAGATTTGTTCTCATTCTTAATTCAGAGTCACAACTGTTCATAGCGAAACACAGATGGGGCGGTCACCTATTGAGAAGAACGGACGACAGATGGGCGAAAAGAACTGTAGAATAGACTCTACGAGGATAAAGGCGTCCACAAGGACGGCCATCTAAAGATTGGGCGAAGGTGTTCATAACCAAAGTGAATCGGTTGTCCTCGCAGCTGCAGTTGTTTTATAGATCACGGTATGAGACTCACAAGCGCCACCATGCTCGAATAAAATCACCAAACCATGGACGATGATTGCGAGAGAAAGAAAAGAATGGCAAATGTGCTGGGGTCCGCACAACTCGTGAAGACGGACCGTTCAAGCAAGTCGAAGTAAAAGTAACTAATCATGTAGCTTAGTACTCTTGTTGAAACCACAAAACAACAACCTACTATATCGGAACCTCACCGCTTCGCGGTTGACAGAGAATTCCGATCTTCAAAAATCTAAAAAGGAATGCCAACACCAGCTTCCGCCATTTCAATTCATTTTTTTTTCGTTAAACAATCAAATTCTTATATAAAAACTGTCAGTATTTTTTAGTACATGATGACGCCGAATGCTAATGACACGAAACTTATCTAACGATGATTAAGGTCTGAAAAGCCGAAGCTCGCAAATTTGTACTGGAAACCTCCTTACTACAAAAAATATTTTAGTGGGAAATCCAAAAACTGCGGACAAGTCATACCAGCCTTGTCACTTCTCCTTAATGATAGTGGATAAAGAAGGAAATGATATAAACTGAAATCTGGACCTGAGGACAGACATGGAGTAATTCAACTTGTTGTTGCTCTCTATGCTACAATAACCATCTACCTTTATAGCAAGGCCTGTATCTGAGTCCAGAAGACATGCGCGAACCAGACCACCCTTATTGATAACAGCAGACTTAAAGAT
This sequence comes from Angiostrongylus vasorum, assembly GCA_018806985.1. Lineage (NCBI taxonomy): Eukaryota > Metazoa > Nematoda > Chromadorea > Rhabditida > Metastrongylidae > Angiostrongylus > Angiostrongylus vasorum. The sequence continues at coordinate 845,573 of JADANN010000099.1, read as the reverse complement.
AAGTGAAAAGAATCAATGTAGGGAGAACCTACAATTCACGAACTACCCCAGTGAATACCCTACCTGTACATCCGAGCTTTTAGCGAAGGGTAATTAACGAAAGATGAAGAAATGACTAGATGTAACTAGCGAAACAGTCCCGCTTACTAAAACTTACTTACTTGGATACTTCGATGGCCCGTCCTCACTGGTTGTGCGGGCTCCAGCATAATTCCCATTCCTCGGAGACTCGCTGGTTTAGCTATGGTGGTTCCCTGGAGTCCCGAGGACAGCCTGGCCAAAGTTTGCCCCAGGTCGTCACCACCACAGGCAGTAGCCGTCCTTCTGGATCAGAGGGAGATTTGCCACCGCATTGGTTTACTCTTAGTTGAGTTCCTGATGGAAACGCCGAACTCCTTCTCAGCTTGGGAGACCCTGCCGGGGATGGATCCTCGCGGTACATCGCAGCCCGACACCCAGGAACACCCAGCCACGATGAGGCGGTAAACCGTCGGGAAGGCAATTTAAAAAAGGAAACTTAAATTATAACCTAAAAGCACCCACTTGGATAATCTCCACCTTCGCTTCACGTAGAACACTGTCCAGTTTCAGCACATCGTTGGACATTAGGCCCTGAGCCACTTGGACAGCAAGCGAGGGTCCAGATGGCCGCGTCAATTCAGATTCATTGTTACTGCTGAACATAGTGTTTCCAAACCCAGTGTGCAAACATTATAAAAAGAGAACAATATAAAATCGCATCTATCAAGAGGAATTACAGAGTTACCATTGCTGCTGCAACAGTTGACCCATAGTGAGAAATTTCCCTTTCTTAATTTTAGGCGAAACACGTACTTCTTCCGCTGGAGTCTCACTGCCTTCATGTTCGCTCTAAAAACGATGGACATAGGAAGAGGTCAACAAATAGAAAGAAACAGCTAACTGAGGCAATACTTTACGACGAATGTTATACAGCACACCTACATCTTCCAGAGTTCCATTTTTATTCCTCGAAACGTCTAACTCCTCTACGTTCTGGACAGATTCCTCCAAATTCCGAGGATTTCCAGGCTTTCTTGACTTCCGCTGCTTTACCATGACTTATCTAAACCCAGGCACTATTTGGTAAACCAGAACTTCAACTAGAAGTTAGCGATTCAGGGGTCGAAAGCGCAAGCGATGAACACCGTAGTTCCTGCCGATCGATAGATACGCAACCAACGCACATTACGACATATTGCACCCGACACAATATACATGACGATAAGTTCAACCTTTGAAATCCTTGGCGTCGTTTCCCATTTACAACGATTTTCCATCCATTTGTTACCTATTTCTTTATTTTATTTAATTGGTGGAATAGTTTAGAAAGTTCTTGATGGGATCATGACTACCGTCAAGTTGTTCGCCACCCACTCACAGAGTGTTAGTGGATCGTTAGTGAACGAACTGACTACAGTTGGGATGTTTCGAAAAGCATGGAAGATCTTTTACAACTGCGTAACTTGAGATATGCCGATGAGGTCTACTTGAAAATTTACCACAACAGGATGTATCCTAGTAAGGACCATCCCGATTGTCCAGTGGGTAAGGCGATTGTGACTTCGTGCATTATCCATCTGACTCTGTCAGTATTAAAGCCTCCTGCTGATTTCAGAGATGAGAGCTTACTTCTCCCTTCTTTTCTACAGCATCAATTACGTGCCTGAAATCTTGCGTTGTACAGAAATCATACGCACGATCGATAAACACAGATTATCCATGTCTGACGAAGATCTGATAGTCCACTTTGTACTTCATACTTCTGAAAGGAGCTCTGTATGGAAGAACGGGTTGCAGGTTAGCTAATAGCCATTCCGTTGGAAACATTGTTATTTCAGGGAAGATGTTCGTTCTTTATGTCTTTTTACTTTCCACTGTTCACTATTTCGTCCCATCGGTTTACCCCCTCATCATGGTTAGGAGGTGTTCCTGGGTGTCGGGCTACGATGTACAGCGGGGGAATTCATCTTCCCGGCAGGGTCTCCCAAGCTGAGTCCAGCGTTTCCGTCAGGAAGCCCAGCTAAGAGTAAGCCAATACCGGGATCCACCAACGTACTGGTATCAAACTAGTCGCACGATGGAAAATCTCCCTCTGGTCCACAAGGGCGGCGAGCGGCTGTGGTTATGACGACCTGGAGCAGGCTTTGGCTAGGCTGACCTTGAGGCTTCAGGGAACTGCAATGAGTAAACCAGAAAAAACTCCGAAAATTTGGAAATTATCCTAGGGCCCGTGCAACCAATTAAGACGGGCCATCCAAGTATGCAATTATTCACTATTTGCTGTTTAATATCTTCAGATTGTACAAAAGGAATTACCAAGACATGTGAAATGCGCATTGAGAAATGAGGGTCATTCATGGACGATTCAATGTCATGACACCATGTTCAAAGCAGAGAACAGTATAACCGCTGTGATTTCTGCTGATCGACACGATATCTACGCTGGAGTTCTTTTTGTTTGAGTCAGTTTGAACACAGGGGTTTTGTGCAGATTTTCTGTTTCCTGTTTTATACCCCCCATTGACGACATGCGGAAGTTCTCTTAAAGTCTATGAGTTTAGTGAAGAAGCCTTTCGACCTCATCTTACCTTCTGGCAACTGGATGGTGGAGTAGCTGCTACGGTAGTCGAATTAGTTGACGTCCATGACGGTGAGATTACTTGCATTCTTATGAGTTTCACTTCATAAACCTTCATGACTTTGATCGTAATCGTTTTCTTCTTTGTTCCTTTACTTGCACACTTTTTGATAGGCGACATTGTGCTTGACATGGCGTGCGACTGTGGAGAACTAACTTTGGAAGTTTTAAGAAACTATGACTGTTTTTGCATTGCGATGAGCCCACAAATCGATCAGCTTGCTATGGCTGAGGTAAACTGGATTGGTCTGCAGAATCATCTCAAGAAGGAAGCCGGCAGCAGGGCAAGACATCTTCAGTTCATAGCTGTGGAGTTCAACAAAGGTATGTTTACAATGTACGCTTGATGTCATTCCAATTCGCAAACCGTATTTATCATAAAATACGGAGCAGTTTTAAACTCAAGTATTAAACCGATGCCAAGCAGCTGGAAAAGTAAAGGTGTGGTCGGAGCTTCATTTTATCTTGTCGCATGGAATTTTGCTTTTTGGACGCGCAAGGGCGCGTGTGGCGCAGTGGTCGAGGGCGCACTGCGACACACACACATGCGACCGATTCCCGCGCCCGTGGGTCATCTAGCCTTCCATCCTTCCGAGGTCGGCAAATTGGTTCCAGACTTGTCTGGGAGGATAGCAGCCCTGGCTCGATACATCGGTAGGCCACCGCTAGTCATTGTAAAGGCCAGATATGCATTCAGTCACCTCCAACGGTGCCTAATGAAGTAGAATGCATGGCGCATACCTCAGGGATTGATTAACGCCGAGAGTTTTTAGCTTTTATGGGGTGCGATCTTCGTATATAAAAGTGGGAAAAAATGTATTTTATGGGTTCCGAAAAACAAGGATTTCCTATTCGAAAGATAGGAATTTACTCTTAAGAGTAAGAGTAGTTTGGGCTCCGGACTTTAAAAAAGGCGATGGCACCGAACGGTTAAATATAGTATGACAAAGCTACATAACTTGGTGTAAGCTCACAAAGCAATCTGTTGATTATCGGAATCTCATTGCAAGAATATGTTCACTTTTCGTCGGCGTTTAACTTTCTGTTGCCACTAGAAGAGGACTCTAACAAGTACTTACTCTACAATATATAGTGACATAAATGCCAGGGTAGCACGGCTTGCACTTCCAATTCCAAAGCCATGGTCGGGAAATCTGAATAAGTATTACTTCATGGAAGCTCATTTTCACAGAGTGTAATGGCAGCACTTGTTGACTGTCACGGCACTATGGAATGATGCATTCATGATACATTCAGTGATCATGCAAAATCCTTGCACTAATTTACGACCTCTATTCCTCCGGGTGATTATACTCGCCTCGCATGCGTAGGAACGTTGAAATCATAAAGTATTATGCACGCTTTTTACAATAGGAAGCTTTCGAAATTGAATGCTTATATTCCAGTCCTGTTGACGAGTGACTGCTGTTGGCACTGGTAAATTGAAAATCAGCAGAGCGAAAAGCTGGTGAGCGCGTTACTCCCCAGAAAGGACAATAGTGCGTTCCTTCCCCACCGCAGACAACTGCGATCCGAAGTTTTGAAGATATCTCAGCATCATTGTGGTTGTGTCACACATGATACCCTGCCTTGAAGAATTGTAATGGGCAGTAAATAAAAAGTTAAAATTGTGAATACATATGTTTCGAAATGAAACGTACAGTTTACGATTGAAGGTGTGAACTTCCTTCCTCGCCTCACGATCAACTAAAAATTTGTTATAAGCAGTTGCAGATTTCTTCAATTTCAACGTCGTCAACAAGATCTTATGCAGTTTACCATTGCGGTGGTGGAAGACGAATGACGAAACGTTGGACATCTACTACGACAAGCTTTTCACTATAATCAGCAAGTATGCAGTTCTCTCATGCGCTCGATTGAGTTTTATTTACGCCATGTATTATTATGCCTAGAATTTAGTTGGTTAAGTTTAGAGTTGATTTACTTATGAAGTTGTAATATACAGGATTTATCAATGCGCCGCATTACAGATGTCGGCAAGAGACCTATTCTGTGTTGTTAATTCCACTCAGGAAAAACCATAAGAGACGTGTAAGCGAGGGAAGCCTTTCAAACAAATACAACTTTCAAGTGAGTAGTTTCTTCGAAGGTCTCCTTTGTACACTGTTGTTCCATAGATGTGATGTATGACTCCCACTCTTCATTTTCAAGTTTAGGAATTCAGGAACCGCATCTCTTCTCTTGGAGTAGGACAATGATTTTGTTCGTGTTTTTTGACTTTTTCTATACGGCATTTCATCTACCTTCTCTTGAAATTCACACAAAGATCTCCCGGCATTTCATCTACCTTCTCTTGAAATTCACACAAAGGTCTCCCCCATTTTACTGGTTTACTTTGGGGTGCAGAAGAGGTCCATGTTATTTTATTCCTGACGTTTTCGTGAAAATGTTTTCACGACTCCCGAATCAACTATTCTTTTGAGTTTTGACGAACTTTTTAGTGTGGTGAACTGCATAGTGTTTCTGACTTTCATACCTCTAATAGATGAGGACGTTCTATGCTGTTCCCTTTTCTACTATTAGGCCTAACGCCGTATAGTTACTTATGCTAAGTTTTAACCAAAATAACTAGAGCATTAGATAGTGTTCATACTATTGAACATTTCTGGTATGTGATTACCATTTTTCTTCATGAACGTTCTGTTTTGACTCCAAATGAGATCGTTGGTTGTAATCATGGTAGCCTTTGTCATCCGTTACATTACCATTTACATGTAAACTTCTAATTATTTATAGTTCCTGGCGTTTCTTGTTGTAGGGTCTGAACAAATGTTGATGGAGTTACAAAGTTTTATGAATAATTCTTATAGCTAAATAATATGACGTGTGCTGAGAAAAAACCGCAGCTCCTATTTCTTTCTCCAATAGTGAAACTTTCCAAAAAAGAAAGCTGCGCTTGTGGATTCCTTTCGCCATCGAATTGGTATCCATTTCGTTGAAATGGTTACATTCTTGTACTTTTTAGAAGCACCACAGTTGTTTGGGAGATTTAAAAAGAGTGGCAGTGACTGTTGAACTTTGCGTCCAGGAAGGAGTTTATTTTTCCGTCAAGGTCACCAAAATGGCTTTACATATGATAGGAATGACAAAAGGGTTTAATCTTAGGTTTTCTGGTTTTTCGTATATTCTGTACCTTCCTGATTTCATCTTCAACTACATATAGCTTTTCAATAATTGACATAATTGAGGGAGGCAAAATTTGGTAGATCTATAAAAAAAGCTATAATTCCAGTGTAGTTTGATGTAGTACGTAATTTTTAAAAATTATTTCTTAGTATTCAACATTATTTGTACTAAATGATTTTAAACTATCCACAAAATTCAAGCTTTTTAAAGCTTCCAGCGCAAGTGCGGCGGTCGCAAACATGAACTGCACGTTAGAAGAACCCATCGAGACCTACGAAGACCTTACTCTTTAATTTCTTATTCGCTCGCAGTAGAAGCGTCTGTGAAGACAAGCACGAAAATCGTTGTCTTAGGCACAAAGAAATCAGAATTTGGTGAGATGCAGACATCAACAACATAATATAGTACAATAAATAATATACTGGTCACATTATAAGAAGAATAGATGTTAGATAAACAAAAGGAACTGCTGTTAGTGTCTTATATCAACCATCTGCGTCCATAGATGAAATCGGTTTCTGGATCATGGGGTATGACTCACACACGTCACCATGTTTGAAGCAAACCACTACCATGGACGATGATTTCGCTACAAGGAGACGAATGAAAGCTGCTGGCACCAGCATCACTCGTGAGGACGGGCCACCTACGTATACAAAGGATTACAGTTCAGCTGGGATTTGTTTGTTTAAATTGAAAGCAACCATTATTTTCACACGATGCGCATTAAAATCCGTGCACTTAGTCTGTAATGTGTTAGTTGTTTTATTTCGTTACATCTGGAAGTGGGAAGAACATAGAAAGCAATTCATAGTGGCCTTCAGTAAGTAAGTCCCACGTTGGACTCGTGAACCATCCATGATTATCGTTTCAGTAAAATTACTGAAAATAAAATTCCTATTGGTGGTTCTTTGATACAGAGCATTAGCCCCATGGATAGCTTTGGTTGCCAAAATACGAATGGTGGACTTTACTGGATCCCACACGTGGTTATTAGAAAATCACCTAATCCGAAATAAATAAATTGGTATTTTTCATTTTGTCCGCAGTTATACCTTGGAAGAAAGGCGTGACTATGATAGAACATTGCATTTTATTAAAATGTCTTAATAGAATGGTGTAAAGATTGCATTTGTATTTTATAATGTATTACTTCTTGATGTTAACCTCTCATTTGCTGTTTACCACAGTTTTTCACGGCAGGGTATGATGTGAAATACAACCACAACGATGCTGAGATATTCGCAAAACTTGGACTCCTGGCCACATCGAACAAGTTTACCACAATTTTTCACGGCAGGGTATGATGTGAAATACAACCACAACGATGCTGAGATATTCGCAAAACTTGGACTCCTGGCCACATCGAACAAGTTTACCACAATTTTTCACGGCAGGGTATGATGTGAAATACAACCACAACGATGCTGAGATATTCGCAAAACTTGGACTCCTGGCCACATAGAACAACGATTACCCTTTCCGTGGACTCGTGTGTTAGACACTGCACCTCTTAGGCCCTTGCTTTGCGTTTCTCTCAGCTAATTTTCTACTTATCGCTGCCATCAGCAATCACCAGTCAGCGCGATTGATCTGGGGAACACAAATCGGCATTAGTTACCAGTTACTAGTTAAGCTGAGGCTGTCGTCGAAATCACAATAATCTTTTACTTGTTGGTTACCATAATTTTTTCAACTACAACGTCGTTGTGATTATATTGCTTCTTGGTTTTGTCACTGCGGTCGTTAGTAATCCGAATGGGAAGCTTTTGTAAGCAGTAAACTCGATACCACGGTGTTCAGGCGAACATGTAGTAGAGCTGTATGTGAGACGCCGGTGGCGGTGGTTTCTGAAGTATTCATGATGCGGAAACAAAAAAGGTCAAGGTGAAGGAGTATATTTGCAGGTGCTCATCATGCGTCGTTTGATAACGCGTACGACACAGATGTATGTGTGTCTTCTGGAGACAAAGCTTCCTCGCCTGACATTTTCCGAAAGAAGATGCGCAGTCGATCTTTTGGTGCCGCGTGATCTCCCACGAACCTTTGATTTCACCGTTCCGCAAGCCTCTCTGCTCCATCGAGGTCACGCTTTGAACCTACCACCCGTGCATGGTCCTTTCATTCATAGTTCTTTATGTATCCCAATGTTACATCATACAACATCGTTAGATCTTCCAACGCAACATCCCACTACTCCTATCGAATTATCCACTTCTTGCACCTCGGTGGGCCTTGCTCCTTTATCTAGTAATCGAATGATCACATCAAATGTGTTCGATTTTCTATTAGATGATCCCACTTTAGGGCATTGATGTATAGACATGATTTACAGCATATCTTTTTGGTCTCTGTGTATTGTTGATAGAATCATTACTAATGAGCTTAGATTAATCCTATTGATTCATGCTGCTATCTTTGTTCGTTCCATTTTTCCGCATTATTCTTTCCCGAAATAGACGCCTCAGGAACAAATGTGAAATGCACGACATCGCATAAATATTTTTTCGTTCTCTATAAAGTATCATCATATAACTTTTGCCTCGTTACAGTATGTCTTTTGCTTCATCTATGGATTTTGTGTCATTTCCCACTTCAGGTTCTGTAAATGCTGCTAAGCCGTTGATCCAGTTTGGGAACATCTGCAGTTCCGCTATAGTTGAACAAGAGAAAAACGAATGCAGTCCATTTCCTTATTTCAAAAACTTAGATGCTGGAACTGAGTTGCAGATGTATTCCGTTTCTTATGTATCTATGGAATAAACAATGTTTTAAAGTATACGTGATATGTCGCTATATGTTAAGCAGTGGTTTAGCAAAGTTTCCTCTAACATTGAACTGCAAAATGAAGTTCAAAAACCTGATCCTTTTAGTACGAGCGGGAATCGCAGTGATAGAGATCCTCGCATTTCTCCTTGTCGCGTGCTAGAGTAGCTCAGTAGGCTCCGCTTGCTCTGGAGACTCGTTGAGCACCACATCATTCTTCTAGGGTTTTTATGAAGAACTCTGACCATAGGGCGGGTGTATTCCTGCCATACGTTTGACATCTCAAACAATCCACTCGCTAACGGCTCTTCTTCATTAATTGCCACTCAGATGCATTGCGTGTCCGGCCCGCCTTTTCTTGGACAACTTTTTATTTTACGTAACCCTTCATCAGATCATTTTGCGGATCCCAGCGGTTCTTGCATTATATTCGGATACTCGTGTCCAACATCCACAAAGGTTTTCGAACACTTCGCGTGTTTCTCGGCTGCTGATTGAGGATCTTTTCTTCTTTATAAATGTCGTAGAGTGCTGCTCGATTCAGTTCTTCTTGCAGTCTTGGAAATAGCTGGACTAAGCTGTTTCCACGTGGACCGGGGGAGAGCATTGGGGCGTGGATCGAACTAGCGCCTTTACTTCTTTGTCGACTGTATCATTAACCACTGTGCTATTCCAGCCCATCTTCGACAATTTGTCCTGTAAAACGACGTTTTCGATTTTTTGATTATTGATTTAGGTCGGAGCTTCGGATTCCTCTCTGCGTGGTGCGTGGTACGCGATTGTCCTAGCATCGTCCTTTCGACTGCGCGTTTAATCACGTTGAGTGATCTTTGATCCTGCTTAGGTACCGATCATGTTTCTGACGGACAGGTTAAGAGAAAAGAATCGTGGATTAGAAAAGGTGGGCATGGAGTCCGGTGATCTTTGTTCTCCTCACTACCTCCTCGATGCTGTCGAAAGCTCCCAAGGCGTTTGTTGCTTCTTCCTGCTCAGCTCTGGAGCTAAGTCGTTCATAATGTTGATTTCCTGACCTTAGTAGATGCAGCTGAAGCATTCGGAGATATTTATTCTGTTGAGAGTGAATGGGACATACGTAACCAGTCCCTTCTTCATGAACATCGTTTTTCTGAGATTTGGTCGAAGACCAATTTTCCCGTAGTCGGCATCAAAAGTCGGCAAGCATTTGTTCCACCTGGCTGATGCTTAGTATTATAAGAACGATGTTATCAGCGAGGCGAAGAAGGTGTAATTGCCGACCATTGATTTTTACTCCAATTTTTATCCCATTAGAGTGTCTGGATGACGTTCTCGATGGTGCTATCGTCTTTCCTAATCCTTTTTTTCAAAGTTCGTTTTCTCAGTGTTCTGCATGTTCGGACGTGAGTTGGTTGCTGGCTGTCGCTCATACGACTCCAATTTGGTGCATCTGTTCGAGTATTTCTGGATACAGACGTCATTTGATGACTCTCGAACTCAGCTTTCTTAGTTCTATCATGAAGATGTTGAAGGAGGCAATCGCATCCCTTGGCGATATTATCAATAACGGCGTCTTCTCAACAGCCGACTAATGAACTAATGAACTGAAGAAATCCCAGTTTATGGTGGTTTTTAGACCCCGTTACCTGAACTTAACGGCTATTTTTCTTTTTCGCGAGCAATGAAATCTTGGACGGAAGAGGCGATGGTCTGATCACGTGTAGAATTGCGGGGACAACATCCACATCGGTCAGGGAAGACCGTCAATTTACTGTTATGTAGTCTGTTTCGTTATGGTGTTCTCTATTGAGAGATTCCTACGTCTAGTGTTGATGGCGTGGCTTTTGGAATTGTAGGTTACCATGAGTGGTCTTGGTCGTCATGATAAACTCAGAGTGCCACTCATCCTACTCGTTCCATTCTAATCCATGGGTCCCAATGTGACGTTCTTCAGACGTTCTTATTGGTCCAGTCTTAGCATTAAAATCTCCAATGATGACCTTGAAGAATGCATGGTCGTCAGTGAAGAACTTTTCCAGGTCACCGTAGAACGCTTCAACTTCTTCTTCGTCATTGCTCGATGTCGGTGCCTAGACGACGAAAGTTGTCAAAGGTAATATAGAACCACGTCTCTTTACTCATCAATATCCAATCTGGGTTATCAATTGTTCCAAACAGTCGATGCTGGTGGCCAAACTCGTGTTGGTGATATCACCAACTCCGCCGAGTACTCACTCTACTGTCGCCTGTTCCGAGGAACAGTTCTTCGGTGTAAAAGACGGCGTTGAATGCCCTATTTCTTGTCTTCTCAGGCCGTCCGATGACGTCGTAACTTTCTTTTTGCCTCCTTCCATTCTTCCTGCCAACTTGTTAACGTTACATGCAAAGATTTGATTGCCCAAGTTTGAGAGTGACTATGAAATGCGGGTTCCATTGTTTCGATTTAACCATGCCATCAAAAAATCAGTGGCTCTGGTTAATATTGCAAGATGTTGAAGATAAAACAGGGCAGAAATGAATAGTGAAATCTGAGCCACCAAGTGTCAAGTGCATCGCAAGAAGGCTATCAATCAGAATTTTCTCAAAACCTTGAGCAAAACTAAATGGGCAACTATCACAGCACTAAGACTAGTGTGAAACTGTGTGCACGCTTTCATGGGTTGGTCAACGATCAACGAGAGTACAACTGACGGGAGCAACACGTAGACCCTGAGTCAATAGTGCTCGCGAGTATCAGTGCTCAACTGCCTGACCCAAAGCAACTGCTGGCGGCGCAGCTGCGTCGCGTGCTCAACATTTGTTCATTCTGTTGCAACCTTTCGCAATATTTCGTATATGCTGTCTCACATGACTTAGCAGTCCTTGTACTGTGTATTGACTCACTACACTTACTTATTGCCACCTTCCAAATGGTACATTTGTCACAGATATTACGCTTGCTGTTTATCATATGAAGTTACGAGTACCTTTAAGATTGTGTTCTTGTCACATCTTAACGTACGTCGTCACTTAACTTAATCACCTTTGTCACCTGTAGTCCCGTTGATCGTCGAATGACTCGTGCGGGAGCCGGTAAATCTTCCATTTTTCCCTTTCGCGTGTAAGAGTAACTCAAGGGTTCTGCTCGCTCTAGGGACGCGTCGAGCATCATGTCTTTCTTCTAGGCTTTTCGTGAAGAACTATAACCATCGGGCCGGTGGTCTTCCTGCAGTACGTTTGACATCCCGAGGAATCCAGTCACTAACGGCTCTTGTCCATAGGTTGTCATTCATACGCATTACGTGTCCGGCACACCTTGTCTTCGACTGTTTGGCGAACAGAACGGCATCTTTAATTTTTTCATCGTAGACGCAGGTCGGAGCTTCGGATTCCTTCCCTTACTTGTGTGAAACGGTATACTTCTTGCATTGTCCTTTCGACTGCGCGTTCGATAACGCTAAGTGACCTTTCATCCTGATTACGCATCGATTTCTGACGCATACGTTTGGACAGGAAGCACCGTTGAGTCGAAAAGGTGGGCATGGAGTCGGGTGTTCTTTGTCCTCTTTACTACATCCTCGATGCACTTGAAAGCTCCCCAAGCCGCTCGTTTCCTTCTGCTCAGCTCTGCAGCTAAGTCGTCCATCATAATGATTTCACGACCTAGATAGACATAACTGGAGCATTCGGAGATATTCGTTCTGTTGAGCGTGAATGGCATACGAAAGCAATCTGTTCCTCATGAACATCGCTTTATTAGATTTAGCCGAAGACCAATCCTTCCACAGGCTTTATCAAAGTCGGCAAGCATATGTTCCGCTTGGCTAAGGTTTGGTGTTATAAGGACGATGGCATCAGCAAAGCGAAGATGATGTAACTGCAGACCATCGATTTTCATTCCCATGTTATCCCATTCCAATCTTCTCATGTTATTCTGGAGGGTGGCGCTAAGTAATTTTGGCGACATGGTAGTATCGCCTTGCCTAACTCCTCTTTTGACGTCAATGTTAGTATCGTTGTAGAATGTTGATATCCTGGTTGTGAAATTTTTGTACAGCTCACGAAGAATCTTCATGTACTGGGTAGGGACTCCTTGAGTATAAAGGGCTTCCATGACTGCTTCTATCTCAGTTGAATCAAAGGCCTTCTGTAAATCGATGAAAATGAGACAGAGTTGTCTTTTATACTCTGGCGATACTTCAATGAGCCTTGTTATGGTGTGGTTGTGGTCCATCGTACTAAATTCTTTTCGAAACCCTGCTTGCTCACATGGCTGTCCTTCGTCCAGTGTTCTGTTAGTCCTGTTTAGGATGACTTGAGTGAAAAGTTCGTAGACGAAAGACAGTAACCAGATTGGACGACAGTTGCTGGTATCTTGTAGGTCACCCTTCTTAAACAATAACACGTTCTTGCTGGTCTTCCAGTGGGTAGGGACCTTGCATTCGTACAGGTAACGTGTGAAGAGCCGAGCCAGTGTGTTTACGAGGACTGGCGGAAGGTTCTTCAGGTGTTCTGATCTTATCCTGCCCGGACCTGGTGCTGTTCGATTTTTTCACGGACGAAATGGCATGTGGGATTTCGTAAGGGATAACCGGTGGTACAACGTATCCGTCCTCCTTTATTTCATATGACGGAAGGTGGACGTGGCTATCGAAGAGATCTGAGTAGTATTCGTGAATGATTTTCTCCATTGCCTTTCTGGACGCTGTAACTATTCCGTCTGGGCGTCGGAGTGCAATCATCTTGTTCTTGTAATTGGCGAAGCTTCGGTGGGCTTTGCGAACGCTTTTCCCAGCCTCTGCAGCTTCGACCATTACTGCTGCTCTTCTCTCTTTAAAATCTTCTTCATCGCGTTTCTGCGTTGTTTTGCAAGTTTGGGCAGTAGTTCGCGGTGTCCTGCAGCTCGTGCGTTTCCACGCTGGCGTATCAGCTCGAATGTTTCTGGACACAGACTTCTCTTGGTGACTTTCGAACTCCCAGCTTTCACATTGCTAAAGCGAAGATGTTTAATTAGCCGATCGTATTCTTCTATATGTTATCGACAGCAGCATCTTCCCAACAGCCGACTAATGAATAAGACCCAGTTTATGGTGGTTCTGGGGTTTCGGTTTTTTGAATTTGGCGGCTTTTTCTCCTTTCTGCGCGAAATAGAATCTTGCACGAAGGGAGGCGATGGTTTGATCCTATGTAGAATTTTGGGACAGCAGCTACATCGGTCAGGGAAGACCGTCAATTTACTGTTATGTAGTCTGTTTCGTTGTGGTATTCTCTATTGAGAGATTCCTACATCTAGCGTTGATGGCATGGCTTTTGGAATTGTAGGTTACCATGGATTTTCTTCGTCGTCATGGTAAACTCAGACAACCGCTCACCCTGTTCGTTCCATTCTTATTCATGGGTCCCAATGTGACGTTCTTCTTAGTCCAATCTTGGCATTGAAATCTCCAATGGTGACCTTGAAGAATGTATGGTCTTCTCTCTAGAGCTTCTCCAAGTCCACATAGAACGCTTCGACTTCTTCGTCATAGTTCGATCTCGGCGCGTAAACGACGAAGATTGGCAAAGCCGGCATTGATCCACATCTTTTTGATCGTAAACGTCCATTTCGGGTTGTAAGCTGTTCGAATGAATCGATGTTCATGGACAAACTCTTGTTGACGAAAGCACCGACGCCGCCGACTGCTCTGCTGTCGCCTGTTCCGAGGAACAGTTCTTCTCCGGTGTCATAGACGGCGTTGAATGGGTGGCGTCGTCTCGTCTCGGCCAGGGTGATGACGTCGTAACTTATCCTTTTTGCTTGCATGAGCAAGTCTTCCATCGAGGACTCGGATGCAAGTGTATTGTAGGTACAGATAGTCACCTTAGTTCTTCGTGATCTAAGCAGTTCCTTTGGTCCTGAGATTTTAGCAGCCTCTTCGTACTCGTCCTACCCAACGCTGCCGAACTGGGGTTCTTTTCGGGGTCAGGGGAATGATGCCCATTTCTTTTAATGTTTTTAGCTTTTTTGATACCCACGTATAGCTTGTTGTGCTCTGAACGTGGGGGGTTGGGTATACTCACGGATAGCTTGCCAGGCTCTGCCAGAGTGCACATGGAGCTTATTTGTTGGAGACGACTCCCTAACCGCCTCCCATATACTTCCCTGTCACTTGATTGCTTGCTTTTGGCCGAATTAACTCGTAGAATACAATCCGCATAAGCGAGAACGCACCCACACACACTTGCATGAATACGCCTCGTAAATACAGAGTATGTGCCAAATCGGCGCGGCAAAAAGAATGAGTTCATCGCCTGGATCCACCTGCGTTTCAGTGAAGCAAAGGTCGCTTTTAGTCCGCGATTAACCCCCTGTCCGCCACCTGGGCGTACCACGTAGCATCGCGCCTAACCGGCTATCGGGATCCCACATATGAGATGGATCCGTGGACAGTGAACTGAGATAGATGGATATATATATATATATATATATATATATATTTATGTTTATGTGCATATATATCTGTACGTATAGAAATACATGAAGGGCGCGTGTGGCGCAGTGGTTGGAGGCACCACTGCGACACACACGTGGAATCGATCCAGGCGTCCATGGCACACCAAGCCTTCGATCCCTCCGAACTCGGTGAATTGGTGCCAGACTTGTACGGGAGGATAGCAGCACTGGCTTGATATAGCGGTAAGCCACAGCAGTCATTGTAAAGGCCAGATATGCATTCAGTCACCTCCAATAATACTTAGTGAAGTCGAATGCATGGCGCATCCTTCAGGGATTGATCAACGCCGAGAGTTTTATCCTTCATCCTCTATATAAATACATGTTTATGCACATTTATTTGGACATTTGGATGGATCATCTTCACTGGTTGTGCGGGGCCCAGCACAACTTCCATTTTTCCGGGAGTTTTGATGGCTTAGGCATGGTCTTTCCTTGGAATCCCGGGGTCAGCCTAACCGAGGTCTGCCCCACGTTCTCATCACCACAGGCAGTCGGCGCTCTTATGGATTAGAGCGAAATTTGCCACCATACGATTAGTTTAATACCAGAACGGTGGTGGATCCTGTGGTTTACTCTTAGCTGGTTTTCCTCGTGAAAAACGCCGGTCTCGTTTTCAGCTCGGGAGACCCTGCTGTGGGGATGATTCCCCCATTCTACATTCAGCCCGACACCCAGGAACACCTCCTAGCCACAATGAGGCGGTAAACCGTTGAGGTGTTTATATATATATATGATATATATATATATATATATATATATATATATATATATATACTATATATTTAGTGTATATGTGTATTATATAGTCCAAGTTTCGTACTGCCGTTTGCTTTGACTGGGCTTCTAGTTGAATAATTATTACAATTACCGATGTCATCTATATAGAAAGTATTACTCGTTCTTCTACTGAAATGGGGGGTACTTTATGGCGATTGCGTCTTTTTTTTTCTATGTTTATTTCATGTGTTAAACTCTTTCAGACATTGGTGCGAATGATCGACCGGTTACGGGCCTAACGTAACTTCTTTACGGTTTCGCATAAAACAATCTGTCAGTCTAAGGGTTGTTCTTAGAGAGTTCGTCTTCATGGACTTTATGATTTCACAGTTCTGCGATGAGAACTCACACCATGTGTTCAATACCAACAACAGGTTGGTGATTTGTATAGAAGGCTTGGAGTTTTTTAATTTCCGCCTTATTGCCTATTTTTTTTGGGACAATTTTGTTGTTCACAAATGAATGAACGGTTTGATCTTACCAGTGGACAGAGCATTAATAAACAGGGACGTGTTAAACGACCTTGAATGCATTAATATCATGGTGATTCCAAATTAAGAGAAGTAGCCACTTCGCATGTTTTGAACTCTTTGTGTTATAGGGAACAGTGGTACTATTTCTTATAATTTTGGTGTGGTCCCTTATTTCAAATTAGGCACAGGAATTGAGTGATAATCGGGAGTTTCTTCGTGATTAGGAATTTGCTCTCGTTCGGTAAAATGATGCAGTGTCATTTATCACTTCGATACTTGGATGGCCGTCATCGTTGGTTGTGCTGGCCCCAGCATAATTTCCAATATTTCTGAGTTTTGCTGGTTTACCTGTTGTGGTTCCCTGGCGTCCCGAAGTCAGCCAGTGTGCCCCAGGTCGTCTCCACACAGACAGTCACCTGCCTTGTGGATCAGAGTGAGATTTGCCACCATACGACTAGTTTAATACCAGAACGGTAGTGGATCCTGGAATTGGTTCTCTTACCTAGGTTTCCTTATGGAAAACGTCGGACTCCTTCTCAGCTCGGGAGACCCTGCTGTGGGGATGATGCCCCCCATTCTACATCGCAGCCCGACACCCAGGAATACCTCCCAGCCACGATGAAGCGGTAAACCGTTTGGAGGATGTCAACCATTGTTCATGTTAAAATATAGAACCCTTAAGCGAGATTTGTCAAAAATCGTTTCTTTAAACACCATAGTTGTTTTGGTTAGTAGATTTAATTTACTTCGTTCTAAGCTGCTGCCTCTTGCTCGTGCCAAAATCCCAATTTAGGAAATCAGCTGGTGATCTCTACACACTGCAGTGCGTTGACGAAAAAATCTCAAATAAAGAGAATCGACTGCCACCTGAAATGGAACTTGGTAATATAGAATATAAGGTGTGCTTTCTTCGTATCGAGTGTATATTAGGTACTCTTATACATGTCACGTGGTAATTTCATTGATTAGGTTAAACTAGTTAACCCATCTTCTTCACGTCTCCAGCACTTAATCACACAGATGAAATGGCGTTTAAGAGAAGGACAAGGAGAAGCTATCTACGAGGTAATTTTTCCTCAGTGATCTTATTTCGGGCTTCCTTTCCTTTAGTTTTTTTTTGCTTAGTGCGGAGTTTGTCCTTGCTCGATGGTGACATTTCAGTGGGAGTGTATACGACCTTTCCACTGTTATTTCTAAGTGTGAAAATCGTGCCGAAATCTTTTTAGGTCGGGGTTGAAGATAATGGTGAGTTGCGTGGTTTATCCGATGTCGAATTGGAGGAATCACTGGTCACATTACGAGCGATGACACACGCTCTTGGTGCTAGCATGGTTATCGTACGTGTTACCCGATTTTCTTCCTTTGAACACTTATCTGTCTTTCTACTTGTATTTTCCTTCCTTTTTATTTTTCCTTTTCTCTTTCTGCATTCCTGGGATATGCTAAACTCTGTTTTTTTTTTAAAATATAGTTTGTTCCAGTTAACCGAGAAAGACGTAACCCCTCGTAATAGCTGCTCACGTCGTAGAGTCGTTGAAGTTTTAGTCCGCAAGGTTCCGGAATGCCAGCAGTTCATCGAGTTGAGGTGAAAAATGTGTTTTACTGAGTGTCGACGTTATTTTTTCAGTTAACATGTAGAATCTGAAACGTAGTCGTAGTAGCTACGTATCTGAACAATCTCCTACACGACTTTTTTTTGTCCTGCTTAAGATTAAGATGATTTCAGAGGTGTTATATTTAGGTTAGCCGTACTAGGAGGTGCAGACGTTGGTAAATCTACGTTATGTGGTGTTATGACGCAAGGTTGTCTTGATGATGGCAATGGGAAGACCCGTCTGAATCTCTTCAGGTTAGCGCATAACCGCCGACCATGGATTTCGCTACTGTTTTTAGACAGTGTGGATGGATATTACGTTATTAATTATGATTTGCATTCTTCCGTTAAGGTTCCCTCATGAGGTTCGTAGTGGTAAAACAAGCTCAATTTGTCTAGATGTGATCGGATTTGATTCGCAAGGAAAGGTTGGTTTATTTTTCTTTTCGCTCGAGGCTCTTCTCCCTACGTTCACCCATCTAAAGTAATGAGGTCTGTTTTAGCTCGTCAATTATGCCCAAAACAGCCTGGAGGAACTAGTTGAGCGTTCTAAAAAATTAATAACGCTAATTGATCTTGCCGGTGATTCTAAATATCTGAAAACCACCATACATGGATTATCTGGATATAATCCCCATTTTGCTTGTCTGTAGGTTTTTCGTGATATCGTATTTATGCAACTATCTACAGACGTTTTGTTTGTGCGTATTTCAAATACTAAATATGTTAGTTATAGATTGGTGTGTGCTGAAACGGGGCCTACTGCAGCTACGAGAGACCATCTTGGACTTGCCGCGGCTCTCAGTATTCCAGTTTTCTTAATAATAACGAAATGCGATCTTGTTACAAAAGAGCAGCTTCACAGGCTAGTTAGATGTTTTGAAGCACTACATTTATTTCGTAATAGCAGTCGTAGGGCTTTTTACAAAGTTCGCATTTAAGTTGTCTTCCTTACAGCTTTGAAATATCTGTTTCAGAGTGGTCAAGTCGGTATCTTCTTTGCTGTCTAGGGCAGGCATGAATGCTGGTGTCAGGCGGATCAAAAGGAAAAGGGATGCTGTCAAGTATGGCTTTCTTTCGGTTCCTTCTTGCTACAATATGACCGGTCATTGTTTCATCTTTCCTTTTTTTTAAGAAGTACTTCATTTAGAGCCGCCAGTGAGCTTTGTTCTATCGGAACGGTGCCAATCTTGTGTATCTCGTCAGTCACTGGCGCAGGGCTTGGGCTTCTTCGTTGTTTTCTCAATGTGTTACCTCCAACTGGAACTACAGGATCTCGACTTCAGTTGATCACGCAACCTCCCCTTTTTACAATAGAAGAGATGTTTAACGTTCCACATGTTGGAACTGTGGTGGGTGGAATGCTTTGGTCAGGACGTCTTCAGGAAGGGGACTCGGTTTTGGTTGGACCACATAAAGATGGAAGTTTTGAGAGGGTATGTCTATTTAGGAGATAGTGGCTTGTTTATGAAGTGTCACAAAGGTCTTTCTCAAAAGTAAGTCCTACCATAAGCTTATAGGCAAGTATTGGTTCTATTAGACGTAGTCGCCAACCCGTCCAAGCAGTTCTGCCGGGTGAAGCAGTCAGTATTGCTCTTCATCGACGTTCTGAGCCTTTACTACCCTTGAGACGAGTAGGTTCATATCTTTGTTGTGATTGTTCTTAACCATTTGTAACATTCTTCTTTGCTCCCTTGAATCACCACTACTTAACGTTATTGCTTTTTTATGCTCCATTTCTCCTACCAGTTTTAATGCCTTTAAAAACATTTTTTAACCAGTGTTTTATCTACCATATTTAAGGGGATGGTATTAATGTCCGTATCTTCCAAGCCATCATGCTGTCATCGATTCGTCGCATCTTTGTTCCTGTTGTCTCACTCCGCATCCTATCTTTGCATTGGCTTTCAGGCTACAGGTATATTTGCATTTTATTGTGACATTGTTTGTGATCTGTCATTTTATGTGTTATCCACATTCGTTTGGTGGCACTGAGGATCTGATATAGTGAATTCATAGTGTACATTGGTTCGGTTCGACAAACTGCTGCTATAGTGGATATGGATCGACCATCACTAGAACAAGGAAAATGGGCCACCGTTATGTTCGAGTTAATGAGTGGTCCAGAACATATAAAAGTTGGCACACCACTAATACTTCGCCAAGGAAGGACAAAAGGGATGGGTGAAGTCATGGAAGTTATGGAAGACCGAGAGTGAAAGATTTCCAATTGGCCTAGTACAATCCGCATTGTATTGAGATGTATGACCAGTGTGTATTACCATTCTGCAGATGATTTCCTGCCCCAGTTGTAGAATATTCCTATTTGAATACCGATGTAGTGGTTAAATATTAATTGTGTCACATTGCGAGTCGTTTGGCGTATTACTTCTTAGAGCTTCTCTTCTACTGGGAACATTTTTCATTTGTTCCTTGAATTATTAACATTTCTATTCTTTCCAAAGATATTTAAACTACCAAGTTGGTCAATTTTTATGAAATCGTTTGCAAAAATGTGCACATGTCTACTGTCTTAGTGTGAAGATGTAAACAGTCCCGTATATATAGATATTTTATCTCGTATGTCATGTCTCAACTTTGGCGGATGGCTTCCATTTCGTGTGTTCTTACCCATGCATACTTTTCCGTAATTGGTGAAGCTGTCCACCTTAGTTGATTACTCAAAAATCCAGAGAAATGTAGTCCAGATTTCTGCTAGCTTGCTTCCATTCGTACCGACTGATATAGATCACGGTGTTTCAGATGTAGGGTGTCGCTGTCGTGTATTAATGTCAAGAAACGCTCGTGCTCGGGAATAAATATTTGGTCAATTCTCATATTGTATGAGACATTGCGTAAGAGCGCGTACATTGGTTGGAGTCGCCCTGCAGTACACAAGAGATCGATCCGCGCGGCCGGGTCCACCAAGTCCTCCCATCACCCCGGGGTCGGCATTGGTATTAGACTTGTCTGGAAGGATAGCAGCACTGGCTCGATACATCGGTATGGTACCGCGAGTCACTGGAAAGGCCAGAAATGCATTCAGTCACCTCCAACGGTGCTTAGTGAAGTCGAATGCATGGCGGATCCCTTAGGGATTGATCAACACCGAGAGCTTTATCCCTTATCGTTTTTCTATGAGATATAGTGTCACTTGGTCATGATGTCTGGTAAGTCTGAACATTATATATGTATATATATCTAATGTAGAAGGAAGCCTACGTGGCCTTGCTAACTATGGACTTCGTCATTGCCTTGTGAGCCTCTCATACATCATACGTCCTGAGGTGCTTTTATTGTGGCCCAATATGGTAAAATCGGTAAAATCTCATAATTTCATTTATTTGTTATCCATCATATTAAATGTGCTTAGTTTACATAAAGTCAAGGTTTAAGCTTCTTAATTTGGCTGGAACATGAAAAGCTTTGTTGTGGATCATAGTATCCTAGTCCGATAGGATCTGAAAATGTTGTTTTTTGAATAAACTCAACATCGAGAAATCGTCCTGACATATTGCGCTAAAGCCACGAATTATACTGAAACAAAAGCTGATTTGACAGTTTAGCGATTGTATCAGCAGTGGCCAATACTTAGTTGCAGCAGATTTGTCAACTACAGCGAAATTTATTTACTGAAAGGGTGACCAGTATTACCTACACTTGTCTATGACATGGATCACAAAGACGTTTGCTCAGATTGCAGGTGGTCGCTCCATAAGACACCGTCCCATCTTGGGCTCTCCTTTGACGCTTTTTTTCGTCAGTGTGGAGTCAACTGGTTTCTCTTCGGGGTTCGGGGAAGTGGTGCTGGACATGTCTGAGAAGTCCAGCAGAGACTTCCAACATCGGTACGTCAATGAAAGTCCTTATATAGACCAGAAATGCGTTCAAATCACCTCTAACAATGCTTGAGGAAATCAGATGCATGATACATGTCTCAAGCATCGAGCGACGCCGAGAGCCCCATTGTTACCCTCTTTTTTTTTAAAGGTCGCAAATGCGTAATTCGGTTTAATTTCGCACGGACCGTATGCTAGCCGACATTGATAAAGCCTGTGGAAAGATTGGTCTTCAACTAAATCTCACAAAAACGATGCTCATGAAGAACGGATAGGTTTCGCATGCCCCATTCACGCTCAACGGAACGGATATCTCCGAATGCTCTAGTTATCTCTATTTAGGTCGGGAAATCAACATGTTGAACGACTTAGATCCAGAGTTGAGCAGAAGGAAACGAGCGGCTTGGGGAGCTTTCAAAAGCATCGAGGAAATAGTGAGGAGAACAAAGAACACCCGACTCTGTGGCCACCTTGTCGACTCAACGATACTTCCTGCCCTAACGATAGCGCCAGAAACCTTGTCGCTGCGTAAGCATGATGAAAGATCACTCAGCGTTATTGAATGCATAGTCGAAAGGACGATGCAAGGAGTATCCCGTTTCACACAAGTAAGGGAAGGAATCCAAAGCTCCGACCTGCGTCAACGATGAAAAATCAAAGATGCCGTTCTGTACGCCAAACACTCGAAGATGGTGGGCCAGACACGTAATGCGTATGAATGACAACCGATGGACAAGAGCCGTTAGTGAGTAGATTCTTCGGGATGTTAAACGCACTGAAGGGAAGACCGCCTACTCGATGGTCAGAGTTCTTCACAAAGAGCCTTGAAGAAAGCTATGATGCTCGACGAGTCCCTAGAGCGAGCAGAACCCACTGGGCGACTCTTGCACGCGATAGGGAAAAATGGAAGATTTGCTGGCGCCCGCTCGAATCACTGGACGATCAGCGGGACTACAGGTGATAAAGGTGATGGGAAGCTCATGCGCTTCTCCACACTATGTTTTCAGTTCTCCGACAATCACGTCATAGTCCTCGCTGCAGCTTTTAATAGGCCATTCATGATGAGGGAGTTCTATTCAGAATATTCCCACAATGTTCACTTTTTTATTTTCTGCCTTCGATAATTTTTATTGCAGGGTATTAGGCGAAATACAACTGCAATATTGCTGAGATATTTGCAAATAGAAGGCAGAAAATAGAAAATAAACATTGTGAATTCAACTACAGCCTCAGCTTAACTGGGTTCAATGCCGATGTGGGCCCCCAGATCAATCCCGTTGACGGGTGACTACTGACGGCACTGATCGATAGAACTAGCTGAGAGACTGGCGAAACGAAGGACCCGCATAGTCGCATGGTGTGATGGTGAACGCGTTAATCCCCGGAAAGGACAATAGTGCATTCGTTCCCCACTACAGACACCTGCGGTCCGAAGTTTTGCAGATATCTTAGCAAAATTGTGGTTGTATTCTCACAATGTTTTTGGTAATGACGGGAGTTCTTTTTCAGAACAAACCGAGTAGAATCTTCGCTTGGAGAAGACGACGATGAAATCTTGTGTCCATGTCGAAACTATTCTCTATCAGAGAAGACGTGATTGACCTCCATATGAGTCGTCCCATTAGGCAATCCCTATGCCTGTTGCGACTATCATTTCTTATAAAAAGTGCTCCTTCTGTATAATGTGGACAGCAGCCCCGCAAGATAAATTCCACTTCCCGATCTTGCCTTCACTTCACTGCCTTCCCAATTTAGCCCTGAAGCCAATGGCATGAAATTTATGGAAGGAATTTTCACTGCAGATTACGTTCGTCAATAGTCTCTCTTTCAGCATCTGCTGAGATTGAATTGTAATGATCTAATGATCTACAACCTTATTAAGAGCCTAAAAGTCAGCATTTCAGAAGAAATGGTTCTTTTGTTGTACATGTGTACAAGAAACGCTCTCCTTCCTGAATGCTGCGGTTGATCGCACTTTGCTTCCTAGTAACATTTCCCACCACATCCATGGCAAGGGATAAATTATTTGGGAGAGGGAATTAGATGGGAACATTGTACTTTTTAACTGTTTCGTTACTACGGAGTGCTAGGCTTCAAACCAGGAGTCGCTTTCCTTCCCCCCGTTTTGAAGGTCCTAACTGATTCAGCAGAACAATTAATCAAGCAGGATTTGGTGAAGTGTGAGGAAATAGTGACCTTCAATACATCGTTGATGGTCGGGGTTGATGTGCTTCTGCTAGGTGTTTGTTAAGAGCTAAAAACTTTGCCAACATGTTCGAATCAAATACTAACGTTCTTGAAGCGGTAGGGTATAGTAATCCTTAATAAGCTCGTCAAGTACTGTAGTTAGCAAAAGATTGTTTACAACTACCGAGAAGACTTCACGATCATCAATATGTTCATCTGAAAGAAACCTTCAAGAATGCGAGAATGAAGATGAGCTTACTTGAATGCGATAAAAGTGCCACCGAAGAAGATACTGAAGACGAAAGTTACAGGTACAATTGTGGACGTGCCTAAAGATATCATTTGATGCAAATTAAGGAACTAATACATAGTCGTTTGAGAATTTCAGTAAAACGTAATGCAAATCGGTGATCCGAACTAATTGTCCATCTGTTACTTTTGTCCTTTTTTCTTTCGTATTTCGTATATCCCCATGTGACCCTGTAAACCTGCTTGCCAGAAGTATGTGAAAAAGTTTTTTTACCCAGAGTTTTCGTGAAAAGTGTGGTCATTTAGTCAGTGGTCTTCCTGGTATATACTTGATGTTCCATGAAATCTTATCGTTAATGAGTCTATTTAGTGACAGCTAGCACGACGTGTCCATGCCACGTGAATTCTCGAACCTTTGACGTAGACGGCAGCTGCTCTAATGCATAATTGTCAACGTAAATTGCACCTTCACAATGTCATGTTGTTTATATATAGAGTAGGTTTCTAAGACATTCGTTAAAGTAGAATCGTCAAATGGCAGAGATGTCAGTGAGACCTGGTCTTCTTTGCTTTCTCCACTACTACAGCACTTCTCCAATCCTGTGAGCTAGCAAAGCGGTTCGATTTCTCCCGCTCAGCTATAGTGCTAAGTAGTTTGCCACATTTGGCTTCCGAAATGTACTATATCTATATCACATGTTGATTGTACTACATGTAATCCCGTTAATCTTCGACCGAGCACCTGTAAACACCAATCGGTACTTATCCTGCACTAGAGCTGCTCTGGAGGCTCTGCTCGCCCAACCTTGGGACACAAACCGCACTACAATACTTTTTTTACTCTCCTTTCTTACTACTTTAGAGGAAGGGATGAAATAGTAATAATAAAAAATATGCATTGGACCACTTCTAAAATGCTTAAGGAAGTCCTGAGAGTACCTCAGGAGTTGAAAAATCCTGATCACTTTGTGTAAATTTCGGAACTCTCTATTTGATGTTGTTCTATACCTTCGATATTCGATGTTCATTTGTATGTGTGGCTCATGAGGGATTTTTTGTGTACTGAATGGTGAGCCTCACTTGTCCAAAGTTTCTGAGAATTTTCCCGCCTCGATAAAATCGAAGAATTGGTGAGAATGTGACATACTTTCATCTTGTACTTCCCAGTTTTTTTAATGAAATATTGATATCAAGGGAATTTGTGGTAAAGTGCAAACATCTATAATTCGAAACGGTAAGGAACACTCACTGTCATTGTTAAGTCGGTCACCTGAAATAAACATAGTATGAGGTATCTTTCAAGCGTTGGAAATGGTTCATGTAATGTAGTGCCCACCACAATGAGCACCGTCGACCATGTTTATTGTTGAGACATGGTCGCTGAGATTTGAGACAATTTTGAGCAGTGCTTGCCATTCTCGGACAAGTTCTCGACACAAGTACTTATTGCCCTGAATGCTGAAGTGAGACATCTTAGCGAAAACGCATGACGTTCAACATTGAACTACATGACAAAGAACGACGAACATACTCTTATTACTATTGGCCTTTGGTATGACGATCGAACACTGTGCACTCCCAGTTCAATATCGTTCAGAAAATCATTGTTTTCTATTAGAATAGGAGCTGAAATAATCTGCCACTATTTTGGTCACTTAATTAACACTTAATCCTTCCAACTGTTTACCGCCTCATCATGGCTAAGAGGTGTTCCTGGGTGGGGGAGATCCCTCCCCCACGATAAGGCCTTCCAAGCTGAGAAGGAGTCGGGCGTTCCCATCAGGAAACCCATCTGAGAGCAAACCAATACCAGGATCCACCACCGTCCTGGTGTCAAAGTGGCATGGTGACAAATCTCCTTCTGATCCACATAGGCGGCGACTACCTGTGGTGGTGACGACCTGGGGCAGATTTTGGCCAAGGTGATCTCAGGACTTCAGAGAATCACAATGGCTGAAGCAGCAAAACTCCGAAAAAAATGAGAATGGGCCCGTACAAGTAATTACTCCATCGAAGATTTGTCTGTGCGACAAAGTAGGGAGGAGGAAGTAATCAGTTACGATTTGAAGGCTTCCTTTTTTCAACAGCTTTTACAGACAATCGGGAAGATTCGTACACCACAAATGAAGAGAAATTTTTGCTATCACACAGCATAACATGGTACTGCCTACAAAACAATTAATTTTCAGACTACGAGGATAACTTGTAACTACTACATAATGACATACCCTGGTCTTTCTCACAGTGTACTTCTTTCAACGCCCTCAAAAATAATAGATCTTCCAGTTTTGTGCCTCGTATTGTTAAACAGCCGTTCAGCTGTTGAACCTAGAAGGTAGAGTTCAAATTGTTGGACATGCTCTTTTTTTCTCAAAATCTGCTCTGAAGAAAAATCATATTGGATTCGACTTTCTCAAGAGAATATATCATGCTTGGAACGACACATCTTGAAAGGTAAATGATCATCGATCACTGGAAGAACTCTTGCACGGTTATATTGCAAAAGAAAAGTGACCGAAGCGATCTTAGCATCTGCTTTTCTGTTTGATTGTTAACTGCTCTTTAGAAGATTTTTACGAAGGCAATCCTAATGCACATGGCAATAACTTTGTATGGAGACAAATCAGTTCAGTAAGCGGGATTATGGCAGGCCCTTCGCCATGTGATGCGCATTGAAGCCAGAACCATTTTCGGAAAAAATGTTCGGCACGATTGAAATGGCAGCGAGCCTACAACGGTATGCACAGACCATGGAATAGACATGATGTGTATGAGAATCCTACGCATCTGTTATCGAAACTTTGCAGGAAAAATGCCGACATTTTTTCGACACCTCACGATTCGTACTGAAAAAAGTTCCGATAGCGCTGCTGCTTACTGCCATATTGCACAAAAATACTGGAGTTGCTCGACTGTGTAGAACATATGTTCTCATTGCGTTCATGGAGAATTCAATATCGTCTTCGTTTCGCTTACGATTTCAACAGCTCTGCGAGAAGAAGTAAGAAGTAAGGGATATTCAGACAATTCGATCAAGCAATGGGAAAAGCTGGGACCGAGGGTAAATCGGAAAAATTAGTAGCCGAGGATAATAAATAGTGATGAAGTGGTGAGTCAAGCTGAATGGTTCTTTGTTACAGAAATATATTGTAGTTGTGCTTAGTGCCTTTAATGAACCATAAAAACAACACTGAGGAACAGTAGAGGTCACGTTCGAATTGATACTCATTTTTCCTCTCTTGAAGGTGAATGATCGGTAAATGGATAGGTTCCAGTCCACTATAATGCCGCCATTTTCTGAAAGACTCAGTAAATCTAGCATCTTAAACCTAGCCGTACAACTACGATATAATATATCCGGCTTTTTTGACGATGATAAACATGCTATGAAATAATAGTGTTTTTTGTGCACCTTTATTGATCAAGCAGGGCCAGTGCTGAGCTGCTCTGGTATCTGAAGGAGCGAATGAAACTTGGCATCAAGTTGGAACAAAAAAGAAAATAGGGGCCGATTTTTAACGGCGACTAATGTCGTCATCAAATCGCCTGTTACCGTAAGTTTGACACTATGTGGGTGCTAATTCCAAGAACTGGTTGCCTCCATAAAAGTTGCCAACTGAAAAGCTCTAACGAATTCTACAAACCATTTCACCTCAGCTCAGTTTCATATTTCCGTACTGACCAATCAATTAGTCCATTTTTTGAATATCATAGTTCTTTGCCTTACTTCTTCAGCTTTAATGTTATGATTTCTTTAAAGCACAGTGTTCTTGAATTGTTTCTGTTTACTCATCAAGGGGTTAAAACAGTTGTGTGTGAGTCCTTACTCCACACAAGTACTCCAGTTTTCTGCGATTCTCCGAAACTTCTCCTGTGATAGTAATATCTCCTTTAATTGTGCTACACTTTAGAAGTTTGGGTGAGATTGTGGAATCCATAATGCAGGCTAAAATGAACACAATATTGTGAACTGAGTGGGGCAGAGCCTTTAATAAGGAGGAAGAATCTTCAAGAAATTTTTTTTCACTCATCTGGAGTTTCTATCGTCACCTTTATAAGTTCGGGCACCATATCAGTCGACAATCGTGTTAATAAAATTCGTTCCTAGAAATATTTTTTGTGGTAAACTCCATTTATGATAACAAATAAAAAAGCTCTCGGCATTGATCAATCCCTGAGAGATGCGCCTTGCATTCGACTTCATTAAGCATCGTTAGGAGGTGACTGAATGGATATTTGGCCTTAACAATGACTCGCGGTGGACTACCGATGTATCGAACCAGTGCTGCTACCCTCCCACAAATTTGGTACCATGCGGAGATCGATTCCACATGTGTTGCAGGATCCCTCTGACCACTGGGCCACACACGCTCTATTACCAGTTGGGAACGCTACGGCCCGGTTATATCGGGACTCCAGGGAGAATTGCTCGACCAGCAATAGACGACATTCAAGATTTATGATGATAGTGACAAAAATACTACCTTGCTTTAAAGTTATAGGAGAAAAAAAGGCGAAAGATGTGTTTTTCTATCGAAAATTGAAACTTTCGTTGTCGTACGCTTTACTCATGATTTGATAACTTTTTTCAGTCCAGTGCTATCTTTATCAGTTACGGTCAAAGGATTTTGATTTATTAACGACAATAGAACTTCTACGTTCAATGCAACAACCGTAATGACTCGACCTTCAAGGCGTGGCTCATTCTCAAAACTGTATTGTTTCTTATGCTCACATAGGTGCGAGTCGCCTTAATGCTTTGAAGCATAGGCATGGATATTTCTTGAAGATCATTGTTGCCAGCAATGTCGATAGCCGATCCTGAACAGCAATGGAGTCGGTTCGTCGTTCTCAGTCACCCTACCGAGGTGATAGTAAAAGTATTCGGTGAAACGTGATAACTCTCTAGACTAGTTTTCCGAAGCCTGTCTATCACTACCATACCATGTAATAGTTTGAATATCACTAGATAAGGACAAAATGAAAAATTAGTGCGCAGCAATGCTTGCTCCCTTATTACGTTCTAGACAACTCAGTGCTTCCGCACCCATTTGCTGTTTCCATAACCCGATGCTGGAATTTCTTACAAGCACACGAATCGTTGTTTTTCATGGCAACGGTGGCTCAATCTCATAGGAATCACAAGATTTGAGTGTTCTACATGCATAAAGCATCTGTTAGTTTCACCTATAAATTTTCCATAGTACAAACACGTGGTTTTCGCAACTCACCATTTGAATTTTCTATCGCATCCAACGCAGGTAATCGCAAGGATTTCCAAGATGAGTTCGCCATTATTAGCCCACCACGTATTACGTGAAGGTTGGTTGTAAAATTCTGTCGCATACTTTTCATTTGAAAAAAGGGGAACGGAACAAAACGTTGTTTTGTAAATCATTCCTTTATGCTAATGAAATTAGTAAATTCAATAAACAAACATCCAACCTGTAACGATTCACTAGTAGACTGATCAATATGCAAATCGCCACTAAGGACGACGCAACGCTCGCTGGTAGATGAACCAGAGTTGGCTGCTTGTTCTAGAAGAAACTGCATATCGCAATCTGAATGTAACTTATCTAAGCGCGACTTTCTGCAAGGTGTCAATTTGTGGACTAGATATAGCCTATCCTATGCTGTCACTTTGTGAGAAGTTCTGCGTAGTATGGGGTGGAATGAGGGATTGGTTTCATCGGGAGGCAAGTTGATAGTTTGACCCCCCTCTCCAACGCTTTCCTCCATTTCATGTGGGAACGCCTTAGCCCTTTTTCTTTCGGAGATTTCAAGAAGAATTGACTTGACCAGCATTTTACGACAATCATAGAGATGACGAATTCCTCAAGCATCAGCCGAAATACGTGAAATATCGAAGACCTTTGTGGACGATGAATGCGAGGAAAAAACGAATCGAATGCAAGAAGTAAAGTGATCCGCACACTTAATATGAGAACAGGCCATGTAAAATTAATTCTTTTTTCTGGAATAAATGAATTGACGAGAATCCGTTTAGGGAAAGCTATTATGTTATTTATATGTTGCGGCTATTAACAGGTTAGCAACCACATGCATTGATTTCGATTCATTTTCATCCGGTTATTTTCTGTTTGCTGCCCTGTTTTTTTGGTAGGCCTTCTGCATTCAGTCGACAACTTATCAAAACCAAATGTTTGCAAAGCGGACTCATGAAACGACTATTCTCTGCAATTAATGTAAGAAGACAAGAAAAGGTCTTCGTATGAGTTTGTTCACCTGGTGGCGGGTTCCCCATGAAAAGGTTATTGAGATGAAAGTTTCTTTCACACAAACACACATAAAGAGTTTTCGTAGCGATTTCTTGCTCTTTATGCCGACTGAGTAATTCAGTGGCTATTATTAACGAACAGAGCACTTGACTCTATTTTGGTTCGGTGGAAGGTAGAATCACCCCATGTGCTGAGCTCAGTGCATGCCTTGCGCAAGAAAAAATAAGACGTAGTCGTTTTGCTCTTTCATCGCAACATATTGGTTTGCAGTTGATCCTTTGGCTATGGACCCAGGAACCAACCTGTTTCGATAATTGAGGAAAATAATGATGGACCATTGGGCTTACATTAAATGTTAGGATACCTTCACTCAGATTTGATGAAATGGATCCGCAGGCATTACTGCAATAAAGCGCTGACCTAAGACTCCTCACCTCCCTTTAGCTTCACATAGTAGCACATTAAATATAATGACACTTTGCAATTTGAAATTAGTATCGCGGTGGACAATGTATAAACCGCTTTTGCTGGACTCACGGCACTCCTGAATGAAAGTGTTGTCCATTCCAATATCCTTCTCTCCAGAAGTTTTCTTCAATCTTTGTATGTCCACCGACGGAATGCAAAGAACAGGGTTTTCGTATATACTAATCGTGGCAGTCTGAACGAGCTTTGACGTCTAGCATGATTCTTGAGTCTTTCAAAATACTTAGTAATTGTAATAATTCACACAAAAAATGCGCTCACACCTTGAGAATTGTTCGATTCATAAACACTGTTGTGAGATTTGATAAGTCACCGCTCCTCCATCGCAATTTATCATTGTTCGCAATAATAATGGCAGCTAAAACAAAATTATAGCTGAGCCACCACTATAGTTCATACTTGATACTTGAATGGCCCGTCTTCACTGGTTGTGGAGGCGCCAGCATAACCTCCATTTTTCGGAGGTTTGCTGCTTAAGCCATTGTGGTTCCCTGGAATTTCGAGGTCAGCCTGGCCAAAGTCTGCCCCCAGGTCTTCACCACCACAGGCAGTCGCAACCTTTGTGGATCAGAGGGAGATTTGCCACTATAAGACTTTGATACCAGGACGGGCGGCTGATCCTGGTATTGGTTTACCTTCGGCTGTGTTTCGTTGTGGAAACACCAGACTCTTTCCCCAGCTTCGGAGACCCTGCCGGCGGGACGAATCCCGCCTGTGTACATCGCAGCCCAACATCCATGAACATCTCCCAGCTATGATGAGGCGGTAAAATGTTGGAAGGATATATTTGTATATATATATATATATATATATTTTCTTTCATATGACCTTTTATGACACCTACTGTGGTGGATCCCTGCACTTCTTGCTTTCGACTGGTTTCCTCGCACCCATTATCCACGAAAGTCTTCCGGTATTCGTGTGTGGGTTGGATTGGCGCTTGCGGATTGTCTCTTATTTACGGATCTCGTCGAATGCTGGTCTAGCTGATTCTTCCTGAAATCCTGGGATAGCCAGCATAGAGCGTCCCCACTGGGACTACTGGTGATGGAAGTGTTCCCGGACAAGTCTGGTACCAATTTCCCGAATGCCGAGGGATCACAGGCTTGATGATCCCAGGAGTGATCGAACCAACACCGTGCTCGAGGTCAGCGTCATCACTATCAAAGCGTTACCTCCATTTTATATATGTGTATGCATATACAGATCATATACATAAACTAATTCATTGCGACCGGTCAAATCCAATGTATAAGAGCTTTGCCGTCATCATATATCAAATTCGAGGGAAAAAATTGTTCTCAATGATGGTATATCTGGACTCCTAGACGTTAGTAACTCTTATGAAAGGACATGTTCTTCTGTTCTTATTCCTTAGGGGCTGACGTTTTCTCTTAACAGGTGCACAGTTGCCAGAAATTTCTCGCATATTCCCTTAACATCCCAAGTTTACAAAATATTGCACTAGCAAAAGCTTACGAGCGTCGTTATTCTGAATGACTTCCTGCAGATTTTGGAAGGGCTGTAGTGTAGTTAAATTCGTACCGAGAATATGTAAACTTGACGCAGTTCTAAAATGTAGATTACAATGACAAACAAGACGACAGTTTACCAATACCATTCTGAAATGATAATATTAGATTCCTAACGAATAGTCGCACTCCATCGATTTCTAAAGGAAAACTGATTGCTTTCCTACGTTAGATATGGAACGTAGTAGTTCCGTCGGCTTCATATTCAGCTAAACATAAATAGCGCTTTAACAGTCTCGCGACGAGTGACACCCACAGACGTCATAATCACGTTGCGGGAGTGGGCCGCGAGACACCTATAGGTCTCATTTTTTTTACGGTGGTTTATTTTAACACATAAAACTGTTTCCGTACAATTTTGTTACCAAGTGATAGATTGTAGAACTTAGATGTTGTTTTGGGCGTTGTACGGGGAAAAAGCTCTATTCTGCACTTAGAAATGTACAAAGAACCGTTTTCCGGACGAGTTCATTAAACAGAATTCTGTCGACTACTATATCAATCCTAATTGCTATAATAAATGATAGTTATATAAATACAAAAGATTACAAAACCCCGAATGCAAACTGGGAATGAAAAGTGCTGAAATAGAGACCTAAAAGTTTTCATACACTACGAAACACTGACAGCAACGTTTTTGTATGACGACCACATTAACACGTAGTAAACAACATCACAAATATCACTCATACCCATAGAGCGATAAAACAATTCTTTTCTACAATCCATTCATGCTCGCAACCCACGAAGTTCTTCAGACATGGAAAAATTATTGCCTGTTTTCAGGAAACCAGCAAGTCCATAGAAAGATAAGAAGGATAAAGCTCTCGGCGCTGATCTATCCCCTGAGGGATGCGTTATGCATTCGACTTCGTAAAGCATCGTTGAAGAAGACTGAATGCATTTCTGGCTTTACAATGACTCGCGGTGGCCCACCGATGTATCGAGTCACTGCTGCTACCCTTCCAGACAAGTCTGGTACCAATTTGCCAACCCCTGAGGGATGGAAGGCTTTGTGGGCCATGGGCGCGGAGATCGACTCCACGTGTGTTGCATGGGGCCTCAGACCACTGCGCCACACGCGCCCTGTAGCAAGTCCATAAAGTCTGGAAATTGGCGTCGTCCATTCCGCAACAAACCCTAGATTACGCGTCTTCGGAAGAATGTTAAAGTACACTACTAACAGCTTATCATGTCGTTCACTGCAACAATTTTGTGAAAATACTGAAAATTTGAGTCTCGATCTAACCATTGCAAGTCGTATGCTGTCGGTTGTCATATAGGATCCGCTTTCTATCTTACGCCATATTGCGCTCCAAAAATGATTCCTTTTTGTTTTCTTGGCTTTTTTCTGTTGCATAAAAGGAAAAAAATAGTAGATTTCATAACGACGATGTTGCCGTCACTTGTTTAGTTCACATGGCTCAAATTTAAAGAGTTTTCTCACTTTTCCAAGGTCTTTCAAATAACGACCAATGATGGTATGACTAATGTTCAGTTATTTTGCAACCTCTTGAGTACTTTAACGTCAGATTCGATAGCCCAGGTGGTCGTCATCAGTTGTTGATATGCAGGACCTTCCCCGTCATGAAGGTTCATATCTCTTGAACAAAAGTTATTGAACCACCTCAACACTGTGCTTTGTGAAGCGCTTCCATTTTCCTACTTTTTAATGACATTTCGGACTACTTCCGCAGCGGTACCATGAAATTTGAACTCGTCAGGCGGAACGAGGGAAGAACTTGCTTTAGAAGCACTATCAACACCAGTTTAAAGCGTTTTAAATTAAGTGTTAGGAAAGTAATACCTTTTAAATACTTAGGGCAGAAACAATGTCTAAATTGACATCCAGTGACGACGTGGGCAACCAATACCTATTGCAAGACCAATTTTCTGATTTCAAAGCGGCAAAAAATGGTCTTTATTTTTCTTGCAATCCAATAAGTACTTAGATGAACCGTCTTCACGTGACACGTAAGTCTCAGCACTTCAGCCGTTCGTTTCGTTGGCGTTACCGTCATCTACTGAGCTGATCTGACTCGAGTTTAGATTCACCTTCGGATTTCCCTCGTTCCCAGATCTTCGCAACAGATATTAGATAGCCGTTGTTAATAAGAGGGATCCGCTGCCTTGTGACTTGGATTCTTCCATGGATGTGGGTCCTATCATTAGTCAGCTGACCGCTCAAGGATCATGTGGCAACCCGAGTGGAACTTTCTTTATTATCTTCATCTCACCACAGAAATCCAGCTCCGCATAGATGTTGCAACAAGATTAAGAAGATCTAGCTTAATCGAGATTTCGAGTGTAAGTGTAATCACCTTGAGTAACGAGAACCGGAGATAAAAACTGCTCAGAACCTAGTACGTAATTTGATTTGGTTCCCCACTAATAGAAAGATGGGTAAACGGCTACAATAACATGATCAAAACATCAAAATTGTGCAGTAAATGTCGGATAAAGGGATATAAAGGTGGAATACAAAAAATATGATGTTTCAACAGTGTATAAATCTAACTTCAATAATGCTGAGATATTTGCAAAACTCCGGACCGCAGGTGCCTGCGGTGGGGAACGAATTTGATATTACCCTTCCCGGGGCTGACACGTTCACCACGGCAGAAAGGGTAATAGCACGTTCGTTCACCACGGCAGAAAGGGTAATAGCACGTTCGTTCCCCACCGCAGGTAATATCTCAGATCGCAGAAGTGATATTTTGCAACATACTCTGCTATTAAAGAGAGTATGCAGTAAATAGAAGGGTTGTGATAGTGAGAAAATGATTGTAGCTGATTTTTTATAAACTAATACCATGCATGATTTAGCAGCTTATCGTGGCTGAGTTCACCAGTACAACAGAGGTGTTATCCCTGACAGGATGACCCAGCTTTAGCAAAGTTTCGATATTTCTATTTGGAGGCTCATATACGAGTTAAGTAATCACAACTATGCCGAATGGACCTTAGTCACAAAGTAGGGAACATATCGATTTAGGGGGATACCACTCAATCACTTTTCTACTGAGGTGAGGTGATGACTAGTGAAAATTCAATTAAATATCCAAGTATTCCGACCATCTTATCATAAATGCATGTGGGGTGTTTCCAAACGTTATAAGTATACGATCTGTTTACATGGTGCTTTTATTGGATTATCAAGTCTATGTTAGTTTGTGACTAGGAATTCTTGAATTGAATACGGTTCGAGGATTTCAAACACGTTCTGATGAGTACAGTTGAATAAGTCGCGCACAATATCTGTCGCACCAGTTGGAGTCAACTTCACCCATGTCTTAGTTTATACAGGATTTAATTCCAAATAAGTTAGTTCAGTGAAAACCTTTGATACTTTCAAACAGAACTTATTATTGCCCTATCCTGGCTATGCTGCGTGCAATACTTGGTACAGCCGAAGTATTTCGCAGCTGGCTGTACCGGATGAGTGCTGCTGAGCAATCTACTGCATGAATTCATTTTCCTTCACTTAATGTGTTTGTCTATTGCACCATCCACAGGATGGAACATGCTTGTTGTGTCTTTCAGCACACGGCACCGGAACTGTTTCATAACTTGCTCGTAATATAAGTTGTTTTAGGGAAAAGTAAGGTTACTATTTACACTCACCTGCAGTTTTTAAACTGATCAGTATTTCTATTGGTACTGTTCAAATAAATACCTCCACATTCGTCATTCGGAACAGCGCCTTCAAATGCGTAGAATGAGAAAGGATGGTTTCCGTACTTCAAGGCAGGTAAAAAAAGGATTAAAAAGGACTTTCTACACCTCGTCAAGATCCCTCTAAAATCAAGGATGGTTTTGATCGCAAACTGCTTATCTAACTTCTTTCCATTCAAAAATTGAAGGCTTGTACCTATCGCATTATTTAACATACAACGTCCGATGCATAGTTTCCTGTCGGTTGTGAACCCAGCACAACTGGTCCGCCATTCAAAAAACATGGTTGCCAGCACATAGTTTTCCGATAATTATAGGGCTTAAAGATTTGGGAGCACGCTAACAAAAGACACTTTACTCTCTCACCCTATGGTATTTCTTGAGGTTTATGTGACATCTTCTAATGCGTGGTTCACAGGAGGCGCGAAGCGCAGTGATT
This sequence comes from Angiostrongylus vasorum, assembly GCA_018806985.1. NCBI lineage: Eukaryota > Metazoa > Nematoda > Chromadorea > Rhabditida > Metastrongylidae > Angiostrongylus > Angiostrongylus vasorum. The sequence goes on along the minus strand of JADANN010000099.1, from coordinate 809,057 downwards.
AAAGATGGCGTGAAATAAGACATGCACAGCTGCTGATTCGATCTAGCTACGGGTCCGCCTAGTCTCGTATCACCTACTTCACGCTTGGCAAACTGGTACCATGCTGGCATCAGAAAAGCTCCCTCCGAACCACAGGAGCCGCTGACTACCTACCTCTATAATGAGGACCTGCGAACGCTTTAGCAGAGCTACTTCAGGATTTAAGTGATGGTCAACTCTACCAGTATTCATCACATTTATAAAGAAGCGAAAATCATTAAGTAGCACCGAATTTACATTTCAATTTGAAGATAATAGATGATGGATGAGAGAGAAAGAACCAACCTAAGTCCTATGATATGTATGATGCAGAGCTATATAAATGAATTCTAAACTTTCATAATTTAACCACATCGCCCCAACCATGTGGAATTCTGCATCGTAAGTTAATGGCGCATGTGGTACAGTTGTCGGAGGCGCTCTGCAACACACAAGTGGAATCGATCCCCGTGCCCATGGCATACCAAGCCTCCCATCCCTCCGGGGTCGGCAAATTGGTGCCAGAGTTGTCTAGGAGGATAGCATCACCGGCTCGAAATATCGGTAGGCCACCGCGAGTCATTGTAAAGGCCAGATATGCATTCAATCACCTCCAACGATACTTAATGAGGTCGAATGCATGGCGCACCCCTCACGGATTGATCAACGTCGAAAGCTATGTCCTTTATCCTTTATCGTAAGTTATGTAGAGCATATTTCAATATTTTTACATCTAACTAGTCCATATGATCGTCATGATTTATCAGAGTGATTGAAATTGAAATACCACCTAAACAGTTCGCAAAAAACTGAACTTTATATTCCTCACATTGGAAGCCATACCGGTTTTTCGACAGCTTCTGATAACTTTTCAGTTACTAGAGAGTTATGGGCGTAAAACCTAAACAGACTTGTGGAGAAAGCTTTGCTCTATCGCTCCAGTGCATGCATACTATTATTAATCATACATTACTGATCAAAATTCGCTTATATTTTGGGTTAACTTTAGTGGTCAAGCAGTGGATTTTATGACCTTTCCCTATCTGAAGCCGAAGAAAGAAAAATTGAAAATACGACCGGATTGGAGCAGTCTGATGGTGTCGAAGTTGGAAGATAAGAAGAAAAAGACCACAGGTTATTACAAGCTATAAACAGGAGATGTAAAGACTGCTCAATGGATCTAAGAATTGTCAATTGTACTTAAAGATATTTTTTTATTCTGCACGACCCGTTCTCACGTATACCGTGCGGATCCCAGCACTTGTCATTTCCTCGCATTCATTGTCCACGAAGATCTTCCAGCTTTACGTGTGGTTTCGGTTGCTGCTTGAGGATTTTCATTTCATCTTGCATGTCGTAGAATGCTGGTCAAGTCGATTTTCACTGGATTCCTGAGATAGCCGGGCCAGAGCGTTCCCAGTTAGATTGTAGAGAGTGAATTTCTGTCCGGACAAGTCGGGTACGAATTTCCCGATTCCGAAAGGATGAGGGGCTTAGTGAGCCTAGGCGGGATTGAACGAGCACCGTGCTCGTGATGGTCGGCATCACTAACATTGCCATCCATCTGCTCCCGTAAAGAATGTGTTAATTCCACTAATTACGGATAACTTCTACGTTTGTGCGAAGTGCAAGTTATCTACGAAGTACAGTAAAGTAAATGTTTTCGAGCATGAGGTTTGAAGCATTAGTAAAAAGTTGTGGTAATAACCATTCCTAAGGACAAACTGTGTCAAACATACTGATGAACGCATACTATGTGGATATCGAGCCTTTCCGAAGAACTCTCAGTTATTCAAAAATGTTTATCTTCGGAGTTCAAGTAGAGAAATTTCTGCGCATTCTTCTCTGGAAACGGTCCTTATGGTCCTCTCTTCAACAGCAACAGCCTCGTGTTGCGGCCAAACAAATTCGCACAAATAAACGACTTTTTTAGAAATTATTAGACTTAGAGAGCAGGTTCTCATGTCCTTTTAGATGCAACTTCTTCGTTGAATAAGCTATTCACTGAACGCAAAAAAATACGACAAAGTAGGCCTTATGCGACAAAATTAACCAACTGAGAAAGAAATGTATTGAGATGGATGCGCTTCGTCCACTTTGCCCTTCAGGTATGTCGAGCGTTATGTGTTAAACAAATATACGCATGAAAAAAGGAATTGGAAGCTTCCACATAATAGTTTGAGTTAGCTATTGGTTATACAGTGAACTGACATACCATGAAATAAAACAACTATCAAGAAGCTGAAGACGACCAGCATGTGCTGAAGTGAAGCTAGGTATGACTGTGAGAACTACCCACCAACTTTCTTGATATGCGTTAGATAACTAGGGTTTGCCACCTACAAAAAAGAAATGACACTGTCTTTCTCACATGTGTAACACATTTAACTTCGCTGTCAGTGTTTTTGTATTTCACGCGGAATTTGTTACGTAATGGACGATGAGCATATCTTCGAAGTGTCATGAACAGCGAGAACACATAATGTTCACGAAAAAATCAATATTCATTTATAAGTATACGTCTGGGTACTTTATAAAAAGAATTTTAGTGGTTCGTAATGATTACTTATAGTAGCAGCTACAAAAATTCAAAGCCAAGGTGCACAAAAAAGGGAATAAAACCTTAAAGTAAAACGAAGGATGGGAAAACTGAACCATATCACTTTCCAATCACATTAACACATTGAAACTAGAGACACAAATTTAAGATTTCACAGCATTTCACTAAGGAACAGAATTCGACACAGGTATACGTTTGTTGAGGAAACAAACATTCTTATAATAATCATTCCCGTTAAAATACGCGATTCCCCAGCATCGCGACTTCATTGGCAGCAGCCGCCTGGCTTTCAATCCAACCAGGTCGAAGAGAGATTGCATGTTCAACAACATTACCATAACGAATGTAAGTCTGCAACTTATATTCTAAGAAAAAGATCCACACCTAGTTAATAACTCAAATGATGCAATAAAACACAATTTTCAACCAATCGATCTCATACATCCAAGATTGCAAACTTGAGCGCCATGCCATATTTGTTACTAGCAATCTTTACTTACTTGGATACTTAGTGGGCCCGTGTTCACTGGTTGTGCGCACCCCAGCATAACTTCTTTTTTTTTCGGAGTTTTGCTGGTTTAGCTACTGTGGTTAATTGGAGTCACGAAGTCAGCCTAGCCAAAGTCTGCCCCAGGTCATCACCACCACAGGCAGTCGCCGCCGTTGGGGATCAGAAGGAGATTTGGCATCTGCAACTAGTTTGGTATCAGGACGGTGGAGGGTCCTGGCATTGGTTTACTCTTAGCTGGGCTTCCTGATGGAAACGCCGGACTCCTTCTCAGCTTGAGATATCCTGCCGGGGAAACGATTCCTCCGCTGTACATCGCAGCCCCACAACCAGGAACACCTTCCAGCCACGATGAGGCGGTAAACCATTTGGAGGAGCAAGCAACAATTAGAAAAAGAAGTAATTGAAACATTGCTGGAAAAGAAAGGCCAAGCAAGGGATTACGTCGAAAGCGAATGGTTTGTTTCCAAACCCTTAAGGGGATAATAACAATACTCCATGTACCACAATACCAAAATGTGTCAAAGGAAAGGGAAAAAACCAGCACATCTCCCATTTAGTTTGAAGATTTAAAACTGAAAACATACATCTGTAAATTCGTCGCTGACTCGGGCTGTAAGTATCAAGCGGCAAAGAATTGACTGAGGAAAATCGTAATCAGTAGAAGGCTCTCCGAGAACCGCGTAACAGTCCAATGGCTAAACAATTTTCGACAAAGATGTGTCCATGGCCATACGTGTGTGTGATATCAATATAAACGAGTAGAATATCTTACCCAGCTATTCTTATCCGCAAGAAGACAAGTAAGTCGCATCACAACCCCGGCTAGTAACGTGGGTTTCAGTGTCGCGAGCTCGATTTGACAACAAGCAAGCTGTGACGCAAACTTTTGCGAATTTCCATTGCCATGAATGACGCTAAAACAAAAAAAAATAAAGGTGAGGTTGGTTGATAAAAGAAAATGCACGGAAATAGTGCGAAGCAATGAAATGAGAAGGTCAGCAGATTGTCGCACAAGGTCAAGAATCGCACAGTTCTACTCTAAAGGCTTCATGTGCCACTATGTTTGTAGTTACAATTAGTCCATGCTTAGCACCACAGTTCAAGAGAGTATTTTGTCTTGCTGTAGCAAGAAATATCTGGATATGTACATAAATCAAACCATGGGGACGCACGTAGCGCAATGGTTAGGAGGACCCTCCAATACACATGGGCTCGAATCTGCACTAGCAGGCTCACCAAGCCTTCCATCCTTCCAGGGTCGGCAAATGGTACAAGACTTCTCTGGGGTAACAGCAGAAGTGGCTCAGAACATCGATCGGAGACCCTGAGTCACTGCAAAGGCTAGATATGCACTCAATCAGCTCTAACGATGGTTGGTGAAGGCGAATACATGCGCATCCCTCAGAACTGATCAACGCTGAGAGCTTTTCTTTTAATAAATCAAGGGTAGTCATAGTTACTGTACCTCCACGAGCTTCTGTACAGTGCGCATAAAGAAGAGCATAGAGCACTTCAGTAGACGGAACTCTGTCGCACGACATATCTACAACAGAGTTACCTTAGTGAACTAGTCTTGACTACGGAACTCCTTAATATCCATTAGCATCAACATGCAAACCAAACAGTTCATATCAATGAAATTATTAGAAAGGAAAATCAGTATCGAAGTAGATATCAAAAGTGCCTTTCTCTCCAATGAATTCAGACTTCTGGTATCAAATTCCTCCAAGATTTCTTTGCCTAATGGATGCTGTGATTCCAGTTTCGCTGCTAACCGAACGGCAGCAATCGATAAATCTTCCAGCTGGTCGCGAGATATCCTGCACTTCTGAAGTTGCCCAGCTCATTGACAAAATCATAATTCCTTCAACAGAATATTATTAAAGAGCACTGATCAACAGAAAAGTAGCTGAGAGACAGGCGAAACGAAGGACTCCCTATAAAGGGTAATAGCACGTTCGTTCCCTACCGCAGATACCTGCGGTCCGGAGTTTTACAAATATCTCAGCATCGTTGTGGTTGTATTTCGCATTCTTAAATGTGTTCTGAACATTCTGAAGGTTGCAAAAACTAAGCACTCTGCTGGTAGAGGATTACTTCTAAACACATTATTTAGGGAAAGCGAACTCACAGAAACGGTTACTGCCACCAAGTAAGCTGCAAGTGGTAGCACTTCGGTCGGCAAACGTTGACTATAGAAGATTTCTATTATGAAAATATTAGTGAGACCAAAAGTTCGATATCCACCTAGTGCGTCCCAATCTGCTTTAGTGGTCGAGGGATAACAAGCCTTAACAATAAATAATTCTCTACGGCAGAAAATAGAGCAAACAATATGGACGAGGCAAAATACATTTCAATAGATGGATTGAATATTAGTTTACGATAGATGTTCAAACAAGGAAATGCGAGTGTTATTTTGCTATTGGCAATGGTATAAAGGATAAAGCTCTCGGCGTTGATCAAGCCGTTAGAGAAGGGCCATGCACTCGACTTCAATGAGCATCCTTGGAGGTGACTGAACGCATATCTGGCCTTTACAATGACTCGCGGTGGCCTACCGATATATCCAGCCAGTGCTGCTATCCTCCCAGACAAGTCTAATACCAATGCCGACCCCGGGGTGATGGAGGGCTTGGTGATTCTGGGGGGCGGAGATCGATCCCATGTGTATTGCAGGGCACCTCCGACCGCTGCGCCATACGCGACCATTGGTAATAGTGGATATTATTTCTTGATTAGTGACTTATTCATCAAAAACAGTGCTGTGAACATGGCAAACACCACGTTTGTCATTCCCCGTTCGGGTAATTCTCTACAATGTGTAGGACACAGCAGACATAATTTCAAACGACGGTCTGGAAACAAGCGGCTCCTGAAATCCCAGAAATGTGGAAGCCAGAGGCTTCACAAGTGAGCGCCGATGACCCAATTGATATACAAATGTTGGAAAAGCAAAATGCACCACTTTTTTCTCTACAGACGCTAGATAGTAACTTTGCACATGTATTAGTTCCTACGGAAACCTCGAAATACTAAAAGAAAAAAAAATAATCAAAAGGGCGTGCAGAGCAGTGGTCGCAGGCGCCCTGCAATACACATGAGATCGATCCACGCGTCTCAGGCTCAGTGAGCCATCCATCTCTCCGGGGTAGGCAAATTGGTACCAGACTTGTCTACGAGGATAGCAGCAATGGCTCAATACATCGGCAGGCCACTTTGAGTCATTGTAAATACCAGACATGCATTCAATCACCTCCAATGATGCTCAATGAAGCCGAATGCATGGCGCATCCCTCAGTGATTGGTCAACGCCGTGAGCTTTATCCTTATCCTTTACGAACGCTGGATAATAACTTTGCATATGCATTATTTCCTACGGAAACCTCAAAATACTAGCGAAGTAATTCAGCTTATCAAAAACAATATCCAACTTTTCGCGAAGGTTCTCATATGCAATAGTACTACGGATTATGAAACCTTTTCGATATTACAGAGCTAATAACACCATCACAATCAGTGGGTATAGCAATTTTTACACAGAATGTAGCTCTTAAGAAAATGAAAAAATCAGAAGGTTACATTGCGATGGCTGTTTCATTCAACTTTTGGACGTACTTGTATCGAGAAGGTGTATCTGATGATGTCCACGAGGAAGTCGGCGTGAGCTGACTCGAGATCGATGTTCCAGAAGATGCCCATTTTGTGGTAGTCCAGAACGGTCTCCGTCTCTTCTAGTATGCATTTAGTAAGTGGCGGATATCCTGAAATCACACACGAATTTCATTTGAGTAATAAGAACTACAAGTAGAAGTGTTGTAGAAAAGTTGCGAAGATTCTTTGATACCGTTCATATCAGTCGTTGCACTTTGCCGTTTTGCACTGTCGTCACCTGCAAAAGTAAAGTAGGAAGATTCACAGAAATCTACGTATTACGAAGAACGTTGCTAACAGTCAGAAGAAGAATCTCACCTTCCAGTGATGAGGGGCGCCAGAATCCTATGGACGTCAGAAATCTATCCAATAGACGGTAACCTCCTCGAACCTCGTCCTTCTGTATAGGAGGTTTCTTAATGTCCATGGAGTTTAGTGGGACTACTCGAACATGCTTCGCAGTCGGCCGCTCATTATGAATTCTAAATGACCAATACTCTCTGTGATCTCCACTTCTGTATGCTAGGAAAATCGAAACCCACTTCACAGTGAACTTTTGGAAGTCATCTGTGAGTCCATTAACAATTCCCTACAAATAAAACAGAATGATACAACAAAATAAGGCAAAATTGTGGGAAGGCAGTGCACCACAAGCTGATCAACCAAAATGAGCAGTGAGATAAAAAAACAGGTTTGTTTCGTATTTTTGCGTGAACTATATTATTAACAATTCCGTTAGCGCATGAACCGCGGCGGATGTTGGTCTCGTTCAACGAGTCGGAGCGCTTTCGCAATTGCAGTCCCCTTTGGGACATCTGACCGTCGGTTCTGGAGATGATACGATTACACTGAACAATGTCCTACAGATGTGCTAGTCGTACAAAGCAAAGGTTCAAAAAAGGTAGAGTTGACGGACGGCTCGGTTGTCCGAGACAGAAAGGAATGAAGAAAAGATCAACGCAGCGGATACTCTTGTAGATCACCAGCAGGTAACGATATTCCCAGCGCACTCTTCCGAAGTCATTTCCTGAAAGTGGATGTGTACGAAATCCATCTCCTGCTTTCATGCAGTCGGACTGACCAGACGGTGGTTTTCGGATAACCATAAAGTCTAAATGCTAGTGTTCTATGACGATGACCCAGGATAATGGTGGATCTTTTCAAGACTTACATTTGACACAGACAGAAGCGTCCCATGTTCGCGTTCCATTCATGAATTCGCCGATATTATCAAACTGATGTGACTTCGTTAGGTGCTGTGTAAGTAGTTATTTATTTCAAGGCTTGGATGGCCCCGTCTTCACTGGTTGTGCGAGCCCCTGCATAAATCCCATTTTTTCAGAGTTCTGCAGGTCCAGCTATTGTCGTAGCCCAGTGAGCCGAGGCCAGGCTACACCAAGGTCTGCCCTAGGCGGTCACTACCACAGGCAGTCGCTGCCCTTGTGGATCAGAGTGAGATTTGCCACCATGCGACTAGTTTTATACCACGACGGTGGTGGATCCTGGTATTGGTTTACCCTTAGCTGGACTCCCTTATGGAAACGCCGGACTCCTTCCCAGTTTGGGAGACCCTGCCTGGGAGATGAATCCTCCGTTGTACATCGCAGCCCGATACCCAGGAACACCTCGTAGCCACCATGAAAAGGTAAACCGTTGGAAGGCTGCGTTAATAAGGTGATAAAGGATAAAGGATAAAGCTCTCGGCGTTGATCAATCCCCGAGGGATGCGCCATTCATTCGACTCCATTAAGCATTGTTTAAAGGTGACTGCATGCAAATCTGGCCTTTAGAATGATTCGCAGTGGCCTACCGATGTATCGAGCCAGTGCTGCTATCCTCCCAGACAAGTCTGGTACCAGTTTGCCAACCCCGGAGGGAAGGCTTGGTTGGCCATGGGCGCGGGGATCAATCCCACGTGTGTGTTGCAGGGTGCCTCCGACCACTGCGCCACACGCGCCCTTTTTAATAAAAGGATATTGAGGAGAAATCCTAACTAAAACGCTGATTTCTCACCAACTGAGTGATGACCACTGGTAGTTGGCGTAGTGGCGAAGACACTGCGTGCGTGCACTTTTTCTTGAGTTTCGTACAGAAAAAAACAATCCATAACAGCGATTTCATCGACACGATTGGCACAAAGACATTGCCTGGGGAATTCCACCCAGGCACGGTTTTCTCCACAAAACGTGCTGGCGAAGACAAATGGAGGAGGCTGGAAAAACACTCGCTGAGAAGGTTCTGCTCAAAAGGGCTGCTTCCGTCTTTTCGATGAAGAACGTGCACGATGACACCTCGAGTGACAACGCCAATGTTCATAAAATACCCCATTGAAAGCATTAATCACGGCGCTGTAGCGCAATGGTCGGATGCGCCCTGCAATACACATAGGATCGATCTCCGCGTCCAAGGCACACCAAGCCTTCCATCCCTCCGGGTCGGCAAATTGGTATTAGACTTGTCTGGGAGGATAGTCACTGGCTCGATACATCGATGGGCCAGACGAGTCATTGTAAAGGCCAGATATGCCTTCATTCGCCTCCAATAATGCCCTATGTGGTCCAGTGCAGGGCGCATCCCTCGAGGGATTGATCAACATCGAGAGCTTTCTGCTTTATCTTTTTGCATGTATATATTAACATAATTCTTATAAACTAATTATCCAATTCCGTGAATTTTTGGAATCGAGGTTTTGAAATTGTAGGGGCCAAATATGAATTTTTTAAATTTCACAACGCTGGCGCAACAGCCGCGAAAACCAAGGATACATTGGCGAACACCATTCTGTTTAACTGGGCAAAATTCTGCTTATTCAGCTCCTTTCATGGTCGAAATACGAGGCTCATCGAGAATGAAGCGAAACGATATATCCCGTAGATTTCGGAGAGCCAGAAAACTGGGCAAAATGTGAGAACCTATGTCCTACCAGCAAGAGTCAGTAGGTTCTAATACTTTTACTAACATTTTCAAATACGGAAATGGCAGTAAAAACATACTTACCGAAGGTTTATTATAATTTGCGACGTGTGAGTTCTACCCTAACCTGACGTCCCCAAAATTTTATGACGCACCTACCAATGGAAGCCGTACGTTGTCAAGTCTGAACGTGGTTTCCCGCGCTTTTTCGTGGCGCCTCTTTGCCATGATCCTGCACTGGCAATGTTTCTTCTTTCCAGTGCTGGACTGGGAATGATTCCTCCTTCCACTGCTTATATCTTGGGCTTCGCTAGTCCCTGCTTCATATGCTTGTCTCCATTTGTTCCTGCAGAGTGAAATTCCTTCAGACGAGGCATGTTTCTCTTTCTAAATTAAATGCTTTCGGCATTCTAGTCGATCTTTACCAATGCGTGTAGGTTGCTACAAAAGTTTTTTTCGTGTTAGAATGACTGAAGCAACAAGTCACAAGGAATTTAACAGTTCAAATGACAAATATGCTGGAGGATTGAGTAGTAAATGGTGTTGTTTCCCGTCCTGCATACAAGATATTCGTCATTGTACAAATAATATTTTAGTTAGATAGGTTTAGCGTTCGCTCACACAGAACTGTCGACATGCCGATCCTGACGTCTAGCGGTGTCCTGAATCATCCAAGGAAGATTGTGATGGTTGACATTCTTCAGCTGAAAAGGTAAGATTCCAAGTTGCCATTCTTTGAGACTTCCTTATTCTATCGGTTCGTTACAAAGTTAGGCGACACTGAATCGACGCTGACGTTCTTTAGAGCAAAACAGTTTTGAAACCGATCGTCATTAAACCTCAGTAGTAAAATAATCAAGTTGTTCAAGTTGTTGAGCTTACACGAGGTTGAAAGTAAGGTTTATTTGGCTAGTATCTTGACGTCTTCATCTTCATCGGAGCCAGTGTTTCGAGTGAGTGTTCTACAGTTGTTCGTATTCTCGACCATCAGCTCTGATGAAGACGAAGACGTCGAAACGCTGACCGAATAAACCTTATTATCAACTAGAGCGATCGAAATGTTTCATATGCTGTTGAGGAAGAAACTAGCCAGCCCACAGATTATGGGAGTTCTGCTGAGGGACCTCTAACTTTGGTTCTCGTTCATTCTCTAATTTGGAACAACGGTGCAACGTGAATGATGAGGAGTTTAACTTGCCACTGGGCTTTCGTGACTCTCCGAGTAATCAATTCTACGAGCTATTTCGAATGTTACCCACCTGGCACTACCGCTGCCACCGACCTTCGCAACAGGTATGCGGCGTAATTTTTCAGAACTTCACTTACTTGGATACTTGGATGGGCCATCTTCACCGGTTGTGCTGGCCGCAGCATAATTTCCATATCGTTTTTGGAGTTTTGCCGGTTTAGCTATTGTGGTTCCCCTGAAGTCCCGAGATCATCCAGGCCAAAGTATGCCCCCTTTTTTAGGATTTTAGAGGTTTTATTGAGGGTTCAGCGTGAATAAACAGACTGAAATTGTTAAATGGTATTGTCCACGAAATCCAAGTGCAATTTCCCAGGTTGATGTGTCGGAAACATCCAGCACTTCTGGAGAAAAGTTAGCATTTGCCTATGTGTATCATTGCGAATGCGAAAGATCGATTGGGAGCAATATTTTTAATCGCTCAGCGGTTTTCAAAAGTACAGAACAACTGGAATACTTACTGGTGAGTTATGCTAGCTGAGGTTTCGAATTTGTGTTAATCTTTCAAACATAGCTTGGTTATCGGATTGAAATCTCACAGTTCTTGAGCACACGAATTTTCACAAACGTTTTAAACAACAGCTAGGTTGATAGCGAAAGAAAAGATATCAGGAAATGTGCTAACTGAATTGCGGAACCCTATTACGCAGTGGAGACTACAAAAGAGCAGCGTTGAACGTACTCGTCTTGGAATAAGACGTTTCCCTTCTTGCTGAGTTGCTGTGAGATATTCTAAGGAAATGCCGTGACTTGAACAATCTCGTAATGGCTTTAAATCTCGTCGTTTACATCTTTGAGAAGATGTCATGTTAACGACATTAATGCATAAGAGAGTGTTTGCATAACAAATAGCAGATATTCTGTTGGAACTTTCGTTCTTTTCTTCAGTTTCATGGTGTCAACTGTAGCACATCTCATTCGTAAGTCACAGTCTGGAGATCTAATGGTCTCAACTTGAGGCTCCCACTTCCATCCATATTTTGTTAGAGATAGGAATTGGACGTTTTAGGTGATAAAAAGGATAAAGGATAAAGTTCTCTTCGTTCATCAATCCCTGAGGGATGCACCATGCATTCGACTTTATTAAGCATCGTTTGGAGGTGATTGGATGCATATCTGGCATTTATAATGACTCGCGGTGGCCTACCGATATATCGAGCCAGTGCTGTTATTCTCCCAGACAAATCTGGTGCCAATTTGCCGACCTCGGAGGAATTGAAGGCTTGGTGGGCCAGGGCGCAGGGATCGGTCCCATATGTATGGTGCAGGGCGCCTCCGACCACTGCACCACACGCGCCCTATGCTTCATACATAGTATTTCAAAACGCATTTTTTCTTGAACACTCTCAAAACCATGGTCCAAGCATATATCACCGCTGGTTTGTTACTTGTGATGCTAGTCTGGATCGCAAGTTAAAAGTAAATTCTAGGTCGAAAGAGCGAAAGAATGCACCAGAGCATTACTTCCCCATCACCTGAACTAAACAATGCTCGAAGTGAAGCGACATCTTACTCTTCCCCAGCGTATGCTCATTAAAATGACGGCTGCTTTCCTTACCATTAATTTGCTTTAACGATCAAGCGATTACTGGGTTTTTCTCTGTTACTTTATGTCTAGTGGTAGTGCAAAGTGCTGTTCCATGCAGACTCGGTGTGATGAACTGGATTCGGTTCCATTTCGGATTGGTCGTTACTAAATACTGTTATATTCTAATCACTGATATTACAAAAATTCTATGGAACGGATTTGCCTCTCATGCTTTTCAGAAAGATCTTTATTAGTAAGTAATTTGATATCTAGTCAACCTTTATGGTTACCACGTGGAGATTTGTTAGACTGTATAATTCGAAATATGACGGGTTGCTGTGTTGGATGCATGCCGTGGTCGTTGTTCTCGAACTGGTAGACCATCTAGAACTCCCAGAAAGTACTTCGCACGGAGATCGAAGTCTCCGACGCCAAGCTCGTCAATGAGTTTGAGTATCAATTTTATGGTTTTTCTGCATTTGTGTTTACAGACTTAGTTAATTCATGCCGTCTAGTTTTAGTTGAAGCATGATGTTTTTTCGGTAGCGTTTCCAATTATGAGTAGTTATGTAAACAAAGAAATAGCGGCGCCTGTGGCGCAGTGGTCGGAGGCGTCTTGCAATGCATACATGGGATCGATCTTCACGCCGGCTACTCACCAAACCTTCCATCCATGCTGCGTCGGTAAATTGGCACCAAACTTGTCTGGGGGCCACCTCGAGTAATTGTAAAGGCCAGTTATGCATTCATTCACCTCCAACGATGCTTAATGAAGTCGATTGCATGGCGCATCCCTCAGGGAATGATCAACGTCGAGAGCTTCTCTTATGTGTACAACGCACAATGTGATCGAAAAATGTTTAGTTTATAGTATTTGTGCACAATCATGGGAGGAAGCAGTTAAGGATCCTTTACCTTCAGGCCCTTTCTCCGAAAAGGCTAATCACGGTTATGTCGTTGTTGTTCTTCTGGATGAAATAGAATAATGTTTTATTGTTACAGTTTAGTTGCTGAACAACAGCAGCTGTTTGGCAGTTATTACTGGAATAACTACAACGATGCTGACATATTTGCAAAACTCCGGACCGCGGGTGTCTGCGGTGGGGAGCGAGCGCGCTATTGTCCTTTTAACGCGTTCAGCACCACACCATGTGGGTCCTTCGTTTCGCCTGTCACTCAGCTAGTTCTATCGATCAGTGCCATCAGCAATTACCCGTCAGCGGGATTGATCTGGGGAGCTAAAAAATCGGCAACGAACCCAGTTAAGCTGAGGCTGCAGTTATAATCACTGGGTTCGTTGCCGATATGGGCCCCCAGATCAATCCCGCTGACGGATGATTGCTGGTGGCAAAAGATCGATAGAACTAGCTGAGTGACAGGCGAAACGAAGGACCCACATGGTGTGGTGCTGAACGCGTTAAAGGACAATAGCGCGTTCGCTTCCCACCGCAGACACCTGCGGTCAGAGTTTTGCAAATATCTCAGCATCGTTGTAGTTATATTTCGCATTATACCATGCCATTAAAAATAGTAGACAGTAAATAAAACGGTTAAGATTGTGATTACTGGGACAATTTTTCATAGTAGGGCAATAAAACATAGATTTGATGCCTCCACGGTAAACACGTATTTAGTTTCTTTAATAGGTTCAACCATATTTATAAGGGTTTTTGTTTAAGGACCGAGTTTACAGACATGGTCTTCGTTTTCCTCGCCTTGTTACTCTACCTAAGTATAATACTTATCGGAGAAAATATCAGCTTCTACTTTCTCGTGATCTTTACCGTGTAGGAATGAACCCAGTCATCAAAGTGATTAGCTTGAAAAGCTCATTATTGAGGTCTGTTGCACATATGTCGGCATTGCGCTTACTATTATTTCATGAAGGCGTTGAGATTGCCAGCTTTTGCTCTAAGATATGAATCCATGTCTAATACATTTTCATTTGTTTTTTTTAAGCAGCATTTCACCTTGAAAGACGTGAATAAATAGATCCAGAAAGCTAGTGATAGAATTGAAGTTCTAACGACGCCGATAAAACAATTGGAAAGAGCATCATCATGTGTTGGAGATGGATTATAGGGACTCACAGTACGAGGTAATGTTTTTTCCACATTCCACAGAGGGTTTTCCACATTGGTCATTCGTTTTTCGACAACGTGAACTCAGAAATTGCTGCACAGATCGCGTTCTTCAGGGAGTTTAAGGATTTCTGGTGAAATTAGCCCGCCATCTACAAAAGTCGATGGACGCGCTCATGAACACTTCTATTTGTGCACTAGTGCTTACGTCTGTTTATTTTCATCCTTTGACGGTTGATGGATGTTCCGACTTTTTCTTGATTTATCTCATCGAACTAAGGCTTGTCTTCTTTAATGCTATGGATCCATCTTCTTAGAAACCTGGGAATCCAGAAGAGACCAAGTAGTAGTGAGTGTTTAGCACAGGACTAAATTCTTAATCGCTAATCACTTTTGTATTTTGCGATTAATCTGTTATGTAAAAACATCTACTGAAATTTTTTATTGCCTCGCATATTCGATATATTACACATGGCTAGAGCTCTCGGAAGGCTATGATTGTAGTTTCGGGCAAGTATAGTTCGACTCAATAAAGCTTTGATATCGGAGAATGGAATTTAATGGAACAGTGCAAAATCAGAACAATAGGATATACACGATTTGAGCACAGAGCTGTCCGCGAGCAAAACGGGAGAAAAAAAAGTGTTCCAAGCGTACAGGATTGCAGATCGTACGGAGTTTCCTTTAGAATTCTCCACCTCTAGCAAACGAAGTGCTTCGCAAGACAGCCGAGCTGGCTGATTGCATCAAGCCACCGGGGCCGTTGGGTCCGACGGAAGCTGAGGCACGGATCTGAAGCAAAAAGAGACATGCAATGCAACAGAAGTTCACAAGCTTAATAGTTATTCTAGGTTTTGCTCATTATAGGAGACTCATTCAAATGACGGTTCGGTCCTCCCCTGCTCCTAACTTTTACAGCCAGAGTTAAACGATTCCATAGCGGGATATCCGACGAAGTAAGAAAAGTTGCCTTGTTGCGCATTTTGCTCAATGCGTTCTCGGCGATGTCGGCGCGTTCTTCGGCGTCGTTGAGTTGTGCCTGCAGCTGACGATACTTGCCGAGGTTGGTAGCAGCGACTTCTTCCTAGAATGGTTTCTTCTTAGTCTTTGAACCAAGCACTTGAGGACTGATCTAATTTGTTCGCCACTATTGCTCGTTGGAACCTAGGTATGCTACATGAGAAGAGAGAATGCGGTGTCATCAGCAGGATTCTTCCATTTGTATTTATGCAGCGAAGAATTCTGTGATGATAAAGATATCGACTGAATTCATAAAGCATTGCGGAAATCTCTGCAGTAAAAGAGACGGCATGGAAGAATTGATTTTAAATCAGTGTAAATCATGTGCCGTGGGTTAAATGAGGATTGAGAGTATGGATTCTCTAGGTTTTCTAGTTACGAGTTAGGACTTTATATGAAAGGGATAGGACTTTATATGAAAGGGAACTAGTTGTTAACTGATTTCCTGTTATTTCATCTTTATCTATCAAAACTTAAGTTAATCTTGGTGAAAGCCGTTTAATAGTGTAGAATAGCGCGCTTACTAGCTCAAGGAAGTCATTTGAAGTGTTACCAAGAAAGTAATTATTATTCAAACGAACCGCCTCTTCAACTTGTCGTTTGAACACTTTTAGCTTGTTCTGTAGTTTATCGATGAGCTCGGTGAGTCGTTCTTGATTCTTCTTGTCTTCCTCCAATTGGAATTCAACCTCTTTCACGCGACGTTCCGATTTGCGCCAGTTCTTGTCTGTTTCTTGGTGGCGTCTGGAAGTAAGGTAGTCTTCTATCAAGCAGGGTTATTTTGGAAATCATTTTGCTATTGCATATGAGTATTGATTTTTTGTTACTATGTCTTCAAATAAGCAGTGACTAACGGTAGATGGTGGTGAATGTCTGAAGATTTTAGGTTAGTTTCTTTAATATTTTTTCATTGGGGTTGGCGACGACCATTGTTGTGATAATAACTATAATGTGGTACAACCACAACGATGCTGAGATATTTGCAAAACTCCGGACCGCAGGTGATGTGGTGTGGAACGAACACGCTATTACACTTTCAAGGGGGCTAACGCGTACACCACAGCACCATGCGGGTCCTTCGTTTTGCCTGTCTCTCAGCTAATAACTACAGCGTTCATATGTGATCGCCCACACTGTGTGATATTTCTTACATCCCACCTCTGTTCTCCATCCAGTTCCTGTTCGAGATTGCGAATTCGCTGCTCCAGTTGAGCGATAATTTTCTTCCCACCTTTGAGTGCGGCTGCCTCAGCTTCGTCGAGACGAATCTGCATTGTTTTTTTCGTTTCTATGCTAATTGACGAGCTAAAGATTCATGAGCAGCCCAGCCCCTACCTGCATCTCTTTGATCTGGACCTCAAGACCTTTGCGAACACGTTCGGTGTGCATGCTATGCTCTTGTTCCTGACGAAGTTCTTCAGCCAGACGTGCAGCGTCGGCAGCAGCCTACCCGAGAGTGTTTTTAGTGAAATTTCATAATGTATTGGAAATGAAATGCTACCTTCTTTCCCATTTCATCGAGGTTCTTTAGCTCAGCAAGGGTTTCGTCGAGTTCAGCCTAAAAAAAGCGTTTTAAAATTTACTACGTGTCTAATGATTCCGCGTTCTTAGTCACTGTACTGTCACTGTATTAGCTAGAATCTGGTGCGTTCTTCGGCGTGTTTCGCGGGGAGCTCAGGGCAGATGGAGGGACGATTTCCGTTTCCGGGGGATCACGCGTTATATACTGCACCACTGAGGCCTTAGCCTTTCTCAGCTAGTTTTCTACCTAACGCTGCCATCAGCAATCATCCATCCAGTTCCCAGAGTTTATCGTCTGGAATCCGATATCTTGAAATGCACGAAATGTACTGACGTGCATGGCCTGCAGCTCTCCTTCGAGCTTCCTCTTCACAGCGGTGATACCGTTCAGTTGAGAGGACAGGTCGTTGTTGTGTTCCCGTAGTTCGATGCACTCTGTCTCGGCGTTTCGTCGTGCTCGTTCGGCCGCTTCCGCCTAAACTCTTCATTTATCTTGCTTTAGAAATCCAGATTTTCACAAGAACAAGCGCATTCATCGTTTGCTATCTATCGTGTAATAATGTGTTGTAGTTTCAAAGGTTTTCATTCAACTTTATAAGCAATTATTAGTGGTAATGGCAACTTGTGTTGAAGGTCGTCGTTCTTTACAACGAGCAATATTACGACAAGTAAATAAAGTCGATAGGTTCAATTGCTCAAATTTTTTTGCGGGAAAATCCAAGGTTCTTTCTTTCCATTTCTCATTGGTTCTACTTTTCTTCTGCATGTTATACTTCATCATTACTGAATCTGTTTTTAACGTACCATTTGTGAAAGTTCTTCCTTTTCGCTCTGAAGAATTGCGTTACGTTTTTCTGAGTTCAGGAATTGTTCCCTAGAAGTATTTCACATATTCTCCTAGACACTTTGAAGTCTTGTAAATTTAATTACTACTCGATTCTGACAATTTTTTACATGGGACTTTTCACAACCACAATTATTTTCGAAGAGAGGTTCTTTTATTGCGGGGTCGTCAAACGGCGATAACCAACGAAAGCAGGAACATCTGTCCTTAGTCTAACCACAGCCCTCAATTCTAATGGATCATTTTGAACTCCTCAGACATGTTATAGAATTTATTATAGATGCCAGTGAAAAAAGAATGAGAGGAAGTTAGAACGTGACCCCTAAACAGCTATCAAAAGCGTATCCTCGGAACCATGGCTATTTGAAGCTGGAGTTGTTGGCTTCATTGTACAACCGTCCGTATCTTTTTTTTCTCTTTTTTCTTTTTTTCCAAAATCAAAACGGTAATGTCGCACGCTCCGCCCCCTGACCGCAATGATTTCAAGCCCACATAAACGGCAGAGTTCGCTGCTGCGCGAGAAGTATCTTGCCAACCTGATCTCATCCTTTTGTCGCTGTTCATCTTCCACTTGCAACTGCAATTCACGTACATTCTCCATGTACTTCTTTATGGTCTTCTGTGCATCAGCATTGGCACGATTCGCATGATCTAGTGCGATTTCGAGCTCCTGAAAGGACTCAATAATTTAGTTCCAAAGCAATGTACTAAAAACTGTGCTAAATGCTCCAATACTGACGTTAATATCAGCTTCGAGCTTCTTCTTGATGCGTAAAGCCTCGTCTTTCTGTTTTGTTTCGGCTTCAAGAGTGGCCTGCATGCTCTCCAGTGCACGTTGATGATTCTTGCGAGTGTTCTCGAACTCTTCCTCCTTTTCCTGTATGCGTTTCTCGATTTCCGAACGGATTTGCGACACTTCAACTTGAGCGCGGAGTACCTAGATCAAAGTGAATTACCGTAACATTAAAGTCCATGGTAGCCTAATTCGTCAAGAACATCGAAAATCACTTTAGCTTCTTCAGCTTCAAGTGCAGCTTCGGCCTCGTCCAAAGCTTTCTGCAGTTCTTCCTTCTCCACCTCTAGGCGACGAACCATTTTCTGTAGTTCATGAACGGAGCTGGAAAAGATTAATTGCTCTCTATGCTTTATAAAGAAAGCAATGAATGAATACGCTTCTACGAGAAATCTCACCGTCCTCCTTCACCAAGCTGATCAGCAAGATCTTTCACTTCCTGAGCAAGTTGTTTGTTTTCCCTACGAACACTCTCGAGGTGCTCTGACAGTTCATCTTGAGCTGTCTTCGCACGGAAAAGATCTGTGGACAGGTTGCGGTTATCCCTCTGGGCAGCGTCAAGTTCAGCGGCTAGGTCATCATGCTTCTTTCTCCATTCGTCAATAATTTTGTCAAAACCTGAAATAGCCTTCAAACTTTGTCTGGAAAACAATGGAAAGATAAAGGCACATGAAACTAAGAATTAAGAAAAAAACTAAGACATTAAACTAGGGAGTCTCATCGCTCGTGGTTAGTCTTTATAGCCATTAACTTATTACACTCCACTAGTCAATACTTGTGCTAACGAAAAGCTTTTAAACTATGCTGAAAGTTACCTTTTTTGCTTTTTCTCTAAGGCAGCAGCGTATGACGCAGCACGTTCAACATCTACCTAAATACTCACACTTCAACTTTACGTACTGCCTTCGAGTGATTTGATACGCATTTGTTGTAGTCGTTCCATCTTTAGTCCAGGAATTTTATTTAAGTGCTACAGTTCAGATTGCTGAGCAAGGTGTTCAGTGGTTTGTACTCATTTCCTACCTGTGCGTCATCGAGGTCTTGCATTAGTTTGTGGCGGGTCTTTTCGAGCGAACCAATCTTCGCAAATGCCAGCTCGTTCGCTTCGGTCAGTTCCTGGACCTTCCCTTGCAGCTTACGCCTGCAGTTCACAATTTATTCACAATTCTCGATGGAGAGCACTTGGCACTGTTAAAAAAGCCTTGTTGGACTTCTTGGTTTGCAACCGTTCCTGCTAAATGCTCTTTGGAACTATACAGGATTGACTTTTAGAAAAGTAATCGAGTTAAAGTATGTGTTTTCATTTTTATATTCCAGCTACGGCCTTTAATACAAACAGCTTACTTGGCATCTTCGATTTCGTCGAGTTTCGCGAGACCTTCGCTTTCGAATCGTGCTTTCCATTGCTGAATCTCGGCATTTTGTTTGCTGATTTGTCGAAGGAGCTCGGCCTGAAACAAGTCAAGGGATTGCCTACCCTGCTGGCAACGCCTCACATTCTTGAGTGAAGTTGTGAGATCACAGTGAACAAGTCGAAATTTGGATGAGAACCTTAGCTTCGGATTCTGTGTCAAGCTGGTCGCGAAGGCTATCGTTCTCATGCTCGAAGTTCTTCACCTGGGCAGCCAAAGCCTGGCGTTCACTTAAACAATGTGCTTCACTTTCTTCTAATACTAATCATTCTTTAATAAATTCAATTCTTTTTACTTGTTCGGAGAATTCGAATCATTTCTCTAGTTTAAAATTTCTTCTTTTAGTGTGAGCAATATCTTCAAAGTCAGTGGACCTAAAGGATCATGAAAGTTTAAAATATGTGAGATTGGGTGGGGATCGATAACGCTATTACCCTTTCCGCAGAGAGCGAGGGGGAGCGTTTATCACCCTTTCAGCTAGTTTCCTATCGACCAGTGCCATCACCCGTCTACAGGATTGATCTAGGGGTAGTGCGTTCGTTCCCCACTGGCAAGCACCAGCGGTCCGGAGTTTTGCAAATATCTCAGTATCTTTATGGTTAAACCGGTAAAAATACTAAGTTGTAGCAATCTAAACGATGGATTTAAACGGTTTCAGGAATTTCTACGTGTTAATCCATTGACAATGATGTTACACCTGTTGGAGAGAGTCAGTGATGATTTCGAAATCCCAATTACAGAAGGCGGTTTTCAAGTCACAATTTTCCGCTCAGAGTGACAATCTCAATTAACTTGGAAGGATAAATTCCTCCATTGCCGTTTTTCCCTTCCATTTCCGTATGCGGAATTACGAAAAATTACTAGTAGTTAAGAAAATTTAATAGCTTTGAAACTATTAGTTAGGGAAATGTCTATCACTATTATTATTATTACTATTATTATTATTATTACTATTGTTATTATTATTGGATGGAGTAGACGTACACATCCAAGCATCCTAGTATCCAAGTACTATTATTATCATTACATGACCCGCAACCACATCAACTGTGTGGTTCCCAGCACGTCTTGCATTACATTCGTTTTCCTCGCACTCATTGTTCGCAGTGGTCTTCGAAGATTTCGCATGTTGTTTCGACGGCTGCCTGAGGATTTCGACTTCTTTATGAATGTCGTGGAATGCTGGTGGAGTCGATTCTCCTTGCAGTCTTGGAGATAGCCGAGCTAAGGCGTTTCCACGTGAATTGGGGGAAAGTGTTAGGAAAAGGGTCGCGCCAGCACCTTGCTTTGTGCTTTCTGATCGACTGCATCATTAATTATTCCGCTACTCCCTTACCCAAGGCAAATATTGTTTAATATCACACTGGTTGTAACATCATAAAGTTCAATTCACCGAGCTTCTTCGTCATAACTGCGCTTTGTCTCCTCTAGTTGACTCGCCAACTGTGACTTCAAACGGTGCAGGTTATTCAGCTGAATTTACACATTCATATTGGTAGTTGAACCTTCTCATTCAACACATCTATTACAAAAAGCGTACTTGATTTTCCATATCTTCTAATTGACGTCCAAGTTCTCCATTCTCATTGTGGAGTCGGTTCTGCAAAAATACGTCAAGTAATTTCTTTAAATCCCAAGCATTTTTTTTGAACTAGATAGTTGAAATATTGCTCCACTCACCTTAAGAGAAGCGAAGTCGTTAAGTTGTCGAGATTGTTCGTCGGCCTTCGTCTGAGCCTCAGCATATTGCACTTCCACCACTTTGAGCTGCTTTTCCAGGTCTTGACGTGAACGTGCCTGCAGGGTTATTTGATTAATGTCTAATTCGCATTCTCAAGCTGCACCAACAAGTGAGCTAGTGGACAGGAGAAAAAATTATGTGGATTTCCAGGCATTTAAGCTACTCCTAATTAGAATAGTGTTCTATCTCAGTGTGCTTATAAGTCTACCGTACATTGAAAATAGAGACCGAATAGCTCTTGAATAAATACTGTTACATTACTGTCGCAGTTCCGAAAGTTTTTGATAACTTCAATGAGAATATCTAGGAATTCCACAGCTTACTTCACTGTCAACAGATGCCGAAATTTCCTCCAGTTCCCGTTGAAGCTGTGCTTTTTCCTTGTCTGCCTTAACTTTGAGTTTTTGCAACTGCTCAAGTTGATCAGTAAGCTCGGCAACCGCGTCGTGATGCTTCTTGCGAAGTGACGCCAG
This sequence comes from Angiostrongylus vasorum, assembly GCA_018806985.1. Lineage (NCBI taxonomy): Eukaryota > Metazoa > Nematoda > Chromadorea > Rhabditida > Metastrongylidae > Angiostrongylus > Angiostrongylus vasorum. The sequence goes on along the minus strand of JADANN010000099.1, from coordinate 786,742 downwards.
AGCCGTTTCGTGATTCATGTTCGCTTCCTCCAGGTCACGCCGTAGCTTCGCGAGTTCGGCTTCTCGTTTCTTGTTTGCCTCCAGTTGTGCTGCAGTGGCACCACCTTGTTCTTCAAGTCGTTCGCTGATCTCTTCAAGCTCGCGTTGCAGCTCAGAGCGAGATCGATCGGCCTTAAATGTCCCAATCAAGATTCCCCCCTGACGATTCAAAAGTTTTCGATTTATTTCCCAATATTCTGTAGCTAATGAGAGATTTCGAAACACTGCGCATTATCCAGGAGAACCTCTTGCTCCTTACCACGTTGTCATTTTTATGGCATGATGTTTAAATAAAGTGTAAAGCTATACTTTAGCGCGGCTCTGGCGCTCGTTCTCGAGCTCCTCCTCAAGCTCGGCAATGCGAGCCTGCAGTTCTTTGATTTGGCGTTGCAGTTTGGCGACAAGCGACTGCTCTTCTTCAAGGCGCGTTGACAGTTGATGAAGTTCTGCTTCCTTCCTAGAATTGTAAAAGAGTACTAGACTTATCATGACGCATCGTCCAAAAATGTTATTAAAAATATTAAGAAGACAGTGTTAGATGGTTGATTTTCATAGGGTTGCTTTTATATTTTATCAAAATTTTTCCATGTTTAAATTGAACTGCGACTTCTCATTTTTCTCAACTCCACTTTTTTCACATATCCATATTATTATGGATCAGTAGAGCGACATCATTCGCAGGGAATAATCTCCTTATTCATTTCAGGTAGAAAGGAATGAAAAACCCACTTATATGATGGTAGTCACGGATCTTTGTCATAGGTGGATCTCCTACCATTTAGTCATGAGGAAACGTGGCATTTCGCCAGGTGGCGAATAGGGGGGTTAATCGCGGACCAAAAGCAACCTTCCCTGAGAAGCAAGCGCTTGCAGAAGATTGACTCTCTATTTCTGATGCGCCGATTTGACGCAAAACTTCTGTGTATTCGAATACGTTTTCATGCATGCGTGCGTGATTCTCGTTTACGTCGGTTTATTATGCAAGATAATTCGGTCAAAAGTTTGCAATCAAGTTACGGGGGGACTATATGAGAGACGGTTAGGAGTCGCACCTAATAAAAATCTCCCTGTCTACTCTGGAAGAGACCCGCAAGCTGCCCGTGACTATACCCAGCCCTCAAGTTCACAGCTCAGCAAACTGTACGTGGCTATCAAACACTAAACGCAGTAAAATAAGTGTTCCTCATTCGCCTGTTCTGGACAAAGCTCCCGATACGGCATTGTTGGACAGGACGAGTACTCAGAGGCTGCTGAAATCTCAGGGCCATTCTGGGCCATCTAAATCACAATGGACTAAGATGACGATCTGTACTTACAATGTATGCTCACTTGCATCTGAGTCCTCATTAGAGGACTTGATCATGCAGGCAAGAAGGATAGGATACGACGTCATCCAGCTAGCCGAGATGAGACGACGCCATCCATTCAGCGCCGTCTATGACACCGGAGAAGAACTGTTCCTCGGAGCATGCGACAGTAAAGTAGTCGGCGGCGTCGGCGTCACCTCAGGACGAGTTTAGCCATGACCCTCGATCCATTCGAGCAATTAAGAACCCGATTTGCACGTTTACGGCCTAAGAATTGTGGATCAAAATCGGCTCTGGCAACCTTTGTTGTCTACACACCGATATTGTGCTATAACGAAGACGAAATCAAAAAGTTCTACGTAGACTCGGAGAAGTTCTACAGAGAAGACCATACATTCTTTAAGGCTATCACTAAACACCTTAACGTTCGATGTGACACGCCAAGGCAGAATCGCACGAGCTACAGGCAGTCGTCAACACGCGCCCGAACTTTTAAAACAATGCAGAAAACGACTAAATAAGATCGTTAAGAGAGATTTACAGTGTAGGCTAACTCTAATTCATAGAGGAATGTAACTATGACAGATCTAATGTAATTTTTCCTTCTTCTTCATGTTCTGTTCAACATCGTGCTTCTGTTTGGTGATCTCGTCAATGTTCTCTTGTGCAACCTTTAGTTCTCCTTCAACTTTGCGCTTAGCCCTAAAATTCCAAATGAAAAATTGCTTAACAGTGTTAACCAAGAAGAAACTATGGAATGAATCACAAAGATGGGTACGATGGTTTGGTAATGTGGAAAAGGTTACTTTTCGAGGTCTTGGCGAGCTCGCTTCTCGCGATCCATAGAGTCTTCCAGATCGTCCAATTGCTGCTCGAGTTTCGCTCGCACCTTCTCCATGTGATTCACACGGTCTTCCTCGGCTTGAAGGTCTTCCATCAATTTTCGATTCACCTATTAAAATTCTTGTCATGAATTCGAAATGTTTTTCATTTTAATAGGTTCATATTCTTATTGAGCATACTATTCTATTACGACTCTAATACTAACCTAATTTAATTGATTAATTTTGAACTCGAAGTGGATGACTTGCCTTCACCCTTTAACCTCGTTTTTCAAATAATGCAGCACTCTGATCTAGTTAGCCTAGTTACCTTAATTTACTAATCGATAATCTTCCTGGAATGAGTTTCTCGTTCCTGATTGGAAGTTTTAGTGGTAACGTATGTTCAAATTTTATTTAAGCTGTTTTTTTTCTGTCTTTAAATAGCGACAAACAGCCCGTAGACAGACCTCCTCCTGGTGTTTCTTCTCTTTGTTCAAGCGAGCAACAGCTTCGTCTTGGTTGGCCATTTCGTCTTGAAGGGAACGGATATTGTGATCTCGTGCCTGAAATGATTTTAAAAAGTAGAAATATGTGGATCTCTTCTCTCCCGCAATTCTCATTTTTTTCACGTCTGTTTTTTCAGTCACCTGTTTCTCACTCTCTGCTTTCTTCAACGATAGTTCGAGATCTTGCGCGTGCTTCTTGTGTTCGGCGATCTCCTGTTCGTACTGCAAACAAATTTTTTTACGTAGTGTTCCCGATTTCTGTTGTTTTTCTCTAAAGTGTTTAAGCAGATACCTTCTTCTTTTGTCTGTTCAGGTCGTTGTTACGGTCTTCCATGTCAGCAAGGCGATCCTAAAAAAAACATAGAATGAACTATCATTTTTCAGTTTATATCTTCAAGAAAGCGACAAACGTTTTTTACTTAGGAACACCTAGACGAAAATTTTCGTGTAATTTGAGAGTATAAGGAAGAAAGCGAGGAGTAGTTCATTTTCATCAAATAACGAAAGAGAATGAGAACTTTCTATGAAACAGTTAAATATTGACAGAAGCTATTGAAAGAGCATCCTACTAGTTTTTTATACAAATACTTGGATCTCTCATCATTGGATCCGTGGTTTTCAATTGACTTCCGTTTTTCTGGATGTTTGAACACTGAATGTTTCCATTTTTCTCAAGAAACAGAAGGTCTTCAATTGTGCTCAGTTTTAAGCTTCCACGTTCCAGTTGATATAGTATGATAAGAAAGAGATGTGTCTTTGTGTACCTGAACTTCAGCGAGTTGTTTATCGAGATCGGCTTTAAGAGCGCTGAGTTTCTGATTGCGCTCTTCAGCATCTTGTAGATTCGCCTTCTCCTTTTCTAGATTGAGGAACAGGGCGTTCTTCTCTTCAACTAGTCCTGCTACCTAAACACCAAACATTTTTCAATAGTTTCAGTTTGATTATCTAAGGCCTCAGTCATTAATTAAGCAATCTCATCGACTTTGCATTCCAGATCTATAGTCTATCGTCACGACATTCCAATGGTTCAAATACTGTATTGACTTCAAAATTTTCTCCAAGGTCATTTTGACGTTATTGGAAGCAACACGTTACCAACGAGATATTCAGTTTGTGGAGCACATCGAAAACGCGATGTGCTCGAATGCTCAACGAATTCTAAGAATGGCATCGTTTGAAGGATTGTAGACATGGGGGTGCTCACATACTCAATCGACTGCTCAAGCTTTGTGCTCTAGTGGAATTAATCTGCATTATCGTTTTTTGTGCATGGTCTAGAGTCTGCCCATCTCCAGGGCTTACCTGAGTCTCAAGCTGCTTTCTTGTTTCATCACCTTTGGCGATAGCCGCTTCAAGTTCTTTGATCTTTTCGGACAATATTCCCAGCTCCTCGGCTTCCTTTCCAGCTTTGAGTAATGGCTTGACCTAAAAAACGTGGACTTTGTTTGCTCCCCTCTCCTCAGTGAAATATGGTATGACAGTTAACGTTTGTGTCTCTTGGAAAACCATTCATCCTAAGAATATTGTATTTTGTTGACTCTTCATTTGGTAACGAGTTGTTTTCTCTGACATGTCACTTTGCGGTCTATTACATAGGTATTTTTGCAAAACTGTGAAAGAAGCAGAAGTAGCGAACCTTTCCGTAGAGTTTGAACCATTCCCAGGTACGAAGTGTGCACCAGGATCGCACATTGCGCTGCACAATGAGCAGTCCTAGAAGATATCATGAACTTTGGATTTCGATACAGACGAACGCTACAAAATTGAATTACCGGCTTGTTGTTGTTTTCTCCTCCTAAGGTCGGTCTGTCCGAGATACCACCTTGAAAATTGCAATTTTAGCTTTTATCCACTCAAATGCATTACGACTTGTATCCCAGATGATGCATTGAGTAATAGCCGCTATTTGTACTTATTGCATTCGCATTAGGAGATTGTTCATTTTGGGAATCAAGTCAGCAGTACTCAAATGTATTTAAGCTCTTTTCATTAAAAAACTATGAATGAGAGATTCAACTCATTCATAGAACAACAACGTGGAATGTAGTAATTCGAAAGGAAATCTACCTGATTCGGCTCTGGAAGTTGGTCATAATCACTCTGAGGATGTCATCACGCAAATCTTCAAGTCTGGCAAGAATACCGGCTTTGAAGAACACCTGCAACAAAACTTGTATATCACTAATACTTCTGGTTAAAATTTTAAAGCATTTTAAGGTTTTGGTTTTAACATCTATTGCTCATTCAATTTCATTTCTTCAATAAGCAAATTGCTTTAAAAGTGATGATGACTAAGCCGTGCCTTAGTGTTTCCGATCTTGAATTCCTCATCCTTCAAGTGACCCTCGGCGACCAATTTGTCGGTGATCGCAATCGATGCCGCTTTCGTGTCTTCATTCTTAGCCACATCAGCGGCAAGTACAGCGTACCTGCAGCATATAAATTTGAAGTTGTTCAAAAATAACAATTCACCCAGCCTTTGCTATTGCATTTTTCATTTCCAAGTTTCATTGAACCTAAGTGTTAGAACAGATTTGCAAAAAATTTCCATGACTTATTAAGTGATCTAATGCACTAGCAAAGGACCACTACAAGAATTTCGAGAACTCCAAGCCCCACATTCCGATTTTCTCGTTTCTTTCCACAGCTTTTAACAAATGCCATAAATATGTGCTGACACAATTCTTGCAATCAAGCGATTAGGATGTGCAGCTGGTGGTTTTAGCGTCACTTCCACGAAATAAGCTCCGCATCTACTTTTTGGAAAGTCGGATAACATAACTATGAATGTACACAGTCACCGGTACAATATAACCTAGTGCAATCAAAATCATGGGCGTCTCTCGAAAAAATTTTTTGCGCTTTTTTATCGATTTTTTTATTTATATCTTTAAATTAACTTATTTTGATACAGTTGATCGGATACAAAAAAAACTATACCTGTGCCTGAAGTCATCATATAGCATCCTGTTGGGGAACCCTTTTCTGCAGATTCGAATGCCTTCGAGCACACCATTACAGGTTAACTGGTTAAGCACGAGAGCAGAATCAATGAGACCTTAAAACGTCTAAGATGATAATTTTGAAGGTCTTGTTAGCTGGTGTGGCTAAGCGTGGATGACCCAGTCATGAAATTCAAATCAGAACTAAGAAAGAGATGCACGAGGAGGCCAGTTCCTATTTTTAACCCATAAAAATTTCGTTATTTCTCACAGAAAACTTACCGGATTGCTTCTTCTCGTTGGGAATGATACAACGAATGAAATGAGGATGAGTCTGGTAGAGCATGTTCATTAGATTGTTTAGCGATTCGCGATAAATCATGGATACTGTCATGAACGAGGACGATTTTCCCTGAAACCTGAGCTTTCAATGATTTGTTGTAAGTAGCACGACTATGAATTATTTCCCACGCCCAAGTAGATTATGTCGGAAATTTGAGTTCTGCCGAAAGCTCATTTTTTTTACTTGTTTTGCTATTATCCTCATTTTCTTTTGCTGAATAACTTGCCTTTTTCTTTCCACCGCCGGTTCCACTCTTTGCTGCCTCGGCAGCCTCTTCCTGAGTTTGGTAGTCTGCCCATATATCGAGCATAAGCTTACATCCGTGGGAATGTGTCTTTAGCAGCGCCACAGCCGAATCATTCAGGGGATCCTTGTTCTTCTCAAGGAAGTTAGTAGCGTTATACCGTACAGTTCCAGCATAGTGGACAACAGCGAAGTGAGCTTCAGCCTAGAACATGTCTTATAGCATGTATATCATGGCAAGTTTCCAGCAAATTTGATTCCATGGATATCCACCGTGTTCATTTTAATTCTTCACGCATACAAATTCCTCATCAAAGTTAAAAAAATTATTAAATTTTCAGCATATCTACCGTGTTAGGAGCGATCTCCTCTTACCTGTTTGCCCTTCGGCGGCTTGGGCTTTTGGAAGTTGGGATGTTTGCCGAGATGTTGATCATTTAGTTTCTGTACGTAGGTCATATCAGTAGCTTTGGGAACGATGCATTCCTCGTCCAGCATTGATATCAGACCCAGCGGCTGAAACGGATCTCTGAGCTTTTGATAAACCGTAGGCTGCTACTTCTTGTTAACTAGCCATGAAGTGAGAATTCTAGGATGCTGAAGTGGAAGAGTAAAAGGGTGGAGTTCGACGAGTTTAACAGACCCAGGATATTTCTTATTGTTCTGTAATCAGTTCGATAGAAATGGAAACTGGAGGTACTTTACTCCTGTGTGACGGTATTTTGCTCTACTTTATTGGATAGTATCGTGGTTATATTTTTGTTGATTTTCTCCTTGCTGGTAGTAGAGAGGATCCTTTTACTGTATTTTCATTTCAAAGCTTTTTGATGGAGCGAAATGAAATCGGAAAGCATGACAAGTTCACGATTTGGCAGTTGCAACATAAGTGCCCTTGGAATTGAGAATCTCGATTTTCAGAGGAAAAGTATAGGTGTTTTTTGCCTTTGGAGGATTTTTTTTGTAGCAACGCTCACCTTCTCAATCAGCTCAATACAGGCTTGTAAATCGAGACCGAAATCAATGAAGGTCCACTGTATACCCTCGCGTTTATACTCCTCCTGTTCAAGTACGAACATGTGATGATTGAAGAACTGTTGTAGACGTTCATTTACGAAGTTGATCCAAAGCTGCTCGAATGAATTGAACTGAAACGACTCTCATCATCCTTCGTTTTTTGTCATTGACATGGCGGTTGTTCGATGAAGCAAACACCAACTCACATCGAATATCTCGAATCCAGCGATATCGAGCACACCAATGAAATAGCGTCGTTCGATCTGTTTCGCATCAAGTGTTTTGTTGCATCTGAAGGTCAGGGATTACTAATTTTAAACGCATCGCTCTTCTTCTTTTTTTTCGCTTACAAACATAAATTTTCAGTGCGACATGTAAGGCTGAGAGACAAAGCTACCTGCTAATAAGCCACTTGAACATACGAGCGTAGATGGCCTTGCCGAGACCAGCGACTGCCCAGTGAACCTAAACTCGTGTACTGGATCAGCTAGTAGATTGAACTATTTCACTTGGTTATATATACTGAATAGTAGTATTCTCAGTACAGGGACCGTTTTCAAACACTCCAATTCAGTCAAATTCAACTTTTAAATTGGCTACAAAGCTATCGAAAGGTACACGACATATATTTCATACAAATTTGAAGGACGGGCCGTGCATAACATTTTTCGCTGTTATAATTCCATCAGTGATTGCGACCACGCATTATCAATAGTCAATTGAAGCCTAAAGAAATTTAACTCATTCACTGTGGGCTTTTTTTAAAGGCTAGGAAAATAGGAAGTTGGTCATTCCGAAAATCATCTTCTAGATATGAATATTCGCATGAACTTACTAGTCTGAAAGCATTTTCAGGATTCAGTGTTTGGTAATTCATTGACGAACCTGTTCAAGATTTTGTCCCTTATTCACCCACTCAGTGCCGACGCGTACGCGAGGTTTCGTGAGTGCCTTCAGGAACTCCTCATGGTTCACACCAAGATTGTGAGCGACGTTCTGTGCATCTGAAATAAATTGTGCTGCTGATTATAGGGTTCAGCTAATGTATAGATGGCTAATTTCGATTCTAGTGGAAGACCATCGAAACGCTTGAGATTAAGCTTGCTAATGGTTCAAGTCTTCTCGAGAGATTACATACGTGCTTCGAAACCATTTCGTATACTTGGATCTAAGGTTAATCAATGAAAATGGAAAGAATACTTCTTCGATGTCTACGATGTAAGCAATTAACAGATTTTTTTAAAAATCAAGATCTAATATTATGTTCCTTTTGCTAACGGATTCTTCATCAAAATTTTCACCTTCGTCGCCATCGGGTTCTGCTTGCTCTTCTCTTGGTCTCTGCTTGAATTTCATTTCTCCCATGTGGAGGATAGCGGCGCAGCTTTTGTATAGATCCATGACTTCATCGTCTTCAAAACCCATAATGTCGAATGCCTCCTGTAATGTTGGAGTGAACTAGTAAAGAGTAAGTCTAGTAGTTACTGTCGTTCCTGTAATGGATTAAGGAAGAGCGACTTATGGTAGGCTGATGTAAAGCGTATCGCTATCGTGGAATTTAAACAAATTTCTTTTTAAAATTTATTAAATATAACCACACCTGTGTTAAACCCATCTCCTCTTTGTCATTGACTCCGTCAATCGTCAACTCAGCTTGCGAGCAGAAGTGATAGTATTTGATGTCATTGTTGAGCTTCAGGAGACCTGAGTCGACGTAGTGCTATGTTATGAAGATTCCCTTCTGTTTAAAGTCAAATATATAGCTGCTAACTGGGACATACCGCGAAGTTTGGGATCATGTCCGGACATGATTTGGTAGAAAATATGGTAACTGCGTTCACCAGGCGCTTGACGAACCACTCGAGACTTTTCCAGTAAATCTAAACTTTAGCTCCTTCTGCCTTTAGCTTATCGTTTCAATTTACTTATTGTTTTGTATGGGCTCTACTATCTTGGAAATATTTCCTTATCCTGAATACTACCATGCATTTATCAACGAATGCATAAACAATAGGAAAGCAGCCAAAACTTTCTGGATTACCTATCATTTTGGCTTCACTTTTAATATCTTTAGCAATGCCGAATATCTTTAGAAATACTAACAGTGTTCAATGTCTCCTCCAGCAAGTTTTCCTTGGGCTGAGAAGTGGGTTCGGATAAATTTGCCGAAACGAGACGAGTTGTTGTTACGAACAGTTTTCGCATTTCCTTAAAATTAGGGCTTAGTGTTCAACACTACAGTGTAGTATCGAGAGTACCAACCGAACGCCTCCAGCACAGGATTGGTCTGCACAATCTGCTCCTCAAGAGTTCCCTACAAAAAGTAATTGTACTGTTTTGTTAAAAGAAGAAGCCATCCTTAGTTACTTACTCCTTTGCCTCCTTCCTGTTTGGAACCTGCTTGTTGGGTTGCACCAACAATGGCGAAGTATGAGATTACCTATAATGTTTATTTATAACCCAACCATCAGTCGTTTGGTCAAGCTTCTATGGTTTTTTTTTATCACAATGGAGCACATTCTTCTTATGAATGAGAGAATCATCACACTTTTTGGAAACCTCACCTTTTTAGTATTTTCTGTCTTTCCGGCTCCAGATTCTCCAGTAATTAACATGGACTGGTTCTCACGATCTGAACGCAGATTTTCTCAAGAAGATCTCAACTAAGTTCCTTCTCATCATTAAACTTTTCTTCAAGAGTTCTTACCGTGTTTAAGTAGTCATTTTACGCGCTGAAGGCCAAATGTAAAATGTTTGCGTTATCTACCCTATCTGACATAGGGTTGAATTCCCTAAGTCGGTTACATAAGTACTTTGTCGAAAAGGTTAAAGTAATGGTTTCAGATGCCAGTGCTACCACAATCAGTTATGAAATGTTTCGCTGTCAAGTCGATTCCATTACTTTCTGGTTACATGTGCTCTCAAACTGACCTTGCACCATGTTCCTGTAGGCCTCGTCAGAAGTGGCGAAGAGATGCGGTGGCATCTCGTTTCTTCTCTTGCCCATGTAGAACTTGATCACCGACTCCGTATAGATAGGCAGACGCTTGTACGGATTAATTACGACACAGAACAGGCCGGAGTATGTCTTGAAGAGTCGGAGTTGAGATTTTACAAAAGCACTTGCTGAGAACGATTAAGATAATTATTTTGATTTTGTTACAACTGGCTGTGTGCTATCCGTTTCTTGCTCGCAAGTTTAAATCACTAACTTTCAGTGAAAAACCCGCAAGATCGTGTGCCCGTCCAGTTCATTAAAAAATCAATGCGTCTTTAATAATTTCTTGTAGGCGTGGGATATTTTGTTGTCAAAGTAATCTGACATACGTAGATCATCATATCCCTGTATCGATCCTTGAGATTTGCCAATACAGAAGCTTCGTTCAAGAACGTCAAATTCGCCATGTCTTCGGTTTTATCGAATTTCGGAGGATTCATTTCTTGCGCTTCATCTTTCTTTATGGTCACCTTAAAAGCAAAAACTATTAGACTTCTCTAACCTCGTGAAATTTGACACTATTGCATATAAACTGAACATTTTAGCACAACTTCTGAACCACCCATTTTTTCTCGAATATCTACACGTGTTTTTCTTTGCCTTCCCTTCTTCTAATTCTAAAGGTTCTCCTGAATTGGAAAGTGAATATGGTCTCATTGTCGCCAATTTTTATTTACTGCCTAATAGTTTTTAATGGCAGGGTATTATGTGGCATAACCATAGTATTGCTGAGATATCTGCAAAACTCCGTAACGCTACCACCGCAAAGGGCAATAGCGTGTTCGGTCCCCACCACAGAGACCAGCGGTCCGGAGTTTTGCAAATATCTCAGCAACATTATAGTTATGATTCCATTACTTCAAATTTACTCAAAGCGAAGAGCTTGATTGTGCAAGGTATTCACATTTAATGCATTTCAGTCAATGCTACTATACAAAGTCTTTGTTACCGATCTATTTAGAAATTCTTAGTGAAGATCCTATCTACGTTGATATTTTCACAGACTTCTCTGCTAATGTTTAGTGCTTCTAGACATCAAGGAGTTCATATGCGTACAGTAGCTTTTATAAATCACGCTGTCAACAGCTGTAGTAGGCTTCAAAGATTGCAGAAATCGGGGTACAACAGAAGTGTAAGTAGTACTGCCAAATAAAAAACCAACACGTTTAAGTCGAAAGATGAAAGTCAAATCTTTTCTACAACGAGCGTTTCGGAATGTAACATGTTTTTTTCCACTCGAAATTCTATAGAACCGTAAATGAAACGAATTTCTCAGATCGAGTTTCTCCAGTACTTACCGAATTTCCCTTGGCAGTGATCACAGTGACTTGATCGCCTTGAACAGATTGGATTTCAGCTGCGACGAACCCTAAAATTGAGTCACGTTACAATCTGTTCAGAGAGCTGATGCATCATTGAGGAGCTTCCCATCGACGAAAGGAAGGCGACATTATGATGGCCGTATTTCATCTATGAGGGAACTAGAGGTCTAACAAAGTGGGGCTGTGAATGAAATCAGTTATTTTAGAGTTCGTTTTCCCTTCTATGTCACCTCTACAATTATGCTTTGCTGGTGATCTGTAAGGTGAATACATTTTTTCCCAAAACATCAGTATTTTATAGAACAGAGAGATAGTGGTGTTTTATTTCTACCATCGTTTCTCTTCCTTGATAGAGTGGAATCCTTGGCAGCTAGGAGATCTGGCGGTCAGTTGGTGGAGGATTACAATGCATCCACAACCACCCACGCTATGCTAGAGTGTACAACGTTTAGTTTTATAAGCGCTATGAGGGCAGGAGAAGGGGAGAGATCGTTGGTGGCAACTATTCTTAGAATGAAAACGAGTCGCTCGAAAACAAATTACTAACGACGAAAAAATTCGGAAAGATTTCCTGTTTTTTAACAAGAATTTTCAAGTATCCAACTGTCTGGATTGTTTTGTTTAGGAGTAAACGTCTAAATTTCTTTCCTAAACCATTGTAAATATGCTTCACAAAATTGTGAGAGGTAAAAAATTGAGGAAGACTTTTTGGTTTTAGGAAAAATGGAATTCTGAAAAGTGTGTTTCGATAAACAAGTGTCATCCAGCGGTCATGGGAGTGCTTCCTATCCCTCTCTTGTCTTTCTTTTTGCTCAGTCATCATATTACGTCTGCGAACCCGTGCTCCAGTCTGGAAACGGCCGCACTAGGTAATCTTTAACTGACATCTCACTGTCTTTGCTTCAAAGGTGATTTCACTAATTTGTGAGCATTTGTTATTGGAATTCAAAGACAGAAAGGCATAGATTAAAAATTGTTTAGATATTTTGTATTCATTGAGTTAATACAAAAATAATCGTGGCTCTTGCTAAAAGAAATGCCCCTCCGACAGTGTAGATGTGAGAAAAGCCCATTTCAGTGCTTTTAATTATAGCGATCCAGATGTTACACTACGGACCCGATCTGAGCCGTAATGCCGTCGCTTTCTCGCCAGCACAAAGTGGCTTATCCGAGCATCTCGCGTGTCGGAAAAATACTAGCAAGGTGATGGACACATCCAAAATCCAGTACGAACCATGCAGTTATCCACTGTGTAAGAAAGCAAGTGCCACATGTAAATAAATGAAGCTAGAAAATTCACCTTGACTGGCAATACGGAAGCCATGCTGAATAGTTGAAGAGACGTATACTCAAAAATAACCGGGTGGCAACGAACCAAGGAATCCGTGTATTTTGAATTTAAAACCACGGTCTAGCCAGAAAATAAACCCTTTTTTTTCCCTTCAAACATATCCCAAACTTATAGCGAGTTGTGGGTGGTGCTTTATTAATTTTCTTGAGCACTAAATTATCCGTAACTGCCATCTCTAACTGTTGGATGTATATGTAGCTGGTGAAATATCCAAATGTTTCAAAAAATATAAGCACTCTTTGTCAGTGCTATTCAGAGGATTAGGACAATTTCGGTCAATGACGGAGACGTTTGCGAGATCAAAATCGCCATGAGAACAATGAGAGTAAAGTGATTGAATTCGACATCGCCTCACCATCTTCCGGATCTGGAACCCATACGTTCTTCTTCGAATCGAATGGACGATTCGCCGATTCGGCTCTCGCTTCACGCGATATGCCCAGATACTGATAACCCGGATCCTTTTCGAAGTCGCCGTTCGCCATGGCTGTAAAAAATCTCTAGCGATATTGACTTGCACCAGCATCGATAAGCTATTGAGCCACAATAGCGGCCGCATTACTGGAGAAACAAAGCACTTGACACATTGACATCGGATATGTTAAGGCAATGAGACTGGATTCTCTGAAATCCTGACCTGGAAAGTGGCAGGTATAAAAGAATTTGACCTATTCGATACGCATCCATGCTCAAACCTATTTCCTGGAGCAAGACAATTCAGAAGAAATAGGAAGCATGCAACAGGACTATTCGTAACGTATCACAAATAACGAATTCTTATATGACAATGGTCTAAATATTCAAGAGATGAAAGTTTTTTTAGATGATGTCAGTATCGTCGACATTATTAGACATTTATTAAGGGAAACTATTAAACGAAGAGGAATCAAAACAATTCGAAATGTGTCAGAGGAAGTGACGAAGTAACACAGAAGAATACGGTCAGTCCAGCAAACTCTTGTAAGCATGAGTGGCCTTCAGCACGAACTACAACACTTGGAGACTGACTGCTTAGGTATCGGCTTTTAAGCGCTTGATCGGTGAAGGGTGTGAACAGATGTGGGCGATCGGCAAAGGGCGGAGCATATTGCCCCATCCCCCAAGTTGCCGATATTTCGCTTCGATCCGTGATCCGTTTCACCTTGCAGGTGACGTCCAACACATGGAGAAAGGTTGTCATGTGCATGGATTTTCGGAAAACTTAATGAAACGCTTTTTTTTCTCAAACCAATGAATCTATGAGGGTTCTCAACTAGTAAGTCAGAGACATGTTCCTTCAGGTGTCACTTCCATCTGAACCTATAACAGTGAAAGAGAAGCTTCTTGGCTGAAAATAGTTCCTAACATGGGCTGAGTTTTGAGAACATCCTCATAAGATGGTCAAAATCATGTTATTTTAAAACCACCTTAGCCGCAGGTTTAATGAAATGTTTTATTGAATATACTCTAAATGGAAATTAGTCTTCATGCTAAGGCTCTCTGATAAGTGAAATCGACTAAAAGCCAATCAAAATTGGATATTTATTGCAGAACAGATTCATGAAGGCAAAGGTACAAGGACTTATTTTGTGCAAGCGCTGTCATGTCCAACTGCAAAGCTTCACATGATGACACTACCATTTAATTGTTCTTCCAAAAACGATTCTGACAAGCGAAGAGAATTGAAGGACTTTTAAGTTTAGAAAACTTACCTTCAACTGCAACAATTTGCCTTTTTCATCACTTATACTCACGCAATTGGTACTGGTTTAACACACTGAAACCTTTCCTGGTTAGTATACAGAAAACGTCCAAGTAATGAGATCTGTTATTGCTGCCTTCAAAATGGTGTTGTTCATTTTTTTTCTAGTTCATTTCTTATTCCATCATGAAACATAAAGGGTAGGAGTAGGCGCTGATAACTTCGTTCTAATCGGCGTTTGCCCTCGGGTTCTGTAATTTGATACCGAACGCCAACTAGCCAGTAGCATATTATCTCCCTCTATTTTTAAACTGTATATCAAGTTGTGATTTTTTTTTAAAGTGAGACCCAAGAAAAATGGAAATCTGGAAAACAAACTCAAGAAAAGTGGAAACGAAGAACATTACGAGCTGGATGACAGAAGCGATAAATGTGTCGAGCATGTTCTGCACGGTATTCCATGTGATGGATATTTTGCACATTTGCCTTATTGACTTAATCATTCAACTTTCCGAATATTTAAACGGGAAATGATGTTTCTAGCTCTCCTGTTTTAACCTTAAGACGGTCTTTGCATAATGGGGAAGCTTCTGTTGATCTAAGTAGTGCAGTTGCCCCTCCACATTTGTATATATGCTTTTTTCGTAGTTAGGTTTACATATTTGCTCAAAATTTGACAAGAAAAGGTTTTCGGAAGAAATATTTTTAAATACTGCGTTTTGTAGAAGATCAATTTACCTTGCTTCATTGATAAGCTAGCACGAGGTTGTTACCATATATTTATTTGCCTAAAGTTTCGACCTCTTCATCTTCACCAGAGCCGATGATCCCAGTCGATGGCCCACAGCCGTTCCTCTCCTCGATCGAATGTGTCGCAACAACCTGGGGTTAGCATACCAATGAAATAAGAAATCTGTCGACAACTGCTTAGGACTAAGAACAATGTAAGAAAGAAGAAATGGTATACTCTACGAATAGCTTGTTCTTTTATCCTGTGGTTCATGTGCTATTCTTTTCAATAATTCGTTTTTGAAACTACTGGAAACCACGTAGTAAAAAACGAAGGTGCTCAAAGAATTTATTTATAGGTAACAATCTTTTCTGCTTATGTTAACGAATTACTCTGCAGTGTTTGCCAAATTCGCTCAGTACGTTGATATCATCCATCAGTGATGATGACTATCGCAAAATAATTCTCGCTGTCTTTGTGAATGTCAGCTGTCCCATTTTGGATGGAGGCACTGTTGGGGACCTGACACCATCTATTTTCGGCATCTTCTGACAGAATCGCTACGTGCACATGGGGCTGTAATACTTGTGCATTCCAGGAAGGTCCAGTCAACGGATCAACACTTGTCGCCGTACTGCCACGTCCACACACCGACGCAAACAGCCGGAAGACGCGCCAGCGAAAAAACAAATCCGACAGTCGATCAGAAGGCTTAGAATTTACTAGGAAACCTTGTCAAAGTGTCAACTTGCTTCAAGCGTTTCGCGAAGTTTTGCAGTTTTTTCCAAAAACGAGTAGCGTTACTTAAAATTATTGGATTAGCAAGGATTATTAACCCTTTCGAGACGAAGCTGGTTCTTCGATAACTGATGACAATTTCTGGTTCTTTTGGAAGACACATTACTCTACCTCATTAATCATGTACGTAATTTAAATGGAGTTTCCTTTCAGATCCATACGTGTTTAGTAGAATAGAAAGGTTCAAAAAATTGATATGTATGTAAGTTCCAACGGCAACTACAGTCATAAACGAAAGTTTGGAAAACACCATCACGACGAGAGAAGTCGCTTTTGTTTATCTTCTTTCGTCCTAGGAATACGAGCCTTGAGGCAATAAAGTGAAAGAAATATGTTCTGGACTTCAGAAAATCAGAATTTCATCGTGGTGAAGTAACAGAACTTTTATCGCATAGCAAAGCTTTGTGGATTCTAGCAGATTTTATTTTATCCGATGGAATTGTTTACGTGCTAAGATATATTAATTGAAAGGTAAAAGTGGTCATCATTTTCGCACCGTATGACTCTCATAGAGGTCACGTCGTTGCGGATGTGTTTATGACTACATGTGTGTTCGGGAAGGGTTTAATGGAGATTATTAATAGATTTGTCACCAGAACTTTGTGTGACTGTGTGAACGTCTTTGGAAAAGTTCCATGCTATAACTGGCACTTCACTTTGTTGATAGGAAATCCAGCTGCTGGATATACCCAGTTCTCTTCTAACGCAATCAGCATGACCGACATATATCATTGCAGTAAAGAAGACGAGGCTGACTCTGATGGATGCAACACCGAGGATTGAACAACAACTGTCGATCGATAGCATCGTTCATGATAACCTTTTTTTAAACCAACAATCCGCTATTGATGACGATAACGAACACATTTGAAAAAAGGTTAGCTCAATTCTCTGAACTTGCATTGTAACATGTAAATTGCAATCTTCAGGCGTTTTTCCTTCCTCAGAGCTTTGTGAAATGCTGTATTTAATATTATTTGGATAAAGGTTTAAAGTGGATATTAAGATTATCGCTACTATCTCCAATGGATTCGATCTTGTTGATGATGATTTGCTTAATATTAAGAAATCGACAAATTGTCGAAAGACTTGTGGACTTTATTACGGTTGAGAGCACATTTTGGCAGAAAAAGCCATGAAACCCGTTGTAGACGGGCAGCTGCGATGTGTAGTTCCTTCTTGGAGGCAGCTGTCATCGCTTGTTGAAATGCTTGACCAGTCAACTTCGGCTGTGCTTGTCAGTGATGCGGGTCCTCTATTGTGGCACTATCTTCAGTAGATGCTTTTTATAGGAACTGAATTGTGTTCCAGGCTCATATTTGTCAAACAGATTCAAAATTACCGACCCTAAACAGAATAATGGAATTAACACCTAGTGAAAATGGTGAAGAACTCTACAGTCCTGATATCGTGGGTTTTTCAACTGGTAATCCAGAAAGCTTTTGTAGGTGTAAGCTGCGAGTTTTTAAACATGGCTGGATCATTTCCAACGCATCACATAATCTTGGTGGCCAGTTTCTATTTTGTGTTTCCAAACATCGTCGATTCAATCCTAGGTAAGGTTTTCTTTCGTACTTGTTTTATCTATGGTGCATATCATTCTGAATCGTATATGTTGGCCTGTATTTTATGTTTACTGTTTGCTTTTTTATTTTCAATCCAGTCTATCCAAGTAAAAAATAAAAAACTAAGCTAAATCTAGAATTTTTTTGCACGATTCGAATCTTCAACGTAAAGCCATGGGAACGACCAACAGTACAATGCTTGAAGTGGCCAGCAAAAGCGCTGACTGGTCGTTCCAAAGACAATAACAGCGTTAGTGTCAAGATTTTTGCCGACAGAAACGAGAGTTATGAAGGCAGAGAATGTGGAGAAGATCCATTGACATCGGCATAAAAAGACAATCGACATGGCTCACAGAACTGGACAAACGCGTAGCACTACAATGTTCTCCAAACCCATGTTCGTGTCAAAACGACTTCTTGTGGTATTCCGTCGTTGGGAGTTGGAATCATCCACTAAAATGCTGTAGATTCTAAATCTAAATCAAAATTCTGTAGAACTCTGCTCCATTCAGCAAGCTTACTGTGCTTCTCATCAACCAACTGTCATTTCTCTAAGTGTTTTAGCTAAAACTTCTAACGAAGAAGCTGCTGCTGAAACTAGTTAAGTGTAACATACAGGAATGTGACTTTCATTGTCTTTTCCAGTGCAGTCATAGCTCGAAATTTACGAATACGAGTGCTACAAGAATGATTATCTAAGGAAAACAGTTTTAGTAAAGCTTTCTTTCCCCAAAATTTAAGATGAAATCGGAATATCTGGTAATCCATCAAAGCATGTAATCATATAAATAGTTAATTTTGTGAATATTTAATATAGAAGTGATAAAAAGTGTGCTTAGTCTATGTGTTCTGTATAATGGTTAACACGAAATGTTTGGAATTCCTCCTTTATATACACACGTAATTTCTCTCTGGTAGCCCTTGATTTAGGCGTTTTTTCTTTGGTATCCCATCGGGACCCTTTCCAATAGACGGTGTCTTCTGGAATTTAATA
Organism: Angiostrongylus vasorum; assembly: GCA_018806985.1. Taxonomy (NCBI): domain Eukaryota; kingdom Metazoa; phylum Nematoda; class Chromadorea; order Rhabditida; family Metastrongylidae; genus Angiostrongylus; species Angiostrongylus vasorum. The sequence goes on along the minus strand of JADANN010000099.1, from coordinate 768,085 downwards.
CGCACTCACAATGGATAGCCGTAATACGCAGCTCAGATCTTCGAAACCTGTCCCATCTTCAGGATCCAGGAGAATATTCATCAATAGCGAAGTACAGATGAACCGGTACCATAGTAAGAATAACAGGTGAGAGATAGACGAAGAGAATGGTGTAGTGGACTCCAAGAGAATGGAAGCCTCCTCTTGGAAGACCACCCAAACTATGGTCGGACGTGTTCTTGCCTGCCGTCTACCATTTGCATTCGCAGATGGAAACGATTCCAGGAATTCAGAATGGGCTTCGCTTGCGTCACCATGTTCGAAGCAGACCACCACCACGGACGACGACTGCATGAGAGAAACGTATGGAAATGATGTTGTTGGAGTCCGAACAACCAGTGAACGAACACGTGCCATCCAAGTATTCTTGTTCCCATCAGGCCAAAGATTCTCTTTCGACAAAAAAAGTGAGGACGTTCAAAAGCCATATGTAAAAAAGCCTGAATTTTTATTGAGAAAGCACTGCCGCACTTCTTACTAATACAAGCTTCTAGCTTAGGAACATCCTTTTGTGAAAACATCGACTAACCATCTCAGCAAAGAATAGCCAAGTAGCCAGTTGAGCTACAGTTGGCCCCATTGAGCCGTGTTGATACGATTTCCATTTAAATGAACAATTGAGTTTCTCCATCACCAAACTTCTTATTAGAAATTAAAACGCGCTCACTCACGTAGGAGCTTCACTTTGAACGTATGATTCCTCTACAACCGTTAAGTCATTGATGATATCGTTTCGTTCTTAAGTAGATTGTCAGAATCTAAATGATGTATAAGGAATTGAGTGAGGAAGAGCGACTTTAAGCGCTACCGAAGGACCATTGAATTCTCTAACTTATTCGTGGAAATACGCATTGGTTCCAATGCACCTTTCCGATTCCTTTTTCCGCATGGTGCACTTTTTTTCTGCCATGTCTTTGGGAATTAGTTGATAGCTCCTCCACCACAGATGTTGTGATCCGAGAAAGGCTACTTCGTACACTTCATAGTCGATAAAACACAGTTTTCAGCACGAGTTCGTTCATCCGGTAGAAGAGAGCATTGTTGCATAAGAGAGTACTAAGAGGTGTCTGCTGCACAAACACAAATTGTTTCGCTGCCATTCCTTACTTTTTGTACCGGTGGAATGCGGCAAGCACGGAACAGTAGGCATCACTGAGAATGTGTCATAGAAGAAATAAAGAAGGCTTGTACGTCTAGTTGCTTTAGGCAACACTTTATCATTTTCTGCCATGCATTGGAAACACATCGTGGTAATTCGTACACGTAACTGTATGCATCGTCGACAAAACATTCTGTAGATGTCTTCTGTACGTCACAGTCGACATTAAGGTGAACTTTGAAACATGGAGAATGAAAGAAATCTAGTGAGTAGAAACCAACGGAGTATTTCACTCTAGTTTGCACGATCTCCTCCTGATGCACAAGGGCCGTCCCTGCTCATGGTGGTGACGATTTGGGGCCGACTTTGGCCAAGCTGATCTCAGGGAATCCAAAGAACCACAAGGGCTAAACCAGTAAAACTCCAAGCAAATGGAAATTATCATGGGGCTCGCGCAACCAGTGAGAACGAGCCGTCCGTCGAAGTATCCAAATAAGTAAGTTCACACATTACTGGGTTACTACTTATACGGTGATATGTACCTTATAGGAGTCATTTATTAAGAGATACAGTGGCCAGCCCGACAAAGTTTATTTTAGCGTAGAGCACTTTTTTTCGTGCACCTCTTGTAACCAATTGATTACTTATTCATTATACATTTTTTGGGCGAGCATAGGACATTAGAAACTCTATTCTGCTCTTGGAAATACACAATTCTTTTCTGCATCAATAACGCCATGGTCGTAAGGTGTTGCTATTTTCCTAAATTCCAGATTTATTGATGTGGTTTCTCCCTCTATGTTCAGTTACCATTTTTTGTCTCTCTATTAGTGATCTTCGTTTTTCCGGTTCTCTGTTATCTCTGGCGTACCCATATGTTCTTGCAGTGAAGCAAATCACTCAGCCGCTGCAATGATATCACTTCTTTTGGTTCTCGGAGCTGTTGCCTGTTCATGATCAGTTAAGAAGGTATTGGACGAAGCTTACGCCCACAGCAAACTCAAATCCGATATGATTCAAGGTGATAGATAACCCCTATATACTAGACTGTTACGCTATGTAGACTTAAAAGGAACAGTTGGAAGACCGATAATGTTCGATAGCGGCTTGACAATATAAAATTAAGAATGTACTGCACACTGTTGTTCGAATTAAATATTTTCGAGTGATTTCCTACCGGCTATCCCTATGGTATAATTCGAGTTCGATCGACGGGCGTCTCATGAGAAATAATTTGTATGTGAGGTCGTGATGGAACTTACAGCAATTTCTAGGCCACTCTTGCTCTCTGTTATGTGTTTATAAATGCCAGCTCCACAAAACCAAAACCCGTTCCTTGGGTCCTTTTGCTCAAAGCCTAAACCCGTTCCTTGTGTCCTTTTGCTCTCCTAAATCTGTGGCTTTCAGGTGGAAGAGAATTTTTAGAAGAATGAAGTACGATTAAGCTACAACGCCGAAAATGACGGCTAACGCATTCCTAACCGCAACGATTACAGGCTGATAAGTCACCATATTGGCATATGGCTTCCGTTTAAATATTCACGACTTTATATATTATTGCACATTAAGATCCATCAAAACAGTGATCAATCCCTCATTGCTGGGAGTCAGCTGCCATCCAAATGCCTCCGCCTCGCATGCACGCCTAAGTCCATGCCATGACAGCTTCAACACAAACGTACCAGTATTACATGAGGTTAAAAGTACAGATTTTAGGGACAAAACAATTTATTTGCCTTTACTATAAGGTTATCACCGAATCGATACAGTGATAGTGATTCAAACATATATACACATAAGTACATACAAATGAATGGTATAACAGAATATCAAAGAACATTACAAGCCCGCCTTCCGAGCTTTCTTCTCCAACTTCTCGTGCATATAGCTAGCCATTGGATCTGCCGAGTGAATAGCAGTGAGCTTGTATGCTTCTTGCTCAGCTTCCGTTAACGGTTTGACCTCATATGTGGTGTTGTACTTCCTTTTTCGATCACCCTAAAATACGTATGAATGGGAACATAAGAAGGAAAAATCATAGTATAATTCAATAAACGCTGCAATGTGTAAAAGAAATGGTCTCTCTAACAGCAAAACGTTGTGGATAGTCACCTTATCATCGAATATTTTGATTGATCACATTGCTTCTACAATAATTTCCATTATGCTAATACAGTAAGTTAAATAACTAATAATAACAACAACGATAGCAATAATAGTAATCAATAGATGAACAATTCTTTTTGAGTAACACGACCCATCATCAGATCTACTGTGAAGATCCCAGCAATTTTTGCACCGATTCGTTTTTCGTCGCATCTATCGTGAACAATGGTCGTCGAATATTCCTCGCGTTAGTTCGGCTGCTGCTTGAGGACTTCGTCTTCTTAATAAATGTCATAGAATGCTGATCGAGTCGACTCTCTTTGCAACCTTGGAGATAACCTGGTTAAAATGTTCCCACATAGCTCGGAGGACAGCGTTAGATTGTGGGTCGAATTAGCGCTTTTGGTTCCAGATCAACGTCATCGCTAACCACGGCGCTACTCCCACCCAATAAATAAACAATACGGAAAGTAAGTATTCGCGACAACCTAGGATTACTATAGTAATAAAAGCAGTGATTTTTAAAACCTCACATAGAATATAGGTTCTACCAACATTGTATTGAAACCTTCGCGATTACACATAATTATTGTTGGATACAGCATCAGACTGCTCCTGATTCTTAGCCACGTGCACTATGATTCTAAAGTCTGCCGTGCCTTTCAAAAAGCGTCTGCTCTTCTATGTACTTTGTTGGCAACTTCTAGCGCTTTTCACATTCTCTATGTTTTTCCATGTACTTTTTTCAACACGTTGATCAACAATCTGCGGTGCTGTTGGACTTTAATAATCGATTCTGTAATATTCATAGTAGATACTAGCAATAGAAAGATGCGTTTATGCGTCTTTAAAACAACTTGGAACTCGAGAACACATAAAAACAATCGTATGACTTCACGTTCAGATGAGGATTGTTAGACCTCAACGACTAAGAAAATTGTATATTTCGAGATCTGCTTTCAAAAACCCAGTTTGAAATGCTGTCACATCACCGCCAACTGGCAAAGAATTCGAGCCATAATAGAAATGGCATTAGAAGAATAGTCCAGTTATCGAACCCAGAACAGGAGCTTATGAAAAAAACTACTGTTATAGAAAAACTTCTGCCTTGGTGAGTCCCTCGTGTCACCTAGAGGTAAAGTCGCAGTCCACCAATATATCTCCAATGAAAAGCACAGGAATGGAATCAAATTACTCGAACTGTGCCCGATGCAGTTACAAATAACGAAGTGTTGTGTGTCATTAATGAGACTTCTCTTTGTTGCGGTGTAAACAAATCCGAGATTGTGGCGTTAATGGATGGAATCAAGAAAAGTATGTTCAAACTGGGTAATTCGTAAATGTTTCTGGCTAACAGCTAAGTCCAGAGGAAACCTATTCTCTCCATAGTTTCGGTGTGTACAGCTCCCCTCCTACTTAGTTAAGCTGGCGTGAACAGATGGAGGACCTAGCGTGATAACATGAAGGAAATCGCAATGAATGAATGGGTCAGCAGCAAGACTTCAGACCTACCATAAATTCCAGACTTGTAACGGCTGCAGAATATAAAGGTTGTATTGGTTAGAGGTTGCTACGTAATACACATTAAAACTGCGTACCAAGAAAACTGCAGGCTTAGGAAAACCTCAGTGCAACCTTAAGGACATTGAAATCTCGTGAGCAAAAGGATTGTGAACCTGTTTATAAAGATCCGCTGTACAGAAACACATTTGTGAAAGAGCAGTCTCTGAAGAGGTAGTGCACTTACGAACCACGAACATTTCGTCCCAAGACAAGATAAGTTTTTTAAATTTCAGCAAGAAGAAAACAGTTTTTCCCACACCACACCAGACATTACTCAACGCAGCCCAAAAAGTGAAGCAAAAACTAATGATAAACGAGAAAAGGTGAGGAAAAATAAATGGTTGGAATACGAACGATCCACAGATGACCAACAGGGCGTAACTCATATAAAAACCTTACATGTCGGCTATGTATCTGGTCTAAGCATGGTTTTCGAAAACAGCTAATACTATCGGTCTAAATTTAGAAAATTAGCTAGCTACCACTGATTCGGACTAGAAAGAGATGACGAAGCTCTACTCTCCAGCCTGTTTTCTAAGCCATGACCCGTCCGGTTTTCACAAATAGGAGCACAAACCTCAATATATTTCTGACGGCACTCAATTCTATCCTTCTCAACTTTCTTCAATGCCTCCTTCAAATCCTCCTTCTCATCTTTTTCAGAACATGAACTGGAATCAGATTCAGAAGATTCCTAAAGAACTAGTTTACTTCACATAAAAACTTAGAATCAAAGCACTCTTTGTGAAACATGAATTGCGGGAAACAGGCGACAAATTTTCACATTAGGTTCGAAATGACACTATTTTTTCCTACCTTTTTTGATTTTCTTGTCCGATTTACTCCCTTCAGTTTCCTGCGCCTTCTTTTTTCGCGTTTCCTTTCTCGTCTTCGAGCTTCCTGCTTTCCTGAAAAGAATAATTAAGCTGTAAATGCTGCATTGTCAATGAACAGTCTAGTCTACTGCTACACACCACAATTTCTCCTTTGTAAAAAAAATTGCAGATTTCAGAAGCAAAGAAGGATAAAGGATAAAACTCTCGGCGTTGATCAATCCCTTAGAGATGCGCCATGCATTCGACTTCATTAAGCATTCTTGGAGATGAGTGAATCTATCCTTTACAAGGCCTCGCGGTGGACAACCGATGTACCGAGCCAGTGCTGCTATCGTCGCAGACAAGTCTGGTACCAATCTACCGATCCCGGAGGAATGGAAGGCTTGGTGGGCCATGGGCGCGAGGATCGATTCTACGTGTGTGTTGCAGGGCGCCTTCGACGAATGTCGATATATTCTCCACCCCATCATAGGTTTTCACAAAATGGATGTCCCGCATATTATATGAGCGGAACGCTGTGGTCTTGTCGCACATTTATTGCTGGGACATTCAAAGGACGATGGAAGAAACCTACAGTCATGATATATTTCCGATAACAGTTGATTAGAGTATTTACAAGACAATGCCATTCTCAGGTCAAAAGCTGACAAAACAATGATCGTTTAGACGCCGTCAACGGTTTCTCCATTGCTGCCACAACTCTGATTGGCAAAATGTACTCGAGATGGAACCCCAGTATTTGTCTCAAACTACTCTTACTCAAGGTGTAATTCTCACGAAGAAGATCCCACAGATTCGTATTTCATTGGTTTAGACTAACGCTTGGAGACAATAGCTACTTTTCGATTTGAAAACACCCAATGATTTATGTGTACAGTCAGAGAAAACCTCAAAGACACTAGTTAATAAATTCGTATACATCCACCGAAAATTGGTGAAAGTGAAACAGACGTCTCTGTTCCTCCCACCAACAGGTCCAATAATTTTCAATCGACATGCGACATTCATTAGGGTGCCTTTACAGTGTTCCAAATCTTAAAATAATTACTGCAAGATACTACTAGACTTGACATTGTCAAATCCTAGAACAATCCTCGATGCCGGTACCCAATTTCAGTTACTACATTATTAGAAAATTCAGGTCATTCTTTATAACAACCAATGACCACACATCTTAAAATCCATGTTGAAAACATAAGACGGACCGGGCAATTAACTATTTCCACTACCACGTAACAGAAGTTTGTGTTAAAAAAATCCGACATTTCTCAAACCCCGTAATAAATCTTTGCAACATGATTTCCGAAGAATGACCAAGGAGCTGTTGAATCTCACATCAAAGAATGCCGTGCGCCAATCTCCAGGTATTTAAGAAGCAGAACTTACGTGATAGCTGATACATATAGGTACACAAACATGTATATATATATATATATATATATATATATATATATATATATATATGTATCCATATAGATATATATACATATGTATATATATATATATATATATATATATATATATATATATGTATATATACGTATACATAGATACTTACTTCGCTCCCTTTCTCGTTCCATCTCCTCCTCTTTTTCTGGATCTTCTGATTCACTTGAAGTCTCGGATGACGAGTTTTCCGAATCAGATGATGAACTCGAAGTTGAGCTTTCTTTCACCGTTTTTTCAGCAAAATTTCCTTCCAACTTAGACATTTGTGGAGATGATGACACTAAAAGAATCGTTTTAACAAATTGACGACATTCATGTAGAGAGATTCGACTTCAACTGCTCGGAGTACAAAGAAAAGGCTACCACATTGTAATAAGTAATACCGGAAAAGTCTGATACTAGTTAACTTTATAAGATCTCAATCAGTAAAGGGTAAGCCAAAACCATCACAGCAAAATATTGTAACATTCCTTGAACAATTAGGTGGTCAGACACGTTTCGAAAACAGAAACTGAACAGATTCCCAACCCTAAGGAGGACGGACTTCTATAAATCTTTCTTCCACATAGTGATTTCTAGGTGAAATCCCAAAAAATCACCTGACTCCTTTTCAGGAAGTGTTTGCGCACCGGGCTTTTGTTCCGTTTTAAGACCTTCTTCTCCAAGGCAATAGGAATTTTTTACCATTGAATGGCAACATCTGTATCCCCACATTCCATTTTTCCAATACGAACCAAAGATGCTCTTGTGATTCACAGGGTACCTTAATTTGCAACATTTTTTCGTGACATGAACCGTCAGAAAGTTAAAACTACAAACGGAAATTAAAGCTATACCGCAAACAGCGCCAGAATTTCTTAAAAAAGTAACGAAGACGTTAAAAAGGAAAATAGCAAAAATGGATGCGCATAGAAATTAGTGTTCTGAGAGAACACACCGTTCACTGCAACAGTCAGACTCCACCCATATCGAACACGCTCTAATCCTACCCACTTTGTTTCGTCATGACCTTTCCTTCTTTAGTACTTGCTTTTGAAGAAAAAGGAACCTCCTAATGGTTTCCCTTCGCTTCCTCGATAACAAATACATATTATAAGTTGTTTATATTGTTATCGAGAAAACACGAGGTGTTATCTTATTCTTCATTCACGAAAAAGCCGACGTTTCGGCGGATTTCGCCTTCCTCAGAGCCTGGATGGTTCAAGTTGACCGCAATCTATCGAACCAAACAGCTTCATAACCAAAGAGGGAAAATTGGACAAAACAGAAAATAGAGCTGAAAAAAAAATAGTAATGAAAGAAGAGGAAAAAAAAAGTAGTGTCGTCTTAGCCCGACAGAAAATACACAGTATTTTCTGTTTGGTTATGGAAGTGTTTGCCTGGGTAGATTGCGGTCAACTTGACCTTTCCAGGCTCCGAGAAAGGCGAAACCCACCTTTTATCAACAAGAATATAAACAGTTATTTGATCAATGCAAGGGTTACTAGAAAGCCGGTTGTGGGAATTACATATTAAAAAGTGAAAACTAACAACTACCACGCGTCTACAACCATGTTATCAGCTCCGATTTTTAACAATTGCATAATTTTTGATGACTAGAGAACTTAAGAGGATGCAAACCCATGTGGCCAATGTGTTGGTGCAGTCCACACATCATCCATACTTTAACAGGGATGTTTTGCTTTCCGGCGCTACGCTCTAGTGCTTATATTCTCTCTAATTTCCTATTACGAAATATTTTAACACAACTTCAATGATGCTGAGATATTTGCAAAACACCTGACAGCAGGTGTCTGCGGTAGGGAACGAACTCACAACTACCCTTTCGGGGGGATAACGCGTTCACCACCACATCATGCGGGTCCTTCGTTTCGCCTGTCTCTCAGCTAGTTCTATCGATCTTTTGTCATCAGCAATTACCCGTCAGCAGGATTGATCTGGGAGCTCAAATCGGCAATGAATCCACTTAAGCTGAAGCTGTAGTTATTATCACAATTTTAACTTATTATTTACTGCCTACTGTGGTGGTGAACGCGTTAGCCTCGGAAAGGGTAATAGCACATTCGTTCCCCACCGCAGACAGCTGCGGTCCGGAGTTTTGCAAATATCACAGCATCAATGAAGTTATATATCGCGAGATACGCTGCCATTAAAAACAGCAGGCAGTAAATAAGTTGAAATTGTTTTAATATAATCGCAACTACGACTTCCATAGGAGCCATATATAAGGGGTATTGAGTCCGGTATGGAAGCTACAGAAGTCATTTCCTTTCCGGTGGTTCATTTTTCGTGCAAAGGTTTCTCTTACACTTCTCGTAGTCGACTGACAGCTTGTCCCACACTAGCATTGTGACGCGTTTCGGCCGGAAAAAACTCAACTCTGCCCTTTACACAAAACCTTTTCCTTAAACTAGTTAATTGGTCGGCAACATGACAGACAACTGAATGTTACTTCATATACATTATATACATACATACATACATATATTGAACAATTGAGGGATGCGCCATGATTCGACTTCTTTAAGCATCGTTTGGAGGTGACTGCATATCTGCATATCTGGCCTTTACAATGACTCACGGTGGCTTACCGATGTATCCAGCCAGCGATGCTATACTCCCAGACAAGTCTCGTAGCAATCTGTCTCTATAACTCTGTCATGCACTCGACCGACCTCTCAATTGCTAGGAAACGAGCATGTCCCCAACGGATGAAGATCAGTTGCCATCTCATGAGGCACCAAAGCAAAATTAGGTGACGTTGAAAATGCGTTAAAAGATCCCAGGTAAAAACACCACCCATTTTCTTACCGTTAGGCCATTTCACTAAAGTTTTAGGACACCTTGCCCAACAATAACTGCAGAGTCTCATACAGTTCCGTGCTGTCAAAAGCCTTTAGTCTAATTTAAAGAGAAAAACAAAACGAGTTTTTCAATTCTTTACAACCATGGTGGTTACACCCTCTACCGTTTATCTAAACAGTCGACGCTTCCTAATTGCACCTAAAAAAAGGGGAAAAAGGATGATTCGAAATCAATTAACACCAAGGATTCAAACATAATGAAATCCTGCGTTCTACTGTCATAATTCCAAGCGATGTCAACCTCGCTAAGTAGAGAATTCAAGGGGCACCACGTCTGACAAGTGAAAAACTGAAGTGCACTTACAGTAGACAGCGGAAAAAAATACTTCACCAATATATAACGAAAAATTAAGGAGGTGAAAAGAAAGCTAGAGGAGATGACCGCACGATGCCTCCTCTGTAGACATATCAATTGGGATTGAACCACATCGTTTGGTAAACGTGAATTCGCGAATAACTCAACATCGTCACAACAATCAACTCACACATCTTCTTCGTAACGGCTAAGTATATGAGCACGTTCTGCACCCTTCAGTACTTTTCCTTTCCTGCTATACTCGACGTACTGCTCAGTCTGCGCAAAAAGTAACTCCTTCGGGGCTGATTCCAGGTACTCCTCACCGCCATATTTTGACAGCAGTGCCTGAAGAGCCAATTATACCTATTCTAGCTATACTCACTTAGATCCCTGCATAATTTATAAGCAGAAATTTCCCAGCATCACATGCAGATTCGAGTATTTCATAGTTTTTTTTTAATAACAAGAACGCAAACATATTCATTAAAGCAACTTTCCCGAGAAAACCACAAAATTGACGTCCAAATTTATACACCAACACATATATGACGACGCATCCCAGTGTTGGATAGACTGTCAATCTTACTAACTATCAACCTACTCCCACGTCTTTGACTTCTAATTATTTGAAGAGATACTGAATATCGATATCTCTAATGTGTGCCCCAATGTGCTCACTGCCCATGGCAGCTGGGAGGGCTATCTGATGAAAAATGATTCAATGAGCAAAGCGGTTCACAGCGAAGAGGCGTCGAACATTTTTATCCTACGAGTATCACATCAGGGCTCGGCGTAATACCATTGAGTGCTTTCTCGTGTAAAGCAGTAAAATCAATGGACAAAAATATGGGCCCACCTCGTGACTATCGAGCAAGCAGAGTTTGTTAGGTAGCCGTGACACGCGACAGAGGTAGAAACTCTACCTAGTTTCTGCTTGCTTTTTTCGGTGATTTATGACATAACAAGTGAAAGCTAACATGTTAACTACAAGACTGCTGGGAAAGGAACACACACACACACACACTACGAAAACAAAAATGTCATCAAACTTAATAGACCAATGAAATCAAGAAAGCGTCATCGTAAATGTCAAAAAAATGATCAAAACTGTGGTCGGAACCTTGCGCTGCTCATTATCTGTGGCAGCTTTTTCCTTGTTGAACTCCTTCTTCAGTGCTTCCAGTTTGGTTGGCTCAGCAAGTGCATGCACGTCGATGCCTTTACAACGTGCTTGCCATGCAAATACTTGAGCCTCATTTGCCTCCACGACTTCGCCGGTATACCTAAAGAAAAAAAAATGATTTACAATGAATGTGGACCAGACAAACGTTTTCTAGGGCAAAATTTGATAAGAAAATGGTAGATAAATCCTCTACCCAGTCGATAAGAGAGGAATTCATCGAAGTACAAATAGTGTCATATTGTGAATATTTAATACTGCAGGCTGGTAGGTGTTCTTGGGTGTCGGGCAGCGATGTACAGCGAAGGATGCAACCCCTGTGGGTCTTCCAAGCTGAGGAGTCCGGCGTTTCCATCAGGAAGCCCAGCTAAGAGTAAACCAATACCAATACCAGGATCCACCACCGTCCTGGTATGGAAGTAGTCGCATGGTGGCAAATCCCCCTCTGATCCACAAAGGCGGCGACCTAAAGTAGACTTTGGCCAGGATGACCTCAGGGCTCCAAGGAAACAATAGCTAAACCAGCAAAACTCCGAAAAGTGGAGATTATGCTGGGGCCCGCACAACCAGTGAGGATGGTCCGTCCAAGTATCCAAATAAGTAATACTGCATACCTTATAAAGTTTTCTCCGGAAAACTTTGCCGCTTCTTTCTCTTTCCCTTGCACATTCGCAAACGGATTTTCCCTCATGGATCTGGACTTCGGGTCATAATACGGAGAGTTCTCAGCCAAATTGAACAAATACTTAGCAGTGTCTTCACGAATTCTCAAATTTCGCACCGTAATTCTTGTTCGAGAATCCATATCCACAGAGACGCCAGCCATATCCGCATCTTCTGCATACTTGTCGTCATCCCCTCCTCCCTCTTTTTCAGGATCAAGTAATCCAGCACGGATCTTCAACATCGTGAATATGATTCTGCTATTTAGTCAGCTTTTATTATTATTAGTAATGCTGTTGTTATTATTATTATTATTATTATTGCTATTATTATTATACATATTGAGTGGTAAAATAGAATAAAATAAAAGGAAATGTATGCAGACTAATCGTAAATTTAAAAGACTACAGTGAAATACGATAGAATGACATAAAAAAACCACTGCACAGACCTGTTCGGCCCTGATCGCTTTTCTCGTTGCTTCGAGGTGTTCAAACTCTTTGATTACCTTTAAAGTAATATAATTAGAGCTAAGAACAAGAGAAGTGAAATTATACGGACCTGTTCATGAGTGCTTGGGTCAAATCCGTTCCACCTGTCTCTTTTTGCATCGAAACCAAGCAAAAGGTTTGGCTGTATATGATCATCAGGTGCAATGTCTTCACCGGTTCGACTGTATTATATAAACAACGGAAATTTTCAACAAAACTATGCAAAAAGCTTCTAAAAGGCGAAATAATATACTCAGGAAAACACATGTTCAATAATATCTGCTTTCTTTAGCACACAACTGTCAAAATAAAGCCAAATTAGTGTATGACATAGCTATAGTCACTATTTTGAATCAAGTATAATACCACATCCCCTGAACAAGTATCTGCCCACTGCATACCAACGTAGTTCATTCCCTGTTTTTCGAAACAATGTAAGAGCAAACATACGCTGCGCCGAGCTTCCGAGGACGTTCGAAACAATCACGCTTATTGTGACCAAGAGCACCACAGTTCTCGCATGCACCTGAAAGCTCAGTTGCTAGTGCCATCAAAGGATAAAATAAAAGGATAAAGCTTTTGGCGTCGATCATTCCCTGAGGAATGCGCAACGCATTCGACTTCAGTAAGCATTTTTTGGAGGTGATTTGATGTATATCTGACTTTTACAATGATTCGCGGTGGCCTAGCGATGTGTCGAACCAGTGCTGCTATCCTCCCGGACAAGCCTCGTACCAATTCGCTGACCCCGGAGAGATGAAAGGCTTGATGAGCCTTGGGCGCGGAGATCGATACTATGTGCATTGCAGGGCACCTCCAACCACTCCGTTACACGTGACCCGTTGCGAATTGACTTCTTGGTCTAGGTGCTAATGCCATATTACACCAAAACATTGTACCATTTGATTGTAAAATTGTTCTGAAAACTGTACACAAAATTGTACCTATAAACCTGTATGGCGTCACCAGAATTGTACCTACTAAAAAGTGCAAATTCCCATCTTAGGTATGGAATTAATGAAAAATAGAAGAAACTATTACTTGCAATACCACAACAGTAATATATTCCACTTGACACCTACACTACGAGTAGTCATATCGAAGGCAACGCTTCTAGAAAACTAGAAAAAGATGGGTCTACTGTAACTCGCGAAGGAAAACACTGTTAGACTACAAAATACTGCGCGAAATCCACAGAGGAAGTTTTAGTACTTACGGTGGCAGCCGCTGCAACGCTGACGTAAGGTAAGCCATACTACGAAAGTTAAGTATTGAGTACAGGAAGAACACGAAGACCCAATGTGTGCTAACTTCATAAAAGCGAGAGACGCCAAGGATGAGGTTCGAAGAAACTATAAAAGGAGGAAAACAAAAACTAGAAAACTGATAGAAAGGCAATGAACAACACGCATGGTGTGGTAGTGCACGCTTTAGCCACGGAAAAGGTAGTAGCGCGTTCGTTCCTCACCCCCAAACACCTGCGGTTCGGAGTTTTGTAAATATTTCAGCATCATTGTGATTGTGCAAAACGACCTTTTCGCAACTATGCGATTTAAACGTTAGGAAACATGATGAAATCTATGTATTAAAAAATCAATAAAAAGTACAGTACACCACGCATACACTAAAGCCCAAAGAAACATCATCGCTTCTGAGGAGGGAACACACCTTTTCGAAATTTCGTCGCAGCCTTTCCAGTAGTTCCTTTCTTATACCACTGGTCAATCGTTGCCATATCTTTCTGACGCTCGACATGTGGCCTTTGATGCTGCAGAAACAAATGCAAAGCATCAATAAAACTCAGCAACAAACCCTCTCGAAGAAAATATGGGACATAAGCGAATGATAAAGCATTCCACCTGAAGAGTAGGTCCATCACTGGGTACGTACCAAGGATTTTGAGAAATGAACTGAGGGATATGTGGATTAATGTCGCGTCCAGTTTGCACATCCACCATTGCCGGAGCCGTTCCTGCTTTGCGTTCTTCCCTAATGGAAAAATTATGGATTACTAGACAAGAAGACACAAGAGTTTCTCCAAATAAAGGCTCAAAGCCTGCTCAAGATAAACAGACCTCTAAGTCCTTCTCTTTACGATATTCATTTCTGGTCTTCTTTTCCATTATTTCATCTCCACCCTCACGAAGGAGCGCTGAGGCAGGCACGATTTTCCGGAACGATGCCATTTCTGAAACTGTATGGCAATTGGAGCTTCATGTTATCGAAAATGGGGTTAGCTATCGCGTGACTCATACAATTTTCCTTACAACAGTCCGTTTTACAAATGAGAGAGGACTGCAAAAAATACACAGACGAAGGACTAATGGAGATTTCCTCACTAAACCAAAGACAAGCGTGAATTTCGAAATGTTTTTACGGCAAATTTCCATCGTGGTGCATAATTACTACTGCCCTAATTCCTTTCTAACATGCGAAATACACAATTTCCTGAACAACATTAAATTGGGACAAGGAATGGGACTGAGGAATACTACAACCCTAAAAGACATCCACTTACGACTACTCCTCGTGCTGCGTGTCTAATGAGCGCGTGACATAGATTGGAGCGCGATAAAGTCGATGGGCTAAAAATAGATATTATAAAACAAGCACAAGGGTGCTGAGGTAGCACCAGTAGAGTGAAAATATAGTGAAGCAGTGACGTCGGTTGGTGTGGTGGATAGCACTCAAACTCTCTTAGCGTAATTGCGGGTTCGAAGTCCAGCTGAGGTTCGGAGCTCCGCTAATATCTCGACATACTTGTGGTTGTGTTTCACATTGTACTCTGCCATGAAGAATGGAATAGGCGGGAAGTGAAAGTCCATACATCATCATAAAACGCTACTAAAACTAGCATCTTCCTACCCAAAGGAGTAGCGAGAATAATGACCTCCTGGTAGAAAGGGTTTGCAGTGCCCGCACGAATTTTCCTCAACGGGGAACTCAATCACTAGGCGCCTTTACAGAAATGCCTAGAAGCCTATATTTGACATCCTAGCACTTGGCCTCCAGTTATGCGACCGAAAAGTTTTTCTGTCCATACCTTAACACTTTGGAAATCTTTTTGTTCGAATACGCCCATGATCGTGAGCATCTCAACGAGCAGCTCAAAGGGCCATTTCGGTCGTCTATGCGTAATAGCGTTACGTATTGGGATTTTTCCGTTTTACAAACATAAATAGGACCATTGTTTAACCATCTGCGATGAAGGCGTCTAACTATCCCAATCGAGATTTTGTTTCTGAAAATTGCGGTTTCGTTCGTCGACGATACCTCATGTTGTTTACGGGCGACCCGTCAGCCATTCGGTGACACTGATAATAGCAAACAGTGAGCGATGGTTCTTCGATAATAGACGATAGAATTGGTTCCAAACATCACAGAGAAAGATAACTAGAACAATTTAAGCGTTGGAAGCCAAAAAGAGTTATAGAGAAGGCTTTGCTCTATCAGTTTACTGGTATACATATACACATTACTTGGATACTTGGATGGCCCGTCCTCAATGGTTGTGCGGCCCCAGCATAATCTCCATTTTGCCGGAGTTTTGCTGATTAAGCCATCATGGTTCCCTGGAGTCCCGAGGTCAGCCAGGCCAATCTGCCCCCAGGTCGTCACCACCACAGGCAGTTGGCGCCCTTGTGGATCACAGGGAAATTTGCCACCATGCGACTAGTTTGGTAGCAGGACGGTGGTGGATCCTGGTATTTGTTTACTCTTAGCTAGGCTTCCTGATAGAAACGCCGGACTCCTCAGCTTGGGAGACCTTGCCGAGGGGATGAATCCCCTCGCTGTACATCCAGGAACACCTCCAAGCAACGATGCGGCGGTAAACAGTTGGGAAGGTATACATATATATATACATATATATATATATATATATATATATACACATATATTGTATATATATGGTTGTACTTTATTTGATCCGTCTTCACGTCTACTGTGCGGATCCCTGCACTTCTCATATTTAATTTGTTTCGGTCCCATCCACTGTCCACGAAGTTCTTCCAACTTTTACGTGTGGCTTCGGTTGCTGATTGAGAATTTTCATTTCATTTTTAATGTCGTAGAATGCTGGTGGGGCAATTGTCGCTGGAGTCCTGAGATAGCCGAGCTGAAGGGTTTCCAACTGGCCCGGTACCTATTTCCCGTCCCCGGGGGGTTGATATATATATACATATATATATATATATATATACATATATATATAATATGCAACATGTATGTATATATATGCTCGAACTAGTAGTATGCTCGTGATGGCGCACATATATACACATGTATATACACACGCACATATATATATATACATGTATACCTATGTATACATATATACAATATATATATATACATGTCCGTCATCACGAGCATGGTACTAGTTCGATTCCGCTCCGAGCCAACCAAGCCTCTCATCCCTCCGGGGTCGGGAAATTGGTACTGGAGTTGTCTGGGAAAAAATCCCTGTCTGCAATCCAATTGGGAGCGCTCGCGCCCGGCTATCTCAGGACTCCAAAGAGAATTGCTCGACTAGCATTCTACGACATTAAAGATGAAATGAAAATCCTCAAGCAGCAACCGAAGACACAAGCAAAAGTTGGAAGATCTTCGTGGACAATGGATGCGAGGAAACGAATCGAATGTCAGAAGTGCTGGGATCCGCACAATAGACGTGGAGACGGATCAAATAAAATAAAATAAAAGACGACAAAATACATATGTATACATATACAAGTAATTGCTATATATTACCACTGTGGAGGAGCAGCGTAGTGGTTAGTGACGCAGCCCATAACGAAAAAAAGGGTTCTGGTTTTACACTCACCGAATGTTCTTCTTGAATCCATGCGGGAACGCCTTAGCTCGGCCTCGGCTATACCCAACATTGTTAGCAGAATCGACTCGACCTGTATTCTACGACGTTCATGAAGAAGACGAAATCCTCAAGCAAAGCCGAAACAAAACGCGAAATATTGGACAACCAATGTGGACGGTAAACGAGAGGAAAACGAATCAAATGCAAGAAGTGCTGAGATTCGCACAGTTGATGTGGCGACAAATCATGTAAAGTAAAAAAAAAGGATAACAAATATGTTACCTATGTTACCATGGCTCACCATCCAGCTACGTTGCTACCAGTATTTGGAAATGTTTTACAGTTTATGTCGAGTCGAATGCTCAACTTTTTTGATAGCTGCCTACTACTTTTTTTCATGGCAGGGTATTATGTACAGCACAATCATAGTGGTGCTGAGATAATGTTTTACTTATTTATTTTCTGTCTACTACAATTTTTACGGCAGGGTATTAACTGAAATGCAACCACAACGTTGCTGAGATATTTACAGAACTCTGGACCGCAGGTGTCTGCGGTGGGGAACGAACGCGCCATTACCCTTTTCAGCGGCTAACGCGTTCACTACCACACCATGCTTCGCCTGTTCTGTTCCTTGCCGATGTGGGCTCCCAGATCAATCCCGTTGACGGATGATTACTGATGGCGCTGATCGATAGAACTAGCTGAGAGACAGGCGGAACGAAGGACACGCATGGTGTGGTGGTGAACGCGTTAGCACCCGGAAGGGGTGGTAGCGCGTTCGTTTCTCACTTTAGAGTCCGGAGTTTTGCAAATATCTCAGCAACGTTGTGGGTGCTGAGAAATTTGAAAAACTCGGAAGTGCCTATTATTTTTTTGTCTATATTGTCAAACAAGCAGTAATTAAAATGTTAAACGTTTTGGTTTCGACTGCAGCTTCAGCTCAACTCGGTTCAATGCCGATTTGGGCGCCAAAGATCATTCTCGTTGATGGGTGATTGATGATGGTACCGTTGAGGTAAAGAGCTCGCTAAGAGAAAGTCTAGGAGTTCCGGTGGTGCAGTGGACAACACGCAGGGGCCCCGGAAAGGGTAACGCGGTTTCTGATTCGGAGTGGGCTCTGGATTTTGGAAATATCTCAGCGTCATTGTGGTTTTATGTTGGGGCCACTTTTCTATTTGTTATAATCGTCCAGCTCATTCGACAAGAATGATTCATTATGGACACATCAATAATTCATCAACCAACTTTACAAGCGTCACATAATGGATGATGGCGATTTTTTCTCAAACCTCCTTCAGTTTTTTTCGATAATCGGATGACTTAAGAAGTTGCGACAAATGAAAGAGACCTTGCCTTATAGCTTTAAAGGTATACACGCTTCGCCATCGAATAGAATCTGACATCGACCGACTTAATGAAAGAAAGTGGAGACGGGGAAGACAGTGTGGAACATGCTGTGCTTCTCGTCGAGAAGTCTGAAGATAGCATATCGAAGGAAGAAGGCGAAGATGTTGGTAACAATGTAAGCAATGAGCTATCCAATAATGTGCTGTTTCACAACCTCTAGATCTCTCATGATAATAAACCTTGTGTAGATTGATCTTATAACCGTTAGAATTCCATAAATTATTTATGATCAATATTTGGGAGCTGTCTTTGGTCGAGACGGATGGATACGGACAACAGAAACTTGTACTGTGGAAAGCAACAAGTTTTGGTGGGGCGAAAAATTCCACGTATCTCCGAATTAAGATGGAATCTGTTAGACTGCCAAAGTTTTGGAGATTAGTGGAATTCCAGTCTTGCTTTTATGTGCTACCTTATTGCATCTCATGTTATAATAACAGAAACACTTGAAAATCTGTTGACTAAGCCCCATTTGACCGACAACTCAGGCGACGGGATATTTTGTACAAGATAAGGCCAGTAATCTGCTTATCAATAAGAATTTCAGCAGAATATGCAGGCCTCGAATATAAATGTGTGTTCACGAGTCGAGTCCCTTATGCCGTTTAGGAGTAGCGTCGTCTTGTTGCGGTATGATTTGAACATCTGAAGAATCTTCCTCCTTCTTCATTTAAGGCAATAGCTCGCGTGTCATGCTGCACTCGCCAGAATGGAAGGTTCGCAATAAATGGAAGACAAGCAAAATCGTGTTGATGTAGAAGAATGTACACCTGCACGACATCGACAATTATTGTTCAATTCACTGCTCATCGTCCATAAACACGTCACACGAGTGTTCCTTACTAGATTGAAAGAACACTGGATGAGGGACAGCTATGTGATCATATGGGGATTTCGAAAAGGATTCAGTACGATGGATCACACCCATATGGCTAGACCACAAGAGACCGCTCTTTCTCACTTTTATCGATTTAACGAAAGCTTATAACCTAGGCGAGGAAAAAATCTCACATCCAAAATGTCACCGTTCCCTAATAATATTAGCATCGACGCTAAGGGGTTCAACAAGGTGATCGCATCTCGCCAAAGTTACTTTCACTCATTCCTACGAATCAGATAACATGCAGCTGAACGTCAAGGGCTGGGAATCAACGTATGTTCACCTAGCGGATGACATCGCTCACAGAGCAACCTCGGCTTTCCCTTTGGAAAAACCGTCAACACGACTATTGCGAACCTAAAGCTCAAAGCTGTTTACTACCATCCTTAACAGCATCATGTAGAAACTGGAATGGGATTAGAAACCGATTACTGGCTATCACACTCTCTTCAATTTCCTAATAACATCGTTCTTATAACATGAAGCAGTAGCTAGGCGGAGTCTAAAGTAATACACTTCAACGAAGCTGAGATATTTGCAAAACTCTGGACCGCAGGTGCCTATGGTGGGGAACGAACGCGCTATTGTCCTTTCCGGGGAGTAACGCGTTCACCACCACACCATGCAGGGTCCTTCGTTTCGCCTTTCTCTCAACTAGTTCTATCGATCTTTTTGCCATCAGCAATCATCCGTCAACGGGATTGATCTGAGGAGCCCAAATCGGCATTGAACCCAGTTAAGCTGAGGCTATAGTTATAATCACAATTTTAACCTTTTTGCCTACTGCCTACTCTTTTTGATGGCAGGGTATATTTGCGAAATATAACTTCAACGAAGCTGAGATATTTGCAAAACTCTGGACCGCAGGTGCCTATGGTGGGGAACGAACGCGCTATTGTCCTTTATTGACGGGTGATTGCTGATGGCAAAAAGATCGATAGAACCAGCTGAGAGACAGGCGAAACGAAGGACCCTGCATGGTGTGGTGGTGAACGCGTTACTCCCCGGAAAGGACAAAAGCGCGTTCGTTCCCCACCATAGGCACCTGCGGTCCAGAGTTTTGCAAATATCTCAGCTTCGTTGAAGTTATATTTCGCAATATACCCTGCCATCAAAAAGAGTAGGCAGTAGGCAAAAAGGTTAAAATTGTAATACACTTCGACAATACTCTGTGAATCGACCTCCACAAGATCTCAGGAAGACGATGTTTAGTAGATTTCTTCTGGTTCCTTATTCACATATTAAAGAATGAATATCTCCTAATGCCACAGCTATGTGTACTTGAGTGAAGAGGTCAGCATGTTTCAGATCTCAGCAGGAAGAAGCGAGTGGTCTCAGAGGCTTTCAAGAGAAGAGGGTCCAGAGTGTAGTGAAGAAGAGAAAGAACACCTGTGTCTGGGTCCATCCCTCGACTATGCGATTGTTCCTGCTTTAGTCAAAAGTCTAGTCGTCACGTGAGCAGGGTAAAATAACTTTCAGCGTTGTTGAACGCGCAATCGATAGGGCGATGTTGAGGGTATCGCAGTTGGGCAGAAATCCGAAGCACCGAGTTACATCAGTGATCAAAGATCGGTGACGCTCAGGGGTGGCCTACAACGGGTAGGACAGAACCAAAAGGCTACAGTACTCATACGTACAAAACTGACAAATGGAGAGTTCACTAGCGCCCACTCGAGTCTTTTGAGGAACAATAGGAGAGGTGGTACTGGTGATGAGTTGAGACATGTTTTTTAAGGCTTAAAGGCGTGATAATTTTCGAGTGCACATGAGTAGTATACGATTCATACCTCCAACAATTTGTAAAGAACGGTGATGCAGCCCAAAAATCCCTTTTTCGGGAACCCATTCATTAAGAAAAAGCACCAATTTTTCACAAAAACAAATAAGCGGGTTCAACGTGATTATATGCAATTCTCGAAATTTCCCCAATAGTAAGCTCGACACAATTGTCCCACCGCGCTGACTGCATGGAAGTTGAACTAAAAGAAATTTTCCAGAAAAAATCACATCCTATCACTTTCAATCCATGCACAGATAACGATAAAGTGGAGATCTCGAGAGAAAATGAAAGAGTGGATGATGGTGGGTTTTATTAATTAACTACTGTCTACGTGTGCGGTGTTCCGTAATGACCGAAAAGTCGGAACAGGGTGGGACAACAGGCGGTACAACACAACCTGTAAGTGTTCAGTAGTTAGTCTAACATGCGAGCTTGTCAATTCTGAGATTTTTCGAAGAAAATCTAAACCTTTGAGCAGGAACGCATTTTGGTTATTTTAAATCCGGAGTGTTTTTGAACAGCTTTCATTCGAGCAATTTATATTCGTTGTGTTCAGGAGGGAGCCGACGACAAGGACGAAAAGAAGGAGCTTGATGGAACTGGAGCTGGCACTACTGGCGGCGGAACTACCGGAGGCGGTAGCACAATGGGGGGGGGGAACGACTGCTGGCGACGGTGGAACTACAACGGGTAGGAATTTCTCGCCGCCATTTGAAGGGTAGTTACCGATTTACCACTAATATTCTATAAGTGAAATCTCCAGGCGGAGGAAAGAAAGGCAAAAGTTCAAAAGGGAAAAAAAAGCAAGAAAAAGAAGACAGCTCATTTCAAGCAAGTAATTTCACAAGGATCTTTTGTTTCTTATTATTGCTAAACAGAAATGGAGATCAAAGCATATGGAGATGAAGGGGAATTACGTTAGGGGCGCGGAAACTGATCGGTGATTTGGTCTGATCCGACCAACTGATTGCATTTAGAGTAACCACAACCGCCTCCACTCTCCATTATGGTTTCAATGATCTTCTTTTCTAAATGACAACATATACGACGCTTGAGAGAATATTACTCATGACTTGCAGGAAACGCGGACACCCGTGTTACAAAAGTCCTATGCATCGTATTCTCTCTTTTATCATTGGCCAGCCTTTGCGCATCAATAGCAATCGGGGCTATGATTCTAACGGAAACGACTTCGAGATGAAAGTAATCACAATAAAATGGTTGTTACCGCATGCTTTTCGTTTCGATGAAGTTTTCAATTTTAAGAGTTCAATGAATTCTGACAAAACAATGCATCTGTTATTCCAATCCACCAATCACCATAGATTTCGCAACACATGCTGTTCTCCACGCGCTCAGCGTCTAGGAAGAACAACTTCAGCCATGAACTTTGAAAACCTACTCATCGTTTTACTGAGATGAACGCTCAGATCATCTACGAAAAATTGCCAAGAAAAAAAAGACATGGCGAAGTTGTAACCGCTTCTGAGAAAATTTTGTTGTAGCTTCAAGATCTGGCATATTATTGATGTATGCTGCTTTGGTGGATTGTCATCGTACGCAAATTCTGATGTCAGAGGAAATAGTAGGGATAAATATTGATAATCTTTAGAACACAACGTCTGCTGGTGGTCTACCAAACTAGGTATATTTCGTGAAAAAGAACTATTGACAAAAAACTCAATGACCGAGCTCCTAGCTCGAAACACTCATTGAAAATCAAACATAGCATGTTCGAATTCAAATCGACTATAGGTTTTCTTAACTAACGGAAAGAAAAAAAGGGTGCAAGGGAAACGTGGAATTGCACAGTGGATCCATATCTGCTAACAACTTCGACGGCTTCAGTTCGCCACCCGAGTCTACGTCTCGTTACGAAATCCCACTATCATTCCAACATACTGCACAAAACAACAAAATTCTGTACGACTTGGGAAAAAGTTACAGCATGTTGTTACTATTACTTCCAGTTTTATTAATCAACAATCAGAATACAAGTGACAATGGGTAATAAGTCGGCTCAGGCAGCTTAGAATGGAAGATGTCACATCTCTTGCCAATGTGGGCGGACCACTTTGAAGTGGATGACGTTCTTCTGTGTTCCTGCCTAAACCTTGTAGTTGTCTTAGAATGCATACGAATAAAGAACTCTTGTACCTCAAATTGGTATAGTTAAGCCCTTACATGGTCAAAAAAAGGATATTAATATTGACAGATTAACAGCAAGAACATAAAATATAGGTTAAATGACTCTTATTTACTTGGATACTTCGACGGCTTGTCCTCACTAGTTGTGCGGGTCCCACCGTAATCTCCATCTTTCGAAGTTTTGCTGGTTTAGCTACTGTATTCCCCTGGAGTCCCTGAGGTCTGCCTGGCCAAAGTCTGCCTCAGGTCGTCACCACCGCAGGTAATCGCAGCCTTTGTGAATCAGGGAGAGATTTGCCACCATGCGACTAGTTTCATATCGGAGCGGTGGTGGATCCTGGTATTGATTTATTCTTAGCCGGACTTCCTGATGGAAACGCCGGACGCCCTCTCAGCTTGGGAGGCTCTGCCGGTGGGATAAGTCCCACCGCTGTACATCACAGCCAAACATGCAAGAACACCTTCCAGCCACGATGAGGCGGTAAAGCGTTGGGAGGGTTAACCGATTCTACTACTAGAAATTAAGAATTAGGAAATAATGGGATACGAAAAAATGATAAAGAGCAACGGCATACAATACTCAAAGAAAAGGACTATCTTTATACACCGCCATTGCTGTGGCAGCCGTTTAAGGGCTTTTTTATGAGATGAGGAATAATATCTATAGTATGCATAAGGAATAAACTACAGACGACTCCAGTTACCAAGTCTTCCCAAATGAAATAGATGCGCATCTTTCACGTCGCATATAGCTCATCTGCTTTGAGATTTTTATCAATTAAGCGACGAATGGGCAGTAAGATAAAAGACAAAGCGCTTTAGGTGCGGCAGCAGCCCTCGACGACAACGCATAAGTGTCGCCCATGTGGATCAGTACACTGTTCGCAGTCGGAGCGGTAAACGTGATGTTCTATTCAGAAATTGTCAGTACATTCGTTCAAGAGCAGTACAAAAGAAGTCCCTTCATTATACTGCCTTTGCAGAATAGTGGAACACTTGACGCCACCATGGCGCAACCAGCACGACTCTTCTCCGCCGTGGCTTACCCTTTGGTTCACAGCGTTGAATCCAACAAATGAAATATAATATATTTACAATAAAATTCTCAGAAACTCGTATACTACGACAGCGCCATGGAAAGCTGATGGGTGTTGCTAGCCGATGTCATCGATTTCCTAAATTTTTGCACCGCATTGGTTCAGAGTTCTATCTGTGCAAAAGCCTCTATTCACAACGTAGGAAACTGGTGAAAATATTTAAGGGAAAAAAAGATCCAAAAACCATCGCAAATTGACATATATTCAGATCAGTAGTCGACTTTAAGAATAAGGGCAGTTATCGCCAGCATTATTGACGAATGCTGAGTGCTGCTTGTCCAACAAATTCGATAGTACTAAAAAGACGAAGCCTGTATATTACTAAGGAATGTTTACCACAAGGAACACTCGTGCTGATACACCAACGTGGAGTCGATCAAGATCATGCAATCACCATGTTGGTTCCATGTTGCAAGCCTTTGGATACAAGGTATAGAGAACATTCTTCACGAACATGGGAATGTTCTCTGTATAAAATATTTCGAATGCTGTTTCAGGTGACCTTATGTCTAACATTTCGTAGGAGGTTATTTCATAAAATATCTGCAGTTACAGTCCTATACTTTAACTATCGCCTTATCAGATTACAATGCTCGAGAAATGTTTCCAGCACGTCTTTCCGCATACTGTAGCATGATTCCTCATACGGTAGCCTGACTCCGCCCAACCTAAAAGGTATATAAACGGCTCCACGATTAGCTAGCTCAGTTCACAGCAATGCTGCCGAGGTCACCATGTTCTTCCTCACATCCATCTCATGTAGTAGAAGTCATATGAGAACCTCTTCACTCATACGCAACCTGAACTAGTGATCAGGCTGCGTCTATTCATTACTTGTATCATTGTTGTATTAATTGTACAATTGTATTGTTATGCCATAATTGTTGTATAATTATGATAAATGGCTTAATTACTCAAGTTTGAGCTGTACAGCATTGTGACTGCCAATCACAAGAAGGGCGTAGCACAGACAAAGGCGGGCAGCTAATTCCGACCGAATCGTCTTAACTACTTGGTATTCCTATGTCAACAAGCCGTCCCAACACAAGCTGTAAAATATGACCTAAAAGACATTGTAATATTGCAAGTGCGGCGAAACTGGCAGAGCCGCAGAAGCTTCAAAAACATCCGCACTACTCACCGTTATTTCGCTAGCTGCAAGAAGTGATGATCATTCTTTAGGACAGGATGGTACACTCACTATTTTTAAAAAAAGCGGTCGAAGAAATCGTCTCATCATTCTAATCTAGTCTCTTAAACGGCCACGTTCTTCTGCCGCCATGTCATGCCAAAGACCATGGGTATGTTGTCCAAACGTTTTCCGTTCCGAAGTTCAACATCCTCATTTGTGGGCAAAAACCCACACAGCACCTAAATAGGATAAGATTAGACACGTGCGCCTGAAGAAGCAAGCCACAGTGAGTCCTCATTAGCACATCAGCTCGGATTTTCACACACTACCTATCAGAAGAAGGTAGCACGTGTAACACAGAGGTTGGAGATGCCCTACAGCACACACGTGGCCGCTAGTTCAATTCCGCGCCCGGGCTCACAAGCCTTACATCCCCTCCAGGGTCGGTGCATTGGTACCAGACTTGTCTGGAAGGATAGCATAATACCTTGATACAGTGGCAAGCAACTGGAACTCATTGTGTAGGCCTGATATGCATTCAGTCACCTAGCACGACGCTTGATGAAATCGAATGCATTGGGCATCCTTCAGGAACTGATCGGTGCCGAGAGCTTTATCTTCTTTTGAAACGTATCGGAATACAAAGTTCAAATTTGGGGAAAAATTAGCTTACACATTGTTTCTGAAGCAACGGAACTTTTACGATAGTGATCTGATTTGTCTACTGTCTTTCGTCTCGCTCTCTACTCGAGAATTCATAGAAAACTGGGTGAACGAAGGCCATGTGAGCAAGCAAGTTTTCGACAGGAATTCAGAATAATGGGTCGCATCCAAGCAGTCACGTAACTCATTGTATAGGCTTGATATGCATTCAATCACCTCCAACGACACTTGATGAAGTCGAATGCAGGGGCATCTCTCAGGCTCATTATTGTCTCACTTCTACTGACTTAGAACAGGCCTTCGACTCAATTCAGACAGAAGCGGTTTTCGTGCTGTGTGCTTTGAAACATACACTGTTGTTTTCGCTCGGATTATCGAAAAATTTTAAGGAATGTGATGCAATTTCTGACGAATTTCTGATCTACCTCATCGTTGACCTTCATTAAGACTGTAGTAAGTGCCAAGTTGATATGCTCTTTGCTTTATAATGTATTGGGCTAAGAAGTTTAAGAAATTATGGCACTGGCCATGTTAGCTGTTAACCATGGTAGCTTACACATAAGATGTGTTATAAAGGGATATTATATGACAAGCGAACGGATAAGGAGATTGTAAACAAATCAGAATAGGAACAATACATTGGAAATAAAATGGGTGGTTCATTCATAGCTGATTTCTCAGCCGAAAAGGCGAGTCGATGTGACAAGCAGCTTTCAGCAGTCGGTACCATGGACTGCGCCCATGTGAACAATTTAAGGTGCAGATCCGTTTTTTACAAAACATGCGTAATGGTTAGAGGATACGTAATGCATAAGTGGGCTTTGGTTCGATCACGCGCACCGAGCGCACCAAACCCTTTGTCTCCCAAATCGGCAAGTTCGTGTCTGACCTGTTTGGGAGGATGGAAAACACAGATCTGGCACATCGGCAGGCCACTGAAAATCGTCATACAGACCAAATATATATTGAACCACCATTATAATGCTTGATGAAGGCGGATACACACCGTATCTTTGGGAATTGATCAACGATTTATTCTTTATCCTTTATCACTTTCGTATTCAGTGAAGAAAATCTGCAGACAATGGCTGAAGAACACATTCGGTCAATGTTTTCGGATGATGTTACGTACAATGGAGGCTTTCTTTACAACTACTGACTGAACCCGTGGCAGACAAACCACGTGCACTTGTTCTATACGTTATGGTCAGACAGGACTTTGAAGATCAAGGAGTATGTTAGTGTCGAATTTTGGAGCAAATGTCATTGTACCCCCGTGGAAGTCATTGGAGTAGATGGGACAATTAAAGATTCTTTAGCTGCTTTTTTTTTGAAGTACAGGTATAAATATCATAACAGAAAGGACGAACAAAAGTCGGTAAGCTGACTTAAATCGGCACTCGACAATTGGCGACGAACTCAGTAACATCAGTAGTAAAGTTTCGGGGTTTTCGAAACGAATGCTAAGCGATGAATGAATCAGCATCATATTTTTTAAAGCACTGGAAACGTTATACAGAAGAAATAAGGAAAAAATGAAGGACGTCAGCCAGCTACTCAAAAACCTCGTTTTAGCTGCAGCGGTCGTTTAAACGAGCATAAACGAACAACTAGTGGTTTGTACACCAGGATGAGACGGTAGGAGCTACTATTTTCACCAATTTTCCAGATCAAGAGGGCTCAACTTGAACTGAAGCGGGAGGGCGGCATAGAATGTATGCAGGAATGTTAGAAGAAGCTATAAAATGTGAACAAGAACTTGTTTCGCCTTCACCTTCTTTTGCTGTTCTTCCGTTTGCTATAGGCACTATGACACAATAGCTGGAAGTGCTCTGACCGTAGACGTTTATCACTGCTTTCAATATTATACCGAAAAGGTTTGGCTCTGAAGATTTCAACGATGGTCTGAACAGCACTCTAACTAGGTGACTGGCTGTTAAATCTTAAACTGGCGCAGTTACGTCATTATTTGATTCTTTTATGCTTTGTATCCCTCCAGAAACTGAAAGATCCATCTAGGTTATGCATTCTGAGACTAGTGTTGCTGAGAAAATTTAAAAATAATGCGGAAAAATATCAACAATTGCATATTAAACACTTCATCATAACAGTTCTCTCATCTGGTGAAGTTATGGTCGAGAAATACGCATTCGAATCCGTTAGCTCTATGGTTGGAGAGCATTTGAGTACAAAGAAATCTATAACGGAAGTGTATTTCTAAGAACTTGAAGCCCATACCGTTTTTTCCAAACTTCCCTCTCATTCCATCCATGATAAAGACGGTTTGGAAAATTGTCTATCATGAACAAACTAACTCCAATCACTGATGCGATTCTCGTTGGTACGGATCATTTCGGTCCATTGATAGAACAGTGGTTCTCCATAGCATGTAAAGTGCGGGACTGCGATTTGGAGAACTAAATTAACGTGTCTTGTTACCCTGCTTGAAGTGATACTGTAGCGACTTCAACCGATTGAAACACAGATCATCTCGGTTAGTTAGGTCGCCTAAGTCAGAACCGGTCAGTCCTTCAGCTTCTTCATGCTCCGTATAGCATTACGTATATGGATACTGACCTGTTGCACGACATTTTTGTTGGATTTGCTGCTTGAGTTGGAGACATTTCCTACTATGTTAAGCTAACCCGTGGCTGCAGTTGTCCAGTGCGATAAACGCTCCGCATGTCAAACACAGGACCTTAACTTCCACTTTGAAAAAATAACCTTGCTGAGGTACAATTACAGCTTCCACTTTTACCACTGGTGATTCCCAGTGAGTGTGCAGCTCTTGATCCTCAACTGGTAATAGCGCGTGTATCGGTGCATTTTTTCGATAGAAAAGCGGTAGTGGTCATCGGAGCTTTTGAGCTCCCAAGAGGATTCGGTGGACGATGTAGATATAGGATTTCTCGTATTGGCTAGAGCTTAACTGAGTAACATCGAAATCCAACTCGAGGTCAAAAGTAATAATGCTCTGCAAGGACGGTCTTTCCATTGGTAAACTGGTAAACCATTTAGTCATTTTCATTCAAGTGACGTTGTTCAGACAAGCCATACTTCACGGGCGTGGAAGGTGGAACTGTAGCGTTTCGTAAATTTCTATATGAAAGTTTAAGGCTAATAACACTAATATGGATTATAAAACCTATGCGAACCGTGTAACTGGAGAAGTTAGAAGAAGAAGAAAATCTAAACTGAAAAGTTGTAAAATTTCGAAATCTTGCATAGGAAGTTTCCTTTTGACTGCACATTTACATATATGTCATCTGTTGTTGACAGCGTCAAATTCTGTGCTGCAGTCCCAACAGGTGGATCGTTCGCATTCGTTCCAAGAATGTTCTTCACAGGGATATTGGCTTCAAGGAACTGTTTGTACGGGGATAATAAAAAGGTAGATTTTTGCTTTCTTATCATTTCAATGAATTTACAGGCAATAGTAGAAAAATTGCTTGTATTGATTGTTCGTGAACCATTAGTATATAATATTGCAGGTAAAAAATCTCAGATTTTAGCCTTACCACGGAAGGAACTGTGTATCAAATGGATCCCTATAAAAGAGTTCCGATTAGATGGCTCTTGGGAACTCAAGAAACTAAACTGAAGATGGCTATCTACACGCAGAAGACCGACGGGTTCAGCTATGGTAAACTCTGCGCTATCGTTCCACAGTTTCTTAAGGCTGATGTATTATGAGCGTTTTCAGGAACTGTAATTATGCGCCAAGAGGGATCGCTTGCCGATTAGTAGTGAGGCAACGTGGAGCGTCCCTAGGTGGTGGCTAGAAGGATGTTCGCGGACCAAAAGCGACCTTTGCTTCCCTGAGACGCAGGTGGATCCAGGGGATGAACTCCCTGTTTCCGCTGCGCCGATTTGGTACGTACTTTTGCATTTACGAGGGCGAATTCATGCACGAGTGCGTGGGTGTGCTCTCCTTTATGCGGACTGCATTCTACGATTCAATCCAGTCAAAGTCTTGCAGTCAAGTGACTTGGAGCTGTATGAGAGGCGGTTAGGAGTCGCCTCCAACAAAGAAGCTCCTTGTCTACTCTGGGAGAGACTTGAAAGTTGCCCGCGACTATACCCATCCCTCACGTTCAGAGCTCAGCAAGCTATATGGGGGGTATAAAAAGCTAAACACGGTAAAATAAACGGGACTATTCTTCTGCGGCCGAAATAGCCCAGATTCGGCAGCGTTGAGTAGGACAAACAAAGAGAGGCTGCTAGAATCTCAGGAGCATTATAGCTGCCTAAATCGCAAAGGAGTAAGGTAATGATCTTTACTTACAATTCACATACTCTTGCATCTGAGTCTTCGACAGAAAATTGGATCATGTAAGCATGAAGGAAATGGTGCGATGTCATCGAATTGACTGAGACATGGCGACGCCACCCAATCAGCGCTGTTTATGACCCTGGAGAAGAACAGAACCTCGGAACATGCGACAGTAGAGGGATCGTCGAGGTCGGCGTTCTCGTCAGCACGAGTTTCGCCATGAACATCGATTCATTCGAATTGCTTACAACCTAGATTGGACGTATACGATTAAAATGATGTGGATCAATACCGGCTTTGGCAATCTTCGTCGTTCACGCGCGCCCATCAAACTATGTCGAAGAAGAAGTCGAAGAGTTCTATATGGACTTGGAGAAGTTCTGCAGAGAAGACCATACATTCTTCAAGGTCGTCATTGGATATTTCCAAGATCAAGACTGATTGGACCAAGGAGAACGTCTGAAGAACGTCACCTTGGCACCCACAGATTAGAATGGAACGAGCACGGTGGGCGGCTGTATGAATTTATCATGGCGACCAAGATCATTCATGCTAACTCGCAATTCCAGGAGCCCACCCTCAACGCTACACGTGGAAGTTTCCCAGTGGACAGTACCACAACAAAAGAAACCACATCACTGCAAATCGATGGCATTGCCCTAGCTATCCCAGAATTTTATACAAGATCACATAACCTCCTACTTCGTGAAATTTTCCGTTTCTCGCTGAAAGGACAGAAAACCACTAAGTTCAAAAAACCAAGTCGGAAGACCGGAATTTAAACTAAACTAGACTGGAATTTACTTACATTATTGGTCGCTTTCAGGGAAGACACCATTATTGATCACATCGAGTTAGAATGCTACCGGCTAATTCAACGTCTTCACATTAGCGCTGTGAAAGCTGAGAGTTCGAAAGTGGCCAGGAGACGTCAGTCTTCAAAAACGATCGAACTGATACGCCAACGTGGAATAGCACGAGCTATAGGCTACTGCCAACTCAACTCCGAACTCGCAAAGCAATTCAGACAGCCGGTAAAAGAAGAGCTTAAAGAGAGAAGATCAACAGTTACGGTCGAAGCAGCAGAGGTTAGGAAGAGTATTCATGAAGACCACCGAAACGTACAGCTTCCAGAAATGCAATGGAGAAAATCATTCACGAATAGTACTCAGATATCTTCGATAGCCACGTCTACCTTCCGTCATATGAAATAAAGGAGGATGGATATGTTGTACCACCGGTTCTCCCTTCCGAAATCCGACATGCCGTTTCGTCGGCGAAAAATCGAACAGCACCAGAACCGGACAGAATAAGACCAGAACACCTGAAGAACATTCCGCCAGTCCTCGTAAACGCACTAGCCCGGCTCTTTTAAAACAGGTTATCTGACTGAATCCAAGGTTCCTACTCAATGGAAGACCAGCAAGACCATGCTAATGTTCAGGGTGATCTCCACGATATTGGCAACTATCGCCCAATCTGCTTGCTGTCTATCGTCTACGAACTTTTCACTCGAGTCATCCTAAACAGGACTGACAGAACATTGGACGAATGACAGCCATTTGAGCAAGCAGGGTTTCGAAAAGGATTTAGTACGATGGACCACATCCACACGATGACAAGACTAAATGAAGCATCGCGAGAGTACAAAAGACCACTCTGCCTCACTTTCACCTGTTTAAAGAAGGCCTTTGAATAATTGAGATTGAAGCAGTCATGGAAGCCCTTGTTAGTCAAGGAGTCCCTATTCAGTACATGGAGATTCTTTGGGAACAGTGTAAAAGTCTCACAAAC
The DNA here is from genome assembly GCA_018806985.1 of Angiostrongylus vasorum. Lineage (NCBI taxonomy): Eukaryota > Metazoa > Nematoda > Chromadorea > Rhabditida > Metastrongylidae > Angiostrongylus > Angiostrongylus vasorum. Next base: position 735,504 of record JADANN010000099.1, on the reverse strand, counting down.
AAGTTACCACCATTCTGAAACGATATTAACATCGACTTCAATAGAGCGCTTAGAGGTTTGGCAGAATATTTTACCGCTGCCCCTCGAACGCCATGCGAACATTGAAATGGGAGAACACCAGCGTTAAAATCGATGGTCGGGAATTACACCATATTCGCTTTGGTAATGAAATCGTTCTTGTAACACCAAATATTAGCCAAGTGGAACGAATCTTTGCCGACTTTGGTAATGCATGTGGAAATTGGTTACATATGTCCCATTCACGCTCAACGCAATGAATATCTCCGAATGTTCCAGTTAGGTTATCCTGGTCGGGAAATCAACATGATGAACGACTTAGCTCAAGAGTTGAGTTAAAGGAAATCAGCGGCCTGGAGAGCTTTCAAAAGCATCGAGGATGTAGTGAAGAGAACAAAGAACTCTCGACTCCGTGCCGACCTTTTCGACTTCACGATTCTTTCTGCCTTAACCTTTGCGTTAAAAGCCTAGTCGCTATGCAGGATGGCAGATCATTCAGCGTCACTGAACGCGCAGACGAAAGGACGATGCTAGGAGTATCCGTATCACCCAAGTAAGGGATGGGATTCGAAAGCTGCGACCTGCGTCAACGATCAAAAAATCACAACCGATGGACAACAGCCGTTAATGACTAGATTCTTCAGCATGTCGAACGTGCTGCAGGAAGACCACCGATCCAATGGTCAGAGTTCTTCACGTTAATGCTAGGAGAAAGCTCTCATGCTTAACGAGTCCTTTAAACAAGCAGAACCAATAGCGTTACTCTTGTAAGTGACGAAGAAAAATGGAAGCTTTACTGGCGCCCACTTGAGTCACTTGACGGTCAACGAGACGACTGGTACATGTACGTACAGGTGATGAGGACAGGAGGACATGGCTATTGAAGAAACCCAAACAGTAATTGTGAGCGATTTTCTCAACTGCCTTTGAGGAAGCTGTAACTGCTCTGTCTGGCCGTGCAATCACCTTTATTTTGTAACTGATGAAGCCTCGATGAGCTCTCCGAATGCTTCTTCCAGCCTCTGTAGTTTCGACCCTAAGCGCTACTCTTCTATCCTTACTATGCGGTTTTATGGCCTTTTTGCATGGTTTTGCAATCTCGGACGTGAGTTAGCAGTATCGTCTAGCTCGTGTGATTCCACGTTGGCGTATCAACTCGTGTGTATCTGGTGGAAACGTCCCATGACTACTTTTGAACTCTCAACTTCCATGGTTCTAACGTGAAGATGTTGAATAAGCCAGTCGTATTCTTTGTTGATGTCGTTGATAACGTCATCAACGTCAACGTCGTCAGTCTGTATTCGTTTCTTTCTCGCCAAATCACCGTCCACAGCGGTGGTCTGCTTCAAATATAGTGACGTCCTAACTCAAAATACCACATATATATTTCTTTGTTCTCCAAAGTCGGAGACGATTTTGATATAAAAGTCACTATCCTCGCGCAATGTGCAAAAACACCAACACGCAAACTTCAAGAGGCTTTTTGGATAAATACCAGGAATCCTACAATTAGTAGCAAGGAGGAATGCCCTCGAGATCACACCTGATCTGGCCCCTTACCTACTCATCGACTTTTGATGTGGGGTGGTGCATCTATCGACCATGTGCGACTCTGATCAGCTGTTCTTCCTTAGTGGAAAGTACGTAATAAACGGTGAGTTTTTCGAGAAGCTGTTGATCGTGTGATTGCGATTTACATTTTCATCTTTCTGTATATGTTATTGGAGCATTTGACGTAGTAAATTGCCTATCAATATATCCTTCCTACAGGCTATGAAGACGGCGAAATCCGCCGAAACGTTAGCTTTAGCGGAATAAAGAATAAAGTAACACCTCGTGTTTGCTCAACAAGAATATCGAAACTATTTTTTTTTCACATGATTCGTCTTCACATCTACTGTGCCGATCACACCACTTCTCAAATTCGATTCGTTTCCTCTCATCCACTGTCCACGAAGATCTTCCAACTTTTAACATGTGGCTTCGGTTGCTGCTCGAGGAGTTTTCATTTCACCTTGAGTGTTGTGGAATGCCGGTCGAGCGATTCTTCCTGGAATCCTGAGATAGCCGTGCTGGAGCGTTCCAAATCAAATTGCAGAGATCCAATTTTTCTAGAGAAGTCCGGTACCAATTTTCCGACCTCAGAGGGATGAGAGGCTTGGTTGGCCCGGAGCGGAATCGAACTAGCACCATGCTCGTGATGACGGACATCACTACCACTGTGCTATTCGCCCCCCTATATATATATATATATATATATATATATATGCGTTCTTACGAATTGCGCCTGCGGACCTGAATGGAGATTGTAATCAGTTGTTGTTGTTTTTGTTTCTGCTGTGATTTGTTGGCGGACATTTCGGCGACTTCTCCTTTTTCGTAGTGACGTCCGATAGGTCAGTTCCAGAATACTGAAATCGTTTCCATCTGCAAATGCAGATGGTTGGCGACTAGTCCACTATTTTTTTTGGTCCATCCGTCACGAGTGCTTCAAACCATGTGACCGGCCCCTTTGTATTTCGCTATTTATGCATATTCTTTTGGGTCTCGAAGATGGAATAAGTTTCGAAGATATGAGCTGCGTATTCTGGCTAGACGTTGTGAGCGTCGACTGAATATCAGAAAGCATCGCTCAAGCGCATTATAGGTAGCGCGCACAGTTGTTGACGTCGTTAAAAGGTCAGTACACGTCTCTACAGCATATGTGAGTGCTGATAGGATTGTTAAGTTGAAAACGTGAGCACGAAGTCGTGGGTCTGCGCTAGTTGATCGGTGGCTTCTTTGAGAGGCCTGAGTGCGGCCTATGCTGCTCTTCTTTTGTCCAATTCCTCTTTCATGTTGTTCTGCATGGTCAGTGCGCTCATACAAGTGGTTGTACGAGAGCCGAAAAATGATCTGAATAAATACTAGTTTTCCTTCCAACGGTTTACCGCCTTATCGTTGCTGGGAGGTTTTCCTGGGTGTCGGGAAGTGATGAATAGAGGGGAGATTAATCCACGAGGACGTTTCTTCTAAGGTGAGAAGGAGTCCAGCTTTTCCATCAAGAAGTCCAGCAAAGAGTAAACCAAAAACAGGATCCACCACCGTTCTTGTATCAGACTAGTCGCATGGTGGCAAGTCTTCTTCTAATCAACAAGGGCGGCGAGTGTCCGTGGTGTTGACGACTTGGGGCAGACTTTGGTCTGGCTGACCTCGGGACAGCAGGGAACCACAATGCCTAAACCATCAAAACTCCGAAACAATGGAAATTTTGCTGAGGCCCGCACAACGAGGGAGGGTAGGGCCATCCTATCCAATTAGTAAGTATGGTGGTTTTGGGATTTCGTTCCATGAAATTCGCCGCTTTCTTTCATTTTCACAAAAAAAATAACATCGTGTGCTAAAGAAGCGCTGTTCTGATCCCATGTAAAATTTTGGGACAACAGCGACGTAGGCTGCGAGGGCATTGATTTACTAATGATGTGGTCTATTTACTTATGATACTTCCACTGGAAAACTCGCTTGTCCAGCGTTGAGCGTGGGGCTTCCGGAATTGTGAGTTACCTTAGATAGTTTCACGCGTTATGACAAACACAAGCAGGCTCTTATCTTTTTTCGTTCCGTTCTAATCCGTGAGACCTAATGTGACCTCCTCTCCTTAAGATATTTTCACGGGTCAAATCTTGGTGTTCAAGTCGCCTCTCAGGACCTTAAAGAAGGTGCGGTCTTCTCTATCCTTCAACTTCATACGGAAGGATTTCCCTTCGTCATAACTTGATATTAGCTCATGAGTCACGATTATTGTCAAAGTCGGTGTTGATCCAAATCTCTTGAACCTTGAGTGTCCGATTTGGATTATTAGTTCTTCGAAGGAATCGTTGCTAGGGACATACTTCTGCTGACGAGGAATCCAAGGTCACTAACTGTTCTACCGTCGCTTGTTCTGAGAAACAAGTCTCCTCGCGTTTAACCCCCCTATCCGCCACTTGAGGTCGGGCCATTTAGCCTCACAAGTAATTGGCTGGGAATCTCTCAGTGACGGAGATCCGTGGCCACTATATTACATTCTAATCAAATTCAAACGATGGAGCGTATACTAATGTTGACATAGATGACCCGTCTTCACGTGTTGTGTCGGTAGAAGAACGTCTATCCATTCATTTCCTTCTCTTCACCTTTCATCAATACGTATACGGGCTTATTTTTTATGGAAACCCAAAGTAGCTTTGCTAGGGAACTGTCAAAGCGTCACCACATGCATTTTCTAGCTGGTGTGCATTGGAAGGAATTTGCTGTCTTGCGACTTCGATCCTTTCAAGACGACAGCCATTCCTGATGGTAGCGATTTTAGCGATTAACCTACCAGCTACTCGAGGACTGCTCAACAAGTTTTAACTTAACGTTTAAGAGCTTACATAACATCCATAGCTGTCACTGTCTTTCTCTTTGCATGCTCATAATAGGTGACGGCATCCCTGGTGACCTTCTTGAGGAGAATCTTCAAAACGCCACGGGTTTCCTCATAGATCAGACCAGAGATGCGCTTCACTCCACCGTGACGAGCCAGACGACGAATTATCGGCTTGGTGATTCACCGGATATTCTCCTTGAGCACTTTACGATGTCGTTTAGCTCCTCCTTTGCCGAGTCTTTTGCCTCTTTTTTCCACGTCCGGACATGTTGACGGTAGCAGACTAGCACACAGCAGTCATAAATCTAGCAGTATACGATTGCCGTGTGCTAGCCTGATATCGTAAACATGTTCTGACGTGGAAAAGCAGGCAAAGGACTCGGCAACGGGGTAGCTAGACACGATCGTAAAGTGCTCAAAGGACAATATCCAAGCTTTAACTTATTTACACACAATAATTTACGAGAACCTTATCAAGTCTTTAACAATTTAAGCATTTTCTTGGACAACTCCGTTGCTAATTATCTAAAAAAGTACAAAGGAAGGTGGTCTAAATAGCCAGGATACGCTTCTGTAAAATTCCTCATACAAATCGAAGAGAAGGCGAAGTCACCGGAACGTCAGCTATCGATTCACAACAAAAACGACAGCTCACACCAAACTCGCATCAACTCAACAGGAGTAGTCCATAAGAGAGGAATTCACTACGAAATCGTTTTTTCTTTCTAGTTTGAACTAAATAAAACAGTTGCTTGGTCTTCTTTCCATAATTCAAAACAGAGCAAATTTGAATGGTCTGATCTATGCTATGTTATTAAGCAGAGGGATAAAGCACCCGACGTTGATTAGTCACTGAGGGATGCGCAGTGAGTTCGACTTCATCAAGCATCGTAGAGGTGGTTGAATGCATATCTTACCTCTACAATTACTTGCAATGGCCCACCGATGTTTCAGGTCAGCATGCTATCCTGGCAGACAACCTGGTATCAATATGCAAGGCTCCGTGGGATGGACGGACAGTAGGCCTGTGAGCGAGATTGAACCGTCGAAAACCTGTGTATTGCAGGACACCTCTAACCACTGAGCTACCCGCGTTCCGCTATATATATAAAAAAAAGAATTTGAAAGACTATTTCGCCACAATCTGTTATCATTTAATCACCGGGTAAACCGGGAGAGCAGTAGCAGTCTCTGTTTGTCACAACACCGTTTTTAAAACGTCGATTGAGATAGGGTTCATTGCTATTCAAGGCAAGAGATCAGTCACATTTGTTTACCGATTCTCTTCTACTTTCTGGTGTTCGTCAATCACTTTCGTTACCTTATATTATCAGAAGGATCAATTCACTAGTGTCGATTAGAAACAGTCATTCGTGAATCGAAGTATTACGAAACTGAAAGGTGACTGTTCCCTTATTCGTCAATCTATGGGATAAAATGAATATTATGAATGAATTGTTTTAACAGATTGTAATGACTACCACTTAAAATCTTCAGTAAGTCAAGCGTAATTATCGAGCATTCGCTATCTCTAAATTATTTCTCCATCGAGCGTTCCCAGTCGAACATACACTTGTCTCGCACTACTAAGTCATCTTCAAAAGGCAAACTCCTCTGTAAAAACTATCTTAAACTTGCGATATGCCGTTTTTTTGCGTAGGTATTCGGGTCTACTGTCCTTTGAATCAAGCTCATCAAATGGCACTGCCTACGAAAAAAAGTTCTGCCACACTGCTCTTCAAACTATCTCTTTAAAGCATCTCTTCAACTGCTCTACTTAAATTCTAAACTATGATAGGATGAATATAAGCACCTTCATCAGTTCTTTTGTCCAGGTCTCTATATCAGGGCTGTTACTGTCTTCTTTTGGTACTGGCACCTGTATTCTTCACCTCTATGTATATTGTCACACCTTTAATATTGTGCAGCTGTTTCTGTATTAATGGATATAACACAAACTTGAGATTGTCTTCTGAGACAGCGCACGAAAAGTCCTGCTTGGCATATTCAAATAAATAGATACATAAATAAAGGAAAGCAGTCAATTCGAGCTAGCAACTCTACTAGTTAACTTCTCAAACTATATTTCTATCACTACGAACGCCGCCACAATCACTAAGCGAACAACACCCGAATCGACAGTTATTAGATAAGCATACTATCAACAGCATTTCTTATCATTTCGACTTAACATCAGGTAGGGATCACTTTTCCTAGGCTCATTGTGAGCCACAGCTTCACCTAAGTTGTGGCTCTCTTGCATGTTAATTTCACTATTCCCCAAGGATGAAGCAAACGTAGTGAAGTGCACCGATGGAACACATGAGAGATCCTGCTATAATCTTCAATAATTTGTCAGTAATGTTCACTTTGAGTAGTGGTAGAGGCCAATTTAGTGTTTTCACTTGAAGAGAAATCTTATTTGTCTGCAGATGAACGTTTTTTGTCTTTTCTTCTTAATGAGGTGACAGAGACAGTTGAATTACTACGCATCCATAATACATTCCACACCCAGATGACATTCACTGACGTTCACTGGGTTTTTTTCAGGCACATGTTGGGTCAACGTTGCTGTAAAAACAGGACAGATCGCGGTCGCGCGGTAAGAATGCGTCAGTGTTCTTATTGAACAACGATGAAAGCACTTGAAATACTCTAATAAGACAGAAGACATTCAGTGCATTGGCCAAGCCAAGCTAACACATTGGTGCCTTGGCCGATCCAATTCGTATTCAACGCTCAACTAACACTTCGCCGCAGCAAAGCCAACCTCAAAGCGGGAAACCTGCGTTCAAGTATGTTACATTTACTATACAAGAAAGACAGAATGGCAACCGTTCTGTCCGCACGTCAAGGAGTATTAACAAAGACAATTAACCGCCTCATATCCTCCTTAAATAACTATGAAAACTAAACACGAACGAACACGAAACGAACTAAACACGCAAATAGACATTCCACCCGAGGAAACTAGACGAAGCAAATATTTCACCGCACGACAAAACAAAAATAGAACAGGCAAACTTGGCCCTTATCGAAACAACGTCCAGACAGCGCTCGAGAACTATGCTCTAATGGCCAATCAACTCCAGCGAGAGCTCAACACTCCAGAAAAAGATGAGCTGCAGCGCTGTGCTAAAATAAATGTAGAGAGAACAGTAAAGGGCGACGCAGAACGCTACCTTTCTAAGCTCATCAACCTAAGAACAGCGCTGGAAAGCTCTAAGATTAAAGTCCCATATGACATCAACGTCGCTTCAGCGGTGACAAATTTACCACTCATCTCTGTTCCGAAATTCACCAGAGATATAAAGGTGTGAGAAGCATTTTGGGGTAGCATTTAACCATAATGTTCACTCACGCCGAATGGGATCTTCAAAAAAATGACCTATCTGTTGGATTCCCTTCAGGGAGAAACAGAAGAATGTGTCAAACGATACCCGATGTTCAACGAAGCCTATCCAATAGTCATAGAGCACCTAAAAAGAAAAAGTACGACAATAAACAATCCCTCGTCGGTCATTTGTTATACAGCGTACGTCTAACAGAAGCACAAAGCAAACGCCTCGAAGACCAGGAGAAACTGTGAGAAACTCTTTACTCAATAGTTATATAACTACATTAAGAAGAAGTGTTCATCGATACTCTAATCCTACAACAGTTACTACTAGAAAAATTTACAGAAGACGTCCAACGATATGCCCTCGACAAAAACCACGATATAGACCAGAGGATATGAAAACGAGCTAGCTGTTGAAGGATATCAGGGAATAAATGAGGGGAGGAATCAGAGCTAATTAAAAACGGAGCATAGGAATCGCCAAAGAAACGCTTTCACGAGTAGAGTGTATCCTGGTAAGACACCTACCAAACAACTGCTCTAATATGAGGTTCCAATAGGAAAAAAATGCAAATCAGTAAAACCGACTTTCTTTGTTACAACTGCGGCTCGTCTTTCCACCGCTACCTGATTGCAAGGCAGAACCGTGCTGAAAGTGCAACAACTACGGATACCACGCTTCTATTTCTAGGTACCAGCACCTCCCAAACAAATACAAGCCCCAAAAAGAGGAAAAATAATGCAGAAGGCAAAGCGAGAACACCTACGAAATTACCAAACACCACTGCAAAAGAAACGAGTCCCAGTTTGTCAAAAAACCAATGCGGCAACTTCTAATAACACGCAACACGAAGATAGCCTCGTTCTCCATGCTATGAAGAAACATACATCCAGCGCTCAAATTTTAGGAGGACTTGCTAATGTCCTCACCTACAACGAGAGGAAACAAGAACTAATAGTCCTTGTGATACGTGGTCAGACCGTTCTTTCATCACTAATGCACTGGCTAAACTCCTTCAACTACCAGATGGTGTCTTCACCAACCAAAGGATTCACACATATGGAGAATGTAAAGCAATCAAAAAGACATGCAGAATCGCTACGCTAAAATTGCAGGATACTTATGGATCAAGGCACATAATTAAAGCAACTAGAATTCATGCAATTATGCAGCCTGTAGAGCGATTTCATCTAAACCAAGAGGATAGAGAGTTTCTAGATCATCATAAAATTAAGCTGTCGATCAACTCATACTCCACCACCATCAATTCACAGCTTCTGCTCGGACTCTTAGACTTATTCGCTCTACTGGGCAATGGTCTGGCGTAAAGCATGATATTACCGAATGGAATGGAACTGATCCCTTCAGAGCTAGGATTTCTTGTTACAGAAGTATCCACAATCAGCATAATGTACCGGACGATAATATGTCTCCCACAAACAAGACTACACAAACACTGCACAAAGCCCCTAAGGAGCAATTATGGGAGGGTTTTTTCGACATTGGAATTTAGTGGATCAAATAAACAAGAGAACCTAAAAGAAGACGCTTCGTCTGGGAACAATTCCATTAAACTGTAGAGGAACGGAAAGATGGATACTATGGACGCTTTCCGTAGAAAAAACGACGCGACAACATTACCATACAAAGACATGGAGATGCAATGACTGCAGGCAACAGGCGCCATACTGCAACAAAATGCTACCATGCTCCATAAGTACCATGAAGCCATAGTGAAACAATTACATCAAAGCATAATCGGAGCAATTGACGAATCAAAAGCCACAGAAGGATTATACACTACCTCCCACACCACCCAGTGCCCACTCCACAAGAGAAACTACAGAACTAAGAATTGTATGCAATGCATCAGCACATCTGGAGAAAGCACTATCACTAAACGATGTACTTCATCAAGACTCGGTTTTCCTACCGCAAATATTTAACATGTTACTTCGCTTCCATTTCGTATATATCGCAAAAGTTATTGATCTCAAAGAAAACATTCCTGGAGATACGATTGCACGAAAGAGAAGAGGTACCACACAGTTTCTTTGATAGAGATACCACACAGTTTCTTTGAATGCGTAACATCACCAACTCGTAGTCCTGTGACCAATTGACCTCATCCAACGTGATATGATAATAACAGCTGCTCCTGAAGCTATTGGAAAACAGGAAAAGGACACGGATTACCTTTTCCAAAACAAACAAGGATGGCACACACAGCACACGAAGTAGGACAGGCCTTGAAGACCAGCTATAAGCTGACAGAAAAGTATTGGATGACCCGGAAGAAAGAATAATTGAGAGTCTTAGTGAACGACATGTGTTCCACACTGACACCAAAAAGAGGCACAGCCCACATTCCCACCATGGGCACGGTGATGTTAATTTACAAACCATTCCAGTCTCGGAGCACATGGATAATGAGCTGCGTAATCAAACTGCAACGATCGGAAAGTGGAGCAAGGTGGAGCAATTAGAAAGACACAGGTCAGTCTACCAAATATGCAGGTCATCAGAAGACCCGTTAGGTTATTAATTCCGTTAGAGCTAGGGAAACAGAACAACAACAAAACATCCGGTACAGGAGGAAATATAAAAGATCCTCCAAATAAAGACCTAGAAGACCAAGAGCTAAACCCGACACACCGCTATAATACCTGACTTCGAACACACGTCTTATCCTATTCATAGATAATTCCTCATACTACTTTCATGTACTGTGCTCTAGTGCAACTATTCAATTCTACTGTATTCTATCACAGGCGCTGTATTCTATTCTTAGCTACTTCTACGTAGTGTTCAGTACAACTGCGACAGAGTCAATGCGGAAGAAGTCCAGAGGAAAGGACCTCCAACGCTGCAGCAGAGGCCCGTTTTCGGACAAATGGTAGCAAAAGGCTTCCTCCACAAATTGAAATACTATCCTGTTTTTCTTCCCTCTCTGTGTACATTCTTTACTTCATCTATTTTGCTACTATTTTACCTATTTTGCTGCTTATTCTATGTAGTAAAATACAGTTGTTAAGCTTTTGTCATTATCTCAAGTCTCAACAGGGGAGTATAGGAACTATTCCCTGAATATTATTGTACAGCAAATACGAGGTGTTACTTTAGTCTTCATTACGACGAAGCTGATGTTTCACCGGATTTAGCGATTTAGCGAGCCGCTTTCTACAATGCTCCTTGAGGAAGGCCAAATCCGTCGAAACGTGAGCTTCATACTAATAACTCTTTCAATAGTTCCTATTTCCCATGTTATGGCATGTTTCCTATAGTGACCATAATTATCGGTAACAACATCTATCCTTACGGATTCTGTAAACTGTTTCTTAGCGACCTTCTCATGCACCTGCATCGCAGCCAGTTGGAGAGGAATTTTGTAACTTCTCTTTGACAGCCGTTCCTCTCCGTCCGACATTTCGTCGTTCACTGAAGTAGCAGCTGCCAGCTGCAGGCGTTGTTGAGCACCTGCCGTTGCAGTTTGCTTTTTGTATAGCCCATTACGTCGTTGTCACATGTACCTTCTGTAAAAGCTTTTTGTACAGCCTTCACCAACAATCTGTGCAAGCAGCCCTGTCAGATTATACTAGCTGAGAAAACAACTATGAAACCTTCTTCTGAGCATTGTCTTTAGTTCGTTCTATCAAACTCCGTCAATTACAGAAAGAATATCCAGTTAGTACTCAAGTGTTTCACCCAGTTTCGCTCAATTGTTTTCGCTCGTGCTTCGCTCTATTGCTCTCAGCCCGTTCTCTCAACTAGTTATCGTCACCTTGTTAATACTTTATTGTTATTATTGTTATAAACGGTCAAAACCCGAGATGAGAATGTGCTTTGTGGCAACAACAAAAAGTCCTGCGTGGAAACTGGTACAAAGTCGAGCATTGCACTTCGACTTAGTAATTATTCTGTGCCAGAGACAGACTCGAAGGCCTATATTCCACTGTACAAACAAATACACCACTTTCATTATTTCTTGTTCACCTTAGACAATCAAAATACTCTGCAAATAGAACTGGAATGCGAGGAAAACAAGTAAAAACTGGTATTACAATAGTCATGGTCATGCTGAGATATTTGCAAAACTCCGGACCGCGAGTATCTACGGTGGGGAACGAACGCGCTATTGTCCTTTCCGGGCAGTAGCGCGCTCACCACCACACCATGCGGGTCTTTCGTTTCGCCTGTCTCTCAGCTAGTTCTATTGATTTTTTTGCCATCAGCAATCACCCGTCAGCGGGATTGATCTGGGGGGCCCAAATCGGCAACGAACCCAGTTAAGCTGAGGCTGCAGTTATAATCACAATTTTGACTTATTATTTACTGCCTACTCTTTTTTAGCGGCTGGGTATGTATTGCGAAATATAACTTTAATGATGCTGAGATATTTGCAAAAGTCCGGACCGCAGGTGTCTACGGTGGGGAACGAAAGCGCTATTGTCCTTTCCGGGCAGTAGCGCGCTCACCACCACATGTCTACAAAAGGACAATAGCGCGTTCGTTCCCCACCGCAGACACCTGCGGTCCGGAGTTTTGTAAATATCTCAGCATCATTAAAGTTATATTTCGCAATACATACCCTTCCGCTAAAAGGAGTAGGCAATAAATAATAAGTCAAAAAAAAGTCATGGTCATGGTTTACTGAAAGGCCTAGAACAGGGTTGCTTCAAATTTTCATGGGGTGACGTTTCCGAATTGCCTTTTCTATGGCAGCGATGAATTGAGTACTCTCAGCAGTTGTTGTTGTATCTTCCGAGATCATCGTTGTCGCGTCGCTTCGAATCGAGAGAAGTTGGGTGCCGCCTAGTATTGGTCTTTATACAGGACGGGTCTTCCCGTTAGAGAGCATTGACCACAATGAGCAGTTCTTCAGCTTATTAGGCGGTTCCATATAGATTGCCAATCACAACTATTTCTTTTCATGGTGATAACCCATCATGCAGTGAGTATAATAATATTGCTGGCTCTAGGCAAAATGATAGAGATGTATTAAACGAAGACATAGAGGGAGGGTGCTGCAAAGGTAGCGATGCCTTTGATCCCAAGTACAATGTTGGCTCGACCTTGCGCCATGATTACCAGGCCTCTCATCCATCCAGGCTCGCAGATTTTTTAACAGATTTGTCTGGTCTCGGCCTGCTCTCCCTAGTACATGTGAGAACGCACTGGTACGGCTATACCAGGATTCGAGGGAGAATCCACTCGGCCAGCATTCGAAGACATTCGTAAAAAAGACGCCAATGCTTAAGCAGCAGCCAAACCCATCATGGAAAGTTCAGAGACTTTCACGGATGATGGATGCGAAGAGACGAATAGAATGCATGAAGTGCTAGGATAACCATAGCAGATATTAAATGGTCGTATAAAAAAAAATGAATGAATGAATGAATGAATGATTAGATAAATAAATAAATAAATAAATAAATAAATAAATAAATAAATAAATAAGTGAACAAATAAACACACAAATAAACAAGACATCGTTTATACATGCCGGGGTTTTTTCTGGTATTCAAATTATTGAACTATGGATTTAATCTATGCCTGAATTCCTTTTCAAATTGTTCAACAACTCAGGTGATCAAAAAGCACGAAGTCTGAACGGTATGGAAGAGTCGACTGTAGTTGAGCTCTTTATTATTGATGCTTTCTTTTCCAACGAACAGTATCCTGTGGTACTTCTACTATCGCTACCGATTTCTCCAGATTTACCCTTCTAAAGCGTCGTTTTGTAGCTACACTTACTACATCGCTAATAAAGGGCAACATAAACGGGTTTTTCTTCTGGCCAAGTGCTTCGTTTTGGGGGCGTTCTCGTTCTAAACTTTTCTCATGGAGTTACTGTTTCGTAGTCATTGGAGATGGCTCTTTGCCGAGCCAATGTGCGCTATTCCTCCTTCAGTAATCAATTCAAGGACCATCAGACTATCAGTTAGTGATAAGGGAGGAGAGCCCGTAGTTATCCCATGCCAGCTAGAGTCAAGATAACGGAGGAAAGTCTTAGTGATGTTACCTTTTATCGCCCACAATCTGAAAAGGTATACAAAAGTCAAAACCGAAAAATAAACAGTCAGTAGGTTAAAGTGGCAAAGGCCGCGGGCTTAAAACCATCCTTTATTTCGCACTATAAGATAGTTAGACCAACATGTTTCGTTTTGTACATACTCACTAAAACACATAAATTACTATCAGCTGATGATCTTGCGTCATCCACTCCACCATCATCCAAGGTTGGATCCATCATCAACTGTGTAGACGGGCCAACGGAGAGAACAACCTGTTTTTTAAGCCTAATACTTAGCCACTTACTTAAACACATTCCAGCTCACCTCATGAACAACCAAATGTTTCTAGAACGTCTACGTAACGCGTCTCCTAACAACGCGTACGTGACGGAGTCCTTCGACGTTACAGCGCTTTACACCAACGTATCGGATGGCTCCGCAATGGAAGCCATCCTCGAACTTCTTGTTGAACACGAAGGAGGAATACTTATGCATGGCTCGCCCATTCAGCAACTTATGGCTTTCTTAAAGGAGTGCTTAAACTGCTCGATTTTCAGATCTAAGAATATTACGTGCAAATGGGAGACTTGGCAATGGGACAGCGGTTGACACCAAGTCTCGCCATCGCGTTTAGGTACAAAACAGAAGCTCCTGTTATCGATCACGGGCCGCTACTCTACTTCAGATATACCGATGATTGTTTTATCATCTTCAATACGCAGGAGGGGATGGACAAATGTTTTGAATTATTGAAAGAACAGTCTGAGTACATTAAATCCACCCGAACGGAACCGAAAGGAAACTGGCTTCTATTTCTTAACGTTCAAATTAACTTGTCAGATAGCGGTTACATGACAGAGGGTACCGAAAACGAAGTAGTAAGAACAACGTCGTTCACTTCCTCTCTTCCCACCCTTCACACACAAATAGGGCGCTTGTAAGAAACATGTTTCGAACAGCGACCTCTGTGTGCACAAATAGGGAACTGAAAGAGGAACCGCGCGACCTGGCTCGGCAAACAGCCATCTTCTGCAATGGCTACGAGACAGTAACCCATCGAGATAAGTTTAGAAGGAGGGCGACGCCCCAAAACGAGAGACTTGGAATAAGGAAAATCCCGTCTATGTTTGCCCTTCATTAGCGATGAAGTCGTGTAGCCATAAAACGATGCTTGAGAAAAGCAGGTCTAGAGGAATCGATATCGATAGTTGAAATACCACCGGATCCTCTACTTCATCAGTTAATTCGTAACCGCCTATACGAGCGTCTATGAAAAACACAAAGTTTCCTGATTTGCCCCCTGTGGCCGGGAGGGTGATTGCATGAGTTTAGATACGATATACCTTATCTCTTTTAATACTTGCGGAGTTGGTTATATTGGCGGGACGGGTAGACCATTATGTATCCCTATAAAAGAGCACCTAGATGCCAAACGAAAAGCAGCACTCAGCACCCCACTAGGGACGCATAGGATACAAAAACGTAGCGCAGACGATTTTGTTATAAAAGGTCATTACCCTCTCACAAGATGCGAAAAATACCAACGCCCAAACTTCTTGAGGCTTTATGGTTAAATGCCAAGAACCCTACAATGAATACCAGAAAGAAATGCGCAGAAGTCACACGTGACCCGGCCCCGTATCATCGCATCTATTTTTGATGTGGGGTGATGCAGTCATCAACCATATGCGATTGGTGGTGGTTCTTTCTAAGTAGAAGACACGTAAAAAAACGGTGGCTTTTTTGAGAAGAGTTGATCATGTGACTGCCATGTGGATTTTCGTTTTTCTGTATGCGTTACTGAAGGGTTTGGCGTAGCAAAATGGATATTAATATACCCTTTCAGGGCTCTGAAGAAAACTATACAGCCGAAACATTAGCTACTGCCGTGTCGTATATATTTTTTGCCCGGAAGTAAATGTATACTGTATGACAACCTCGCGATTCGATTACTGAGAAAGAAATCGATGTTGAGATGTTTTCAAAACCTAGACCCTAGACCAAATTCGAACCCACGATTATCCTTTCCGGCGGCTCATGTTTTACCTACTGCACCACTAAGGCCGTTGCTTTGCCTTCCTCTCACGCAGTTCATTACCTAACGGTGCCATCAGCAGTTGTCGACAGGAATAATCTGGGAGCAGAAACCGGCATTGAACCCAGTTAAGATGGGGGCAGTAGTCGATCCACTGTGGTTGTACTTCAATTAATACCTTGCCATTAAAAAAATAATGAGCAACAAATAAAATGCTATACATTGTGTGGAAATGTTCACTCTTTGTAATCCAAATGGTGATGCTCTAGCCTGGCTATTCAAGAACTCCAGGAGGAATCGACTCGAACAGCATTCAACGGCATTCATTATGAAAAAAATCCTCAAGCAGAAGGCAGAAGTAAAAAGTTGGAAGACCTTGAGGAATGATGGTTGCCGGGAAGCGAATCGAAAACAAAAGTGCTGGGATGCGCACAGTAAATGTGAAAGAAGCGTTGTATACAAAAAAAATGCATGACTGCTATTGGTATGCTTGGAAACGCACTAGTTTGGCTATTCTAGGATTCTGGGAAGAATCTAGTCGGCCAACATTCAGCGACATTCACTGAGAACACCAAAAATCATCAAGTACCAGGTCAACCCTACACGCAAAATCAGAAGTCTTTCGTCCAATGTCAAGAAATGAATCGAAAGCATGATGTGCTGAGGACCGTATAGTATGTGACTGCATGAAATAAATAAATAAAGAGAACTGTGCGTAGAATCTTAAAAACCGACTTTTACTAAACCTCAGCAGGAACAACAAATATTTTCCTGGATTATTAGGCTAGCATGAGACTGGAATTAAGGATTTATTCCACCAACGTTTCGGCTTCCTCACCTTCTTCAGCTACGCTAGGAGCCGGGTAGTGAAATACTGACTACTGCAAGGTGCACGGCTACTAGAAAAAACAGACCGTATTGAAGGGTGGCGATAGATTAATATCCGTCCTGTATAAGAGGGCAATGTCGAGTGATATTCTTTTTTCGATCGGTGCTCTCTCCACTGGATTCGACTCGATGCCACAACGAACGACAACATCGCGACAATGACCAGAAGTGGATCATCTACTCGGATCAATCCGGCTCTGAAGAGGACCAAAACTTGAAGTCTTGATGGAATATATCTTATTTTTTTTGTCAACTTCGTGCTAACATAGTGATCGAGGAAGGCACTGATTACCTTTTTTGAGGTTTGATGAATATCGGTTTTTAAGACAGTGATCGGATTTATTTATTTATATGATCTTATTAACTGATCTTCTTTAGCTGATGCAGGTTGGTATAGGTCTTCGTTGTCGTTGTCGTTGTTGTTGGTATTGTTGGTCGATGGTTGACGTTTCGGCGATTACACCTTCCTCAGAGCCTGGACGTACTTTATATTAGAATACTTTAATTATTCGGTGGAAAAGGCTAAAGTATTAATGAAGATCAAAGTTTTAAATAGATGGTGCGTTAGGATGCTACGGTCAAACTGAAAGGCTACTCACCGTGATGTTACGAGTGGGACTGACTCACGCGTTGTTCACGTGGGGTCGCGAGCACCACACACCCCGCGGTCAAAATATCATTTTGAAATAGGGCGCCAGGTCACGTGTGATAGTGAGGTATTCATCTTTCCGGTTCATCTTTGGATTTTTGAAATTTATCCAAAACGCTTCAAGAGTTTTGCGCGTTGGTGTTTTCGGCTCCTGCGCTGGGATCCGTACAGTCACTTCAAAATCATCGCCGTTGTGCTTTTGTGCCCGATGCGAATCTAGAGGAGTGCTTTGACGAATTTTAACTTTCCCTTCTAGTTGTTCTTTTATGCGGACACAAAGCGGTCTACCCGTTTCCCCAATATATTCCTCACCGCATGCGTTACATGAGATCAAGTATATTGTACCTGAATTGTGTACTTAAACATCCAAATAAAGCTCTCAGAAAGTGGCTGTATAACAAAATGGTATCGTAAGCCAAGTAGTAAGAACATAATAGTTCACTACCTCTCCCCTCATCATTCACACATGAAAAAAGCACTTATCAAAAAACATTTACCGTAGGGCTAAAAATGTGTGCACAGGAGAAGAGGAAAGGAACGAATCGTAAAACCTGGTACGAAAAATTGCCATTTCCAATGGCTCAAGCCACTCGGGTTAGACAAAAACGTAGGGTAGTTCCCCAAAATAATGTTTTGGACGTAAGTAAGATCTCTTTTAAGCTACCCTTCATATCAAATGAAATAAGTTACGCCATTAAGAGATGCTTAAGAAAAAAGTGTATCTATTAAAGCGGACCCATAAGAAGAGAAATGTGGAAGTAAACATTGAAGGATAAATAAAGCTTACGGCGTTGATCTATCCCTGAGGGATGCGCTACGCACTCGAATTCACCAAATATTATTAGAATGACTGAATGTATATCTGGTCTATGCAATGAGTTTCGGTGGCCTATCAATGTATGGAGTCAGTGCAGCTGTCCTCCCAGACGATCTGGTTGCAATTTGCCGACCCCGGAGGGATGGAAGGGTTGATAAGCTTGGGGGTATTCGATCGAATCCATGCGCATTGCATGGCACTTCTAACCTGCGCTACAAACGTCCATAATGCCAATATTTTAAATTGTTTGACTTGTTCGTTTTATGTCACTTTTTTCAGCTGTTACCATCATAACTGAAAAAGTACAGAACTTAAAAATGGGCAAACTACGACCATGAAATATCCTTGGAAGCATCGAAAATCACAAACGGAGAGCGAGTTCTCGCAAGGTAATGCAGAATTTACTGCATAGAACAAAGACTCTGGAATGAAATTCGCTCAGGGTGGGCCAGATGCCGCCCTTAGTGGAATATATCTGGAAGAAAATGATCGCTTTTAACCATTTCTTTTATTATCAGTGGTATATTCAGGATTTTTTTCTAGAGATAGTTCCAATGGAGCGGATAGCACAGTGATAGTGATGTCTATCATCACGAGCACGGTGCTAGTTCGATTCCGCTGCAGGCCAACCAGGCCTGTCATTCCTCCGGGGTCGAGAAATTGGTACCGAACTTGTCTGGGAAAAAAATCACTCTCTTCAATCTAATTGGGAACGCTCCAGCCCCTGCCGTCTCAGGATTCCACGGAGAATTGCTCGACCAGCATTCTACGATATTCAAGATGAAATGAAAATCTTCAAGAAGCGATCGAAGGCCACACATTAACGCTGGAAGATTTTCGTGGACAATGGATGCGAGGCAACGAATCTAATTTGAGAAGTGCTGGGATCCGCAGAGTAGGTGTGAAGACAGGTCGTATAGAAATAAAAAAAAAGAGAAAAATTCCAACAACTCACCAGTCCTCCACTGACAGTTTTTCTGCCGCCTTAATCGCTATTCTTCTTATTCTTAGAGGTTGCCTTTTTTTAAGACAGTGAAAAATGAGGCGAATTTTCTTATATTTTTTTCAAAGTCGCTCGATATTCACATCCTGTTTTATCTCTATAGCTCTGCATGAGTTATATATGATTCGTAGTTCCTCACATGTTGATATTTCTACATCGTTGTAAAGCAGAACAAAGCCAGGTTTCTTTAACATAAAGGTAGAACGTTTTAAAAAAATTCAAGCAAACAAGTCACCCACACTCATAAAACACTTTACATTACCGGTTAGTGACATCGTCGGCAACGAATTCTATTACCTATTTATAGCTGTATGCTATGGATCTCACTAGAAATCGGTGGTGAAATTTTAACTTTGAGTGCATAATAAGCCTCTTACTAGAAGTTCTTTTAGTCCAAGTGAAAAGTTTTGGACCTTACACAATGAAGTTTAACTCTTCAAGAGTACATGGATTTTCTAAAGGCATTTTTGGTAATAAAGATTTTTTCTAACAACTAGTTCAGCGTAGAGGTGACCCAAGTACTTGTAGGTGATTGTCAAAAGGTACATGAGGTAATGGGCAAAGCGAGGAAGAACTTCGGATTTCTTTTCTTCTAACTACTGCAGTATTAGTTTTACGACATGTAAGTGGGCGTCGTCCTGCAGTACAACTGCTCTTACGCGATCCGTCAGTGTTGTATGGTTGCTTTTGCAGTTCGTAATACCGTTTGTCGACTTTTTTGGTAATAGTTAGAGTTTAGTTCATCAAATACAGTTGTAACAATATCAAACACAATACCGATACCAGGATCCACCACCGTCCTGATATCAAATTAGACGCAAGATGATAAATCTCCCTTTGATCCACAAGGGCTGCGACTGCCTGTGGTGGTGACCTAAAGCAGATTTTGGCCAGGCTGACCCCGGAACTCCAGCGAAACACAGCGGCTAAACCAGCAGAATCCGAAAAATAGAGAAGGTGCTGAGAGCCGCACAAACGGTGAGGACGGATCGTCCAAGTGTCGAAGTTAGTAATACAATTGTGGCAATACGAAGAGCTTTCGTGGTAATACATAGTAGATATGGTTTTTTTTTCCCAGAAAATCGCTATCCGTTCTACTCTAGCTCTTTCATTTTCTAAAAACCTTCTCGCTATCTTCATTGGATTTAGCTGACTTGCAGTTCAATGATGAGGAAACATGAACCCTATAAAAATCGAGATCTGCACTTTTACACAAACATTACCCAATATTTAAAACAAGGCTTTAAAACTAAAGAAGAAGAAAAGATATTGCTGTCCACATAATCATACCGAGCCCCTAGTGCGCTCAGTTGCGCCGTTCATTTACATGTTCACATTGTCAGAATTAAATGTTATCAAGGATAGATATAATCTGTTAAGTAAAACCTAAGTAGAAAAGCTCAGGTGCGTTTTTCTGGGGGTTGGTGTCACGTTTACCTTGCAATTTCCGGTTTCCTCATCTTGAATCCGAACGGATTAACCTAGATTTAGTGTTCACAAAGCTCTTTGTTGTTGTACACGGTTAACAGCAACTGTATAAAGGCAGTAAGTGTACATGAACGAAAGTGGTTTTGCAGAGCAGAACGAAGAGGAAACATCTCGAAGACACCATGGAAAAAAGTATAACTTGCTGTTTAGTATCAACATGTAGTATTAACTAGGCCACCATCAATAGAAGATCCATTATCGAAGAACTTATGCAAGTCCAGCTTCTACGACTTCCTAAAGAATACAACATCCCAGACTTTTTTAGAGAAGCATGTCGCACTTGGAATTTAAACCAGAGGGCTTTCCCACAATGGTGCTGAGATATTTGCAAAACTGGACTGCAGGTGTCTGCGGTGGGGAACGATCGCGCTATTGTCCTTTCCGGGGGTTAACGCGGTCACCACCACACCATGCGGGTCCTTCGTTTCGCATGTCTGCCAGCTACTTTTATCGATCAGGCCGCCAGCAATCACCCGTCAACGGGATTGATCTGGAGAGCCAAAATCGGCAACGAACACAGTTAAGCTGAAGGTGTAGTCTAAATCTTTCAGAGGGCTTTTCATTTTCGACACTTTGACGCTAATGCTTGCAAACATTCAGTTTCTGTTTTACGTCTTGAGTATTATGAACTGCTTCCTATGTAGGCTTAAAGGCTCCCGAATATGACAATGAAAAAGCAAGTAACGATACGGATTTTTGTCGCAACATGCAGGAGCACTTCCAAGGTATTATCTTAAATATATTTAGTATAAAGAGGAGGCTTTATTGATTGAATTTCTTATTGAAGAATTGTCATCGTCTTGTGGGTTATTCGAGAAGACACAATGGGAAAGAACAAGATTTTCAAGTGAAGTAGCTGCTGATGAGAAAAATTTCATCGAAACCGTGAAACAACGTGAGCATTTAGTGAAAGTGGCCCGACTTATGGAAGTGATCGTCGACATCAGTAAAACGTAATATTCTTATTTATTACAGTGCTTGAACCTGAAGAATCGATAAGGAAACGATTACCGTTGAGAAGCGAATCAAAACAAAGCACAGTGATTAGTGGTGAATACCTCAATGAAAAACCGAAATTCACCATAACACTCTTAAGCATCGAAGTAGTAAGTATCTAATGAATAATAACTACCTGCGCCTCTAGTCCTAACTCTGTCCTTACGTTCCAACGTATATTGAGACTATTTTACTTTTTATTTTCTGCCTTCTATACTTTTTTATGGCAGGTTAATATTATGCGAAATACAACCACAAGATTGCTGAGATATTTGCAGAACTCCGACAGCAGGTGTTTGCGGTGAGGAACGAACGCGCTATTGTCCTTTCCGGGGAGTAACGCGTTCACCACCACACCATGCGGGTCCTTCTGTTTCGCTTGTCTCTCAGCTAGTTCTATCGATTCCCTGCCGTCAGCAATCACCCGTCATCGAGACTGATCTGGGTAGCCCACATCGGCATTGAACCCAGTTAAACTGAGGCTGTGGTTGAATTCACAATATTTTACTTTTTTATTTACTTTTTGCCTTATTGATACAGATTTCTTCTGGCGTCATCCTGATCGATGAGACATAACAAAGAGCCGATCACTAGTATAGTCTTAGAACAGCCATTTAATATAAGTGGTGAGAGTGGAGACAAATACTGTACATTTCCTTCACAGCCCACGACTCTCACTTTTCCTTGCGTTACCACTATTTAGTAGGCTAACGCTGTTTTTTGGGGGTGGCTATGATTTTGTGTTAGCAGAACGGTGTTATCTAAGCAACAATTGTATGAGCACGTGGAAGCACATCGACCGTCGACTTCGATCCTAATTCTGTCCATCCAAATTTCTTTTTTTTTCATTCCGCTCTTAAATATGGCGTTGGTATCGTGGAATCGCTTCGTCGAACAAATTCTTTTCGGCTCAGCGTTTGACCCTTGCTGAAGTACCATGTAATCGTTGTGAAACTGTTGCATGGCACTTGGAGAATAACCACGTAGTGAGTACCAATGCAATCATTCCGACTTTTGAGAAATTTCAATGTTACATCATGATATTATCTACGGTACTCGTCCGATTTCTGGCCAATACTATGCTCAATGTGCTATTTAGCGAATATTCAGTAAATCTTTTTGCGGACAACTGAAGCAGACAGTTTGCGGACGGAAGACAACAGAATTATTGGGTAGCACGTTAATGGAAAGGAGTAGAAACGAATATACGTCGTTGTCGAAGAGAGTCTTCTCTAAATTGTATATTATATTCTCCATTCTCCTTTCCCACCATTGCTTCTTCAACAATTACAGCTGCTTTTCTCTCCGTGAGGTCTCCTTTTTCCGTTTTGCTTTAGAGTATTTCAAGCCTGAATCTAAATTGGAGATATTTCATGACTAGCATGTGGCTCAGGCAGTTTCACGTTGGCATGTTAGCCCAACTGTTTTTGAAAAGAAGTATGTGTTGCATACTCCCAGCTTCCTTCAGCACTGGTGTGAAGGTGTCGGTTGGGCTGGTCGTCTTGCCAGGGCATTATGTCGATAAGCACTTTTTTGCAAGTGCGTTCAGGAAGATCGCATAGAAGAATTTTTAGTGCTTACCTCCTAGAGTGGGCAGAATCCATTGGACAACACTGGCACACGTCAAAGATAAATATAGACCGTAATAGCACCTCTACAACTCACTGCGATCTATAGTCAACAGCTGTGAAAAAATGGTTATTGAACTAATATGTCGTTTTCTATGATTTTTCTTATTTCAAAGGTTTGGTATGCAGCGTGTGCTTTGATCTGGGCTGCCGCAGCCGTCAATCCTATCGTTCCACTCGTGATTGCTACACTCAACATGCTCATTATGTTTCTACTTATTCTCTCATGTTTGAGCATTGAGGTAAAATCAACCTCTGTCGTCATGTGAAATTTTATGTAATTTCGATAAGAGTATTCGCTATGTCCTCCCAACGGTTTACAGCCTCATCGTGGCTGAGAGGTGATCGTGGATGTCGGGCTGCGATGCAAAGCGAGCGGATTCATCACCTGGCAGGGTCTCCCAAGCTGAGGTTTCCGGCGTTTCCATCAGGAAGCCTAGCTAAAAAGTAAACCAATACCAGGATCCATCAGCGTCCTGGTATCAAAGTTGCATGGAGGCAAATCTCCCTCTGATCCACAAGGGCTGCCACTGCCTGTGGTCGTGAAGACCTGCTGCATACTTTGGCCAGGCTGACCTCGGATTTCCAGGGAACCCCCAATGGCTTAACTAGCAAATCTCCGAAAGTGGAGATTGTGCTGGGACCCGCACAACCACTGAGGACGGGCCATTCAAGTATCAAGTATCGTGTATTCCTTATGTGCAATATCTAATCACTTTGAGGAGTTAGGTGTAGGCTGACCATTATGCCGATGCTTTATAGGTTTTTCGGCTACAAGTACAAAGGGACGACACTAAATCAAATACGAGCCTCTTCATACCGTATTTTTTGGAGATACACTTGATCCATTTTCTAGCAGAATATAAATCTATCCGCGTAAAACTTTGATTAAAGTGTTCGGCCTAAAACATGTAAAAAGTTGTGGTTTTTCACTGAATTTCAACGTCGACATGCGGCGGAATATGTTTCATTTGAGATAACTCGATGTAGTGTGTAGGCTCTGCTATACCAATGTCTGAAATTTTTTTGAGATTCGTTTTTCCTTTATCCATTCTACGTCTTCTTCTTTCTCCACTGTCTCAGAAACTCCACTAATGACTTTCCGGTTCGTCGTAGAGAATGAATTAGCCTTAGTGTCGAAATACGGTACATATCCGTGGTTCCACATATGTTGAGAAGGAATCCGATCGCTCCAGAAAACTAAAGACCACCATAAGAGTTGACCAGTTAAAAGATTTAAACTCTTCATGACTTGTATCACACTTTCTCTGGGGAAGACCTGGAAACGATGTAGTCCATGCAACTCTAGCACACATTGGGCGAAACAGTTCAACATGGAATAATGTTACGTATTGCATAGAGCAAAGGTCGACCAGGTAATTTTAGCGGCTGTATTGCACAGTGATTCTGAGGTGCCAACAACACACAACGTTGAAGCTCGTTGCACTGCAGTTTGAGTTGTTTCATAGTGTCAAGAACAACGCCATAGCCCCTACATAGGAGAAATTTCTTTTCACCTTGGTAGAATCACTTGTTCACTGATAAGGTGGTGAAAATAGGAGGAAGTAGTTAAACCCGTTCTCCTGAGGGGCAACAGCCAATTACTCATTGAAATCTTATACCTGTGATTACCCCTCGATATGGTGAACTGATAGACCTCTCTCATAGTTAGTGCATGAAATCTGCAGAGCATTCTTTGAAACCTTGCGACAAGTTACTCTTGTTCATTCTGACCAGTTCACTTCGTTGTTTTGGTTTCAGATATGCGAAGTGCACGTCGGACGAGCCGTGCTTCTTCGTGCCAAAACCACCGTGGTGATGTTCGACGATGACTTCGACATTGGTTCCATCATCGTGTTAGCCGCCACTCCTCTTCAGCTTATATTAGTTGCCATACATATCTTCCTTTCCTTAAAGCCCAAATATCAATGAGACTGTTATTAAGATTAAGAGATGTTATACATTAAATACTAGAAAAATTACACCAGAAGTATTCCTGTTGAAAATGCTTTATTTACAGTGAGAAGGATTTCAGACAGTGTTTTTTAAACCCCTTCCAGCATGTTATTGTCTTTAAGAAGTATTTGGTAATTGTAAAAGATCTTCTTCAGATTTCTTTACTCTTTGCATACACTATGAACATTTTCCGTAGTACGCGTGGGTACGACTTCCCGTCGTTCAGTTCTGTCAGAACTCCTTTAGTATTCGTAGAAAATGAACCAGCGACTATTACCTACAGATTTTGAAATCAACGGTGAGGTATAATGACCGCTGGTATTTAGCGATAACAATGCCAAAGAAAAGGAAGGAAAAAGATAGAAAAGGAATGCTCATACCCGTTTTTGATTAGAAGAAATCTGTTTTATTACACTATTAGGCTTCTAGACAGCTATGTGGTGGAGTTCAATCATACAAATGCTCACAGAGCGCTTTAGGTCTCGTCTCTCGAGTTCAATAGCAAGCTGTGCTCTGCTCCGCTCTGCTTCTTTGCTATCCTGCGCTCCTCTGCTCTTGCGATTGAGTAACTCATTGTAACCATGGGATTTTAGCTGGATCACACAGGAATCTGAGGACGTAAAGGGTACATTTGAGGCTTGCAAATTCAGCACAAGCGTTACGATATGATTACAGACACCGATGCTCCACGGCTGGGTGGTGCGATAACCCTATGGAGCTGATCGAAAGCAATGGCAGTACAATGACACATGAAATGTAAGATTGTATTTATTGGCTGTAGTATTTCGAAGGGGGTCTAAACGGTCAAAAGTTGAATGTCAGAAAAAATTCGTGTAGGCTTGGACTTTAACGTTAATATACGTTGCGCTACACGCCCTCAAAATAGGTGGTGCTTTTCTAAAGTGTAAACAGAAACTAACGTTAGTGGACGTGAAGAACGTTAAGTCGAACTCCCTTTTGCGATACGTGCGGGCTTGACACGTGTCCTAAGATTTTTTCAGCGTTTGTGTCACCTTCTTTATGAATCTTCCAATAATAATCTTCACTTTGCACTTGCAACTGAGGAAAGGCAATTATGTGGTTATGTTTGGTTTTAAACGTCTTAATTTTTTAGAATATCACGATATCATTCTACACTACAACTTCAAAATAGATTGGATTCAGAGAACTGCCAAGGTGCCAAACGAAGAAAGTGATAATGGCCAACATGAACAACTGTTTCAACAACGAGTCAATCAAAGCGCGACAATTGGCAAAAGCATAAGGAAATACAGTGCAGCCGAAGTCTTCCGATTGAGGGCAATCCGCTATTGTTCGGTTCGAGCAGCGTTCCGTGGTCCAAACACATTTTCTTCACTACCAAAGGGGATGGCTTTATTTTTGATATATCACGTTTTTTAAATGCCGATTAATAGAATCCTAAACTGAAAGAGTGTTATCAGCGAAGTATCAAAATAATACATTTGCGATAAACGACTATTAAAAATCTTCACTTTAGTGTTAACTCGTTGATGTCTACGGATGGATGCTACTTTATTACTAACTCCTACTAACGAAGAAAACCCTACTCGTATCTCAGGCACGCTTTCTCTATTTATTTTGTTTCCTTAGGGTTTCAAACTACGTTTCTGACTAGATAATTCCCTGGCATAGCTATTCAAAACTGGCTAATAGTAGCTAGTCCAAGTGCTTTGAAAAAGCCACACCATGTGAAAGAAGTTCATCGCATTTGAAGGATGAATAGACTTCCTAGAATTTGCATGCCTTAATGTGAAACTGAGATAGTTAAACTCCGAGATCTCCGTCACCCAATGAGATGATTATCTAGTCATCCTAGGATAAGATTTGTTCCTAACTCGTTCAAATTTTCTAAGAACAAATGCAGAAGATTAGTAAAAACTTCACAGTCCTAAAAATGTAAAAGAAGGATCTGGTGAGTTTTGTAAATGTGGAGGTTTCTAAACTCTTCGAGTTGATCTTTCCGACTCATCTGTAATGGTCAGATTAGCTACAAAATTTCCGTGTTGTGATTTTTGACTTATGCGCAGCCAGTTTCAATTTCTCTGTAAATCATTAGGATGCTAAGAAATATGCTTCATACTGGTTCAAGAACTACCACCGATTTACCCAACACTGCATTTGTCATGCTTCGCTTGATAGTGATATTGCTTCATTACAAATGAAAGTCGAAATAGGAATGGTCATGTCCCTGTTTTGAAACGGCAAGATCAGTGTTGTATTAGCAATCTCTTGCTACCTTAATAGTCCAAGAAAAACTGGTGCTAGTTCCTCAGGAACACAGATTTTTTTGCTTTTACTTCCCTGGGGGAAAAGCTTGGCATTGATAGTTCACCGCGACTTGCCTTGCCACGAGTCCTCACTGGAGTTCTGGAGGATGATTCCGAACTCTTCCCTTTAATTTAGCATGATAGATTCTCCATCATGTATCACCGCCGTGCAACTAGGAACGTCCACAGCCATGACGATGTAGAAAACGCAGGTTGATAAAAACGATGGCCTATTCTGAACGCTACGAAATGCCATAACTCTTGTCTTAAAAACTGACTTCCATTCAACTTTGGTAACAATAATCAATGACTTATGAACATGTCATCATTCTACGACGATGTCAACATCAACGTGAAGAGAGCTTAGGCAAGGCGATATCACCTGGCCAAAATTATCTACCGCCACTCTCGGGCACGTCATAAAAATAGTGGAATCGGACAATATGAGTGTGAAAGTCGATGGCCGTCAATTACACCACCTCTAATTTGCTGTTTACATCGTTCTCATAACATTAAACTTTAGTCAAGCTGAACGAATGCTTGCCGACTTTGATAAAGACTGTGGACAAATTGGCCTTCGACTAAATATCATAAAAAACGATATCATGAGGAACGGATTTCTCACGTATTCTTCACGTGTGCTTAGCGGAATGAATATCTCCAAACACTCCACGTTATGTCTATATAGGTAAGGAAATCAGCATGATGAACGACTTAGCTTCACAGTTGAGCAGGAGGAAGCGAGCGGGATGAGGAACTTTCAAGAGAATCGAGGATGTAATGGAGAAAACAAGGAATACCCACTCAGCGCTCACTTTTTCCACTACACGATACTTCCCGCCTTAACGTATGCGTCAGAAACCTGGGCTGTGCGTAAGCAGGATGAAAGATCACTCAGCGTTGTTGAACGCGTAGTTGAAAGGACGATGCTAGGAGTATCCTGTGTCACGCAACTGACGGAAGGGATTCGAAGCTCCAACCAGGTCTACGATCAAATGTCAGTGACGCCGTTCTAAACGCCAAAGTGTCGAAGAGAATGTGAGCTGGACACGTAAAGCGTCTTAACGACAACCGATGACAAGAACCGTTAGCGACTGGATTCCTCGGGATGTCAAACGTACTACGGAAAGACCACTGACCCGGTGGTCAGAGTTCTTCAGAACAGCCTAAGAAAGAAGATTTGATACTCAATGAGTCCATAGAGGGAGCAGAGCCCGTTGGGCTACTCTTGCTTGCGAGAGGAAAAAATTGGAACATTTAGTGGTACCCCTACTCGAGGCACTCGACGATCAACGGAACGACGGGTCATACAGGTGATATTGGTGAAACCAACGTCATATGAGCACGGTCATGTAAGAAGTTATTCATTATTGTTAGAGAGGTTCAACTAAAGTCGGCTTTTAAGACGTTGTGCCAGCAAATGAACTACCGTCTGCATAGGTTGCATTGCACGCCAAAAAGCAGATCAGCTGGATGGTGGCAATAGGTCAACATCCGTCTTGTAAAAAAATCCCACAGCCCAGTGAAGTTCCCTATTCGAGCTGTGCTTCCTCCAATGGAATCGACTCGATGCGATGACGAACAGCCACATCGAGACAACGACCAACTCCGATCAACGTGGCTAGGAAGAAGATTATACCAACCTCCTGTCAGCTCAGCCATGAAGAAAGTAACTACAACCTAGTGCGAAGGCAACTTTGCTAATCAAATTAAGAACCGTTAAAGACTTCAAATTTTCGCTAACAAAATGCAGATCTAATTTACTCTGCAGCTTGGAATTCTAGGCGCTAAATGAGACGAATCCTTCAAAAGCATTTTTGGTCATAATTGACTTGTCGAGACGCTTTTTTTTTGCTTAGCAGATCTGATGGATATAATGGGTAGGTCAATGCTTCGTAGAAAAACTCTTTCACTTCTTGTCACATTAGTTGTGCAACATGTTGTCGAACCTTGTCTTGAAAGTAGTGACTGGGCTTTTCTATTCTCGATGTCCTTTTGCACACTCTGAGTTTTGTAGAACTTCATTAATTTCGGGACACTCATCTCGGTTATAGTCGTTTCGATAAGGCACTGTATTCATGATTTCCTTCGACGTCATCATCACAGCTATTATAATTGCCTTTTGGTGCAAAGTAGCGTTTAGAAAACGCCTAGAAGCTTCATCTCTGCCCAGTCACTGAATTGATCGCTGCCATTATGTGGTAGAGGGTCCACTTTTATCATACACCACAATGCGATGAAGAACTGAGTCGTTTTTGTTACATAAAAGATGCCTTGTGAAGAGTTCGTGATGAAGGTCTCGCTACTATCTGTTCATTCCAAATGGCACCAAAATCTTGAGTTTCTGTCTTTTTATTGTCTTTAAAATGATAAAAGAATGTTAAGTTTCTATTTGCTGCCTCCTGCGATTCTTCGCGGCACGGTTTTATGTGAAATGCAACCATAATGTAATCACCTTCCAACTACAGTCTCTCCCTTAATTTATTCTTTTTATGGGTATTACCTGACCATCGCAAACTTGTGTATCTTTTTGTACTGGCTGCATCTGGTGTTGGCCTTACTGGTGCGTGTTGCAGCATTTCTAGAATCTAAAGAATTTTTCCTATTCCTTTTAATAATTGTTAGCACGTCTCCACTTTTTGCTGGTAGAGCAGTCCTTCCAGAGCGTAACTATTTTTTAGTATGATTGAATTTCAAAGGAACTCTCATTTGTACCAGTTCATAGCTCCTATCTGACGACAAGCCACATCGAATTGCTTAATTTCTTAAGAGGTTGCCGCAGCAGCATTGACGTCCAGATCTAAAGAACGGACGAAGAATCGTCATAAATGAAAACTGTATATCATCACCACAGATGATTTTTTCAGTTTGACCCGTCTTCACACAATGTATGAATTCCAGAACTATTTCCATTCAGTCCGTTGCTTCGCATCCGTCATACACGGGGGGTGGTCGGAATTGGGTGTGGATTCATCATGAAAACTTATCTTCTTCATAAGTGTTGTTAGGTGCTGCTCGGGTCAATTCCGCCTTGCACCTAGGAATTACTTTGGTGCAGATATTCCTCACCAGGGAGGACGGTGTCTGTCATCGCTGATCTTTGCTTGTCTTTCTGAGTCTCTCTACTCCTTCTCTTAACAGCTTTCCTACAATCATTTTCTCTTTCATTTTTCCTCTCGTCTATTCCTGAACAATATCGCTTTCTTCCACTTCTATGAAGTTGTCATAATGGAGGTCAATTAAGTTTGGACTCGTTAAATTTTCGTTATTATTCAATTTTTGCTACGTGATCTTTGTGTCTTATCTCCTTCGAATTTTCATCAACACCGCTTAAACGAGGCTTTAGGAGGGCGAAGCGTGAACTCTGCAGGAAGTAAACTGAAAAGTGAAAATACTCCGAATATCTCCCTTTCAAGAACCCAAACAGGAAATCCGGAGCAAAATATGGAGACGGGAGATGCAGAGGTAAGAAGAAAGACTAGAAACAGGAGAAAAAAAAATATATGAACTTTGGAAGACTATTCCACTATTCATTGTAAACTTGACGCTCAGGGCAACCCATTACTTCATTGTGCAATGACAAAGGGCGCGTGTAGCGCAGTGGTCGAGGGCCCCCCTGCAATACACATGGGATCGATTCTCGCGCCCATGGCCCACCAACCCTTCTATCCCTCCCGGGTTAACAAATTGCTACCAGACTTTTCTGGGAGGATAACAGCACTGGCTCGATACATCGATAGGCCACCGCGAGTCATTGTAGAGGCCAGATATGCATTGAGTCACCTCCAAACGAGCTTAATGAAGTCGAATCCATGAAGGATTTGATCAATGCCGAGAGCTTTACCCTTTAGTATAATGACAAAATGACAACCGATGGACAAGAGCCGTTAGTGACTGGATTTCTCGGATGTCAAACGTACTGCAGGAAGACCACCGACCCGATGGTCAGAGTTCTTCACGAAGAACCTAGAAGAAAGATATGATGCTCGACGAGTTCCTAGAGCCAAGAGAACCCACTGGGCTACTCTTGCACGCGACAGGGAAAAATGGAAGATTTACTGGCGCCCGCTCGAGTCACTCGACGATCAAAGGGACTACAGGTGATACAGGTGATACAGGTGATAGTGACAAAAAGCATGTCAGATTACTTCTCATTGTACATGGTTTGTTTTTTTCTTTTTTTTGGTGAAAAAGTGTTCCCGTTATCAAAATGCGACATCCTCCTCTCTGATTTGAGGCTAACCGTAGATCGCTTAAATGTTTATAGTGCAAAACAGTGGGAACAAAGTAGCTAGGAAAGAGCATAGGAGAAGTCTTGACACAGCACAAATCCTTATTTCATGTAGCTCTCTGGAGGCTCATACTGCGGTTAAGAGGTGGGACAGGAAACTTGGGGATTGAGTAGCTCCATTCTTTTCCGTTACTTATTTTAGAGAGAGAATATTGGTGCCTCAACAAACTGGTATCTATAACTGGCACTATCAAATCATCAAAAATGTGTTAACTTTAACTGTAATAAATGAGCACAATGAAAATTCGTTGTAGGACATAAAAAAGAGAGGACAAGAAGTTGCGAAGAAGAACTCAGTGAGAGGTGAATGTATTGGCATTTGGATTCATGAATTCTAGGAAACTGTACAGGTTTTTTTGGCTGACGTTCTCCTGGTTGAATTAGTTTATGGTTCCGTGAAGTCTTTACGTAACCAGCCAAGCCATTCTAAACTAAGTATAGTCACCGGTAGATGTGGATTCAAGGAAGGCTTGCCACGTTAGCACTAGACTACGTCAAATCGAGGGCGAGAGGTGACGGCACCTATTCATTAGGTAGTCCTGAAATAAATGAGCGTTTCAAAATACTTGTTGTCCATTGTACTTTTTATTAATAAAATACTCTTCGTACGTTGCAATGTTACATATCATTAGAAAGTTGATTGTATGCCTTTCTAACATGTTTTTATATTTTTGTCGAAGATTAAACTTTTTACCTATTTTGAGCATTGCCATTTAAGATGTCAAAAACGGATTTTCGTCAAATTTTCTTTTATGAGTTCAAATTCGGTCCTAGTGAAGCAGAGACGGTTCGAATTATTAACGAAGTTTGGGCTAAAGGTAGTGTTGGCAAATTAACAGTGCGAACATGGTCCTGGAAATTCTGATCTGGTGATTTCTGACCTCGAGGATAAGGAGGTAGATAAACTTGTTTCTCGTTGGCAAAAATTCAGATTCAGTGTAGATTCAAATGGTTTTTAATCTGGTTGATAAAGTTTTATTTAAAACAAGATGCGACATTCCAGATGATTTAGTTTTTTTTGAACAACGTAATATATTTCTTTGGTCGCTTTGACGGAAACGTCGAGTTCCTTAGATCGAGTTCCTTTACGTCAGAGTGAACCGCCTGATGAAAAGTCGTTTTGAGGAAATGAACCGCGAAAGTAGTTCAGCGAATATTCTCTACATTAAGTCAATCTCGACGTTGACATTAACTCCCTTCCTGATCATAGTTAGCAAGGACTTCTCGCTGGTTAATATGTAGTTTTAATCGGTACTCCTTCCTCACTGCAAAATCATAGCCAATTGCGCGCAAGTTCTCAGATCAATCGGTAAGAAATTCTTTCAGACATATCTGTTTTAGGCGGGATCTTTTAGTTAACTGGGATTTCACAATTTAAAAGAGAATCCATTTTCACTGATGAATGAATATAGCTTTTATTTTCAGGCTTAAGTCCTCCGAAGGACAGCGGTGATAAACAAGATAACAGGACGTGTTCAGCTACATCGTCTGGGACACAAGGCACTGCAATGGTATTACCACTGCAAAAAAATAGAAAGGAAACATGAGGTGGTACCTAATATTCTCGTCATTTGAGCAAAATCTTTAATTTAGGGCACAACTATGACAGGTATATTCGATAACACACAGTGGGAGAGGACGAGATTTGCAAATGAAGTTGTCTCTAAGAGTAAGAAGAGCACCAAACGGATAAAATGTGAGAATATGTAACATGTCATTCACTAGGCCAAAATAAAAAACACGAAAAGATTATCTCAGTACCAGAAGTTGAAGAGGAAGAGAAAAAAAGTGGTAGATGCTCCACTACTGGGTGAATCGCGACAGAAGACAGTTGTCAGAGGCGAGTACCTCACCGAAAAGCCTCAAAATTCACCATAATACTCCCTAGTTATTGAAGTGGTAAGTTTAAATCATCATGGTTTGCCAATATACTGCCGCATGGATGTCAAACTGCGAAGTATAACGGGAGATTTACCCACCAACAAGTTCACAGAAGCTGAAAACACCGTTTCTATTGGAAGCACAGTTGTGGGAAGGAAGTGTAAGGATCGCCAACTTTCCAAATGAAACCAGAGAGCAAGGGCTCTCAGCTCCACATGAACAGGGAACTACCCATGTTTGTAACATGGCAATCTCTTCATTTTTTTTACTGCTGTAGTGATATTTTGGTTATGGGTACGGATAAACTGATCCTTTTGTTACTCATTATGCCCAAAGCACATTTCTCCTTTAGATGTTATGGGGGTGTCTTCAACTTCCAAGTTACGTGCCTTCCTGTGTAGTAATGGAGTTTATTTGTAAGGATATACCTGGAATCCCCAAATGTAAGCTTTCGTCAAATCATCCCGTCAAAGAATGATTTGAAATCCTTATGTGAATATCAATATAAGGCGGGAATATGTGCATGTTGTGGTAGTAATTGAATCTGAAATAATTCACCAAAGAAGCTCATCTTGCAGTTTAGCTGCTGTCCTCGTCAAATGCTTCCTGGTTGAGAAGCCTCACTCGGTGGAACTTATCACAATGTTAACTTTTTACTTGCTGCCTAGTACAGTTTTTCACGGCAGGCTATAATGCACTGTGATTTCAACTACAGCCTCGGCTTAGCTGGGTTCAACGCCGGTTTCAGGCCCCCCAGGTCAGCCCCGCTGACGTGTGATTGCTGATGGCACTGAGCGATAAACTAGCTGAGAGACAGGCGAAACGAAGGACCCGCATGGTGTGGTGGTGAACGCGTTACTCCCCGGAAAGAACAATAGCGCGTTCGTTCCCCAGCGCAAACACCTACGGTCCCGAGTTTTGTAAATATCTCAGCATCACTGTGGTTGAAAGTGATATGTTGAAATAAAACGATATCGCAACTTTCCACTCCGAAATGCTGGTATTAAAATATATTGTATGTGTTACAAAGCTTATAACACCTCTTCACTAAGATCTTCAAGCAAAATCTACCAGAAATCGGATAAATTTCGGAATAATATGCACGACTTTTAATGTTTTGTTTGCAAAGTTCTGGTGCATGGTGTGCACCGCAGTGTGGTCAGCAGCGGCCGATAATCCCATATGGCCACTGATGCTTGCCATTTTCAACATGCTCTTCGTGTTCCTGTTAGTACTGGCTTGCTTGAATGTAGAGGTGAAGTTTTTTTCTGCTAATTTACTTTACTAAAATCGCTCAACTTCACATAAAGGAATACAGTAGTTCATTAAGTCGTTGTCTCCCATCTGTCTTCCATGAAAGCATTTTTTTAATGCAGTCGGTGACGACACATTCAGTAACACTAAGACATGAATAGTTTAAGACGACTAGTATCGGTGTAAATCTGTCCATGTTGTTCTCGACTACTGAAATCTAACGAGACTGATTTTGTAGTATTTCCGTCTTCAAGTGCGAAGGGAAGACATAAGAACGGAGACGAGATACTTCGTGCCTTATACCTGGAGATATACGGTAATGCAGCTCAGTTTATAAAAATAACCGCTCAATGGCACATTTGAAATCTTTTAATCATGGATTGATATTCATGGATTGACTGCGTATGATGTCCAAGCTGTTTTTCTTACTTTATTGTAGCTCCCTACATAATCTACATTCAAACTGACTGCGCATTCGTTATCTAAAGTGATCTACGTATATCCCTCAGTGATTTACTCAAGTGAGAAGAACGCAAGCGAAGTAGATAAGGGGGAGGAAATGAGCCAAAGAAAGATAGAGCAGTGACACTTGTAAAATTCCACAATAAGTGAGCATTAAAGACCTAATAGATTTGTTCAGTTAAAAATTTTCACTAACAAGAGCCATACCAGCGATAAATATATTCCGAATTCAACAACGATAGATGGTATCAGTTGGCGGCTTTTTTCTCCTACCTATAGCATGCATGGTCTTTCCTCGTTCTGTTGGAGTTCCTATGTAGAGCTATCCATAGTTCCAAAATCGAGAAGCACCTCATATACTTGCATGTTTTTTTTTATTTCTATTCTATACGACCCCTCTTTCACTGTGCAGATCCCATCAATTCTTTCACTCGATTCGTTTCCTTGCACCCACCATTCACGAAGGCCTTATTTTGCGTGTGAGCAAGGCTATTATTTGAGGAACTTCTGTTTTTAATGGATGTCATTGAATGCTGGTCGAGACGATTTTCTCCGGAGCTCTGATATAGATAGCCACGCTAGAGTATTCCGAACCTACATGTTCAAAGATTGCAAACCACTTAATTCTTCCAAAATATACCGAGAGTTTTCTCGAGGAACTATGGAGATAAAATTCAGCCGACTGTAATTCCATCATCTTAGGAAACTATCACATACATGGGCGCGTGTGGCGCAGTGGTCAGAGGCGTCCTGCAACACACGTGGAATCGATCCCCGCGTCCATGGCCTACCAAGCCATCCGTGGTCAGCAAAGTGGTACCAGACTTGTCTAGCAGGATAGCATCAATACATCGGTGGGCCACCGCGTGTCATTGTAAAGGCAAGATATGCATTCAATCACCTCCAAACGGTGCTTGATGAAGTCGAATGAATAGCGCATCTTTAACGAAAGGGATTGATCAACGCCGAGAGCTTCATCCTTTTTTGTTCTTTTATCACATACCTATAAGTGTATCTCAAGAGACAGTGATGTAAGTTGTCAGTGCGACGGTATCCTACATTACATTACAACAGTCTGCTGCGTCACCTAAGTAGGGAGCAACTAATCTTCCATTTCCATGAAAAAATACTATCAGGACCAAAATCTCTATTCTTGCTGACGTTCAACGCTTTGTCTTTCAATCACAACTAAAACTTCCAAGCTTCCATGCACTGGCATCACGTTCAATGTTGAAGGGAAGCGCCGGTACGAAGTAGATACAATAGTCTCAGCGTTTCAGATATGCGAAATACACATTGCTCGAGCCATTCTTCTCTGCGCCAACATCACCATCATGGCGTTCGACGACGACTTTGACGTCGGATCAATTATCGTGTTAGCCTTCACGCCTTTTCATATTATAATAGTTGGTATACATATCTTTAGCACTTTCAAACATAAAGGTCAATGATACACAATAAATTATTCCAAATACAATGGTGAAGGTGGTGAAGGTCAAATAAGAGCCAGGTTTTTTTTCACATTCACCCTTTTTGAATCGGCATTTTGTTCACAGCATATTAAAACGACAAGCGTACAACTTTAAAACCAATTATAGCCTCTTATTCTGCAAAAAGCCTTCCAACTCAGCTAGATAAAAGTGATAGCGAAATACAACCACAAGGATGTTGAGATGTGAACGAAACTTCGAGCCTTAAGTGGACTTCGAACCCACAATTACCCTTTCTGAAGGGCTTATGAGTTACCTATCCTTGTGTGTCGTTTTGAGAACTAATAGAATTTGAACAAAAAAGAAATCCTTAAAAGCTAAGAATGGAACAACATTAGTCAAGGATATGTGCCTATTAGAAATGCTCGTTCACAATAAAGCAAAACCATTAAACTCATTATTTATTGAACAAAAAACAATGAAAAGGAAAAAGATTTCGGTAATTTCCAAATGGGCTTAAGACAATAGCAAGTAGGGTAGTCGTCTGAAATATCTTCATATAAGAACATGCAGTAGTTTAAGAAGAGCAGAGGACTATTTAAGAACAGAGCTTGAGAGAGGTATAAAAACGTAGGAAAAATAGAGCAGTGACT
Source organism: Angiostrongylus vasorum (assembly GCA_018806985.1). Taxonomy (NCBI): domain Eukaryota; kingdom Metazoa; phylum Nematoda; class Chromadorea; order Rhabditida; family Metastrongylidae; genus Angiostrongylus; species Angiostrongylus vasorum. The sequence continues at coordinate 698,022 of JADANN010000099.1, read as the reverse complement.
ACCATGACTTTCGTAGAAATCGAAAACAGGAGATAACCTGTACTGGAAAAGACAGTCGTGACAGCTCAAAAACAACTACAAACCGAATAAAAAAGGCGGAATCAAACACACCCGTACTGCGAAATAAATGAAAGCCTCCACATGTCCAGAGTACTACAAAACTGCATAAACAAAGGCAGAACACCAATGCATCTAAAATGAGAAGGAAGACTTCGAGTATGGAGACCAATAGGTATCACCTGCGTGGTACTGGTCGTCCCCAAAGATCCTCGCATTCCCGTTTTGATGAAGGAGAAAAAGGAGAAGGCCTTACGGAGTGACACTCAGTCATCTGCATAAAGCGCTGTATCGCTGTAGTTACCCCTTGTTGGCTAAATTCGTAGAAAACTAGCACTGGATGCTGCTAAAGGCATGAAAAGCCCGAAAAAGAATAGTCCGAAAAAGAAATGAGAGGAAAAGCGCACCGTTTTTTGGAAATGTTGTGGTTATAGTACAGAAGGCACAACGCTTTTCCTTTGCTCTTAATGCGTGCTTTGAACAATTTAGTCCTATAGCTAGTAAAGTTCTTATAAAACAGGTTGAAATATCACGCTGTCTCAACTACAATAAAGAGTAAACACAAAATCTATAGGTCTGGCACATTACGGAAAACCACCTGCTTTACCTTTGCAATCTTTGTAATGTCTAACTTGAGTGGCCTTCATGTAGTATTGGCACCTATGGGGAACAACTCATTTTCCCTGTTTAGCCCAAACATATTGCTTGCCACAGTAGAAATTTCGATTTCACAAATTCGATGGGAGTTAAGGAAAACATTCAACTGCTTTGCAAACATCTGAAGACAACTCAACCAGACAAAGACAATCAGGACTCAGAACTAGAGAAAATTCTAGGCCTAGTCATTCCTAAGCAAATAATAAATAAGTTCACTCGAGTACTCAAGGACTTGGGTTGAAATCGATCACTTCCTCTTCGTGGTCGACCACTAGATTGTCACCACGTTGCGGGTTAACGGGGGCAGTGCGTGACGATTTAAAGACTGAAGATTTTGACGATAGCAGAGAGACAGAAGAGGGCCTGGATGAGATAATATGCCTTATTTGTCTAAAATCATACATAAGTCACTAAACAAAACAAGGAAGAAATCTTGCTGAGAGCTGTCACCTTTCTTGAGGTCGTCGTCTCACGTGGATTTTTCTGTTTGCGTGTTTTCCTCGGGCGATATCTCTATTGAAAATTCCACTCGTATCTTCAACTTTATGCTTCGTTATTCTGGAATAATTCGCAACACGAGCATAACTATACGTGTTCGTCAAGTCTGCGTGAAGCTGTACTGCCTGGTATGTTACTAGCTGCCTTCATAACACAGAAAAAAGGGACAAATATATGCGAACAGAAGAATTTCTTCAAAAAATTACGGCTCTCCGAACGATGTCACTACATCATCCTCAGAAAATGAGCCCACCAAGGATTCCATTCAACCTTGATTGAAGTATTACACTCAGCTTACTTATTCTGAACCTTTTGTAATAAATGGGTGGAGATCGTACCTGATCATTTCAGAACTTCCGTTTGGAGGGCACTTATGAGCAGCGCCAAGACGGAACACCTGCTCAGAGCAAGCTCCTTCGCAGTCAGGGTGAACCGTCCACCACGAACCGGCTTCATTCATTATTAGGTAATCCTTGCGAGGCTCAAAATAATACACTACATTTAGACGCAAATTTTATTGCCACATATAAAATCCCAAGTTATCATTACTACGAACATTAACATCGTCAGCCGTTAAAATTACATTAACAATATAAATTTCTCCATAGTTTATTCTTATAAAAGGACAGCGGCTAGAAGTGGCTTGAAATACACAACGGATCTGTCTTTGGTCCGATCTCGCTCCCTGGGACCAACAACCTTTCAATTCCTTCGGTGTCTGCAAATTGGTACGAGATTTGTCCGGTAGATACAAATACTGATCAGTAGACTATCGAAAGGCACTGTATGTATGAGTGAGACATGCATTCAATAACCTGTACGATGCTTGATGAAGTGAATGGAGTATCCCTTAAGAATCGATCAACGCTAGACTTTATATTATAATTTACTAGATATCTGCCGAAAGAGGTACTAATGGATATCAAACTGCAACGTATTGTAAAGACTTTGGCTTCTACTGTCTATCCTTTATCCAAGCAGGACATGATTTTGATACGTCCATCCGACGTCAAGCCACAGGTAATTTCGTACTAAGAATAGCCGTGCACTAGAACAAACCTTCGCTCAAGGCGCTAATTCTCACTCCGATTCACAAACGTTGGTGACTTTGCCTACATTGGAACACGAAGCAAAGCTCCCTTAGAAACTACAATATGCAAAGAACATCCATAGCCAGAATCGAAAACAATGGGAGAATGTGAGGTAGGCGCAATTCGTATAGACGGTCACTTAGAAATTTAATTGAGCAACAACTTTATATTAATGCAATCAAAAGTAGAAGAATAAAGGATAAAGCTCTGCGTGTTGATCCTTCTTTGACGGTGCGCCATGCAATCGGGTTCCATTAAACGTAGCCGAGATGACACAATGACTTGCGATGATCTGCCGATGCATGAATTCAGTGTTTTTATATTTCAAGGTTACTGTGGTACAAATTTACCAAACACGGAATAATGGAAAGTCTGTTTTGTTGTTCTGGGCGTGGGATTGAAGCAACGACCTTGTGTCTATTCTTGGAAACCTCCCATACTGTCAAAATGGCACCATAATTAAATTTTATGTATCATTACGATCATCAGCATTGAATAAGTTCGAGCTTACATTAGGGGTAAGAACGCGAACGAATACAACTGATGACATCAGGCAATGCCGGATGGCTTGACGCCAATGGCGACCATGAGCAGAGGAAGGGGTTCTGAAAGATATGGATTAGACAGCAATCCACATCTAATTCTTAAGCGGACAGACTCAATTCTCAAAAATTTCGACGAAACTCACGGTATTTTCAAAAATTTCGAATATTGCGATCAGAGGCAGCGCTCGGTACTCAGAAGTAAGGAGCGTGCGGAACAGCCAGCATACCATCGAACAATCGTGGATGCGTTTCCGAGCCGTAATGAAAGGAAAATGCAGAACGGATTGATAGCTGATACGGTGATTTTCACCAGAGAAACACTTTGAATTCTTGGCAAGCATGGAATGGTTTAGAGCTAAAGCAGGGATAATTTACCTAAGTGAGATACCGGAACGATATTGACAAAAAAAAACATTTGCGCATTGTTGTTTCTGAAGGTTTGGTACTTAATTAATAAGCTTATCCTCAGCTTTAGCAGGTTCAGCGAATTTCCAAACATTTGGATTGCTATCTGTATGCTTCATTTTTTATTGCACAACAGAATTAGCTAGCCCTAATAATTTTAGGGAATAACGATGAACGGAATGTGGGTAAGACCTACTCGTTGTAGATCTTCGTGTAGGAGTTACAGCTGCAGAACATATCTGATCATCAACATCTATAGCAGGCATTGTGGGATCTGGCATTCCTAATTGTGGAGAGGGCAGCTGATCGTATGGGAAAGTTGAGAAGGAAGCATCTGAAAGTGCAGCATCAAATCAATGGCAAAAACATCAGTGGCAAAACGGTGTAGAAGTTCCTATGTTATCTGCTGACCAGATCAAACGCAACATTTTATTGCATAAGTGGTTGCATCTACCATATTTTCAGAAACAACTACAACAATAAAATTACTAAAAAACGATCGGTACACATTGCAGTGCAGTATCTTGTTAGTACAGGGCACATGTAGCGCAATGGTCGGAGGCGCCCTGCAACGCATACATGGGATCGATCCCCGCGCCTCTGGTCCACTAAGCCTTCCATCCCTCTAGGGTTTGCAAATTGGTACCAGACTTGTGTGAGAGGATAGCAGCACTGGCTCAATACACTGGTACGGCACCGCGAGTCATTGTTTAGGTCAGATATGCATTCAATCACGTCCAAACGTTGATTAATGAAATCGAATACATGGCGCATCCATTAATCAACGCCGAGAGCTTCATCCTTTTTTATTCCTTACCTCGTTAGTTAGGCTAAACACGAAGTTCTGGCAAAAGATTTCAAATATTTGTGATTTATTTCGCTATTGGATCGTCATCGCCCAAACTAAAGTGGAGGCTTCGAAAATCAGTCCTACTAGGACCGCTCTATCGAATTGCAATTGTACGTGCTAAAGCAGGACATTGTCGTGGACCTACATTTGACTATGAGTCAGTTGTATCGCCAACCGTGCTTAATAAGTAGAATAAAACATTGCTCACCCTTAGACTTACGAAAAAGAATGAATATTCTAACTTAAAGATTTCCAGAAAAAAGTTGGCTATGAGCCGTATCACCCATCGTCCTGTTGATTGTCGCGTGACTCGAGCCGGTGTCAGTAAATCTTCCAGTTCTCTCTATCGCGAGTAAGAGTAGCCCAGTGGATTTTGTTTGCTCTAGAGGCTCCTTCAACATCATATCCTTCTTCTAGGGCTTTCATGAAGAATTCCGAACATCGGCTCGCTGCTCTTCCTGCACTACGTTTGACATCCTAAGGAATCCGACCAGTAACGGCTGTTGTTCGTCGGTTGCCGTCCATAAGCATTACGTGTCCGGCTCCCTTTATCTTGCGCAGTTTGGTATATAACCGCATCTTCGATTTTCGATCATTGGTGTAGATCGGTGCTTCGATTGCCTTCCCTCTTGCGCGCTAAGTGATACTCCTATCGTTGTTCTTTCGACTGCCCTTTCAATAAGGTTGAGTGACCTTTCATCCTCCCTACGCAGCGAGCAGGTTTCTAACGCATAGATCAAGGGGAAAAGAATTGTGAAGTCGAAAATATGGACGCAGAGTCTGGTGTTCTTTGCCTTCTTCACAATATCCTTGATGTTCTTGGGAGGTCCGCAAGCTGCTCGCTTCCTTCTGTTCAACTCTAGAACCAAATCGTTCATCATATTGGTTCCCGGCCTGGAGAGCCGTAGCTGGAGCGTTCGGAGATATTCGTACCATAGACCGTGAGTGGTGTATACGAAACCAACCCCTTCCTCACAAACACCGTTTTTATGAGATTTAGTCGAGACCACTGTTTTCACAGACACTATCAAAGTCGGCCAGAATTCGTTCTGCTTGGACAATGCTTGGTGTTATAATAACGACTTCATCAGCAAAGAAAAGACGGTGTACTTGGCCACTATCGATTTTCACACCCATTTTGTGCAATTCCACTGTTTGGTGAGATAGTATCAGCTGCTTAACCGCTCTTTTGACGTCTTTGTTGTGGAATTCTTATATGTTGGTGGTGGAATTTTCATGCAGCCCAAAAAAAATTGTTACATACTGCGTAGGGTCGCCCTGGCCGTCCAAGTCTTCCATGAGTGCTTCTATCTCAACTGACTCGAATGGCATCGAAATGACGAACAACTGTGGACCATCGACTCGGATCATCGGCTCTGATGAAGACAAAGACGTCAAAACGTTAACCGAATAAAGTTGTTTACAAACCTTGTGTAAGCTTTTCAATGAAAGAATACATGCATCGAAAGCTGTTCCTAAATCGATGAAGGTGAGACAAAGCGATCTCTTGTGCACTTTCAATACTGCAGTGAGTCTTGTTATCAAGTGGATGTGGTTCATCGTACTGAAACATTTTCGAAACCCTGCTGCCTCACATGGAGGTTCTTCGTACACTTTTTTGTCAATCCTGTTAAGGACGACTCGAGTGAAAAGTTTGTAGACGATAGACGGCAAACAAATTGGGTGATAGTTGCCGATATCTTAGAGCTAACCCTTCTTTAACAATAGCACGGTCTTGCCAGTCTTCCACTGAGGTAGCAACCTTGCATTGAGACTAGGAGCGTGTGAAAAAAGGCGAGCTAGTGTGTTTATGAGGACTGGAAGAAAGTTCTTCAAGTGTTCAGATCTCATCTTACCTCGACCTGGTGTTGATCGATTATTCACCGACGAAACATCATGCCGGATTTCGGAAAGGAGAACGGCTGGAACGGCGCATCCATCCTTCTTCACTTCATAAGAGGACAGCGGAACGGAGCTAATGAAGAGATCCGAATGGTAATCATGAATGATTTTCTACATTGTCTTTTTCGAAAACTGTAGCTGTTTCGTTTGCACGTCGGAGTCCAATCATTTTGCTTTTTGTAATTGGCGAAGCCTCGATGGATATTGCGAATGCCTTCCCCAGCTTCTGTAGCTTCGACCATAACTGCTACTCTTCTCTTTTTAATACCTTCTTTTATCGCTTGTCTACATTGTTTTGCAAGTTCGGACGTGAATTCGCGGTTGCCTGCAGCTCGTGCGATTCCACGCTGGCGTATTACCTCGAGTGCTACTAGAGACAAACGTCTCTTGGTGACTTTCGGGCTCTCAGCTTTCATAGCGCTAACGTGAAGATGTTGAATGAGCCGATCGTATTCTTCGTCGATGTTATCGACAACGGCATCTTCCCAACAGCCAACTAATGAACTGAATAACTCCCAGTCTATGGTGGTTATGGGAAATCCGTGGAAAATCTTGCCATTTTTTTAATCAAAATCTGTGTCCAGGTGTCGGTAATTTAGCCCGATGATCACCCTTCTAACTTTATATCTACTTTGATCGTCTTAAGAATTCAAATTGGTTCAATTAGCGCAGTTGTTATATTATAGACAAGTGCAATACAGACAAGGTTGCTAGTTCGACCTCCAATTGAAACAATTAAGCATACTATACTCGTGAGATCGGAGAATTGTTGCCAGACTTTTCGCGAAAAGCTTCCTCCAATCTCAATAGACTGACGACCACATGCGGTGACGCCTTTGGAACGCTATAGCAAATCAGTCTCAAGATTCCGAGAAGAATAAATTCGACCAATATTGAAAGATGTTGAAGATTTCTCGAGTTATAATCGAATCCATACGTAAATTGGAAATACTTCACGGATGATGGATGCGAGAAAGTGAGTCAAATGGAAAAAAACTCCTTGGGTGCGCACAATACGTAGTGTCGAGTTTTATAGAAAAAAAAACCGGTTCCCGCTTATTAATCAACACTGGGTAGCTTCTTTAGCATTGCTAACGCATTCGTATTTATCCATCCCTGCCGCCCTCTAAGAATGGTCCACTTTTATCTGTGAAGCGAAATTTACCTATTTGCTGTTTAAAAAAACATTCTCTGCGTGACGAATCTCGAGCTAATTAGCCCTGAGGCAATATTAAGTGGAGAATAAGGAGACGAGTTATAGGATAAAAGGCGACCATTAAACAAAAAAAAGCAGATGGATAGAAGAAATCCTTCTTTTGTCTCTAGTGGTCAGATGGAGTTAAACCTAAAACGTATAGACGTAACTATTTCATGCCAAAGTTCGTAGATGTGCCTGCTTATATTCACATTACGTCGTACATATAGATTTTGTACTGAAATGATTGTGAAGTACAAAGGAGGCAAATTCGTGGTTGTCTCTTGTAATCATGCACCACATCTATCCCAAGAAGACCTAGTAAGCTGTTTGTTAGTATGCTGAGCTCTCACGACCGAGTTCAATAAACTGCTCTTAATCACTATCCCACTAAAAATGACACAAGAGTAAGGCTTTACACGAATAAAGTGGAAAAGATTGATGCTTTCCATTATACCGGACAAAGTCGAGCAAATTGGGGTAATAGAAGCGCGCTGTAGGGATTGAATAGAGACTTTAATAGGACCCTCCCGAAGTAGTCTACGATTTGAAAATATTAATGACATTGATGGTACAGATAATTATTAGTTCATGAGCATTGAGTCTCTAGCAGTATTTAGGTCAAAAAGCGAACGTCGAGAAGTAAATTCCAAAAAATCTTTACAGTTGCACTCGCTTGTCATCACCTTCAACAAGTAACATCCACATCCATTTCATCAAACAACGTAGAGCTACCCTTTGGGGGCGTTTTCGCCAAAAAAATGATGGAAAATAAAGGGCTTCATATGAGAAGTGTGACGTTCGTTTTGTCTCTCAAGTGAGGGGAGCTCACTGAGTAGCTCTGCTACGTCGCAGTGGCGACAAAAGAGACTTTGCTGGTGCAAGCATGAGCTATTGTGTAATAATCGAGGTGATACAAACGACTTCTTCTTTAGCTTCTTGGTCTATTAAGCAAATACAAGATTGGCAAGAGTTCTTATTTAGTTAATGTTTCGATGTTTCCTTATTCCTCAAAGCCGACTCGACTCGACGCGACAACGAACAACTACATTGCGAGGACGACCACCAGTTGGCCATCGGTTCGGATCAAGACGGCTCTGAAGAAGACGAATACGTCGGAACGTCGGTCGAATAAAACTTATTACCAACCTCGTGTCTGCTTGATAATCCAAGAAAGTATTGATTATTTGTGCCCAGGTTGAATGAAGTCGGTTTTAGGAAACATTTGCTTCGTTCGTGTATTTTAAATAGTGCTCACCAGATGAATCACAGTCTAAATTCAGCGAAGCTTGACTGCAGAATGACGAGGAATACGACTCGGCTGTCAGATGAGATATCGGCGAGTCCGTAGGTGAGTCGAAGCTGCACAACGAATCTGAGACGAATAAAAATTCATTTTCATGGGTATCACAAGCACAATGTACAAGTTTGTGCATGGATTAAACTGTGGACAAGTGACTTTACTACAGAATAACTGAGAAATCTGGAAAATATTAGTAGCGTATTGTTCTAAATGTCTGAGATCACTACCAGTTGCCGCGCGGTTTCTGCATTCAGTCAACAAACCTTTTAGCACACATAAACTGAGTAGTCGTTTTTTATGTTTTATTGTCTCGCTTTTAACCTTTTTACGATAGCGACCATTTTCGCTGGCCCGTCGCACGGCGTGTCATTGAAGCGCAATTCAAATGCGCATTGAAGTCAAGATGCACAGCCCGAAACTTGCAACAACGTACGCATTGAAATCAATGTGCATCGTCGTGAATTAAATGAGATTGTTAGCATAAGGACACATGAACTGGAGTAAGGAGAAGAATATTCACTAGAGCAATTAGAGAAGAACAGTGGAATAATTTAAAAAAAACGGACTGTTTTGCTCATCCTTATCATCATTTAGGAAGTTCCATCCGATACCGAAGTCATCGTCAAGGTTAAATGGAGGAGCGCAGGCCGAGAGCAACACCGATAACCCGCCTTCATACGACGAACTCATCATCGCATCGTCCATCGTACCACTCTGCAAATCACGATGAATGTCTCGGAAATCGGTAAAAAGGGGAAGCGAATGTACCACTATACACGACGAAACAACGAACGTGATACTTGGAAACTTCCATGTGAAATGATAAGATTCATTGAATCGTGACGACATGCATTGAATAAATTGCATGTGTAGATGGCCTTAAACAGCATGCATTTGTTTCAACGAATTTTTCTCCCGCTTCTTTCATTTTCTTTACAGTTTTTTTTCTACATGGCCAAATACACACCGGATAGTAACTAAATGAATCGTAGTACTGCAACCGCCGTCTATAAAGCTAGTCGAGGAGTATGTTGCTTCGGCAGCACTTGAGCAAAAATCTCTTCCAATTATTGACATTTGGGATCCAGTTCAAGTCTGATTCTCCTTGGTTACTCCAGATAACCGTGTGTTAAAACATTCCCATACCATAACGAAATACCCCCATAATTCTGGACTAGTTAGAAGCTCGCTGCCTGGTGACTCGCATTCTTCCATAGTGAAAGCCGCAGTGATTCCTGCGATTAATCGAGCAAACGATCAAGGACGATGTGAAAAGCTGAGTTCATTAGGTATTAACATAATACATCTTTATTTTTTAATTTTTTTTAAAAAAGTTTTTTAACTTTCTTAGTTCTGAATTCTTTTCTTGCTCACCAGTTTTAAAGTGTTGCCATATATTTAGTTACAAACTATACGCACCGCCTTTTGCAGGCCCCAACATATTTCCCATATAGTTGAATTGCATCAGAGTACGAGAGTGTTTCCTTGGCGATTCAGGATACAACAGTATCTCATATGTTATTATAAAATCATCTTTCTAAACAATGCCTCACTCTGCTGACATCAGCGAACCATTTGAAAACAGTCACGATAAATCTATTTCTTTGAGAACTGACGAATTCGTTAGGCTTAAAGAGGCTTCGTAATACCACTCTAATATTGCAAGTAACTTTTTCCTACGTTATCCAGATAGATAGTACGAGAAAACCTCCGACTTAGTTCAATCATGGATACCGCTCTTATCGATGCTTCATTTGTGACGCTCCATATGGTTTCGTAAGCTATCAGAGACGATCACAGTCACGAATGTGTGCAAAAGAAAATCATGTCGATGGGACCTACTCTATGCTTTCCCAAAATCGAATGCTTTGGTAGTTCATAGCATACTGCGAGCAATGAATCAGGTATTAATATATCTTCTTTCCCATTAACCCACTGGATGTTAGAACAGGGCCCCACGAATTACGTACGGCTAACCATTAAGATGTGGCCTAAAGCGTTCGATGGTATATCTACTGCTTGGTTAGCCAAGTAAATGACAAAAATTTCGTATGACATATGAAATTGACATATGACCGTCTATGCACAACGAAAACTGTATAATTTTCCTAGCGGTAGAGACGATGATTGCATGAGTTCGGGTACAGTTTATCCGATCTCTTGTAAAGCGTGCGAGGACGAATACGTTGGCGAAAAGGGTAGACCACTCTCTGTCCGTTTAAAAGTCGTCTAAAAGCCTAGTCGCTAAATTTAAAGTTAAACCAAATTCTCTACAAAACACACAAGGGACACAGACATAATGGTGAAGATTTTGAAATAGAAGTTACGAACCTCGCACAGGAATGGAAAACACAGCCAAAACTCCCAAGGCATACTTTAAATTTACCGATTAGGTGTTCTTTTAAACGGACAAAGAGTGGTCTACCCGTTTCGCCAATTCTAAATCCTGGACTAATTCCAAGAATCCGGAAATGAACCGCTGCGAAGAATGCCTGAGAATCACGCGTGATATTGGACAGTATTTAAGCGTGTTATTCTAATTTAAGAGGCACATTACGCTTCCATGTGAACTCTGTGCGGTTGGCCTCCACGTGACATACTCAGTGGAAGACTCATAGAAATGGGTAAATGTACAAAGGTGCTATACTGTGTTCAATGTGACTGAAATCTTGCTTTAGCATCTTCTCTGTTTAGTTATGGAGGTATTTGATTGGGTAGATTGGGGTCAACATGAACTTTTCAGGCTCTGAGGAAGGCCAAACCCGCCGAAACGTAAGGTTGTGCATAGATAAAGAAATAAAAATAACACCTCGTGTTCGTTCAACAACAATATTAAGAATAAAAATTCTAGTCATTTTCGCTTCTTTGTGAAGTAATACCGCATTCCACAATGACCATCACATTGAGTAGTTAAGTGTTATTATTTCTCATCAGCATAAATATTCGCTAAAAAAACATTCTAGTTTTTCACATGACCCCACATCGTATATTGTGAGGAACCAATAAATGTCTTCGAATTTGCGCATGGGTTCGGCTGCTGCACTAGAACTTTGTTTCCTTTCAAACCTCACTGATTGCTGGTTAAGATGATTCTCACTGGAATCGTGAAATAGCTCTTGGCCGATAAGGAGGTCTTCCAAGAACAAGTTTGGCACCAATTTTCCGACATGGAAGGATGGGAAACTTGATGGGATCCTGGTTATGTGATGCTTTCCATTATTTCTTGTGACGAATTCGATGCTCATGGTGTCGTAGTACTTTTCCCAAATATGCCAGAAGTAACGGCCGATTTCGTATCCTATCGCAAACAGTAGTTGGGAAAACAGTAAGCTTAACCTATCGATGAAATAAAGTAGATGAGAAATCCCAGAAACAATAGCATCTGCTGAGTTTATGCCATGGCTTCAGACTTGGTCATTACACAATAAACGAAGTAGGAACCTCGTTTCTTTGATAAAGCTTTTTAAAAAGATACTTTTGCAACTGATTAACCTTATTTACGAACACATCCGCCCAACGTGTAGGTGGTCGCCCTGGGGGACGTTTGCATTCTCTTGGAATCCACTCTACCGTTCTTTTTCGTCCATCTGTCGTCCGTCCTTCTCATTATGTGGCCGGCACATCTATGTTTCGCTATCGATGTATAATCTCCTGGATCTCAAAGATGTGACAGATTTCGAAGGTCAGAGCTTCGCATTCCGGCTAGATAATGAGAGTGCCGGTTATATTTCAGAAGACATCGCTCAAGCGCTCTGTGAGTAGTGCGAAGCATTCTTGACGTAGCTGAAGTATCAACCCACGTCTCAGTAGCATAACAAGAGCACTGGGACGACCGTAGAATCGAAGAAATGAGCTCGGATTTTCGGGTCCTTCAGTTGGTCGGTGGCTTCTTTGAGAGCCCCGAATGCTGCCCAAGCTGCTCTCCTTCTTCTATCTATTTCCTCCTTCATGTTGCTTTCCATGTTCATTGATCGCCCAATGTATACGTACGAGGTGGTCTCTGCAATGAGAGAATCATCCAATTCAATTTTTCTGCTTTCGCACCATGGGTTTTTCAGAAACTGGGTCTTCATTCGATTTATGCGAAGTCCAATGTTTTTCCCCGCTTCGTTGAGCTCGTTGATCATCATCTCTGCTTCGCTAGTACTTCTTGAGAAGCTGACAATGTCGTCGGCAAAACGAAGGTTTGATAGGAATTTTCCATCAATACGTATGCCTTTCTCATCCCAATCGAGTGGCTTCTTTATCCACTGCAGTGCGGCACTGAACAGCTCTGGCGATATTGTGTCGCCCTGTTGAACTCCTTTCCTTATGCGTATGCTAAGAGGTCGATGGAAAAGCTGTATTTTCGCAGTGCAGTTCCGATAACAGTCGGACAGAGTTCTTATGTAGGACGGGTCCACTCCTTGGTCGACGAGCACTGGTAGGAGTGCATTCGTTTCGACACTATCAAACGCTTTTTCATAGTCGACAAAGGTTAGGACTAGAGGCAGGTGCTATTCCCGACAAACTCCGATGACCCTGGACACGGTTTGGATGTGGTCTATACAGCAAAATCCTTTCCGAAATCCTGCTTGTTCGACTGGTTGCTCCTCATCTAATGTCCTTGATATGCGCAAGAAAATAATCTTCGTGAAGAGCTTGTAGAGTACACTCAACAAGCATATGGGACGATAGTTACGAAGATCCCTTCAATCTCTTTCTTGGGCAGGATGACCGTACGCGAAGTCGTCCACTGGTCTGGGATTTTTTCCTTTTGAAGGGAGGCTGTCATATGATTTGCAAGAAGTACATGTAAATTATGGCCTCCAGCTCTAACGAAATCGGCGGTGACATTGTCTGGTCCTGGAGCTGTGCCTCTTTTCATGCTTTCTATCGCAACTCGAACCCGCGACGGAAGAATTCCAGGTGGTTTTTCTCCAGCGGGGATATTAGGGTCCGGGACAGGGATTCTGGAACGGAAAAGGTTGGTGTAGAACGTTTCCGCTATTAATTCCATGTCATGGCGGAAACTTTTGACAATCCCATCTTCGTTTATCAGGGCTGACAGCGGAACATTATAATCACACAAGTCCCTACGGCATTTTTTTCTGACTGCTTCTTTTTCTCTGCTGCTTCCAGTACTTTCTTCTGCTTGTGCCGTTGCAGATCTTCCTGCAAAGCTATTCTGCAGCTGGCATTTATTACTAGCCATGTCAAACGTGTTGCAGTAGGATCAAGCTTCAGTTTCCTTCACTTTTCGAGCAACTCTTTAGTAGTGACGGAGATGCGACCCGATCTTCTTGCTAGGCGAATTCGGCACAGCTTTTCAGTCCTTCGACAAGCAGCTCGTAGTCTTCGGTCGGATCTCCTTTAATCTGCCAGTCACGTTTGGATAGGACTTCGTCCAGAATGTTCTCGTCGTATACAGCTAGACTTTTTTCCTCGTGGTCGATGAAAGAGTTCTTTTCATGGCTGAATCGAATGCTTCGCGCGAAGAAGGCGGTGATCGGAACCAGTACAGAATGATGGGACTGCCGGTGTGTCAAGTAGACACCATCTTCTGTTTGTCAGAATATGGTCGATCTCCGTATGAGTCATGCCGTTAGGAGACTTCCATGTCCAGCGGCGGCTTTCTTTCTTCTGGAAAAACGAGTTTCTATGGAAGAGACGTGCTGCTGACAGGAGTTCTGCGAGACGGTCCCCATTCTCATTTCTTTCTCCTAATCCAAAAGTTTCCGATCCTGTATTCGCTCTCGTTGGCCTTTCCTATTCTAGCGTTGAAGTCTCCGAAAAGAAATTTATGATATGCTTTGTCACTAGGATGACTTCCTCCAACTGATAGTAGAACGCATTTAATTCGTACTCATCAGCTGCGTCGGTCGGTGATTAGCAGTTGATGATAGTGATTTTCTTATGATGCGACAGTTGAAGGCGGTCGGCTATGCGAGGGGAAAGGATCTCGTATGAGTCGACGAAATGGACAATGGACGGGTGGACGACAAAGCCCACGCCGCCGACATTTCGTGACGGGACCTTTTCTCCACGGATCACAAGGGTCCCGTTGTTTAGTTGGCGTATGTCAGTCTTTATGGTTTTTGTTCCTTGTAATACGATCACGTGAAATTTAATGCGATCTGCGGCTACAAGAAGGGCGTGAAGATCGGCGTCTGTGGAGGGTGTTCTGGCATTACACGTGCATAGTAAGAAACAATCTCCATGGCGTGTCGTGCGTGTGTTCGTCAGATTCGGTTCCAATGACGTCCTGCGTAACCCGAGATTTTCTGGCCTCTCACCAGTCGTCTCACCGCCTGACGTCATAGACGGGAGCACCCAGTGTGCGGGTTACTGAGGATGGCCTATTGCTGGCCGTGCAACTTGGTCCTCCCTGAAGTGTTGAAATAACCTTGCAAGGGCGTATTCAGGTCTTCACCACGATGTGGATCAGAGGGAGGTGTATTTTTTTACGGCACTTTATGGAACCCAAATAACAAAAAATTGTTCGTAAACAAAGTTAATCAGCTGTAGTTGCAGCTGCAGTTGTTTTACAGATCACGGTACGAGACTTGCAAGCGCTACCATGCTCGAACAAGACCACCACTATGGACTACGATTGCGAGAGGAAGGAACGAATGTCATGTGTGATGAGGTCCGCACAGCTCGTCAAGACGGAATGTCAAAGTATCCAAGTAAGTAAGTTTTTGTAACAGATCTCTAGAAACTCTAGAAAACGGTAGCCAAGCTCAAACTTTCGAAAACTTAAAGGACTGAATAAAAACTTAGAAGAAAAATCCCAAAGGCTTCTGGAACGCCGAGAACTAACAACGTTGTACTTGATAAAGAATTAATTTCATTTCCACACGCTTGGAAGGTTCTTCGTGATAAATGAAATAAGTCTAAGGATTTCATCGACTCTAGAGGAGGAGAGGTCAGCAAAATTGAACTCGTAAGATGGTTACTGCCACCCTAAAAAGCATGCATTTTTTAATGGTAATGTCTAAATTTTTTATTCCTAGTCGAACTACTAAAGTTACAAAGACCATTCCACAGCCAGGTGAATCAAAAAAGCTCTCAATCGTCGTCGAGTGTTGGGGAGGTGCCTTTGGCTCGATAGAGGACCAATCGGTGTCCTTACGGGCGAGGAATTCCTTTGTATTACATTCTGGTTTGGAAGCTCATGTAGCCCAATGGTTAGAAGAGCTCAGCAATACACATGTTCTGGTTAATTCGATTTCGCGTCCCAGGTTCACCAAACCTTCTATCCCTCCGGGTTCGGTAAATTGGTGTTAGAATTGTGTGGAAGGATAACAACACTGACTAGATACTTCGGTAGACCACCGCAGGTCAATAAATAGGCCAGATATGCATTCAAATCACCTCTAACGATGCTTGGTGAAGTGGAATGCATTGCACAGTCCTCAGCGATTGATTAACGCTGAGAGCTGTATCCATCAACCATTTACGATCTCTTTAGTTTTCGTCCAATGGCATAAAACCAAGATTTTTCAAGGTTCAACAAGTAATACATTGGAGTAACTAAAAAACTATAGAAAATTAAATAAACCAGAAAATTTGAAAAAAAAACCTGGGAACGAGCAGATCTAACCTCAACTTTTCTGTATTTGAGTTAAAGACTGAAAGTGGATGACAGTACTCATCTCATTCGAAGAACACATGCATAAAAAAACGAATAAGGAAGAGATACCGAATAAAAAACGAGTGAGAAAGGTTTCAAAATGTCAACTAGGGATTTATCGCCTCTAATCTTTCATGCGGGGCTAGTAGCGCAGTGGTAGTGATGTCGTTCGTCATGAACACTGTTCTGGTTCGACCCCACCCCGCGGCCCTCATCCCACCATGGTCGGAAAATTGGTACAAGGCTTGTCTGGGACCAGTTCCTGAAATCCAAGTGGAAGTGCTCTATGACGTTTATCTCACGAATGCAGGAAGAATCGACTCAATCAGCATTGAGCGAGATTCATGACACAGGCGAAAAAAACTCAAGCAACAGTCGAAGCCACATGCAAAAAAAAGTTCGAAGATATTTGTGGATGTTGGAAATGAGGAAAAAGAATCGAATGTAAAAAGTGCTGGCATCCACACAGTAGATGTGAAGATGGTTCTGCAAAGTAAAATAAATAATAAAAAAGCCTTTCATAGATCTACTGCACGAGGGTGCTTCTAAGGAAGAATTTCAATAGAACAAATTTCAGCGAAGACAGTAAAACTACCTCCTTTAGAAGCACAACGTGTGGCCCAGATAAACTTAGGGTTTTCAACTAAAACACATCTTCACAGTTTTTTTAAAGTAATGACTACTTTAAAAAATCATTCACAAAAAGTGTCGGGGGACCTTCAACACTAACACACACGTGGGCCATCATCACTGTTTGTTATTTCACCTGTTGTTTACGATTGTTGCGGCAGCCGCACAACTGTCACATCACTGCGAGGATTTCAAGCCGGAACTAAGAACTGAATAATAAACTGCTTTCAAAGATATATTGACAGAGTATTTTTACTCTGTTCAATGTCTAACAATATTAGTGCCGTTTTTAAAAGTCCCTCTAGCAGAGTGTTTGTGGGTGCTTTGAAATACACACAGGGTAGTTGGCTCGACGCATTGTATCAGGCAAACAAAGCTCCCTGTACTTTCGGAATCAAAAAGTTGTTACCGAACAAAAGAGGATAAAAATCTAAGAGGATCAAAGCGACGGCTTGGTGTTCATTAAACCTCGGCAACAATGATTAATAATTTATATATCACTGTGGTGACATTAGGTTGGCATAAAAAAGATTTATTCCGCCAACGTTTCGAAATCTTCGTCTTCTTCAGAGAAAGACCTTGTTGATGTTCATTCTTGCATCTAATCATTCTGGCTCTACAGAAGATGAAGACGACGTCGAAACGCTAGTCGAATAATAATTTTCTATACCAACCTCCTCGTGTAAACTCAAGAATATAGAAAAATAGTGAGTTATTGTTCAAGTTAGCCCCCGAAAGTCATTGCGCATACCTCAGGAATTGATCAATGCCTAACTTTTTGGTTTGCTCCTTTTGCTAGGGTGTTTTGAAAATACAGTAGTATACAGGTGGGCTATAACTAGGAAACTTTACAAGCAAGATCTCAAGAAAATTCTAAATGCCATGTGATAAACTTAGGCAGTGAAAAATGGAAGGAAAAAAGAGGTACAGTGGTTAGAGGTGCCCTTTAATACATATAAAGTCGATGGTTCTGATGTCACGTCCGAAGCGGACCAAGTCCTCCATCCCTCCGCGACCAACAAATTAGTACCAACAGTTCTAGTGAAAAACGATCAGCCGTTCGACGACTACGTAACATGTCAAATACAAATCCATAAGCACAGCGAATAAACAACAAATAAATGCATGTATATAATAGGTACACAATAAGAAATATGTAAATATATATATATATATATATATATGTGTACATTTGTATGTGCACATGTATATGCATATATAATCAAATTATGCATACAGAGAGGTGAGGAAAGCTCTCTGCTTAGAGATCTTGTTCGACCTCGCTCCGAGTTGGTGTTTACACCAGACGTCATAGGACTATCGCATTTGTTAGGCAGAACGCTTTTTCCCACAAAAAACAGAGGAAGCAACAAAATTAAAGAGACACATCACGGAAACCACAGTAAATTAATATTTGTTCATATCATTTCCGGCTTCTGGCAAGACACTGCCAACGGCAAGATTCATTAGAAATTTATAACATCTTCACGATTGTGCAAAGAAGGGCAAGAGTTTGGAGGTCACCAAGACGAGTTTGTCTCCCGAAACTTTCAGGCTCATGTGTTAAAATGGAGCCGCAGAACCTCATACATATACCAGTTTACGCACTAGCTTGCGTAGGTCTGCATAGCAATGGTAAAAAAATGACCTAAAAGAAGGTGAGTGAAGGAGATTGGCTCGAATTGCGGAAGTTGGGGAGAGCACCTGCAGTGCCCATTAGGATTCCATGTAGATGCATCCAGAAGGGTAATGTAGAACAGTGATCAATGGCGTTTACTCTAATATCATTAGCATCCACTGGTATAAAAAAAGATTTCGACACAGCAGAATCCCAAAACATGGTCTTTCGAAAAGCCAGGACAAGATTCTAAATATTCTTATTCTGCCTAGCAAAGCTACTATGGAAATTATCTGTTGTTGACCCGATAATTTGTCATCTAAGGCCACGCACGAGCCCTATACGACTCATGTTGTCGCCATTGTTTTTAAGAATGGAGGGGGATGGCTGCCAATGATAAAATTTTTCCCACCTGTCGATGACGCACAACCGTTTGCATGCACGTAACAGCACACTTCGCCGAGCTATACATCATTCAGTCGCGAATTCATCAATGAACCATGTTTATCCCATAGACGCTTCAACTTATTCGAAGACATGTATAGGCTTCTCAATATTCCTCTCAGAAAATGATCCTGGCAGGACACCACGGTATTCAAGCATCACTAGTGTTTGTGGTTGCTCCCACTGCCTTCGAAATTTTAAAAATTCAAGTTTCGTCTTAGATTTTCTGAAAATTTCTGATCCTCGACGTGCACGAAACCAAAAGATTATTTTATAAATATAAGCATAAGGGGACGTGTGGCGCAGTGGTCGGAGGCGCCTTGCAAGACACACGTGGAATCGATCGTCGCTTCCCTGGCCCACCAAGCCCTCCATTCCTCCGGGGTCGGCATACTGGTACCAGACTTGTCTGGGAGGATGGCAGCATTGGCTCGATACATCGGTAGGCCTCCGAGAGTCACTGTGAAGGCAAGATATACATTCAATCACCTCAAAACGATGCTTGATGAAGTCGAATGCATGGCGCATCCCTCAGGGGATTGATCAACGCCGAGAGCATTATCCTTTTTTTTATGAAGTAAATGCATGGATTGGATAAACTATTTTCGACCTTTGACCAATAAGAGGATATATATATATATATATATACTTATGCGTATATTTATATGTAAATATAAATATATATGCAAATATCTATATTTACAAAGGGGGCGTGTAGCGCAGTGGTTAAGAACTGAAAGAAAAGAACTGCAATACACACGGGATCGATCCCGCGCCTTACGCTCACTAAGCCTTCCATCATTCCAGGATTGGAAATTGGTATCAGCGTTGTCTGGGAGGATAGCAGCACTGGCTCGATACATCGGTAGGCAACTAAGAGTCATTGTAAAGGCTATATATGCATTTAATCACCTCTAACGATGCTTAGTGAAGTCAAATACATGGCGCACTCCTCAGCGATTGATCAACGCCGACAATTTCATCCTTTTTATTCTATATATACATATATATATATATATATATATATATATATATATATATTCGGGTTCGTTCATGAGGCAAAAATTCATCGCTACAGAAACAAACAAGAGGAGCACACCATTAACTGGTAGAAGATGATAGTTTAGTTATTTCGCACTGGTAAAATTTTATATCTATGAAGGATGCGAATCTTCAAATGATATCAGTTGCTAGTTTATTTGTCGCCCTTTTTTAAAAAAAAACAAGATATTTGAAAGTCGATCCTGGGAACTGTTGGTAGGATAGTTAGTTTGAACGGACATTTCAAATAAGGTGCACAAAGGTTTGAGCGTACTTACTTATATGTAGCAATTTGCTTCATCTATAGTAAAAAGGCGTCTTTAATGTTTACGAAAATGCTATAATGTTTTGAAATTACAGTGCTAACTTCATATTTGCTGCTTACTAGAATTTTTTCACGGCAGGGTAAAGCTTTCTAGCATTACCCTACCGTGGAAAAATTTTCTAACAGTTCTTTTATTATTGAAAAAGGACAGTTGACCGAAACCCTCCCAACGGTTTACCGCCTCATCGGTGGCTGGGAGATGTTCCTGAGTGTCGGACTGCAATGCACAGCGGGGCATTCATCCTCTGGCAGGGTCTCCCAAGCTGAAAAAAGAGCCCGTCGTTTCCATTAGGAAGCCTAGCTAAGACTAAACCAATACCAGGATCCACCACCGTCCTGGTATCAAAGTCGCATGATGGCAAATCTCCCTCTGATCCACAAGGGCTGCGACTGCCTGTGGTGGTGAGAACATGTGGTTGGCCAGGCTGATCTTGGAATTCCATGGAACCACAATGGCTTAACCAGCAAATCTCCGAGATTATGCTGGGGCCCGCACAACCAGTGAGGAGGGGGCCATTCAAGTATCAAGTATCAAGATCCAATGGGGACGTTGAGTGAAGCAGTTTCACACCTCGATTCATTAACTATTTACGATGTCTACTGGGGTAAATGAGGCCTGCCATCGTAACTCTAAATATAGTCCTATTTTAATGATCAATGCCTGCCGTAGATATCATGGTTCTTGATGAATTTTGTAGCCTTTCTGACCTTACTTCTCTGCCATAAACACTACTCCGTAATTCAGGAAGTTGTAGTGGATGATCCCATATGCTTAGCATAAAGGAATCAACACAAATATCCTTTGATCCAGCTTTGGAATTCAAAAGCGTCTCGGTGTTTCATGTTTGCCAATCCCTGAGGAAAACATTGTCGATTTCTACAGAGAGTTCATTTCAGAGTGTCACAATGCGAATGAAAAAACAGATCATCCTACTGGCATAAAGGAAGCTCAGAACAGGTTTAGAAACCACCGTCTCATTGCCGTTTATCCAATTCATGTGCCATTCACTTGTCCGAAACTGTTCCTTCGCTTACGTCTAGTATGGACAAAAGTTCATGAACTGTTGTATGTGGATCTGCTCCAACCAAGGTCTACAAATGACAATGACCTCGACCTTCGTCTTTTAACCTCTCATCTCCACGATCAAAATTGCGAAGTCCATGTTATGCCACATGAACGTCTTCAGCGGTTGCTTTCTCAAATGCGACGTTGGTGTTGCTAGCAAGCTGCTGAGGTTTTAGGTCAACACCCAATTTTTTTTCAAAAAAAAAGTTGCCTAATTTCGTTTCTTTTTTTGCCTTCTTGTCTTCAATTTAATTCTTCTTAATCCAATCCGATGCATTAAACTGACCTGTGTAATAAAGTAAAAAAAGGTAACAAGTTAAAACTGATTTGGAAAAGAGAGAAACGAAAATAAATAACTATTTATTAATTGCCCATACCATTACTCTTTTTTTATTAATGCTGCTTGGTAATACAAAGCTAATAATATTATTATGAGGCGCGGAAAGCAGAGTGGTTAGAGATGGTGTGTAATACGCACCACGTACAAACTGGTTTGACCTCTTCGCAGCTCGGAGGTGGTTAACTAGTGCCGAAACTTTCTGGAAAATACTCCCTTCTATTCAGCTAAGGCGTTAGTGTACCTATGCCGAAGACCTAGACGCTCTAGAAAGATATGCCAAAATTCCAGCCAGCAACATCTTTAACAACATTCAATGACATTCATGAAGAACGCAAAGAACTTAAGCGGCAGCAGAAGCGACATGCAAAACCAAAGACTTTCGTGGATGACGGATTCAAGAGAACGAACCAAAAGAATGAAGTGCTGGAATCTGCGCAAAGTCTGTAAGGTGGGGTCATGTAAATTAATATCTGTCATAAAATCCCTACTGACATTATTATTATCAATTTTTACTTATTATTACTCTGCAGTTGTTATCATTGCCACTCTGATAACTGTAATTACAATGA
The DNA here is from genome assembly GCA_018806985.1 of Angiostrongylus vasorum. Taxonomy (NCBI): domain Eukaryota; kingdom Metazoa; phylum Nematoda; class Chromadorea; order Rhabditida; family Metastrongylidae; genus Angiostrongylus; species Angiostrongylus vasorum. The sequence goes on along the minus strand of JADANN010000099.1, from coordinate 675,871 downwards.
TGCTGAAATGTTTGCAGAACTCAGAACCTCAGGTGAGCTTCGAACCCGGAATCACCCTTTCCGAGGCGTCACGTGTTACCCCTGCACCACTGACGCCTTTGCTTCGCCTCTTAACGGTGGTATCATCAACCACTCGTCAACGGGAGTGACCTGGAAGGCATAAATCGCCATAGAGCCCTGTTAAGCTGAAGCTCATATTTAGGGTCCGAGTTTTGCAAACATCTCAGCATCATTGCATCAGTGGTTGTATTTCACACCACACCATACCTTACCATGAAAAAAATGATAAGAAGTAAACAAAAAGTTAAACGTTGTAGTAACTACAATTATTGCTTTTACATTAATGAAAACATCGTTATTGTTATTATCGGTAAAGAGCTGAGAGAAAAGCGAATCGAAGGACCGGCATGGTGTGGTGGTGAATGCGTTAGCCCCTGGAAAAGGTAGTAGCGTGCTTGATCCCCACCTAGACACCTGCAATTGGGAGTTCAGCAAATATTTCAGCATTAATGTGGTTATGTGGTTATTACCAGTGTTCCTAATAGAATTTTACCAATCGCTCTCATAGCAGCGATCTTTAGCCGGATGGTCTGATGAGAGTGCGCGTCTCTAGGTTTTTGAACAAACAAATATATGAGTATCAAGCGATAACGGAGTATTAACGAGTAGCCCTTAAAAAACTGCTTCTTTCATACGCTTACCATCAGAAAGCTAATCCTAATTTTTTTTACTTTTATTTCATTTCCTCATGCTGGCATCTGGGAAGAATGATCAAACGGCTCATCGATGATTTCACTCTTAATGTGATGTTAGCGGGCGTTCCCGGTTATTAAACTACAAGGTGTAGCTGATCACCATACAAGGTGATCGAGTTCCTGGATACTAACGCAGGACTCTTTGTAGTCTTACCAACCCTACTAACACACATTATCCCATAGTGCTGTAGATCGCAGGCAAACGATGCGGAAAACCTGACGGTGCTAAAAGACGGTCTCGGAAGAAACATCACTACAGCAGTCAGTCAAATGGGAACTGTGTTCAAGCTCTACGGTTTATCAGAGAGCCGTAGTATATTCAAGGAAAAATAAAAAAAAAGGGATAAAGCTCTCGGCGTTGATCAATTCCTGAGGGATGAGCCATGCGTTCGACTTCATTAAGCATCGTTGAAGGTGACTGAATGCATATCTGGCCTTTACAATGACTCGTGTTGGCCTATCAGTGTATCGAGCCAGTGCTGCTATCCTCACAGACAAGTTTGGTACCAATTTGTCGACCCTGAAGGGATGGGAGACTTGTTGAGCCACAGGCGCGGGGATGGATCTCATGTGTGTGTCGCAGGGCGCCTCCAACCACTGCGCCATACGCGTCCCTATATTCAAGATATATTTCAGTAGTTACATGACCATGACAAAGTAACAAACATCTCCGAATGTGAGTAAAAGCCTAAATGTGAACGCGAATACGAAACAATTTCTTTTGCAAACGCTTAAGAAGAATTGGGTCCTATTCGAAATGTTGGTAATCGCAAGAACAAATGACTTCTCGGTGACATCTCAAGATCATAGAAAAAGCGCACACAGCACAAGTCATAAAGAGAGCAAGAGGCTACAACAGGACGTACGGACACGGTAACAGAAGCTCTCACAAGTTCACTCTCAGCTACAAAGGTCTGATTTTTGAGAAAAATTTTGATCCGGTTTGTAAAATTGCGCAATAGCAAGGCGGCAACAAAAGGACTACAATGAATTTCGCGCCAATGACCTTCGGTTTTCGCGCGCCGAACCGATATGATCGAAAACCAACGGTGATTAAAAAAATTCACTTCACAAGGAATCACTTTCTATGAGAAAGATGGTCGAGGACTCTTCAGGAAGGATCAGTGAGCATTTTGGGATGGCAGAGGGAGGATGGAGTGGAATCGGGAGCAACGACTCAAGGCGAATGCCGGAGAGGTGATACTATTGATCAGTGCAGCTCGGTTCGCTGCGAAGGTCGAGTGCCACGAGTTCCGCAGTCGCCGAGCAATGCAGTTGTTCGAAGAAGTGGGAAATATTGGAAGGAGAACTAGAGAGCACTCAATGGCTCAAATACATATAGCGCTAAGAGTTCCTGAAAGTTGGTGATCCGAGTGTGGGCTACAACCTGCACCGGAAAGCTTGTTTTTATTGATTTTATAGTGAGGACAAGAAGCGGCGTTGGCAAATTTTCCGCAGTAGTCTGTCAAAACTATTCATGATTTCTTCTCCTAGGCAGAATTTTCGAGGGCTTTCCATTGTGTCCTTTAGAATATGGTACCTGTTATGTGTTCAGTAGGTCTAAGCGATAATGCTTCTGTAAAACTCTCATTGGGGGTTTGAGTGATCTCAGCAATCGTTGGACGTTTTTCTATCATTTGTATTCGTCGTGGCGATTCTTCAAGGACAGTGCATGTCTACAATCAGCGTCTTTGGGGAGGTTTTTTAGCACTCGTATGAACATTGTAGCGCAGGTCAACATTAGTGTGATGATCATCCTGGCAAATGCTCACTATATGTTATTCAAAGTGTTTTAAGTATTTTAAAAACTATAACGATCTATAACATTTGTTATAAGGAAAACTAATATTTCCTAGAATATCGAACCTATACTAGGTAGTTTAAAGCTCATCGTAAACTCATGGCGACGAGAAAGCTCAAGTGACCTTTATGTACTGAAAAAAGACTTATCTGCTCAATATCTCATCAATACTTCATTTCTGTTTACACTAGCCAGGAAATACTTCCATCAAAAAAACAAGCTATTACTGCTGATGTGAAAAACTCTGCCTCTGATGTCGTTTTCAAGCGACCTTCTTCAGAAATCCACTCCAATGAGGGTGATCTAATCCACCTGGGCACTGGTGTCTGTGATGGTGCGAGGATTTGAAGGTCGTGTAGCATGAAAATAAGTGAAGGTAGCACAGGAGAACTCCATGAATTTAACTGTAGTCCTTGTTCTCTTAATTATGCTTCCTTCAAGCATCCTGTGCTGAAGTCGAAAGCCTTCTCAGATTACGGTTGCCTGTTTAACGTAAAGAAATCCCTAAGTGTGTAAGTCTTTTATGCACTTCGACTATTACGGCGATAACTGGAGTACTTGTGAGCACGGCTAAATTATAGAAGAGACTTCAAATTACCATTCTCACTATACAAAAATCTCCCCAAATGTGTTTCATCTCGAATTTTTTTTCTGGAAAACAAAAGATACCTTCAACCCTCTCTGATCAATGCTAACTTTTTATTTTCTGCTACTATAATTTTTTCACGGCACGGTATGATGCGAAATACAACCGCAATGATATTGGGATATCTGCAAAACTCCGGACCGCAGGTGTCTGCGGTGGGGAACGAACGCGCTATTACCGTTTCCAATCCCAAATCCAATCCAGTCAATCCCTTTGACGAGCGGTTGCTAATGGCACTGATCGATAGAGCTAGCTGAGAGATAGGCGAAACGACGGACAAGCACGGTGTGGTGGTGAACGCGTTAGCCCTCGGAAAGGGTAATAGCGCTTTCGTTCCCACCGGAGACACCTGCGGTTCGGAGTTTTGCAAATACGTCTTTGATCAGTAAATTAGTACCGGACCAGTTAAGAATAGAAAAAAAACTTACATGATACACCTGCAGGCATCGCAAGTCATTGTAGGGGCGAAATACGATGCAGTAATTTCTACGACAGTTACTAGATTTGTATGAGTCAAATACATCTAGTTATATGTTCTAATGAACTGATCTTGTTGAACTGATGCGAGATTGGTATGAGTTGTTGTTGTCGCTGTCGCTGTTGTTGGTGTTGTTGGTTGATGGCTGACATTTCGGCGATTTCGCCTTCCTCAGAGCCTGGGCGTATTTTTTGTAACAGCAGCCTTATATTCAGTGAAATATCTGCAGTATTAATGAAGATTAAACATATAAATGAACGCCATATTCATCAAAAAGACTACTTAGTGCTGTTACGAGGGGGCTGCCCAGGAGTTGTTCACGTGGGATGGGTAGCGAGTTAAATACAGCTTTAAGGGATTGATTGATGCCGAGAGCTTTATCCTTGATCATTGCCGATTTCATTCCTTGCAATAATTTACGCACTCATGATGGCTGGGTGGTGATAGTAGAATTACATGTGCTGAGAATTAGCCGCACATTTTTTTTCTGAAAGTCAAACTAGGATAGAGCTAATCCTATGCTGCGGCGGAGCTGAGCAAATTGAAGGGAGCCATCTTCTGGTCAAGAGCAGTGGACGTGAAGTGCTTCTCCTCTGGTATTCTCCGTCTTCCTCTAGCACGCTAGATATCAGCATTACTGTAATTAGCACGTAGTAGTCGCTGTAACATGTCATTCAGGAGGGATGAAAACAATACAATAGGGTTGATCATCGAATGGATTGATGGCGCTCAATGTTTGACCCAGAAAAGCAGCACCAGTGTTTTTTTGATTGTCAAAAGAAGTTTCAAAGCTCAAGCCTGATAGGGTCTGTGGTTAGTGCGTATAAATCTTTGTCTCGCAGGCGATCTTTGATTTGAAAAATCATCATAAAATAGCACGACAAAGAATTTAGTCTTCCAATGTCTTTCTGCTCAGAAGAAAGCGAGAGTGCACTAAGCAATTAAAGGTAGCCTCAAAGTATTTTTTTGTTTCTTTTTTATCAGCACAATGATGGTTGATGGCCAGTTTTGATATTTGTGCTCCAATGACTCAACAGTGATGGAACTCTTTCTACTTCTGCTTAACAAACACGAGGTGTTATTTTATTTCTTTATTTACGTACAAGCTGACGTTTCGACGGATTTCACCTTCCTCAGAGCATGGAAAGGTCAAGTTGACTGCAATCTACACGGTCAAACACCTCCATAACCAAACAGAGAAAATGTTGAACCAAAATTTCAATCACATTGAACACAGAGCCTTTGCACACTCACCGCTTGCTATGAGTCTTCCACTAAATATTTCACGTGGACACCAACCGCACAGAGTTCACATGGAATCGTAATGTACCCATCTCATCAGAATAACAGGCTTATATAATGCCCAATATCACGCGTGATAATGAGGCATTCCTCCCTGGGGATCATTTTCGGATTCTTGGAATTAATGCAGAATGCCTCGAGAGTTTTGCGCGCTTATGTTTTTGATTCCTGTGCGAGGATCGTAAACCCTACTTCGAAATCTTCTCCGTTATGCCTCTGCGTCCTATGCGTGCCTAGTGGGATATTTGGTTTACGTTTGCCGACTAGGTGTTCTTTTATACGAACGCGGAGTGGTCTACTCGTTTCGCCGACGTATTCGTCCTCGCACGCTTTACAAGAGATCACACAAACTGCACCCGAACTCATGCAGTCACCGTCTCTACCATTGGGGTAAATTATGCAAGTTTGCGTTGCACATAGACGGTCGTATAGGCGATTAGGAACTAGTTGGCGTCTTAGATTACTCGGTGGCATTTCAATTATCGTTACCGAATTCTCTAGACCGGCCCGTTCACAAGCGCGCAAAATTCTCGAGGCATTCTGGATCAATTCCAAGAATCCGAAAGTGAACCGCAGGGAGGAATGTCTCATTATCACACGTAATATTGAGCAGTATATAAGCCTGTTATTCTGATGAGATGGGTACATTACGATTCCATGTGAACTCTGTGCGGTTGGTGTCCACGTGAAATATTTAGTGGAAGACTCCTAGAAAGCGGTGAGTGTGCAAAGACTCCGTGTTCAATGTGATTGAAATTTTGGTTGGACATTTTCTCTGCTTGGTTATGGAGGCGCTTGACCGTGTAGATTGCAGTCAACTTGACCTTTCTAGGCTCTGAGGAAGGCGAAATCCGCCGAAATGTCAGCTCGTACGTAAACAAGGAAATAAAATAACACTTCATGTTTGCTAAACAGAGGTAGAAAGAATTATTCAATGAATGCCGAGGTTAATAGAAAGTTGGAAGTGGGAGTGATGGAAGTGTTCATTTAAAAAGGGACAAAATGAACTACGCCTACGTTTAGTTAACAGAATGTGTCACAGGCGAATTCCGACCGTTATCCTATACCAACCAGTCGCTTTACTGTTTTCATCTGACTTTTACGCAAACACTCTGCGTTTTCAGTGTCATTGTCGAGGTTTTCGAGCAAAAAAATCGTCACATAGTTTTCACTACTGCGGTCCCACACCGCCCGTGCTTTCCAGTCCTTATCTGAGCCAAGGTCGGTTGCATGGTCTAACGTTTATCTAAAACTGCGCCAAAATGCTCCAATTTCGACGAGAAATCAATATAATGACAACTGACATTTGATAGCTATAAAATTTCCATCAAGAAGTCGTCAACATTTTTTTAGTCCGAGAAAACGACCCTGCAACAAATGTTAATCCTGTATCTACTCTCTCTTGCATTGTTGAAAATTTCCATAGGAAATGGTACATGCACATTTATCAGATGCTCGAATGAAATTCCTGCCGTCCTTTAAAATAGTGTTGCGAAGGTAAAGAGTTCAATGAAGAAGCGTTTGAAAGGTAGGAATGAGATTTCTTCAATGAACATGGAGATGATTTGCTAGTAGAAGAAATAAAATAAGAGTTGTGTAGGCTATTATGGAACATGTAGACAAGGAATTAACTTGTTCGTGCTTTAGAAAGAGGGAAACGGTTACACCATTAGCTGACCTCCGGTAAAACTGTGGAGTTTATACTTACTAATTATAACACCAGAGGAATGAACGAAAACGAAAGAGGACACCAGAAGAAGGTGTATCATAGGTTCTAATATCCTAAAATTCACGGTTAGCGTACTCCTCGTGATCAATGGTAATAGATAGTCTACGAAAAAAAGTGCCAACAAAGCCTTATTTATCGTATGTAGGTGTGCTGAAGGGACGTGTGTGGCGCAGTGGTTGGAGGCGCCACTGCGACACATACGTGGAATCGATCCCAGCGCCCATGGCTCACCAAGCCTTCCGTCCCTACGGGCTCGGCAAAGTGGTACCAGAGTTGTCTGGTAGGATAGCAGCACTGGCTCGATAGATCGGTAGGACACCGCGAGTCATTGTAAAGGCCAGATATGCATTCAATCACCTCCAACAATAATTAATGAAGTCGAATGCATGTAGCATTCCTCAGGGATTGATCAATGTTGAGGACTTTATCCTTTATCCTTTAGGTGGGCTAAACAGTGAGTCCTACTAACACTAAGGAAACAAGAAGTACCACGCTTTCACTCTTTCGTGAGAACTCTTCTAATCATTTTCTCGTTGAGCTTCGTGTTGTGTGTTTGTCATTTCCTAGGATCTAATCGTCAACGACTCTTTTTCAAGTGTTTTCGTTAAGATGTTCGCGATCACCTAATCGCACCCCCCTGATTTCCTTCGTCTTCGTCCATGTGTTGGCGGTTCTGATCACTGATAGTCGACGTACGTTAGCATCTCGATTTCTTCTGTCTCTTCTGTGATAGACACCCCTACCACTGCACACTCAGTAAAACTCAGACGTGTTCAATTCTTCATTCTGTTTATGCAGTGTACACGTTTATGAAGCGCTTAGTGCAAAAAGAGTAGTTATAGATTCGAAAAAATTGGTTACAAACTAGTTAACCACCGACCTAGATTATTAGTGACGACTTCAAGGCAAGAAAACGAGTGAGGAAGCTGGAACATGCATTATAGATATCACGAGCATCGCCTATCATCCCACTGATGGGCGATTTACTCGACCGGGGCCAGTGCAGCTCCCATGTGCCCCCTGTAGGCTGTGAAAACTAGTGGGTTCTGTTCGCTCTAGGAGTCACTGAATACGATTTATTTCTTCTAGGATCTTTTTTTTGAATAACTTTGAGCAAAGGTCGTTGGTCTTTCTACGCGAGTGATAACTTGTGGGACTCAGTCGCTAACAGCACTTGCCCGCCGGTTATCATTACGGTGCACCCGACCGACCCGATGTTCGAAATTCGGGTGCGGCGTCGTCGTTTGAACAGACGTGATGACTCAATCAGCAGTTATTCAAGCACACCTCTCGTAAGTAAACTGCACGAGTGTCCCTGATCAGCTATTTTCCTTCGTATTTAGCTTGTTCCGAGAATCTCGCAATAAAAAAGCCAAGAAGATTTAACTCCGAACTGTTAGGGGGGCTATTGTTGCTTCGGAAAATTCGACTCCAGATACTCACCTGTCGTTTTCATTTCATGAGCAAGCGTACCGTTCCGTCCTCGTATTAGCAATATTAACTTCCCATTTACTGCCTATTATAATTTTTCACGGCAGGGTACTGTGTGTGATAAACCACAACCACAATGATGCTGAGATATTTCCAAATCCTAGACCGCAAGTGCCTGCGATGGGCTCCCGAGATCAATCTCGTTAACGAGTGATTAATGATGGCACGGGAGATAGAAAACTAGGCGGTAGAAAGAGCTAACGAAAGACCCGCATGGTATGGTGGTGAACGCGTTAGCTCCCGCAAGGGATAATAGGGCGTTCGTTCCCCCACCGCTGACACTTGCGGTCCAGAGTTTTGAAAATATCTCGGCATCATTGTGCTTGTATCCATCACATTAGCGTTCTTATCGCTCCAAAAAAAGTCACTTGCTCGAGAAACTCTTCATGACATGCTTAAGCGTTGATTTTGACACCTTTGTTCATAAGAACCAGAGCGGATTTTTGGTTTCAGTGATTTCTCTACAAACAACCACTCTCTTTGGAAACAGTGACACCTGACAATTTTTTTAAAAATCATCGTTTCAAGGACGGCCTGAGCAAATGAAGGTTGTCTAACAAATCGTGAACGACGTGGAATAGAGAGATCTCCTCCTTGAAAAATTTCACCATCTGATTGCATTTATTTAATTGGCTCGCTTCGAGCATTTGCTAGTGTAGTCCTGGCAGATAATAGCTCTGGAACCGTAGTTTCTCTTTGACATGGGTTGTACACATATACTAACTATTTCAACACTAAGATATGAGCAAAACTCGGAAGTTGGGTTTCAGAGCCGGATGCACCTTTTCGAGTGTTCACGTGCTATCCATCATACCACCCAAGACGCTTGATTTGTCCTTGTCGCACCCATATTTTTTATTCAGTGGGTGCTTTCAGCAATCCACGCAAATGGAAGTGATCTAGGGAGCACGGATAGGCAATGGACCCTGATTGGCTGAAGCTGGAGTCGAGATCTCAATGATTCAACTTTTATTTACTCTTTTCTTTTTTCATGGATATGTGGAATAGAATCACAAGGATGCCGCTGTATGGGGAGTACTTGGAGCCGACTCCAGTCTTCAGCTTAACTCGGCTCAATGCCAACTCGTGCTGCATAGATCAATCCCGCTGAGGGTGATTGCTGATATCACCGATAGAGTAAAAACACGGCTGAGAGAAAGGCAAAGCAGAGGCCTCAGTAAGTGTGGTGGATAGCACGTGAACACCTAGCAAGTGTAATAACGTGTTCGAAACTTACGTAAGGTTACGAGTTTTGCTCTTATCTCAGCATCTTCATGGTTCAAGGTTGTATAATATCGAGCCATGACAAAAGAATAAGCAGTAAATAAAAGTAAAGGCACTATTACCACAGTTAAACAATACACATACAGTCATTTCTTCTATTCACATAACCATCTTTCTATGGCTTATTGTAAGTGAAATCTTAACACACTGTCTACGAAGAACTTTATTTTGAAGTATATTTTTTAAAGACAAAGACCATTTTCTAAGCATGGGAAGAAATCTGTGAGAGAAACAAACTTTTTCTTGCCAGGTTCTTTGCAGGACATTGACAAAATTAATGGATTTCAATTATTAGTAATGACGATAGGAGTGCTTGTGACGTAGTGATTCGAGGTGCCTTGTAATACATCCATTGCTTTTTCTCGATACCGCGCCCAGGGGAAACCAGGCTCTCCACTTTCTGGGCCTGGGAAAATTGTCACCAGGCTTGTTGTAGAGAATCGAAACGATGACTAGTAATCATTAGGACCCGAAAGTCACCTCAAAGATGTTGCGAATGAGGTCGGATGATTGGTGCATCTCTTAAGTACAGAAATGCCACCGTTGTTTCCTAGGTAGATATGAGAAGTGGAAAGAACATTTAAGCGAGGAAAGTCATGGCTCAACCGCAAGAAATAGAAAGTAACCGAAGTTATCTTCTTGCCAGTAGAACTAGTTATGGCAGAAATGAAATGCACCGGATAATGCAGACATTTAGATCATGTGAGGATGACTTAAAAATTTTATTCAGAACCAAAAACAACGCAAAAGCAAAAAATCTTATCAGAACGATGAAGCTGAACTATGGAGCCTCTTGTTGAATGTTAAGTACTGTTCTGTTTCAACAAACTGACACGAAGTTGTAAACGTTCGCTTGTTACAGAAGTTTGCTCCGTTTTTTTACCATTCGACGGCATGATTGTGTAAAATTGATGTGTTACCAGCATCAGGCGTAAAATATCTGTATATCACAGGTACCATCTCAACGAGCAAATGAGAAAGAAAATTTCTTTATTAGTTGCACTTTGAGTAATGGGAAAGAAAGTGAGAAGTGCTGAGATTCACGGAGTAAATGTGAAAGGCGGGTTGTTCAAAAAAAAGCGCATTTTGTGTACCTTATGGTTTTTTGACACTGATTCGAGTAAAAAGCATTTCTTTAATTTCGTTCTCTTCTACACCTGCCATGCGAGGACGCTCTACGTGCCGCTAAATGTGCTGTGAGCGAAGACGAAGTGAACGAGGATTCCACGTGTAGTGAATGAGTGGTTGGTGAAATGTTTGTATGAAGGATTTGTTGAGCCTACTGATCCGTCAGCTCTTGTTGAAGGCCTATAGAGGGAAATGCTTCATTTGACTGAGAGCGATCGGAAGCAAAGGCTCCAGAGATGGCGGAAGGATTTGGCATTAACCAATGTTGAGCTTAATGAAGTCGAATGCATGGTGGCCCCAATTGATTAATGCCGAAAGCTCTATCCTTCATCCTTTAGCGTAACGAAAGTGGACCCGTTGATGAGGCGAATGACCAAGGACAATGAAAATGAGTGATATGTAACAAAACAAACAAGACGAACTATTCTTAGTGCACTAAAATTCAATTTTCTTCCGAAGAAGTTTAATAACAATCCGATGCAACCGGAAGCATGCCTTAGATTACAGCTTTTGGCTATAAAACAAAACTATAAACTCATGAGAATAGCGTTCATGGCTAATCGAATTCGGGCATGCGATCAAATCAACAACTAGAATTAGTGGAGAGCAACTATGTGTTCACTTCTTCACAGAATCCTACCCTGCTTCTATCGTTGGCAACTCCAAAAGAATTTAATTGGATGTATCCATTCTTCTTAATACGGCTTTGAGACCTTTAAATACCCTTAGTTCAAATCCCTGGAGAACGATTTAGATGAGAATTATATCGTTCTCTTTTTTTCCAAAAATTTTTTGAAAAAAGATCAGTACAAATCCCAGGTGCTTCATCGAACAGGGAACATCTTACAGTTACTGCAAATGTAGTGGAGCATAACCGGACAAAATTATCTAGTCCGTTGTTTGGACTTCTTTTAAGAAATGATTGCGCATTCTATAAAACATGCAGTAGTCATAATGATATGATAGGAGATAGTGAAGTTAAAGAAGTTGAATCAGATCCGAATATCTTTCGCTTCCTTCGCTAACAGGAGACCGTTCGCTTCTGCCCGTTTCGCTTACAACCTACAGAACAAGTTAAATAATCTTCGGAGCTGGAAGAAGGAAGCCATTAGCGAATCAAAGACAGCATAACCTTGCACCGTCAATGTTCGCTTGCATTTCGACCGACTTATCTCAGTTCAGCATTCACACGGGTGCTCGAGAGTACCGCTTAAGGGTTTTGGTGAGGTGGGACCCCCCGTAGATTCTACTTAATGTGAATAGTGATGCGTTCAGAAATGGAGAAATTCTCCTTGTGAATTCGTCGTATACGTCACAGAAAACCATTGCTTATCAAATGGCTCACCGAATACAAGCAAAACGAAGCGATAATAATGAAAAGTAGGTAATAACTATGCTTATCAAAATTCATCAACGAAAGGTCAGAATGGTTTCCTAACTTAAAATTTACTTTAAATGACCCCTCTCCTGTCGACATGTGCAAGATATTTCAGCAGTTTTAGTAATTTTCTCAATTTCTGCTACTGCAGCTTCTTAAAATTTTTTCTATTATAAACATTTTAGGCTTCCAAATTTTTGCTGATCGTCGAATGTGTTCTTGAAGCGAACGATGTAAAGATGATGAATCACCGATGAGCGCAATTTAAACTTTGGTAGAATATGATAAGATTTTTCTAAGGTTCGTGACTCAATGTCGTGGAAGGATGACTTGAAATCCCTAGTAAATTCTTGAAAGAGCCTTCACAGTTTTGCATTTCCTCACAAGAACGCTCCATTTTTATTCTAATAAGGGCGTGGGTAGCACAGTGGTTTAAGGTGCCGCGGAATGCACATAGGATCGCACACACGTCCCAGGCTCACCAACACTTCCATTTCTATGAGGTCGGCAAATTGGAACCACACTTGTCCAGAAAGATAGCAGCACTGCTTTGATACATCGGTGAGTCACCGCGAGTCATTAAATCCGTCAAAATTACGTCTAACGGTGCTAGATGAAGTTGAATGCATTGCGTAGCCCTCAGGGAATTTACCAACATCGAACGCTTTATCTTCTGCTCTTATCCTTTATTACTAAGGCTTTACATCTTTTTGTCATCATTTCATTCACTATTTAAAACAGAGTCCAAGTTTTTGCTTTCTAGAATTTGTCACTGATGTAGGCTATTAAGACAAACGCGGATACCGCGAATATAAGCAGTTAATAAATGGAATCAAAAGTGCAGGCCTCAGAAGTGACCGTATGGAGCTATGTGTTTCAAGAGTTAAATATTTGAGATAAAAACCTTGAATATCAGAGGATCTCGTGCAATGTGCTGTCATCGATGAATACCACTTGTATCCGTCGTGTGAGTTGTATCCACGTTTAGCGATTGGAAAGAGCTCTTTAACAGCTGAGCTATTGAAGCAACTGTTTCGTAACACCTATAATAAATTCGAAAGCGAGAAAAACTCGCTGAAACGATGCTGTATGAGATAAAGGAAAAACAAATAGGTCGCAGATATACATTTAACTCTGCACCCCTTCTTTGTAGCAAAACCATCCCTCCCTCAAACGCACCGCAGCGTGCGAGTTCACTCATTCGTCTCGACTACCGTATTTCGTGGCTGGCCCAACAAACTTCGAGCAATTTTTCTTCCACCGCGGATTTCAACTTCTTTGACAAAAAAGTCTAGCCATAATTTTTAACGGTGCTGAGATATTTGCGGACCGCAGGTGTATGCGGTGGGGAACGAACGCGCTATTGTCCTTTCCGGGGAGTAACGCGTTCACCACCATACCATGCGGGTCCTTCGTTTCGCCTGTCTCCCAGCTATTTTTTATCGATCTGTGCAATCAGCAATCACCCGTCAACGGGATTGATCTGGGGAGCCCAAATCGGCATTGAACCCATTTAAGCTGAGGCTTTACTTATAATCACAATACTAACCGTTTTAGCCTTTTTTTTGCCTACTGCCTACTCTTTTTTGACGGCAGGGTATATTGCGAAATATAACTTCAACGAAGCTGAGATACTTGCAAAACTCTGGACCGCAGGTGCCTATGGTGGGGAACGAACGCGCTATTGTCCTTTCCGGGGAGTAACGGAGTGTCCTTTCCTATTGTCCTTTCCGGAGAGTAACGCGTTCACCACCACACCATGCGGGTCCTTCGTTTCACCTGTCTCTCAGCTAGTTCTATCGTTTTATTTGCTGCCTACTGTTTTTAATGGCAGGCTGTATTGCGAAATATAACTTTTAACGGTGCTGAGATATTTGCAAAACTCCGGACCGCAGGTGTCTGCGATAGGGAACGAACGCGCTATTGTCCTTTCCGGGGAGTAACGCGTTCACCACCACACGTCCTTCGTTTCGCCTGTCTCTCAGCTATTTCTGTCGATCTAGCTATAATATTGTTGAGACATTTGTAAAACTTCCGACCGCTGGTGTCTGCGGTGAGGACCGAACACGCTACTACCTTCTTTCTGGGCTGACACCTTCACCACCACTACATGCGCGTCTTTCGTTTCCTCTTTCTCTCACCCGTTTTATTGAATCGTAGATGCTATCGGAAATCACCAGTCAACTAGAGTGTTTCTGGGAACACAAATCGGCATTGAACCCACTGAAGCTACAGCTATGGTATAAATCACAACGTCATTCCCTAGATCAATCTAGTAGACAGGAGATTGCCGATAGCACTTATAGGCAAACAACACGGCTGAGAGAAAGATGAAACGAAGGACTCGTGTGGTGTTGTGGTGAACGCGTTGGCACCTGAAAAGGGTAATTACCGGAGATGATCCCCTCCTGAGACACCAGCGGTCCGGAGTTTTACAAATGTCTCAACATCACGGTAGTTAAATTTCACATAACACCCTGCCATTAAAAAATGAATGGGCAGTTAATAAAAACTGACAACATTGTAACAAAAAAATCTAAATGAATCTCAATAAATGGAGGACTTAGGCACCTTACACATGACAGGATTGCAGAGGAGGGTTTGCACTATCGTTCCTTCTACGAGTATGACTGAAATGTATGCTGCTGTTCACTTTGTGTTCGCGTGGTCCATATTGCAGATGTATTGTTGTCTGCACTTGAAGTATCTTCCAGTTTATATCGAGTCTACTTCAGCACTTTTTATACTCAGACATTTCATCAAATAATTGTGGTTCATTATAGAGAATAAAATGGAATAACAGCTGAATGTTGGTCAAATTCTAGGTTAAAGAAGTTTTTCGAAAAAAAAGTTTCTTCAAAATCATTAAGTGCAGAGAATAACTTTTCTGGTTTCACACTTACTATTTTGCTCTGCTTTCGATTAGCTATCGAATGATACACGTATTCATGTAAGAAAAAAAAACTCTGGAACTCGTTAAACTCAACATGGACCCTATAGCGTCCACACGGTCGCATGTTCCATATCGCTTTGAACTCCATGGTGTCATGCGGGTGCGGAACTGGTTAAATTGGATCCAGGAGTCTGGCCACTTCCAATATGCACAGGGTTCAAAGCATGTATTAAAAACGAACATGGGTAAATAGTCATTTATATAACCAATACGACTATGCAAAACATCCAATAAATATATAGAGAAAGCATAGGAATAAATGATATCGTTATCAATGGATTTGGATGGATCAGTCTACTGCATTTTCTTATCCGGTGAATACTTGGATGCTTGGATATATGGACGGCCCGTCTTCACTGGTTGTGCGAGCCTCAGAATAATTTCCGTTTTTTCGGAGTTTCGCTGTCTGGCCATCGTGGTTCCCTGGAGTCCCGAAGTCAGCCTGGCCAATGTTTGCCTCAGGTCGTCACCACCACAGACGGTCGCCTGCCTTTGTGGACCAGTGGGAGATTTGCCACCATGCGACTAGTTTCGTGCCAGGACGGTGGTGGATCGTGGTATTGGTTCATTCTTAGCTAGAATTCCTGATGGAAACGCCGGACTACTCAATTTGAAAGATCATGTCGCGAGAACGAATCCTGCCGCTATACATCGCAGTCTCGCTGTCTGGCCATCGTGGTTCCCTGGAGTCCCGAAGTCAGCCTGGCCAATGTTTGCCTCAGGTCGTCACCACCACAGACGGTCGCCTGCCTTTGTGGACCAGTGGGAGATTTGCCACCATGCGACTAGTTTCGTGCCAGGACGGTGGTGGATCGTGGTATTGGTTCATTCTTAGCTAGAATTCCTGATGGAAACGCCGGACTACTCAATTTGAAAGATCATGTCGCGAGAACGAATCCTGCCGCTATACATCGCAGTCTCGCTGTCTGGCCATCGTGGTTCCCTGGAGTCCCGAAGTCAGCCTGGCCAATGTTTGCCTCAGGTCGTCACCACCACAGACGGTCGCCTGCCTTTGTGGACCAGTGGGAGATTTGCCACCATGCGACTAGTTTCATGCCAGGACGGTGGTGGATCGTGGTATTGGTTCATTCTTAGCTAGAATTCCTGATGGAAACGCCGGACTACTCAATTTGAAAGATCATGTCGCGAGAACGAATCCTGCCGCTATACATCGCAGTCCGACACACAAGAACACATCCCAGCCACGATGAGGTTGTAAACCGTTAGGAGGTATCCGGTCAGTGATTTTCAGAACCCCAATGTGAGCTTACTTCCTAAACTCCAAGCATTGTAATTACTATTTTCCTGTTGTTCATCTTCCAGGAATACGACCACCAGTATAGTTTTTTCATAAAATGATGGTATTCACCCGCTGGCAAATTAAAATTGAGCCTTGCATGCTATGCCGATTCATGTGCGATAATGAAACATTCAAGGTTCACACCGAGGCTTTCCGGTCCATTCTTGAATTCTCAATGTTTCTCAAAATGCCTAAAGAGTCTCACGCTTTGTTATTAGTAAATCTTGAGTGGGATTATGACTTTAACCACAAAATTTCTACGTTTTATGTACCTAAGCCAACACTTCGTCTACGGTAATCTACACTACTGGGTGTAATCAAAATACTTCTGGAGTCAACAGGTCTGTTCCAAAAAGTGTAACCAGTAAAATGAAAGCCATAAGCAATAACACTAACTTCGTACTTATTAGTAGGAAAGAAAAGATTTCATCTGCAGTTACCATCACACATTTGGAATATAAAGCAGTAGTTAATATACTGTTCTGCAGCCCGTGTGTAGTGCAGTGGTTCGAGGTGACAGGCAATACTTCTTTACTTCGACACTGCGCCCTGGGAAAACAAAACCTACCGTCTTTTCGGGCTCAGCAAATTGGCACACATTTGGCAAATTGGCAATTGGCCGTGCTCGAATGCGCAAATGATGCCAATGTTTCCCTAATGTGATGATGCCGTGGAAATATCCCAAAAATAAGCTTGTGAAGGCTGACAGTTGAGATATTAATGAGTGAATGACTAAGCTAATATTATACAACCATAAGAAAGTGTTGTCTCTCAAAAGAAAAAATTATCGCTACTTCGTTTTCTGGTTGGTTTTCTGTTTTACGAATGTCCCACACTAGCACTTCACTCGACCGAATTGGTGGTTTTCAGAAAATCAAAACAAGGAGGTGATTTCTGGACCATTTCTCACGGAAAATTTAAAAACAGTCTCAAACCCCTGGCAATATTTACTCCATGTCACACAAATCTTTTCAATTTTTTCGAGGGTCGGATTCGCATAGCACATGGGAAAAAATATGAGCATTAGATAAGCTGACGAGTCTGCTTGTTGTTATCGATACCTAATGCTTTACAGAACACGGCTTATGATTAAAAAACAAAAAAAGGCTTTTAATCGTAAGGCCATCTATATGCACGTTGACATATGCAACTGCAAATATGTAAAAAGATAAAGCTCTACGGGTTAATCAATCTCTGAGGAATGCGGCGCCTGCGCCCATTGCGCTACACGCGGCTTATGATTGCCACTTAAAAATAGATAGGGATAAGCACTCATAGCATGAAAAGAACTGAAATTTTCACAGAAATTGCGCAGTAGCTGGGCCCAAGTCTCAATTCAGGGTAAAGCAAGCTTTCCATCTCTCGGCTGTCGGTAGACTATTTTAAGACGTGTCTGAGAGGATAAAAAATACTTGGCCGTTGATCTATTGACTCCAGAAGACTGTAAATACACGCAAAATACGATTTCGATTACTTATACGATGGCTGTTGGAGAACGATGTATAACGTATCCCTAAAAGAATGACCAACACCGAATTCTTCGTCCTTCATCCTTCCAGGATCATCACTTTTTATTCCATATGACCGTCTTCACATCACCTACGTGGATCGCAGAACTCGCATTCGATTCATTTCCTCGCGTTTATCATCCACAATGGTGTCCGCACTTTGGCGTGCTCGGCTGTTCCTTGAAGATTTTCGCCTTTGTTACGAATTTTTTTTGAATACTGGTCGAGGAAAATCTCGCTGGAGTCCACGGAAAGCTGTGTGATGCAGTTACTACCCAGATTGGAGAGAACGACCTGATCAAAGGAAGTCT
Source organism: Angiostrongylus vasorum (assembly GCA_018806985.1). Classification (NCBI taxonomy): domain Eukaryota; kingdom Metazoa; phylum Nematoda; class Chromadorea; order Rhabditida; family Metastrongylidae; genus Angiostrongylus; species Angiostrongylus vasorum. Next base: position 657,807 of record JADANN010000099.1, on the reverse strand, counting down.
GCTACCAACTTTCCGACCCTGGAAGGATGGTAGGCCTTATGAGAGAGCTGGATCGGACTAGTGCCGTACCCACCGTGACCGACATAATTACTTTTGTGCTATGTGCCTTTTGGACTTTTATGGACTGTCTAAATCTGGAAAGACTAAGGTGAGTGCTTATAATGCTATTTGAATCACTTGCTGAAGAACTGATAATAGAAGTTAAGCAGACTAAAAAACGAAGTTATTGCACCAGTGCAGACGGGAAAGCGCCAACCATGCCATTTATAATAACGGAGAAAAACTTTTTTATGGAATATGCAACAGCAAAGGGGACTGGTGCTCTGACGTCTTCTTGATCGCGAGTTTGGCAATTGATTTCTTTAAAACGCTAAACAGCTTCCATTGCTTCTCTCATCAAACGTTCTTTTTTTCTACAGAAAGGAAAGAAAGCCACAGAACTGAACAAACGACGTTCTAAAACCTCCACAAACTGGGATTTCTTCAGCTCACTATCTGGCTCATGGAAAGACGCCCTTATTAACACTATCGACGAGGAATATGACTCCACTTATCCAACGTCATCACGTTGGTGGTGTGCCGTAGGTAATCGCTAGCTTACCCCGAGCTTGCAAAACACTGCAGGAAGCCGACAAAAAAAATCTTTGTTAGGAAAGGAAGCAGTAGTGGCTGAACCTACAGACGTTGGAAAGAGCAATCGCAGCGCTGTCCGGAGCTTCGGCAATAAACAAGATCAAGACGATCACATTCCGATGCCCAAACAGAACAGTTACGGCCTCCAGAAATTCAATGGAGAAAATCACTTATGTCTTTTATTCTGACTTCTAGTCTCTTCAACAGTCACATCTTCCTGCCTGTATACAAATCAAACAGTATAGATTCGTCGTCACACTACTTCTTCCCTCTGAAAATTGACATGCTATCTCGTCGGTGAACCCGATCCTGACGGAGTTAAGCAGAACATCTGAAGAATTTTCCGGCAGTCTTCATAAAAACGTTGGCTTGCCGCTTCACACGTTGTCGGCAAGGATGCAAAGTTTCCTATCAGTGGAAGATCAAAAAGATGGTGTAGTTGAAGCCGTACCCGAAATTGGCAACTACCCTCCAATATGCCTGCTCTCTGTTGTCTAGAAACTGTTAACTCGAGTAATCTTCCGCAAGACTGACATACCACTGACAAAGGAAAAAGCAATACCAAAAAGAAAGAATTTCGAAGACGATTCGGTGCGGGATACATGAGCTGATTTTTACCTCACATTCACTACCTTAAGAAAGGCCATTACTTGGGGAAAAACGGTTGTCCAGAATTCCATTAATTTAAAATGACATTAACGTTGACGTAGTGTAAGGAGTTCGACAAGACGATGCAATCTCGCCCAAACTGTTACAACCTTTCTTCAGAACATTAGTTTGGAGCCGGCACTGGAGTAAAATCGATGAGTTGAGAACTATCCTCGTTTTTTCTTCGTGTTGTGCTGCACTAAAATGAATTCGACTCAATGCGGTGACGAACACTCACATCGTCAGAAATAACTGAAGTGGAAGTCCAATTCGATTCATTGCGATTCTGAACAAAGCCAAAGCGCTGAAACGTTAGCCACAGCTTTCTTAACCCAACCTTTGATAACAAGCTCGTATGAGATCATTGGTGCAATAAAATATGCTATCATCGCTCTAATGATGACGTAATTCTTATAAAACTGGCGAGGCAGATCGAATACTGGTCGACTTCTGTAATGCTTGTGAGAATATTATTCTTATATCGAGTCTCAAGAACATAGTGTTGGTGCAAAAATGATTGAATTTTGATGCCCCAATCATGTACAAGGAAAAAATATCTTTAAATGTACGTATGATGATGTATCCATCTACATGCATAGGGGCCGAAAACTCAACATAATCAGCAAGTTAGACTCAGAAGTCAACAGCAGGAACATAGAGACTTAGGAAATCTTCAAGAATTCGAGGACGAGATAAACAGGACGAAAAACAGCATGCTTGGTGCCTATATATTTGACTCTACGTTTTTTCTAACAGAGCAGACGTGCGCCTGAGAAACCTGAATGATACGCGAGCAAAGTGAACGTTCCCTTAGCGCTCTCGAGCGCACGATCGAGAGCGCGATGCTGAAAATAACCCGCGTATCATGTAAGTAAGAAAGGGAATCTGAGGTTCTGACCTAATTTAACGATGAAAGATCAATTATCTCATTAAACACTGTCTCCCAACATCAAGCGCAGAGTGGGAAGACCAATGCCTCACTGATAAGAATTGTCCGCGAAGATCTTTAACAATGTGGTGCTCAGTTAATCCCTTCGAGCGAACTGAAATCACTGGGCTGTTCTTTCACGCAGCAGATACAAATGGAGAGTTGGGCGAATAAATAAGTGGCTGTCGTTCGAGGTATTAAAGAATTAGTGGGGAGATCTAGGTGATAATTACTTGTTCGGATATCTCTTTCAGATAAAACGGTGACGCAAACGATTGACACTAAAGGTCGACGTGTAGTGTATCTTTTCAAATACCCATAATCTAAATCGACTTGATGAAAACTACAGACCGCGAGCAAATAAAGATGACCTATTATTTGGTAGTATACAGGAATAATCCAATACAACCGTTAGCAAGCTGAAAGGCAGCTTGGCCATTTGAAATCGGCACCTCAGAATAACTTTAGGAACAGCGTTTAATATTCCATATAATGATGAACCATGGATCTTCCTCATATGAGGGATCTCGAGCCGGTTAGTCGCGAGGCTACGTGGCGGATAGGGGGTTAATAGCGGACCAAAAGCGACCTTTGCTTCCCTGAGACGCAGGTGGATCCAGGGGATGGACTCCCCGTTTCTCCTGCACCGATTTGGCACGTACTTTCTGCATTTACGGGGCGTATTCATGCATGCGTGTGTGGGTGCGTTCTTGCTTATGCGGATTGTATTCTACGAGTCAGTTCGGCCAAAAGCCTGCAATCAAGTGACAGGGATGTATATGGGAGGCGGTTAGGAGTCGTCTCCAACAAATAAGCCCCGTGTCCACTCTAGGAGAGCCCGGCAAGCTACCCGTGAGTATATCCAGCCACCACGTTCAGAGCCCAGCAAGCTATACGAGGGCATCAAAAATGCTAAACGCACTAAAAAAGAACGGGCCTCATTCCCTTGACCTCGAAAGAGCCCCCCTAATTTCGCAGCGTTGGGTAGGACGAGTATGGAGACGCTGCTAAAATCTCAGGGCCAATGGAAGCTACCTGGATTTCAAAGAACTAAGGTGACGATCTGTACCTACAATGCACGTACACTTGCATCCAAGTCCTCGATAGAAGACTTGCTCATGCAAGCAATAAGGATAAAGTACGACGTCATCTGCGTGGCCGAGACGAGACGATGCCACCCATTTAACGCCGTCTATGACACCGGAGAAGAACTGTTCCTCGGAAACATGCGACAGTAGAGGAGTTGGCGGCTTCGGCGTTTCCGTCAAGACGAGTTTGTCCATGAACATCGATTCCTTCGAACAACTTACAAACCCGAATCGGACGTTTACGATTAAAAAGATGTGGATTAATTCTGGCTTTGACAATCTTCGTCGTTTACGTGCCGACATCAAACTATGACGAAGAAGAAGTCGAAGCGTTCAGTATGGACTTGGAGAAGTTCTACAGAGAAGACCACACATCCTTCAAGGCCATCATTGGAGATTTCAAAGCGAAGACTGGACCAAGAAGAACGTCTGAAGAACGTCACATTGGGACGCACGGATTAGAATGGAACGAACAGGGTGAGCGGCTGTCTGAGTTTATCATGGCGATCAAGACAATTCATGGTAACTCACAATTCCAGAAGCCCCACCCTCAGCGCTAGACATGGGAGTCTCCCAGTGGAGAGTACCATAACGAAATAGACCACATCATGGTAAATAGAAAATTTTGCCTAACCGATGTCGCTGTTGTCCCCAAAATTCTACACGGGATCAAACAACCGTCTCCTTCGTGCAAGATTCTATTTCTCGCGCAAAGGAGAAAAAAGCCGCTAAATTCAAAAACCGATGCCCCAGAACCACCGCAAACTGGGACTTTTTCAATTCATCAGTCGGCTGTTGGGAGATGCTGTTGTCGATAACATCGACGACGAATAAGATCGGCTCATTCAACATCTTCACGTTAGCGCTATGAAAGCTGAGAGCCCGAAAGTCACCAAGAGACGTTTGTCTCTAGTAGCACTCGAGGTAATACGCCAGCGTGGAATCGCACGAGCTGCAGGCAACCGCGAACTAACGCCCGAACTTGCAAAACAGTGCAGACAGGCGATAAAAGAAGATCTTAAAGAGAGAGGAGCAGCAGTAATGGTCGAAGCTGCAGAGGCTGGGAAAAGCATTCGCAAAGCAAACCGAAGTTTCGCCAATTACAACCCCAAAATGATTGCACTCTCGTGCCCAGGCGGAACAGTTACAGCGTCCAGCAAGGCAATGTAGAAAATTATTTACGAATACTACTCGGATCTCTTCGATGGCCACGTCCACCTTCCTTCATATGAAAGAAAGGAGGATGGGTATGTTGGACCACCGGTTATCCCTTTCCGAAATCCGACATGCCATTTCGTCGGTGAAAAAATCGAACATTACCAGAACCGGACAGAATAAGACCAGAACACCTGAAGAACCTTCCGTCAATCCTCGTAAAAACACTGGCTCAGCTCTTCACACGTTACCTATCTGAATGCAAGGTCCCTACTCAGTGGAAGACCAGCAAGACCGTGTTATTGTTTAAGAAGGGTGACCTACAAGATACCGGCAACTGTCGTCCAATCTGGTTACTGTCTGTCGTCTACAAACTTTTCACTCAAGTCATCCTAAACAGGATTGACAGAACACTGGACGAAGGACAGCCATGTGAGCAAGCAGGGTTTCGAAAAGGATTTAGTACGATGGCCACATCCACACGGTAACAAGGCTCATTGAAGTATCGCGGGAGTGCAAAAGACCGCTCTGTCTCACCTTAATCGATTTAGAAAAAGGCCTTTGATACAAAGAAGCAGTCTTGGAAGCCCTGGATAGTCAAGGAGTCCCTACTCAGTACATAAAGATTCTTCGTGAACTGTACAAAATTTTCACAACCAAGGTATCACCATTCTACGACGATATTATCATTGACGTCAAAAAGAGGAGTTAGGCAAGGCGATGCCATCTCGCCAAAATTATTTACTACCACCGTCATGCGAACATTGGAATCGGATAATATAGGGAGTGAAAATCGATGGTCGGCAGTTACACCATCTTCGCTTTGCTGATGATATCGTCCTTATAACACCAAACATTAGCCAAGCGGAACGTATGCTTACCGACTTTGATAAAGCCTGTGGAAAGATTGGTCTTCAACTAAATCTCACAAAAACGATGTTCATGAAGAACGGATTGGTTTCGCATGCCCCATTCATGCTCAACGGAACGAATATCTCCGAATGGTCCAGTTAAATCTATCTAGGTCGGGGAAACAATATGATGGACGACCTTGCTCCAGAGCTGTGCAGAAGGAAACGACCGGCTTGGGGTGCTTTCAAGAGCATCGAGGATGTAGTGAAGAGAACAAGCAATATCCGACTCCGTGCCCACCTTTTCGACTCAACGGTACTTCCTGGCCTAACGCATGCGTCAGAAACTTGGTCGCTGCGTAAGCAGGATGAAAGGTCACTTAGCGTTATCGTACGCGCAGTCGAAAGGGCGATGCTAGGACTATCTCATTCCACACAAGTAAGGGAAGGGATCCGACGCTCCGAGCTGCATTAACGATTAAAAGTCAAAGATACCGTTCTGTCCGCCAAACAGTCGAAGATAAGGTGGACCAGGCACGTGATGCGTATGAATGACAACCGATGGACAAGAGCCGTTAGTGACTGGAATTCTCGGGATGTTAAACGCACTGCAGGAAGACCACCGATCCGATGGTCAGAGTTCTTCACAAAGAGCCTTGAAGAAAAATATGATGCTCGACGAGTCCCTAGAGCGAGCAGAACCCATTGGGCTACTCTTGCACGCGACAGGGAAAAATGGAAGACTTACTGGCGCCCGCTCGAGTCGCTCGACGATCAACGGGACTACAGGTGATACAGGTGATAATGATGAAATCTTTAGTCAAATAATTACTGTTTTATCTTACTGGTAAAAATAGCCTTTCGAGCTAAAGTTTCGGTGCCTTAGCCTTCTTCAGAACCTAATTGATCTGAGACGATTGTCCGCAGCTGTTCCTTCTTCGAATGGGATCATAAAAAAAGACCCACATCGAAAGGATACAAAACTGTGGGTCATCGATTGGGATCAACACAGCTCCAATTCCAGTGGAACGCGAAGGCGCTGAAACATTAGCCGAAACAGTTTTTTTTAAAAAATCAACCTCGAGTTAGCTTATCGATGAAAGAATGCATATTGGTTACTATTGCCGAGGTTAAATGAAAGTCGGTGCTTAAAATCTTGTCTGGCTACTTTCCAGTGTTTGCTACAGAATAATGATGACGCTCAGAAATGAACTGGATGGTACTCGAATGCATGTTGCAAATGAAAGATGAGAACAATCAAAGGAAAAAACAATATCTTATCGTGCAATCTGTCCCGAAAAAAAACAAATCCAAGCGAAGTGCAGTTTTTTTCTCAATGAGCATTCCTTTGGTGCTCCACTGGGATTGCTAACATAAGCAACTCAATGCGGTCCAGTTTAAAAATTATTGCTCCGGCTATATTGTGTGCACTCGTACCGATTCAAGCTGAACTGATCTGAAAGCTCTGTGAATACTAATAGGTTATTTGTTTGGTTCCCAAGAAGTAGTTTATAATCAGCAGTCGCGTCAATTGATTTAGCCCCCATAGATGAATACGCTTCGAAATTTTGGCGATTCAATATACAAAGACTATTAATGAGCTACGCAGCAACTTCGCAAGGAGCACTTCATCGTACTGTAACAACGTTAACGTTTCATTAGCACAAAGACTGGACTTCAACATGGCGATATTATCTCCCAAAGATTTTCTGTGCCCTTTTGAAAACGTCTTAGGAAGCTACAAGTGCGATAATAATAGAGTAAGAGTGCTTGAGTTGAAGCCACATCACCTTTGCTTCGGCCATGGTTTCATGCTTATAACTTTAAGCAGTGGCCTCGAAAAAACGAATGTTGGATTACAGCAGCATCCCGGAGAAGTCGATCTTCAAATTTAGCACGGTGAAAACGATGTTTATACGAAACAGCTTTATGTGTGAGGTCTAACTCATGTTCAAGGAAGCAACGCATCTGAATGCTTCCACTACGTGTATCGGGGTAGGGATATAAAAACTTGAAGAATTTGCTCCACAGGAGAAACGAGAGCATTAGAGGTTTAGAAGAGCACTGAAGGTGTAGGAAGGAAGGTCAGAGAACACTCAACAACATGCCTACTTTTCAAGCACTTTTTTCGTGCTTTAACACAGAGCGGAAGTGCAGCATTATGCGGCCCTGCCGCTGGGGCCACCTCTATTTTCAGCGTCTTTGAACTTGCTAGTTTTTCGAAAATAAACGGTGATTTTCCGATAACTAAAGGACTTGAGAGATTGTAAGCGTGATAGTATTGTAGAAGACATGTTAATCCATGGTCTTACGGATATGAATCGTACGTGTACCCATCGATGAGCGACTGCTACATGTGCGTGTCATGCGACATACTTTGTTTTAATATGATTCATCATGCAAATATATTGCTATCAACATTCCGAAGTGTGCTATAGCTTATGTTGAGTGCATTCCAGTATTCTTTTATACCCGCACGTTTACTTTTTTATTTTCTGCCTTCTATAATTTTTATGAGCGAAATACAACCACAATATTGCTGAGACATTTGCAAAACTCCGGAGCGCATGTGTTTGCGGTAAGGAACGAACGCGCTATTGTCCTTTCCAGGGGAGTAACGCGGTCACCACCACTTCGTTTCAGCTGTTTCTCAGCTAGTTCTATCGATCAGTACCGTCAGCAATCACCCTCATGGTGTGGTGGTGCACGCGTTACTCCCCGGAAAGGACAATAGCGCGTTCGTTCCCCACCACAGACACCTGCGCTCCAGAGTTTTGCAAATATCTCAGCGATATTGTGGTTATATTCCGCTTAATACCATGCCATAAAAATTATAGAAGGCAGAAAAATAAAAAATAAACCACGGTGGATTCAACTATAGCCCCAGCTTAACTGGATTCAATGCTGATGTGGGCTCCCCAGATCAATCCCGTTGACGGGTGAATGCTGACGGCACTGATCGATAGAACTAGCTGAGAGACAGGCGAAACGAAGGGCCCGCATGGTGTGGTGGTGAACGCGTTACTCCCCGGAAAAGACAATAGCGCGTTCGTTCCCCACCATGGGCACTACGATTTCCTTTCGAAGCCAGTAGCCCAGCCATAAGAAACAAAATGATTACTGACAATATAAACAACGACATCCGTCATTTACCTAATTACGGATTTGAAAAACTTGCACTTTGATGGTATCTAGGATAGTGGAGAAATGTCAGAAGTTTTTTGGATGCAAGATATCGTCCAGTTTTTGCGCTGTGATCGGACATCGTCATTGAGCTGACGTGGTGAATAGCGCTTTCGTGCACTTTCACCGAATGACGTGTAAATCCAGCCTTTTTGGCTGTCGATGTCAACCGTCCTGCCATCATGAGGACATAAGAGTCGTTTTTAAATTCTCAATCTCATTAGTAGGACGTGGAATTCCTTTTTTTTTCCCTTGTTTGTTGGCTAGTGGTTTGATTTGGTTGTTTATGTTATACCTCTTACGGCACTACAGCACTGCAGTACGATGTACGTGACATTAATACTGCGTATAGAAGCCACACTAGTAGTGACTGTGCTCATACTAGTGCAAATGGCAAAAGTTCAAATCATATCAGTGCTACGAGCTAATAGCCTAAAAAAGTTGGTTGGGCGTGAAAACCGCGAAACGTATCCAAAATGTTGCTCACATCGGACAGTAGCACTTTAAACTGAGTAAGTTGTGCGACTGAACGAACAGATCACGTTGGTTCAACATCACATTGTCGTGGATGACGGACGGAGTCCAGACGGGCATCGATCGCAAGTCCGCCCTACCGCACTTGCTGCATTACGAGAACACCGTCGTGCGTTCGGTCCACTCATTGTACATGTACTTTTACTTCCATTCGATTCATCATCGCTGTTTCGAAAAGCTCTACGATCCATCACAAAATTCTCAGCTGTCATTGCCGTTGCTTAGATCTCATGATCGAGGTTTCAATTAAGTTAAATGAGTATAAAGTCATTTGCTCTTAGTTCTCATTCTGCATTGGTCTTCAGCTCATTCGCTCTCTCCCCCCTCTCTCTGTCGTTCTCTCTCTCTCTCCCCCCTCTAATCTCCTTTCGGCTATTTATCCATACTTTTTCCTTCATTCGATCATTATCGCTTTCCTCAAGGGTTGTAAAGTACATAACAGGCAAATCCAGAAGTCATTTTCACTTCTTAGATCTCAAACCGTGAGATTCAATTTCAACTAGATGAAATGGATATGAAGCTTTTCATTTGCTCTCAACTCCCATTTTCTTGTGCTGGAGTTCGGATCATTAGTTCTCTCTAATTAGTGATGGTTGATCAGGCTACTGAAGTTGCGACTGTTGTACAGGAACAAAATTCCAGAGAGTTTTCGTCTAGGAAGGTCTTCTTGATGGCTTAAAGGTGAAACGCGATATAAGAGTTGAAGTGCACGATTTATTTGACTCAACTGTTTTGAATGATGCAACTGCAATGACATCATGGGGCAGAATTGGATTGTCTACATTTTCGTGACGATTTTCGTTAATGTGCTGGTTTTTCTTCACAACTTCTACCTTACCGTTTTCATTCTGCTCCATCACTGCATTTACCGTTCTCCTTTCTAACACCATAGATTCACCTAGGTAACCAGATTCATCTTACTAGCCATATAATCCGTTTCAATTTGCCGCCTCCGCTGATCACATGGGACATTTCATACACCACTGAAAAATACTGGCCTAACCAAAGTTGCCATGTTTGGAAAGGAGTTCAGAGTTCTTCACTTGCAAGAGAAGATGCTTCCGTTTCAATATTTTGAGGCATTGTTCTGACTTCGCCTAGAAAAGGCGTTGATCTTCACTCGACGTATTGCTTTATAACTGGATTTCCTCGTGTGCAGTTTCCTTGCCGTCGTTCGTGTCACTCTGATTTCCACTTTGGTAAACAAAAAGTTTTTTTTGCTAAATACGAACCAGTCACGTTCTATTGCTAATTCTGAACCTCAATGGAATTCCTTTCGTGTCCTCGTCGATGTTCAATCAATATTCATGTTTCTTTTCAGCGGTTGTGATGCAACGTTTTCCTTGTTTTCAAAAAAAGGGAAACAGTGGCGCACATTATGTCTGGCCAATAAATGGGCTGATTTCGTCCTTGAATGTTCCCAGAATCCTAGGCGATGCGAAAGTTAACGGCAGTGTTGTCGCTGGCAGATGTCTTCCCACGTCCGTTGCGGTGCGTAGATTTTACGTGTGAGCGTGTGCGCAAAATATCTGACATGCTTAAGATGGCAAATACGGTGGAAACTTTCCGTTTTTTGTCATACTGTAATTCTCATAACATGTAATTAACAACTTTTTCTGGATGCATCCATCCGCTACCAACTTATCTCTCCCATCAAATGGGGCACAGTGGGAATGTTCCCATTAGCAAATCTCACGACCGACTTTCTGTTAACCTCGGCATTGATCAATAATTCACTGTTTTTCTTCAATGAGCATCACGAGGTTGGTATTACAGCACTTATTAGCACGTTTCCGCAGTTTCGCCTTCGTCGCAGCCTGGAAATGGTCAAACTGACATGCAATCTACTTAGTCAAGTACTTTTATAACTTCGGCAGATAAAACACGACACATAAATTTTCATTCGCATAATAAACAGCTTCTTTTTGAACTCTCACCATTTTGTTCTTCATAAGCCTTCCAGTTGGAGGAGACCAGCCACACAGGGTCTTATATGGGGGAGGAATGTGCCTGAGTCAGGTAAGAGATTGCTGAGATATTTGCAAAACTCCGGACCGCAGGTGTTTGCGGTGGGGAACAGACACGCTATTGTCCTTTCCGGGGGTAGCGCGTTCACCACCACCTTGCGGGTCCTTCGTTTCGCCTGTCTCTCAGCTAGTTCTTATCGATCTCTGCCGTCAGAACTAGCTGAGAGACAGGCGAAACGAAGGACCCGCAAGGTGTGGTGGTGAACGCGCTACTCCCCGGAAAGGACAATAGCGCGTTCGTTCCCCACCGCAAACACCTGCGGTCCGGAGTTTTGCAAATATCTCAGCAATCTTGTGGTTGTATTTCGCATAGCAATAACCTGCCATGAAAAGTATAAAAGGCAGAAAATAAAAAGCTAAATATCAGGTAAGAGAATCAGCCTGACCTATGGCTTTAGCTCACGCGAGATCACAAGGCACTTCCTCTTGCGGCTTACTCTTTGATTTTTGAGGTTAGTCCAAAACGCTTCAAGGGTCTTCAAGGGTCAAGGGTCTTCATTTTTGTAAGTTTTATTGCTTCGTTCTCATTGGAAATCGTTATTAAACCTTCGCAGAGTCTAATAATGTTTAAAAAATGTTTTAGTTAATGAATGATTAAGCTTTATAGATATGAGCGTTTCCGACAATGAAACTAAGTGGCCATTTCTGTTTTTAGTCACCAAATTTCATCAACAGCAATGTTAGGCTTCTGAATATGGTGACTGTCCTCATAGAATGTTAAAAGAAAAGGTTTTAGGGTCATTCTTCAACAATGGTGGTTTTATTTCGGCAAATAAGAGGAAAAAAACGTCGGTGCATTTCACCAAGCACCAAGTAATGTACTCTTGCATTTCCAGTTCACCTGAACAACTTTTAGGAGTTTTTAAAAAGGGGCTGTAAGGACGATAAGGATTAATCATGAAATCTAGTCTAGATCTTTTTTCTGAAACGAATTCTTCAGTGGTGGTGATATTGTGGTTGGAGTGTTGTGTATCCTTTAATTTGTTCTCGCTCTCAATTACAATAAGATCCATGTTCTTGCAATTTGTTGTTGTTCTACTTTCACCGTTTTCCTGAACAAGCGGGAATGGACTACGTCAACGTTCAGCATTTAGTTAAATTCTGTAACCGCTGTCTAATTGATGGATGGGAGGATGGATTCATTTAAGAGACCGAAACACTCATTTCGACACTTGAAACGAATCATTCCATCAGGTAAATATGGGGGTAAAGCTACCAAGAAGCTAGTCTGGTAGAAAAATTTTTTGAGAAACTGCGTTCTACTTCTGTGGGAAGTGTGGTTGGTTAAAAAAAAGATAAAGCTGTCTGCGTTGATCAATCCCTGAGGGATGTGCCATGCATTCGACTTCATTAAGCATCGTTTAGAGGTGATTGAATGCATATGTGGCTTCCACAATGACTTGCGGTGGCCTACCCATGTATAAAGCCAGTGCTGCTATCTTCACAGATAAGTTAGGTACCAATTAGGCATACCCCGGAGGGATGGAAAGCTTGGTGGGCCATGTGGAGGGGGATCGATTCCACATGTGTTGCAGGGTGCCTGCGACCACTGCGCCACACGCGACTTTGATATGGATAAAAAGTGGAAAGCTGTGAAAATATTTGAATAAATTATTGCCTTCTTCAAGTGTAAGATATTTATTTTTGAGTTAGTCATCAAATGTCTATTTAAATGTACATTTTCTTGCCGCCTAATACTAACCGTATTGAAGCTTAGCTCTATGTATGAAAAATTTTTTAATCCTCCAACCTTTCATTGGAAATATTTGCTTCGACTACGGCGAATCTGAATCCTTCTATCATGAGCAATGCAGCAGTCTTTTCACATACAACATCCACAATTTTCATTTGCGTTTCCCTCAATTCGTCCGTCCATTTTCGCCTTCCATTGTCGAATTGCATCGTTTGTTCTCGAAACAATTCTCCCACACACTCAGTTCTTTGTAGAACATGCTGGCAATTCGAAGAGCTCTGGGCAGCCCACTCAGCATCAGGAAGTTCGCTATTCGCCGGATCAACTACCAGGTGTCGCTCCCACTCGGAACTCCGGTTGTCAATCAAACTCTTGACATCAAGATTCCTGATAATAAATACTTGGTTGGTCCTATGGAGCTGTTAAAACGGTCCACTTGAACGAAATATGAAACTTTAATCAGAATGACTTCAATTGAAGTCTCATTCAATTATTAGAAAAATAGTGAAATAAGGTAAAATTATTCTATAAGGTACATTATTCTAATAAGGTCGATTCATCTACACTGATACTGACTTCCACTACTTTGTAATTAACTAGCACTTTTTTGCTTCACGAAAGCAAGGCAGATATTTGGAAGAAGGTGAAAAAATGCTCGTTGGATCTGCTTTTATCATTTTTAGAGTAACTCTCACGTCCGACTTTCTATTAACCTCGGCATTCATCAAGTAATTCTTCGTATTCTTGTTGAGCAAACACGAGGTGTTATTTTTTATTCTTTATTCACGAACAAGCTGACGTTTCGGCGGATTTCGCCTCCTCAGAGCCTGGATAGGTCAAGTTGGCAGCAATCTTTTCGGCCAAACACCTCCATAACCAAACAGAGAAAACGCTGAACCAAAACTTCAATCACATTGAACACAGCTTTGCACATTCACCGCTTTCTATGAGGCTTCAACTGAGTATGTCGCGTGGAGACATTTTTTAGAGTATTTGTAACACGCTGTGCTATCAGTTTGAGTGCGTTAACTATTCAAATCATGAGTTTGTGCTTGACGGGAATCGCTGACACCTGAATCTTGGCAGCTAATGCTTTTCCTTTCAGGCTACCTACATCTGGATCGATGGAACGGGAGAGAATTTGCGAGAGAAGACGAGAACACTTGACAAAGAGTCGAAGATGGCTGAACGTACGTGTGTCAGCGATTTTTTGCCCTTTTGAGCAGGGTTGAAAATAATGCTATCACGTCGGCTGGAATGAATACGCAAAGCCATTGGAGGACTCGAATATAAAATTTGCTGTTTGTTTGATGTTTAACTTTTTATTTACTGCTTGTTATTAGTTTTCACGGCAGAAAGCCCTTGCTTTGCCTTTCTCTCAGCCAGTTTCCTAACTAATGGTGCCACCAGCAATCACCCGTGGTCGGGTAGTCACGGGTTCGAATCTAGCGTGGGGTCCAAGTTTTGCAAATATCTCAGCTTCATAGTGGTTGTATTTCACATCATACCTTGCTGCAAAAACGTTAAGCTGTAAATAAAAGGTTAAGCATAACAATTTGGACCATGGCCTCAGCTCAACTGGGTTTAATACCGATTTATGCTCCTCAGATCATTCCTATTGGCGGCTGATTTCTGATGGCACTGTTAGATAGAAAACTGGCTGAGAGAAAGGCAAAGCAAGTGCCTCAGTGGTGCAGTAGGTAACACGTGAGCTCCCGGAAAAGGTAATGGCGGGTTCGAATTTGGTCTGGGGACCAAACTTTGGAAATATCTCAGCGTCGTAGTGGTTATAATTGGATGATTATGAAGTTACAACATTTGTACTTCTAGGATACTTGACCCAACTAATCTCTTGAGAAATAATCGCGGTTTACTTCATTAAATTCTAAAGTGCACATATCTCAAGTTATAGTACACTTTAACTTTCGAAATGGTCGTGGTTAAAATTGTACACTTTTACGACAGGAAGCTTACTTATTCCATGACAGTAAGTTGCCAGCCACCTTACGCACTTAAATCGACTGAACATCTTCACCAACCGTTTTCCGGCTGTCGGTAGATGGAAGATCTCATGAAGAACCCTATGCAGTTAAATTGGCATTGGTCCGTCCCGACAATAATGGTTGCACCTTAACGTTCTCGATCTATTTTGTAGATTTCTTCGCTCTAGTTTTTTCGCAATAGTGATTCACCTTGAGTCATGAATTTTTTCTGAACGATTCCCTTAGCTGAGCACCAACAAGTCATAGCAACCGTTTCTTCATTGTGAACCTATCCTCATAAGATGCTTGGGTACCTTCATATTCGTCAGACATTCCTGGAATATCATAATTTGTCGTGAAGAATCTATTTTTTGTTCCATGTCATTCCTAACTATTCACTGTTGATTTGTTCTTTGGAACTGTATATCTGTTCTGTCATCCAGTTCTTCCACAAGCATCCATGAACTTTTGCGTAGATCTAATTCGGGTAGATCTTTCAGATCATTATGCTCGATTACAGCGTTTTATACCTTCCTCTTTTAAAAGCGTTCTCATATCCGTCGTCAGACTTCTCAAGTCAACGTTGTACACACGAACTTCATGCCTTTAAGGAAAGCTGTGTACTTCAATTCGCAAGTGAAATAATGGAAAGATAAAGGACAAAGCTCTCGGCGTTGATCCAACTCTGAGGGATGCGCCATGCATTCGACTTAATTAAGCATCGTTGGAGGTGGTTGATTGCATAATATGGCCTTTACGTTGACTTGCGGTGGCCTGCCGATGTATTCTAGTACCAATCTGCCCACCCCGAAGGGATGGAGGGCTTGATGAGCCTTGAGCGCGGGAATCGTTCGCAAATGCACTGCAGGGCGCCTCCGTCCACTGCGCTACACGCGCCCTCTAGCTGAAACAGTTGTAAATGAAAAGTGCTTCGATAAGAAGTGGTTGGTCAGTGCCTTCCATATTCCAATATAACAGATTTCATTCATATTGAATAGTCTTGCACAATAATCTTCTTAGATGTGGTAGTTGTATTTCCTGGTTATTTTTTTTCCATCGTGCTTCTTCCAGACTACCCGATGTGGAGTTTCGATGGTTCGTCTACTTATCAAGCAGCAAAAGGCAACGATTCCGACATGCATCTGAGGGCAAGTTGACGTCATGACGGCTATCTGTTGCAGTCAATATTACTCTGATGAAAAAAAATTGTTGCAGTCTTTCTCAAAAAAACCTTCCCGTCAAGATTAATACGTTATCTTCCTCATTAGAAACCGTCCTAATTTTCTATATCTGCCTATTTTTCCTCCATAATCTGGGCATATGTTAAGCCAATTAATCTGTACCAAATGATAAGAGGATTAACCATTGAACGTTTATCAATCTCTTATGGATGCGCTATACATCATATCAAATAAGGTGTCGTAGAGATGGATGGTTGCAAGTCTTGCTTTATACACTGACTTCCGCTAACTAGTTGGTCAACCAAACAGCTAAATGCTTTTATCGTCCCAGATAAGTCTGGTGCCAGTTTGTTGACCCCGGAGCGGTGTAGGAACTCGCTTGTCCCAGGCTGGACATTGAACTAAACTATTCCAAAAATATCTCTCCTCACTTTCGTTTTATTCAGGCTGTTGCTGTGTATCCAGATCCATTTCTCGGAGGCAATCACAAGCTCGTGCTGTGCGAAGCATTGGATGCCAATAAAAAGCCGACTCGTTAGTTTGTTATATATTCTTTTTTGTTACCTGTAATGAAGGTTTAACATTCATGAAGTCGCAAGGTTTACTGCAATGTGGAGTAAACATTGTAAGGATTTAGTTTATTTCTTTTTTATGTGTATTAAATAATAAATATGACTGCATTTTACTTCAAATAGAACCTTTTGTGTAGTAGTCCGTGACCACCTTGCTTCATTACGTTCCATGTGTGCTGGCGGTTGTTTTTTCAAGCGTCAACGAAATGAAGTTCATTCTATGAAAAGCTACTGAAAATTTCATTGTTCACCTCTAGTAGAAGATTTTTTACTTAGTACTTAATCCAGAAAAAAAGATAGAGACTTCATTGTTACGTAGCTCTTTAAGCGCTTTTTACCGTTGACTAAAGGGAATCTTTCGAAAATGAAGTATTGAAGAAAACTGTTAAATGCTTCTGATGCTACGATAACTAAAGAAGAGTGCGTCAAAGATATGCTGTTATCAGATGATTTTTTATAAATTTTTTATAAAAAGATAATTGTTGCTATATGGAGCACTTGACATAATACTGCAGAAGCTTGGAGTTTCTCGTGAACCTACCCTGACACTTGGCTACTAAGCTCTTTGTTCGCTCCGTCAATGAACTCTACAATTCTTTAAATTCAACTTTGTCACGGGATCTTGTCATATTCATGTCTTATATAGTGCATATGAATCATGATTTCCTCTTTTTACATGTGCTTATACTTGGATGGTCCGTCCTGGTTCGTACAAGTTGTGCCGACCCCAACACATATGCCATTCGTTCCTTTCTCTTGCAATCGTAGTCCGTGGTGGTGGTTTTGTTCGAGCATGGTAGCGCGTGCGAGTCTCATACCGTGATCTGTGAAATAACTGCAGCTGCGGATACATGTGCTTATGCATACATAATTCAAAAAATC
Source organism: Angiostrongylus vasorum (assembly GCA_018806985.1). Lineage (NCBI taxonomy): Eukaryota > Metazoa > Nematoda > Chromadorea > Rhabditida > Metastrongylidae > Angiostrongylus > Angiostrongylus vasorum. The sequence goes on along the minus strand of JADANN010000099.1, from coordinate 640,450 downwards.
ATAAAGAAGCGACAACATTTCAATGTTGTCAGTATCTCCTTGTCAATTTCCCATCCTTTATAATTCAGCAACGAACCATAGAAGTGCTTGTGTGGAAGTAATGGAGAAAGTGGAGCACTTAAATCCTTGGTTTGGTATGGAACAGGAGTACCTACTTTTGGATCGAGACGGTTATCCTCTTGGTTGGCCAAAGCACGGTTATCCAGCTCCGAAAGGTTGGTTTCCATCACCGTTTTAAGTTTATAGAAGCCCATCCTACACGGTATTATCTACGTAAACGAAGCAATGGAGAAAAAGTTCTGTAACTATGAACGGTTGATGACTAACGTCTCTAGTGTCCTGAAAGTTGCCTAACTGAACCTCGCAGATATTTCACTTTATGAAAGGGAAACCTCAACCACACCAGTCGCGATCTAACCTCACACTTCATTGCGTTTGTGACTTTAGAAGTGGCATGTGTTTCTTATGGTTTTTTTTTCTATTTCTAGGGCCGTACTACTGTGGTGTTGGTGCAAACAAGGTGTTCGGTCGGGAAATTGTTAATGCACACTACCGTGCTTGTCTTCATGCCGGATTGTCCATTTTTGGAATCAACGCTGGTTTGATCTTCTCTTTGTGATTTTGACCTAGGTGTGGGAAATGAGGCGGGATTTAACAAATTATCAGCTTAATGTAGTATTACACTCGTCAGAATTGCTGGACATTGTAATAACTTGCTATGCGCTCTTTAAAATATAGTGAAACGGGAATGGAGGACAAGGAAACGAATGAAAGAAATGTTGGACTCCAAGAGCGGAAATTATGAGCGTCTTAGTAAGTAGCAGTCATTTTCTGCGAGGGCGAGATCTTTCCGGGCTCTTTACTTTTCAGGGCTCCTATATTTTCGTGAAACTTTTAAATAAACGCTTTTCCACGAGCTCGTCACCATTTGCGGGACATACGCTGCGTTGAAATTTCGACAATTTCTATCTCGCTACAGAGGAATATCGTAGTCCTTAAAAACTGTTTGTGCTTCCTTTTATTCATCTTTTCTTGCTCTATGAGCATAAAACTGGCAAAAGGCATCGCAAAAACTCCAAGACAAAAGGTGAAGAGCAAGGTTTAACAAAATAAAAAATGTTCACAATGGGAGCACAAAGACACATTACTGGATACAAGAACGAGGCGTCAAGTTTCGAAAAAGACTACTGAAAGTATTTTCCTTACGGCTTAACAAAAATCCTCAGAAAGTGGAAGACATGGAATTTTTTGAATTTAGAATTTGGGGCTGCGAATTTTGTTGTAAACGGACCAAGTACTCCACAAAACATACCCCGCTCTCGTTATAGCGCAAACGGGCTAAAGTCAGATGGATTGCCGTCTCTTGTGTTGCTTCAACACTTAGGAATCGGGACCGAGCAAGTCAAAAAAGTGTTCGTCTGTAATGCGACTAATCTAAATTCCTGTCAAATTCTCGAGAAAAAAGGTGGAAAGCATTCAGAAAGATGTGAAAAATTAATATTAACGTGAAAGACGGAGAGTCGACTTAGGTCAGTTTCAGCTTTCTTCCTGTGACTATGGTCATTATTAAAATGAATTCAATTCAACATAATTGGGCCAAACACTGACGAACTACTTTCAAAAAAACCCCGACAATTACAATAATGATTACAAATTGGGGGGCTCTTTAAACCATATAAATCTTCCATTCCTGCGATGACGATAATACCTCGTCAAAGTTAGGCCACGAAAAAAGCAATAAGCTGCTGAGGTACAAGCTTCTTTATTCCCTCCGACACACGGTATTCACATAAATAGAAGATGGTGGCTGCTTCGACACATCGGTAGCCCCATTATTCTGTACTAGGTCCGATCACCGTCTTCTTCGCGCGATCTGGTCATAAGCTGGAACAGAATTCATGTCACGGGCCAAGAAGAAAAAAGACTAATTGTATGTGACACGAATATTCTGAGCCAAATGCAATCCAAACGTGACTGGCATGTTAAATAAGACTCAACCGAAGACCACGAGCTGCTAATCGAAAGACTTAGAAGTCGTGCCAAATTTGCCCCAATTCTCCAAACAAGAAGATCAGACTACATCTCCATTACTACCATGGACAATGGACAGTTGGAAGACAAACCCCTACGCCAACGACATTTCGCGACGTGATTTCGGGACCTTTGCTGGTGACAAGGGTCCCGGTGTTTAATTGACTTTTTCGTCTTCCAGCTTTATATTTTTTGTGTGGTTATCATATGGAATTTGATGCTATCGGCAACTTCGAGAAGGGCGTGAAGGTCATCATCTGAGGAGAATGTTCTGGCATTCTACCTGAAAAGTAAGAAACAATCTCCATGACGTGTCGTGCGTGTGTTCCCATCTGAGACATCTTGGATAACCCGAGATTTTGTGGCCTGCTTGTTGATTCGGAGACGATATTAAAACCAAAAATCATAAATGGAAGTAGAAATGAAAAATTGACCGACTGCTCAAGGCGGAGAAGTTCGTCCAGCAAGTTGACGAAATCCATCAGAAACGTCCATGGTTGCTCCCCCGCACTAGTCAAGAGAATCACACCAATTAGGGGCTTTATGACACACTGGCTGGAAACGCTGCCATAGGACAACCCCCGACGTTCTGTTTAAGGCTGGACGATAACGAAGTACCGAAGCACTTGCAGAGGTCTAATTTGTTCGAGAAAAAGATTAGTAATGGCTTTTTCACGCTCGGCATATGGAGTGCTTTGAAAATTATTTCGTTACGCATCACCACTTGTATCACTTTGTGCGTTTCCCTGCAATCCTTGCATTCGATTCCTTTTCTAGCACTCACTATCCACGAAGGTGTGAACTTTTTTTACATATGGATTTTGATGCTTGATGATGTTTTCGTCTTCTGGACAAATGTCGCTCAATGCCGGTAGAATGGATGCTTCCTGGACTTCCGAAAGAGCCGTGCTAGGGCGTTCCTACGTTGACTAGAGAGGCTGAGCTTGTCCCAAACTAGTGTGGTACCAACTTCCCGACAACGCAGGGTTATGACCTGGTGGAGGCGGTGCGGGGTTGGACTGGCGTTCGAGTAAGTTGGGCTATCCGTGTAATGAACGACATTACTACCACTGCTCTACACATTCCCAGGCAAATCAGGTTATCCAAAATATTTCTTGAAATCCTCGCCAAATAAGCAAAACAGAGATGTATGTAAAACGGCGTGCTGTCTGTAGAACTGCAAGGCTTACAGTTGACATTTACCAACTAAAGTGAACAAATTATGTTGCACGACAGCGTCATTCCATAGTTTGCACAAGCAAAACTGTAACAAAATGCAAGTGTGTTGATTCAAAATTTGGCCTGTCGACCATGCTCACTGTTTTTCTCGTTAACCTTTTGCCAGTTTTTATGCACTTCGATATTTAGTTGCAGCGAAATTCTTTAAGAATTATGGTTATGAAATGGCTTCAAGGGTACCTAGAATATTCTCATTGTGAACAACAAACGACTTTCGCTCTTTAAGACAACCCTAAATAAATTATAATGGTATCCGTTCACAATAAGGGAGGAGTGTTCTGAGTTAGTATGTGTTTTTTGACCGATTTTCTATTAACTTCGGCCATAGACATAAAAACAAGGTATGGTTGTTTTATTCTTTTTATTCACAAAAAAGCTGACCTTTCGGCAGACCTCGCTCTCTTCAGAGCCTGGAATGGTCAAGTTGACTGTAACTTACTCAGCCAAACACCTTCATAATCAAGGCAAAAAGCACGAAAGCAGGATCTCAATCGCATTGAAAAGAACCAGCTTCTTCTCACATTCACAGTTTTATATGAGTCTTGAACTAAGTCACCTGGAGGCCAACCGCACCGCACGTATTTCACAGTGGAGCATTTGGTTTAACTTTTAAACTTGCCGACTATTTCGCCAATGTATTGGTCCCCGCACGCTTTGCCTTGCAAATAAACTGTACGTGAACTCATGCAGTCACCAGCTCTACTGGTATGGCATATTATGTGCGTAGACGATCGTACAGGCGGTTCCAATGTAGCTGGCGTCTCGCAGAGCTCGGTGGAGAGATTCGTTGATAACGAGCTCTCTAGACCTGCCCTTTTCAAGGAACATCTTCTGTTAATTTACTTCATTGGAAATATTAGGCTAAATGGGATCTTATTCCCTTTAGAATTACCGTTTGACAGCATGGTTTTTTCCTCTACAGCTATCCCTAGGATCTACGGTTTCACAAACATTCGGAGTGGCTATTTTGTGTACCAATTTCAAGGAATCCTTCTGCTCTCTTCCTGTGCACACACTATTGGTGGTTGATCGAAACATGTTTCTTACAACTGCTCTTGTGGTGTATGATGGATGAGAGGAGGGCTAATGAACCAGAATGGTTTTCTACTAGGCTTCCGTTACCACATTATAATGTAGGCGTCTTCGGATAGGTTAATTTGGACGTTGAGAAATGGAAACCAGTTTTCTTTTTTAGTTTCTCTCGAGTGAACTTAAGGCACTCTAACTGTTTATTCAGTGACTCCTCTTGTATGAATCAAATAACATAAAGTTATCTGTATATCTACAGTATAGTAATGGTCGGAGATTGATTATTGGTGCTTCTCTACTAGGCATAAATTCAATGGGAACGCTTGGTGTCAGTCGCTGCAGTGTTGCCAACCCTCTCAATTGTGCGATATTCTTCTCAGACCATCCAAAGACTGACCAGTTTAGGCGCTCCTATAAGAAGGCCATGAGCTGCTGAATCGAGAAACCATATAAGTTTCTTGCTGCTTCCGACTGCGTAAGGGCGCGTGTGACGCAGTGGCCGGAGGCGCCATGCGACACACGTAGGATCGATCCGCACGCCCTTGGCCCACCAAGCCTTCCATCCCTCCTTGGCCGGCAAATTGGTAGCAGACCTATCTAGGAGGATAGCAGCACTAGCTCGATACATCGGTAGGCCACCTCGAGTCATTGTAAAGGCTAGATATGCATTCAATCACGTCCAAACGATGCTTAATGAAGTCGAATGAATGACGCATTCCTCAGGGATTGATCAGCGCCGAAGGCTTTATCCTTTATCATTTTATGCTGTCGCATGAGGTGTTCGAGGATGACTTGCATAGCGGAGCCATTCGACACGTTTGCATAAAGGGCTGAAACGTCGAAAGACCCTATCACGTAGGTGGAATTAGGACGCGCGTGACGTAGACGATCCGGGAACGTTTGGGTTTTCGTGAGATGAGCAGGGATGTGTTTCAGCAACTGGATGAGAATTAGGTTTGTGAACCAGGCTGTTCTGTCGGTGGGCGCTTCTGCGCAACTGATGGTAGGTGTAACCTTGAATAATGATGGATTGGTAGACGCGAGATCACTAGTGGATAAAACCTTGCGAATTTTCATAACTAATTATAAGACAAGAAACCTCGGTAATTCAAGTTTAAGTTGTGAAATAACTGATGGTTATTGCCGCGGTTACCTGCCGAGCTGGCCACTTTAACTCATTCGTTGTTAAATCTTTGGCATTGGCTTCTGAATTCCTTTTCAGATGATGAACGATAAAGTGAATCATCTTCAAAAGATTTTTGTGTTTTCTCGGCGTCTAACTGACGAGAAACCACTATAAGCTGTCTACCTTTATTGTTAAATTATAGTCTCATAGTTTTCGACCTTGTTAGTTTCCCGAACGTGTTGCACGCCACATATTTACGCTGCTCTGAAATTAAAACTAAATTTACTTTAGTGATAAGAGTTGAGGAACCTGGGAGTGTCGTCCGGAAATATGAGAAAGTTTATGTCTGGTTCGCCGTTCGGGTTTTGCTGTCTAAGGAACACTTGAGGAAAAGGCGGTGGTGGTATTACCACAATTCTTGTTTTTTCGTTCTTGTTTAATGCTTTGATTCTAGCCTTGTAGCGGAGTAGATCTTGAAGATTTTATTGATTGCATGCGGTCCTACGAGAGAGTTCCTTAAAAATGGGTGCCGTCGGTGAGGAAATTGGACCCAGTAACGAGTGCGCATCTTCAGTGAGAGTCACAGCTTCTATTGCGGTGGCACCTGACTCTTTGGAACGTTATCGACCTAAGTTTGACTCTTGCTAGTTTGATTATCGAAACTCATAAGTTGTTATCCACTGATGTCGTTGCTTGCCTCTAAGGTCCGCTCAACTTCTAGGCTAGACTTATCATCAGCTGTCTAGACGGACTCACGGGCAGAATAGCTTGGTTCATAAACCTGATACAATCTCATCTCACGAATGCCCAAATGTTCTTGCATCTTTTACATTACGAGCGTCCTTAGAGCACGTACATGATGCAGTCCTTCGACGTAACCGCCCTTCATGCAAACATGTCGAATGACTACATCATGGAAGTCGTCCTCGAACACCTTATGCAACAGAGAAGAACAATAAATAAATATGGCTTCTTATTTCAGCAGTCTAAAGAAGTGCCTAAACTACTTAATCTTCAGACTGGCTGGAAAATCATACGTACAAATGAGAGGGTTGGCAATGGGAGAGCGACAAAGCGTTGCCATTGCATTTCTATCTAAGGTGGAAGCACCAGTAACCGATCTTAATCATTGCTCTACTGTAGATGTATAGATGACTGTTTTGCCATCTGACCCACAAAGATGGAAAAACGTTTTGAATTGTTGAATAAACAGTTAGAGCATATTTGGTCTAGTCGTGAAAAACAGAAAGAAAACTGGCTTCCATTTCTAAACGTTGAAATAATATAACGGAAAAGGGCTATATCAGGAAGTGGTAGTGAAAAAATAAGTAAAAAAAGCATACTAATGCATTACGTCTCCTTTCACTCCTTACACAAGAAGAGCGTTTCTAATATGCATGTTTCGAACGGCCACCGGTACGTGCAAAGGAGGAGTGCACAGGGAAGAATTCCTGAAAGTAGCGCGGCAAATAGCCATTTCCATTGGCTATGAAACTGTAGGTGAGGATAGCTGTAGAGGAAAAATCACGCCTTGAAACGGTGATTCTAGCTAGAATAAAGTCCTGTTTATCAAATACAGCTAATAAACGTTGCTCAAGGCGGGCCAGTGTGGAGGATTTAGGTAGTAATTATTGAAATACAGAAATACACTAAGACGCCAGCTAGTTTGTCACCGCTTGCGTGACCGCCGTCTATGCACAGTGCAAAATTGAATGACATTCTCTAGCTGCAGAGACGATGATTCCATGAGTTCGGACATGGTTTGCTTGATCTCTTGTAAAGCATGCGGGGAAGAATACATTGGCGAAACGGGTAGACCAATCTGGTTTTGTACAAAGGAAAACCTAGTCCGTAAACTTAAAGTTAAACCAAATCTCCATGTTCCACTAAGCGCGCATAGGACACAGCAACATAGCAAGGGAAGATTTTGAAGTAGAAATTACCATCCTCGCACAATAATCGAAAGCGTCAACGCGCAAAACTCTGGAAGCATTCTGGGTAAGTTCTAGGAAACCAAAAATGAACTGCAGATAAGAATACATCTTTGTACGACATGCTCTCCAGCGGCGTCTCAGAGTGATATTTCAATATGAGAGACGCACACTAGCTGTCTATGTGAACTCTATACATTGAGCTTCACGTGGAATACTCAGTAGAAGACTCATAGAAAACGAGTGTGTGAAGAAGGTGTTTCTCATCCGATGCGATTAAAATCAAGCTTTCCAAAGTTTTCTATTGAGATTATGGAGGTGTTTGGCTGAGTAGATTGCAGTCAACTTGTCTCTAGGCTTCGAAGAAGGCGAGATTCGCCGAAACGTGAGCTTCTTTGTTAATAAGAAGAGTATAATAACATTCTGATGTCTGTTGATCAGGAAAATAGTGAATTATGTACTTAATTTGTATTTGGAGATTAAATTCAGAACCTAAACTTATTTTCTAAACAACGAAGTGAAAGAAACTTGTTACGTATTTATAGATGCTTATAAATGAAATAAGCTATAAAAGTTACAAGTTTTACACTTCAGAGGTAACTCCTGGGCAATGGGAATTCCAGCTCGGAACGTGCAAGGGGATCATGATGGGAGATCAGTTATGGATGGCTCGTTATCTTCTTCATCGTGTGGCTGAACAGTTTGGCGTATCTGTTACATTCCATCCGAAACCGCAGGTTAGTTTTTAGACTTTATAGAATGTGTGACTTTTTTCTCAAACATACCATCCGTTACTATAAGCAGGTGTGACGACGATTGTTTGTCTCAAAGAGAAGTTTTTTTTCAAATCATTAAAGTAAATAAGTGTCATATCTTTTTAATACAGGGTAATTCAAGTTTATTTTCTAATTTCCGTTAATATACTACGTTATCCAACGTTTTGTGCAGTTTGTGCTCCAACTGAGTCCTCATAACTTTTTTAAAAATCGCATCTCTTGATGCTAAAATACGACATAATGTCTGAATTTTGCAACCAAATGCAATGTAAACGCTAGTTCCTAAGGAGCAGGAAGGCCTGAATTTTTAAATCCTATAAAGTAAGTAAATAAGTGCGCGTGTGGCGCAGTGGTCGGAGGCGTCTTGCAACACACGCATGGGATCGATCCACGCGCGCGTGGCTCAGCAAGCCCTCCATCCCTCCGGGGTTGGCAAATTGGTATCAGACTTGTCTCTAAGGATAGCAGCACAGCCTTGATATATCGGTAGGCCACCGCGAGTCATTGTAAAGGTCAGATACGCATTCAATCGTCTCCAAATGATGCTTAATGAAGTCGAATGCATGGCGCATCCCTCAGGGACTGATCAACGCTGAGAACATTATCCTTTTTTTAATGATGTAAAAACGGTTACTACAATGAAAAAATATTACTTTGCTTGACCATGCATTGATGAATTCAAAATTTAACTTCTTCTACGTCGGAGAACGTTTTGCAGTTTTGGCTTTGATTCGTCATTCTGTACATCCTCTTATAGCGTCAATTTTTGTCCTCAAGAATTCAAATCCACTGAATATCTTTATTACTGAGCGGAGTTGAAAGGATACGGTGTCACTGCTGACATTGCGGCGTATCTCTTCACATGCTGATGAACTGCTGTTTACATAAATGGACTCATAGACGTCTCTGTCTCTACGTAAACATATTTTCTTCCTCAAACCCTTCTTTTTTTCTCAGAAATGCCAAGGTTTTGTCGGACACTCATCTGCTATGGCTTTTGTTTTCGCACTGCGCTTGATCATCTGCCGTAAAAAAAGCCGATTTCTCAAGCAGTTAATTTTTTAATTTCTGTTGCCCATAAGTGCTATCAATATATATCACAATGGTTGGTAAATGCATCGATTTATAAACTTGTGGTACAAAAAAAGGTCAGTGTTGATGGTTTCAATGTCCACTATCGACTCATAATTCTAGAACACCCGGACCACCTTTGCAGTGGGTTTTCCTTGTCGTCGCGGCGCCTGAAAGATGTGTTGTTACTGGGTACTAGGTGCCTATCTGCAATATACAGCGAATCTCACCTCTATTCTGGGTGCGCTTCACTTTTTCCCATCCGTAAGCCGGGGTAAAAAATAACCGAATGCGGAGAATTATCGCCGTCCTCACAATGAACTAGTCATGAGGTGGTAAATCTCTTTCCAATCAACTAGAGGCGGCGACTGTCTCTGGTGCGTGAAAGCTTAAGAAAGTACTATAACAGTAAAGCCACTTCAAAATCTCACAAAAAGAAGTACCTACTGACGGAGAAGAAATGTCTTGGATTCGATGTGAAGATAGGCATTTCATTATCAACTATATTAAACCAATATGAATAGAATGGGTCACAAAACACAGTTGACTCTTTGAAGAAACAGAAATGGATTTAAGGTACACTTTGGCTGGTATATTTTCCAGTTCAGGCTACATATATACACACTACGTATACACACATATCTGTATTTTTTTTTTTATTTGACAAGACCTGTCATCGCTTTACTGTGCAGGTTCCAGCATTTCGTGCATTTGGTTCGTTTTCCTCGCATTCATCTTCCACAACAGTCTTGGGAAATTTCTCGTGTTGTTTCGGCTGCTGCTTAAGGGTGTTTTCCCTCTTTATGAATGTCGTAGAGTGCTGGTCGAGTCAATTCTCCTTGCAGTCTTGGAGATAGCTGGTCTAAGGATTTTCCACGTGGACCGGAGGAGAGCGTTAGGGAGAGGGGCGGAACTGGCTTCCTTGCTTCGTGATCGACTGTATCACTAACCACTGCGCAATTTTGATCTCCCTCGTATTTTAAAAAGTTTTTTGCTTTGTGTTCATTTAGGTAACCAAAGGTGATTGGAATGGTTCCGGGTGTCACTGTAATTTCTCCACCGATCAGATGCGCTCTGATGGGGGTCTAGCTGTTATCGAAGCTGTGAGTTTGTTTTAGAATTTTTTGGATTAACGCCTTTTTTGTTCATATGGAGTGCTTTGGCATTGCAGTCTTCAAGAATTGAGCATTGTTCCACTCTCTTCTCTCATGTGATGTGTCGTCTAACTGATTATAAAACATCACGTGACACACTTCCATTTGACAATTAGGCAGTCACACTCGAATTTTTCGAATCATTTTCCAACAAAATAAAAGTTCACTTGTATGGATAACACCGAGAGGATAGACTTCCGAGGATCCGTAAGCGATGAGTTACTCGAAGCCTTTCCTCCAGCCAATTGATTGTGGAAGACTTCTCCAGCGGCTTGTCATCGATATGCTTGAGAAGACTGGGAGTTGAAGTTAGTTAAAGGTCAAGCCGTGTGTTGGGTGTGGTTGAAGAAGTATTACCTTCAACTCGTTCAACTTTTGCATATACCAGAATTTTTGTAACATTTTGTCGTCTGCATGACATCACTTCTTTGCTGTAAACGTTTAGCCTTGGCAAAAGACATTTTATTTTATGATTTCATTTACCGATGAGAAAAAGTTACCGTAAAAATTTTTCCGTAAAACTACGTTTTTGGGAAATTACTTAACAGCTTCATTTTTCTCCATCCGCTAAGAAGAACGCAGTCGCTCTTCGTAAATTTCTTTTTTATCCTACGTCATGTGCGATCAAAAATGGATAGTTTTTATTGAAAAAAAAACGACGCAGAATAGAGTTCCTGGCGCCGATCTGTGTTCCATTCATTACATTCATGTGCCACCCACTTGTTCAGCTTTTTCACTTTTCTATCGTTTCCAAATACCAAACAATTGTTGGACTAAGAATGTTATATGTTATATATGGCATACCTCACTTAGGAACTCCATTTAAGGCTATGCCGAAGCTTGCGGCAACACATCATGAGTGCATTCGTCTTTATGATCCACACGGCGGAGAAGACAACAAATACAGGTACTCGTTCTGTGAAGTTGATATTCACTGTCACCAACGCTGATGTAACACGTCAACTGTAGAAGAGGATACTATTATCGTGTAGAGGAAGAGCAGTACGAATTTTTATGTAAGCATTTGCGAAATTCCGTCTTATCAGCTTGCTCATCAGATCCTTTGTCAAACACTTGCCAACTCCTTAACAACTACTCAGAAGATGTTCATCAATCACGAACAGTACCACTGGTGTTCTTTAAAAGCCCTAGAGCTATAATGTCGATAAAAAAATAAACTGGCACTAGGTAACAAAGTCTATATTTCCAATGGAGTTTTTTGATCAATAAATGCATTATGAGCCCTGTTTGAAGTTGGACGTGAAAAAACTCTGCGAGGGATTTTGCGAACTTAATTCATCATTCCTTTGATCAGGGTGTAACTCCTTATTCGCCACTTGGGACCATTCGCGTAGTTGCTCCAATAAATGGTTAAGGAATGGTAAAAAAAAGTGAAGTTGATAAGTGCATCTTTTAGAACTAACTAGTTCATGAATCCTTATTTCTCCTAGTGTTTTCCACGAAATGCAAGCGAACAGTGGGAGCGTCCTGTTTAATGTACACATTTATGATGTGAGGGCACGTGTGGGATAGTGCTCACAAGACGCAACACACACGTGGAATCGATCCCCGCGCCCATGGCCCACCAAGCCTTCCATCCCTCTGGGGTCGGCAAATTGATACCATTAGGCTTAAGCTTAGGTGTAGGCTTAGGGCTTGGGCTTAGGGCTTACGCTTAGGCTTTTTGAGGCTTAGGCTTAAGCTTAGGCTTAGGCCCTAGGCTTAGGCTTAGGCTTAGGGATGCAGCACTGGCTCGATATATCGGTAGGCCACCGCGGGTTATTGTATAGGTCAGATATGCATTTAATCACCTCCAAATGTTGCTTAGTGAAATCAAAAAACATGGTGCATCCTTCACGGGTTGATCTACGCCGAGAGCTTTATCCTTTTATTTATGATGTGGGTAACGGGTGCGTGGCTCAATGGTAGTGATGCCGTACATCAAGGCGACAGTGTTGGTTAGACCCCACACTGGGCTCGACAAGCTTCTCATTCTTCCCAGGTCAGAAATTTGTTGCCAGACATCTCTAGAAACGGCTCACTGTCTGGAATCAATTGGAAACGCGCGAGCCCGACTATCCTAGGACTCCAGAGAGAATCGACTCAAGCTCTATTCAACCACATCCATAAAGAAAACGACAATCCTCAAACAATGACCGAACCCAACCTAAAATTTAAACACCTTCCTTGAAGATGGATTTAATAAATGCTTTAATCCGCATAGTAGATGTTAAGACGGTTGACGTAAAGAAATTAAGATGAAATTGTTATGTGGATCTCCGGCTGAATATTGGGAGCTAGTGTGTGATACTAACTATTACACAGGTTGGGGCTACCCGACTAGATCAGCACGAGCATGGTGCTAGTTCGATTCCGCTGAGGCCTCAGTTGGACTGCAGAGAGTGACTTTTTCCCACAAGCCCGATGCCAATTTCCTGACCCCGAGGGTCAGAGGTCAGGATCTATTAAGGTCTGATTTTTTCAGAAAACAATACTTCTGGTCTCTACCTATCAGAACCCGTTGCGATTAGACCTTAATGGAGTAGTGACAGCCGGCAGGGGAATAGCGCCGGAACGGAGAAAGTCGCGTTTTTTGACGTTTTCCGCGACAACTCGTCCGCGAGCGGATAACTCGTCCGCGGCTACAGTATCCGGCATGGGCGTTTGGAACTGTGCGTGACCAACTGAAAGCCGGCTGTGAATAGCGAAAACCGCGTTCGGAAGCGTTTTATAGCGTCCAAACGGAGAACTCGTGCACTTTGAGTGGGCGGTGGTTTCTTGCGTTTTTTTCGCTTAAAACGCGTTTTTGAGCGATTTCCTCGTGCCGATACCCCTAATCGGCCCCACCCTACCAAACGCCCATGCCGGATACCGTAGCCGCGGACGAGTTATCCGCTCGCGGACGAGTTGTCGCGGAAAACATCAAAAAACGCGATTTTCTCCGTTCCGGCGCTACTTCCAGCATGCTGTCACTACTCCATTAAGGTCTAATCGCAACGGGTTCTGATAGGTAGAGATCAGAAGTATTGTTTTCTGAAAAAATTAGACCCTTAATGGATCCTAGAATTGTTTTTCTGGAGGAATCTCGCTCTTTTCCTCTATGAAACTACAATATTCTGTGTATTTTTGAGGTAGAGCTAGCTGAGTATATATATATATATATATATATATAGACAGAGAGAGAGAGAGAGAGAGAGAGAGAGAGAGGAATGGTTGGCCTGGAGCGGAATGGAACTAGCACCGTGTTCGTGATGACTGACATCACTACCACTGTGCTATTCGCCCCCCTATATATATATATATATATATATATATATATATATATATATATATAAAACCAGTGAAGAGGCCATCAAAGTTTCTATGTAACGTGCATATTGTTCAGGTTAACAGGCAAGCACGAAACGAGTTCAGCGGAAACTTTCACTTGGGGTGTGGCTAATAGAGGTGCCTCGGTGAGGATCCCCAGAGGAGTCGCGCAAGCTGGAAAGGTGATATTATTGTTCTTTTTCGCTATCACACCGTAGAAATACTTTTCATTTTTTCCATGCATTTCCATGCAATGCTTTTGTTTTCGAAGATTTTGGTCTTCTTAAATGCTGTACTAACCGTCGTTCTCTTTCCGTATATATATATATATATATATATATATATATATATATATATATATATATATATATATATATATGGTGCCCGTGTAGCGCAGTGGTTAGAGGTGCACTACCACCTGGTTCGATCTCCGGCCCCAGGCTCACCAACCCTCGGTCGCCAAATTGGTATCATGGGAGTTTGGGAGGATAGCAACTTTGACTTCATACATCGGTAGGCCCGCGCGAGTTATTATGTAGGGCAAATATGCATTCAATCATCTCTAGCGATTTTATGGTGTCCACAAAACGTCATGTGATCTTTTCTCCAACTCGTTGAACTAACTGGTTGTGGAAAGTCATGACCGAAAACAAAGGATTCATGGAAACGACCAGTCGGTGTCCGATTCTCCACATATTAATTTTTTGAACCATCAGGACTCCAAATCTGCTGTAATAAATTAGCAATCGGTCCGTGCAATGTAATAAACGTTTTTGTTCATGTCGTATCCATAACGGCACGCCAATTGCGGCTTATAAAAATTGTGAACTATGGAGCAACTTTATTGTCTAAGACATTTAAAACATTGAAAGCTTGCGGTAGTCCAGGACTTTCAATTTTTTCAAAAGTTGGCTATGTGAGAACATCCTACTAACGCGTAATCCAATAGTGGAGCTATCGATCTAAGAGAAAAGGTTTTGCAAAATATGCAGCTTGGTGTTCCACTGTCCACAGTGTGTGAATCAGGTGTGACTCATACAATCCGAAATGTAGAAAAAGAAACCTCAAAGACGTTGGAAACAACAAAAAAGTGCATGCTTTTGTTCGGCAAAAGTGATATTAGTTTGGAAGATTTCATGGATGATCTATTTGCGAGATATAAAAGGATAAAGGATAAAGCCCTCCCAAGGGTTTACCGCCTCATCGTGGCTGGGAGGTGTTCCTTGCTGTCGGACTGATGTACAGTGAAAGGATTCGTCCCTACCGGCAGGGTCTCCAAAGCTCAGAAGGAGTCCGGCGTTTCCATCAGGAAGCCTAGCCAAGAGTAACCCAATACCAGGATCCACCACCGTCCTGGTGTCAAAGTCGCATGGTGGTAAATCTTCCTTTGACCCACAACGGCTGTGACTGCCTGTCGTGGTGACGACTCAGGGCAGACTTTGGCCTCGGGGTTCCAGGGAACCACAATGACTTAACTAGCAAATCTCTGAAGAATGGTGATAATGCTGGGGCCCGCACAACTACTGAGGACGGGCCGTTTAAGTATCAAGTATTAAGTAAGTAAGGATAAAGCTTTTGGGCGTTGATTAATCCCTGAGGGTGCGCCATCCATTGGACTCCAGTAAGCATCGTTTGGAGGTGATTGAATGCATATCTGGCCTCTACAATGGCTCGCGAAGGCCTACCGATGTATCGAGCCAGTGCTGCTATCCTTCCAGACAAGTCTGTCACCAATTTGCCGACCCCGGAGGGATGGAAGGCTTGGTGTGCCATGGGCGTGGGGATCAATCCCACTTGTGTGTTGCAGTGGGCCTTGGACCACTGCCCCAGACGCGCCCTTGTGCGAGGTATAAGATTTTCAATCACGTATAAGCTTTTTCGCAACAATTCACTTGGTTTCTAATTGAAAGTTGCAGGGTTACTTCGAGGATAGGCGGCCGTCGTCGAACTGTGATCCCTACCAAGTATCTCGTATGATAGTTGAGAGTATATTTTTAAGATGATGTCGTTTTCTGATAAATATATTGTCGGGTTTCCAGCAGTTATAAGGTGTTGTTGCATTCATAGGCTTCTATTGAGTGCTCTCACTTCTGTTCATGCCTATACCACAATAGCTTTGCACGCCTTCGAATGTGGAGGTATAATGGCGCTTCGGTTTTTTTAAAGGTTTTGGTTAACAATCCTTTGGAAATTTGGTATATTAATCTATATAAATTTCGATTACGTATAATTCACTGTTGTACTCTCACCTTCGCTTAGAAAATAACCAAATTGCTGTATGTTGTTCATGTTGGTGTCGATAATTTTTCTTTTGTTTACTTATTGGTAATTCTTTCAAATTAACTATCATTATCTTCCACTGCAAATTTCTTTATTTCTTAACACCATTTACTATGTGCTGGGTCGTTCGTGTTGTTTTTGTATTAGTTAATTACCAGTATCTAATGATTATGTCCACAAATGAGTGTGAAGCGCTGTTTTTCGTCGGCGCTAGAGGTGATCGAATCAACACCTGGTCTCTACAATACAAAGTAATAACTTATCGTATTCTACTAATGTACGAGATCAGTGGTGCTGTCCTCCCATGCAGTTCCAGTACCAGTAAGCGGACTTCGGAGCGAAGTAACATTAGTGAGCCCTGGACACGAGAGCGATCCACCGATTATATGTGTATTACAGTTCACCTCTAACCATTGCGCTATGCGCATCCGCAAAGCATTCGAATGTTCAAAATCCATTCTTCGAGAGAAGGCACATAAAAAACACTTTTATCCAGTACTTTTGTCAGTACACTCTTTATAATCGTTTTAAATAACTCACTTCATCCAAAACCAAATTCCTGAAGGACATGAAAACAACAACGAAAATGCACTGCGGCACAATATGGAATCACTAGCACAAAACGTCTCTGAAGAAGGTGATACTGCCGAAACGCCAGCTACGGTTGTGTTGTATGCGTGTTATTGCATGGAAGCAAACGTATGCTGTGTAACAGCCTCGCGATTGCTGAGAAAGAAACCGACGCATTTATAATCAAATGCCGAGGTTAATAGAGAGTCGACCCTGGGAACTAATGCTATTATTACTCCCTCAGTGCACCAGTACTCAAAAGACAGATTGCAGGGCAAGGTTTACTAGAAGGCTGCACTGAAAACTAAACAAAACCATTGTGGGTTTACCAGGAATGTCACCTTTCAACTCATGGCATTCTATGTCATTTCACTCATATCGTTAGTCATCCACACTTCAATGGAACTGAAACAATGGAAAGTTCATTGTATTTTCTTTAAAACTAGCGTATCCTGTTAATCCCATCCAATCTGCATAGTCTCAAAATTTCCACTTTTCTGTCTGGAACCAGATCTATATAACATACGCTGCTGGATGCATGCTCATATAACTTCTGTGTTTTGCATTGAATGCAGTTCAGTGGTTAGAGGTGCCCTGCAGTACATATTTGGTCGGTCGGTGACTCGATCCTACGCCTTCGGCCAATCATGCGCTACACTCTCCGGGGTCAAAAATTTTTTGCTAGACTTCTTTGGAATGATAAAAACATTATTTTTGTACTTCGGTAGATCACTTCATGGCACCACTACAGAACTGAGCAACGGCCAACTCTCTATCATTTGTCCTTTACAGACCGTAATGTGCGTATTATTCAGGCCAGCAGGTGTGTTACCAATCGCTTTTGCTTTCTTTGAATATCTACGGATATTTTCGATGTCGAAAAAATTTGTTTTGCATAATATCTATGTTGTCTATACCACCGTTGCTTCGAAGCGCCTTAATTATGCGCAAAACTGTGTGAGTTATCGAGAATGGGATGACATCGGCATTTACGGGTATCCCGTTGAGACAGGTATGATGCGAAGTCCATTATTTCTTCGTTGTTTTCTCCGATGCTGTGGAATTTCCAACCAAAAAAGTCCATTCCTCTATTCTGAAATGCATATTGTGGCTATGTCTACCACATTTCGAGTAATTAACAAGTGGTGGAAGTGTAATGGAGTTAGCTTAATATCTCCTCTGCCGGAAGCAATTGTTCTTTAGTGTCATGACAGTTGAGGCCTCCAGTGGAAATTCATGCACGCAGGTACGGTTTCTGTCAGGTTGTAGTTGGCATTGCAAAGACTGACCCATATATGAATGCAGTTTGTGCAAAGCGACCTAAAATGACCATCGTTTGGAAACACTTACTTACTTGGTACTCTGAATATCCCGTCTTCAGTGGTTGTGCGGCTCCAGCGTAACCTCCATTTTTCGGAGGTTTGCTGGTTACGCCATTGTGGTTTCCTGGAATCCCGAGGTCAGCCTGGCCAAAGTCTGCCCCATGTCTTCACCACCACAGGCAGTCGCAGTCCTTGTGGATCAAAGGGAGATTTACCAACATGCGACTTTGATAGCAGGACGGCGATGGATCCTGGTACTGGTTTACTCTTAGCTAGGTTTCCTGATGAAAAGCCGGACTGCTTCTCAGCTTGGGAGACCCTGCCAAAGGATGAACCCCATGCTGTACCTCGCAGTCCGACACCCTAGAACATCTCCCAGCCACGATGAGGCTGTGAACCGTCGTGGGGTGTTTGGAAATAATCAATGACAGGTCCAACTTTTCATTCTAGCCTTGCGTGCTCAATCGAAAAGTCTTCTTTGTATTGCGATAGATTGAGTGGCTTTTTTTAATGTCCGCCTTGATATTATGAGGAACTTAGTAGGATGTTTTTTGCCCCTATTCTCTAGAGTTGAGTAATATAAGGCAGCATGTTTTCTTGTATGTAATCGTGCAAGTCTATATTGTAACGTAGAATTTCGAATCAAAACGCAATGATCCAGCAATTTAGGACAGTGTTTCAGAAATGCCGCTCATTTTGAAGCCATTTTTACACATCCATCTTGCTCTTCTGTTTCACACTTCACGTTCTTGATCGACTTGTATTTGCAGGTGTTATTCACGCTCCGTTTCCTCGTATCCATCGTCCACGAGCATCTTATTACCTTTAAGTGCGGTTTCGGTTGCTACTTGAGGATTTCTACTCCATTTTGAATGTTCTAGAATGCCGGTCGAGCAATTTCTCCCTGGAGTCCTGAGATAGTCGCGCTGGAGCGTTCCCATTTGGCCTACAGAAAGTGATTATTTCCCTAGACAAGTCCGGTGCCATTTTCTCGACCCCGGAGGGATGAGAGGCTTGGTAGGCCCGGAGCGGAATCGAACTAGCACCTTGCTCGTTATGACTGACCTCACTACCACTGTGCTATCCGACCCATCCTCATGCATTTTAATAATTTCACTTCAGAAGTTATCCTCTCAAGTTGTTAATGTTATTGCTTAGTCTTTTAGCTTGTTGCTGCCTATTGATTTCGTAACTAGATCATTGTTCATATGCATAATATGTTTGTATAGGTATTAAATAAATCATCTTTAATTTCTTGCCTACATGCGCCAGAACTAAAAGCCCCGTGTGGCATTGTGGCAAAACAACTTCATCCAGCAACTTCTATGGTAGAAGTATACCATAGAAGCACAAATTGTCAATCGAAATAAAACTTAAATCGTAGTTTGAAGCACTTTTACTAACACATTCGACTCACAATTTATGCTCTGTTTAGCTCTTTTTTAACTTTCAGTTACTTCACCCCAACAACCTAGAATTGACCGATAACCGTTCGATTTCAAGTTCAGTTGGGTGAGAATCCTATAGACTCTTAGATCATGAGGTCTGAGTACACGTTCCAACTTAAAGAAGTGCTGATGGCGTGGACTTGTCGTTATCTAACAAATCCTTTGCTCCATGCAGAAATTGAGCTTCGTTTATGACAGCAACGCACCACTTCTTGATCGGAATTGCTGCAGGACCATAAGTACGTTTTCACATAGGTACGTCTACTACGATTTTTAAGCACTAAGTGTTTTCTAACATCATATTATTGTCCCATTGACGGAACATACCGTAGTCTTTTCTGTGGTTACTGTGAGTTCTGTTCTGAACTTGACTTTAGTTGGCTGTACGGATTTTATATTCAAAACGCTTAGTTATTTTCAAAACTCATGCCCAGGCCAGATTCGAACTCGCCAGTACCCTTTCCGGCGGCCAGCTTGTTAAGCACTGCACGAATGAGACCCTCGTTTTGCTTCTTTCCCAGTCAGTTTATTTATTACATCTTTTGATAACAAACCTTTTAATGTAATTAGGGTTTTTTAGAGTTTATTTTGTTCTGCCAAGATTTTTCTACTTTTACTACTCAAAAATTACTGTTTTGTTGAAGCCAGGAATATGAAAGGTTTCTCAGCAGTATCTTTTTGTTGAAGGTTGACCTTTTTGAAAGAATGGAGGACCAATAAGCATTAAAATACAGGCAAATTCTTAGTACAACTGGTGCTCTACCATGGATTTCTTCTAAATTTGTGCTTACATTTGTCTTCTGAATCTGTGTTGTACGATCACTTTTGATCACAGCCAAACACTACATCGGTTTTTTTTTGGTAAGTAAGCAAAAAAATTATTGATCGGATGCATCAATCAGTAGAAAAATGCAGGGCATGGATTAGTAATTTATCTCTGATTGATTTTTTTCTAATATGAACAACTATTTGACTCCTGGAATAGAGCGGAAGAGAACGACGTATCTGGATTTTTGCCATCTTAGTATGGTGTGATTTATTCAACCTGATGGTTAATACATAAAAGAAAAAGAATCCATTTGCGCAACTCCACCCCTTTCCATGCCAAGGCGTGTGCTCTTGCTTCTGTAGGGGACATGAAAAGCGTCAGATTTATGAATTTTGAACTGTAGAGAGGTGATGAAGAACAGAGGATAGAAAAATTTATCATGATGAAGGTTAAATTTCCATCCCGACTTAAACAAGGACAAAAAGCTCGTGCAGTATTCTTATTCTTTTCCCGTATCCACCTTCTTTATTTCAACCAGCGGTACTTTAGGCAATGTGTTGCTGTTATTGGAAGCGCGTGTAGCGCCGAGGTGTGAGATGTCCTGCAACATCCACTAGATATATCTCTGGCTCGATCCCACGCCTCGGACTGAGCAAGCTTTCCATCCTTCGGTGATCGGCAAGATGATAACAGAGTTGTCTTGGAGGATAGTGGAGTTCACTTGATACATCGGTAGGCTTCCGCAATTCGTTGCATAGACCAGATATATATTCGATCACCTTTGCGATACACGGTCAAGTCGAATGCATGGCACATCCGCCAAGGATTGATCGAGGGCAAGTCGAGGGCAAGCGTTACACCTTTCTATCCCTTACTTCAATTATTCACTCATCGAGTTATTGTGGTTAGGATAACAGCGACATCGGGTGGGCAAACCCATTGATTTACTATGATGTGGTCTATTTCGCCACAGTACTCTTCACTGGGAGACTCACACGTCCATCGTTCAGAGTGAGGACTTTGGAATTGAGAGTTACCGCGAATGGTCTTGGTCGTCATGACGAACCCAAACAGTCGCTGACCTGGCTTGTTCCTTTCTAATCCGTTTGTTTCAATGTGACATTCATCAGAGCTTCTTCTGGGTCCAATCTTAGCGCTAAAATGTCCAATAATGGCCTCGCAGAATGAATGGCCTTCTCTGAAGAACTTCTCCAAGTCCATATAGAATGCTTCGACTTCGGTTTCATAACAGATTCATGTCAGCGCATAGAAGACGAAGATTGTCAAAGCAAGTACTGATCACATCTCTCCAATCTTAGAGGTCCGATTCTTGCTGTTAGTTGTTCAAATGAACTGGCGTTCCTTGCCAAACTCATGTTGACGAAAAACCGATGCCTCAGATTCCCTTATTGTCGCATGTTTCGAGGAAGTTTAGTTCTTCTTGGTGTCATAGACGCCGTTGAAAGGGTGGCATTTTTTCCTCTCGGTCTCGATGTTGGAACGGCCCTTTGATATAGGAATACCAAATAGTTAAGAAGATTCGGTCGGAATTAGCTGCTCGCCTTTGTCCGTGCCATGCGGGTCTTTTTGTGGTTTAGCAGTCACAATGTCGGACACTTAAAACTTGGGTAATTAAATTGACATAATTATACAGAAATTATGGCGTAACAATACAACTATGCAATTAATACGACAATGGTACAAGTGGTAAATAGGCACAGCTTAATCACTGGTGTTCAGCCTGCTTATGAATGAAGAGGTTGTCATATGAATTTTAATGCATGAGATGGATGTGAGGAAAGGACAGCAGGAGGACAAAGACTTGGGCAGCATTGCTGTGAGCTGAACGAGCTAATCGGGAAGCGATTTATATACCCTTTGTGATGGGCGGAGTCAAGCTACAGTAGAGGGAGAGACGGTTTGCCACTAAGAGGTGTTGGAAACATTTCTCAAGCACTGCAGTCTCTTAAGGCGATTTTCGAAACACAGGGCTGCAGCCGCAGATGTTCACATGAGATAACAGCCTATGAAATGTTAAACATAAGGTTGTCAGATCGTCATGAAAAACGGCATTCGAAATGTTTGACCCTACAGAACATTCCAATGTTCGTGAAGAGTGTTCACTATACTCGACGTCTTCGTCTTCCTTAGGCCCGATCATCCGTGTCGATGTACACAGTCGTTCGTCTTCTCCATCTGTCATTTTCGTCATCGTATCGAGTTGAATTTTTCTTCAGTGGAACGCTGCTCGAATGAGGCAAGGCAAAAAGGAAAAAAGATTGCATCGACTTACGGTTTTTTCGTATTAGTAGGAATTTCCTTTGTTTTTATTCAAGAGGCAAAGACTCAGGGTTTCTGTTTGTGAAGTTTGGTTTCAGTTATTTTTCAAGAAATGGATTTATTTTTTATTCTGTTTCTTGCATTCTTTTCACAATATAACTGCTCCACTTAACACAACAAATCACAATGTCATTCAACATATCACAAATTAGGGGTTGTTTACAACGCATTATATAAGAAGAATTAAGAATACTATTTGATTGCCCGCCCCTTCTAACGGTTTACCACCTCATCGTGGCTGGGAGGTGTTCCTGTGGGTCGGATTGCGATGTACAACGGTGGGATTCATCCCACCGGCAGGATCTCCCAAGCAAGAAAGAGTCCGGCGTTTTAAATGAGGAAACCCAGCTAAGAGTGAACCAACACCAAAATCCACCACCGTCTTAGCCCCAAACTAGTCGTATAATGGCAAATTTCCCTCTGATCCACAAGGGTGGCGACTGCCTGTGGTGGTGACGACCTGGGGCAGATTTTGGCTTGGCTAACTTCAGTGCTCCAGGGAATCACAGTGGCTAAAGCAGCAAAACTTCGAAAAAATTGAGATTATGCTTGGACCCACACAACCAGTGGGGACGGGCCATCCAAGTATCCAAGTATGTAGGTATTTGATTGCTAGAACCTGGTGGTAGGCGGAGTCATGAAAATTTTATGACAACTTCTATTGCAAAAATTCTTAGGAGTAATATTCCTGTGAGAAATCCTTCATATCCTCCAATTATATTCGTATATAACAGCCTAAACTATTAAGTGAAAATGTGGTAACTTCCAACGTATGCCATTATTTGGTCCGGATGACCGATTTCAACCTGTATTCAACAATTTCGGCAAGTTTATTCATACTAGTTCCATGGAGTAATTCTGGACTTCTAGAGGCAGTAAAGTCGTTGAAGGTAGTTTTGTCCTTGACATGACTTCTGAAGTATTTTTCGCAGATTAACTTGTCGAGGTTCTTGAAGAAGGGGCAAGCAGTAGGTGAGAGGTTGAGGAAGAGACAGAGGTTTGTAACACAGCTCATTCAGCCTTTTACTTTATCGGTGTCCATCTTGTTTAATCTTTACATTATCGGTGACTAACTAATGAGAGCACAAGAATTCAAACTTCTGGTGCATTTCGTCGATTTTCTGGACGTGCTTCTTCGCCATGATCGTCCCACAGCAAACTACCGAATTCTCAGCACGACTTTCTTTTTGGTGCGATTTCTGCTTTGTGAAGTGCCGCGAAGCCTCATCGTAGCCCAAGCCTTGAACTACTCGTGGCCGGTTATTAAAGAGGTCCCATTTCTCGTCTCACAATAGAGTCGAGAAAAGGGTCTTTCATTGTGAGCAGGAGAAGGTCGGACGATACGTAAACATCGGTTACTTCAGCTGTTATTTAATTCGACTAGCACTTGTTTGTCAAGCTTGTCCGACTTTACAACTTTTCCATTTGCTCCAACGTACATGATACGTTTACACGAGTTCTGCAAGTTCTCTAGAAATTCTGCACGTTTTCGCTTCCAATAAACTCATCAAATCATCCCTCATCTTCAAGACCAAAGTTGTGCGACGAATTTTTTTGAACCAACGTTGCGTTTTGCATGTGTTAACAGTTTCAGTCAAATACGCCATTAATGTTTCGAGCCGTTTGGATGCACTACTTCCAAGTTTCAATTCGTTGAATTTTTTTCGGGGTTGCTATTTGGACATATGAGATTCTAACCCCTAAAATTTATCAGGGGACATTATTTATATTGTGGCTAAATTACACGGTTAGGAAGTGGAGTCAAGCTTAACAATAAAATACAGTATAGGACTCGAAAGAAAAAACTCTTGCTAAAAAGAAAAAGCGAGGAAAATAAATTAAATTAAATAAATTACAATTCCGTCATTCGTTTTCGAGCAACCTGTAAAAAGAGGAGCAGGAGAGGATTCATAATGACGGCTCTTTGTCACTTGTTCGAGTCATTCGGTATCTACTTTTTTGAGTTTCTTTTTATTTCCCAGTTCTGATGAGATGCTTTGCAACCGTTTCTGTAATCACAATCCGTAAGTTTGCGAAAGTACTTTGCCTTGATCTGCTTCAGTTACCCGCTTCAGAAGGCTAACATGGATGCGGTTCCATCAACGATTCTCCTCATCTTGAATTTGCTCATTTACGTGACGTAACTTTTGAAACCATTGGTGTATCGTACGGTCGACAACAGTTTTCTGGAGAAATGCGTCGTCGATATCGCTGTTTTCAAAGCCTTTTCAAAACCGCTTTTCGTCATGGTTTCTATTCGTGTGAAACTTGTTCGGATTTGCATATCTCCTACTTCTATTCCAGTGGCTCAAACTAAACAGGAATAGACAAAAGTGAAACTAGCTTAGAACTTAAGTTAAAAAATGTGGTTCGAAAATGGAAAATAAGACAACGAACTTAAAGAGAAACAAAACAAAAAGGAAGAGACAACCTGCTTTCTAAGAACATTTGTGCATTGTGGCTTGCACGTTTGAAAATATTATTTCGTTGAACCGAACTCTTTTCACTATTCGGTCATGCGATGGGTGCGGTTTTGAGACCTCGGGCTTTTTTTCACTCCAAATATGCGACTTTGGAAGCCCTTGTGTCTGCTGCTGGCGATGAATTCGGTACCAGTGTGTGGTGTGGATGCGAGTGTTTACTCGTGGCAAGTGCATGGAAAAAAGCAAATGAGGTACGAGTCAATCTCACAGCCAAACACTCGCGAGTGTTTCAGCTGTTTACCAGCGACCGGTAAGTACTTCTAAGAGTGAGTGGAGGTGTCTGGCATCACTCCGCAGACGTCGTCCCCCATGCATCTCATCGCACTTTCGCTGCTCTGTCTCAGCTCCGTAAGCACTCAACAGTGTGAGTTCGGTTATTTACCATTTTCCTGGAATTGAACCAAAGGCACAGAAGCCATGATAGAGAAAAATTAAATTCGAGAGACGACTAATTTATCCAGTAACGATATCACGTGATATTAAAGAAAAATCAATGAGCAAACAATATATCCATTACAAATAACCCAGCGAAGTCGAGTGATATAATCCACTAGCACAACTCATCCGGTATTAATACATTTTAACACGATAATTTTGAAACATCGATGTTTTATTCTACTTGTTAGTTAAAATACTCTTCGTTATTTCAAACAGAAATTTGTTGTTATGGATGGATGAGCTTAGGCATCGTAGAAGTTGATCGAGAGCTATTTTTTTTTCTTTTGGCATATTATGAACGGAAGGAATTGTGCATGTACATACTTATGCGTGTTAGAATTCTAACGTGTAACACCCCTCCGCTTAGTGCTTGCCAATCCGATCTACTTTTTAACTTATGGAGAAACCACCAGAATTATGACGGCGATGACATATACGCATTTTTTTACGCGACACAGTGTCGGATGTATAAATGTATATGTACATATATATATATATATATATATTATACATATACATGTAGGAGACGGGTAGCCCAGTAGTAATGATGCCGATCATCACGAGCACAGAGCTGGTTTGATCCAGCTCCGGGCCTACCAAGCTTATCATCCCCAGGCTTCAGGAAACTGGTACCAGAATTTGTCCGGGAAAAAAATCGCTCTCTGGAATCCATGTAGAAACGCTCAAAACCGGCTATCTCAGAGCTCCAGGTTAAATCGACTACACCAGCATTCTATGATGTTCAAGATTAAAGGAAAATCCTCAGTCAGCAGCTTAATCCATAAGTAAAAATTGGAAGACATTCATGATGATGGATGCGAGTAAACGAATCGAATTTGAGAAGTAGTAGGAAATATATATATATATATATATATATATAAACAATTTTCTAGATGACCTGTTCCCATATATATTGTGCGAATTCGCACTTTAATTTGATTTGTTTCCGTGCATCCATATTTTTCGAATTTCGCGTGTGGGTTTGCTTGCTGGTTGAGGATTTTTGGCCTTTCATGTGAACATAATGTTGATTTTTTTTCGTGAATTGGAGGAAGCTGGTTAATCCCAGACAGGTGTGATGCCGACGTCACTACAGGAGGGATGAGGTTTGGTCGGCTAAGGCAGGATCGGCCCGTACATCTGTGCATATTGAACGGCATCCCTACCACTGTGCTACTTGCGCCCATTGTGTATAATATACTTCCAGTTTTCATAAGTGGTAATGTTGTATGGGATTGCAATAATCTAAGAGCATTTTTGCTCAACTGTTTTTTAAAGGCAGCGTTAAGCTTCGGGCTATATTGAGAAGACCAAAAGTCCTCAGTAGTAGCCTAGTTGGCGCACAAAATCCGAAGACATTCGTGGAATATGGATGCGATGAAGCGAATCGAATGAAAGATGTGCTGAGATTCGGACAATATGTCATGCCGGGTCGTAAATGAAGCATCAAGCATCTTCGCGCAAAAATCTTTATTTCTAGTTGCCTTTCAGTAAAGTAATTCACCATGATGTAGTGGTAGTATTTTAAAAAAAAACTTGAAAAGTCCTGCTCTGTTGTTGCATTTCAGTATCCATGAACACATCCTCTGGAAACCATGAGGCGGGAAACTATTGGTTATAGCGTACTCTTTTTCAGTTTTTTATCTATTTATATGACCCATCCCCACGTAATACGCGTATTCCAGGACTTTTTTTCATTGAGTTCCTTCTCTAGTATCCGTCAACACAAAGGTTTTTGCTTTGGGTTTGGGTTCAATTTCACGAATTTGTGCTCTTATGAATTCCCTTGAATGCTGGTCGGGTCGACTTTTCACGTAGCATCCTAGGATAGCCCATTCTAAGGCGCTCCTCAGCCTTGTGGATCAGGAGCTTCCCGGACAAATCTGCTGACAATTTCCCATCTCGAAGGGGGTGTGAGGCTTGTTTGATCCCAAGCAATGTCGGACCAGCAACTATGAATGTATTGTAAAGCAAATTTAATCACGCCACTATCCTGAACCCCCTTACTTTCTCAGCGAAAAACAAATTTTTTGATTTCCCATTTTATATGAACCAAGAGAGTCAGTAGAAACCATTACAACGTCGGTGGCCTATAGATTAATCCGTAAGATAAAGGCCGAATTATTTCCCTAATCATTTTCCGTTCCCACTCCCCGTTGAAGCGAGACGGCACGTCAAGAAAACGTACATTTCAGAAGAAGCACAGCCAAAGAGAGCTCTATTTCAAGCCCCTCACTTTCGATCACAGAAAATTTGATTTAGGGAAGAGCGTACTCCGTTGTTTTTAACTAAAATTCAAAAAATATCAATCAACCAATTGTCAAGTATGTTAATTAAGTCCTTTTTTCCCTTTCCCTTCCATTCATCTCAGCAAAAGCTTATTCCACCTTTGTTAGGGTTTATAGTTCGAAATATTGGCGGCGAAAGACGTCCTTGTCAATGTAAGAAATTCTGGCTGTTGCGAGTAATAGTTGTTGACAATCTCAGTATTGATATTGGCATTGATGTTTGTATTCTGGCTATTCGGTGGGTATTAAGTAAATATTGCAGGGCATACGATGATGACTAGACGTTGCCATTTGCTTCTAAAAGATCATTTCGTTTTTCGGAGCTGAAATCAAAGGGCTCAAAGAAACTTAACTGCAGTTGCCTTACAACGTCTTTTTCCATAATTCATCAGGTGCTGACTAATGTGTAGTTGCAGATGGCCAGATTAACGGCGGACAAAATGTACAACCAGGACTGCACAGTGAAGGACATTTTCCGGATGTCAATGAACTGCAAGGCATGCAATACGCAAGAAGCGCTCTCCAGCAGCAGAGTCCGCAATACCAACCAATTGGCCACTATCCAAACTATGCTCAGAATAGCCAGTCAACATATGAGCCTTCTACAAATATGAACAGTCAGAATCAATACAATCCGAGCTTCCCATACGGAACCGCGCAGAATCGTGCCTCTTATGGCGCTCAAGGACAACAAATGAGCCAAAATCAGTACCCCTATGGAATACAAAGCCAAACCTATCCATATAATCAGCGTGTAAACAATGTTGGGCGCCAGTATGATCCATCAACTAACCAGAATCAAACGGAAATGTTTCAGCCAGGAATGTATGGAAATCAGCCGAACATGTACGGACAGAACGAGGTAAATATTTAGTTTAGTTTTAAGCTCTGTTCTGTTGGTAATAGTGAAATATGGCGACGGTGAAAATAGTACTCATCTCTGTGGGATTTTTGATCGGTACAACAGTTGTTACTGGTTACACGGTTTCATGTTTCGACTGAGTAGCCTGAGAACAGAACGAAATCGTTGAATGCCTGTGAATGAAATTCACTTTTTCTCTGTCTTATTTCTTGCAGAACACCTTCTACGGCAGCAGTAGCAGCATCTTGGACGGAAATACTAACATTCATGTCCAAGAATTTTCCTTCAGTAATGGCAACTGCAAATACGAGGTAAACATGATAATGATTCAATAGAGAAAACCCGAAATGCGTCCTATTTCCACACAGAGCTTTTTTTTGGCCGCAAGTTTTGTGTTCGGTTTATATTTTTGTCAAACGGCGATCTTGACACATAAAGAGCTGTGCTTTCCACATAAGAGTTTGCAAAACACCCTTTTGAGGACAGTTCATTACAGGCCGATAACTTGGCCGATAATTGGCCGCCGTTTTAATTCTAATCGCCATGACGAATCACAGTTATCGTGTGGGAATGGGTGGGGATAAAAATACAAAAAACTAAATACAACATAGGTCGAGGAACTCTTCTAAATGTTGACAGTAATGTGCCTACATCTGATCTAATCAGTAGCATCTAATCAGTGGGAGCACCCATTCGATTCATACTCATAGAAGCGATAAAACAAAGTCTCTGCTGCAATTCTATGGTGTATCCAAGTCAAGTCTTCTGTTTCCAGGTATCGGCTTTCCTTTAACCTCCCACGAATGATGAATATTTTTAAGGTGATTAAGATAACACGAGGTTGCTATAAAGTTTTATTCGGTTAATGTTTCTGCGCATTCGCTTCTTTAAAGCTGCGTTGATCCGAGTTTATCGCCCGCGGCCGGTCCAAGCCATGATGTAGGTCTTTGTTGTACAGTTCGTCGTTGATCTAAATATTGCTACGCTACTTCGCAGCTAATGTATAACATATAACATCGATTTCTGTTAGATGTAGAACCACCGTGAGAGCAGATCAGCAAACTGTACTGGATGGCAAAAGTTCAACGTCGGTGCTGCACAAAAAAAACATCCATGCATGAGATTCCGCATTCGAGTGATACTCCCTCCACTGGATTCGACTCAATGCGAGAACGAATAACCACATGGCGGCAGTAACCACCTGCGGACCAACGATTCAGATCAATGGCTTTAAAGTCTTTTATGGCGAAAAGACATAGTCAGTCATCGGAAAAGTGGTATGTGCGTAGCATTAAAAAATAAGTGTCGTTCTGCGCCGTAGCCACGCAGATTTCAGTGTTGAGTGCCACGTAATATTTACACGTCGACGTGACCTCTACAGGACGCGAAAATGACACGATTTTGTTTCCCACGACATACCTGTGGCTGTCGTCATTCCTTTAAAGACTTTAAGAGCTCAGATCTTGTTGTTACCTCTTTGAAGGTTGTAACTCTAAGCATATTTATATTAGAAAGCACCCGTGTAAAAATCACAAGTGTAATTAATGTGACAGAGGCAAACTTCTTCTAAAAATCTATAACCTTTAACGCAAAAGCATTTTCGCCACGAATGGATGAAGCAACTACGGTCTTGTCCTACCGAATAATGTTTGAGAAAGGAACATATACGTTGTTCGTAACTGCGCTATAAACATCAGATGGAATTATAGCAAATTTAGGCGTATTCCGAAGCCGATGACATAGTCTGAAATGATATACTGACGAATGATAAGACTGTTCAGTCGTCTGAAATATGCGGACAAGTCAGAAAGTTTGCTTGTTGTAAAGGTGTTCTCAAATATTTTTTCTTGTATTCGACAATAGGCAGGTTTCTTAACGAAAGTACTTAAAGTGGTATTCCAATCCGCTAAAAAATTGTACTAAAAGTGGTTCAAGTGAAAGTTATATTACGCTTGGCGGGCCTATTCAATAATGTGATGGATGAGGTATGTAATGGATTTGCTTAGAAGCACTGGACATAATTTTCTCTTAATATTAGGGCACCAACAGAGTATATCCATGCTTCAGAGTTAAATTTTTGAGTAGATTCGAAACTCCTGTTCTGAATATTCTGATAATTAGATGGCCGATCGATAAATCTAAAAAAGATCCACAATCATCCAATACTTATAAGAAGTTCAAACAATAGGAAAAATGCGCAGTATTTAGAACGGATACATCACTGAGAATGGCCAACAACGCCAAGCGACGCAACAGGATCTTGAAAAAAGTCGACCTGTTTAAGAAATACATCAACGAATTTATGACGCAAGTGAGTTCCAATGTAAGTCTAGGGATAGTTAATGTAAACAATTTTCCATCACCTGTCACACCTGTTGTGCTTGCATACATCATTGTATCATGTTCGCTAATGTCTCGTTTCCATAGAGTACTTTCACATCTTTCCATCCCATTCGATTCTCGACTTCTCGGCCTTTGCGACAACGTCAGTCATTTTTTTATTGTCGACGTGGATTGGAATATCGGATTCCTTATCTCACTTGCATGGCACGGGGTCTCCTAGTATATTGCCTACACAGTTGCTCGATCGTATACTCTATTATTTCATCGTACATGTCTTAGAGATGCAAAACTGGGTATGGAAATTGGTATATTTTTCGCTTACCACCATATCACCTTCTCTTCTCCTGGATACTCTCAAAGCTGCTCATTTCTTTTTTGCTTAACTTAGGGGCCAAATCTTTCATTATGCTCACTTTTCTATCGACAGACGCGAGAAGACCTTAAAGACAGTGGTTAAATGTACAGGCGATCCCCTTGCGAAGCAAAGCTTTTATCCCTCTACGGTCAGCAAACTTGTGCCGGACTTGTCTGGGAAATGCTCACTCCATTTCACAAGGATTGACAAGTACCTTTAATGAAGAAACGCTCTTATGGAGTTGCACAGTATTCGGAGAATCAAGTTGACCACTGTCTAATGAGACTAATGAAGAAGATAGACTTTCTATGTGGCAGCTAAGCTAACAACGGTTCATCGATGTTGAGTAGGAGGCAACACATCCAATGAGGAAGAGCTGGGATCTGAACTGCAGTCGATGTCGAGCTTTGTAAACAAAGTATTCGAAATGCACGTAGTTTGAGTATTTATAGATGGTGTTTTTTCTAGCGTTAATAGGTCTTCAGGAGTGAAATCTTTTTGAAGGACATAGTTTCTCTTAGATCCAACTGCAGAGGGATTTTCACCACACGATTTTCAGATGGTTGATGTTTATTATGTTTCTAACTTGAAACAGTGCCATCTGCAACCGGAAAAGTCCATGACCATTTCAAAAATGTCATTCTTAAGTGTTCACATGATGTTTAACATAGCAGCAATGTTGCAGAAGATGGTATCCCTTGTCAAGTCCTTTTTTAACGCCGACGCTGGTGTTGTAGAATTCCAAGGCTCCCAGCGTCTTATATTATAGAGATAGAGTGCGCTCCGCGCGGTATAATTTATCGTCTGGTACTTTTTTTTGAAGCCCCATTGCTCTTTTGACTTTTTTTCCTCCTCCAATACTCCTCATTCCATTTGAGAACGATTCGAACGAACAGACGTAGACAACTAGAAGCAGAAAAAATTGGGTGATGGTGTCGATGTTGCGTAAAGCTCACTCTTTGTGCAACAGCACCATTTTGGTGGTCCTCCTTCCATGTAGAATTTTACAGCGGGTTAGCTAATGTGTTAGCAGTGGAACGAAGAAGTTTCATAGTTTTTTATCGACTAAATATCATATGAATCCTTGGAAAAAAGGAGCCGCTGGAACAGCGTGTATTGTATGTAGTGGATGCACACAAGACAGCAGTTGAAAACATTGCTGGCAAGTCCTGACTTTCCTAACATATTATGGAAGCATATGAGCGTAGCTGTTAACGGAATCAGAACAAAAGTCAAAATTGATGTTCTCCAGTGTTTTCTTAGGTTGTCTACTAACAACTTGGTCGAGAGCTAAAAAAGCTAATATCTTAGTCTTCTGATTAGAAAGGTGTCAATACATGTTGCAGATGCTTTTCTCAACATTCGCTACCTCTGGCATGCTACTGCTTTCCTAGTTACTAGCATCCACCTGCCAGTTTTTAAACCCAAGAGCGCTATCGTGGTGGTGTTCGCTGGTAAGCTTTGGGATAACAATGGCACTGTTTAAGAAAAACCTTTGATTGACGATGATGTTGGTAATTTCGTTATGGTACTCTACGTTGAGCGTATCCCACGTCCAACACTGCAGCGAGGGTTCCGGTTAATTCTATTTTGCATGAAAAGGTATCACTCTCTATGTTATATTCAAACAGTGGCTCACCTTACTCCTCGCTCCACTCTGGCGCACAACAATGAGGGAAACGCTACGATGTGTGGGACCATGCGCCACTCATGAACACGGTTTGCCAATACCTGTTCTTACGTATAGTTATCGGTTGGCACAGGTCAACCAATTTGATAGCTGGGTCTATGTGTAGAGGGAAAAAAGGTGGCTGATCTATCGCTGTGCCCTCACTGACTCATTGTTCAGCTCATATTTTCAGTAATGCCTTAGTAAGGTAACAAGTGCAGGTTGGATGTGATGGTGCGTTCCAATGAGATCGCCTACTTCTTACTTCAATTTATCGCGTTTTACGCCCTGCACTACAGGGTCGCACGTGTAGCGCAATCGTTAAATGTGCTCCGTGATGCACATGATCGTTGTGTCCTCACAGTAGTTGCGATGAGACGTCGTTTAAATGTAAATGTGAATGTGAAAACGGTGTATTCCTACGAAGCTTGGTGGACACAAATGCATGAAACATCCATTAGGTATGTCTCTTAGGAATAGAGCTCCAGGCGCTTTATCCTTTATTCTCTTATTCTACAGAAGAACAACATCATTATCAAAACCCGAAAGAAGGTTCATATTTCGCAATTATTCACTATTTTTTGTATGATAGTGCATGCAAGGACAGTTCAATGTTCTAGATGGGCGACTGGTACAATACGATGTTCAAGGCTATCCCATTCAATCAAGGGCCGGGATTCCCAAATTTTGCCAACATGCCCAGAGTACCTCAGGTATTTTATTGCCTTTAATGTAAAGCCGCTCAAAAGCCTTTACTGTGTTGTAGGATTTTTGGAAAGTTGCAGGCTCCTTGTCTATGCAGTCCAGAGAACTGTGGTTCAGTGCAACAGAACAGTGTATATGATGCAACCAATCAGTACAATGAGCAAAGGGAATGCTTACCAACAGAATGGAACTCCATAAGCCAATCCGTATCAGCGCTACATCAGCCAGCAACCATATGAAAGTGGTAGTCAACATAATTCGTAGTTTAACGGACACAAATGAGAAATGCAAGCAGACGAAAACTGTTCCCTAACGATATTTAGATATGCACTTATCTGCAACTATTGTACTAACAACTGATAGATCATCGTCGTTGTAGTACCACACAAAATCCTGCTCACGTTGTAGGATTCCTGTTTTATCTGTGGTCCGGTCTAAGTAGGTCTTCAGCTTCAAGTTATTAAAGCAGAACAGAATGTATTAGTTTTGGCAATGGTTTTCAATTTCGCTTTTTTATATTCTTCCTTACTTTTCAAGGGCTATCTTTGACGATTCATCTCCGTCTGTTTGTATCCTTCCATAGTTTGCCCTTTGTTTACTTTTTGGACATATTGCTCTATGAAACTTCGATCTTTTCCTTTTTGTTCTTCTTCTTCTGTTTTTTTACTTCTCTATTCGTCTCTTTCTCAAGATTGTACCTTTTATACCTCAAAAAAGCCGACAATTTTCTTCATGAGGACGTTTAAAACCAATTCGACTTAGTACAGAAATAGAACAAAAGTAAGTGGTACCTCCCTTTCTCCCTATTTGTTGACTCGGGGAACATGAATTCATTTCACATCGTTTTCCCTCTCTCGCTCTGTCTCTTTTTCTGTCTCTCCTTCTCCCTTGTTTTTATCCTCATAGTTCTGCCCGTCGTATATTCCATCGTTTTATCTGTTGTACTATAACCATACAGTGGCAGAGGTCGATGAACGGTTTAGTTTATTACCCTCTATGTCCTTTAATTACAACTACTGACAACCTTCATAACGGAGGGTATTTCGAGAAAGATACATTTAGAGGATGAGATCAGATATTTAACTAGCAGGTTGAGAAGTTCTCAACAGTAGTAGTTGCTCTTGTTTCATACAAAGTCCGTTGCTTGAAATAAGTCTTCCCATAACATTACTTTTGTGGTAGGCATAGCCAACAGAGGGTGGTTCTAACACCACTTGATACAGCATTACCACCATAAAACACTGCAGAAGAACAAGCTTTCGTCTCGCAGGGGGCATCCACAGCTCAGATGTTTGTGGTGAAACATGAACACATGCAAGACGGTGTGAACATTATTTCCAGGTTGTTTAAGAATATCCTCTCTTTTTCTCGTGTTTGTTCGCCAACAAAATTGCTAACTATTTCTGAGTTATGTTTCTAAGAAGGAGAAGGGATAGGAAAACGAGTATAAACAGTGGAAAACTTCCATACTGGATGAATTATACATGATCGTTCATTCTCTCCAGGCAGTTTTCATAGCACGTGCTTGACCAAACTGGTTAGCGTGGGGTAGAACTCCAATTCGAAAGCATTTATGCGATACCAACAAATCCACGTGTGGGTGTGTGATCCGTTCCTCTGAGAGTCCATCCATTAGCACTAAATGGAATTTACCTAATTTTAGCAACAACAGCGGCTAATCAATATCTGGACTTTAGAGTATGTGCCTTTGACGATTATGTTTTCAAGGACCATAAAACTGCAAATCGAATCATATGGTCAATGGAGGAACGTTAACATGACTTATTAAGCCTAATATTTCAATATTAAAGTGTCAATTACCTCTCGTTAAACCACGGTTCGAATGATCAAGACGTCGTTTCATTGAAATCTCTTTTGTGGCAAACGTTTCGGTCTGATCGAGAATTTCGTGCGACTTTCTACTCCAATCAACTCTCCTCAGTACGACATTGAAAACGAACATATTGCAAAGGACAACTGCTATGAGCATTGGGGGTCCAATCACTATAGTTCTGAAGAAAGTGATAGCACCCGAAATGGCCGTGAAAAACATTTAGTTCTAATATCGAGTAACCTTGCCCATTGAGCAACGACAAACGTTCAACATCCTAATGTCGACGTAGCTTAATAGCAAACGGTGAATTCACGCTGCAACACTTCCCAATGAAATTTTATACGATAGTATTATTCTGTTACTCAACGCCGCTCGGTAGCTGTTCACAGGTGTGTGTGTCACATTTTTCCGCGTCCGAAAAAAGTAGATCGACAACAGAAACAGACCAGTGGTATTAGTTTTCATTATTGCTTTCTGCGTGATACAATTATTGAATAACTAAAATTCCACGGATCTCTTTCATAGAGGAAACTGTTACCGGTTAGGCGCGAGGCAACGTGGCGCGTCCTATGTGGAGTGATAGGAGGTTAAACGTGGTCCAAAAGCGTGCTTATAGCTTTGGCTGAGAAACAGGTGGATCCACGGAATGGACTCCCTGTTTCTGCTGCGCCGATTTGGCAAATACCTTGTGCATTTACGAAAACGTATACATCCTTTTTCTGTGTGGGTATGTTTTCGTTTATGCGGGTTGTATTCTACGAGGCAATTAGGTCAAAAGCCTGCAATCTAGAGACAGAAAAGTAAGTAGTAGCAGGTTTTTTTTCGATGCTCAGCTCTCATCCCCATCACGAAGTTTTTGAAACCAGTACTATAACATGCAGCAAGGCCATGGCGCAGTATAGTCGATTTCAAAAGCTGCTCCTGGAGCTTCACGTCCAAGCCCGAATCCGTAGCGAAAATAGACCAATGTTCCCAGGATCGACTTTCTATTAACCTCGGCATTGGAATATGAAAGCGTCGTTTTCTTGTTCAGCAATCGCGAGGTTGTTAAACAGCATACATTTGCTTCCATAGAAAAACACAATACACAAACAACAGTAGCTGACGTTTCGGCAGAATCGCCTTCTTCAGAGCCTGGAAGGGTATACTGACATACAATTTACTAGGCCAAACGCTTCAATAACACTTACAAAAAAGACGAAAAACTCTATGGCAATTACATGGTCAACAGCTTCTCGAAAAAAACTCAACGCTTTTTTACGTGCCTTGTAATGAGGAAGATTAGAACAGCTGACTATAGTCGCATAAGGTTGATGACTGCACCATTCCCACATCAGAAATTAATGCGAACATACGGGGGTCAGGTCGCGTATGACCTCTGGCCATTCATCCCCTGCCATTCATTGTAGGGTTTTTTGGCATTTATCCAAAAAGCCTCAAGAAGCTTTTCGCGCTGGTGTTCTAGTCTCCTGCGCAAGGATATTGACTTTTACTGCAAAATCGTCCCCGCTGTGCTTTTTGTATCCTATGCGTGCCTAGTGGGGGTACTTTGTCTTAGTTTTCGTTTGCCATCTAGGTGTTCTTTTATACGGATACACAAAGGCCTGTCCGTTTCGCCAATATATTCATCTCCGCAATTATTACAAGAGATCAGGTATATCGTGCCTGAACTCATGCAATCACCGTCCCTGCCGTAAGGGCAGATTACGCAATTTGTTGTTTCGCATAGACGGTCATACAGGCGGTTACGAACTAATTGACGACGTAGAGTAGTGGTATTTCAACTATCGCTGCCGATTCCTCTAGGCCTGCCCTTCTTAAGCACCGTTTAATCGTTACGCTTACTTCATCGCTAATAAAGGGCAACATAAACGGGACCTCCTTTTGGGCCAACTGTTTCGCTTGGGCGCGTCGCTCTCCTTCTAAACTTATCTCGTGGGGTTACTATTTCGTAGCCATTGGAGATGGCTATTTGCCGAGCCTATTCGCGCGATTCTTCCTTTAGTTCCCTGGTTGTGCACGCAGAGGTGGCTGTTCGAAACATGTTTCTCACAAGCGCCCTCTTTGTGTGTGAAGGGTGGGAAGAAAGGAAATGAACGAAGATGTTCTTGTTACTTGGCTTTCGGTACCACTTTGTCAGGTAACCGCTACTTGATAGGTTTATTTGGACGTTTAAAAACGGAAGCCAGTTTTTTCTCGGTTTCTCCCGGGTGAACTTAATGTACTCAGACTGCTCGTTCAATAATTCAAAGCATTTGTCCATCTCGTCCTGCGTAGAGAAGATGACAAAACAATCATCTACATATCTGCAGTAGAGTAGTGGCCGGAGATCGAGAGCAGGGGCTTCTATCTTATACATAAACACAATGGCAAGGCTTGGTGCCAATCGCTGTTCCCATAGCCAACCCCCTTATTTGCGCGAAATAATTCCCAGACCATCCGAAAATCGAGCAGTTTGTTTAAGCACTCGTTTAAGAGAGCCGTGAGCCGCTGGATGGACAAGCCATGCATATTCATTCTTCCTTCATGTTCAGCAAGAAGTTCGAAGATGGCTTGCGTTGCGGAGTCATTCGATACGTTGGTGTACAACGCAGTAACGTCGAAGGACTTCATCACGTACGCGTTATTAGGAGACGCGTTACGTAGACGTTCTAGGAACACTTGGGTGTTTGTGAGATGAGCTGGAATATGGTTAAGCAACTGGGTAAGTATTAGGCTTAGAAACCAGGTTATTCTATCCGTTGGCCCGTCTACACAGCTGATGATGGTTCTAACCTTAAATGATGACGGATTGGTTGACGCAAGATCATCAGGTGATACCAACTTATGTGTTTTTAATAAGTAGGTATAGGACGGGACGTGTTGGTGTATCGATTTTAAAGTGCGAAATAACCGATGGTTTTAAAACTGCAGCCTTTGCCACGCTGACCCATTGATTGTTTAGCTTTCGGCATTGACTTTTTGTATTCCTTTTCAGAGGATGGGCGATAGAGGGTAGCATCACTAAGATGTTCCTCTGTTATCTCAACATCCAGCTGGCGAGGAATAACTACGAACTCTCCCCCTTATCACTAACAGACAATCTTATTGTTTTTTGAGTTTATTAGTTCTCTAATTTCTCGCATGCCACATTTTTCGTGCGGCTGTAAGGTTAGAGATAAACCTTCTATCGCGGTGGTGGTTAAGGGTGTTGAGAACGCCATCCGAAAAACATGCGGAATTTTATGTCAACTCCATCGTTAGGGTCCTGCTGTCTAAAAAAATAAACGTCTTAGGGAAAGGAGATGGTGGTAGTGACGCCGCCTCTTGATTTTTTACCTCTATTTGATGTTTCTTGTTTGGCCTGATAGCGGAGTCGATCTTGAAGCTCACAAAGGTTGCATGCTTTCCTCGCAGGGTTTTAGAAATGGGCTGTGATGGTGCAAAGCTTGGGCCCAATTCTAATAGCGAACGCGCACTCTCAGGTATTGTTATGCCCCCCAATCACGGTGACCCTAGATTTTACTGGTGCATTATCAACCCTATTTTGACTATTATCAGAACCGTGAAGAATTTGTTTGCGGTAGAATTTTCTTGAAGCTGAGACATTTGGAAACAGTTGGCCGAAAGAAGGTCCCGTTTATGTTGCCCTTTATTAGCGATGAAGTAAGCGTAGCGACTAAACGATGCTTAAAAAGGGCAGGTCTAGAGGAATCGGTAGCGATAGTTGAAATACCACCGGCTACTCTACGTCGTCAGTTAGTTCGTAACCGCCTGTATGACCGTCAATGCGAAACAACAAATTGCGTAATTTGCCCTTACGGCAGGGGACGGTGATTGCATGAGTTCAGGTACGATATACCTGATCTCCTGCAATAATTGCGGAGATGAATATATTGGCGAAAAGGGAAGACTTTTAAGTATGTGCATAAAAGAACACGTAGATGGCAAACGAAAACTAAGACAAAGTACCCCACTAGGCACGCATAAGATACAAAAGCACAGCTGGCACGATTTTGAAGTAAAAGTCAATATCCTTGCACAGGTAAAACACCAGCGCGAAAACTTCTTGAGGCTTTTTGGATAAATGCTAAAAACCCTACGATGAATAGCAGGGATGAATGCCCAGAGGTCATACGCGACCTGACCCCGTATGTTCGCATTAATTTCTGATGTGGGAATGGTGCAGTCATCAACCTTATGCGACTATAGTCAGCTGTTCTAATCTTCCTCATTGGAAGGCACGTAAAAAAAGCGTTGAGTTTTTTCGAGAAGCTGCTGACCATGTAATTACCATAGAGTTTTTCGTCTTTTGTAAGTGTCACTGAAGCGTTTGGCCTAGTAAATTGTATGTCAGTATACCTTTCCAGGCTCTGAAGAAGGCGATTCTGCCGAAACGTCAGCTACTGTTGTATTGTATTGTGTTTTTCTATGGAAGTAAATGTATGCTATTTAGCTTTTTATTTTCTGCCTTTTATACTTTTTATGGGAGGTTATTACTATGCGAAATACAACCACAAGATTGCTGAGATATTTGCAAAACTCCGGACCGCAGGTGTTTGCGGTGGGGAACGAACGCGCTATTGTCCTTTCCGGGTAGTAGCGCGTTTACCATCACACCATGCGGGTCCTTCGTTTCGCCTGTCTCAGCTATTATCGATCTCTGCCGTCAGCAATCACCCGTCACCGGGACTGATCTGGGGAGCCCATATCGGCATTAGACCCAGTTAAGCTGAGGCTGTAGTTGAATTCACAATATTTAGCTTTTTTATTTTCTGCCTTTTATACTTTTTATGGCTGGCTGACGGCAGAGATCGATAAGAACTAGCTGAGAGACAGGCGAAACGAAGGACCCGCATGGTGTGGTGGTGAACGCGCTACTCCCCGGAAAGGACAGTAGCGCGTTCGTTCCCCCACCGCAAACACCTGCGGTCCGGAGTTTTGCAAATATCTCAGCAATCTTGTAAATGTATGCTGTTTAACAACCTCGCGATTGTTGAACAAGAAAACGACGCTTTCATAGTCCAATGTTCTTCGTTTTTATATTAATGGAAGAGGGCACATGTTGCATAGTGGTCGGTGGTGCCGTGCAACACACATGGGATCGGTCCCAGTACCCCAGACTAAAGCCTCCGGGCTCGGCAAATTGGTACGATTTGCTTT
The DNA here is from genome assembly GCA_018806985.1 of Angiostrongylus vasorum. NCBI lineage: Eukaryota > Metazoa > Nematoda > Chromadorea > Rhabditida > Metastrongylidae > Angiostrongylus > Angiostrongylus vasorum. Next base: position 599,936 of record JADANN010000099.1, on the reverse strand, counting down.
AGAGGATATCAACACTGGTTTTATACATTAGTAGACCTCCGCGAGTCCTTGCAAAGGCCAGATATGGTCACCTTCATTGATGACTGATGAAGTTGAATCCATGGCGCATCCTTCACGGTATGATCAACTCCGAGACTTTCATCCTTTTTTATTATACTAATGGCAGGGAATTGAATCGGTGCAAAAAAATATCAACAGCAAACATCTGTGCTGTAAAATAGTATATAATTCACACACAAAGAAAAAAATTTTTGCCGAAGATATTGATGACCATATAGTTCACAAATGAACAACAAGAAATTCAAACTTTCACGTCTTTACTATTTTTGTTTTACTTTCCAAGGAATTTCTCATCAATAGGCACGCCATTCTCATCGCAATCGATGGACTACATTATCCACGGCTGTGCGGCGCTAAACAGCTTTGGTGGTATTGTGTTGCCCTGTCGAACTCTTTGCCCTATGAGTATGGTAAGATATCGATGGAAAAGCTGTATTTTCGTAGTGCTGTTCCGATAACATCCCAGAGTTGTTATTTAAGACCGGTCCACTCCTTGGTCGACGAGCGCTGATAAGATTGCATTTGTTTTTGACACTGTCAAACACTTTTTCGTAGTGGGCAAAGGTTAGGACTAGGGAAATTATTCCCGACAAACTTCAATGACCCTGAACATAGTTTGGATGTGGTCTATGAAGCAAAATTCTTGTCGAAATCCTGCTTGCTCCAATGGTTGTGCCTCATCCAACGTTCTTGATTCGAGCTATAGGGTAATTTTTCGTGAAGAGCTTGTACAGTACAGTCAACAAGCATATCTGACGATAGTTACGAATGAGGGTGAACCCAAGTTTTATATCGGAGTTCTATGGGTATAGAACACCGATATAAACACAACACCACAAGAGACACGATAATGCAACAAACTACTACCACAAGCTTACGTAATAAGTAGATATAAAAATATGCCCCTGCAAAGGAAAAGAAATAATTTATCTAATGGTTTACTTGAGAAGTCTATTGCTCAAGCCATATTTGCAACGAGCACTTCTGTCAGCTATGTCAATCTTCTCTTTCGCAATATTCCTTTCCATTCTTTCTGCTGAATAGGAGAAACTGTAACGCAATTCTTAGTGGTTCCCTATGATGCACGTTATCTTTGATTTGATTTAACGCTCGAGCTAAGCTATTCCCCATTTCATCCGATGTACCAGCCTTATCTAGGAGGATGAAAGCAATTCTCTTTTGCAAGTGATCTCATAGGTTAGACGAGCATTGAATCAATTCTACAATGATACACTGTTTTCTTGATAAGCAGTCAGGAGGTTATTTAAAACAAGATTTATTCAACACACTGCTGGCTGACGTTTCCGCGGTTTCCCCTTCTCATTTCTCACCCATCTAAGACTTTGTGAGACCTGGTCTCCAATAATAACTGGATGACTTAAAAAATACAAAAACGGCTCTGGAGAAGGCGAAACCGCAAAGACGTGAGCCAGCATTGTATTGAATAAATGGTGCTGTGAACAACCTCGTTTTTCCTCTTGAGAAAAACGGTGTATTACTGACCAATGCTGAGGTTAAACGCATGTTGTTTCTGGAGTTCCACATTGCTTTAAAGAATCGAATGAGTGGCCCATCCGCTAGGGGATTAATCAACTGTAAAAGCTTTATCCCATTTCTTTTATCGCTCTAGTTTGCATAATCACACATGCATGTAAGTAGTAGTAATTTTTCAGTAATCTCTGCATTTTCTAGTTTGTATTTTCTGTGCTGTTTCTTATTTCAAGAGTGGAGCTAATACAACGTTGATAAAGGTATGGTTCATGTGGACAAAGCATTTATTCTTGGGTAGTGAACCTAAAGAAAGTCTTCATGGAGGTTATTTTTTAACATTTATGGTGCATATACACGGATAAACAGCAGGATGTTCGCAGATAACTCTAAGAAATAGATGTGATGGGACGATTGAAAAACCATAAAGAGGAACGAAAAAATCTCAGCGTTTACAAGATAGGTCCATCATAAATGTGAAAAATCAACGTACAAATCGGGACATGTTGGTTATTTACCACAACTTACGTTCCGTAGATTTCACGTTCTTCAAAGCATGAAAAAGGTCAAGTTGGGTTAATTGCAACCTAGTCAGCTAAACACCGCCATAATCCAAACAGAAAAATCACGGTATCTAATTTTTTAACTGCATAGGATATAAATCAACTTCTTCAATCACTCACCTCTTAATATGAGCCTTCCACTGAGTACTCCACGTGGAGACCAACCGTACATAGTTCGCTTGGATGGACTATCAGCTAGTCTCACGTTAAAATATCAGCATGAGACATTGGGTGAGATTTCGCGTAATAATGAGGCATTGCTCCCTACGATTCATTTTTTTGTTCCTTGGAATCTATTCGGAATGCCTCTAGGCCTTTACTAGCTGATGTTTTGGAAAAAGCTTGGATATAAACCTTTTGAAAAACTGGCGTTCTAAAACTTTTTAATTTTTTTTTACCTTTTGCAAAAGCGGTCTAAAACTTCAGTGCGTAAAACCCTAGAGGCATTCTGGATAGATTTCAGGAATCTAAAAATGAACTGCAATGAAGAGTGTTTTATTACCACGGATCTCCCTCATATGAGGAATCCCCGATAGCCGGTTAGTCGCGAGGCTACGTGGCGCGTGGTGGACAGGGGGTTAATCGCGGAGCCAAAGCGACCTTTGCTTCCCTGAGACGCAGGTGGATCCAGGAGATGGACTCGCTGTTTCTCCTGCACCGATTTGGCACGTACTTTCTGCATTTACGGGGCGTATTCATGCATGCGTGTGTGGGTGCGTTCTACCTTATGCGGATTGTATTCTACGAGTTAATTCGGCCAAAAGCCTGCAATCAAGTGACAGGGATGTATATGAGAGGCGGTTAGGAGTCGCCTCCAACAAATAAGCCCCTATGTTCACTCTGGGAGAGCCCGGCAAGCTACCCGTGAGTATATCCCAGCCCCCCACGTTCAGAGCCCACCAAGCTATACGTGGGTATCGAAAAAGGTGAAAAACAGTAAAAGAAATAGGCCCCATTCCTCTGACCACGAAAGAGCCCCCCAATTCGGCGGGGTTGGGTAGGACGAGTACAGAGAGGCTGCTAAAATACCAGGGCTAATGGAAGCTGCCTGGATTGCAAAGTACTAAGGTGATCTGTACCTACAATGAACGTACACTTGCATCCGAGTCCTCGATAGAAGACTTGCTCATGCAAGCAGGAAGGATAAAGCACGACGTCATCGGCCTGACCGAGACGAGATGACGCCAACCTTTCAACGTCGTCGATGACACCGGAGAAGAACTGTTCCTCGGAACATGCGACAGTAGAGGAGTTGGTGGCTTCGGCGTTCCCGTCAACACGAGTTTGTCCATAAACATCGATTCATTCGAACAGCTTACAACCCGAATCGGAAGTTTACGATTAAAAAGATGTGGATCAATGCCGGCTTTGACAATCTTCGTCGTTTACGCGACGACATCAAACTACGACGAAGAATAAGTCGAAGCGTTCTATATGAACATGGAGTAGTCCTAGAGAGAAAAACATACGTTCTTCGATGTTATCACTGGAGATTTTAACGCTAAGATTTGACCCAGAAGAGCGTAACATTGTGATGCACGGATTAGAATGGAACGAATAGGGTGAGCAGTTGTCCGAGTTTATCATGACGAGTGACCATCCAAGGTAATTCGCAATTCTAGAAGCCCCAACCCTCAACGCTGGACATGGGAGTCTCCCATTGGAGAGTACCATAACGAAGTAGACCACATCATAGTAAATAGAAGGTTTGCCTAACCGATGTCGCTATTGTCCCAAAATTCTACACGGGATCAGACCACCCGTCTCCTTCTTGCAAAGATTCTATTTCTCGCGGAAAGGAGAAAAAGCCGCTAAAATTCAAAAACCGAAGTCCCAGAACCACCGCAAACTGGGACTTATTCAATTCATTAGTCGGCTGTTGGGAGATGCTGTTGTCGATAAAATCGACGACGAATAGGATCGGCTCATTCAACATTTTCACGTTAGCGCTATGAAAGCTGAGAGTTCGAAAGTCACCAAGAGACGTCCGTCTCCAGAAATACTCGAGCTGATACGCCAGCGTGGAATCGCAAAGCTGCAGCAACCGCGAACTAACGTCCGAACTTGCAAAACAATGTAGACAGGCGATAAAAAAAATCTTAAAGAGAGAAGAGCAGAAGTAATGATCGAAGCTGCAGAGGCTCGGGAAAAGCACTCGCAAAGCCCATCGAAGCTTCGCCAATTACAAGATCAAGATGATTGCACTCCGACGCCCAGACGGAACAGTTACAGCCTCCAGAAAGACAATGGAGAAAATCATTCATGAATAGTACTCAGATCTCTTCGATAGCGACGTCTACCTTCCGTCATATGAAATGAAGGAGGATGGATATGTTGTACCACCGGTTACTCCCCTTCCGAAATCCGACATGCCATTTCGTTGGTGAAAAATCGAACAGCACCAGGTCCGAACAGGATAAGACCAGAACACCTGAAGAACCTCCCGCCAGTCCTCGTAAACACACTGGCTTGCTCTTCACACGTTACCTGTCTGAATGCAAGGTCCTTGCTCAGTGGAAGACCAGCAAGACCGTGTTATTGTTCAAGAAGTGTGACCTACACGATATCGGCAACTATCTCCCAATCTGCTTGTTGTCTCTCGTCTACAAACTTTTCACTCGAGTCATCTTAAACAGTATTGACAGAACACTGGACGAAGGACAGCCATGTGAGCAATCAGGGCTTCGGAAAAGGATTTCGTACGATGGACCACATCTACACGATAACAGACTCATTGATGTATCGCGGGAGTACAAAAGACCGCTCTGTCTCACATTCATCGATTTACAGGAAGGCCTTTGACTCAATTGAGATAGAATCAGTCATGGAAGCCTTTGATAGTCAAGGAGTCCCTACTCAGTACCTAAAGATTCTTCGTGAGCTGTACAAAAATTTCACAGCCAAGATATCACCATTCTCCAACGATATTAACATTTTCGTCAAAAAAAGGAGTTAGACAATGCGATACCATCTCGCCAAAATTATTTACCGCCACCCTCGAGAACGTCATGCGAACATTGGAATGGGATAACATGGGAATGAAAATCGATGGTCAGTAGTTGCATCATCTTCGCTTTGCTGATGACATCGTTCTTACCAAGCGGAACGTATGCTACCGACTTTGATAAAGCCTGTGGGAAGATTGGTCTTCAACTAAATCTCACAAAAACGATGTTCATGAAGAACGGATTGGTTTCGCATGCCCCATTCATGCTCAACGGACCGAATATCTCCGAATGCTCCAGTTACATCTATCTAGGTCGGGAAATCAACATGATGAACGAACTAGCTCTAGAGCTGAGCAGAAGGAAACGATCGGCTTGAGGGTGCTTTCAAGAGCATCGAGCATGTAGTGAAGAGAACAAGGAACACCAGACTCCTGCCCACCATTTCGACTCAACGGTACTTCCTGCCCTAACGCATGCGTCAGAAACCTGGTTGCTGCGTAAACAGGATGGAAAATCACTGTGTTATCGAACGCGCAGTCGAAAGGACGATGCTAGGAGTAACTTGTTTCACACAAGTAAGGGATGGGATCCGAAGCTCCGACCTGCGTCAACGATCAAAAATCTAAGATGCCGTTCTGTACGCCAAACAGTCCAAGATAAGGTAGGCCGGACACGTAATACGAATGAATGACAACCGATGGATAAGAGCCGTTAGTGACAGGATTCCTCGGGATGTTAAACGCATGCAGGAAGGCCACCGACTCGATGGTCAGAGATCTTCACGAAAAAGCCTAGAAGAAAGATACGATGCTCGACGAGTCGAGCGAGCAGAACCCACTGGGCTACTCTTGCACGCGACAGGGAAAAATAGAGGATTTACTGACGCCTGCTCAGAGTCACTCGATTATCAACGGGGCTACAGGTGACAGGTGATACTGGTGATATTCTGAGGTGAGAGTGGCTAATTATCCATCCACGTAAGCTCTGTAAGGCTTGTCTCCAGTGGAATCCTCAGTGAAAAATTCACGGGGAACGGTGACCGAATTGTTTATTAGTGACGACGTTAATTGGAAGTCGGTATTGGAAATTACTTAACGTCGCATTACGAATGGAACACATCAAATTCATGAACTTAGAACTGGAATGAAGATTGAATGAATGTTGTCCCATTGTTGAGTCAAAAGTGCTACATTAATTTTTGTCAAGAATTAAAGAATCATTGATCAAAATAATTTTGTAATTATCTATCGATTGGTATGGTAGTGAAGCAGGGGTCAGTGATCAATATTTTGATCTGCTTCTACCACTGAGATAAGGCCCATGTTTCATGTATCCGCGGTTACTGTCACCCTTACTTTCCACTAATTTAATCTCTTCTCCCTTGTAGTTCGATAAATAACGTGAATGGCCACAAAAAAGGATTATGAGATCGTTTGTTCTAATGATTGTAAGTGCTATTCTTAGAAACATTTTGTATTAACCTGTGCTTACTTGTAGTATCAGTTTTCAACCACACCATGGTAATCGTTCGGTGTGTTTCGAAAGGAATTGACTGGAGTGAAGTTCATTTCTCACTCGTCTTTCCCCTAAATCTGTGTCTTTCTACTCCATGCAGAGAAAATGGTGCTAAATCTTTCGTTATCCACCATTTTCCATCAAAAAGTTGGAATTTTAGGACACTGAACTGGTCACATACTCGAGATCCTAACGCTTTTACTCAGATAGGCAGTTCTGGAAAGGAACTGCTGGAATCGTCTGAAAAACTGAGAAAAGTTTGTTCATCAGTGTCGGTGTCGGAGTTACAACATGGACAGCCTGGTGAAGAAGGCGACAGTGACTCGTGTTCTGACGATGGACCGAGTGCTTCAACAGCTAGCAGCGCATTCGAGAGTACGTCTACAGTCTTTTCCGATGGGATACCATCATTGTCGGATGGTGACACAGATCAAATAAAAAACATACAAATCGGCAGGAGAAATCAGGAAACGGATAGAAACTTGCTTATCAGATGGCAGAATAGGTTGTTCGCAGATCAAAAATCAAGGGAGAGCTAGTTGGGTCGCGGACAGTCGTTGGAAATAAGTTGTTCTAAGGTCGGTTTCCTCATCACTGCGTAATAGTATAAAAAATTTATTACTCATTTTGGTTTAAGATACTGCTTTTATCCAAATAACACCCTTGAAACTTCACGGTGTTACTAACTGTAGTGATAAATCGTGGTTAAAACATGGGGGTGTGATGGAGACCGAAACACAAATGACGACGTAATCCGACTACACTAAACGTAGAAAAAAACTTGTAGTTGTTTAGTAAGTTTAATAAATTAAAGCAACATAGTTCTTCAACTGCTAATCGGTTTTTGTAAAACTACAACTACGAACGTTAACTTTTTTTTGTTTACTTATTTACTTACTAGATACTTGAATGACCTATCCTCACTGGGCCCCCAGCATAATCTCCTTTTTCAAAGAGTTGCTGGTTGAGCCACTGTGGCTCCCTGGACTCCCGAGGTCACCTGGCTAAGGCCTACCAATGGTCATCACCACCACGAGCAGTCGCCGTTCTTGTGGGTCAGAGGGAGATTTGCCAACATGTGACTTTGATAGCAGGACAGTGTTGGATCCTGATATTGGTTTACTCTTAGCTAGGCTTCCTGATGGAAATGCCGGACTCCTTCTCAGCTTAGGAGACCCCTGCCAGGGGATGAATCCCCGCTTTATATCGCAGTCCGACACCCAGAAACACCTCCCAGCCACGATGAGGCAGTAAACTGTTGCGAGGTTTTATTTACTGCCTATTATAATTCTTCATGGTAAGGTACTACGTGTGAAACAACCACAGTGATGCTGAAATATTTGCAAAACTCCGCACCGTAGCTGGGCTAGGGAACGAGCGCGCTATTGTCCTTTCCGGGGGCTAACACGTTCACCGCCACACCATTCGGGTCGTTCGTTTCGTCTGTCTCTCAGCTAGTTCTATCGATCAGCGCCATCAGCAATGACCCGTCAACGGGATTGATCCAGGAAGCCCAAATCATTGTGGTCGCTTCACATAGTTATGAAATTCGTTATGAAAACCCTGTTCACCCGTAGAAAGTAAGGCTACGGTCACAGATCACCACAGAGTTGTTTTGTACAGAGTATTCAATAGCCCAACTGGATGTATCAGGGCGAATTAACGCGCTAGAATTGAAAACGACAGAAAGAAAACACCAGCAATTTTTTGCTGAAAAATAAAAACATTGATCTCTTCATCATGTTATGACACACAATTAAAGATAGACTTTTATAATCTTTTTTTTTACATGACCTGTTTTTTACAACTACTGCGCGAAACCCATTACCTCTTTGATTTCCTTCGTTTGCTCGCAGGCATTATCCACGAATTTTCTTGAACTTTTTTGAGTGTGGGGCTACTTCAAAATTTTCGTCTTCTTTATGAACGTCTTTGAATATGGACCGAGTCGATTCTCCCTGGAGCCTTCAGATAGGCGTGGTAGAGCATTCGCACGAACAATGGAGATAGTGAGCTGTGCACAGACAACTCTTGCACTATTTTCTCGGCCTTAAAGGAATAGAGAGCTCAGGGGGGCCAGGGCAAGGTCTAGCCGGCCCATGCTCGTGATGGACGGAATCACTGCTATTTGGCTACCCGTTACCTTCCTACTCTGAGAATAGCATAAGGACAGGTGACAAAGCGTTCGACGTTGACCAATCCCTTAGTGGTATGCCGTGCATGATTTCATCAAGCATCTTAGAGGCGACTGAATGCACATATGGCTAATTCAATGATTTCCTTTGGCGCACGGAGCTATTAATTTGGTGTTTTTGTTTCGCAGACAAGCCTGGCACCAATTTTTTCGATTCCGTATGAATGGAAGGTACGGTGAGCCTGGAACGCTAGATCGAACACTTCCTATTGTATAAAACAACCGACAATATTCTGCGCAAAGATGGAGGAAGTTGAAGAAATACTTCCCGAACATCAAGAGGAGATGACGACTGTTTCATTGTCAGCAGATGGAATCATGCACGACGACTTCTTATATCCTACTTAAATGACTGCGTGAAAGTATTCTTTGGATGTCAACAAAAAGACAGATAGAAATGCAACGGTTGTGACCGTAACATCTTTGTGAAAATATGCTTCCTAGCGTAGTAATGCCTACAAAATGCCTCATATGACTTAATTAGCAGATCTACTTACAACGAATTACAAGTTTTTCAAGCATTTTTGAAAGATACCTTCGTCAAAAGAAGTCAGGAATCGGTAAGCAGTAGTGAAACAACTCTTCTACGAATTTGTGTGATCCAGCGATTCAAGCCTTTGAAAATGGAATGCTTAGGATCGTAACACGTTGGTGAAAGCGCATTGAACACAATGGTTCTTGTAGTGATTGATAAAGCTGGGTTTTGAAGAGCTATAGTGTTTCCAACTTTTTGTTTGAAATTGCACATTCATTAACCACTTTAGAAATAACCTTGGTTTACAATATAGCGAGCACAATAGTAAGGATCAAAAGGCATTCAAAGCTTCATTCGGCATGCTAGGTTGTTCAGAAATTAGATTTCGATATGTATCTTTAAAGTGGAAAATCCGAGCTCATAACAAACTCCACCAATCCAGATTAAAACCATCAGAATCAGACCATTTTTTCTTAACACGCTATTTGCTACGGCCATGTAAAACTCCAAGGTTCTGGAGGCGATGAATCAGTTGAAGGTAGTTTCGACCTCGACCTTCTTTCTGAAGTATTTCTTGTCTTTTGCCGGCGCATCGTGATCGCGTTGTAATTCTTAAAAATGATTTTCTGAAACATCTAAATTTTCATTTCACTTTCACTTTGCCGAAAATTCGACTTATATTGTAATTAAATAACACAATTGCACTTGGCACAAATCTCTTTAATTTTTAAATTAACGAAGGTAGTGCCCTCCTAACGGCCTCATCGTGACTAGGAGGTGTTCCTGGGTGTCGAGCTGCGATGTATAGCTGGGCTATTCATCCCACAGCAGGGTCTCCCAAGCTGAGAAGAAGTCCGGCGTTTCTATCAGAAAGCCCAGCTGGGAGTAAACCACTACCAGGTTCCGTCACCGTCTTGGTATCAAACTAGTCGCATGGTGGCGAATCTCCCTCTGGTCCACAGGAACGGCCACTGCCTGTGGTGGTGACGACCTGCGGTAGACTTTAGCTAGGCTGACCTCGGCACTCCAGGGAAACGGAGTAGTTAAACTAGAAAAATTCCGAAAAGTAGAGATTATGGTCTGGCCAGCACAACCAGTGAGGACGGGCCGTCCAAGTATCCAAGTCCAAGTATTTAAGGTAGTGCTATGGAATCGTCTTTCTTCTCTGCTCGGAATCGCATGGTAAATTCATCCCTTCAACATTTATTATAGCAATTCTTCGTGAACTGATCAAAGTGGCAGAAATGGACGAGGTTTTTTTAACGCCAGGTACACCCACGTTCTAAATATGATAGCGATATCATGCGATTCATGACAGACTTCCATTATTCGGCTAGCGTTTCGACGCCCTCGACCTCATCCTAGTCGCGTTGATCCGAGTCGATGTTCCACACCAATTCGTTGTTGCGATGTGATGTTCGTTGTCGCATCGAGTCAAATCCAGTGGAAGGAGCAGCGCTCGAATGGGGAACGTCACTCGGTGGTGCCCTTCCATGCAGGACGGATGTCGATCGATTGGCGCCATCCATTCTGATCTACTTTTTGGGGCAGGCGATACGCTCCTGTATCAGTTGGTAGTTCACCTGCCGGCACGTTACGTGGAAATCATAAACAGCGACTTTCGTTAAACAGTTATGAGTAATTTTCCGCACGATTTTCAATATGATTTTCATATCATTTGAAACTACGGTTCAGGATATGAAGAAGACTGGGCACTCATCGGACGCGTCAGACCCAACACGAAACGCTGAGGTGCCACAGTTTCTTCCAGAAATTTCACGTCCAGAACGTCCATTTCTACGACCACCTAGTGTTACCGCAAATGAACTGGTAGAAATTCACCGAAATTACCTCAGGACTGATAGCCATGTGGTAAGTCAACATTCTTTGTAAGCACAATTTTTAACTTATTATTTACTACCTACTCTTTTTTTTAACGGAGGGGTATATTGCGAAATATAACTCAATGGTGCTGAGATATCTGCAGAACTCCGGACCGCAGGTGTCTGCGGTGGGGAACGAACGCGCTATTGTCCTTTCTGGGGAGTAACGCGTTCACCACCACACCATGCGGGTCCGTCGTTTCGCCTCTCTCTCAGCTAGTTCTATCGATCTTTGCCATCAGCAATCATCCGTCAGAGGGGTTGATCTGGGGGGCCCAAATCGGCAACGAACCCAGTTAAGCTGAGGCTGCAATTATAATCATCAGGCGAAACGAAGGACCCGCATGGTGGGTTGGTGAACGCGTTACTTCCCGGAAAGGACAATAGAGCGTTCTTTCCCCACCGCAGACACCTGCGGTCCGGAGTTCTGCAGATATTTCAGCATCAATGAAGTTATTCTTTGTAATGTCATTTTTTTGCTACTTTAAATTTCACCTTCAATCAAATGTACGCAGTATCGTCTGGCAATGAAAATTCTCCATGGCTGGACATTGAATTTTTAGTGGCCGGTGCTTTTGCCGCCAAATATGGAAGAGGATTTATTGAATCTGGAGCATGCCGATCCGACAAAGCGACCACGATATCTCCCACTGCCACCACCATATCATCTTTTACCGAACACGTCATTCTTCAGGAAAACGTCCATTAAGCCTCCTCCGACTTACTGCTCAGATGGCTTGCCACCGCTCAAACGCATTATCAATCGATACGTAGCAAGTATACTGGTTAGCAAAGAGATTCACTCAGTCGCTGAAATTCATCGCTGAAATATCATGTTTTCAGGTTGACCATTTGAGACTTGAAGAAGAGTTACAAATTTTTTTTGCAAGAAAATAGAGAAATTTTTTAGCGGTCTTGGAACAATACAGAAGGAGATGAAAGAAGAGGATAAAGGGGGTACCGAAGAAGAGAAGACAGCACAAGGCGAACAACCAGTGGATGTTCAAAACCCACAAGCACGAAGGTCTCGTGTCGTTCTTAAAAATCTACTCTATGGCGGACAGCTAATTCACTATATTCAAGACGGCGATGAATCTCCTTCAATCCCAGGCTACTTCAACAACCTTCCACTTACGAATAGCAATGTGAAAATCACTCGTGAATTAGGTGTAAAAGAGTCAACAGATTATCAGCACCAAGGTACAACACGAGCTCTTCACTTTCCTCCTCTTAGATCGTTGAGAGAAGAGCGGCCTGTTGGTCTGCCTCCAACGGTACCCGAGTGTGCAACAACATCTCGAGTTATCTCTCTACAAGAGGATTATTCACCAGTGAAGTCAGCAGCACTAGAAACAGTTGGTGAAATCGTTGACATTGATGGTTGTGAAGAAGCAGCTCCTGAATTCAGCGTGGTAGCTACTGAAAGATACGCAAGTATCACTACCACACAATCCACACTGAATTTGCAATTCGCAGAAAGACGTGAGTACCAGTTCATAGTGTAAAATTTGAATTTGGTTGTTTGCGGAATTAATGTAGAGAAGTAGGCGTATGTAGAGAAGGGCATGACGGGAGATGTCATGAATTATGAGAACCAACAATTGGTGGATTTTCGATGATACTGCGACAATATCCATAAAAATAGCCGTTTTAGGGTTAAGCATCAGCCGGTCTCCATAGCAGGAATAGCCACCGTTTATTGTTGAGACATTTCAAGCAAATTAATATTTGTTTCGACATAAATCCACCAGTTTCACTTTGATACATCCGAATTCAGCTTCTGTTAATGTTATAAAGATTTGTTCATAACTGTCAATCAATCATGAATGAAGAAAGAATCTAGAAGGAAAGAAAAACCAAACATCGTGAGGAACATAAAGAGAATTATTCAAATAACCCGAAATTCATTTAACCTCAGCATTAACAATCAATATTTCGCTGTATTCATGAGCTTACAACAGGGTGTTACAAAAGTTTTAATTCAGCCAGCGTTCCTCCCCCCTTGATCTTTTTCAGAGCCGAGGTGATTAAACCCGAGTGTGATTAGTGAGGAGATTAGTGAGGTTACTTTATTGGTGCGAATGTCCAAAAATTTCATTCAAGAAATTGGGTAATGGTGGGAGAGTCAAGAATTTTTTACTAAGATAGGTTGTTCTACGGCACGTGTAGAACAACTGGTTATAGGTGCTCTGCAATGCACATTTTGTTCGCTTGACATGCGTCCAGCGATAGCCAAGGCTATCCTTCTGGGGTCGGAAAATTGATACCTGACCACTTCAAACATCGCTACTTTCCTGAAAAGTCATTGGATGAGGCATATATGCATTTAGTCATTTATAGAGTGGTTTAAAGGAGTCGAATGTAAAGGGTATTTCTCAGAGATTGATCGGATTCAAAGACTCTCTCCTTTTATCTTTCGTTTTGCGGTATTTCTGTTTAAAGTTGTAATGACACGTGGCGGTTACCGTGCGAGATGATGTCAGACTCTTCATGTCACTTGTGGACACGTTACATATTACAACTTCGGGTCTAGCCAGCTGATAGCTCTAAGTAGATCCATAGGGGGACCGGTCTAAAAGAAAAACCAAATGTTAAGCAAGGATTGTGTTGGGATTTTCACAAACTCTTCTGCAATGTTTATTGACAAATTGAGTTTATTGACAAATTGAATAAATGTGTTGATCTTGAATAACTTGTTGTTTCGCACATATGTCTCATTGTCGGCCAAATGGAGGTGACCTAGCTACTTTTTAACTCTGTACGTTGTCATTACTTTGGTCCCAATGAAATCGATCTCCTTTTGGTGGAATATAAAAAAATTCTCATCTTAAGTCATAAGTCTTATAAAAAGCGTCCTCTACGTTCCCTTTCTGCCGTCCATTACATGTCGACCTTTCACTGCAAGAATTTCCCAAATATCAGCAATAAAGAATCCATCAAAATGAATGGATTCCATACATAAATAAAGGAGTAGCTGGTGCGATCACATGTTGGCTATCATTTATAATCCAGCGGTCATGAAGCACCAAGTTGTATGAAATGTTCATTGTGCGGAATATCAGCACATTCCTCGTCACCCTTATCTTCTCAGATATCACGGACTTTTTACAGACGAGTAGCACAAGAGCTCCCATAAAGCATAAAGGATAAAGCTATCGGCGTAGATCAATCCCTTAATGATGAGCCCTGCACTCGACTTCTTTAAGCATTGTTGAGAGTGATTGAATACATATCTGGCCTTTATAATGACTTGCAGTGGACTACTGCTGTATCGAGCCAGTGCTGCTATGCTCCCAGACAAGTCTGGTACCAATTTTTTGACCGCGAAGGGATGGGGGGTTTGGTGGCCCAGAGGAGCGGGGATCGATTTCATGTGTATTGCAGGGCGCCTCCGGCCACTGCGCTACACGCTTCCCTAAAGAACTCTCATAAGTTCACTAAACAGTCAGTCAAAAAATGGAACCCTAATTCGTGTGCTGTTGACATAACTCAAGCCTACATAATTCAGTTTTTCACCAATAATTAATTCTTCTTTTTTTTGAAATCATTACCATGAATCACAGCTATAGCATGGAATGCGATATGAAAAAAATTACAAGATCCTACATATATGCTGTAGATATGGAAAACTAGGTTTTTAGGTTTCGCCAAAATTGTAGCACCTACAACGCCATCCATACTCGAACGTCTTTCGTAAATCACTGCGTTTCAGGCGAAGATCGCTCTGCATGGATTGATTGAAGAGGACATGCTTCGATAAGGCAAATGGACCATTAGTCGCCTCAGATGTCTCCTTCATTAAAGGCCTTTCGCAGACGAAAATCCTAGAGATGTTGGAGAAACAAGAAAGGAATTAAACAGCTGCATGACGTTTGATCTCAGTAATGACCAAATGAGACGAAATACACCAATACTACTTTTTCTATTCGCAGTGGACGTTATCAAGTGCAACTGTACCACTGCAACCAACTGGGAATTCCTATGGAACACAATGAAGGAATGTGGAGCAAATTTGTACCAGCGTTCTGTAGCACTCTCCTTGCCTTATACAGTTACGTGAGTGATTTTCACGTATTTGTAAAAAGTTAGTATCCGCAATTCAAGATATGGGCTTATCACCACATTGACGAGTTACTAAGCAGCATAAGAGTGGTTTATTTTCATTGATCTGCATCGTTGGACAATCGTGCGCCCGTCTCCATGGGTTATTTCCTCTTCCATTTCTACATTTATAGAGAAATAAAAGGATAAGATGAACTGTTTCAGGGTCGGACTCTGGTCCTGTTCAATTACCAAAAGGAGAAGTAATTAGTAAACGTTGGCGGATCATAAAGAAGTTGGGTGAAGGTGGTTGTGGAGCAGTGTATAAAGTAGAGAATATTCACACAAAACAAGAAGTACGTGTTGCACTTTATTGAATTAACATAAACAAAGAGGGGAAAAGTTTCACAGGAGTCCTTTGGTTCCATGTTCACGCCTAACGAATAACATCTAAGTCATAGCAGTGAAAAAGTCTTTAAGCAAATGTCAAACTATCACTGCAGGATATTTTTAAGTAAAATAGGCTTTTAAAAAGCTAATCAAACATCATTGTAGTTATGCTTCTTCACCGTTTCGCAATGCAAAGTTGTCATACGAATCCCACGACTCCTTCTCCCTTATAAAGCACGCACTAGACGAGATGCTTCTGTCTGCTGAGTACATCTTAACCAGATTTCCATACTCTCTTTCTCAGCTGTAACCATGATTCGATTTCACAGCCCATTTATCATTTTTTTTCTGGATGATTACTCAAAAGGGCTGGATAGTTTCTTTGATGTTGTATTTTTGTACATGTAGGCAACAATACAACATGGTGTTAGCAAAACATGAAGAAAGAACTTGGTTGTTTCAACAACTTATTCCGTTCTCTCAATCAGCTACTTCATATTTGTCAACATATGTTTCGCCTCGCATATGAGTAGGCTGTAGCCTAGTTCCCCACATATACTGAACACATCCAGTAAAATATAGGTAAAATGGCTGGGATGAAGTGCGTTTTTTTCAATGTCAATCGTATAGATTTGCGACCTACAGTAATAAAAAAACCCAAAGTTTGGTAATTAAGTCTTCACATAAACAATATTAATACCTCAATAACAACGTAGTGAGATCAACAAATTCATGTGAAACAATATCAGGAGATCGACCAACAATCAAGCATAGTATTATAAGTAGGAGGAAACACTGAAATAGGAAAGTGTTCTCTGCATGAGAGTGCTTAAGCAGTAAGAAGGAAAAAGCTATGTGTCACATATGAGTAGCTGAGTAGAGCTATAATATGGTAAACGCGTAGATGAGTCGTAGAGAAATCTGAAGTGGGTAGAGTTACTGCTCAAAAAGGAGTTTAAAAGGTGACATTATTCGTTACTACTTTCGAAAATGTGTGTTGTGAAACCCCTGCCAGCCTGGTTCTTGCACAATCTACGTTGCACGGCTGAACAATTTCGTTTTACATTAGCCGTTACCATAGCATCTGGAACATTGCAAGATCAATATAGGAGTTATCTAATTATATGGAAGGATGGAGAGTACTCATTATATTATGGAGAATCTTCTACTTGCGGCAGTGTAAGACAGTTCGCACACAGTTTCGAACCTGATTACAAGGCTTTCTCTCCATGGCCACAAATGGTAAAAAAGCCATTTCTATCTATTCACCTGAAACAATGGTTCTATGCAACATATATTTCTCAAGACTGGGGGGATTGGAATCAGACTTCTTTGGGAGGATAAAATAACAGAAATGGCCATTGATAAACACAACACATATAGGCTAAATATATGATCACTCACTCCTAAGATACTACGAATGGAGTGGAGTGTATGGCGCACCATTCAAAGATTGTCCTACGCCAAATTTTTTATCCTTTTCTCGTCTCTTTGTCTCTCTCTCTGTCACGCACACACGGCTATCTATTTATCACTGTCCCTGTTTCTCATTCGTTTGTTCACTCTCTTTAAGTGGGCGCTTCGAGTTTCCTTATTATGTCTAGTTTTTCAAGTTATTCAGCCAACTGCAGATGTATTTCAAATGCAAAGGGTACCTCGTTGTTTATTATATATTTATCGATCGACGCACAAAAAAATATGAAAAGTGGCAACAACAGTTAAAAATCGAATAAACTGTAATATAATATAACATACAATATAATGAAAACTATGATGTAATATAATATTTCTATCACTTCGAACAACAATATGGAAGCAATAAGCTTGTTAGGCTCCAACTCTCAGTTAGATTTATCATTCGAAATGCTACAGGATGTTTTAGGCAGCATTAAAGGCGGAGTCGAACTTTGTGTCCGGTGGAAGTGTACTGAAGTTAGAAGTACAGGTGAGAATTGTGTCTATTCCACTGCTGTTCTATCGAGAAGATGTTCTTTCAGATTCTTCAACGACTCCTCAACAAACCGTACGTCGCTCAACTTTTGCATTCGGGTAAACGAGAAACGTACTGCTATGTCGTGATGACGCTGTTGGGAGAAAGCCTCCGACATATCACAAAGTTAGTAAAGATCGAGGTGGTTTTTACTCTCTATCGTATGCTACACCAGGCAAACTTTGTCTTTTCTCCAAAATCAGTAACTTTTTCAGACGACTCGGGAGGATTCTTAGCGTTTCTTCTCAAGTGAGAATCGGTATCAACATCCTATTCGGGCTAAAACAGATTCACGATGTTCGTTGTTATTTTTTCCACATGAAATAGATTTCCTCATTAAAATGACACTAGATGACACATTCCAGAATAAAATAAGTACCTGAATGCGGACTGATCAGTTATTGGCTATCCAGAGGTAGAGGGACAAGTTGCAAAAGACATTTTGATGCCTTGTCAGAGCAGTGTCATATAGGTTGTGTGTTTCAAAAATTTAAAATCACTAAGACTTTGCCCACATGCAACATTTAGACAATGGTACCACTATCAGAGTGGCACATGTAGCGCAATTTTCGAAGGCGCCCTGCAACACACACGTGGAATCAATCCCCGCGCCCATGGCCCATCAAGCCTTCCATCCCTCTGGGGTGGACAAATTGATACCAGACATGTCTGGAAGGATGGCAGCACTGGCTTGATACATCGGTAGGCTACTGCGAGTTACTGTAAAAGGCAGATATGCATTCAACCATCTCCAAACGATGGTTAATGAAGTCGAATGCATGGCGCATACCTCAGGAATTGATCAGCGCCGAGAGCTTTATCCTTTTTAGCTTTTATCATCTATCATATGTATGCTGACTGCTTTCTTATCTTAAAGTTGAAATGAATAGAAGAGCGTAATATTCTGCACAAATTACTATTACTCGAAAAACCAGACCATATGGGCAGAAGTAAATTAAAGTTGACGTTGATTTTAGTTGGATTTATAACTTAAGATCCATAGTAGTTGTTTGTCAAGAAAAATATTTTGTTCATGATCTATATTGCAGATTGGTTTCATACATCGGGATATCAAACCTGCTAATATGGCAGTAGGGAAATTCGGCACGCCTGAATACAGGTTCATCCATATTTTGGACTTCGGGTTAGCCAGGGAGTTTGTGGTTATGAGCTCAGGCGGAAAACTCAAAATGAGAAGGCCACGTGCACGAGCCCTGTTCAGGTATTAAAGAAGTGGACTTGCAGGACGTTGCTAATTTTGCTGTTTTCTAGTCTTCATTTGAAAGACGAGATATTGTCCGCAGAAGATTTGTAATAAATGGTTTTTAAGGGGGCACCACCAGATACTGTTCGATCGGCACACATGAGAAATCTGAGCAGGGAAGAATGGATGATCTGTGGTGTTTGCTGTACATGCTGGCCGAGCTGCGTGGACCTCTACCTTGGACAAACGCAAGGTCAAAATGCTCTGTTTTGCGAAAGATTCATAAGCTTCTAATTAGTTTAACAGCAACTTGAGATGTTTATTTCTGGAACAGTATGAAATAACTAGTGTTTCCAAGTTATCGTCAATCAATACAGCAGGTCACTATTCTTGGCAGAAATTTTTTTTCATTTGCGACACTTCGAGTCAATTTCAAGAAAAAAGATTTTTTTACTGGTTTGTTAAGGGGGTAAACTAGCTAAAACTGCACAACTGAGTTTGCTTATGGCGGCATAATACAATATCCCTACGCAGTATAATGGATCAATCCCGTTGACGTGTGATTGCTGATAGCACTTTTAAAACACTGCTGAGAGGAAAGAGAAACAAAGGACCCGCGTGGTTTGGTGGAGTACGTGTTAGCCCTCGAAAAGTGTGATAGCGTGTTCGATCACCACTACATACACCTGCGGTCCGGAGTTCTGAAAATATCTTAGCACCATTGTGGTTGTATTTCACATTGTAACCCTACCATGAAAAAGAAGAATAGGCAGCAAATAAAAATTCATCACGGTATAATAAATAATTTAGAAGTTTCTACCAAGTATAATGGTTATAGATGCATACTTACGCAGCGATCAACTTAGTGTGTCCTTCTAAAAACTTCTACTCACTTTGCTGTGTTGCAACCATCACCCGCTTGAGAATGCATCATCATTAGACCTTGCTGAGATGGTGAATTATGGTCAAGAGTAGTTTTAGCTAAAGTCCCGAAATAGACGTCCTGAGCTGTTTCTAAGTGTTCACCACATATAGTTGTGGGCTCCTGTGATCGGAGGTAAGTTTTCTGCTGGCCCTTAGACGCTGGATCGAAAGAGCCGGTCGATGGTGCATTGCAGAGCATCCTTATCGCCTGCACTACATGTGTAATTATAACAAGAATGAGTATCAAGTGTTAACTTATAAAATTCGAAAAATTTCAGCGACAAGAAAGAAGTGTATGAGATTAAGCGAAGAACGGAAATCGATGTCGTGTTGGAGAATTGTCCTGTACAGCTGGTAAAATTTGCAGAACACATCAGGTGAACGTTACTAACATAAAAGGGGTCCTTTAAATAATTTTCTAACCTTTCAGCGGCTTGAATTATTACATGCGACCAGATTATGTGCTACTATACGAGTTGTTGAGAGATGTTATGAAGGCAGGAGGATTCAGGTGGGACTGTCGCACCCCACATGGAAGATAGTAGGTTGAGGTTCTGCTTTAGGGTTGTGTGTGTGTACAGATATCGGTGACATACGCTTCATCAATGGTTCTAGGGAAAATCTTGGCTTGATAATGATTGTTTATTTAAAACCAGCACTAGTATCTTTAGAGTCGATTAATTAGAATGGGCCATCACAACAACATAACCATGATTCAAAAGCACTGCCTACTAAGCTTAAGCCTTGCTGATGGCTGAGATCGATAGAACTAGCTGAGAGACAGTCGAAACGATGGGCCCGCATGGTGTGGTGGTGAACGCGTTACTCCCCGGAAAGGACAACAGCGCGTTCGTTCCCCACTGCAGACACCTGCGGTCCGGAGTTTTGCAAATATCTCAGCACCGTTGTAGTTATATTAAGCCTTAGTTTTCATAGCAAATGATGAAGACGTGTCACCAAAGTTTAATGTTATCTCAATGTCCATAGTTATCTCCGATTTATCTTGTCTCGATTCAATAACATAAGCGAACATACCAAAACTTTTGCTGGATAGACTTTATG
Source organism: Angiostrongylus vasorum (assembly GCA_018806985.1). NCBI lineage: Eukaryota > Metazoa > Nematoda > Chromadorea > Rhabditida > Metastrongylidae > Angiostrongylus > Angiostrongylus vasorum. Next base: position 579,199 of record JADANN010000099.1, on the reverse strand, counting down.
AATTGCAATGGTTGGTTTTCTATACGAGGAAAAGTGGACAGCCTAATAATATGCCCATGCTGACGCTCTAGTTACACATTAACATGACGGCAATTCCACCCAAGCCTCGGCACCATCGAACAAGTCTGCTAAGCAAATGCTATGAGTTTAGAGCCAAAGAAAAGGGGCGGTCAGATGTCGCTTAGGAAGTAAAGCACATCCGACCTCGTTCCTCTATTCCCAACTCTACAGTTTTTGGTTCTGTTGTATTTACGGCATAGATATGTAATCAAGGAACGTTTAGAGGTATCTACCAAAAGGAATGATTAAAAAGGGAAAAAGAGAGCAGCTATTTAAAACAATATTTGGAAGAGAATACTTGAACTTGACCGTCCAGCAACAAATTGTGGCCTTCAACTTATTTTAACTAGTAAAAAGCGAAAGAAAAGCTGTTATTAAGAGCTATCATTCCATTCAGTAATTCGAATTTTAACGCTTTCGGTTGTGAAAAAATTCAACAAGCAGTCGGAATGCTCTTTAGTTACTAAATAAAAGCGGGGTTACAATCTGGAGAGTTGTTTCAAAATTTGTCACCATACATCCTTGAGACGAAAGCGTTTTCAGTTATTCCGATCCGTACGATTGGGAAGAGATCCCTAATGTCGAGAATTCAAAAGAGACAAAGAGTGATGCAAAAAAACGACGTTTTCAATGGCATTGTAAGCTAGAAAAATTCTTCTCTAGTTTGAGCATCTGATGGAAGTTCCACATTGGTCTGAAGCGTTTTTCAGTTCTGATGGTAACAAACCCTCACAATCGATAAGTGTACCAGCTTTTCCAACTGATAGGAAGGTAGAAGATATGGTAATTGATCTCATTCTTTCTTATTCATAAACTTGGTGTTAATACTGTAACTTTGTTTCAGATTTACCAGCTAATCGACGAGAATAACCCTTTTCCTGTGGAATTCTTCGCAAGGAATGCTCTCGGATTCTGACAGTGGTTTCGTGTAAATAGTTTGTCTGTTTGATACCTTAACGTTGACCTTATCATTAGATTACTTGACTGAAACATAGAAATTCATCATTGATAAATTCGACTGTCTATTCATCTGCTGTTTATTTTAATTGTCGCTTTTAATTTTATACTAGACGGCACTTTTCTCCTCGGATAGTTTCCGTTTCTGTCTCATTTTCCAACCTTGCTAAAATGTAGCCGGTTGTAAATGCTTTCCACAAGTTATGATATACAGTATGCCTTATCTGAAAAACGTCTAAGGAATAAAAATGTTCAAGATAAAGTGAAGACAAGAAACATAGCGTTCAGCGTTCATCGGTACCTCAGCGATGTCAAATGCATTTGACTCCTTTGAGCATTACTGATGGGATTGAATGCATTTTGTCACACAGGATGACCAGCGGAGGCCTAAGAATTTATCGAATCAGTATTTTTTATCAGCTCATACAAGTTTGACACCAAGTTGCCGACTATAGACGGATTGGGTAATTGGCTAAGCGCCTGGCGTAGGGTCGAACTAATGAACAAATGTGTATTGCAAAGCACCTACAAGCTCCGGTTTAAAAAAATACTTAAAGAAATAAAACTGTTGGAGATGCAAGATTATTAGCGGTCCCAGTTTTGATCTTCATTGAAGTTTGTCGGTTGTTCTCCAAATGCATCTTAGTTTTCTTTTGATGTGGTGAGAAACATATTAGTGGAAATTGGGCGACCTACACCATTAGTTGCGCAGCTAACAGCTAATCTTCATAATTGAAGTTCTAAATACCGAAAGTGATTTCCTCTTCATTTATCGTTTGACACTTCACTTTCTCATAAAGTTAATGGTCTATAGGCGGTTTCGTTGAAATCTTATGCTGCGTCGTTTTCTTGTTCAGCAATCGCGATGTTGTTATACAGCATACATTTACTTGCATGGAAAAACACAATACAATACAACAGTAGCTGACGTTTCGGCAGTATCGCCTTCTTCAGAGCCTGGAAGGGTATACTGACATACAATTTACTAGGCCAAACGCTTCAATGACACTTACAAAAAGACGAAAAACTCTATGGTAATTACATGGTCAACAGCTTCTCGAGAAACTCACCGCTTTTTTTTCGTGACTTCCAATTAGGAAGGTTAGAACAGCTGATTATAGTCGCATAAGGTTGATGACTGCACCATCCCACATCAGAAATTGATGCGAACATACGGGGTCAGGTCGCGTATGACCTCTGGGCATTCATCCCTGCTATTTATTGTAGGGTTCTTGGCATTTATCCAAAAAGCCTCAAGAAGTTTTTTGCGCTGGTGTTTTAGTCTCCTGCGCAAGGATATTGCCTTTTACTTCAAAGTCGTCTCCTCTATGCTTTTTATCCTATGCGTGCCTAGTGGAGTACTTTGTCTTACGATTTTGGCTTTCTTTGTTTATAAACTTTGGCACGACTCGATGTTGAAAGCAGCGGCGGAGAAAGTTGATACTTTCTATTTTTCTACTTTTCAGCAAAAATACTTTCGACTTGTGAAGGAAGCGTTGTCACTAAGGCAAAAGATTGTCTTAGCTAGACAGCAAATCAACTTTCTCCGCCGCTGCTTTCAACATCGAGTCGTGCCAAAGTTTATAAAAAGAAAGCGACTTCACGAGATATGCGGTCTACCAAAGGACAGCCAACAAGTAAGAGGCATCGAATGGAACTGCTTCGAGCTGCACTACGAAGCAAGCAGAACGAGATGTTTGCCAGAATGAAGAAGTGTGCGACTGAAGGAACATTTTTGTGCTTTGTATTTGGAGGATCGCCTTTGACGAGAATAGTCAGGCTCTGAAGAAGGCGATACTGCCGAAACGTCAGCTACTGTTGTATTGTATTGTTTTTCTATGTAAGTAAATGTATGCTGTTTAACAACCTCGCGATTGCTGAACAAGAAAACGACGCATTCATATTCCAATGCCGAGGTTAATAGAAAGTCGATCCTGGGAACTGTCTTATGCTGCTTCATCTTCATTTCCGGCTTTCTGCCTGAAATCTTTCGCTGGTCGTTTTCAAGTTTCGTGTTCTTTATCAGAATGCGGTTTGTGAGTTGGCCGACAAAATGAGATGTGTAGGAAATTCACTTCTTATATTGATTCTGAAAAAAGAAATGGTTAAGGGTTGCGAAAGGTATTCCCTTACACTATCTGTGTTGTTGTTTATTATGTGAACATCTTCACAGCTGTCAGTCGAGCGGCGATAAAGCACTCGTTAGAGACGTTACAGAAACATACCGGCATAGATGAATACCTCAGATACATTTTGCTGTTCATATGAAAAATCCGATTAGCTAGCGAGACCTAGCATTTTTTTGAGTGTGGCAGGAATTGCCGAAATCACAGGACCACACCCATTGGTGCTTCTCCTTAAGTGCACATACTTTGAATGAGAGTATGGAGCAAGCATAAAAAGTGTAGCGTACGGCGTTGATAAATCTCTCTCAGATGTGCCATGAAATGCACTACATCAGGCATTGTAGAGGGAAGTGAATGCAATCTAACCTGTAATTGAGGTGTTCTACTATTGTATCAGGTCAGTGCATCAATCTTCTCGGATTAAGATGGTTCCACTTTGCTGACCACGGAGAAATGGGAGACTTGATGGCTCTACGGAGTAGGGTCGAAGTGAAAAGCTATCGAGTGTGTTTCGCACTGAACTGTAGCCACTACGCAACATAAAACGCCATCTACTTTGAGAATGCATAATGGAATCAAAAATTTGCTGCTTTGATGCCAATGTGCTGTATCTCATAATTTCACACTTCATATGCAGACCAAATCCACAGTATACCTGAATCATTTCTGGAAGTAGAGAAAATCCAATTCCAGAATACGAATCTACACACCTCAGCATACTCCCACGGTTACGGAAAACTAAATAATTAGTACGTTCTCATAGTCAATTGTACAAAATATCCAGCACCTTGGCAAACTTATGTATTCAAGTCAATGCGTGTGTTGTGTAGAAGGGCGGCTTTGATCCATTGATTACGGTATATTTCTTTTCTGGCTATTTATTTTGTCACACGTACATTCTTTTTTTCCTACTTTTAAATACAACTTGGTCAATTTCCTGACGATTCTTCATGAAGTGCATTGACTTTAATACAATCAGCACGCAGCGAAGAACTAGACGTGCTCTTTGCAGTGTACTGGATGATGTCACGAATGGGTCTATGCTAAGAAAAATAACGAGATGGGAGGTTTCCAAATCAAAATTATGGCCTGCAACATTTAAAGCTCTTAAAATTTGCATGGAGAGAAATCCAATGCTTATTCAAACTTCAATCTTCGTTATCTTTCATACCCACCCTCGATAAGCTACGATGATGCCTGAAAGTAATAGCATTTTATCTAAATTGTACACTAATCGGTTCAATTTCGACCTCTAAGGTTAGTAAACATGTTTATTCGTCAAACGACTCGACGTCTTCGTCTTCGTCAGATCCGAGTCGACGGTCCACAGTTGTTCGTCTTTTTGATGTGGTCTTCTGGTCGTCGCATCGAGTCATATCTTCCTCACTAGAGCACCTCTCGAATGAGGCATACTCATTCCGTGACGCTGTTTTATATAGGACTATTGATGTCGATGTGACTACTTGACACTTGACACTTGAGTGGCCCGTCTTCACTGGTTGTGCGGGCCCCACCATAATTTCCACTTTTTGAGATTTGCTGGTTGAGCAAATGTGGTTCTCTGGAAGCCCGAGGTCAGCCTGGCCAAAGTCTGCTCCAGCTCTTCACCACCACAGGCAGTCGCCGCACTTGTGGACCAGAGGGAGATCTGCCACCATGCGACTAGTTTGATACCAGGATGGTAGTGGATCCTGGTATTGCTTTACTCTTAGCTGGGCTTCCTGTTAGAAACACCGGACCCCTTCTCAGTTTGTGAAACCCCTGACAGGGGATGAATCCCCCCGCTGTACATCGCAGTCCGACACCCAGGAACACCTCCCAGCCACGATGACGCGGTAAACCGTTGGGAGGCGATGTGACTATCCGTTGATAATACTTTCTTTTTCGAGGGATAATCCATCCTGCAGCAATCGGCATTATATTGGCTAGCACATAGCGAATAGAACAATAATATTTTTTCAAACCGTCCATCGTTTAACCTCGGTAATAATAAAGAATCCCTTCTTGGGCTATTGTTCCGAAATTATTGCCTTGCTATTCGCTATGTGCTCGCTGACATAATATGGACTGCTGCAGGATAGGTTATCAGTTGAAAACCAAAAACACTGTCAACGGATAGTGATATCAACATCAATCGTCCTGTATAAAAGACCGTCATCCGGTTAGAATGCCTCATTCAAGAGACGCTCCACTGATGAATATCCCACTCGATGCGAAGACGAAGACCCCACATTGAGACCATCCACACCAACCGAAACAAATGCGGAACATCGACTCTAGTGAAGACGAAAATGTCGAAACGTTAGCCGAATAAACATCTATATCAATCTCGCGTTAGCTTAACAATCCAAGAAGGCATTCATTATTACCACCGAAGTCGAATGATGGTTGGTTTGGAATTTATAAGGTTGTAGCTATTTTCACGTGAAAGCGGTTGGCCACTTTGGTTCTTTGATGAGATGGGAGTGGCGGGTAGTTCTCGTACACTTTATCTTCAGTTCTATAACCAGGAACTTACCAGTGCGTTTTGCTTAAATTTTCAACTGGTATGTCGTCACCAACAATAATGCAGTCACAAGCACACTCTTTGTTTAAACGATGTCTTGCCGATATAAAAACGCTTTTCCTCGACCCTCGAGGAACGAGTGCGAGGTGTTCCTCGATTGTCACCACAGGCAGTCGTCGAGTCTGATAAGAATCAGAATGAGGCTTGACGCAAAACGACCAAGTTCCTTCTAGGAGCGCGGCAATTTTTAGCTAACTGAAATTCCGCCTTGAAGCGTTGAAATTCCTGGTTTGTAGATTGTTCCGTAGAAACGAGCTATCCACTTGTATGGAGTAGTTTTTTTGTCCAGGAACACTTTGTATTTGGAATAAGGCGAAATTTTCTATGTACAGTCAGTGGTTAACAAGGTTACTCAACGCCACTCGTCCATCGTTCCATACATTAGTCATTTGTCTTTTTTCGTAGTAACTGTTACCTTGATTAAAGAAAGCATAACATCAGCGGACATTGCAATTTTTGCACTGTTCTCGGAATTATCGGTTCACGGAAGGGAGGATGCAGCACAGAGATTAAAGGGGCTCTGCCCTTGCCACGGAAGCACTCACTTGATATATCAATAGGCAAGTCCAAGTCACCGTATTGGCCAGATATACATTCAATCACCCCTAACGATGCTTGGTGACGTCGAATGCATACTGCAATCTGTAGAAATTGATCAATGGTCAAAAAACCTATCCTTTATTTTTATCGATCCAGCAATTTTAGTAAGAATTCACGATGCTGATGTTTTTCGGTCCTGTTTGAGGATCAGAATATCAAACAGAAGTGTAATGAACGACAACCTATTAAACAGCCAGACTTCCGCCTTGACTCCAGATCCATGCTCTTCGCCGGGGAAAATATTGTCACGTCAATAAACCAGAAAGTATTTAAAAAAACAATGCAGAGGCGACCTCTTCCATTTTTTTAAGCTCTACGACTCGACAACATACACTTTGCCGATCCCATCGTTTGTCTCACTTGTTTCGCTATCTTAAATCTGTCACATATAACGTGGAACCCTGACAATTCATACTGCAAGCCTGAGGCAGCACTACTAGAACAATTTCGGTTTTCACTACACTCATTCAGAGACATTTGTAAATTAGAGCAGATTTCCTCAGACAAGGTTTGACATAATTCGCCGACGTCAATGGTGGAGAAGGCTTGGCCGGCCTGGATGTGGACGAACCAGAGACCATGACTTGTATTCGACGGCAACTCTTGCCACTAAGATTTCCGTGCATTTGAGGGTTGATTTCTACAAAAAATCCAGCAAAAGTTTAGTAAGAACTGTGGAAATCTCATTTCTGGTTATATCCATATGGAGCGTGTGATAAAAAAATCTTTCAATCGAGTTTCTAATCTATCATTTACTCATAGGCTGCCTCAAAAGCGGAATCAAAAGGACGTAGAAGAAACGTACTGATGCTGGAAGTTTACGTAATATTATCGTCATTGTCTGCTATTATCGTTCTGGACGAAGAACGAGAATATCCGAGAATATTTTGCCGATTCTGCGACGTTTGGCAAGTTGTCCGCTCTTCGTAATTGTTCTGCAGTCCGGACAAGAAAGAGACCATGCTTGTGTTCGACTACTCCTTCGTTGCAGTGAGTTTACTTGGTGCTAGTTTAGACACATTAACTGGGTAAGAGTTGTCAATCTAGCCAGTGATTTCAGCAAAACTTTTCTTCCTCTGAAAAACGTGATTGGAAACCAATGTGACAGCAGCATTACCATAATCTTTTATAAAGGAATAAGGATTCGATAACAAAAAGAAATCTAAAGCAGTTGGCCACATGAATCGGAAACGTAGTTGTTGTCAACTAAACAGTCGCAACCAAGTCTGGTTCTTTTTTGAGTTTTACAACGAAGGTTCGGGATTTGTCCTGGGAAAACATTCTTTGTGGTTAAGCAAATTTCCCTTAGTGATTTCTAGCAAATATTCGTGCATGGAAGAGCAGATAGCGTGATTCCGATGATTACAGAGATTTCACGTAATGAGTAAACGACACGCTTTAGAGAACATCGACTATGTTGACCATTTATGTAATGTGACCGAAAGCTAGTGCTTTAGGAAAGTTGGTGGAACATGTACAGTTTAGAAACTAATAAAAAAAATTCTAGACAAGTTAGAGTTGGTATCAACGTACTCTATGGGATAAAGGTGATCCACGACGTATATTGTACGGATTTTTGCCGCTTACCAATAATATATCGCAAATTAGAAAACAACTTTTTCATGAGAGAAAAAAAAGCAAGCATTCTTAGTTATTTTAGATGGGATTCATTCATCGTGATATCAAGCTGGCGAACATGGCAATAGGACCCACCTTCAGTAGTCAATCGCGCCTAATCCATATATTCGACTTCGGATTGGCAAGGGATTATGTGATTTTTTCGAAAGGTGAACGACCAAGACATCGACGACCAAGGCCATTCGTATGTTTTAGGTGGGTCTGAATAGCTGACATATCTGTTCTTCGCATTTTTATAAAATTATGCATAATATTTCCTCTAATCAGTAAGTTGTTACACCAACAGTGATGTGCTATGGGCAAACCAGCGTTATTTCTCGTTGGTCACGAAGGAAGACTCGGTCTTCGTATAAGAGCTCTACTCCTCTGCTAACGCAACTTTCCAACGACTTTAAGACCGCTATAGCTTTTGGATTATTTTTTCACTTCTTTTTCGAGTTATAGAAAGATCTTACTTTTCATAGCCTGGGTTACAACGATCAAAATCACAAAGTGACGACGACGATAATACGTAAACCATCGGAAAAGGGTAATCGCGTATTCGTTTTGGCCTGGGGGTCCAAGTTTGGCAGTTATCTCAGCATTACGCTGTGGTTGCATTTCAAATAATTCGTTGCCGTGAAGAAAAAAGAATAGGTATCTAACAAGAAGTTAAATACATTTGGAGTCATTTTGACATGCCCGAACACACCGTGACGAAGCCGGTTTCTCGACACAATTTTTTTTTCGTCGATGAAGAAGGTGAGAAATTTATACGTTATAGAACAGAACCCGATCTGCTACCTTAAGGGTATATAGAATTTTTGAAATACTCTGTCAGTTAGGGGCGCCTGTGGCGCACTGGTCGAGGGTGCCCTGCAACGCACACGTCGAATCGATCCCATTACCCATGGCTCACCAAGCCTTCCATCCCTTCGGGGTCGGCAAATTGGTACCAGACTTGGAGATCAGCAGTAGTGGCTTGATATATCGTTAGGCCACTGCGAGTCATTGTAGAGGCCAGATATGCAATCAGTCACTTCCAAGCTTAATGAATTCGAACGCATGGCGCATCCTCCAAGGATTGATCCACGCCAAGAGCTTTATGCTTTATCCTTTTATTCTGTCAATTTCAAATTTGCTTGAAGTCGAATTTCTTACGAAATTGGGAAAAAGATTTGAGTTTTCAAAACATGGAATACAAAGTCAGCAGTTGCATTCGCGAAGGATACATTGAAGAGCACTTGTAGGCGCTTTGGTGAAATTGCGTTTGTTCAGCTACTTTCGGGTGCGAAGTATTAATCTCAACAAGAACATTTTTGTAAAAAATGCGTTTTGTACACGAATTTCGCTATAGTAGAATGGTAGAACTTATGGCAGAGATCTCTGCACTCTAACGATGTTTTTTCCTCAAATTAGTAGAGTTCACCGTAAGGTGAAATGTTGTGATTTAAAAGTGAAGGTGGTCACCTCAAAATGCATCGAAATGAATGCATAGTGTCGCCAATGTTTTAAACACAATTCGCCTATTTCAATTTTCTTCCCGATTTAGAAGAACTTTACGCCACTGTTCGATTAACAGTCAAGAAAGAGGTGAACAAGGTCGATGATCTGTGGAGTTTATTTTACGCGCTTGTTGAACTCAGAGGGGAGTTTGCCATGGGCACATGCTAAGTGATTGATGATAACGAAATAGTATTTTTTAGACAAATAGCAATTTATTTTTTGTTTTCGTTTCGTGGTGAGCTGATGATTAGTTGTACTTCTGTGCAGTTTCATTATATGGAGATTAGAAACTCGTTAAGTAGAGCACCTGCCACAGTGTCAAATCAGGGAGACGTTATCTTGACCTCTAATCTTGTTAGATCTCTGGTCAGCCACAAAACGTCTGCTTTGATTTTTTAACGATTAAAACTTTTTTTCCAGGACCAAAAACGAAATTCTTCAGTCGAAGAATTCAACGCCACCAGAAAATTTGCTTCAGAACTGCCCAGTTCAAATGTTGGAATTCAACAGTTATTTAGTGTAAATTTCGCCTTCACACACACTAACTTTTCTGTATTAGCGAAAAAGTTTGGCTTTTCAGTACGTTGAATTACTATACACGTCCGGATTATTCCTTGTTACATAACGTGTTGCAAAATATAAGAAAAGAGAGAAATGTCGGTAAACTACGTGATTTCATTACCAACGGTAACTATTATATGGTGGTAGTAAAAGAATACATAGGGGCGAATAGTTTAGTAGTGGTGATGTCCGTCATCACGAGCATGGTATTAGCTCGATTCCGCTCCGGGCCAACCAAACCTTTAATCCCTCCGGGGTCGGGAAATTGGTACCGGACTGGTCTGGGAAAAAATCACTGTATGCAATCCAATTGGGAATGCTCCAGCCCAGATATATCAGGGACTTCAGGGAGAATTTCTCGACAGCATTCTACGACATATAAGATGAAATGAAAATCCCCAAGCAATAACACACTGCACAGTAGACGTGAAGACGGGTTATATTAAAAAAAGTGGAAGAATGGCAAAGGATCAACGATAAAATAACCAGTGTTTGTCAACCTATACGGATGTGCATTGGGCTCCATTATTTAGTGGGAGAGCAGTGTTTGTGAATTTTCTTATTAAAGCGGAGATTTCGGGTAGAATGGTCGAAGCCCTTTACTTTGGAAGATTCGTGTTAACAGGTGAGTCACCAGCAACAAATTTTCTCCACGAAGACGCTGTAACTAAAGAGGGAATGCTATAACTAATAGTTTCCTTGATAATGTACAATGATGATTGTGGTCACACTTTCCACAATCGGACACGCAGGTGGTAAATGCTTAGTGAAGGTAAACAATAAGTATGGGAACATTTTTTACTTGAGAGTTCTCCTCGTTGCCATTGAGATCGCCGTAGCGACACTGAGTAGTCTTGCATGGTAAGCGAATCGTGGAGTTGCCTTGTTGTTTTAAAAAAATTAAGCTTTTTTCTTTTTACAGTTTTCAGAAATACAACATGTACTTGTTATAAGCATAACTTTGTAATCAAATGTTTTCGAAGGCAATCGTTGCAGCCACAATGATGCAGAATTATTTTCATATAAATAGAACTACCTGAGAGAAAGGCGAAACGAAGAACTAGCATGGTGCGGTGGTGAACGCGTTAGAACCCGGAAAGGGTAATAGCGCGTTCGTTCCGCACCGTAGACACCTGCAGTCCGGACATTTGCAAATATCTTAGCATCATTGTGGTTGTATTTCGCATTATACCCCTGCTGTGTAAAATTGTAGTAGGCAGCAAATAAAAAACTTAGCAATCGAGTTTTTTCTGTGTTTTGCGCGACCGCGTAGTACACAAAGTTATGCTTATAACAGGTATATCTTGCATTTTCTTCGGGTTTTCATATTAATCACACTGTTATGCCACTCCATAACGGTTTTCTTTTCGAAATTTAATTTTGGCAATTATTTCTTAATAATACTCAGTAATTTTGTTTTCCAGGTTTTCTGATCCTTGTGACTGGGAGTTGGACCAGCTACCACAGATTTACAAAGGCGAAGCCAAAATTCAGCGCTTGCACTGGTTCGTCAATCTAGTGCGGAATATTTTAAATGGGTCTTTGAATAGTGTCCATTTACTTACTTCTTTATTACCCGTAACGATGGTATAAATCGGCACCAAAAATTTGAAAGGGTTCAATCGTACTGGAACCATTTTAATCATTATCACACTACCCGATACTAAATCCATGACACCGTGCGTATTCCAACACTTCTATTATTCGACGGGGTGTGTGGCTGGTGCGATCGAGTAAAGTAATAGCTCGCACGAATTGAACAAGTTCATGACCACTGAGGGACCTGATCCATCACTTCTTCAGCTGGCGCAAGATTTCCAGGAGTGACACACGAATTGGATGAATGAAGCTGCTGTCTAAGATAGAAAGTTTACGTTGTCAATAAAAAGCGAGAGGTTCCTATAAAAGGTGAACAAGTCTAGAGGTTGAATTGAACCTTTTACAGTAAAACGCCAGAAGAAACGAAAACAACACAATCATCCAGTTCGAGGACAAACACTGTCAGAGATTTCTCGTTAAGATAATTATTAATTGCCTTCTGTATGAAAATTCTCCTAGTTTTGAGTATTTTGCTGTTAATGCAAGCACGTGACGTGACATCAGATACCCATATGAATGCGCATCGTCAACGAATGCACTGACGAAGCGTTAGTGTGTATGCATACCCACTCACAATTCCTAGTGCATCATCGTTGACGAAGAGCATTCATTGGAAACAGATGTCACGTCAAGTTTGCTTGGCGCTAAAATAGCTTTACTCAAAACTAGGAGAATTTTCATACAGAAGGCAATTAATAATTATCTTAACGAGAAATCTCTGACAGTGTTTGTCCTCGAACTGGATGATTGTGTTGTTTTCGTTTCTTCTGGCGTTTTACTGTAAAAGGTTCAATTCAACCTCTAGACTTGTTCACCTTTTATAGGAACCTCTCGCTTTTTTATTGACAACGTAAACTTTCTATCTTAGACAGCAGCTTCATTCATCCAATTCGTGTGTCACTCCTGGAAATCTTGCGCCAGCTGAAGAAGTGATGGATCAGGTCCCTCAGTGGTCATGAACTTGTTCAATTCGTGCGAGCTATTACTTTACTCGATCGCACCAGCCACACACCCCGTCGAATAATAGAAGTGTTGGAATACGCACGGTGTCATGGATTTAGTATCGGGTAGTGTGATAATGATTAAAAATGGTTCCAGTACGATTGAACCCTTTCAAATTTTTGGTGCCGATTTATACCATCGTTACGGGTAATAAAGAAGTAAGTAAATGGACACTATTCAAAGACCCATTTAAAATATTCCGCACTAGATTGACGAACCAGTGCAAGCGCTGAATTTTGGCTTCGCCTTTGTAAATCTGTGGTAGCTGGTCCAACTCCCAGTCACAAGGATCAGAAAACCTGGAAAACAAAATTACTGAGTATTATTAAGAAATAATTGCCAAAATTAAATTTCGAAAAAGAAAACCGTTATGGAGTGGCATAACAGTGTGATTAATATGAAAACCCGAAGAAAATGCAAGATATACCTGTTATAAGCATAACTTTGTGTACTACGCGGTCGCGCAAAACACAGAAAAACTCGATTGCTAAGTTTTTTATTTGCTGCCTACTACAATTTTACACAGCAGGGTATAATGCGAAATACAACCACAATGATGCTAAGATATTTGCAAATGTCCGGACTGCAGGTGTCTACGGTGCGGAACGAACGCGCTATTACCCTTTCCGGGTTCTAACGCGTTCACCACCGCACCATGCTAGTTCTTCGTTTCACCTTTCTCTCAGGTAGTTCTATTTATATGAAAATAATTCTGCATCATTGTGGCTGCAACGATTGCCTTCGAAAACATTTGATTACAAAGTTATGCTTATAACAAGTACATGTTGTATTTCTGAAAACTGTAAAAAAGAAAAAGCTTAATTTTTTAAAACAACAAGGCAACTCCACGATTCGCTTACCATGCAAGACTACTCAGTGTCGCTACGGCGATCTCAATGGCAACGAGGAGAACTCTCAAGTAAAAATGTTCCCATACTTATTGTTTACCTTCACTAAGCATTTACCACCTGCGTGTCCGATTGTGGAAAGTGTGACCACAATCATCATTGTACATAATCAAGGAAACTATTAGTTATAGCATTCCCTCTTTAGTTACAGCGTCTTCGTGGAGAAAATTTGTTGCTGGTGACTCACCTGTTAACACGAATCTTCCAAAGTAAAGGGCTTCGACCATTCTACCCGAAATCTCCGCTTTAATAAGAAAAATTCACAAACACTGCTCTCCCACTAAATAATGGAGCCCAATGCACATCCGTATAGGTTGACAAACACTGGTTATTTTATCGTTGATCCTTTGCCATTCTTCCACTTTTTTTAATATAACCCGTCTTCACGTCTACTGTGCAGTGTGTTATTGCTTGGGGATTTTCATTTCATCTTATATGTCGTAGAATGCTGTCGAGAAATTCTCCCTGAAGTCCTGATATATCTGGGCTGGAGCATTCCCTAATTGGATTGCATACAGTGATTTTTTCCCCAGACCAGTCCGGTACCAATTTCCCGACCCCGGAGGGATTAAAGGTTTGGTTGGCCCGGAGCGGAATCGAGCTAATACCATGCTCGTGATGACGGACATCACCACTACTAAACTATTCGCCCCTATGTATTCTTTTTACTACCACCATATAATAGTTACCGTTGGTAATGAAATCACGTAGTTTACCGACATTTCTCTCTTTTCTTATATTTTGCAACACGTTATGTAACAAGGAATAATCCGGACGTGTATAGTAATTCAACGTACTGAAAAGCCAAACTTTTTCGCTAATACAGAAAAGTTAGTGTGTGTGAAGGCGAAATTTACACTAAATAACTGTTGAATTCCAACATTTGAACTGGGCAGTTCTGAAGCAAATTTTCTGGTGGCGTTGAATTCTTCGACTGAAGAATTTCGTTTTTGGTCCTGGAAAAAAAGTTTTAATCGTTAAAAAATCAAAGCAGACGTTTTGTGGCTGACCAGAGATCTAACAAGATTAGAGGTCAAGATAACGTCTCCCTGATTTGACACTGTGGCAGGTGCTCTACTTAACGAGTTTCTAATCTCCATATAATGAAACTGCACGGAAGTACAACTAATCATCAGCTCACCACGAAACGAAAACAAAAATAAATTGCTATTTGTCTAAAAAATACTATTTCGTTATCATCAATCACTTAGCATGTGCCCATGGCAAACTCCCTCTGAGTTCAACAAGCGCGTAAAATAAACTCCACAGATCATCGACCTTGTTCACCTCTTTCTTGACTGTTAATCGAACAGTGGCGTAAAGTTCTTCTAAACCGGGAAGAAAATTGGAAATAGGCGAATTGTGTTTAAAACATTGGCGACACAGAAATACCACGGAAACCTGATTCGTATATCCTGTATGAACTGATATCTTTGCGCACTTTTTGTTATTTCGAGGTCTATGATGAGATATATTATGCAAGATTATTTGACGTTCCACTTGATTGCAATTACAGTATGACTTTTTGGCTAACGGTCACTGAACGAGAGTTGAGAAATAGATGAGGAGGGACACAAAGTAACGTAAAATACTTTACTTTTAAAGAATTGCTACTTAAGCATTAATCACTGTCGTTCTTGAGAAAAGAAGAACCATATTGTTAAGAAATCCGGATTAAGTTCGATGATAATTAATAATGTTCGAAAAATCGATACTTCATCCGAAGGTCTTCAAAATCCGTACTGGTTTAGCGCAAAGACTTCCGTAGGAAAAAAGATATTCGATGGTGTCCTGAAAGACGATTGAGGCGAATGAGTGGAACAAGATTTCTTGGATTTTTGTGTGACAGAATGTCGGGCTGATTAAATAGCACTGATTTAGTATAAACAGTACGATACCACGAAACAGTAGAGCATAGTGACCGATTTTTTAGAAAATTCTGCAGTGATTTACGATTTAGAGGCCGGAGAATTGGTTAGGAATGTTACGCAATAATACACGCTTGCTCCATAGTTCTAATCCGCTCCCAGAGCGACCAAATCACCCGTGCACGCAGGGTAGACTAGTTGATACAACTAGATTTTTTCTGGAAAGAGCGCTCTCCGATATATCAGACCCATTGGGTCATTATCTCAAAAACCTGGGAAAGCTTAGCACTAATCTAAGATTTGCAGTCGAGACAGTATCCAACAAAATCCTTGAGCCGAGTGGCAGCCGACCACACTTTAAAAAAACGCTTAAAATCGAAAGACCATCGTGGCTAACGGACAATGGGCAATTAGCTGAACGAAAGATCCACAGGAATCCTCGCCGTACTTGAAGGTGGATAATCTGTATAGAAAGATAACAAACGAATTACCAATGAATAATCTGTTAGTAGTGGCGATACAGACCACGAAGACCCACTTCTTTGTTCGCTTTGTCTAAACAGCTCTTTTGGTTTCTTGAGCATTCAAGATTTTTTTTGTAATCCTTTAGTAATAGGAATAATCAAAGTGTATCAAGAAAAAAATTGTTGAAGTATTGCAATTATTTCTCCAGAGAAAAAACTAAAAAAAATGAAGCTCTCGGCGTTGATCAATCCCTGAGAGATGCGCCATGCATTCGACTTCACCAAGCATCGTTGGAGGTGATTGAATGAATATGTGGTCTTTACAATAACTCGCGATGGCCCACCGATGTATCGAGCCAGTTCTGCTATCCTCTCAGACAAGTCTGGTACCACTTTGCCGACCCCGTAGAGATGGAAGGGTTGGTGGGATATGGGCGCGGAGATCGATTCACGTGTGTGTCGCCACACTCGTCTTTTCCGCCAGAGAAAGGAATAAATAGCATTTCTTTGCAAGCGTGTAACTCAGTGGTTAGAGGCGCCTGCAATACACATGATGTCGATCCCGCGCCGCAGGTTCCACCAAGCCTTCCATCCCCCGGTTTAGGGCAAATAGGTACCAGACTTGTCTGGGAGAATAGCAGCACTGACTCGATACATCGGTAGGCCACCGCGAGTCATTGTAAAAGCCAGATATGCATTCATTCACCTCCAACGATAAATAATGAAATCGAATGCATGGCGTTTACCTCAAGGATTGATGAACGCAGAAATCTTTATTCGTTTATCCTTTATTCCTTATCACATTTTTTTAACCTCTACATAATAGCATTGTGAAAGTGTCTTACCCAGCGATAGAAATGGATGCTGTTGCGGTTTTCGACTGTGGACCACCTTCCTCCCAGTCAAATGGATCGGAAAACCTATACCAAACATGACAAATATGAATGTCGGGGTGTTTTATGTGTAACACTTTGTGTGATATACTATGCAATGCATATGATACTTAATGCATCCTACGCAAGTTTTTCCTGTTTAAGTCGTCGAGAATATATTTTATACAAATTAGAGGGTTGGTAAAGGGACAACAATTAGCACCAAGCCTAGCCTGGCTTTAGATATAAGGTCGAAGCTCAAGTTCTCGATCGCTGACCCTTACTCTATTGTCGATACATTGACGAGTGCTTCATCTTCTGTGTTCCACACAAAAATAGATTGACGAATGCTTTAAATTGTTAAATAGACTAACGGAGTATGTAAAATCCACACGGGAAAGCCAACTGAGAACTTGCTTCTATCCTTAAACATCGAAATAAAGCTTTCAGAAAATCGTTATATAATAAAATGATATCGAAAACCAAGTTAAGATGTGCACTACAGGACCTCTCATCCCTCACGCATTAAAAATAACACTCATCAGAAACATGTACAGAAAGGCTAAAAATGTGTGTACAGAAGAAGAAGAAAGAAAGAAATCGTTAAACTTGACTCTAAAAGTAGCCATGTCCAATGGGTATGAAAAAAGACGCCAGTCGGATTAGATTAAAAGGTAAGGTTGTTCTCCAAAATATCAGTGACCTCCCACCCAGTGCCCTACGCTGTCACCTAGTTTGCAACCGCCTCTCTGATCCTTTGTACAAGTCAGAAAATTGTATGGTCTGTCCTAAAAGGAGAGACGGGGATTGCTTGAGTTCAGGTATAATATACTTGGCCTCATATAACGAATGCGGTGAAGAATACATTGGAGAAACGGGTAAACCATTTTGTGTCCACATAAAAGAACATCTACATGGGGAAGTAAAATTTCGCCAAAGTGCTTTTCTAGGTACGCATAGGGCACAAACGCACAATGGTGATGACTTTGAGGTTACTGTCCGGATCATAGCGCAGGAATAAAGAGCATTAACGCGCAAGACTCATGAGGCGTTTTGGATAAATTTCAAAAAATGTAAACGTGAACAGGAAAGATGAACACTTTGCTATTACACGTGACCTTGTTTCAAACTGGATTTTTGATCTGGGTGGGTCTCGCTCGTCATCCCGCGTGAGCAATACAGGTAGTCCCCCTGGCAAAAGCACGGTGAGTAGTTTTTGAACAATATGGAGTTATTTTATATGTTAGACCTTCACTAATGCTATAGAATTTTTCGCGTTATTATAAGGCTATTGTTACACAAAAATACGGCAGGGGGGTCTGAGGAAGGCGAAATCGTCAAAACGTCAACCATTAAAAAAACAACCACAACAACAACAACGCCCCCCAGCAACAACAACTTATACCAAAGACGCAACAGCTCAACAAGGGCAGTTCGTAAAAAAACACATATAGATACATTTTTGAACAGTTGTCACCTCTCTACAGACAGCAATTGTTAATTCTTCTTTCTTAACATCTACTCATAATACTCAACAGAAAAATCCGTTGCTTTTTGGGCTTTTATGTATCTTATCGACATGAAAGCCATTTCTCCTCAGTGGCAGCTCACATTGGAGCAAAGTCATCATTTGCATGATCTTCGCAAAGTGAAAGTAACTTCAAACATTTGTAAAAATACAAGATTCAGACCCGCAAAAGAAACCATTACGTAAAGTTTTGGAACAGTAATGGAGATATTAAAGGGGAGATGATAACGAAAAGACGTTTCCTCAATGAAGAAAACTTACTTCATTCCACCGTCATCCATCACATCTTTAAGTACCCGATAAAGAAGCAAATAGTCAGGACGTAGATAGTAGTTTAGCGCACTGAAACAGTGTTTATATTTCATGTCAAAACGACGTTCAACGTTCGTTTCGTGCTGAGGTTAGGGATAGGAATTGCAAACTGTGAAAGCAGCAGTGAGCATAGCTAAAATATTCACTGGGGTAAACTTAGCTTTGAGCTTGACTGTGTAGAGCAGCACTCCAAAGAGCAAATCGACTAATCGTTCTTGAAGTTTGCACCGGGTTACAGCCATAGAACTTCAGAAATATGAAGAAATATCAGTGGGTGTCCAGACGGCGAAGCAGTCTGTTAGGTAGTTCGTAGTGTGGCACTACGATAACAAAATCCTTTGTGAGAATGTGTACTTTGTTGCCGTCATTTTTTTTGCTATATTGCATTGGCCACGACGTCAAAATGGTTCTAAATCCGCCAAATCCAATTTCAAAGCTCAGCCTATGTTAGAGTTACAAGAAGGCCTAGTTTAAGCTTCATTTTATTCCCTTTGTTGAAGCCTCAAACTCGAATGCAAATGCTGATTTCTTCGTGTTCCAGGGCAATGAGAGGCATTTTGGGTTGTTTGTAAAATACGTGCTTGATGATCACATTATTGAGGTTGATAGCGTAGTTCTAGTAATGCTTTTCATGAGAAGCGTGGTGGTGGTTCGTTTCGCTCAAGACTACCGATCCTCTCATCCCTCCTGGTTGGCAAATTTGTGCCATTTTTTGTCTGAGACAAGTTCACTTGCTTTAGCCGATGTTTGAACACCCGAAGACAGCTGTGACTAGGAAAGTGTCCAGACCACCATTCAACGACTTTCATGACGGAAGGAAAAATTCTCAGGCAGCAGCCGAACTCAAACGCAAAAAGTTCGAAGACTTGCATGCATGTCTGATCTAAGAGAACGAATCAAAAGCAAGAAGTGCTGAGATCTTCATATTAAACTTAATGACGAGTCAAGTTAAATAAAAATTTTTAAATGTATTGAATTCTTTGAGAAATCGTGTTCATGTGGTCAGCAAGTAAACCATGAGGATTAGCTCCATTATTGTCGCACAATTCACACAATCGCTAGTAACTCAGTGGTGAAGTTGATTCCATGTGAACCAATATCAGTCGTCGACCTATCACTTTGAGTTGTCGCGACACACTGGGTGAAGTTGCCACCATTTTATGATGTTGCGCTGTATAGTATTGTTAGCTGTGTTGCAAAGATGACCAATTAGATAAAATACTTTGTGGAATTCTTTTTGATCAGATTATTGTTGTCGTCCTACTTCCACTACTTGGTATATCCTATTGCCAATTTCGTTTTCTGATCGTTTAACCGAATCTACACAGAGATTTTATTTGTTCTCCTGGGTCGCAACTAATTTTTGGCGGAAGGTGATTCCATGCCTATAATGATAAATGTTAAGTGAAGATCTCTACCTTAAATGATTCGCAAATATAACGAGTTCCTTTGGGCAATTCTTAAGCAGTTCTTCCAACTCTGTGTCCACCTTCAGTTTTAGTATTCGGTCTTTGTCTCTGAGAAAATGACCGGTCATCTGTGAGATGTAGAATTTCTGATGAGTGTTTAGAAATTCTCTCTGCTGTACATGCCATTCACTGTTGATTTCTTTAGCGTATTCGCCTCGTGTTAAGTCTACAAGCTGGGGCAATTGGCGCTGTTCGGCCAGCAAAAAAGAGTACGTGTCTAACATTTCGTTGCGTATTTAGAATATTATTCTTTCAGGTCAGTAACACAGCTGAGAGGTAGGCGAAACGAAGGACTCGCATGGCGTGGTGAAGGCGTTACCCACGGAAAGGTAATAGCGGGTTCGGTTCCCACCGCAAACACCAGCGGTCCGGAGTGTTGCAAATATTTCAGCAACGTTATAATTATTCTATGAGTAATTTATTTATTTATATGATCTTATAAACTGATCTTCTTTAGCTAATGCGCGGTTGGTATATATCAGCTAAAGGAGACTAGTTTATAAGATCATATAAATAAGTATATCAACTATCTATTCCGAGATTTATAGAAAGTCGGTCTTTTGAGTTATCCTATGAGTTATTTAAATATAGTGCGTTAAGTAAATTACTGTGCGTTCGCCCAGGGTAAGCGACCTCTGAGCTCGACCATAATGTAGAGTAGACACCAGAGGTCGTCCATTCGACCTTGCTCGCATCGCAGTTGGACGTTTGCCGAGCAGTACCGTAGAGTTCCTCTGCATTCGACCTCTTTTAAGCAATATCATGTAAAATTAAACGCAACTCCCAAATGTTACATTCGCTCTTGCTTCATAGCTAAACTTCAGTACTATCATATCTTCCTCAATTTACACCACACAGGCCATTATCAGCAGTTTGTCTATTTAATAGAGTAGTTTACCTGAAATGTACTTTTGATCTTGGACGACGCATTTTCGTGGTTCCGTCTTTATCCACAACAACGTACTCTCTGGCCAATCCAAAGTCCAAGATGTGAATTAAGCGAGACTCTTTGGTTCTCAATCCGAGTGCCATGTTTCCTGGCTTCACATCTCGATGTATAAAACCTGTCTAAAGCAAAAAAGAGAATGTAGTTGAATTCACAATATTTTACTTTTTAGTTTCTGCCTTCTATACTTTTTTATGGCATGTTATTACGCGAAATACAACCACAAGATTGCTGAGATATTTGCAAAACTCCGGACCGCAGGTGTTTGCGGTGGGGCAACGAACGCGCTATTGTCCTTTCCGGGGAGTAACGCGTTCATCACCACACCACGCGGGTCCTTCGTTTCGCCTTTCTCTCAGCTAGTTCTTATCGATAAAAAGTAAAATATTGCGAATTCAACTACAGCCTCAGCTTAACTGGGTTCAATGCCGATGTGGGCTCCCCAGATCAGTCCCGTTGACGGGTGATTGCTGACGGCACAGATCGATAAGAACTAGCTGAGAGATAGGCGAAACGAAGGACCCGCATGGTGTGGTGGTGAACGCGTTACTACCCGGAAAGGACAATAGCGCGCTCGTTCCCTACCGCAAACACCTGCGGTCCGGAGTTTTGCAAATATCTCAGCAATCTTGTGCAAAAAAGAGAATCACGACCTTCCTTTATAGAGTCGTTTACACTTTATGTAACGCCTTTTTTATCAGTCAAATGCACATACATCATGGATCTGCTTTATGGCAAACAAAACTTGTATTCCAATCCGTACTTGCGTTGATATGGAACAAATTTTACCGATCCTGCTGTAATATTCCCAATTATAAGTGCTTTGCAGGCTTTGTTTTTCCAGAACGACAAGTATTTACCTTATAACTTTATCCAAACTTTCGCC
The DNA here is from genome assembly GCA_018806985.1 of Angiostrongylus vasorum. Lineage (NCBI taxonomy): Eukaryota > Metazoa > Nematoda > Chromadorea > Rhabditida > Metastrongylidae > Angiostrongylus > Angiostrongylus vasorum. Next base: position 557,352 of record JADANN010000099.1, on the reverse strand, counting down.
AAGTAGTGTCATTACTATATAGGAATATGAGTCCTTTTTACCTGTTTGAATAAGTTGAACGACATGAGACTTTCCTTCAAGTCGATGCAATACCTGGAGCAAATGAGTCTCAATTTACAACTGAGTAGACCTAAAGTGAAAAAGATGAAAGGAACCTTCGCCTCTAAGCGTAAAACACCACCACGCTTGTTGTTAGCTTCAGCCTTAAGAGCAGCCTAAAAACGATTATCATAGGGATAACTAATCAATAAACTCCCGAGCAGTCTGATATCTTTATTCTTAAATTTCTGTTTATACTCGCGATAATGACTAAATGATATCAGAATTTTTTAGGAGATAGTGTTTGGTGAAGTCTGATGGTCTTTTCGTCCTCTAAATTTTTTTAGTCACTCTTAATGCTCTTTTCCTTACAGAACTTTTCGCCCTTCCACTGCAGGCTTTTGCAAGCTCGAAAGTACCCTGGTACACCTAAATCAGTGGGCGGTGCATTTTTTGCTGCAAGACTTTCGGCGATAGACGCCTCTTAGTGGCATTAAAGCTCCCACACTCTTTTTCTAGCAATAAGATTTAGTGGAAACAACTTTTTATTGCAGCTCCATTGAACTGGAGATAATATCCCATTTATCTCTATTCCACTCAGCTGACAGGAAAAGAACAAGCTGGCAAAAATAGCACCTTCAACAGTATTAAGCAAATCTCAGACAGTATATGGAACGCCAAGTACGTTTACCACATAGAATATCTTCTTCGTGTCATGAAAGTAAAAAAATGATAACTGGCTTTAGCCAATGAATAATCAAATCTGTTTTACAACTTACTAATTTCCTTTTTCACTACATCCTCGACCTTGTAGACAGCTCCAAATCCACCTTCACCAAGCTTCTTGACTATTCGCCATCGTTTCCCTACCACTGTCCCTTTTGGTATTCTGGCCGCATATACAGAACTTCCTGAAAATCGCATAATATAATTCTTTGAAGTCTTAAGATATTAGTGAAGCATTTCAGATGCTCAGTAGCTGCTTACGTATCATACGAATTAAGGAGACGTCGAATTTTGAAAAATAAACCTTACCTTTTCACACCTTTTTGTAGCTAAGCGTATGATTTCGGATAAGATACAAGAGCGCTTCTATTAGATAGCTATACATATATATATATATATATATATATATATACATATATATACATGTATATATGTAATGCATACATACAACTGTTTATTTGCTGCTTGTCGTTTTTTCACAGCACGGTATGATGTGAAATGAAACCACTATAATGCCGAGATATTTGCAAGACGTGGACCCCAGGGCATACTCGAGCTCAGAAAAAAGCCTTTCCGGAGGTCCAAGTGTTACCCACCGCGCCACTGGAGTCATCGCTTTCACCTTCTTTCCGCCAGTTCTTGCTGTATCGGTGTTCATCCGTCAACGGGAATAATCTGGAGAGCACAAGTCGTCTTTTAACCGAGTTAGGATGAGGCTGCAGTTGAAACCACAGTGTATACCTTTCTATTTACAGCCTATTCTTTTTCATGACAGGTTATTGTGTGATGGGGATAATGCATTGCCATGAAAAAAGAATTGGCAGTTAGTAGAGGTTTTTAGAAGTCAGAGGAGGGCGAGGAGGTAGAGGTTAAACATTGTGATTTCGACTGCTGCTTCAAATTAACTTAGTTCAAGGCCGACTTGTGCCCACAGATATACCCCTTTGAAGGGTGATTGTTGATACCACCTACAGGTTAATAACACGGCTGAAAGAAAGGCTGCGAAAGCAATTATCAAAGCAGCGTTTTTCCATGCAGAAGAAAGGTACGAAACCTCTCACTCCATCTCTTACTAGCATATCCGCACTTCTTATAGAGAACTTCTCTCTGGAAAAAGTTCTCTATCTATCTAAACAATAGTATTTGACGTCCATACCATGGCCGTCTCGCAGCCGCACACTAGTTACCGCAATGTAACCTTTATAATCTACTTTGTCAGTTACGTTCAATGTTTCAGGCACAATAACGGTTCAGGTTTGACTTTAATCGCACAGCAACGATGGCTTATCCGAAGGAGGAGGCGTAGCAGTAGAACAGTTTACTACTTCCTTGTGAAACAACGAAGCCAATGACGTTTGATGTTTCAGGCAGCTAGGTACAGTCTGTTGCAGTCCAGGATCAACAATTCAGATCGGCCGCGGTTGCATACGCACGCGGCTCTCGCAGCCAATATAAGCCAGGTGCCTTCGACGGCGGAGACATGCCATCACTCACCTTACCACCGATCGGTAGCGCGGATAATCCACTCCTTATAACATCATTCCCAGTCATCCTCAATCACCTCAACTCATTCTCACGTATTCTCCTTCATTCTCACTCATTCTCATCCATCCTCATTCATTCTCATTCATTCTCAGTAATCCGTAGATTATTGTATTTCGTTTCTTAGGTTGTCTACGGTGCGCTGTCAGTAGTGGCGGCTGTTTCCAAATACGTTCTGTTTGCAACGCCATCGGTGGCATGTACCATTCCTCCCACAATGTACGCCATGCGTACAAGGCCGCTGAGCTGCCAACTTATGCTATGTGTTCTGTTAAGCCGCTATATGCTTATCAATTTCAGCCATTATAATTCTGGCCTTTGACTCTTAGGTAATGGTGGCACCCATCGATGCTCAAACTTCACGTTGCAGACGTAGCGTTATCCACGACCGGCCGCCTGACTGTGTTCCGTAGATGACTTATCACTCGTCAGGCATAGCATCGTCAGTGCACGTGTAACTTACTGTCCTCATCGATTATGCTAAAGTGCACCTCACCGCTATAGTGTTGATCCTCAGCTCAGCGGAAAGCAGGGCTCGTCAGTATCCCTCTCTGCCCTTAGCATATTGTCACCCTCTCCGCCCCCAGAAAACAGTCTGCCTCCCCGCCCAAGCATACAGTCTCTCTCTCCGTCCCAGCATACCATCTCCCTCAGCTGCCGCACCGGCCGCGGATAGTGCGGGCGCGGCATCGCTCACGGCTAACCAACGGTTACTTGTATGTAATCATTCATTATTACTGTTGTTATTGTATTAATGATGCAGTAATATTCAAATGCCATTATCTCATTGTTAACCTCGCTTCACTACTAGCCATGGCAGTACATAGCTTTAACTCGCGTGATTCTTTTGCCACTACTTCTCTATCGTTACTGTTATGTTATTAATGTTGTATCTATGTATGTAAAGGTTTAGATACCCAAATTTGAGACTGGTGGATTAATACAACAACTGAAAGACCCGCGTGGCTAATATTCTACACGATGTGATAACCAACTATCAACTAACCTCGACATGAAAAAAATCAATGCTTTCTTATATTCATGAACTTATAACGAGGTCATTAGGGGCGGGTAGCACAGTGGTAATGATGCCCGTCATCACGAATATGGTGCTAGTTTGGTTCCGCAGTGTGCCAACCAAGCCTGTCATCCCTCTGTGGTCTGTAAATTGGTACCGGATTTCTCTGGGAAAAATCATTCACTCTTTGAATCCTTCAGCCCGGCTGTCTCGGGACTCCAAGGAGAATTGCTCGACCGGCATTCTGCGACATTCAAGATGAAACAGAAATCCGCAAGCAGCAACTCAAACCACACGTAAAAGTTGGAAGCTCTTCGTGGGCAATGAATTCGAGGAAACGAATCGAATGTGAGAAGTTCTGGGATTCGCATAGTAGACACGAAGATGGGTCAAATAAAATAAAATGAAATAAAATAAAAAAAATATACGAGGTTATTATAGAACTTTACTATCTCTGCAACTAGCTAACACTCCGTCGTCTCGCCTTCATCAGACTACAATGATTTGAGTCGATTGTCCACAGCCGATTGTTGTAGCGATGTGGGTGTTGGTAGTCGCCATCACTGCGTCTTTGAAGAAGGAGAAAGAGCCGAAACATTAGCCAGTTGTAATAGTTAGTTATAAGGTTTAAAAAAAATTTCGTTTAAGCCTATGAATATATTAAAACATTAAATAACACCGGTCGACGTGGTGACAGTCCTTGTGGTTTACTATGTTCCCAAATCCTTCTCTGCATGATCAGGTCCTCTCCACTACACGGCATATCCGTCAACTGTCAATGTGGGAGCTGGTATGTAAGAAGATTGATATTCAAGTTCCGCATCCCACTGGAGCGTTTTAATATGATGAGAAACCAGAAATGTTATTTCGTTCAACAGTGTTTTTGTTACGAGGAATCAGTTGAGCGGAATCTCATCAGCGGACACTTCACGTGCGAAAATATGAAGTACAAGGTATTATTTGACCTGATTTCGGAATCCACTGTTTTTTCTTCAACGAGCAAACACGAGGTTGGTATTTGCAGGATTTATTAACACAGAACAGGTGACGTTCCGGCGGGTTCGCCTTCTTCAAAGCTTGGAAAGGTCAAGTTGACATGCAATCTATTCGGCGAAATACTTTCATAACCTTAGCAGACAAGACTTAGAACGTAAGTTTGAATTAGCATAATAAACAGCTTCTTGTAAACAATCACCGTTTTATGCATTTTAAGTATCCATTTAACTGATGGAGAACATCCGCACAGAGTAATACATGGGCGAGGACTGTGCCTGGTTCATGTCATACAATCAGCCTGAGCTATGTGCTGAGGTCACGAGTGATAACTGGACTCCTCCTTGTGGTTCATTTTTTGGAGTTTTGGGATTAATCCAAAAAGGCTTTAAGACTTTTTCGCGCTGATGGTTCGGATTCCTGTGCGAGGATAGTGACTTTTAGTTCAAAATCTTCTCCGTTATGGTTTTGCGTGCAATGCGCGTCTAGTGGAGTATTTGGTTTAACATTAACTTCACCGGCTAGGTGTTCTTCCATACGATGCAGTGGTCTTCCTGTTTTACAAACGTATTCGTCCCTATATACTTTGCAAGAGATTAGGTACACCGCACCTTAACTCAAGCAATCACTGTCTATACCGTTAAAGACAAAAAAATAAAGCTCTATGTGTCGATCTATTCCTAAGGGATGCGCCATGCATTCGACTTCATTAAGCATCCTTGGAGGTGTTTGAATGCATATCTGGCCTTTACAATGACTCGTGTTGGCCTACCGATGTATCGAGCCAGTGCTGCTATCCTCACAGACAAATTTGGTACCAATTTGCCGACCGCGGAGGGACAGAGTGGTTTGGTGGGCCTGAGGAACGGGGATCGATCGCATGTGTATTCCAGGGTACCTCCGACCACTGTGCTATACGCGTCTTTACCGTTACGGTATATTATGGAATTTTCCATTGTACATATACGGTAATACAGGCGGTTACCAACCAGATTTTGTCTAAAATTTCCAGTGGCATTTCTGTCACTGTAATCGAATTATCTGGACTGGCGCTTCTTAAGCGACGTTTTATAACTAACTTATTTCGTTGGAAATAAAGGTCAGGATAAACGGGACTTTATTCTCGCTAGAATTATCGCTTACGGAAGTGGTTTTTCATCTACGCCTATCCCGAAGAGCTGTAGTTTCGTAGCCATTCCAAATGGCTGTTTGCCGCTCCTGTTTCAAGGATTCTTCCTTCTGTTCGCTTCCTGTGAACACGCTGGCGGCTGTTCGAAATTTTTTTTTAACATGCGGTCTTTTGGTGTGTGAGGGGTGAGAGGAGAGGTAATGAACTACTAAACTGTTATTAGTTGGCTTTCTGCACCGTTTTGTAATGTAGCCGTTTTCGGATAGGCAAATTTGAACGCTCCGGAATGGAAGCTAGTTTTCGTACTCTTTCTCTCGGGTAGGTGTTCTGACTGTTCGTTCAGTAGCCCAAAGTATTTGTCCAAGTTCCCTTGTTTGGAACAGATGACAAAACAATCATCTGTAATAAACATCTACAGTAGAGAAACGGCCGGAGATCGACTGCCGGTGTTTCCGTTTTAGACCTAAAGGCAATGACAAGGCTTGGTGCTAGTCGTTGTTCCATTACCAACCCACTAATTTGTGCCTAGTATTTTCCGGACTATCTGAAGATCGAACAGCTTAGGCAAACCTTTAGGAGGGAGCGGCGCCATGAGCTGTTGGATCGAGAAGCCAGACATGTTTATTACTCCTTCGTGTTGCAGAAGAAGGTCACCGATGACTTGCATTGCGGAGTCGTTCAACACGTTAGTGTAATGAGCGGTAACATCGAAGTACACCATAACGTACTTTCTGTCAGGTCGCACGTTACGCAGACAATCCACGAACATTTGGGCATTCGCGAAATGGGATGGTATATGATTTAGCAACTGGATGAGCATTAGATTTGTAAACCTAGGCTATTCTATCGTTGGGTCCGTCTAGTCAACTGATGATGGGTCTAACCTCTATAGTTGTGGGGTCGTTGGGCGCCAGAACATCAGGGGATACTAATGGGTTTTGATAACCAAGTATAATAAGAGAGGACACGTTGGCAATCTGATTTTAAGGTGCGAAATTTTTGATGGTTTTAAACGTGTCACTCTTGCCACTTTGACCCATTCGTTGTTCAATTTTCCATATTGATCTTTGAATTCCTTTTTAGATGACGCGCGATGAAGCGAAGGGTTTTCAAGATGTTTTTTTTTCGTTACCTCAACATCTAACTAGCGAAGAATTACCACAAACTCTACACCCATCTCAGTAACTGATAGTCGAATTGCCTTTGATTTTTTTAGTTCTCCATCCTGCCGCTCTGCTATTACCAGACCCAGACAGTCTTCACCCATGAATACTCTATGCGGCTGCTCTCCATAAATCAACTGAATACTTAAAACGCACAAAACGGTGACTGTCCAAAAAAGGCTGTTTATTATGCGAATACAAATTTATGTGCTGTCTTATCTGCTAAAGTTAGGTCATGAAAGCGTATGGCTGAGAAGATTGCATGAGAATTTGACCTTTCCAGGCTCTGAAAAGGCGAAACCGCCGGAAAGTCAGCTTGTGTGCCAGTAAATTCTGCAATACCAACCTCGTGTTTGCTCAGTGAAGAAAAACAATGAATTACCAATCAATGCCAAGGTTGATAGAAAGTCGATCTTGGCAGTCGATGTCCTAATGTTGTCAAATATACCTCTTAAGGATTTTTCAGATTATTTATTAATTCATGCAAAAAGGCATAGAAAACGCAAATGTGAAAAAATTTGGGCTAGATTACATGAGACATATTTATTCCCCGTTAAATTAAAGGGTGAGCAATTACTTTGAATCGGAAACTATGCATGGTGGGAAACATGAGTGAGATGTAGAAAGGAATATGTCACTTTTGATGAGAGTATATCACAGCAGATGCTGAGAACTGAGATCAGTGGAGCATGATGTTCTCGTTCAGAAGATTCCGGCTCAGCTTCGGAAATGCCAGTGAAACGAGTTCTCTCCGATAAAATCGACGAAGTAATTTTTGCATAGTAATACAGGCGCCGTCGTAAGTGAGCTATTTCTTGGCCTTTGGAACGTTTCTGAATTGCTCAGGAACATCCGACAGGATGCTATGCCATTGTCCAATGGGTTTCCGTTTTTGGTCGTTAGAATCGTTTTGGGAAAGTGAACGGAAACAGTTTTCCCATTGGAGTCTCCCCTCTGGCGTTGGGCTGTCTTTTCCAAGCACGCAGCATCCGAGTAGATCGTCTTTTCCTATCCTGTCCCAATCCATCACTTGCACAAGGATGTTCGTCTCGGCCACCTGATTCAATGGAAGGTCGTACTCTAATGTTTCGTGATAAACGGGATTTAGGTTGGCGCGTTTACAGCTCGATTTGCGCAACTTTACCCGTTTTCCTTTGTATATCTGCTCCACTTTAACATATGGATCAGATGCTCCAGTTATATCCATTGGTCGGAGATTGTATGCTTTCGCTACGGTCACGTAAAGTTTCTGCTCATTACGGGAGTACAATAGGTACAATAACAAATCGCCGAAGTCGTTCTTTTCTTGACTTCCAACGATTTGCATAGTGTACTCAGTCCATGAGTAAAGGTCGCTTTTGTCGAATAAGTCCCTCATGATTACATTTCCTATCAAGCCGTGTCGGGTAAACCGATCGAAGTCGTATACTGTGAACTGAAAGAAGTCGTCAGTAATAGCAGCTCATACTAGGAAACAAAAATGGAACATTTAAAAACTCAATAAAAAGTAATCAGTCAGTTCATTACTCAAAAGCTTTCGCAAATATTCTTTTGACGATTCCTAAAAGACTCTAGCGCTTGGATAGTTAAATGCTTATTTGTTTCTGCCGCGCTTCTTTTATTCGATTTGTTGTTTTTCAACCGTCTACCACAAAGTCAACTCTTTGGTTAGTTTAACATTGGATTGAGAACTTTTCGCAGTTTCTTGTAACAGATATGTACAATGCTGGACAGAAGTGGTTTAGTGTAGTGTTGAATGAGCCGTTGTAGTGTGCCCTCATGTGTTCACTATTGGCATTCAATAGGATCGGAAGGAGGCTTGTCTTGGCACTTCCCAGAGCTACATCAATTTCCAATATTAGGCAACCGATCACTTGAAGATGATGTGGTGGGCAGAATCCACAATGGTTATGTCACTGTTGTCATTCATATGAAACCTCCTTATCACATAACGTCTCGTATGGACATTATAGTGTCCATAGCGATTTGGAACAAAGACCGTATGGACACTATAGTGTCCGTATTGAGTTGAGTGGGTCCCATTTTTTTCGTACCTCACTATGTATATCACTCGACGCCTAATCGAAAGCAGGCTAAAACACTAGAGGTGAGACCAGAAAAAGCCATTCTCCACATTTAATATTTACAAAAAACCGCCTCTTGAAAAAAAACCATTAACCGGGAGTTTGACCAAGAATTAACTGCTTTTTTCATTTTAATCCCTATTATATCATGGTTATGGGGCGAATAGCACAGTGGTAGTGATGTCTATCATCACGAGCATGGTGCTAGTTCGACTCCGCTTCATGCCAACCAAGCCTCTGTTCCCTCCGGGATCGGGAAATTGGTACCGGACTTTTCTAGGAAAAAAAATCACTATCCACTTTCCAACTGGCGAAACGCTCCAGCCCGGCTATATTAGGGACTCTAGGAAGAATTGCTCGACCGGCATTCTACGACATTCAAGATGAAATGAAAATTCTCAAGCAGCAACCGGAACCACACGTAAAAACTTGAAAGACCTTCGCGGACGATGGGTGTGAGGAAACGAATTGGATGCGAGAAGTGTTGGGATCTGCACAGTAGAAGTGAAGACGGATCAAATAAAATAAAAAATAAAAACAAAATTATAACTGTTATTTTATGAATGTGTGGTTATAAAAAGTATTAAAGTAGACCCGACATATTTGACACTTGACACTTGAACGGCCCGTCCTCACTGGTTGTGCGAGCCCCAGCGTAATCACCACTTATTGGAGATTTGCTGGTTAAGCCATTGTGGTTCCCTAGAATCCCGAGGTCAGCCTGGCCAAAGTCTGCCCCACAGACGCGACATAAGTTGGAAAAACAAACTCGGACAGCAATGCATCGGCATAATGGATCCATAGTAATACAAAGGAAATAGCAGCATACATATCATTGATAACCATAAAACAATAGAGAATAGTCTCTCATATTTCAAATGCCGCGGGATCGCTACTTATTGAAAAAACTTTTTGTTGTCAGAAAACCAGAATGCCTGCAGCAGACGAAAAACTACTCGTAATCGGTTGGACCAATATCGAAACACGGTAACGGTCGTTATGTATGAAAGAGCAGACGGTGATCTCATTGGCAGTAATTCTAATAGGTTAATAGCACAAAGGGCGCGTGTGGTGCTGTGGTCGGAGGCGCCCTGCAACACACGTAGAATCGATCCCAAGTCCATGGCCCACCGAGCCTTCCATCCCTCCGGAGTCGGCAAATTGCTACCACACTTGTCTGGAAGGATAGCAAAATTGTATCCACACATCGTAGACTACCGCAAGTCATTTTAAAGGCCAGATGTGCATTCATTCACCTCCAAACGATGCTTAATAAAGTCGAATGCATGGCGCATCCCTCAGGAATTGATCAACTCCGAGATCTTTATCTTCAGCTTTTTAATAGAAAAACTTGTAGAGCACATACTTTATTTATACACTTAAATCTAACGCCCAAAATGGAAACTTCTGAAAGAATAAGAAGTATTCGACGAAATGTGAAAGGGTGAAATGAATGAACTTTTTCAATGACAGCGAAGACTGCATTATACGTATATCTTGATTATGATGTGACTAAATGCAATTCGATGGCAAAACTGTGCGCAGGAGAACTACCCCCGAATTGCCTTCGAGTCGGATACATAAGGAAATTTGACGCGAATGACTCAATCAGACAATTCTCTCAAAAATGCTACATCCATATATTAATATAGAAGACAAATTTCTGAACGAACTGTATCGAAACCCGCGTCACCTATATCACCTGCAGTCCCGTTGATCGTCGAGTGACTCGAGCGAGCGCCTGTAAGTCTTCCATTTTTCCCTGTTGCGTGCAAGAGTACCCCAGTGGGTTCTGCTCGCTCTGGGACTCCTTGAGTATCATATCTTTCTTCTTGGCTATTCATGAAGAACTCTGACCATCGGGCCGGTGGTCTTCCTGCAGTGCGTTTGAAATCCAGAGGAATCCAGTCACTAACGGTTTTTGTCCATCGGTTGTCATTCATACGCATTACGTGTCCGGCCCACCTTATCTTCGACTGTTTGGCGTACAGAACGGTATCTTTGACTTTCAATCGCTGATGCGGGTCGGAGCTTCGGATCCCATCCCTTACTTGTATGAAATGGGATACTCGTAGCATCTCCCACGTCCGACTTTCTATTAACCTCGGCATTGATCAAGTAATTCTTCGTATTCTTGTTGAGCAAACACGAGGTGTTATTTTTATTCTTTATTCACGAACAAGCTGACGTTTCGGCGGATTTCGCCTCCTCAGAGCCTGGAAAGGTCATGTTGACAGCAATCTATTCGGCCAGACACCTCCATAACCAAACAGAGAAAACGCTGAACCAAGATTTCAATCACATTGAACACAGCTTTGCACATTCACCGCTTTCTATGAGGCTTCCACTGAGTGTGTCGCGTGGAGATCAACCGCACAGAGTTCATATGGAAGCGTAATATCCCCCTCCCATCAAAATAACAGCCTTATATACTGCCCCATATCACGCGTGATAATGAGGCATTCTTCCCTGCGGTTAATTTTCGGATTTCTGGAATTAATCCAGAACGCCTCGAGAGTTTTGCGCGCTTGTGTTCTCGATTCCTGCGCGAGGATCGTGACACGTACTTCAAAGTCCTCCCCGCTATGTCTCTGGGTCCTATGCGTGCCTAGTGGGGTATTTGATTTACGTTTGCCGACTAGGTGTTCTTTTATGCGGACACAGAGGGGTCTGCCCGTTTCGCCAATGTATTCGTCTCCGCACGCCTTACAGGAGATCAGATAAACTATAGCCGAGCTCATGCAATCACCGTCTCTACCATTAGGGCAAACTATGCAATTTTGCGTTGCAAATAGACGGTCATATAGGCGGTTACGAACTAGCTGGCGCCTATGATTACTCGGTGGCATTTCAACTACATTTACCGAATTCTCTAGACCTGCCCTTCTTAAGCAGCGTTTTATAGCTGCACTTACATCATTTGAGATGAAGGGTAGGATAAACGAGACAATTTTATCGCTAGAGTTGTCGTTTGGCGGCATAGGATTTCCTTTACACCTTTCCCGAGCTACAGTTTCGTAGCCATTAGAAGTGGCTATTTGCCGCGCCAAGTTCCGGGACTCCTCTCTCTGCTTTCTTCCCGTGCACACGTTGGTTACTGTTCGAAACATGTTTCTTACCAGCGCCCTTTTCGTGTGAGAGGGGTGAGAGGAGAGGTAATGAACCAAGATGTTTTTATTACTTGGCTTTTATTACTACCCGTTAGTGATAAGGGTGGACAGTTTGTCGTAATTCCCCATCAGTTAGATGTTGAAATAACGAAAAAGCATCTTGAAGATGCTTCGCTTTATCGTCCATCATCTGAGAAGGAGTTTAAAAGAAAACACCGAAAACCACCACGAATGGGCCAAAATGGCAAGGTCTGCTGGTTTAAAACCATCAGTTATCTCTCAACTAAAAGTTGAGTTACCAACATGTCCCCTCTTGTACTTGCTTATAAAAACTCATAAGCTAGTATCCAGCGATGATCTTGCGTCTACCGATCCATCATTGTTTAAGGTTAGACCAATCATTAGCTGTGTAGACGGGCCAACGGATAGGATAACATGGTTTTTTAACCCTAATATTTAACCAGTTGTTGAAACACATTCCAGCCCATCTTACGAATACCCAGATGTTCCTGGGTCGTCTACGTACTGCGCAGCCCAGCAGCGCGTACGTGATGGAGTCGTTCGACGTTAGCGCCCTTTATACAAACGTGTCGAATGACTCCGCAGTGCAAGCCATATTCGAACTCCTTCCACAACACGAAGAAGAGGGTTTGAAACCTATTGAAAACGCCTCAAGAGGTCCGAACGTTGATGTTTTAGATCCTTGTGATTGCACGTGTACTCAGTGCAGCACTTTGCTCAGTTTAAACTTTCAATACAATATGTTCTTTTGTGCAAAAATATGGTGGCCTGCTTATTTCAGTTACATACTCATCGCCATGCAGCGTAGGAAAAAGTCAGATAGACTGCACACGAACAAACAGAGTCTCCCTATCTTAAAAAAAGCTTTCGGCTTTGATCAATCTATTAGGGATGCGCGACGCATTCGACTTCATTAAACATCGTTTGGAGGTGATTGAATGCATATCTGGCCTTCACAATGACTCGCCGTGGCCTAGCGATGTATCGAGCCAGTGCTGCCATCTTGCCAAACAAGTCTGGTACCAATATACCAATCCCGGAGGGATGGAAGGCCTGGTGGGTCACGGGCGCGGGGGATTGATTCCACGTATGTGTTGCAGAGCGCCTTCGACCACTGCGTCACACGCTCTCCTCTCCTTATCTATTCTCCACCTTTAGAGAATAATCCCTAGTTTATTTATCATAATCCTCGAACTTCGAGTATGTACTTGTCTTAACTCTATTTCCTCCCTGTCACGTAATCTACTACACTTCAAATTGCTTGAATACGTCCATCGTTGCCAGAGAAGCAACTATCACACGAACTAACCGAGACATATCCGCTGATGTGACACATTACGTAGTCGGTTTCTGTTCCACAGAGACCGTCGTAGGGAAAGTTAAACAATAATTGATTGGCGTCTTAAAGTATTTGCACTTAATAGGGATATTTAATTGATTGGAAAAATCAATGATGAGCTACAGCTTGATATTAGATTGTCTTAGGGTATAAGACATAAACGAGATTATTTATTTATTATTTGATTCGATTTAATATTTGAACCTAAGATATTTGCTTGAATGGGCGGCATGTTAATATGATCCATTCCAGGTTCTGAAAAAGGTGGAATCCACTGAAGTGTTATGCTTTGTGAAATAAACATTGTATTAACTACAGTGTACCGGTTCATAAAGAACATAGTGACTTAGTGACAAGTTTCACCGTTAACTGCAAATCGATCGTGGAAACTGCAAACACGTTTAGACATTTTTTTAGCCCATTTCAAAGAATAGATTGGGGTTCGTCGTACTAACCACTTAACTGGAATTCTGCAGGGCAAATCTTTTTTTAGTGTTTCACGATAGCAGTGTCAGGATGACACGAAGAGGAATTTCCAACGGCAGTCGTAAAGCAGTGGGCCGGAGGAAGTTGTGCTTGCTGTAGTGAATTTACTTTAAACTGGATATCCAGACGAACGTGTGTGAAAAACATAGTATAAGAAGAGGGCCTTAATAGGGAAAAAGAATAGAGCCTTCGGCGTTGATCAATTCGGGGAATGCGTCATATGTTCAACTTCTGCAAGCATCATAGTGAGATAACTGAATGCAATCTTGCCTCTACAATGACTCGCGGTGGTCAGCCGATGTATCAAGTCAGTGCTTCTGCACTCCTGGACATGTGTGGTACCGATTTGCCAATGCCGGCATGATGGAAGGTTTGCAGAGTCTAGTGCGCGGGATAGAACCAGCAACCGATCTAGTACGCATTGCACGCGCTTCTGACAACTGTACTACATACATCTCTTCTTTAATATAAAAGTAACAATTGTTTAAAACTATTTGTTGGTCCACACATGTAACGTCCGTAGCCCCCTTGTCTTGAGCCCACCCAATCAGATTTTTGTCTCCATTATTAGGAACATGGGTGGAGTATTGCGTCCGGAAGCGTAATAAACTTATACTTGACACTTGAACTTGAATGGTCCGTCCTCACTGGTTGTCCTGACCCCAGTTAAGCCATTATGATCCCCTGGAGTCGCGAGGTGAGCCTGGCCAAAGTCTGCCCCATGCCTTCACCACCACAGGTAGTCGCAGCCCGTGTGGATTAGAGTGAGATTTACCACCATGCGACTTTGATACCAGGACGGCGGTGGATCCTGGTATTGGTTTACTCTTAGCTAGGCTTCCTGATGGAAACGCCGCACTTCTCAGCTTGCGAGACCCTGCCAGGAGATGGGTCCCCCGCTGTAAATCGCAGTCCGACACCCAGGAACAGCTCCCAGCCACGATAAGGCGGTAAACCGTTGGGAGGAATAATAAACTTATACCATGGTAGAACCATTCGAAGGATGTATGGCGACTTCCTTGAGAATCACATACTTTTAAATGACCCATCATCACGCATACTTTGCCAATCCCAGCACTTCTTCCATTCGATACGGTTTTATCGCATTCATCGTCCATAAAAGTCTTCGGAAATTTCGCACGTCACTTGGCTTCTGTTCGAGGATTTCGTCTTCGTTTAGAATGCCATAAAATGCTGGTCGAATCTATTCTCCTTACAGTCATGGGAATAGCCCAGGTAAGTCGACCCCGCTTCGATTGGAGGAGAGCGTTGAGGAGGGTGACGATCGAGTACGTTGCTTCTTGATGGGCTGCATCAAGCGCTGCCCGTTTTCGTCCACAGCAGTCCTGACGCACTACAGAGATAAAAGGAAATGTTAGTGCCACCAAGTAATTCGTTGATAACCAGCCCGATTATAGATAGCATTTACGTGGCAGACTATGTAGAAAGGTTTGTAATCCGAACTTTCCTTTTGAAAGGTGTAGTTGTCTTTGAAAAACGTTAGTTAAAACTCTTCATAAGCAAACTAGCTAAAGAATAAGCAACCAAACCATGTATTTGATTTTAAACTTTATTCATTGCAGTGTTTCGAAATTATGAAAATGAAATGAAATAAATTAATAATAATGAAATAATTTGATAATCAAATGAAAAATTAATAAATTTTTTTTATTCATTGCGTGTAACGCGTATGGCGCAGTGGTAAGAGGTGCGCTTCAAAACACATGGGTCCCCAGTCTCGAGCCCAAGGCCCATCAAGCCTTCTATCCATACAGGGTCTTGGTAGCATACCTGTCAGCGGTTGGTAGATAGCATACCTGAGGACAGCGGCACTGGCTCCTTACATCGGTAAGCTACCGCTTGTCAATCTATAGGCCAGATTTGAATTCCCTAACCTCTAATAATGCTTTATGAAGTAGAATGCGTGATCCATCCCTCATTAATTGATCAGCACCGATAGTTTTGTCCCTTATGCTTTATTTGCTATCTACTCTTTTTTTATGGCACGGCATTATTTGAAGTACACCCGGTTTGAAGCGCATCTGGGGCTTTTAGGTTTTGTCCATTCCTCAGCATCCTTGTCGTTGTCGTTGTTTGACATAATACCCTGTGAATAGGTAGTAAATTAAACTAAAAAGATTGTGATTTTGGCCTCAGTTTTAGCATAACTGGGTTTAATGGTGATTTGTGTTCACTAGATCATTCCTGTTGAAGGTTGATTGCTGAAAGGACCGTTAAGGCAAAAAACTGGATGAGAGAGAAGCATAGTAAGGGCTTCGGTTGGTACAGTGGATGGCATGCGACTTTCGACAAGCATAACCGCTGATTCGAAGCGCATATGAGGTTCCGAGTTCTGCCTATACCTTAGCATCCTCGATGATGTTGTCGACCATTGATAAGCACTATAAGGATTTTGAGATATTAGGTAACTATAACGTAAAAAATGTCACAAACGAAGGAATCTGACTCGTAGTGAGATGTTTGCAGAATATGCACCTGTAACATCCTTCCAGAGAGGCTATTAAAAGGAACGTCAAATGAGAACATTTCATTGAATTCTGGATCCAACGATTTCTTGCAAATCCGCGTTTTGCAGTGATTCCTCCTTTCTGGTAGTAAGTACATCTTTACATACGGATCAACTGTTCGACCTTTCTCCTGAAAAGGGAAGTACTGCTGAACTCCAACTTCGTTAAGGAAAAAAGAATACTTATGTAGCACAAGAAATTGCTATTAAGAGTTTTCCACTACCTAATTTTACTTGACTTATTTGATTGTGTTTAGCCTATTTTCTTCTCCATATGGCACAACCAAAAGGAACGAAAACTTAGCGATTTCATCCATTTTTTTTGTGTCAAATGCTACTTCATTGCATTACGAGCTGCCTGCTCGTGTATGAAAAAGATCTGCATTATTTATGAACTCATATAGCACAACATGAAAAGCATCTTTCAGAGCACATGTGAGGAAGCATCTGCAGAGTTTTTTGTAGCAAATGGATAGGGATAAAGAAAATCTTTTAAATATTTAAACTTTGCCATCTCATAAGACGCGCAGGCAATCATGCAAGCTTTCTGGACGAGGAGCTTTTTCGTCTCACCTCAACATTCAGATGGTTCGCTCGAATTACGTGCAGCATCAGCACTCGATGAATGAAGTCGTAGCGAAGAGCGAACGTGAGACTGCCACGATAGCAGTGACTGCCACTTTTCTCATAGAAGCCGAGCTCGTAGTGCAATACGGATCGGTCGTCCATTTCGTCAAGCTGGAAGCATTCTGATGAAAGCAGAACTAGTAAACGAAGGACTCACATCTCTTTGCAATAACATCTGTTTAGCCAATAAACGACGTTATTATATTTGCTTCACTTGTTATCTATTCGTTGCTGTTGTTCATATGAAACAATTTATACAGCAGGAGTTCTATCTGACTTTGACATCGTTTCTACCTATATTCATCTCATTCCTGCATTTAATTATTTCCCTAACTTATTACAATACTAATTGGTGTTGAGGAAGTTTGATGATGGTTTCTTATGAAGCACTCGAATGCTCAAAGGAGAAGAGATGATTGTTACACTCTCTTCCCCTTATCACGACGATCCCACTAACTTTGATTACAAAAAAGATTTTCTATTTCCAAGCCAAGCATTTTTTACCTGTTGAATGAAATATATTCGAATTAGTGATATAGTTTTTTGTTAGAAATTATAGAAGATCTCTAAGAGTAAAAGTTCTCCTGACTTGCGTTTTTACAGAAGAAGATGCCCTTAAAACATCTCTAATGATATTTGTGAGGCGATCTTTCTTGTACTTCTAATTTTCATCAAAATGCAGGTTCGATAGTTCTTCAGCTTTGTCAGACAAGCGAACTCGTACCGTCGACAATACGACATTACCATAGATACTAGGAAAGAAAAAATTCTCAAACAACATTCAGCGCTATGTTGTACGAAGAAGCGTAATCGAGGACCGGATGGAATGTGCAAAATGGAGCTTGCGTGGAACATCAAAGGATATATAAGCGACGAACTCGAAACAGAAAAAAATCAGAGCGAACGACCATCAGGTTTGGAAGTGGAGCACATAACCACACCAAAATATTACTTACGATACACATGGAATAGTCCACAAAGTAGAACGAATCCTTGTTTCGATAGACCGCAAAACATTGGCATAGTGAGGAATCGTAAGTGGTGCTATAACAGCGGCTCTTTGCCTCAGCAAGTACACCAAAACAAGGCCAAGGCGAAATTGTAACAGATGATAATGGAACAATAATCGTCGATCTATGGACTACAACAGATAATGTCTTCCATGTTTTCTTTTGTTTCCTCTCGCCAAGAAGACGGCTGGTTCTCATTCTCTCCAGTTCACCCATTAGTGATCCTCGTTCCTCAGTCGACAAATGTCAAATCAATCGAGTCCTTCGAAAACATGGCCTTCCGTCACAAGTATAACGCTAGGAACCTTCAAATTTCTTCACATATGACAAGACCTCGAAAAGTCCATAATTTTTTATCGTCTTCGTCAATGGAGTTTTATGATTTCATTTACGTTATTTGTAGACAGAATTACCAATGGAATGGTTTTTCCCCGTCAAATTATATGAACTACTATATCAATTGAACATTCAGAGGAACAGAATAGAGTAAATATAAAGTAAATGTAAGAGGAAACAAAATACTACTACGCTGTTATCGTTGTGAAAAGACAAAATGAATAAAGAACAAGAAAATAAAAACCACAGTGTAAGAAATCCTCGACGTTGAAAGAACGGTCGTAGAATGGCAAACCACCCTCCAATAAAAAAGCGTCGGCTTTGCGTGTGACGACGACCGTGAAACACCCTGACACAAGTTCTTCGAAATTCCATGGAAAAAAGCGAGAGTTGCCCAACCAGCAAGTAGCCCCAACATATTCAAAACCCTACAGGACGAAATTAAGCCCACTTGAATCTAAAGGCTGTGCTAAAACGGCAGAAGAGTATGTATTTTATGGAAAAAAAGAACCAAATATTCAAGGCTTATAGAGCACGAAATTGTTTGCAAGAATTTTCGAAAGCAAATTGGCTGGTCTCCTCCAAAGCATGGGGATTCTGCATTTAAATTAACTCAAGTATTTCAGTGTTTACGAAGAAATGCTCGGTCGAACTTCTTCATGCAGCAGAATTGGTATTTTCTGCCCTTCTGCCGGTTGAATGTGTTGTTTACGTGGTGCTCTTCGTCTACTTCCAGACAACGGTTTCCCACCGTAATGGTTTTGCCAAGACTAAAGTAGTTATTGCGAATCAGTCCACCTCTCCATATTGAAAACGTCATCATAATCTTATTTTAGTGAAATTTAGTTTGACGGAACACTTTTTTTCCCACAATGCATGAAACCCTCTTGACTTTTATACAGAATCCACATTTAGTCGCATATCGTGGTTCAGAAGCGAAGCTCTGTGGCACAAGTGAACAACGCGAAACAAAATTCAAAGCGACGGCTTTTGTTTAATTCCGTTCACTGACGGCTGAGACTTTTCAGAACCTCTACTTCAGAAGTGTGGCGAAACTGTAGTTTTTCTCAGATCTAATTAACTTGCACGCCCTCGAATTCATAAGCGTGGATCCGCTTCAGTTGTCGTCTTCATATGAGGAACTTCGACTATGGCGGTCGTCACCACTCCTTTTCGTCTTCAGGACTTCCATCCCAGCCACGAAACTTTTGCAGACGACGATGCATCGCACGAATGTGATTGGTTTAGGGTGCAGACATAGTGTGGATATTACGAGTTTTTCTTCGGCAGTTTTACGTTTACACTTGAATTCTTCGAGAAGAAACTGTTCCAAATTGTCTTTTCACTTTTGCTCCAGTAGCCTGGGTCTCAAGAGGACTATTAGAGTATAGATGACAACATTACTGGCAAGCCGCGGACGAAAATTCTATATAATAAGAAAAATAAAAGTGCAAATTCTTGGAACGAAGCCAAAGTTGGAGAAGAGGAAACCAAATTCTTCGAAATCATTCAGAAAAGTCAAAATTCACTCTCCAAAAAAAGCCTATCGATTTTCTGACTACAAATAGTTCAACGACAAGCTACAAAATATTTTTAGAAATCGACGAGGAACGAAGGTCGCAGCTTTTCTGCAAGGGGCAGGAAGCAGACTTTTAGTCGTTTTGAATCAATTTGTGGACAACGCCAGAGTTTCAGAAAACCTTCAAATAGGACACGATTGCGGCAGTCGTAAGTTAGAATGTTCCGCTAGAGTTATCCTCAGTTCTGGAGCAGTTTCAAAACGCATCACAGGAAAATAATTTATAATCAGTGGCACTGCAATGTCTACTTTCGATTCGTCGTTATTGTCGTGCATCAGAGTTACACAGTGAGCCCAGTTCGCTTAGAACACAAGGACAGAATGAAAATTGCCTACCTGATCTTTTTATTTTTTGCTATCATTGCAAAAAGAGCAGCTATTGGTGACTCTAGAAGTTGTGTCATGGCAAAGCGTTACTCTGCTGGGTTCCGAAAGAAACGCCGATGTTAATTTCAGCTTAATTAACCCCGGAAGCAAGTCTCAGTACAATGAGGCGGTAAGCCATTGGAATTAGAAAGACTCTATGCAATAAAAGAGAATGGTGATTTGAGGGCAATTCATTAATCGCAAAAGCATTTGAGGAAGAACGGAATTATTGTAATCTTGTTAGCAAAATATCATCCATCGTTAGCAGTAGATAGACAGAATATAAGACGGTCTTGTATCGCCAGATTAAAGAGATGTTTGATGAAATGTTTTGGGAAAAAGGCAAGCTGTCGCCACAACTTCAGAGTTTTCTGAATATTTGGAATACGTACACTCCGATTTCACTTTGAAGCACCGACTGCAATTGTTGCTTGGATTTTGAAGAAGTTATAAACAATATGTATCGTTAAGAAACACAGTGAAGATCCAGATGCAAACTGCTGCAAATTCAGAGCCATTGCTTTGAAGCATATAAATGCATAAAATAGTGAACGTAGTTGTCTGAGGGTTATTCGAATAGCAAGTGTTCTCGAAAATCGCGGCCTTAGTAGATTTCCCTCCTAAAACGACTTGCTGCAAATTTGGCAACATTTTTTTCCCCTGGAGTCCCTCAGGTGGTTCGCTTGTCATTGCATAGATAAAATATCAAAGTTATAAAACAACACATTTTATCCACATTCAAATTTCTACTGTGTGAAGCGAATGTGAATATTATTTCATCATGTTAAGGTGGTTACTCATTTCAAATGAATGGCGCTATAGATAAAACACGGATCTCACAACGCGCATGGAGTTCGACGGACTGGTTGAGTGCAGCGTGCCGAATCAGATGACGATAAAACTGTGGACTTTAGCATTTTATTACATTATGAAAAAAGCATTGAAAGGTGGAGAGAAGTCAGTAAGACATTGGGAGAAAGGTGCATATGACACTGAAAAACAGCGAAAACCATTGCTATCTTTACATGAACAATTATCCACGCGGTATCCAATTGGTCTTGGCGGTTTTATATTGATAGCTTATTTAGAAAATGTATAGTTTTAAAAAGACAAATGAGAGGACAAAAAAATCTATCAGAGTAAAAAAGAATATGGATTTATATGATATGTATATATATATAATAGAGGCGATCCCGACCATGGTGTTGGACCAACCCCTCAACGCACCAACGAAGCCTCTGATCCCTTACGGGATCGAAAAATTTGTACCAGTCCTGTCTGAGAAAGGAACACTCGCTGCAATCCAAGTGATAAAGGTGTTGATCTCATCTCAAAACTCGAAGGATAATTGACTCGATCGGCATTCGGCCACATTTATGACGAAAGGAAAATCCTCAAGCCGCTGTCGAACCCACACGTAAAAAGTTGAGAGAATTTTATGGATGACGGATACGAGGGACGAATCAAATCCAAGGAGTGCCTGGATGAGCAGAATAGGTGTGAAGAGACGAATCAGTGCAAGCATTGCGTATGTACGCAAATATAAACATAAATATAAGTGTAAATATAAATACAAATACATAGAAAGATAGAGAGCAAAAAAGAATAATGGTACTGCGAGTTATAAACGCCAATATAAAATCTATCGAAAGCGGAATGGCGAAAATCACATTTCAGCTCGTGAACATAGGAGTAACTGGTGAGTTCTATCACTGGCGATGGGCTAGTCAAAGTTCACGGGAAATGCAAGGGCCCAACCCCTTCGAAAGGCCACCTATTTATATTCTTTTTAACTTGAAAACAAGATTGCTTAGAAATGTTCTTCTACAGGGAAAAAAGTGATTACTCGCAAAAAACAGAACTTCTCTAATTCTAACACTTTAATAGTCGAGGAAATATTTGTGCTCTGCCATTTCCAAGAGGAACTTTATGAGCACTGTGTGACAATTTCCCAAGAGCATCTTTCACCATCTACTTTGGAACGATCAACACTTATTTCCTTTTTCATGAGGTGATCAGAGGTTGCCACTGACGTTTGCTATTCAATTGACTTCTTCAATGGCATTTTTGTTCACTTCATTAAGAAACTAAATAAATAAGAAGGATAAATTTCTGAGTTGATCAATTTGATCAATCCCCTGAAGGATGCACCATATATTTGATATGATCAAGCACCGTTAGAGACGATTGAATGGATATCTGGCCTTTACAGTGATTTGTGGTGCCCTACCGATGTACCGAATCAAACCTCGGAGGAATGGAAGGCCTGCAGAGCCTGGGGTCCAGGATCGTTCCTATGTGTATTGCAGGGCGCTTCTAACCACTACGGTACACTCGCCCACTCATCGTACATTAAGAGGTTAGATCGACATAATAAAGGTTCGGAAACGGTAGATGTTTCGAAATAAATGTCCCTTTTGACAAAAAGCGACAAGTAAAAAGAAGACGAAACGAACGATATCCCCATCCTCTTGTTCAAAAACCCTGGTCGAAGTCTGCATTATCGTTCGGATTACGTGCATCTACTGCATAGAATTACAATTAAGTTGGCATTTGAAGCCGCATCTAATGAATAAAAAATTGTTGTTCGAAGATGTTCGAAAGAAATTAGTATTCGAATCGAAAATGCAAGCCTAACTTACTTTTTCCCATTCCCCAATTCTCCAGTTTATAATATTCGCAGTTAAAGTTTGGAAAGATAAGGAACAATAAAGTTGAGCACCTCTTGTAGGCCTTAAAACGAACACGGTTGACCGTATCATCTAGCACTTCTATTCACTAGAGGCTTGCATCAAAAAGTATTTAATTTTTTTGTGTCAAATCAAAAAATTACGGGAAAATCTTTGCTGTTTTTACGCTGGGCTTTTAATCTGATTCCCTAGTTATTTGACTTCTCAGTTAGCCAAATTAGAACACATACTACCATGACAGCGGCTAGAATCAACTCAGACCATATAGTAGCCTTGCATTGAAGAAATTCAGAAACGATTCGTGCACTCTACCTTAAGCCGTGCTCTGGCATGTTAGAGCTCAAAGCGAAATGTAATTACGGCTTATCTGTGACCGCATCGAGAACGAAATTTTCCAGTGATCCTTTCTGTTTATCAGCACTATGATGAGTTCCTTGGAGAATTAGTAGTCTAGCGAAGAACATTAGCATGATCAGTGGCCTTCAAGCTACAAGACATATCGCAAACGTTAACTCCACAACAGTCTAAAAATGTGGCCAAAGTTGTTCGAAGTTTGCATTGTTTTGGAACAAGACAACGTTAAGGTTTTATATTCACTGGAGCACTCGAGTGTATCAGTTCTGCTGGCGTTTTCAACATACTAAACAATAGATGGACGTACCAAACAAGTATGTCTCGAAAACTTTGAAAATAAGCCATTGTTTAGGTCCAACCACAAAGCCGTTACCAACAAAAACATGTGGAACTGCTTTTTAACGAGATATATGAAGTGAAAATACGAATCAGTGATGCAGATATTCTTGCAATGAAGCTTTACATATTACAGCGAAAGATAAGAGAGGACTAGAGGGGATATGTGGCACTTTGGCTCGATGAGCGCTAAGCGGCACTTCTACACGATATCTTCTTACGAAGGTATTGCTTTCACACAGCCTCACTGATAAATGAATCGGAGAAAAACCATTCGCTTTCTACTATTAAGTGAATTCCGAAGAATATTTATCGAACTTCTGGACCTTATAACTTTTTAAAGAAAATGAGGAGTGCACATTAAGGAGTTATCAGAATTTATTTTAACGAAATGTTCCAAAGAGGTATCTAGGGAAGAAGTCGTGCTAGTGCAACCCTATGTTTCTGTCGGCCTACCGCGACAATTCGCCTCTGGCGAACTGAAGGATTCACCTTGTTGTCAGTGGTGACATCCTCGTCGAATAGCAACAAGCTGTTCCTAGTGTACGACATCCGCCGCTCGTCATCCATCAAAAGGTCGCAGCTGTCGGGTCTGAAATTACCTCATCGTTTCAGAAATGTGGTCATTTTTTTCTTGACCACTTAAAGCCACATCTTTTTTCACTTTTTTTTGCATATGTTTTCCACTACTGGTAAATTTTGTGTGGTTCTTGAAGTTTAGTACTTGAGCTTTCCAATAACTGTTGTTGAATTCTCCAGATGAATAAAATTAGGAACAAATAATGAAAATTTATATTCTCACGTGGAAAAAGACATAAGCCATTAATTTCACATTGAGTGGTCAGAGAACAGCTCTCCCACTGCTACAAGTGTGTAATTGATGCGATAATCCGATTCCCACAGAGGTTTAGCGAACGGCTATTCCCCACTAACGCCATCATCACGCCACCATCACCATCATCATGACGGCCTCCACGACCCGCAAAGAGCAGATCCACGCCGAGAGCTTTGTCCGCAGCCTATGCAAACCATTCGGTCACACTTCTGCGCACATCATTTGGAATTCGCCCACATTAACAAGTAATGAAAAAAACCTCCAAATCCTTCCAGAATAAACTTCATAAACCTTTCTGATAATAAGGTAAGAACCGTTTTATCTTAGAGTTCAACTTATTGAAGCAGTGGCTGAGCGAATAGTTAAATTAGGCGCTATTTTTCTCACACTCACAGAATAAACGCGTGACTACTCAAAACCTTTTACTACGGAAGAAATCATATACGACTCATGGCGTCCAAAACAGCTTCCCAATTACCTGCATTTGTGAAGCGGAAAAATTATATCACCCTCCTTACTCAAAAGCTTTGTGCTCTCTCTATACAATAGGCGGGAAAGCCGCAGTGAGACTCAACTGGACAAGCCATGTAGTCTCAATAACCATTTTTCGCAAGATACAATCTGTAGAAAACAGCTTTTATGGGCTGACGCCTGGAATAACATCTATGGTAGCCATTGATTCTATACAAAAGGTATTGTGGAAAGTGTTCGCATACCAAAAGAAAAACCCAAAAAAATAAATAACTACACCCGCCAAAGTACCCTACCACATATGAGTCGTACGCCACTTGGCAGAATTGCAAAAGTACGCGTATGTTTGCGATGTCAAAGGTTTGGTTCCTCAGAAGTGTTGCAAGAAGATTTTAAAGTGAATGTTTCACATTTGCGGAAAAAAGAACCTCGCTGTCGATGCTTCCTATCGACGATTACGTGGCACTCAGCTTTGACAAAGCAGAGAAAAAAGAAAGAAGGCGCAAAATATTTGAAAACCTATCACCACTGTATGTCATTAAATTTCCTTATTTTCTCCACCTTCACTGAGATTTCACACTTTGTATTTGCCGCACCATTCTCCCACGCACTGAATACGGAAGTACTTCATGACCCTATAAATACAAAGTGCAGCATGCCGACTGGCAAAGAATGCTTTGAAAATAGAGACACCACATGGTTTACCACGTAGAATTTTATTTAGTTATATTAACTAGTTTAGTATTAAGTTTGATTTAATTTAATATTAGTTGACAGGACTAATACTTTGTTAATATCCGATTTTTAAGTGTTACAATATAAACGAATAGGGGGAACCCACGCCGATGCTGGAATCTGATTCGTGAATGCTGAGCTTCTGGTGGATCCGTGGCGATGATCCATCCAAGGCGGGGAACAGCCCTCACGTGAAAATATTTGGGCGTTGTACGAGCCATTCATTCCCGAAATTTTGAATATTACATTCAAATAGAATAAAAAGCTATTAACAGAACAAACGCTTTGCTCCAATCACGAATATTCAGATGGGATTCTGAATGGATGCGAACAGTTCTCGAAAGGCGGTATACAAATCGTCTTCAGAGCAGATTCTTGCTATACGTTCATTAAATTACCAGACAGTCCACTACGTTTCTTCATACTGTAAAATTTGTTACACAGGTAGCATATCGTGATTCGAAGAAAACTGAGTGAATTAGCGCATTTGTCCTAATAACTACCTTGGCTTTTTGAATGCTGAAAATAACGCTATAAAGAGAAAAATGAAGTGATCATGGAATGATCTAACGATGAAGTTGATTTTATTTCTGGAGCACGTTGTAGAACATTATGAAAAGTGACGAGCGAGGCGAACTCTCCTCTTCATTGGCCATAGAGGATGAACGACATGCTCATGCTGACGATCATTCTCATTATTACAACATGTATGGAGTTATTTTTCTTCTTCTGCCTTTGTTCCGTATTTTTAGCCCAACAGTAAACTTACACATAGTTAGAATAATATCACACACAAACTAAACTGAGATTAACAGGCTGTGTCGAAGATCCTTGACCGCATCGATGGTCAGCGGCGTTGACGAAATGAAACAAATCATACGATTGCGCCACATGGTGCACAGCCTTCTAATGAAATATAACAACTTTACACTATCGGTTCAGAAGCTGCATCGAGCCCTACACCATCAATGTCACATTATTTTCATAGAGTGAACATAAACAGGTGGAAAGCAAAGAACTTTTCTGTCAAGTTTCTCGAAGCAGAGAATGCCTTGAAAAATCTAGTGAGTAATTATGAGGTTCGATTCTCGGTTAAAACACACTTCATTTATGAAACCCACAATCACGAGTGTTTAAGCAAACATTTGGAGACGACAAATATCCGAGTCGAGAAAGTTCTCCTATGCTGGACTTCAGTTTCAGCACCACAACAAACAGAAACTTCTGTCTCCTAAAGGCTAAAGTAATGAGAATTTCTGCTTGGATAACATTAATTTCCACTCCAAGTTACTCATAAATGCTACGCTTGCGTTAATATCTAAAGTAAAATTGATTTCTTCATGGTCCCATATGGTGTCAAAAAATCACTTTTCATGTGTTAGATATGTGGAGCCATAAGGATGAAAACACTAGTTATCTTCTGGTCACCGTTTTCTCTTAAAGGAACTGGAAAAATAACTAAAGAGAAGGGTAGACTGATAGAAAACTTATAGGAGGAAAACTGCTGGTACTTAGGCACACACGAACGGGTAGAACCGTGATGCGAAGGACTCCAAGCATTGCCTTCGTCCACGGTACGCTACATATTTCCTTCATATTCATGGGAAAACGATAATGTAAGGATTGCATGATTATGTCGGTATGTTTTCCCATTAAGCTTTATTTTTCTTCAATAAAAGAACTGCATTCCTTGGTAAAAAGCAAGGCATCATTGAATCTTTCAGCCTGCATACTCAGTAGTGAAGATGGCACTTATGCCTAGGATTATCCACCTTGATTATGCTAATGAATGTAGCAATGGAATGATACCGCAGTGGTCGTAGAATGAGAAAAATATTCGAATGAAAGAACAGCTGAAAGATTTCGAACAAAATTCACTAGAAGACTTGATGACAATTCAGAATAGGGAAGAAAAGCCCGAATTAAGTGGGATAAATCAGTTCTAATAGCGGATTCTCTGAGTATTTTCTAAGGCATCGAGCATGAATAGAAAAGCCACCTATGCATGAAATCTGAGTAGTATTAGTTATACGAAAAGCTCGAAATTAGACTTTTTTTCCTTTCCTTCCCTTTCCTTCTTCTGCTCCTTAAGCTTCCGAAAAGCTGACATCTTAGGCTGTGTAAATGGGTAGCAGTAGTTCTAATGAAACCTTCCTTCCACTTATAAAAAATACTTGACGGAGAAAAAATATTTGATTCACCTTAGAACGCATAGATAATAAAAAAGAAGATGTCGTGTTTGATTAAAGTTTTACTTGATAGCGACGTCATAGGATGATTTTCCAGAATCAGTATCGAGCAGAGCTGAAAAATTAGGCGTGCAATTCGCAAATAGCTTCGACAATGTCGACAGCTTCAGCAATATGATTGGAACCCTGGCAGAAAAATTGGATTTTCTCTCGAATTTTGAGATGTCAAGATAATGAGCCATCTATTTTCAAAAGGAGTAAAAAGGAATGTTTAAGCAACGAACTGCACTAGTTCTCCAGAAAATTTTACCACATCACTTGTAATAAAGGATTGTTTCATAGGACAGCGCTTCATTTCAGAAAGTGAAGGGACAAACAATTGGCATCACGACTGGAAGTAGCCCACAGAGTATGACTTTACATATAAATTTGGAAGAGTATTATAGTGAAAAAAGGGAAAATTTTTCACAAAAAAAAACAGAAGAAAGGTTTTAAAGAAGCTTTTCGAGGCGATCTATGACGAGTTCTCAGGATGAGTTGACGCGTTTTTGTCACACTGAGAAGAGTTCCAGAAAGCACACAGATGAATAGTTATACATTTTGCATAATTATAGAGCACTAACGGTCTATGTACTCTATAGGAGAGAGGTAGAGGATATCGAGGAGGAGCATCGAGAGTGCAATTGAGACAACGGAGACAAGAAGAAGAAAAAACCTTGGAATCGAAGGTACGTTGTACTTTCGACTAAAGCATGCAATTTTGCGTCGTTTTGAGTCCTGAGTGTTCTTGTACTAGTATTCCTATAAGCGGCTTGTAATCAGATTACTCCTAAAATTTTTTCTGAATGCTATCCTTCAACTGAATGTTGCAGAAGCATTAGTTTTGATTCACTGTGCGTCCATAGTGAGATCTCAACAAAAACCCAACATGGCAATGAAAAGAGAGTTAGCAAGTGTAGTGCGTAGAGGCGACTTACAAAACAAACATGGTTCGATCCTGTGCTATGGTTTCGCCACTCTTCCACCATCTCTCGGAGGCAAATAAGTATCAGATTTGGAAAGGATGAGAGAACACTAACTGGATACATCTGCAGGCCCACCAGTCCTTGTATGGGCAAGATATGCTTTCAGTAATGCTTAGACTCGAATGCATGGACATCCCTGAAGGATTGATCAACTTTGAACTGTTTGCCGTTTATATTCACACATATGTATATGTCAAATATTGACATTCTGTATATTATCTACACACATATGCTTACATTTATAACAGAATGTCAATATTTGACGAAAGGACGTCGGACATGAACCGCGAAAAACATATTAGCCTGGCTTTCAAGCACAAATGAATTAATGCGCTGGGTTTCCCTAATCGTAATCCTGATGAATACGTACGTGGGTGTTCTCATGATATATGAATTGCACTTAAAATCGTCAACTTGATGAAAAGCTCGCCATTAAGAGACCAAAAAATAACTCGACACGGTTTGGGGTTGCCTCCACCAAATAAGAACACGTTTCAGGTACTTCGACCACGTACTCACAAATGAGCCTCCTGCTACAAAGTCACCCCGTTGCTAACTTTCTGTAAACAGCAGTAGTAATCAACGAATATGAGTCAATGAATCAATCAATCATATGAATAATGTGGTGACTTTTACACTCCTGAAACTATGAAGAAGTAGTAAAACAATGAGACACAATGCGTGTTAAGGATGAGAGATGTTTCCTAAGAGGAGCTGAAATCACTTGGTGGTTAACAAAGTTGTAGACAGTAGTTAGCAAACGAAAGGATAAAGCTCTCGGGGACGATCAATCCTTGAAAGATGCGCCATGCATTCGACTTCACTAAGCTTCGTTTGGAGGTGATTGAATGCATGTCTGGCCTTTACAATGACTCCGGGTGGCCTACCGATATATTGAGCCAGTGCTGCTATCCTCCCAGATAAGTCTGGTACCAATTAGCAGACCCCCAGAGCGACGGAAAGATTGGTGGGCCATGGGCGTGGGGATCGATTCCACGCGTGTGTTGCAGGGCGCCTGCGACCATTTCGTTACACGCGCCCATACTTAGCAAATAACACGTCAAGTCTGTTGTTCTCTTTTTTACAGCAATCGGGACTTTTACGTATCCACATAAAAGAACACCTAGATGGCAAACGAAAATCAAAACAAGGCACGCCACAAGGGACGCATAGGATACAAAAAACATAGCGGAGAAGATTTTGATGTAAAAGTCGCTATCATCGCACGGGAGACTAAAACACCAACGCGCAAATTTCTCGAGGCTTTTTGGATAAATTCCACAAATCCGAGAATGAGTAGCCGGGAAGAATGCTCTGAGATAACGCGTGATCTAGCCCCGTATCTCAGAACTGATTTTTTGATGTGGGGTGGTGCAGCAATCAACCATATGCGACTCTAAGCAGCTGTTCCTCTTTGATGGAAAACAGATAAAAACGGTGGGTTTTCGAGAAGCCTGTGATCGTGTAATTTTTGTTCCGATTTTCATCTTTCTGTTTGCGTTGTTGAAGCGTTTGACCTAGCAAGTTACGTATTAGTGTACCCTTCCAGGCTCTGAAGAAGGCGATACTGCCGAAACGTCACTTACCGTTGTGTTGTATGTGCTATATTTGTGAGGAAGTAAAGGTGTGCTGAATAACAACCTGGCGATTGCTGTAAAAGAGAACAACAGATTTATAATCCAATGCCGAGGTTAATAGAAAGTCTATCTTGGGAACTGTTAAAAAGAAGTAACACGTCAAAATTTCAGCGAGTTTGAACGTGATTTTATTATTTCAGAAGTATTTTCGCAAGCAATTTGCTATTCGGAGCCTGAGGAATCTGGAATGTTCTGGAATACGGCCTATGTTCACTGCCTTAACGATATGGCAACACTCCAGTATTCATGAACTATACGAAATTCGGAAAGCACATTCCAACTGTGCAAGGCGTCTAAATATGCAGGGGCAAAATTCTGGTTGCAACTACACAGGAATAACTCTGGACGAACAGCTCGCCTTAATAAAGAATGTACTCGATATATTTATTTATATGATCTTATAAACTGATCTTCTTTAGCTGATGCGAGGTTGGTATAAGTCTTCGTTGTCGTTGTCGTTGTTGTTGTTGTTGTCGTTGGTCGATGGCTGACGTTTCGGCGATTACGCCTTCCTCAGAGCCTGGACGTACTTTATATTAGAATACTTCAATTATTCGGTGGAAAAGGCCAAAGTTTTAAATAGATGGTGGGTTAGGATGCTATGGTCAAACTGAAAGGCTACTCACCGTGATGTTACCGAGTGGGACTGGCCCACGCGTTGTTCACGTGGGGGTAGCCAGCACGACACACCCCGGGGGTCAAAATATCATTTTGAAATAGGGCGCCAGGTCACGTGTGTTAGTGAGGCATTCGTCTTTCCGGCTCATCTTTGGATTTTTGAAATTTATCCAAAACGCTTCAAGAGTTTTGCGCGTTGATGTTTTCGACTCCTGCGCTAGGATCCGCACAGTCACTTCTGAATCATCGCCATTGTGCTTTTGTGCCCTCTGCGTACCCAGAGGAGTGTTTTGACGAATTTTAGCTTTCCCATCTATATGTTCTTTCATGCGGACACAAAGCGGTCTACCCGTTTCCACAATATATTCCTCACCGCATGTGTTACATGAGATCAAGTATATTATACCTGAACTCATGCAAATTCCGTCTCTTCCATTAGGACAGATCATACAGTTTTCTGAGCTGCACAAACGATCATATGGACGGTTGCGAATTAACTGACGACGTAGGGTGTTACGTGGGATGTCAATAATCGCCACATAATTTTCAAGACCACTTCTTCTTAAGTACCTCGTAATGGCGCAACTTACCTCATTTGAAATGAAGGGTGGCTTAAAAGGGATCTTACTTACGTCCGAAACATTACTTTGGGGATCTACCCTACGTTTTTGTTCTAACCCGAATGGCTTCTACGTCGTAGCCATTGGAAATGGCTACTTTTCGTGCCAGGCTTGCGATTCCTTCCTTTCCTCTTCTCCTCTGCACACATTTCTAGCCGTACGGTACAAAATGAACGCATGAAAAAAGCATTTACCAAAAACATGTACCGTACGGCTAAAAATATGAGCACAGGAGAACGGGAAAGGAAGAAACCGCTAAACCTGGCACGAAAAATACCCATTTCCAATGGCTACGGAGTAGAAGCCACTCGGGTTAGACAAAAAACGTAGGGTAGTTCCCCAAAATAATGTTTCGGACGGAAGTAAGATCCCTTTTTAAGCCACCCTTCATATCAAATGAATTAAGTTGCGCCATTAAGAGGTGCTTAAGAAAAAGTGGTCTTGAAAATTATGTGGCGATTTCAACGAAGCTGAGATATTTGCAAAACTCTGGATCGCAGGTGCCTATGGTGGATCTCAGCTAAAAGACACGTTCTGAGAGACAGGCGAAACGAAGGACCCGCATGGTGTGGTGGTGAACGCGTTACTCCCGGAAAGGACAATAGCGCGTTCGTTCCCCACCATAGGCACCTGCGGTCCAGAGTTTTGCAAATATCTCAGCTTCGTTGAAGTTATATTTCGCAATATACCCTGCCATCAAAAAGAGTAGGCAGTAGGCAAAAACGTTAAAAATTATGTGGCGATTATTAACATCTCACCTAACACCCTACGCCGTCAGTTAGTTCGCAACCGTTTCTATGGTCGTTTGTGCAGCTCAGAAAACTGTATGATCTGTCTTAACGGGAGAGACGGGGATTGCATGAGTTCAGGTACAATATACTTGATCTCATGTAGGGCATGTGATGAGGAATATATTGAGGAAAAAGGGTAGGCCACTTTGTGTCCGCATAAAAAAAACATCTGGATGGAAAAGCTAAAATTCGTCAAAACACTGTCTAGGTACGCATAGAGTACAAAGGCGCAATGGCGATGATTTTTGAAGTGACTGCGCGGATCCTAGCGCAGGAATTGAAAACTGATGTTTTGATTTTTTGAAAAAATTGATTTGAATTGAATTGAAAATTTTGATTGATTGAAATTGATTGAATTGTTTTGATTGAAATTTGATTGATTGAAATTCAAATTGATTGAAAAAATTGAAAACGCGCAAGACTCTTGGGGCGTTTTGGATAAGTTTCAGAAGCCCAAAGATGAACAGGAAAGACGAATGCCTCACTATCACACGTGGCCTGGCGCCCTATTTCAAAATGATATTTTGACACCTGGGTGTGCGCCGCTCGCGACCCCACGTGAACAGCGCGCGGGCCAGTTCCACTCGTAACATCACGGTGAGTAACCTTTCTGTTCAATATAGCGTCTATTTAAAAGTTTGATCCTTATTAATACCTTGGGCTTTTTTTTCCACCGAATAATTAAAGTATTCTTATATAAAATACGTCCAGGCTCTGAGGAAAATGATATCGCCGAAACGTCAGCCATCGACCAACAAGAACAACAGCAACAACAACAACAACAACGACAACGACAACGAAGACCTCTACCAATCTCGCATCAGCTAAAGAAGATCAGCTTATAAGATCATATAAATAAATATATCAACAATCTATGCCAAGGTTTATAGAAAGTCGGGCTTTTGAGTTACTAAGAATGTAGTCGTTGTACAGCTTTGAGTAAACGCTTTATCTCCTACTCATTTCTTCTACTACTTGTTCATAGTGTTCGCTATAAGAAATGTGTCTGTAGACTTCGTTACTATTAAGCGATCTTCAACTAAAGTGCGATAAATGAATTTAATAAAAGAAGCTGGAGTGGGTTATACTGGGTATAACGAAATCGTAAAGTCCTAACATCAGAGTCATATTGAATCCTCTAGGGAGACTAGGAAAAGATGAGCAAGATGTCATCAGAACGAGAGCATCTTTCCTATTGCAAAGAACATTGAAATATCTTTGACCAAAACTCTCTCCTCGTCAGTTCTGATTTATTTAGTTGTCTGCATCAAAACTAATACGACCACTAAAATCTCCAAGGTCCTCTTCAATATGGATAGCAATGCCATAGGTCATACGAGAACTGAGTGCTGTCAATAACTTCTAATCTTCTGTCATTTTTTTTAGTCACTGCGGAAATGTGTGTGATAATGTGGTCCGCGAAGAAGTCAATTTTTCATGTGAGATTGAATCGAAGTGAAACTTGTCTCACAAGAATTCCTCAGGTGGCTTTCATTACTCGACCAAGCTTTTTTTTCTTAAAAAATTAATTACAAAGTAAATAAAAAACTTATAAGAGCAAACACAGTAATACTGATTGTGCACAGGCGATGAGGGGTACGGTCGAGCCATACTGATAATGAAGTAATGCCTGCTGTATAAATCCATTCTCTACCGCATGGAGAATACTTCCTACATCATCACGATGTTGTTACTCGTCAAATGGTTAGTTACTGCATGAACACTATTTAAGGGTGGTACTTCTCGAAACGATCATTTATGGCGTCCTGTTCAATTCTAATGGAGCTGCTCCTCTCCTCTCAAGATAAGGTTCCGTGTGGCAAACAAGAGTAAGAAGACCATCCATTTAATTCGAGTAAAACATCTTACACTGAACTAGCCAATAGATGCAACACTAGATCCACCCACCTTAGAACACGCACTAGGCTCAACCGGGCATATTTTAATGTACGGACTAGTACACAAGTTACAACGAATACACACGTGACCAAGCTATTATATGTCTGAATACACTTGACAGCACCACCGACAAGGACTAAACAAAGAAGCTCATCTTTCAAACAAGAATAGTTGCGGTAAAAATGAAGAAACCTAGCTCCCTCCAATTAAATGGTTGGACGTCATTAAAACGCACTATGTACTACATCCGTCAGAAACGATAAAATATAGCACAGTATTTTCCTTGACTTTCTAGAGCACGTGTAAATCTTATTGTAGAAAAGCTTTTGTTTCATGAGATACAACATATGTATAGAAGTAGCCTAATCGCTGAAAAAGAGAAATCCCTCTGCAAAGCGAGATAATTATTAGTTAAACTACTACAGAACTTTCCGTTTGATGTGAGGCGCATATGAGATGTAGCTCTCCGCTTCTACCAGATAATCCACCTGTCTCGTAAAGTGTTCAAAATGCATTCACTAGTAAAACATAATCTCAGTGAAACAAAATATAGCCACCATGCAAAGGACAATCTAATCGTTCGTGTTGATGTTCGAGATTAACTCTATGAATCGGCAACTCGACTAGGAAGAAGCTCTAACTGCGTAAAGTGCTGAGTGAAATTCAATGCATAGCGGTGTTCGTTGAGAAGAAGAACGGGTAGTAAAGCAAGAATTGCCTTCAGCATAGTTGGTCTCAAGCCAAACTATAGGAAATGTGGAAAACAGTAGTGAGGCTGTTTGTCATGAAAAAAAGACTGCACATTAATTGAATTCAGTTGCCTTTAAATTTCAGAAACGTTAGTACTTTTCCTATTTCGGATGCTGCATAGGTAATCAACTGATGAATTAAAAGAAGATTTTGGCGTGAACAGTTACATGATAGAACTAGCAGAGTGATTTTTTCAGTAGTAATCATGATAAAAAAATTTTCTATGAATAAACCCTCCGTAAAAGAATGACCATCATCTCTGTCAACCTAGAGATTTAGGAGGTGACCGTGTGCTCGTGAGTGGCGTCGTGTTTTCCAGTTGCTCAGGACCTCGTTGTCCTATGTACCATGATCGTTTGATTCTTCAGAGGTCTTATTCCAGAACTGCCTGAGGCGCTGAACAATAACAACCACATCAATACTACCAATCATTTTGCCTTAACTGCGCTTCCACTTATCCAAAACGGATGGATTTTGTGATGCAGTGCATAGTAGAAGAAAAATTTTATTGTGATACACAGTTCAGCAGCGACGCATAGAGGCATCAGCCAGAACAGTCGGTGGAGGGTTAAGTAGTTCTACAAGCTGTCAAGAAAGTGAATTCTCAACTATTTTGGCTACCGATAATCGTTGACAGTCGCAGACAATAACACTTTCTACTTTCGGCCTATTAATATGTTAAGTGTAAAATCTCAACAAATTACTATTTCTTCCGTCCCTCGAAATTGTCGTCAAAGACATTATTCGGTTCCGCGCGTAGAGATTTCAGCAATTATTACAGTATGGGTCCTAGGGCGCGTGTGGCGCAGTGGTCGGAGGCGCCTTGCAACATAAACGTGGAATCGATCCCCGCACCCACTGCCCACCAAGCCTTCCATCCCTTCGGGGTCTGCAAATTGGTGCCAGACTTGTCTGAGAGAGGAGCAGCACTGGTTCGATACATCGGCAGGCCACCGTGAGCTATTGTATTGGCCAGTTATGCACTCAATCACCTCCAACGATACTTAATGAAGTCGAATGCATGGCGCATCCCTAAGAGCTTGATAAACGCTGAGAGCTTTATCCTTCTATTCTTTATGGGTTCTAAGTAGTTTCCATTTTCGGATGCAGGTGGTTGATGTGCGCCACAGAGACGTGACAGGAGTGCACCTTGTACGTGGCTGTTCATCAGGAGGCCTGTTTTGTCTTGATGTCGACCCGACCATTTTCGTTAATCATTCGTTAAATCTTCTCGTTGCCTTCCAAGTAATACATGGTTCCATTTCGATGCTTATTCCTCTAGATCTCAAAGACTAATTTCCGAAAGCTTGAACTACATGGTCATGTTTGAAGTTGCGTGTGCGTCCGTGTGTTATCTTTGAAAACACGTCGCTTATTGGTTCTGTGGGTGGGTGAGGAGTGAAGATTTGAACATGAAATGTCAGCACACATTTTTTGCTGCGTAACAACAATAGTTCTATGAGATCCAATAAATCAAATGGTAAGCGCTGTGTTTTGAGTCCATTAGTTACCTACTGCTTGAATGCAGCAAGTGCTGCTGGTTGAGGGTCGCGTAGAATATGATCTCTGCATTAGTAGAATCATCACTGTTGAATAGCTTTCCGTCTCGTTGTGGCTTTTCCATGAATATGATTTGTTCTAATTCCGAATAACTCTATAGCAGCTCTATCTTGTTCTGCTTTTCGTTGAGCTCTTTCAGCTCCACTAGTACTTGGCGAAAGATAACCATGTTGTTGAGAAGACGATAAACCGACACAAATTTCTCATCATAGTTACTATATCATTCCCGTCTCGATAAAATGACTTCATAAACCCCCTATAATATTGCCATGGACTGTTTCGATGACGTGGTACCATTGAATTATTAGACCTCCATGCTATGGTATGGAAAAGGCGTGAGGGAAAAAGTTGAATTTTTTGTTGTCGAACGAGGATAAAACCTCGCTCATTTGGGTTTTCACGAATGCTTTTTCGCAGGCAAGAAAGGAAATATAATAAATAGACAGAATTGTTGGAGCCCTTGAACGGTCTTGGTTCACACCATTTCTGTTGGAGTTATTCTTGCTCGGTTCGTTGAGTTTCGTCCAAAATTTCTGGTATGACGCTTTAGTTTTTTGTGAAGAGACCATAAATTAACTACGACTAAAAGAAACACAGCAGAATGGGATGACAGTTGCCAGAATACATTTGGTCACAACTTTTTGAAGGTGCGTTGGCAACTGGTTTGAGAGCATTGAACGTAGATTGTGCCGTTCATTTCGACGAAAGCAAGATCTGATGTTATCTATTTCTACTGTTGTACTTCTTTTCATATTCTTTATCGTAACCCATAACTACGAAAGGAGGATTCTTTCACCTTCAGAGATTATTTTACTAACTTATACAAAGTTTGTAGGAAGGAAAAAGCCGTAGTAAAGCTTCCACGTTATCATTTCCACATCAAGGCAGCATAAGGCCCGAATCCCATTTCAGTGTAGTCGCGATGAGAGCAGAATACTGCAGATGCTACGTCAATGTGACAGAACCGAATATGTAAAAAATACTTCCCCTTATATTAGGGATTATTATTAGTAGGGATGAGGCGTTGATAAGGCAGTGTTCGAAGATGTCAAACTGCCACATGCAGGAAAAAAGTTTATCGCCAGCCGAGTCCAGGATGAGAAATGTTCACCATTTCGATTTAGAATAGAAGCCGAGGTAAAGTGTAGGAACGTTATTGAAGCCACTCTGGAAAAATTCTAATCAAGAACTTCTCTCTTAAATTCAAGAGTTGATGACGGTCGTGACGAATCTTAAAACGTTCTGGCGTAGAAGTCAAGTGGCTCTAGGGCAAAATCCTTGCACAACAGCACATCTACTAATCAAATGCGAAATCGGCTGGAACCGCAAATTTTATGTTTAAATAAAATTTATCCAGTTTATTCACTCAGAAAGTCTTTGAATATATAAACACTTGATAAGAGATCTTTCTGGGATGGAGGTTGAAACATCGGTGCTGCACGCAATCACCGTAACGCGCATTTGGCACATTAACACAACTTGTATCGAAAAAAATAAAATAACCGGGCTATTTAGACAAGGACCTTCATTGGAAGATGAGAACTACGAACTAGGTGAAGACGTTGCTCGCGTCATCAGCAATGCTTATAGACTGTGGTCTTTCTCGAAAACACGTCCACTACGCACAAAAACAACTTGAAATTTCATAGGTTTTTCAAATGCGGGATTTCTGGCACTTCATTTTCTCACTACATTGTTCTCCTTTATCTCACTAGTACGTGTGAGGTAAAAAGACAATACTTAAAGGATAAACTACGGCGGTTAAATATCACGTAAGATTTCGTTCACAAAGGTGGAGATTTGCGTTTGTGAGAAAATGTCTGTCAAATCATTGAAATTTCGTAAAAACTCGGAATTCTAACCCATTTTCCGATTCCACATGAGCATGAGTTATGAGCGATGACGAAAAGTCAACTTTGTGCACAGTTCCTTCATTGGTTAGACCGACACGTCATCACGATCCAGTAA
The DNA here is from genome assembly GCA_018806985.1 of Angiostrongylus vasorum. NCBI lineage: Eukaryota > Metazoa > Nematoda > Chromadorea > Rhabditida > Metastrongylidae > Angiostrongylus > Angiostrongylus vasorum. The sequence goes on along the minus strand of JADANN010000099.1, from coordinate 518,779 downwards.
TTTGTGGTGAACAACGAGTTGTCTTTGTGAAACCTCTTTTTGTGGCGATTCGTCTAATGAAATAAATAACTTCAAAAGGAAGCATCAACAAAGAAGGAAAGTACGACGGAGTTTTGCAGAATTTCACATATTTTAGATATATCTACGAAAGGAGCCATAGGTGTATACATATATATATATATATATATATATATATATATATGCATATGTATATATATGCACATGTACATATATGGCGAATAATGCATCTGACCACCTAGCAACGGGCCGGCCGGCGAAGGAAATCATTGACGAAGTTTCAACGAAGTGAGTTCCAAAGAAGGCATGTCGTTGGAAAAGGAGGCTGGGAGTGGCGATGATTCCTGGGGTGCGCTTGAGAGATGAGGAGAACCCTGTGATACCAGCAATCAATGCCAACGACTAGCTCTCTCACTCCTTATCACCTGCCTTGGTGAATTCAATGACATGACCAGTGGTATGCATTCACCTTGGCAACTGCCCACCTCCCACTAGAAATATAACATCTTCGTGGCTGAACGTTGTACTGTGCGCCCTGCTTTAAGTGAATCCTCCTTTAAGGGAATTAGGAAGTACAAACATTTCACCCACACGGAAATTCATTTCACCCCCACCGAAAAGTGGTGCTGACGAAATCACAATGTTTCAATTTTTTATTCACTGCCCATTCGGTATAGTGTATAACACCACCACAAGAATGTTGAGATACGAGCAAAATTCGAAACTTAAACTGGACGATTACCCCTTGAAGAGAATTTTTCAAACCTATTTCAACTAAACATTGTCTTTTTGGTAGGGACCTCCTTGATGAGACGAATCTCAGTGTTAATTAACAAAATTTGTTCATTGTGACGTAAGCGGATTATGAGGGGGATTGCTTGTCCTCATCTCTTGATCGCCGGACTGACTTTTTATTCTCCGTTAATAAATAATCAGATGCATAAATGAGAATCTGTAGAATGTGACTTACACGTCTATTTAATAAGTGTACTAGGTTTTTTGTACAGTGTTCTCAAAAAAACAGTAAAAAACGAAAGGATTCATACAAAAAGTTAGATGCTATTCCCTGGCCTTTGAGAGTGATAAGTCCGCTGGTCAGCTGTGGTTCTAGACAACGATGGATGGTGAGCTCACCGGTAGCTCAAGTTGTTTGATGACTGACATCACTACGCATGATATAGGTGAACATAGTAATCGAACTAGGACCGACTGGTGACAAACTTCAAGCAGCGTCCTTTCCACATCAAAGGAGAAACGAAGGAGCTTCACAACTGGTATCGAACAGCTCGCCAGCAATCCTACTGTGTACAAAGACACTGAAAAAAAATTCTACGCCCTTCGCTTCGACCATCGTTCACCACTCAGTGATTCAAAAAAGGAGCCTCAAATCAAGGAATCAAAAGCTTTCGAAACCATGCTATGGATGTTCCCCACAAAAAAAAACTTGCTCACGACGACGACGACTAAAACCTCCTGTATGGGAAATTTAGGAACGCTTTGAAAAAAATTCTACAAGAAAACTACGCTTAAAAACTGTCGGTTAAATAGCTAGTGATCTGTAGGGGGATCTATTAGCTAAGAGAGAAGCAGAGGTGTGGACTGATTTTTGCACAGCCGAAGATCACACTGAACACTGTGGCCCAAACCTTCTAATAATGAAATCATTTAATCAGACTAAGAAATATTTCCTAAAACAGTAAGCTTTTAAGCGATTTCGGATCAGGAAGTCTAAATAAATACTTTCTGAGATCCAAATACTATTAAATTTTGTCGAAATGCCTTGAAAAAAAGCTTAAAACTTCGGTTTATAAAACTACAGAACTGAAAGTAAATCATTGCGAATCGAATGTAGGAAAAGAGGGCTCGTGTGGCGCAGTGGTCGGAGGCTCCCTGCAACACAAACATGGAATCGATCTCCAGGCCCATCGTCCACCGAGCCTTCCATCCCTCCAGGGTCTGAAAATTGGTACCAGACTTGTCTGGGAGGATAGCATCATTGGATCGCTACATCGGTAGGCTACCGCGAGTCATTGTGAAGGCCAGATATGCATTCAATCGCCTCCAAACGGTGCTTAATAGATCTGGTTTATTTTGTTTATTTTTTTTGGCCTGTAGATTTATGATATTTGAGCCTTCAGTATTTTATTAATTAAGTACTTTACAAAACGTATGTGTTCTATAAAATACACTGTCACAAAAGCCTAAGCGCTCGGCGTTTACCGCTCCTTTAGCAAAACGCCGTGCATTCGACCCCCAATCGTAGTATCGTAAAAGTGATACAATTCTTGTATGCCGAGGACTTCACCAATGTCGTCCCCGTCAGCATTGCACGGAAATCTAGCTGGTTTTCACTGATTCCTTCAGCCTTACTCATACTGTTAAAGTAATGACTTTCGCTCCAAAATGGCAAGAAGTAAACCAAGTAAAAATAAAAAAAAATAGAAAAGCAAGTGCAAAATTCCCAATGGTCAGCCACGTCCCTTTCTCATTCGCATAGATTTCATAAATTTGTCTATAAAGATCATTAGAATCAAGAACATTGTTTTTTGTTCTTTCCAAAGTCACAGACAGCAATGGTCGGGTTAGTGGAATAGGATCGGCTGGTAGTTATAACAGTATGGTACTGTATTCTATTCTAATGGGGAGGACCTTAACAGTGGTCTTACAAGGGCCTCCACACGCTTCATCGTTAGGACAAATGAGTAGGCGATAGTAGTGAATAGAGGGAAATGATGAAATATTAAGCCGGCTGACTAGTAATGACAATGTCTCGAAATCTGGAGGATGACATTCGACCCCGTAAAGACGCACTGAGTTCATCTATAGGGCAGTATTTCTTAAAAATCAGAGTGGAGCGATGAATGTGAAAAAAAAGAAAAGTTTGAGGAAATTTCTTCAATTAAATGTAAATGTGAAGTAAATGCGAATGAAAACCATGATGGAAATTTTTGTTTTTTTTCATTCAAACCATAAAATGAGAATAGCAAAAAATGAGACAAAAGAAGGGTCTCACGTGGAACTTTCGTCGACGACGATGAAGTCTGTGGCATTGTGAATAGGATCTGTGGCCATGAAGTCGGCACCTCTGTAAACTCTTCTTTGATTTTTGAACAAGCACAGAAATCAGGGGGACCTTGTAAAAAAGGACCATCGCAAAGAATCGCAACCTAATTCTTGATTAGTTTTATGTAAAATTTGTCTAATACTTTGAGACCACGGAATATTCGTAAAGAACAATAAGAAACGATGAAATATTAGATCGCTTTCGTCTCATTTGATGCCTTATGGATGACTTGCATGCACAGGTGACATTCTCCGCAAAGATCTGCCGGACTTGTGCTGGACTGCATTTCAGCGACTTCAGCCACTGCCTTCATATTTTTCGCTTCAACACATAAATATTGATGCTGGTTTCTTTGATAACCCACGAAAAGTTCCGGATCACTAGGTTTGAGGTACTGGGATTGTTTGGAAGATTGAGAGCCTCACAGAGTCGTCACAGTGAAGAATTTGCTTTATTACCCCTGTTGCACGTTTAATTTTTTGCGAGGCATTGTTTTGTTTTTAAATTTGTTTATAATTACAGTTTATGAAAAATTGAAGGCAGAATTTGAATATATAAAATTTCCAAGGAAAGTGTGGCAGGCGCCCATCAACGACACATTGGGGAACACCACCATGTACTGCTGGACGATATGCTACTTGTTCAGTTCATTTCGCATTCGAAAGACGAGCATCGAGGAAAGAGGGCCAGAAACAAAACTTTTTGAACTCCAGAAAATCCATACAGCCTAACCTTGCAAAATAAGAAGCGCCGTCTCCGGTGGAAAAAGCCATCAGATTCTATCGGCTTCTATTTCATCTATTAAAGTCCTCTATGAACTAAAATATGTGTCTTGAAAAACTAATGTGGGATTCATTTCTGTGCTACACGCAGTGATAATATTATACAGTGTCAGGGTTCTGCTTTAAGAAATCTCTTTGCTTTTATAACATCTTCACTTGTGTTCCAAAAAATGCTCAGTTACAAAATAGATTTAATCTCGGACGCAACTCTTCGTAGCAAAATCCGTCCTCATCCAACACCTGCACTCTTCCACCTTGGTTGACGTCGATAGAAAGGTTTCTATTTCTATAAAGTCATATGTGAGTTGTGAATGTGTCGCTCCTGATCCAGGATTTTTGTCATTTGAACGGTAAAGATGTTTCGAAGAGTAAGAGCTTCAATGAATATTTCTGCATTACAGCCAACCTTTCTCAAAACTTTTTCAGTGACGGTATCAACAGTGACGCGAACCTTTGAAAACATGAAGAACCTCATCATCAACAGGCAATAAACATGCGGAAACAACACGTTTTCAAAAAAAAGTCGCACACGACACTTTGTGACGAGCTCCGTTGCGAACAACTTTACACAGCAGATGGAATGCAGGAAGCACAAGGCATAGAAAACAACGTTTGCTCTGGAAATTGCCTAGACGAAGAACATATCACCCTCTCTAGAGACTCGCGACTCACTCTTTGAAAAAAACACTAAAAACAGGTGAACAAGCACATGGTTGTCTTTTCATCGTTTATTTTCATTCCACACTTTTCCCCAACTTATGACTAAACTAGCGATTTTCAGCGAAAAGGAAAACTTTCTTTTTTCAGCACTGACCGCTTTATAAAATCTGTTAACAGGACTAGAAGAGAAAATAAATAGCTCTTTTAATTTCCTTATCATTGCTTTTTCGTTTGAAAGGAGACTCTCGACTTCTGCTCTTCCTCGAATGGATATTTGCTCTCTTTTGTGATGATGCAGACATGGGCACCCTCATCTCCAAATCGGACATAACTCTGTTCTAAAAGCTCATCTAAATCCCCAATTATTTCCTGTTTCGCTTTATTTATATAGAACTTCCTCGATCCCATCCTGACCCAAGTAGATAGATTTCATCCTGACGCAGACGGCAAATTGGTGTGCGTCTTGTCTCTAATTAAAATTTTGTTCCAGGACATTAATAATCTACTAAAATTTTGTTCTTATACCACGCATTTTATACAAAGCCAAAGCTGGGAACTCATAGGATAGGTTTGAGATTAAACACACCATTTGTAGTTGCAAGCTCAAAAATCAAGACACGAGCCGAGTGATATAATTTAAACTTCAATTTGAGATGCTGGAAAGTGGGAAGTGTCATGTTGATGATAAATGCTGTGAAATATACGCATGGTCTCCGGTTTGAACTGGCGCCAGCCTGACCAAACATTTCATCTTTGAGGGTCGCCAGATTGGTGCAATACTTGTCTGGGAAAAGACACCTCCGATCCAAAAAAGACGGAAAATTAACGATGATGAAGAACGTTCCGATAAAGTCTCAGTATTCCAGAGAAAAATAACTCGATCGGCATTCAACGACAGTCATGAAAGTCTTTAAATGAAAACCAAGGCAACACGGAACTCCGAAGCCTTTCGTGAATGACACATGTGACACGAGGAACCGAATGGAAGAAGCACAGAAATCCGTGTAATATTGGATACTGTGCTATTGATATTAACTAAGTAACATGAATAATGACTAACGAGAGGAAAAGTATAAAGAAAGGTAAGAGTCATTGAATAAAGTCTTTTTCCAATACCGGTGTTAACGCCCATATTCACCTAGAAATGTTTCTGAAATGCCGATAGATTGTAACTTTTTGCGCATGTTCAAGAAATCTATAACTACCATAAATACGTTAAACTTCTGGAGAAGCGCTTTATGTTAAGTTCCTAAAAAACCTACTAAAAGCGAAAAAACAAGCCAATTGCTGCTTATTGTTGACATTTCCTTTACATGCGAAGAGAAGCAATGAGTACGTTAAAGCTTATTTTACACCGTGTACAAGTCACTTGGCAAAAAAAATGTTCTAATTTTTAAAATTAAAGGCTTGTAAGAACATGCATGGAATTATTGTTATTCATAAAATTTTCAGCGCTTAAATAAAGGAGACAAATAGATCGTTGGTTCAAGAGAGCTCAGTATTAAACGATGGCGAAGAAGTCACACGTCGTTATCACAGAACAAGAGCTATGTGGAATCAGAAATGCGCAAAAAGCCAGGAAGGGAAAGACAACTGTAAGATAGGAAATGAATTCGAGCAAAGCACTGATGGGTTTATAGAGCATCTTTAAAAAAAACAATTAAGCAAATCGACGTAGTTGATAACTGATTAGCTAAAGAAATTGTAAACAGCCGGCTTAAGATCAGGTTTCGAGGAAGCACCGACTGGCCCGAGACACATCGCGACTCCTTCATGAAGGCGTTGATGTTTCCTGTTTTCCAATTGCTGTTTTCAACTGGCACTTCACTTTCGACGAGTATCAAAACGGAAGTGAGGAAGCGAGGAAAGTGCATGACGGCTATCTTGTTATTATAATGGATACCGTGAAAAATAATTACAACTGCTTCATAAGGAATGAGAATTTGAAAGTTCATGACAGAAAGGAAAGAAGTGGGACATTCCTGCGGTTTAACGTGATAATAAAGAAAGGATAACATAATGAAAGCTAACTCTTCTTATCTTGTTGACAGCAAAAGTCGAAAGCATTGGCAATACCGTAGCCTTTTAAGTGAGGTGACCCAGCTTGTCCAGACTCATATTGTTGAACAATTGAACAAATTTTATTATGACTCCAATGTTCAAGAACATTTATCACTTCTAGCAAACAACGTAGGAAATCGTGTCCTCTTTAAAACTGAATGTAACATTAATGATCTCCTTCATTATGGAAATAATACGTGATAAAAAAGTTAAGCAAGACGCCTTTGTTCATCTATTCTTCCAAATCAAACTAGCCATTTGTTTTCATGATTATGAATCATGATGGATCATCGGCTCTGATGAAGACGATACCCTCGAAACGTTAGCCGAAAACAAAAAAAGAAATTATCAACCTCGTGTAAGCTTATCAAAGAACATATTGATTAGTCATAAAGAGGTTAAAGGAAAGTAGATACCGAGTTCTGCAGGGTAGATTACCCGGAAAAACAAGTCATTATTATTCGAAAGTCACTAATGTCAACATACCCTGTATAAAAGGGCAGCGTCGAGTGAGTAGTGCTCATTGGAGAGAGATGCTCCACTGAGGAAGATACGGCTCGATGCCCGACGAAGACGGTACCTCGAGAACGCGAACAACTGTGGACCATCGACTCGGATCATCAGCTCCGATGAAGACGATACCGTCGAAGAACCTCGTGTAATCGAAGAATCAAAGAAAGAATACAAATAGCCATTTGCAATTGGCAAGCTCACAATCAAGATACGAGCCGATCCGCTTAATCGCATTGCGCTAAGCAATATGACTTTAATCTTCAATTTGAGATCCTGGAGAGATGGAACCGTAATGGTTGTGATACATGCCGTCGAATGCCCACATGACCAATGCTTCGAAACCACGCCGCCGTAATAAGATATCCATTCCCTTGGCAAAAATGGTATCAGATTTGAATGAGTAAAGTTCCCACCGCTCCATGAAAGTTGTGCGCGGCCTGTGATGGAAATCTGGGAAACTTCTAGCGGAGTTATGGCAGGATTTCATGTGAGAACACCTCAACGACATTATTTACGACGAAGTGAATAGAAGAATTGCAGCTATTAGCACAATATTGAAAGATAGGTTATACGAAGAGATAAACTAAGCAACGATTTTGCAATTTTTGAAAAAGGCTACTTACTCACCGATGTGGCGCAACCCTGCGCAAGAACTTCTGGACGCGACGGCGCATCAGGGTCAGCATGAAAGCAAACTGCTGAATTGTCGACGAGTTAGAGCCTCGTCAATTAGCGATGAATTCATGGCCAATCAACTTCGGATGGCAAGGAAGTGCTGCCTAAGCTCAATTGTTCAGTGTGACATACGCCTTCCGTGTTTTTTTTTCACATAGTGCTTTTCTTCTTTCTCAGTGAAGTCGAACTCTCCGCCACCGCCAAAAACTAGAAGCCTCAGATGACCGACTTTGAATAAATCTCGGCATAAATAGTCGGTAAATTTATTTATATGTCTTTACGAACTTTCCTTGTTGAACCGATGCGGGGTTGTTGTTTTTGTTGTCGTTGTTGTTGCTGTTTTTGTTGTTGTTGCCGCTGTTGTTCACGGTGTTGTTGTTGTTGTTTGATGGCTGACGTTTCGGCGATTTCGCCTTCCTCAAAGCCGTGCTGTTGCGAGTGGGAGGAGGAGGCTATTCCTACACGGCTCTTAGGAAGGCGACATCGCCGAAACATCAGCCATCAAACAATAACAACAACAACGACTTATACCAACTTCGCATCAGATCAACAAGAACAGTTCGTGAGAACTAGAAGACTGCTGGCCCACTCCATCGAATCAGTTAATTTATGGGTTCTAAAAATTCGTTCAGGAAGAAAAATTGTCTCTAAATTTTTCCTTTACATGTACTTCCATTAAGAAAAGTGCTGTTTGATAGTTGGTCTTCCTTTCGAACAAGTAATGAGATTCGATAATAATAGATTAACGTAGAAACTTGGTATGTGAAAAAACACTATTATTTCAAAATTCAAAAGTTTAACTTTTATTTGCTCCCTAATAATTGTTTTCCATAGTAGGGCATTATGTAAAATACAACCATAATGATGCAGAGACATGAGCAAAACTGGAAACTCCAGTTGTGTTCTGAACTCGCTAAAAGATTAAAATATACCACAAGGATGCTGAGAGATTACCATAACACGACACCTCAGTTGGGTTGGAGCCCATGATTGCCCTTTCCGGGAGCTCACATGTTAACCACTTCACCATCGAGGCGTTTGTTTTGCGTTTTTCTTCGCCAGTTTTTTTATAGCAATCGTTGGTTAACAGGAATGACCTCGGGAGCACAAATCGATATTGAACACAGTCAAGCTGAAACTAAGCCGACTATTATTTCGTTTCTGTCAGAGTATGTGTTTGGACACAGTACCTTGGTTGACCAATGCGCCTGTAAGGGATCTGTAAAATTTTCAGTCGACATGTAATCATATGATTGACGTTTCTGGATTATACTATCGTCGGAGTAGTTTGTTCTAGTTGACCACACAGTGTGAACCTCCGGCGATTTTTTTTATTTTCAGCATTGTACTGCGCGAATGAAGGAACATCACCTGGCGTAGGTTATATGATTTCCAGGACGATTCTTCATCGACTTCGATCGAAAATGATCCATTTTCTTGATGACAACAATCAAATCCTCGAATAAATTGATGTTCACTATGGGCTGATGTAAGGGCGCATGTGGCGCAGTGGTCAGAGGCATCCTGAAGAACACACGTGGAATCGATTCCTGAGCCCATGGCCCACTAAGCCTTCCATCTCCGGGGTCGGCAAACTGGTGCCAGACTTGTCTGGGAGGATAACACCACTGGCTCGATACATCGGTACGCTACCACGAGTCATTGTAAAGGCCAAATACGCATTCAATCACCTTCAAACGATGCTTAGTGAAGTCGAATGCATGGCGCATCCTCAGAGATTGATCAACATCAACGCCGAGAGCTTTATCCTTTTTATCCTTTATGGAATGATGTACACTGGTGCAAAAATACTCCTAATACAAAAGTCATTTATTTTCTTAACGATGAAATCCTGAAGTTCCGGAGTCCACGAGCCGCCTTTTTTTTTGTTTTGCTTTTTCATCGAGGTGCGTGACTAATACGGCGAATCGATCCATCAAGAGTTACGTCGTCCAGTAGGAGACGATGGTGTCAGCAAAAATATCATAATTATGGGACGCTGCTGTGTTAACGTTAAGAAACTTTCCATTACATTCACAATTTTCCTGTGGTTTAAAAAAATCTCAAAAATATGAATGTTAATATCATAGAACGAATTCATCTATAGCGATTGTCTTGGCAGCCTCTTCCAGTGATGTGTTATGCCTGATATCCATCAAGCGTTCTGACTATCGAAAAACCAGTATCGTCGCCAATATGCTAATGTGGCTTAGCGGCAGAAAACGGGTTGTTAGAGGCGGATAATTTCTTCACAGTTCGTTATGAGATACATCGGAATGACATCTAGCAACGTCTGGAGCGAAATGAGCAGCAACAACGCCTATTGCTGTTGGTAGTTCTAGTGAAGAACTTCATTTGGAATGCTGATGCTATGAAACGTGGAAAATAGGTCAAATTTCTGCTTCGCATTCGATCGATTAGAATGCCACTTTTGTCATTCCACGTGATTTAAAGTTGTCGAAGACGAACGTTAAGACGTACCGTTTTTTCGTTGGAAATCAACTTTCCAAACTGAGAAGAGCAAGGCCTTTAGAGATTCACTGTATATCCAACGTAGATGGAAAATTCAGACTTTCGACAGAAAGATCATCTTGACACATTCGAGACGACGGCTCATTTTTGGTCCCATTCGCTGTGAGACCTACAGAGGTTAACCAGCTACGCCGTCCCATTGCAAATGACGCGCGTAAAGGCCACGTAGTCGCGAATGTGTTAACATAAATGTCCATCTTATCTAACATTTCAAACTTGTTTTCTAAATCATAAAGCCTCAATACTTTTGGATTTCCTGTTCTCGATAGTTTGAAAGTTTGCTGAACTTCTTTGCCATCTTAAATGGTAAAACCTTGATGCGAAACTATGAAATGCATTTCAGAGCAGTACTAAGTGTTATAGACAGAATTTCAAAAACAAGCATTCTCTTAACCTTCATTCTTATCAACGTCGTACTAGCTTATCAGTGAAGAGGAGAATACATGCTATAGACAGAGTTATAAATACCTTTGTCTCTTCTTTTTCTGTGAGGGACCCGCATAATTAGGTAACACTCGAACCGTTGAGCCATGCTCGCTTGTCCATCCTGTTTCTTCTTTGACACTTCTTCTTTCTTCAGAGAAAAAAATAGTCGAAAAAATTTTTTCTAATTGGTTAGTCAAGATTTAGGGATACCATACAACAACCCCATCGCAACCTCTGCTTTACAACGTCTACCTAGCTTCGCTTTCAGTTCACCTCATTCTCAATTCCAAATGTGATCCAGTAAGGGCACTTCATCGAGGCTATTCATTGCCACACTAAACATGATGGGAACATTCTCGTGTGAGAAAGACGTAAATTATTAAATGAATAAATAGTGAAACGTCAAGTAAATAAGTACCAACCAGAGTACTTAATGCTAATGGATCGCCATATACACAGAATAGAACATAAGGATTGCGTTGCAAGCAAAAGTGCACAGAAGCTGATCACGACGATTATGACGAGCCATGCCCCTCCATGAGGACAGGAGCTACACGGACTGAATCTGAATCTCAGAAAGCGCTCTCGAAAATCAGAGAATTTATCAACAACTTATTACTACGGTAATGAACAGCGATTTGAAAACGCATATCTAAGGCCGGTGTAAACAAACCCGGTTGATTAAGGCAACCTGGCGTTGAAGTTTATGTGTAAGAAACTTTCATATCTGGTATAGTAGTACAAACGAGCAACGAAGAGTCAGAAGAGAATTCCGACCGGCAACGTAAAGGACTAGATAGAACTGGTATTCTACTAGAGGGCACTTCGTTCATAAAAGAAAGTGGATTAGTGTGGAACGGCTGTCCACTCAGAAATCAATAAATCTTTTCGCAGCAGGTAAAGGCCTCCATGCAAGACAAGGGATTAATAAATCCTGAAGAGCTTACAAAAATCGATTGGGTCAGTTGTTTGTGTTTTTTGTGTAAACAAAGAAGAATTAATGAAAAATCGTTGCCCTTCGGTCATATTGGCTAAAATGGGCTTGAAAAAACCCTCATGCGGTTGCGCCAAATATTCTGCTTTCGCACCACTCATGGCTAATGAATTGGGAGAAGGCGTACGTCGATCGAAAACACTGCCAGTCTTGAAGTCGACGGAACAATGACTTCACCACCATAAAACGCTTCTGCCACTGATGAATAGGTCGAAAACAATGAGCTGTGTCGTTAACGAAAAGCGAAGTGAACTACTTTGAGCAGCAATTATAAGTTGTTCAGCCTTGTCGTAGATAATGTAATAGCATAGTTTTAAAAAGTGAAATCCAAACTTGGTAACCATAAACGACAGTGTTTTTTCGTGTATCCGCACTCCAGCTAACACACCGGCAAACAGCCGGTGTAGTGATAATGAGACTTGACTTACGTACTAAATTGTGGATGCCAGTCTATGATGAGTTTGCTACGATGAACCTTCCCACCTCAAGCAGATCACTCGTGGTGAAATACAATGCTTTGTTTGCTTGAGCTCAGGTGACGCTGTGTTGGCTGATTCTTTGAGGCGCTGCGTTTCCTGGACTTGGTTTGTTAGGGAAAAATAGAAATAATTTTTTCCGAAATGGCAAAAGCGTTACGCGCAAGAGGAAGTTGTCGATAGTGTGCATGTAATAAAAGTAAACAAATAGTAATCACAACGAAAATTTAAGAACAAAAAAAGGGCACGTTAAATCCCTATCAGTTCGTCTCGTAATTGAAGTCAGATATACCATAGGCATTAATTGCAGGCCAAAAGCGATCTTTGCTTCACTGAGACACAGGTGGATCCAGGGAAGAACTGTTTATGTGGCCCCGATTTGGCAAACGCCTTCTGTGTTTGCGAGGACCTATTCACGCATGGGTGCGCGGGTGTGCTCTCGTTTATGCGGGTTGTATTCTACAAGTCTGCTCGGCCAAAAGCCTGAAATCGACTGACTGGGAAGTATATGGGAGGCGGATAATAGTCCCCTCTGACAGATAAGCTTCCACTTCTATTTTGGGAGAGACTAGCAAGCTACTCGCGATTAAATCCAGCCGCCAAGTTCAGAGCTCACAAAGCTATACGTGGATATCAAAAAGCCAAACACGGTAAAAATAAACGGGCCTCACTCACCTGGCCCCAAAAAAGAAGAAAGGCTACTGAAATCTCAGGACCATTTTACGCCGCCTAATTCTGCAAAGGACCTGCACCTACAATTACAATGAACACTTACATCTGAGTCGTCGATAGAAGACTTGATCATACAGGAGAGAAGGATAAGGTACGACGTCATAGGGATTGCCGAGACGAGAAGACGGCACTCACCTAAAGTCGTCTATGACACCGGCAAAGAAACGTTTCTCGGAACATGCGAAAGTAGAGCAGTCGTCGGCGTCGGCGTTCTCATCAATACGAGTTTGTCCATGAACATCGATTCGAACAACTATCAACCCGAATCGGGCCATTAAGATTGAGGAAATGTTGGTCAACACCCGCGTTGACAATCTTCATCGTTTACGCACCGACTTCAAAACCACAACGAAGAAGAAGTCGAAGCGTTCTATATGGAGTCGAAGATGTTCTACAGAAAAGACCATACATTCTTTACGAAATAACGAAATAGACCACATCATAGTAAATCGAAGATTTTGCCTTACCGATGTCGCTGTTGTCCCAAAATTCTACACTGAAGCAGATCATCGCCTCCTTCGTGCTAGATTTCACCTCTTGGTCCGAAAAACCACCGCAAATTGGGTTGTACCCATTTCATTAGTCGGCCGGCTGTTGGGAAGGTGCTGTTTTCGACAACGCGAGTATTACGATCGGCTCATTCAAGATCTTCATTTTAGCGATGTGAAAGAAGAGAGTTTGAAAGTCACTAAGAAACTTCTGTCTCCAGAAACAATCGAGTTGAAACGCCAGCGTGGGATCGCACAAACTATAGGCAACAGCCGACTCACGTCCTAAGTTACAAACCAATGCAGACAGGCGATAGAAGATCTTAAAGAGAGAGCAGCAGCAGTCATGGTCGAAGCTGCGGAGGCTGGGACCAGCATTCGCAAAGCTCATCGAAGCTTCGCCAACTACAAGAGCATGACGATTACACTCCAACGCTCGGACGGAATTGTTACAGCTTCCATAAAGCCAATAGAAAAAAAATACTCACGATTGTTTGTTTGTTTGTTACTCGCATCTCTTCAATAGATATGTCTTCTTGCCCTCACATGAAATAAAGGAGAATGGATATGTTTCACCACCGGTTCACTCTTACGAGATCCCACATGCTGTCTCGTCAGTGAAAAATTTAACAACACCAAATCCGGACAGGTTAGGAGCTGAACACCTGGAGAACTTTTCATCAGTCCCCATAAACAGACTGGCTCGGCTCTCCACATGTTGCCTCTCTGAATGTAAGGTCACTCAATAGAAGATCAGCAAAACGGTGCTATTAATCAAGAACGGTGAATTTTGCGATATCGGCAACCATCGCCTTTCACTCGAGTCATCGTAAGCAGGATTGACAGGACACTGGCCGAAGGACAGCCATGTGGGCAAGCAAGGTTTTGAAAAGCTCTCACTACGAGGAACACAACCACACAATAACAAGACTCACTGAAGTATCATGAGAGCACAAGAGACCGCTCTGTCCCATTTTCGTTGATTTAAGAAGAGGTTTCGACTCAGTTGAGACAGAAGCAGTCATGGAAGCTCTGGACACCCAACGTATCCTTGTTCAGTATACAAAGATTCTCCATGAGCTATATAAAAATCTCACAACGAAGATATGACCCAAAAGACCGACTTTCTATAAACCTTGGCATAAATAATCGATATATTCATTTCTACGTTCTTATGAACCGATCTTGTTAAGCTGATGCAACTACTCAAAATCGAAATAATTTTTTTGACCTGGATGGGTCTCACTCGTCGTCCACCGTCAACACTCGAGCAGTCCCACTCCTAACAGCACGGTGAGTAGTTTTTGATCAATATGGCTTTTATTTTTTATTCGTATGTTAGATCTTCGTTGACACATTGGTTTTCTCCACGGAATTATTAAGCTATTTTTTGTGTAAAATACGTTGCTCTGAGGAAGGTGAAATCGCGGAAACGTCAGCCATCGACCAACAACAACAACAACAACAACGACAACTATACCAATCTCGCATCAGCTCAACAAGATCAGTTCATTAAGATATGACCATTCTACAACGATACTAAGATCGATATCAAAAGAGGGATTAGGTAAGGCGATACCCACTCGCCAAAATTGTTCCCTGCCACCCGCGAGAACGTCATACGAATATTGGAGAGGGATAACATGGGAGTGGAAATCGATGGTTAGCAATTACGCCATCTTCGCTTTGCTGATGACATCGTTCTTATAACACCAAGCATTAGCCAAAACGATCGAATGGTTGCCGACTTTGGTAAAAACCTGTGGAAAGATCGGTCTTCGACTAAATCTCACAAAAAGCGATGTTCATGAGCAACGGATCGTATGCCTCATTCACGCTCAATGGAACGAATATCTCCGAATGATCCAGTTATGTCTATCTAAGTCGGGAAATCAATATGATGAACGACTTAGGTCCATAGTTGAGCAAAAGGATAGAGCTACTTGGAGAGTTTTTAAGACCATGGAGGACTTAGTGAAGAGAACAAAAAACACCCAACTAAGTGTCACCTTTCCGACTCAACGGCAGTTCCTGCGTTAACGTATGCTTCAGAAACCTGGTCGCTGCGTAAACAGGATGAAAAATCACTCAGCGTTATTGAACGCGCAGTCGAAAGGACGATTCAAGGGTGGTGTCACACAAGCGAGGAAACGAATCCGATGCTCCGACCTGTGTCAACGATCAAAAATGAGAGATGCCGTGCTATGCGCCAAACTATCGAAGATAAGGTGAGGCGGACACCTATTGCGCATCAACGACAACCGATGAACAGAGCCGTTGGCGACTGGATTCCCGGGATGTCAAACGCGCTGCAGGAAGACCACCCATTCGATGGAAAGCCTAGAAGAAAGATATGATGATGAACGAGTTCATAGAGCGAACAGAGGCTACTGGTCTACTCCTACACGCAACAAGGAAAAATGAATGTTTGTTGGAGCCCGCTTGACTCATTGGAAGATCAACAGGACTGCAGGTGATGCAGGTGATCCAACTGCTTAGACAAGGGCAACCATGAATTATGCTAAAGCCCGAGAAGCTGCCCTTCGCTTGTCTTAAGCCTGAAGGAAAACAAAATTAAGAGATATTCTTTCTTCTCTTAGGCAAAGGAAGGACCGAAAACAGCTCCTGCGCGAGAAATGGAAGAATAGGGGTTTTTACTTGTGCTTACCTGAGTTACTCGGTGAATAACAGATTTATCGATGACATTGATGATGCAGTTGTCAGAAAAGCTAGTTCATATTGTTACATATAGTGAAGGCTGAGTGAACTGAGGTTAATTCACACAGGAGAAATAGAGAGATTTGAAGATGATTTCAAAAGAGTTTAGTTCTTGATGCATTGCAAATGACACAGTAAAAGTGACGAGAGCTAAAAAAAAGTAAAGCCAATTAAACAAAACTGGTACAAACATCAATCGATGAAACGAAAAGCGCTAGTGCTTCGTTTTCACAAAGTTCATTTTATTGTTGGATCACTAAAGGCACCAAATAATCATAACAATGTCTACGTGATCATAATGTAAAACGGAGGTAAAACATTATATCCTCGTATGGAAATAGCACGTGAATCTGAACGAGCGGAAAGTTGGAGTGGAAAACTTCGTTTTAAGTGAAAAACGACGAAAGAACGACGTCAAGCCATGTGGATAGAACTATACGATTCTTGACTTTCGAGGCTAACCGAATGGCAAACTTATGGTGAGTTTAAGGAAAGGTATTCCGTTAAAAATTCAGACCTGTTCGCGACTAAGCACTTCTGAGTTATGCTGAAAACTGGGCGTCTAGTAACTGGGTAAGGAATGTAAATGACCCCAACCGTTATGGCAGCAGAGTAGCAATGAACCTCATGCAGAAATGTGTTGTGTCAGTGAAGAAGATCGAGTTGCGATGCTCGAAAATTGTGCTGCAGGACCTTAAAGGCCATATGCCTAGACGATTTTTTGAACATTTGAATAAGTTAGAAGTTCTCGAGTTTTTTTGTCTATTCAGAATAAGACTTCATAAAGAAGCAGTAGAGCTTAGCTAAGGGCGAGTCGTCACCAGTTATTAACCGTCTGCTAAGCATCCTTAAAATGATGAATATTTAATAGATGCGAGAAAAGTGGAATATGACCATCTCTGGGGCAATGGTTAGACATGCCCAGAATACACACATGATACAATGTTTGATTTCGCCTTTGGGCTCATCAAATCTTCTACTACACCGAAGTGCGGAAAATGGTGCCTCACATGCCTGTGAAAAGGGGTTCACTGACTTGATACATCGGTAGGCCGCCGCAAGTTACTGTATATAATGTAATGTATGCAATCATGGCCACGATGCTTGATGAGCCAATACATAGCGCATATGTCAGATATAGACGCCGAACCTTTTGTCATTTATCCTTTCAAGTCCTTTTCGAAAACCGAAGCAGTTGTCCTATTGTGGCAATTAGATGAGGAAGAAAGCAATTCCAAATGTGTCATTTAAATCGTAGTAGCTGAACCCGAGGTGCCATTTGTGAACTTCACGTGCCAACAAGGCGTCTACACATATGTTTGAGCAGCACCGATGTCAGAGACAGTTTCAGACTTGGAGAACGCAAATAATGACGTGTGACTACCGAAGCTTTCAAAAGCATTTAGCGTACGTAAGCGGACCGAATGTTCACGTGTGTTGCCGTGAAAAACAGGCATATGAATCAAATTACCCAATGACATTAATTTTTTCACCAAAAATAAGCACATAGGCTCCAAAGATATGGAAGCATCGTCTCTGTGCGTGTATGACCGCCGTAGGACCGCAAGCCAACCTTTATGAAAGTGTATAAATAGCATGCCGCGTTTTGTGAATTGAAATTGCATTTACAAATGTGCGGCGAAATTTGCTGTAAGAATAGCTTGATGTCTTATGAGAATGTCTTACAACAGCTACATGTTAGCTTAATAATCTAAGAAAATGTGGTAAAAAATACTTGGCCCTATGAACAGTTCACGGATTACTTCAACTTCAGAAATATGCCATAGTGGCACGAAGTAATTCTCTCTTAGTAAACCTCTAAAGAGAAGCATTTGATCTATCGTTTGTTCGAAAAATGGTGGAGGTACTTTTTTTAGCTATACTCAAACATACAAGGATGATGAGTAAAAGGATAAAGGATAAAGCTCTCGGCGTTGATCCATCCCTGAGGTATACGCCATGCACCCGACTTCATTAAGCATCGTCCGTAGGTGAATGAATGCATATCTGGCCTTTACAATGGCTCGCGGTGGCATACCGATGTATCGAGCCAGTGCTGTTTTCCTCCCAGATAAGTCTGGTACGAATTTGCAGACCCCCAGAGAGATAGAAGGCATGGTGAGCCATGGGCGTAGGGATCGATTCCACGTGTGTGTTGCAGGGCGCCTCCGACCTCTACGCCACACACTACGATGAGAAGCGAGTGCTTTAAATGCGCTCGGGACCTTGTTTTATAGTGTGTATAGTACCCCTTGTATATTAAGCGCTGAAAGGAACTAGATATTAACCATACAAGTAGAAAATACCTAGAAAGGTTGAAATTTGAGAGAAATCTTGTGACTCTTCTGTCAGTACGTGAGTTTTTCACCGCCGTTTACTAGTGGAACGTACGACAAAGTAGGACCGGAGTGAATCGCTCTGAAATTAGTCGACGAGTCGAAATTTGGACGAAACATCGGGTTGGATTCTTTCCATAACTAATCTTTAGTGAAATCTTAGTATTGCTAAGAGAATAAGCTCATCAACCAGTTTTTTAACTGACATAGCAGTCGAAATCTGTAATATGCAATCCCTCATGTCTTCCAAACAACCAGATGGACATTCTGCAGACAAAGCTCAATCGTAGCAGAAACCGCGTGTTCGATTTCGGACCATATAAACGTTATTCTCACCAAGTTTCCCTCAGCTCACTTCTTTTTCCCTGAACCTACAATTGTATTGATAGCCAGATTTCTTTCATTTTAGCGATAGTCGATCAAGAATAAAGAATGTGCCCAGCGTTGGTCGGTCTTTCAGGAATGCTTTACGTGATCAATTCTAATTACTGTCATAGAGGTGCTTGAACGTGGAACCAGTTTTGTTGTTTATCAAATCAGTGCTTTTTCTCCACCACCCGACAAGTCCGATACCAATTCTCGATCCCTGGAGGGATAGAGGGCTTGCTTAGCCGAGGGCGTGGCCGGCATATATATTGCAGAGCACTTCTGAGTACTGCTGTATAAGCGCCTAAATCATTTGATAGGGAACCTACGTCCCATGCTTGTTTCGACAGATTTCTAATTATGGCCCCAAACAATGAGATGACTTGTAGCCAAAATGACGCCAATAGGTTCGAGCTAAACTCGACAAAACTTCAGTAGTTAGACATCTCCGGTCCAAGTATGTTGATGCTGTAGATCTTCGGCGCCCGATATTAGCATAATATCAAGGGATCCATGCCAAGCCTTCCTAAATGAGACAAATACATTATACCAGATTGAATGTCACATACTTGAGTATGGCACTTTGTTGCGTGGAAACCGATCCTAAATTGTTGAAGCACGAACCGCATTTGTGAGAAGATTCTTTGAGGTCATGAATTTATAACAAACAAGTGCTCTATACAAGAATTTATGTCGACTGAAATACCGAGGAACAAGAATAGTGAAATGCGGTAATCTTCCATGAAAATTGTACCTTACTAATTCTAAACGAAGTCGAATAAAAGCAAGTAAGGCACCATGAGGAAGAAAAAACACTTTGATCCCTCCCGTTTCTACGAAATCACACATTACTCGATGCTGACTGAAAAAGTCTATGAAAACTCTGTCATTCCTATAAAAGCATGTTCCAGTCAAACCTTAGCACAATGTGCTGAGATTTTAAGCAGATGAATGGATGATTCCTGAGCAACGGATAATTGCTGATTAACATAATGAGAAGGTTGAGAGCAGAAAAGGAGTGAGTTAAATTAACGAATGGCACAACTCTATGTCAAAAGAGCCATTCCTGTTAGTTACTTTATGATTGAGACTCGATTGTTACTGGGTTTTGTAGAGAAGCTGACGGATATTGTACTACGAAGATTCTTACGAAGCCTGGGCTCTTAAAACTATAAAAATCCATATATGTTGAAGTCATTATAACAACGATTGTTCGAAGTCGTCAAATCATTCAAATTCTTGCCGTAGGAATTGTTGAAACGAATTCATCGTCAATTTTCCCTTTCTAGAATAAATGGCATACACAGTGACGCTCAAAATGGAAAGCGACATGGCATTACAAGAAAGCTAGAGAGTAAGACGAAGGGAGAGGCGAAGTGGTGTTCGAACACTCTCGAAGGCGTCTTCACATTATGTAGAGACCTTTATTTAGCAGATGACGAGCATTGAAAAAATCTAAGGAACTCGAAGCAAAGAATGAAGAACTACTTTAAATCGTTGTATTTTGATAATAATCGACTTTTGCTTCGTGTTTCCACTATGAAAACATCATGGAAGTTTTTATGTTGGAATAGATGTTCATGACATGAGTAGATTACTAAGCATCTCTCTCGAATGGTCGTAAAAACTGTATATGTCCAGAAGGTCATTTATGCAGCGGAAATTTCGCTCTTAGACGTCATCTCTATCCACTCTGTTCTTTCGCGAATGTCATCTAGAAAAGTAGTATGTTAGGGCCACTGCATTCTTAAGAATTGGGTATGCCTTTTTATTTTAGTGTTGGGAGTGAATGAAAAAATATTATATATATATATATATATATATATCATTCTATATGTACACATATGCAGAAATACAAATATAAGCGCAAATATACACAATCTGTAAATATACAATACATAAATTACACAGCGCATGTAGCGCAGTGGTTAGAGGTGCCCTGCAAAATGCATTGGATCGATCCCCGCACCCCACGCTCACCAGCCTTTCATCTCTCCGAGGTCGGCAAATTGGTACCCAGACATGTCTGGGAGGATAGTAGCACTGACTCGATACACCGGCATGCCGCTGCAAGTCATTGTGTAAGCCAGATATGCATTCAATCACTTCCAAAGATGATTATGAAGTCGAATGCATGTCGCGTCCCTCAGGGATTGATCAAGGCAGAGCTTTATCTTTTTTGTACAAAGTACAAACATATGAAGAGTAGACAAACATATAAGCACATATATACGTATTTTTTACACACATATATATGTATATATGGAGGAAAGCAAGAAGCGCGGCATTATAGTTATAATACATACATAGTCGCCTGGGTTTGAACCACTTTTGAATAAACCAAGACTCGCCTTCGTCAAGACATCGGAAAATTGGTGGCATACTTGTCGCGAGGAGTTCCTTCCGATCCAGAAAAGTATAAGATTGCCTGTGGTCGTGGAATGAGAGCACCCCTAACCGGCTGCCTTTGTTCTCCAAGGAGAAGAAATTCAACCAGCAATCAGCCAGACGTTTGCGAGTGAAGGATGAAAGATTAATTGGATGAAAGAAGTGCTTAGATCAGCAAATTAAGCGGTGATGAGTCACGCAATGGATAAAATAAGTAAACCAATAAATGTCTTGTCATAAACACGAGCCGAGCTTAGAAATGCAGCATATGCTCTTTGTGCTAGCTGTACTTCAAAAGACAGCTTTTAAGAACTCCTTTGCTATCTATCAATCGCCGTCTCTTGAGATGCTCTTTCTAGTTACATGGAAAAACACTGTTAGAATTTGGAGGTGACTGAACAAACAGGAAAGTTCTTGCAGCACAGCTGGTCGGTTAGCACCGTAAGGGCTAAACATGTTTTCAACTTATTGCTGAGTTTCTCTTGTAAATTGCAAGCCGTGGTCACTAAGCGATTTAGTTTCTTATATCCCGCATTCTTCGCGAACATTAATCCTCACGTGGAAAGTCATTCTTCAGTGGCACTAGAGATGCTCGTGAAATAAGTCCTCTTTTCATTTAATGTAGAGTGTTCACTATCTTGGGAAGCGCCTTGAATATTTTCCCCTGCTCCATTGGTAGGTCTCAAATAAAATGAGGAACTTTACCTTCATCAAAAAAATATTTTTTAAAAAAAATTTCCACCGATTTGATTTTGATGGAAAGGGGCAGAAATAGTCAGGGAATAACACTGCAATCCTGTGTAGGTAACTTTTCTGAACTTAAAAACTCATAGTGTTCATGTTAGCGCGCACCTTGAGTAATGGTTAACAGCTTCATCGGAGGTGGAGTAGAGGTTGGCAGGTGAGGAACTGCGAAGTAAGCCATAGATTGATCATCGAAGCGTTGCCCAAGTGAAAAAGTAGTTCAGCAACTTTAGAGTCCAGTAAAAATAAGACTGTGCTATTGTCGAGCACGACGAACTAGCCGAGGCTACGTTTCAACCAACAACCGCTAGAAGGGCGCTGGTGAAATTGTAGTGCTAGTCCTGCCCTTTGCGTAGATCCTAGGAAGACGAGGTGCATGACGAACATGAATGGAGTTTGCTGTTAGCCGCTTGAGTTTCTCGATAACCAGTAGAATTACAGGTCGTAAGGGATATATCGTAATGTAAGCAGCTCGACCTTTACTGTCATTATAGTCAGAAAAATGCAAAATGTTGAGACATTTGCTGTGTCTGTCTAACACAAAGATGTTTGGGATTCTTTCCAAATTTGTACCTTGGTGCAAACTTTTTAGTTCAGGAGGACAAGTGAGTGCTTATAAAAAGTCGGTTTATACGCATCTTTCAAAATATATTTAAAATCGCTTAATGCTTTTATGAAATCGAGCTCAATCGGTCACATCATTCTCAAGCGGTTGGTCAACTGATCACAGGACTCGGTGCCGTCACAAAAGTCGGTTGCTGCTGTCCTTGAGGAATCTGATTTGTAAAGCAGTTAACCCTCATCCGATCCACAAAAGCAGATGACCTGCTGACGACTCAGGAACGTTCCAGCAGAGCTATCCCAGGATTCCAATAATAGCCAACCCGAGCAGCTTTTAACATACCAATGATCGGAGCAAGTTACAGACTACATAACTTCTAGTAGCAACCGTACTCGTGCAAAAAATCCAAAATCAAAAGTGCTGCTATCCTCACGATGATTTGGGGAAAAAGGAGCATCGGTGTTTTTAAACAGGTGAGTTTGCGAATTTTCATTTGGTGTTTACAGACGTCAACTATTATATTTACAAGATATGTCTCTTCTTCCAATGGACGCTACTGGAAACTTTATCGATTGCATGTGGGATCTTTTCTACTTTGCATTTGGCGAAAGCTCTTTGCGGTTGGGCCATTTAGTAGAGCGAGCAACCGCGATCGCCGCTTGCCTTGAACGCTTTCAAATTAACTTCCATTTCTCCGAGCGTAAGACTAAGTACCCTCCAATGTCGTTAACATGAAAAACTTGTTATGGAAATAAACTAAAGGCAGTGGAATGTGCTTCAACCATGAGGCTTTGAAAATACTGCTTCATTGATACAAAATGACACAAAGATAACAAGTGAAGAACCACAAAAATATGGCAGCTTTTGCCCTATTGTGCAGAAAAGTTAACAACAGTTAAAGAAGTTCAGAATAAGAAGCAATTAAAATAAAGATACCTTCGGATTGGGAAATAGGCACCAGACTTTGACGGTGGTGCTGACTTTTTGACTTTTCGACAGAAGTACAATCAATAATTCTTGGCTACTAGGATATTTTAGATGTTTCAGAAGAAGACTTACTTGAATCAAATGTTTTGTAACTAAGGCCTGGCTTCGGTCTCGTTATAGAAGTTGGGCTTTTTTTGGAGCTCCTATACTACATCACTATTTTTTGGGCAATTCTTTATGTTTCTACGTAGCAAACACGAGGTGTCATTTTATTTCTCTATTTACGTACGAGCTCATGTTTCGGCGGATTTCGCTTTCCTTTTTTTTCCTATTGGATTTTCTATATTTCCAGTTCGCCTACTTTTCTGTTTACTCTGGTGAATTTCAAAAATTGACGTGAGGATTGAACTTTTTGGTTCCCACTGATTTTAGTCCAAGCATCGATGAATAATTCTTAATTCACAACCTTACGGCTTGGCTCAAAGCGTAGATCGCAATTAAGACTGCATTCTACCGATTTTTACCTTTCTTCAAAAGAAAATCGGAAAAGTAAAGAAATCATCAGGCCACCATTCAGTTGCCGAAATCAGAGGAGAAAATATTACTGATTAAAAATCATTCAGCACACTATTGTGGTTGTAGTGAAAAACTATGAAAAATAAGGGCTAGAATTCTTATGCTGAACTAATACAATAGAGCTTCATCATTATGATGTTTTCACTAATCGAAATACTGCTATTTCACCATAAAGGATTAAGCTCTTCGCATCGATCTTGCCATGCTTTCGACTTCATTAAGCAGCTTTTGAGGTGAAGAATGAATATCTAGCTTTTATGTCTTGCGGTGGCCGACCGATATATCAAACCAGCGCTGCTACTCTCCCAGGCAAGTCCGGTACCACTTTGCGACCCGGAGGGATGGAGGTCTTGGTGGACTGGGGTGCTGAGATTGATCCCAAGTGTATTGCATAGTGCCCCTCGACCAGTGCGCTACGCGCACCCTTATTTCATTATATTCCTACGAAAACACGTAAAAATATCAAAAGATCAGAACTGAAGATGCAGCACAAAAACATTTTTTCCACTTTTTAGGCTTTTCTGTATAGAATTTTTTGAGGGAAATGCCCACGCATATAACTTTTCTCCACTGTTCTTCGATGGTGTTCTATTTGTCATCTTCTGTGTTAGATGGTATTGTTTGTCAAGATATCTCCGTCCTCTTGGATTCGCCTTTGTCTTATGAGAACTACCTCTGTATCTATATAAATGCTGAACAAGAAAACGACGCCTTTACCATTGTGCTTGCATCACTCCCTCACAGTTAGTGTCATGAATCCACAAAGTGTGCCGATATAGTATCCATTCGTTTTGTAATGCGCTGTTATGCGCTGCGTACGAAGCAGCGTCATTGGAAGAGCACGAAGAGCACTATAGTTTTCGTGTAAGACCTTTTCTTCTCACTATTTCTAGCAAGAAAGAAGTAATAATTAGGTGGCGAGATCGAATGTATTTACTCTTACCCAAGCATCTGGAGAGAAATGTCGAAATACTTATAACTGTGGGAAACTTGTTAACCGCACCAGGATGCCTGTAGCCTGGTGGTTAGAGGTGCGTTGCAATACACACCGCACCGACCTCTCTTTCGATTCTGCACCATGGAAACAGCAACCCTTCCATCGTTCTTAGGTCGGAAAATTGGTCGCATACTTCTCTAACAGAAAAAAAAATCACCGACTTCGTACATCTCAAAGGGGAAATTTAACTAATCCCATGTTGCAGAAAGAAATATGAATACGAAGTAGAAAATAAGGTATAAAAGTACACAGAAGAATGAAAATAGAAGAAGAACCTTGCTGAACCAGGTACACAGAAGTTCCAAGCGACTAAAAAGCTTGGACCTTTAGAAAAGATTTTTAAAGCCGGAGAAAATAAAGTGTTGGTTGTGGAAAAATTCGACTCTACATTTCTCAGGCAGTGACGCGAATCTTATAATAATGAGACATGTTACTAACATGTCTATGCAAAATTGATTGCTTTATAGACGAACTAAATCTGCATGAAAGGTTATGTGAACGGCATCAGACTTGTTTTTCTTCATGAAACTGCAGAAAACTCCTAATGAAGACGGAAATCGCCATGTCGGAATGTGCGAAGCTCTAATGGACATTTAGAGTTCATAGAAGTTGTCCTCGCTCCTCCTACTGAATACGAAATAGGGCATGTCTAGCAGAACTCTCCAACTCAAAGAGAGCTCTACATGTTGTTTTTCATTTCATTTTATCGTGTTATTTTTGATCTTCTTTCCTTGTTGTTTGCTTTTCAGAAAGAATTGATGGAAGGAGTTTTTGTGGTGTCATGAAAAATATACATCACGACATTGTGGATAAAATTCCTTTATCTTAACGCCTTCCTAGATACGAGATTTGTAGCAAGGAATGCTTCACTACGATCTATTCTTTGCTCGGCAGATTTCAAATCTGTTTATCAGATGTTTTCTTAAAACAAGAGCCGAAATCACATCAATAATTTGATAACTCAGGCAATAAAGTAGACCACAATCGGTGTTAATCACAACGAAAAAACGCTTGATAGGATGCATTCAAACGTTTGAACGGCTTATGGACGTCGTTTGATACAGGGACAACTTCCGGAAGTAAGCTCGACGCAGAAATATGCCTATGTTTGCTATCAAAAAAATAAAAATTGGCTGGATAAGCAAAGCAGCTGAAATAGACGAGCTTCTCATTTCACGGGAAACTTTGAGGAGTAAGAATAGACTTGCAAGCATTTTATCGCAAGAAGTGATATTAACTAGAAGGCCGTTCTGCGTAACCTTTCCACTTTACAAGCCCTCTACCTTCCATTCGAGTACGGAGCTTCGGTAATGATTTTCTGGCATGGAAGAAGTAAGACAGGATAATTTTTGACTTTTATTTACTGCCTATTCTTTTTTTCGTTACAAAGTATTATGTGAAATACAACCACAACCATGCAAATGAGCAAATCTCAGAGCATCAGGTGGGCGCCGAACCCGCCATCGCCCTTTCAAGGGGCTCACGTACTATTCACCCTACCAGGTGAGGCTTTTGCTTTAATTTTTTCTTAGGCAGTTTTTTTGCTATGGCTGTGCTATCAGCAGTCAGTGCCAATTACTGCTCTCTATATCATTCCTGTTGATGACTAACTGCAGATAGTACCGTTGCAGTAAAAAACTGCTTGAGAGGAAGACAAAGCAAGGGCGTTGTCTGATGTACTGGATGGCCTTGAGCACCTGGAAAGGGTAATCGAGGCTTCGAAGACCGCCAGCTGTTCCGAGATTTGCTCATATCTCCGTATCCTTGTGATTGTATAACACAGGATAATCTGTGGTCCACTCTATGTTAGATAATCAGAACTACACAATACTAAGACTTTCGTAATGAATTTCTGTGCACATCCTTCTTTTTTAGGAAGGAGATAATTACGTGTATCCAACATTCACACTTGTAGAAGAAACCTTTAGAGGAACACACATACCAAATCTATGTTTGCTGAGAAGCTATTCCAAACAATCGTGATTCGCTTTAATGGCTTTCAATGGATTTTTCCAGCAAAACTCTCAAAGCTTGTGCAGAATTAAATTTCTCAAGAACTATGAAGTGCAAAGAGCGGATTCCGTTAGACATTTTCCTACAGCTGTCCCGTATGCAAGCCACTACCGTGGCATGCAAAAACCATCTGTCACTGTGATACAACGTTCCTACAACATGAGGAAGTCGTTGGTGCTATTGAGGTGAATGCTTGAGAGTCCCAGCTAATAATGGAGTCAGTCAACAACTAAATGGCGTAATTGCTGCTTTGTCTATGGATCCCCTTCCTTAACAAACAGTCTTATCAACGGCATTATGGGAAATGGAAACAACCTGTCGATGTAATAATCTTCCACCATTGTAGAAAGTCGTGCACATCTCATGCATAAAGGAAACTAATAAAATATGGATGCCATCCTACAGAAGGTTGAAATGATGGGCTTAGAAGGAGTCGAAAAATAATGTCGGCCGCTTTTAACCCACCAAAAAATGGAGCCAAATTAGGTTTGTGTGGTTTAAGTTTTTTTTCTGCTATGGAGTGTTATATGATTTATTTTATGCATCATTAAGACTACTTTAATATCGAGGAGACCAATACAAGAAGTGCAGTCGACATACAAATGATCCTACAGGTTGTTCTGCCTCTTTGTGAATGACATTGGCGGTTGAAGAAATTTCCCGGTCGTTGCACTAGGTGAAGCAAGCATTGAGAACATAGCAAATTTTTAAGCCAAAGTTTTTCTTATTCCTCCAAAGACGTGGTTTTGTGAAATATCGTTTCTGTTCCGGATGTTTTAGTTCAAATTTAGGGCTTAGGTAGCTCACCTCTTATAGATGGTGTGCATCGAACAATTTGTCTTTGGTCCAACATCGCGACCTAGGTTAAGCGACCGGCTGTTGATACCAACAAAACAATTAGAAAAAGGACTATGTTCTGCAGGACTAAATTTCGCTTGTTTTCTCCATTCTTTGCTTAAGACACGACCTTCGATGACAAAAATGGAACCAAAGAATGACTGGCTAGCTTCAATACCCCCAGCACAGAAGCACAGAAAGTGTATGCTCCGATGTTTTATTTTTCAAATAATAAACTTTGCTACCAGTTGAGATACGCACGTTTAAAGACTAAATTACGATTGTTTATACGGAACCATATTCCCAAACATGACGAATAATAGCTTATTCGTTTCTTAGTAGGTTAAGAAAGGTCACTAATAGGTTGGTAAACCAATTCCCTGAACGAGACCGTTTATTGTTTTGTCACACAAATCACAGCCTGCCACTCACTGGATGCCTCAAAGAGTGCATTGTAAAGCCTGATGAAAAGGTACAACAGAGGGCGGACATCGTAAAACCAGCGTACGCTGTGTGCGTTCCCTTCATGGTTTAAAGAATCAAAAGGAAATTGAGAAAGATGAATGCAGGACTTCCCGGAGAAGATACGCTGATGTCTTCGTTCTTGACGTTAGCCAACCGTGTTTATTTTGATCCTATCTCAGAATTTTCACTGGCAAAAGTATTTTTCTCATCGAGCGCGATAAAGATAACAGGAAGACTGAACACAGCGTCGTACTATGTGCATTCATGAAGTCAGATCCTTGGAGCCGAAACGATTTTCTGGAAATGAAGACCACAGACAAAATCGTCACAGGTACCAATTTTTTTGAAACCAATCTTCTTGAAGAACTATCCGTTCTTACAATGATTTTTTGCTTCTCGCTTAAGATTTTTTGGATCTCCATTGTTAATTATCTGTGCTGGTGATAATGCGAAAATTTTATAGGTTAACAAAACAAATAGACCACACGTATATCCTAGTTGAAATAGTGGTTAAAGGTGTCTTGCATTGTATTCGGTCGTTAGCTCGATACTGCACCCCATACAAAGGAAGCTCTTGCTCTCCGTGGCTGGCAAACAACTACAAGATTTGCATTAGAGCAGGACAAACCCGACTTGATATGTTGGCAGGCCACTTCAAGTGAACGTATGGTGCATCCCTTAGGGAATGATTAACGCTGAAACCTTTGTCCGTTATTATGGTAGTATAACTTTTATTTAACCCTTGTCCTTCATCATAGTAGTATAACTTTTATTTACTGCTTGTTCTTTTTTCAAGGCAGAGTCCGATATGAACTACAACGACAAGAATGCTAAGAGATCAACAAAACAACTTCATATAGGCTTCGTGCTCGCGATCACCCATACCAGAATTCAAGTGCATGCAGCACATCAACCGATGCCGTTTCTTCATCTTCCCCTTATTTTCCGTCATCCTTAGGCAAAGCAAAAAAAGTATTATCAGACGAGACTGCGAGTTAAATCTGTGGCAGTCAATAGCATCCATCTTTTGAACATTAAGATTAAAGAGCCTCGTTGTGGTGGCTGATACAATTGTTAATACGTTTCCTTTGCGAAAGCACTTCCTCCTTCATTTGGCATGCATTGGACGTTGCATCGTTCATCCTGAGTAGGAGCCCATTGCCCGCAACTGGTGATCACCGCCAAAAACAACAAGAACAAGGCAACAAACCAATCCACACAGTTAATACCCCTGTAAACGAAAACCAGAATGAACTTGTGTCATCTTCATTAATTTTGTGAATAGCGTCCTTCTAATGAGGCGATGTGATTCAGAGATATAGAATAGCAGCAGTGGCGAGTTGAAATACGAGTCATAATTTTGCTGTTAGAAAGGTCATTCCTATCAACTAATCCAACAACTTAGCAAACATTCGCTGATTTACCACTTCACAGCGACATTAATATATCCACATGTTGAACTAAGATGTACACCAAGGCTTCATCTCTCTGGCACCCAGGTGGGAAAGGAGTTCGACATTAAATCTGAGGGGCCAAGATAGGAATAACCGGGTGCTTATCTTCTGATCTTCGTTACTCTTTCTGGCCACGAATTAGCCACTATAACTAAGCTATTAATCTAAACTGGGTTTCTTGATGAAAAGATCGAATTTCGCCTTCTGTAGATCGAGCATCGAGGGCAACAAAAGCTCACTAACCATGACAAACTCGCAAAGCACTGGCAGAGCTGACTAAAATAATGAATAAATAATATTTAGTGATTATACTGCGGCACTTCAGAAGCATTAATAGGAGCGCCTTGACTACTTAATTCACACGCCGCAACATAGGCTTATATGAATTTTGTTAGTTGAGGGATGGGCATAGAAAATGTGTCACAGTATGGTCTAGCAACAACCCTGGCATTTCGAAATAGAGCACTCATGCGTCTCCTAATCCATCAACGTTCGCCTACGAGATCGAAAGGCCGTCTGCTTGAGGTCATGGAATTGGTTGCAACTTAGTTCATGAGAGAGATGTCGACACGAGCCAGGAGTTATTCTGCAGACCACACATGTATTACCGTTGTGAATTTGTATCAAATAGACAACTATGACATGAAGGCAATATGGGATAAGATTAATAATACCAATCCTTTTACTCACTTTTTATGAAAAGCGGAAAACTTTTTTCACATAGAAACGGCGAGTTTCCATCAAAGACTTATTGTTACCTTGCATATTCTTCAATGATTCCGAGTTACAAATGAAAACGACCAAATTGCAATACTGACTAGGCCTAAGACTTCAATATACTTCTATTAGTCCTTAAGAGAACCGGGAAGAAGATGACAAGACAGTGATCGCCATTTATAGAGAACCTTCCATGTGACCAAATGCAAAGAAATAGTTGTGTAGAGCACATTCTGAAGTGCATACGGTCAGTAGGTCACTGTAGGGTTCTAGTAGCAAACTGGTCCTACTTCTTTAAAAATGGTGCTCAGCACCAAGAAAGGCAGTTTTTTTCAGTGAACCGAATGTATAGTTAGCACATGCGATGCTTCAATCGTTTTGTGGGCCTACAGAATAATCAGATAAAGATTTTAAAGCCTCCCAAAGGTCTACCGCCTCTTCGTGACTAGGAGGTGTTCCTGGGTATCGGGCTGCGATGTATAGCGGAAGAGTTCATCCCCCCAGCAGAGCCTTCCAAGCTGAGAAGCAGTCCGACGTTTCTATCAGGAGGCCTAGCTAAAACTAAACCAATACAAGGATCCACCTCCGTCCTGGTATCAAACTAGTCGCATGGTGGCAAATCTTCTTCTGATCCACAAGAGCTGCGACTGCCTATGGTGGCGAAGACCTGGGGCAGACTTTGGCAAGGCTGACCTCGGGGCTCCAGCGGAACCCAATGGCTAAGCCAGCAAGGTTCCGAAAGTGGAGAGTGTGTTGGGGGCCCTGCACGACCGGTGAGGACGCGCAGTCCAGGTATCCAAGTAAGCAAAGTTTTTAAAGAGAACTATCGCCTGACAAGAGATGACCGATGTGTGAAAAAAAGCTCAGCTAACACCATTAGACACGTTTGAAGCTTCGGTTAAATTATTTGCTTTTTTTGGACCACTAGTCTTCACTGGATACATGTGTCGTACGGATAACAGCATTTCTTACAATTATTTCGTCATTTTGGACACGTAATATACGAAAAGTTCTCGGATTTGCAAAGTGTACCTGACTAGAATTTGAGGTTTTTCAATATTTCTGTGGTAAATTTTGATTGAGCATGATTCGTAAATCTCTATAGAATTCCAAAATATTCATGCTATAGAGTTTGCTCAGAGCGCTTTTTTCAGGCAGATGTTCAATTCTAAAGGCATGGTACATGCTTTGCCTTAGACCGGGTCTAAATGTTAGGGGACAAGGACAAATAAAGACTTCAGTGGGACTCCTTACTCGATGACTAGTAGGATTACAAGTGGTACATTTGTACTCTGCCATTTAGTTTAATAGGCTCTCGACACTGCCGAAGTATTATCTCATATTTTCTAATGCAGAACAGAACAGAAGATATTGCAACATGCTCTACGGGTAGAGAACTGAACGCACTCGTTAACTCGGCTTCCAATTACTCCAAACTCATCCTGTTCCTGTCCTTTATTTTCTTGTTTCTCTCGAGCAATAGAATATTTGATGATGTCGCCGGCAAGATAAAAGTTATTGATGAATTTGCCATTAACACATAGGCAATTGCTATGGAACGTAAACGACTGCATTACGCTCGAGAACATCTCTGACAAAAAATTAGGTTCAGACGATCCCTACCTCATTGAGATGAAGAAAAGACGTTAGCGAGAAAGCTAACCCACCATGACGTGCTGGCCTCTAGAAGCACAAGAGTGGGATCTCTGGCTGATGGATTACTAAAATTGATATTATGGAGTTCTTTCAAACTTTCTCAGAACTAAGGAAAGTCGAAATATGGAAAGACCGCCTTGCAAGCATGCTTGTGCGATTCTGCAGAGATTAAATTATTAAGTGGCAAGGTGAGGCACAGATAGATTTTGGTTCTTTCACTGGCTTTCATAAAAAACATGTAATAGTATTGTGCACTATATTTAACATTGAACAATACGGCGGTTTCTTCAAGAAAGAAACATAAACGCGTTTACGGAATCGGGAATTCGTGAAAGTTAGGAGGTAAACATGGCTTGATATGAGTTCATCAATAATAACCTTATTCTTTCTCTTGGATTTCATAGAGTAACACATCTCATTATTAGATGTATTCGACCATGTGTGAACAAAGAAAACCATCGTTGTTGTTAGCACATTAAGTCTGAAGCAGAGGTTAGAAGTGCCAATTTGGCTCTATCCCAATTTTTATCATTAGGAAATGAAAAGCGCTAGCAATTTTAATAAAAGTAAAAGTCTGGTTCTCCCTAAAGATTCACAACGATGAAAACCGAGGTGATCTTTGTACACCAGAATAAGAGACAACAATAAAAAAAATTGGGCTATGTGGAGATTCATTCGGTATGAGTGTAAGCACTCCGCTCGTACTCATGAATTCCCTACAATGTCATTTGCTGATTGATGCGACTTTACTATGAAACAAAACAATTTTCCATCAAGTTTTTTGGTACGAAAGAGGAAAACAGTACGTTACATACTACAACCGCCTAAAAACGGCAAAGAATTCCCAGATGCATCGTCATATATCAATTTTATCACATGTCTCAATCTTTTTCACTTTTCACGACGGCAGATAGAGAATTTGGCGCACAACTAATATTCAAAAGCTTCAAATCTTCTTGTTTGGGTAGAATTCTATTTCAGAACGACCTTATAACGTAAGGAACATGATCGATTTCTTGGAGAAATTTTAAACAAGAACAAAGAAAGCTTTTCATGAGCCCAGGGCTCAATATTAGGAGATTGCTCATATCAGAGCCCAATTTTTTTTAAATCGAAGCTAAGGAATCGTTAGAAACCTCTTCAAGAGACCAGGCGGAGGGGAGTACGGAAATGGCACTTAAATCGCTGGCTTTATTCATCTAGTAATTTGTTCTCGTTCTTTTTTAGACTTTTGATCATAGATCTTCTACATGCTCGGACTTTTTCACCCGTGGACAGTCTAGAGACGTGTGTGCGGGATAAATAGTAACACGACTGAAGGATGGGACGGAACGTGACATGCTGTTGAAACCTCAGACGGCAGGGGGAAATTCCTTGAATCTGGTGAGTCGGATTGTGTCATGCCTTTTGATGCGCAGTCATCTTCATTCGCACATACATGAGCGTGACTGAAAGAGTGCGGATTGCTCCCTCGAAATCAATTCGACTAATAGCCTGCCATTAAGTCACTGGACGGCGACGAATAGGGGGCGCTTGAGTCGCCTTCCGCAAGAATTCGCAAATTCACTATGAAATCAGCAAACTACGCACTACTACAAATATTTCAATATCTATTTCGATATTTATTTAGGAAGAAGCAGTAAGAGTAAACATACAGTAAAAAAAGACCTAGCCACCTAATCGTTTCTTTTCTTGCCAGAAGCACTGGAAAAATTGTGGAGAAAACTGAAAACTACGACCGTGAGAAAAAAAGAAAACATCAAAAAAAAACGTACAGAAACGAAGGAGAACTGCGGAGCGCTTCGCATATTTCCACTGATGGGAGCTCAATTTCGACTCTAGCTCACAAAGCAAAAGAATGGAGACTTCATCAGGGCAAGCTCAAATCAATTTGAGAAGACTACTATAA
Source organism: Angiostrongylus vasorum (assembly GCA_018806985.1). Taxonomy (NCBI): domain Eukaryota; kingdom Metazoa; phylum Nematoda; class Chromadorea; order Rhabditida; family Metastrongylidae; genus Angiostrongylus; species Angiostrongylus vasorum. The sequence continues at coordinate 484,693 of JADANN010000099.1, read as the reverse complement.
TAGCACAAAAGACGTATAAGTGTAGAAATGCTTCTATATCTCATGAATATAGTAACTATTCCCAAAATAGTTACTACTCCTTTATTTCCATGCATACTTGCGAGGCTACTTCCAACAAGTGTTTCAGATGAATAGCGCTTTAGCATTGCGAACTAAAGGGCGGACCAACGATACAAAGGTGACCCAACAGCACCTATCTGATTCCCAGAGGCTTACAGTATACTCGTCGCGGCGGCTATCGCGGTCGACTTGCGAGGCCCACTGCGTCATCTCCTCCCCTCCGAGCGATAGTACGGGCAGTTCCTATAACACCATCTTTAGTTTATCATCTTGTTGATTGATTGCACCGCTGTTCATTGCTGCTTGTCTTACTACTATATGTTTCACTCTTGGGACTTGCAGTCGGTATCCGCAATGTCTTAATTCGGCTCGCGGTGTTTGGTCAAATATACGAGCCATGGCCATGGGCGTTCTCCTGATCCGCTACTGGTGAGCACGTAACCATCCCTACACCGGTCCCACTATACACGCTGTGGCATGTAAGGCCATCCCGTTGATCGTCGAGTGACTCGAACGAGCGCCAGTAAATTTTCCATTTTTCCCTCTGGCGTGCAAGAGTAGCTCAGTGGGTTCTGCTCGCTCTACGGACTCGTCGAGCATCAAATCTTTCCTCTAGGCTCTTCGTGAAGAACTCTGACCACCGAGTCGGTGGTCTTCCTGCCGTGCGTTTAACATCCCGAGGAATCAGGTCACTAACTGCCCTTGTCCATCGGTTATCATTCATACGCATTCCGTGTCCAGCCCACCTTATCTTCGACTGTTTGGCGTACAGAACGGTATCTTTGACTTTCAATCGCTGATGCGGGTCGGAGCTTCGGATCTCTTCGCTTACTTGTGTGAAGCAGGATACTCCCTAGCATCGTCCTTTCGACTGCGCGTTCAATAACGCTGAGTGGTTTTTCATGCTGTTTAAGTAGCGAAGAGGTTTATGACGCATGCTTTAACGCAGAAAGTACCGTTGAGTCGAGAAGGTGGGCACGGAGTCGGGTGTTCTTTGTTCTATATATTTATACATATATATACATATTTATACATATATATATATGTATATATATATATATATATATATATATATATATTCGCCTATGGTTACACCCGCCGGTGCAAAACTTATCGGAGCTGGCATAGCGTCATTGCACTTCACATCTCCTCATCCGTACCCAGCATCCAATTGTTGATATCACTCCTTATTGAGCACTTTATTGATGTTCATTCATACTCGATGATTGCCTACTTCGCCACTGGTTGCTTATGTGATTTTTTGTTCCATCTGACCATGATCATGTAAGACTTGCGGCTACAGCTCAGGTCAGCTGTACGTTGTTCCCTGTGCGTAACTCACTCTGGTCGTCTGCACCCAGCACACTATCTTCCTTAGCCGCCGCACCGGCCACTGATGGTGTTAGCGTGGCATCGCCCATGGCTGTCTTGTCATTGGATAGAGATGTGGTTATTATTGTTATTAACGTCACATTAATGTTGTAATAATATATTGTCCTTTTACTAGCCTCACCTTAGTGCTAGCTAGAGCACCTCAAAACCTTTAACCTGCGTTAATTTATCTCCGTACTTATCTATTGTTATATTGCGTCATTCTTATGCCATTACTTTTTCTATGGTTGTTGTTGCATTCTTGATGTTGTTGTTCCGTATATAAAGGTTTATTTGCCCAACTTTAAGGCTGAAAATCACATCAATTAAAAGATCTGCGTGACAAATACAATCACAAAAAACACTGAGAGCACTTTCACCGCACACATTTGTCTATACAATATGTTTGCAAGAAATATACTCAAGTAACACTACTACCATGCAGCATTACCACAATGTTTTCTTATTTTTTTAAAGTTTCTAAGCTTAGTCATAATAATGCGATGCTGAATGATTTTCGATGATTAGTACCCTTTTTCTCTCTTCTCAACAGCTTGGCGGTAGCTAATATTATATCCGCTCTGCGTTTTGGGGGAAGAATTGAGAACGTTGGAAAGCAGATATGGTAGTGATTGTCACCCTGAGTTACGCTTTGAAGATATAAATTAAGAATTAATTATTAAGGTTTGAAAAAGGTGTAAAAAACGGAGAATGCCCTATCTATAACACGTAGAAAATCTAGGGAATTTTTCGAAAAATGCTAAAGGAATTGAGGAATTGCAAAGCTTGTAGAAAAAAGCATCACTTTTTCCTCTCTAAGGAGGTGAGTAAATATATAAACATATATAAATATGTTTGCAGTATATAGTGTATGTAGCGCTTGTAGATGAAACACATTATAATACTAGCATATATAGGCGTATGTATGCGCATGTACACGTATACATGTACATATATATATATATATATATATATATATATATATATATATATATAAACAAGCTTTTTTCGAACATGGAATGCTTGGATGGCTCGCTTTGTCGAGTCACAAAACTCATGCAGCCGCAATCACTTTGCTTTTTAATAAAAGGACAAAAGTTTTACTTCGCTGACAACAATCTTGAGGTTCTTATGGTAGCTGTACCAATAAGTACACTCCATTATAAGACATGATTTAAGCATTATATATGGAAATGTGTAATTGTTTCGACTGTGTGATCCATATATGGCTCATACAGACGGGAATTTATGAGCAAACGCATGAAAGATTTACGCGGGAAAAAAAGTTTCGAAAATGAGTTTGGGGAGTGGCCACCGCAAAGGGAAAATAGCAGTGATTTCGCTTATATAGAAAGGGATGTCTTTGCTCTCTCCATACAATAAAGGGACGCTGAAGTTGATATTAAATTTCCATGTTTTCGCCTTCAGAAAGAACTTTCAAGGACAAAACCACGATTTCGTATTCACTTCTTTAGGAACACCGTATTTAAAAAATAGTATGCTTCGACGTTTCACAGAATACCGCCTTTTGCTAAATCACAGCAAGGTATTTTTTTCCGCTTATCACTGTGAATACATAAATCTTCCTTAATTCATCCATTTAACCCTATTTCAGGAGCAGATAGGGACAGTGGAAGTGGCGTCTGTCATCACGAGCATGGTGTTATTTCGATCGCGCTCCGGGCCTATTCAGTAGTGAAGGCGCTCCTATTAATGGTTCAGTGCCACAGTACAATCACTAAATATTATTTATTCATTCTTTTAGTCAGCCCTGCCAGTGCTTTGCGAGTTTGTCATGGTTAGTGAACTTTTGTTGCCCTCGATGCTCGATCTACAGAAGGCGAAATTCGATCTTTTCATCAAGAAACCCAGTTTAGATTAATAGCTTAGTTATAGTGGCTAATTCGTGGCCAGAAAGAGTAACGAAGATCAGAAGATAAGCACCCGGTTATTCCTATCTTGGCCCTCAGATTTAATGTCGAACTCCTTTCCCACCTGGGTGCCAGAGAGATGAAGCCTTGGTGTACATCTTAGTTCAACATGTGGATATATTAATGTCGCTGTGAAGTGGTAAATCAGCGAATGTTTGCTAAGTTGTTGGATTAGTTGATAGGAATGACCTTTCTAACAGCAAAATTATGACTCGTATTTCAACTCGCCACTGCTGCTATTCTATATCTCTGAATCACATCGCCTCATTAGAAGGACGCTATTCACAAAATTAATGAAGATGACACAAGTTCATTCTGGTTTTCGTTTACAGGGTATTAACTGTGTGGATTGGTTTGTTGCCTTGTTCTTGTTGTTTTTGGCGGTGATCACCAGTTGCGGGCAATGGGCTCCTACTCAGGATGAACGATGCAACGTCCAATGCATGCCAAATGAAGGAGGAAGTGCTTTCGCAAAGGAAACGTATTAACAATTGTATCAGCCACCACAACGAGGCTCTTTAATCTTAATGTTCAAAAGATGGATGCTATTGACTGCCACAGATTTAACTCGCAGTCTCGTCTGATAATACTTTTTTTGCTTTGCCTAAGGATGACGGAAAATAAGGGGGAAGATGAAGAAACGGCATCGGTTGATGTGCTGCATGCACTTGAATTCTGGTATGGGTGATCGCGAGCACGAAGCCTATATGAAGTTGTTTTGTTGATCTCTTAGCATTCTTGTCGTTGTAGTTCATATCGGACTCTGCCTTGAAAAAAAGAACAAGCAGTAAATAAAAGTTATACTACTATGATGAAGGACAAGGGTTAAATAAAAGTTATACTACTATAATAACGGACAAAGGTTTCAGCGTTAATCATTCCCTAAGGGATGCACCATACGTTCACTTGAAGTGGCCTGCCAACATATCAAGTCGGGTTTGTCCTGTTCTAATGCAAATCTTGTAGTTGTTTGCCAGCCACGGAGAGCAAGAGCTTCCTTTGTATGGGGTGCAGTATCCAGCTAACGACCGAATACAATGCAAGACACCTTTAACCACTATTTCAACTAGGATATACGTGTGGTCTATTTGTTTTGTTAACCTATAAAATTTTCGCATTATCACCAGCACAGATAATTAACAATGGAGATCCAAAAATCTTAAACGAGAAGCAAAAATCATTGTAAGGACGGATAGTTCTTCAAGAAGATTGGTTTCAAAAAAACTGGTGCCTTCGACGATTTCGTCTAAGTCTTCATTTCCAGAAAATCCTTTCGTCTCCAAGGATCTGACTTCATGAGGGCACATGGTACGACGCTGTGTTCAGTCTTCCTGTTATCTTTATCGCGCTCGATGAGAAACAATACTTTTTGCAGTTGCAAAATATCGATATTAGATCAAAACGAACATGGTTGGCTAGGGTCAAGAACGAAGCCATTAGTGCATCTTCTCCGGGAAGCCCATAATCCATCTTTCCTAACTTTCCTTTTGATTCTTTAAACCATGAAAGGAGCACACGCGGCGTAGGCTGGTTTTACGATCTCTTCTTTCCGTTATGTTTTTTTTAATCAGGCTTTACAATGCACTTTTGGTGGATAGCACGGTGGTAGTGATTTCCGTCATCACGAGCATGGTGCTAGTTCGATTCCGCTGCGGGCCAACCAAGCCTCTCATCCCTCCGGGGTCGGGAAATTGGTACCGGACTTGTCTGAGAAAAAAATGACTCTCTGCAATCTAGTTGGGAACGCTTCAGTCTGGCTATCTTAAGACTTCAGGAAGAATTGCTTGGGCAGCATTCTACGACATTCAAGATGAAATGGAAATCCTCAAGCAGCAACCGAAGCCACACGTAAAAGTTGGAAGATCTTCGTGGAAAGTGGATGCAAGGAAACGAACCGAATGTGGGAAGTGCTAGGGTCCACACAGTTGACGTGAGGACGAACCAAATAAAATAAACAAAAGAAACCCTATCTCTCATTTAGTCCTTTTTTTCTGAAACTCCTGTACATGGAGTATATTGCATTAAGCTAGGGCAAGCCTCGAATTTCGCATGGAAATGTCGAAGGACGTACAGTTATGATGCACCTGACTTACGATGGTTACGAAAGCTATCACATGTTAAGGTCCGCTCACTCACTATTCACAGTCATCCCTGTGGTTCAACCGCAATGATGCTGAGATATTTGCAAAACTCCGGACGGAAGTTGTTTGCGGTTGGGGGGATGAACGTTTTGCAAGTGCTTCCGGAAACTAACACGTTAACCACTTCTAAAGTTTGACCTGTCTTTCACCAGTGCCATCAGCAATCACCCGTCAGCGGGATTGATCTGGGGAGCTCAAAGTGGCATTGAACACAGTTAAGTTGAAGCTGTAGTCGAAATAATAATATCCTGTCGTGAAAAAATTATAATAGGCAGTAAATAAAAAAGTCAACATTGTAATTCCTTTGGTTCTTCTTTTACGTCTGTCGTTCTATCTCCTCATAAGCTATCTGATAACACAACAGACCGACTTTCTATAAACCTCGGCGTAGATAGTTGATATATTTATTTATATGATCTTATAAGCTGATCTTCTTTAGCTGATGCGAGATTGGTAGAGGTTTTCGTTGTCGTTGTCGTTGTTGTTGTTGTTGTTGCTGTTGTTCTTGTTGGTCGATGGCTGACGTTTCGGCGATATCATTTTCCTCAGAGCCTGGACGTATTTTATATAAGAATACTTTAATTATTCGGTGGAAAAAAAGCCCAAGGTATTAATAAGGATCAAACTTTTTAAATAGACGCTATATTGAACAGAAAGGTTACTCACCGTGATGTTACGAGTGGAACTGGCCCACGCGCTGTTCACGTGGGGTCGCGAGCGGCGCACACCCAGGTGTCAAAATATCATTTTGAAATAGGGCGCCAGGCCACGTGTGATAGTGAGGCATTCGTCTTTCCTGTTCATCTTTGGGCTTCTGAAACTTATCCAAAACGCCCCCAAGAGTCTTGCGCGTTTTCAATTTTTTCAATTTTTCAAAAAAATCAAAACATCAGTTTTCAATTCCTGCGCTAGGATCCGCGCAGTCACTTCAAAATCATCGCCATTGCGCCTTTGTACTCTATGCGTACCTAGACAGTGTTTTGACGAACTTTAGCTTTTCCATCCAGATGTTTTTTTATGCGGACACAAAGTGGCCTACCCTTTTCCTCAATATATTCCTCATCACATGCCCTACATGAGATCAAGTATATTGTACCTGAACTCATGCAATCCCCGTCTCTCCCGTTAAGACAGATCATACAGTTTTCTGAGCTGCACAAACGACCATAGAAACGGTTGCGAACTAACTGACGGTGTAGGGTGTTAGGTGAGATGTTAATAATCGCCACATAATTTTCAAGACCACTTTTTTCTTAAGCACCTCTTAATGGCGCAACTTAATTCATTTGATATGAAGGGTGGCTTAAAATGGATCTTACTTCCGTCCGAAACATTATTTTGGGGGAACTACCCTACGTTTTTGTCTAACCCGAGTGGCTTCTACGTCGTAGCCATTAGAAATGGCTATTTTTTCGTGCCAGGTTTAGCGATTCCTTCCTTTCCTCTTCTCTTGTGCACACATTTTTAGCCCTACGGTACATGTTTTTGATAAGTGCTTTTTTTCATATGTGAGGAGTGAGAACAAAAGTAGTGAACTAGTATATTTTTACTACTTGGCTTACGATGCCATTTTGTTATATAGCCACTTTCTGAGAGCTTTACTTGGATGTTTAAGAATGGAAGCCAGTTCTCGGTTTGTTTTTCCTGTGTAAATTTTATATACTCCAACTGTCCGTTTAACAATTCAAAGCACTCATCCATCTGTTCTTGTGTGGAACAGACGATGAAGCAGTCGTCCATGTTTCGACAGTGGAATAAGGGTTGGCGATCGAGAATTGGAGCTTCCACCTTAGACATAAAAGCGACGGCAAGGCTTGGTGCTAAACGCTCTCCATAGCCAACCCTCTAGTTTGTGCAAAGTATTTTCACTATCAAAAAGGAAGACAAGCTATTCTTGTGTAAAATACGTCTCTCTGAGGAAGGCGAATTCGTCGAAACGTCAGCCATCGACCAACAAGGACAACAGCAACAGCAACATCAACGACAACGACAACGAAAACCTATACCAACCTCGTATCAGCTAATGAAGATCAGTTTATAAGATCATATAAATAAATATATCTGGTAACAAATATTTTACTCCACATACACTTTCTAATGGATCATAAAGGAAGTGAATTTTTCTGGATTCGAAATACTGCTCGGTTTTTAGTGCATTCGTCGGTCATTAGAAGTTATCTCTTAGTGATAAGACTTTCGGATAGCTTATCGTTGGCACTGAAGGACTCGCTTAAATTTCGAAACTATAGTAACGTTGCCTTTATGATTCACAGACAAACGCGTTTCATTAATGCATGTTCGGTTCTCACCATACCAGGCACTCTTCATCAACACCGTTTTCCCTTAACTGATCCATAGCCTGTATTTCATCCCTCTTTTGTCCTATTATTCTTTTTTGTTTGAGATCGCATTTGCTTTATTTTTTCTACTTGTAGATGCGCTGTCTAAAGAAATATACTTACATTTATTCTTTTCACGAAGTGTGAGCAGCTAGATTGTCAAATATGATGAGACTGCGAACAATTCTCGTGGATTGCTGTTCCACTATAAACACTTGCGATAGAGATACCGTATGTAGTACGGCGGAAAACCCTGAATAGTTGTGATCAGACGGTTGTACCATGTAACAGGCATTCTAATGTGGGAGGTCTCCTTCGACTGGTTAACTAAAATGAACAGTACGGAGCTTGCTTCGAATGCATGCACTGCTTTCGGAAGTCGGCAGATAAGCGGCCACAGTTATTACTGAAAAGCATATTGTGACCTAGAGGGAAAAAGAGTAAATGATTCGAGTATTTGTGGTATGAAGCCTTGTGCTATTACAGCGGTGCCATTCAACCTTTGCGCACAAGAACAATTCTAGTGGGCACGTTATTCATTGGACTTCAGCATACCATAAGGCAAATGAGGTTTTGACTAATCGACGACTTCATATTCGGCATGTGACCTAAGCCGTAAGTGTGACATTTACAACAGGACCTGTAAGGAGAGAGCTCAGCAACATTTCCTCCTTTGAAACTGCCAGAATTTGCATGGTACTTACTGCAGTATGAACTACTGTGAATTACAAACGCTTCATCTAACAGCTAGCCGCTAGCAACTTCCATAAAAACATTTTTCCGAAGTTTTGCCTTTACAAATTGATTCGTTTCCTTATTTTGGTCTACATTTATTGTGCCTTGAACCACAAAGAAGAAGCTAACGTGGGCTGGAGTGGTTGTGCCGGCAGTTACGTATGAAATTAATTATTACAATTATCTCAACAGCCAGTGCTATATACGGTGGCATCCAAAATAGCATCTAGAGCTTTTTGCTCAGTCCATTCACTCATTTCTAGTTCCGTGGGTGCGTGCTGGGAGTCTGGGATCTGTTAGTCCAGTTATGTAGAGCTTCACTGAAAGTAATCGCTAGTGCTTGACTCTTTTTGTGTTAGTGATACGCACTCCTCGTTCCGTCCACCTTTTGCCGATAAGTCATGTTTCTGCTCCCGAAGGAAAAGAGGTGCAAAACAAGGTCCACAATGTGGCTCCAAAATAACTTCGCTTTATTTCGTTAAGAGACACATCTTTCGACGTGAGCAATGCTATCTGTTTGCTGATACAACTAAGAAAGCACAGCTTTTCTCAACGAAAATATTTCTGTAAAGAAAGTTCTTTCCAACGGCAGATATTCTCATTTCGGCCGCTGATTCGAAAGTTTTCAATCAAGTCCTTTCATCTCGTGTTTATTAATGAGAACTAACTGAAACAATTGGAAGCGAAGATTTACTCTTCAATGAGTCGGGGTTTATTGTTGATTTTTTCAATGAACCTTCCGGCTGCACTGCATCGTGAAACCACCAGTCGTTCTTTTGGAAAAGGACATTGTTTCAGCGTTTGCAAAAATTTGCGGCTTCGTTCCGTCTTTCTGAAGGCAACTTTTATTGGCTAGCCTTTGCTTGAAGAAACAAAGAGGTTATAACGGTCTTAAAGAATTTCACTTCGAATAAATTTCATCGGTTGCAGTGTCTTCTTCTAATTTTGAGATCTTCAGTGATTATTTTAAAAAGCTATCAAAAGCACTTGAAGGGCAATTTATAGCGGAAAATGTCTTGATAGGCAATGTGCACTTTCACCCCACCTTTAGATCAGAATCTTCCGACTCCTCTTCTTTCGCTCCTTTGTTCGCTTTCAGTAAAATTTCTGATAACAGGTCTCTGTCTAGAATAACTTGCTTGCATGACTCACAAAACACTTAATTTCGCCAGTTGATGTTGATGAATAACTGATGACAATGTTTATGCTATAATTCCCAGGATCGACTTTCTATTAGCCTTGCATTCGATTGTAAATGCGTCGTTTCCTTTCTCAGTAATCGGGAAGTTGTTATAACAGCGTAGGTTTACCCCCGTACAAAAACACATACAATACAGCCGTGCCTTACGTTTCGGCAGTATCGTCTTCCTCAGAGCCTGGAACGGTACACTGATATCTTATGATATGTTAATGTTATATCTAATACAAATCGTTATCTAGGATGGATGGGTGAGTGCACAACGGTGCCAATTCTTTTGGTTTTTTTTACAATAGAGCCTCCTTTCAGAGAAAGGCAGTAGTTTCTTATTCAGCTTGTTGGACACGATTTTCGCTATGATATTCGATGTAATAAGCAGCACAACGAAAGCGTAAAAGGTAGTTTAAGAAAAGAAATCGTTGCGCACACCAATATACAAACCACTTCACGCCTTTACTAGGAATCAACGACGTCCTTCTAACTTCGGCAGCACACCATTCCCAGGAGCAGTCACACCATGCCCTGTGGGCGCAGTCTTTTCTATCCTCATTTTGCCATTGTTCGTATGCAACCACATGTGTCGCATGTCGTTTAGTTTTCTTACCAGTTTGGTTAGACTATTCGGCGTTCGCACTTAAAATTGCAAAGGGGATTTGTCACTAATTATTGAAAAACGATTGTGATGGTGAGTAAGTATGCAAATATGGAGAGGCAGTAGAAGTTCTTAGCTGAATTATCGTTTCCTCGAGCAAATCTCTTTATGTCATAGTAATTTTGGCGAGAAGTAAGCCTCGTTTATGTAACTCAAATCATTCCTTTTTACTTAGAGTTATCATCAGCTGCTTTCGTGCTATAGGCGAATTAATGTAAGGTTCAGTCATATATAACATTTCGGGAAAGTGATCTAGGTATAGGAAGGTGTAAGGTCTTAAAAAAAACCAATTAGTCCCAAAAGTTCCAAAAAGGAATTTATTCAGCTTTAAGAGTGCAACGAGAAGAAGTCGCTCATTAAAAAAAATCTTCACATAACATTCTGTCTTACTTAGTGTACGGAACCCACGTTTGTGCGTCCGGGCTCCGCTTCGTCTTAGAGGTGTTCCTGTTTCTCTCCTTATTGGCACGGTGAATTCTGGTTCGTTTTCCTTGAAACCCCAGTGTGGCAACACCAGGGAGCTAGATAGTTATCACAGGAAGCTGCTCTACATTTAGAATTGGAGAGAAATTTGCGGTTTTATGAAGAAAATTTTTCGATTTCTACAGTAATTCAGGGGACGGGTCCACCGAGAACCATGTAAGATATTGAGTCCAAGCCAGAGCTACCTCAGTGATTTAAAGGAAGGTGTTTAGTTGGAGACTTTATCAAAACCTTTGAGAAGCTGCTGTTTCGTCTTTAATTTGTTGGATTTAGATGTATGACTCATCCACCAGGTAAGAGCTTATGCCAGCCGAACATTTTCCACCGGAACTCATTTTGAGATCTTTCTTTCGTTTCTTCACTCACAATTCATTTTCGGCATCCAAATAGTGGCAACAAAAAACACCTGAAAAAAACTTGTAGTTTAGTGTGGTTAGTATGGTTGTTACGTTCATGTAGTTGGAAACTGCTAGCTTTCACTGTCTTTACTAAAGAAAGGGAGACATCATTTTGTTAAATCTGCTTTCACTGCGTAACGAAAACTAAGACTTTAGGCGAATTGTAGGAGTGATTGTAAGAATTACATTCAATGAAAGGTCGAAAATACAACGAATTCGTTCGAATCCGATGTATCGAAATTTTCAAGAAAAAACGAGCCGAAGACCCGAAAGCAGCGAGTTATAAAGGGATAAATGAAGGATGAAATGTTTGGCGTTAAGAAACCGCTAAGGGATGAGCCATGCATTCGACTTCATTACACACTGATAGAGGTGATGGAATGTATGTCTGTTCTATACAATGATTCGATGTGGCCTACCGATCTATCAAGTCAGTAATGCTATCCTCCCAGAGAAGTTAAGTAGCAATTTGCAAAACCTGGAGGGATGGAAGGCTTGGTGAATCCCCTCGACACGAGATCAAACCACTGACCACATAGAGCCCCCAGCATATTATACGGACATAAATTACTGCACTCTGAAGTTCTAAGGTCTCGAATAATTTCCCAATTCCGCATTTTTTGTGCTTTGTGTAGAAAAAATTTCTTGCCTGAAAACCGATAAAGATCGCTTCTTATCGATGCCAATCTCGCCCACTTGCTGGCAACTTTTTCTCCGAAAATAGTGGAAAGACCTAGACTCCGTCAATACAAAGATGCCAACCGTGTGCAGATTCAATGACCATTGCAGTTCTGTTCAGACTTCAAGAAATTGTCAGTACAACATTTACGCAACTTTGGATGATGTCTCTGCGAATTTCGTTTTCTTCATAGTATAGTACGTTCCTAGTACGGGGACACCAGAAGTGTTGAGAGCAAGAACTTGCTTCCGACACAACATTTCTTCACTTGAAGAAAAATTTCGCCTTCTTGTTCCACAAGGAGGTGCAGAGTAGTCAAATATATATATATATATATATATATATATATATATATATATATATATATATATATATATATATATATATATGTGAATGGAATTAGGCCATGTGCAACCCTTCCAGCTAAGCCTAACTCAAATTTACTATTACTTGTCGAATGCGTCGTTTTCTTGTTCAGCAATCGCGAGGTTGTTAAACAGCATACATTTACTTCCATAGAAAAACACAATACAATACAACAGTAGCTGACGTTTCGGCAGTATCGCCTTCTTCAGAGCCAACTATTCTCGTCCAAAGGCGATCCTCCAAATACAAAGCACAAAAAATGTTCCTTCGTCGCACACTTCTTCATTCTGGCAAACATCTCGTTCTGCTTGCTTCGTAGTGCAGCTCGAAGCAGTTCCATTTCGATGCCTCGTACTTGTTGGCTGTCCTCTGGTAGACCGCATATCTCGTGAAGTCGCTTTCTTTTTATAAACTTTGGCACGACTCGATGTTGAAAGCAGCGGCGGAGAAAGTTGATACTTTCTATTTTTCTACTTTTCAGCAAAATACTTTCGACTTGTGAAGGAAGCGTTGTCACTAAGACAAAAGATTGTCTTAGCTAGACAGCAAATCAACTTTCTCCGCCGCTGCTTTCAACATCGAGTCGTGCCAAAGTTTACAAAAAGAAAGCGACTTCACGAGATATGCTGGTCTACCAGAGGACAGCCAACAAGTAAGAGGCATCGAAATGGAACTGCTTCGAGCTGCACTACGAAGCAAGCAGAACGAGATGTTTGCCAGAATGAAGAAGTGTGCGACGAAGGAACATTTTTGTGCTTTGTATTTGGAGGATCGCTGCTGGACGAGAATAGTTGGCTCTGAAGAAGGCGATACTGCCGAAACGTCAGCTACTGTTGTATTGTATTGTTTTTCTATGGAAGTAAATGTATGCTGTTTAACAACCTCGCGATTGCTGAACAAGAAAACGACGCATTCATATTCCAATGCCGAGGTTAATAGAAAGTCGATCCTGGGAACTATTACTCGTCGACTTCATTTTCACGGGCGACATCGACTAGTCGGTCGTCGTTGAAAAAATTTGGAACATATTGGTGTAAACAAAAGCTTGAAAAGTGCGACGCTTCTATAAGGCGATAATAAAGAAAATTATTGCAGTACACTTTGCAGGACTGCATTCAGTTTTTCCTTCCTTACTAAGACTCTTCTATTGAGTAGGAAAATTAACGGGTCTTCAACTTGAAAATGTACAGTTTTAGATGGCGGTCGTACTCCGCATACTACTTTCTGCTAGGGGTTTTCATAGAATTCATCTCACTAAGTGGCGGAAAATCTCAAAACTATGGAGCTGCTGTTGAAATCTAGACGGCTTTGAATAAATCTCAAACATGCTTTCACTTTCACGACCAAACTTTGTGGAAAGTCACTGTTTTTCTCCTCTTTGATAGTCTGATAGCAGTTTGCCGAAAAGCTGGCCCCTTTGGATTCGTCCATGGCGCGTATCGCGCAATAAATGGCGTGTGTAGTGCAGGGGCCACTCTAAGGAATGCATTACACTTGCATTGTACTGATGGAATTACTGCCAGTGAAAAAAGCTCTGAATCAACGAGTGGTTAGTCATTTGTTGCATTTGATTGTTCATTCAAACGACCACATCTTCGCTATGACAAAGAAATGTCCTCCGACTACGAACCACGATGCGAAGGAGGGTTTTATCCGAAATAACGGTAACAATGCCGACAATATATTCGCATTTAAATCTGGAAATATGGGCAGAAAAAACGACATGTCACAAGTCGAGTTATCTGGGAAGAAATTGGGTTGCAAGGCCTCAAATCTACATTCGAGCACATCTATCAGTTAGTGATCGTCATGACGAAGTGTGAGCCGCATGGCGAGGGTGCACCGAATCTTCAGGAAAAACACCTATCCATGTGCTACAACATGGATGTCTTGTGCGAAAATGCAATGTAATTGTCAAGGAAAAAAGCCTAGATATAGTAATGTAAGTGAAAGCTAGAGGTGCACCAGCAGTATACACGATATCCTTGGATCGATGCCAGGCGCACGGCTCACCAAGCCTTCCAACTTGTCGCCAAGGGCAAATGGGTGAGCTATCTTCGAAGATATGCTGACCTGGTTCATCGATAGGTCATCAAAAGTCACTATGTAGGCCAAGTGTAGAGCTGTAACGATGCTTCATGAAGTCGAATGCATGGCAGATCTCACTCATTGACTGTTTAGCCTCGAGAGCTTTGTGCTTTATTAACCAGAGCTGTGTCTAAAATGATTATGAATGCGAAGACTAGGGACCGAATGCAATATTAAACATCACCTACGGTTTCATGTAAACAAGGCAAAAATGATATTTAAAGCCTGCAACGAAGTTGAATGAATCAGAAACTATTACTGAACACGGTAAGGGTGAAAAAAGTTGAAGAAATGGTCTGCCGGACACGGAGAACTCGATTCGCTAACTCTACAGAACGCGTAGTTGACGGTGCTGATAATTCTGCAAAGCTTCTTGGTTAAAAAATAGGAGCTAGTCATTGATGAAGAGCGAGATTATCAGAACCTTTGCTGGAAAAAAAGGGAACTGAAAGCAAGATTTTTTGGAGAGGTATTGGAGCAAAAGTTTTCCGATAAAAAAGCAAAAAGCTTAGAAATAGAACCGCATGAAACTTTCTAGAATTGGGTGGAACCTCACGAAAAATAGAGGTGTCATGAACAAAATATTTCTACAAGCAAATGATGAACTTTTTAATTCCGCATGGCCCGTCATCACATATACTGTGTGGGTCCCAACACTTCTTGCTTTCGATTCGTTTCCTTGCAATCATCGTCCACAATGGTCTTCGAACATTTCGCGTGCTGTTTCGGTAGCTATTTGAGGATTTCGACTTTTTGCAAATTCGAAAATTGCTTGTCGAGCCGATTCCCCCTTGTAGTCTTGGAGACAGCCGAGCTAAGGGGTTTTCACGTGGAATGGAAGAGATCGTTGGGCCAGGGGTCATACGAGGGCCTTGCTTCCTGGTGAACTCCATCACTAACCACTGCGCTACCACACGCCGTAACTCATGAATGCTATTGCGATTTCTTGAGTTTCTTTAATCAGTCAAATGCTTATGAAAACCAAGATGTAGGAAGACGCCAGGGCCGTGCAAAAGAAAATCTTTTGAGCATTAGAAAAAAATAGCTCTTCTACACCAGCGTACACAAGAGCATTGTTTTCAAAAACAAAAAGAAAAATTTGCTTTAATAAAATTATATGTTGCGAAAATGTAGGACCTGTGTCTACTTTGCGAATGGTTGCCAAATGACAATCGCATCTCCCAATGGGTTATTTTCCTCACGGTACTTCCTCGGGAGTGTTTCCGATCGTCATACATATCAAACATTTCCACTGCACAGCTAAGAGGATTGATATGCGAGAAATCGTTGCTCTCGTACTATCAACCTTATTGAAAGCCTCCTGCCTATTCAACACGCTAAGTAAATGCCGGTGCTGACGACATCAGAACGCCAATACGGGTTACTTTGAACCGTAGGGGAAAACACACTGCTATCACCATCCGCCATGATTAGGGAATTGGTAATAAGAAGCTGCACATCCTTTTTACTCCTTACTGCACTGAGTCACAAAACCTACGGAACAAATATATGGCGGACTATTTATAATGATTTCTGAAGGGAAGAATCTCTGACCATTGATTGCTTTCACCCACGGTCGCTGTATCCAAATGAGATTACTGCAGGATCAATGCAACTACCAACCGAATTGCTTGTCGAGTGTGCTCTCCAAGTTTTCCATGAACATTATTCTCCTGTGCATACAACGAATATCGAATGATAGTCAAGTTTGCGAAACAAGATTTCGAATGGTATTCTGCTGTACAGGTCAAACCATAATTATAGAAGTAATTATAGAAGTCGACTGGAAGCAACACCTCCTTTTAACGTATACCGACAGCAAAAAATGCTTGGCAGCGCGGTAACGATCATGTTTGTTAGAAAAGGAATGTTTTCTTCCCTGCACAAGAACTACCTCACTGTAATGGCGTTATTGCCAAATCTTTACTTCTTAGGTTACGTAGTCATCATTTTGATGTTCGTCACTGGAACAAGGACGGTGTTCAGAGAGGCGAATGAAGTGAGAAAAACGATAGAACGGCAAATAATTTAGACAGCGTAGGGGATAGAAAGGCCACGGTGCTATAACTAATGAAGAAGTATGATTTTGGTTGCGAAAAGCATGGGTAAAAATAGTAAATGACTTCTCCATGAATAAGGAAAGCGATGCCTTCATCTCTTTGGATGGGTAGTTGTTGCGGAGTTTATTATGAAGTGCTTGTCGATGCAACAGGCACATAGAACGTCAAGCTGGAATACTTGTTTAGACCTTTGAAAAAACTTGTAGCTGACCTTAGTGAGAACGCATTTTTGAAAAAGAAACAGCTGGTGCGTCACGTGTTAGAAAAGACGGCAATAACTGGATGTGATGAACGGCAGAGAGGACCTGAAAAGTGCAACGATTTCAACGGTCATCTTCAAAATGTGCAAAGTGCATTTGATTCACGTGAACCATCCATAATCTTTCAACTAGCTTGTGGAAAACATAATGACACTTGCCAACGTCAGCGAACAAGAAATCTGTCGAGCGGAAAGGAAGAAAAAGAATGGGAAGTAATTTGTGAATAACAGTTCTCTAAGTACGACAGCAAGTAGTTTTCAACTTCTTAAGCATTTTCACCAATTTAGAGCGGCGATTCCTTGACAAGACGAAAAGATTAATGAGAAGCTCAAAATTGGGCCTGTCTTAGATGATACCCGGTCCACATGTAGATCTACACCTACAACCACTGACTTAGAAGATTATGTGAACGAATCTCTGTGAAAATATTTCACCAGGTTTCTTCGAAAACGAATTTAGCGAAAAGCGACGCTCCCACCATTCTACAAAAAATGACTTGTTCTCGAAATCGACTTTCATCGAATCACAATATACATTGTTTGCAACCGTATACGATGGTGTTACCATTCTCCACCGCAGCTAGAGTTCACGCCGTATATATATATATATATATATATATATATATATATATATATATATACACATATATATACATATATATACGCTGTGTGTATATGTGTATATACGTATATATATATATATATATATATATATATATATATACATATATAGTTCTCAAAGTCGACTTTCTATTAACCTCGGCATTGGATTATAAATCTCTTTCAGCAATCGCGAGGTTGTTATTCAGTACACATTTACTTTCTTACAAAAATAACACATACAACAAAATGGTAACTGGCGTTTCGACAGCTTTCTTAGAGCCTGGAAGGGTACACTGATATGTGATTTACTAGGTCAAACACTTCAACAGCACAAACAGAAAGACGAAAATCTGAACAATAATTATAATCTAATAATCTGTTTGTCCGATCTATTTTGTGTAGTAATGACTGGTCTGTTTGATTAATCTGATAATCTGTTTCTGCTGTTGAAGCGTTTGACCTAGCAAATTACATATCGGTGTACCCTTCCAGGCTCTGAATAAGGCGATAATGCCGAAACGTCAGCTGCCGTTATGTTGTATGTGTTATTTTTGTAGGGATATATATATATATATATATATATATATATATATATATATATATATATATATATATATATGAGCCCATATCAGAGTCTGAGCGACTCAGTCGAGAGTCCACAGACGTTGGTGCTACTTTTTTCCTCGATCGAGTGGAATGGTGCACCGTGCCTCCCACTAGAGTTCTGTAACAATCTGGTGTTACCGTGACAATAAATCAAAAATTGTGAATGACGCTTACGATTGATTCGAATGATTAATTCGTGATTAAAGATCAAATTATTCATTCTAATAGATAACCGTTTTCAGCCGGCAATCGTCTCTAGGCGACTAATTTATTATACGACACGACCCTTATTACACAGTTCAAACCAAACAGTTCGTGTTTTGTTGATGATGGTCTTTGCTCATTCTCTAATAGCGGAAGTTTTTATTTCGCAGATCCATTTGCGTTATGATTTTCATTCATTGTTTTCCATCTAATCAGTTTCTTTGGAAGTAGATGTACTTTTATCATGATTTACTTATCTTCTTAAATCCACTTTGCTGGATGCAATCTTTCCAACAAATGACGGATAGAAATTCGACATCAGTGAAGTTTATCAGTTCCTTCCAAGCGCTTCCGAATCCCGGAGCTTTGTGTTCGGATTTTCCACCCGTATCAAGAACAGGATGAGCAATGCGTTTTTGTACGATGCCTTTTATTTCTACCGAGAATAAAGACGCCATCCATCATACGTGCAAGAACCGTGAGTAACCCACGAACAACGCTTTGATGCTTGGATGATAAGACAGTTGTCACAAGCGGCGCCACCTGCCACTAGCCACTTCTCTCACGTCAGCACTCCGTAAATGTTGTCTGCTTCTTTTTATGATCGCGTCTGAAGGCATCAACCTCGCTCGCAATCTAGAAAATTGAATAGGATAATTTAGATTGTTTAAGCAACGTTAAAGAAACCACGGAAGCTGAAACAGATGAGAGCATCCAAGGAACTGGAACCTTAAAAAGCTTTATTTATCACACTACTGTTTTTTTTACCAAGTGTCACATGTTATTTTTTAACACTTAAAACTAACCACCAGTTGCATAATTAATGAATAGATGAGGGCATGTAGTCATTTTCGCATTCCGTTGATTGATAACACTTTTATCATTTGAGATTTCCTCCTCGAAGTCCTGTGCCTAGAATTCAGATGGATAACGTAATGAACACTGCTAGAAAATGTACTTTTTCTTCACTGACAAGCTAACACGAGGGTTGCCAGCAATATCTATTTGGCTAAGGTTTCGACGTCCTCATCTTCCTCAGAGCCGATGATCTGACTCGATGGTCCACAGTCGTTCGTCTTCTCGATGTGGCTTCTTGGTCGTTGCATCGAGCCAGATCTTCTTTAGAAGAATCTCTCGAGTTAGGCATACTCATCCAGCGATGCTCTTATATGCAGAGCTGTTATTGTTGATACTCGTGATTGTCCGTTGATAACAACTTGTTTTTCCGGACATTCTACCCTGCGGAAGTCGGGTGTCATTTTTAGTTAGCACATAGAGTAGGACTGACTTTTCTTAAACCTCGGTATAAAAGATCAGGGTACCTTGCTCCATTGATAAGGTAACACTAGGCTGTTACAAATAGTAATTTGGCGTCATCTTTCCAAGACGTTGTTTCGGTTCCGAGGAAGACGAAGACGTCGAAACGTTACCCAAATAAATACTTGGTACTTGAACTGCACGTCCTCACTAGTTGTGCGGGCCCCAGCATAATCACCATCTTTCAGAGATTTGCTGGTTAAGCCATTGTGGTTCCCTGGAATCCTGAGGTCAGCCTGGCCAACGTCTGCCCTAGGTCATCACCACCACAGGCAGACGCAGCCCTTGTGGATCATAAGGAGATTTTTTTTTGATACCAGGACGGTGGTGGATCCTGGTATTGCTTTACTCTTAGCTACGATTCCTGGTCTAAACGCCGGGCTCCTTCTCAGCTGTGGAGACCCTACCGGGAGGACGAATCCCACCTCTGTACATCGGAGTCCGACACCCAGGAACACCTCCCAGCCACGATGAGGCGGTAAAGCGTTGGGAGGAGCCAAATAAATATTGCAGGCAATCTCGTGTTAGCATGTCAATGAAACAAGGCGCATTGATTATTTATACCGAGGTTTAAGAAGATTCATTTGAACTTGTAGAAAAGCTTCAATACATCAAAGACCTGGAGTGGATCATTTTCGTCGTTTCTTTTCCTATCATGCCATTTCTTTTGGCTTAACTTGACTTCGTTCTGCCCACTGTTCTTTCCAGCATAACATCGGCTGACATATTTCTTCTTTCAGGAAATGGACCATAGAACTGCTGTAGCTACCTTACTCTTGTGCATATTTATTAGTTCTGTTAACGGAGTTCTACGCGTCATGACATTCAATCTCTGGATATCTGGAGCGAACGTTAACAACGGTCTTCAGAAAATTGCGAAACATATTGCCCTTATTAACCCAGATATCGTCGCCTTGCAGGTATAAAACTTTTCTTTCATCAAAAAGATCTTATCAAAAGAAACAAACGCTGCATAACAAAAACGGTTACCAAAAAATAAAATAATGGAAAGAATCGTGGGGGAGGTGGGGGGTATGTTTCTTCGATTCTCCCTAATGGAGCTGTTTTATTTCCGTCAAGAATTCTTGCTGAGATCTGTACATATTTAGTCGAAAAGGGCACAGGCCTTGATGCTAAGCAAAGCAGAATTTGCCATCGAGTTTTCTATGTGCTGGTATGGCGAAACACGAAGCGTTCAACGCAGGACATCTGCTATTGTAGCGTATTAAAACTATACTGTTCCTCCCATGAATCCAACTTCATGTGATATAGTAGAGACCATGATTCCACCTTTTCCTTGGAACTCGCAAATAAAGCTAGTTTAGGGTATTCATTCATGACCATCGTTGGTTAGCGCTCTGAATCCTTCTTTGTTCCTTCTATGTAGCAACCATTGATCATTGATATAAGCATGAGTGTTGTAGTTGGCTCCTAACAAGAGCTTCGGTGATGGTCATTCGAACTTGTCCACTGACGCTTCTAATGTAGGGACGACTAAAGACAACATTAGATATCGTTGAAATAAAGGAATGTAGATGAAAATGAGTGCAACAAAAATTAACCAACAAAAATGTAGACGGGATAAATAGGATCAAAATGGTGGGCTCCGTCACAATGTTAACTTTTTATTTACTGCCTAATACAATTTTTCATGGCAGAGTATTATGTGTGACTCAATCACAGAAGAACTAGCTGAGAGAAGGGCGAAACGAAACACTCGCATGGTGTGGTGGTGAACGTGTGGTGGTGAACGCGTTAGCCCCTGGAAAGCGTAATAACGTGTTCTTTCTCCACAGCATGCACCGGCAGTCCAGAGTTTTGGCAGTATCTCAGCATCATTGTGGTTGAGTGCGCTCAGTGTTACTTGCACCCATCTACCTTCTTGATTTGATGCGACTGCATGCACTGCACTGACATAGGAGAAGGCGAACAGATTTCAGCGCGCTTTTTTCTGTTGTTTAATTCTTTCGCACAGGGTTTTTCAATCATACATTTCGTCTTCAATTTCCAGTTCATCCACCGTCATCCACCGGGAATGTTGTAAAACACGTCGGCTCAGAAAGACTATAAAAAAGTGTCCTCAACATGTTATAATTTGCGAACTACATTCGAGCCAGTATCGCCGTCCGCTCGTGGGACTACTGCTGGCAAAGTGGATACTGAAATATTTATCTGCTTTCAAGGGGGACTATAGCTTTTGAGGAGCATACTGAAACATTGCGGTGCAAGCACCCAGAATCCACGATCATTTAAAGAACTATAGGTTCAAGATGATATTATGCTCAAACATGGGTGGAAAAAACAGGTATAGGGAAATGAAAGCATATTCAACATGGGGTTCGTCTACGAAAAACCGATAGAATAGCAGTCAGACGGCGAGCGTGTTTTTCGTCATTCCCAAGATAAACACTGCAAAAGTCTGCATGGATGAAAGAACACAGACTATGCTTAGAGCACAAAAAGCTTAGAAATGAAGAAAAAACACGTAGAAAAACCGAGTTGTCGAGACGGAACAGTTAAAGGGTGCAGTCATTTCTGAGACACAAAGTACTGCATATGTTGAGATCAATGGACACCACGCGCAACAGAAAACTTGATGTGCACCCAGTTTTTTGGTACCATACATCGACTTCCTAACAATTGACCGATTTCGACAATTTTGTCAGGATTCAGAAATTCATATTGGACATTACATCATTTTCCGAGCATATGATATGTTACTCAACCTAGATATAACTTTAATTCCGTTATGCAAAATTGCCAGTTATAGAAAAAAAGAAGTTCAGAAAATATTTCATAACTAGTACCTCAGCTCTTTATTTTAACTTAAAGCTAATCTCTCGCGATAAAGCCTCGTTGCTGGGATGATAATGTCGTTGGGAATGTGGAAATCTGCTTATAATGATACGAGCTTGCGACGTGATTCTAATTGCCAATATGGATGTGAGTACACACCGTTTCACCAACGAACGTCCGATTACGTTCGGCATTCTCCCAATGAAACCGTTTTCATGGTACTAGCTCGCATTGACGAAGACACCAACTCTACCGGTTTCTCCTTCATGCTTCATTGATGACTTCACATGAGGATGCTACAAATTTTTTATTATGGTTGGCATCTGGGTTTCGTCTTCATCAGAGCCACGATATTTCAAGTCCACAGCAGTTCGAGTTTTATCTTCTTGTTTTGTTAACCCTTTGCAGCTGCTTCCCTCTACCGGCTTCTCTGCTATTACATATTTCATGGAACATTTCATCTACGATGTTATAAATCGCATTTAATAGAATTTGTCTTGTAGTCTACCTGTAGCCCGTCCACCTATTTGTCCCTCTCAATTTGGACCATCAGATTCTCAACGAGAAATTTCATTTGTTGTACCAAAGTATTGTAATTGCAAGCTATGGCCCTTATGCTCTCAGAAACCCACGATGGAGTTGACATTTTAGCAGCCCTTCAGTCTTTTTCCTACTTAGAACAGCCGTAGCGCGTGATCTTTTGTTTGGAATCGGGGAAATGAGACTTTTTGTTTCATTTTTTTTGCCGACAGATAGCCACGCTTCGCAAGTGCCGTGTTTTTGGAGCGAAGCATATTTGTTGAAGGCGACCAGAAGTACCATCCCTTCTTCAGTGCACTTCTCAGCATATTGATGAAGACTCTTCACCAAACCTACTTGTAGGATTGCAAATGCATAGATTTGCCCAACAAGGTATACACGTATTAATATGGTTGCGTATATGCAGAATGTACGTATCGATCCGGCACATCAGAGATAAGTTCGTGCATCAGATCTACCTCCCTCTCGAAGAAAATGCGGGTTGACTGCCCATAACCATCGGCTAGAGACTACGACTGCAGATGCTTCCGTGAAGCAGATCTGTTGACATTGTTAAACGACAAATAAGTAAACAACAGATCAACAACCCACTACATGTGGTATGATTGTTTAGCCTCTTCTCAATCTACAGAACAATATTACCTCGCCGTAATGAAGGCACCGCTCTCATCGGTTTAGCGCATAAATAAATTTTCCTATATCGCTTCTGAGCACTATTCTACCAGACGGGGTAAGTTCTTGTTTGTTTTTCAGACCACGTGTTCTGAGCTGGTGCAGTATTCAGCGAAACTACTGACTACAGTCATGAAGTTAAGCCTGTGAATAAAAAACCAAAGCATAAATTCAGATTTTAGCGAGCTCCCACATGGAGCGGGTTTTAAGTTGTTAATCCTTGCATGAAATAAAAATATGCTTCTCTGCTTCTTGATAGGATTCCAGTAAAATATTATGTCAAACAGCTCTATTTAGGAAGTCGTGAGTATCAACGCACTAAACAACCTTACTGCCTTACTAGGTGATGAGTGGACAGGCATTTGTCATCAAAACAAAGACTCGCCAGACGTCGCGATCATCACTAAGCACGAGGTATGGTGAAAGCAGCGCGCTCTGTAATCCTCCTTCAATGGATCAGCATACCTCGAAAAACTTAAGGGACTAATGTATTCTTAAAGATATCATTTGTTAACATAATTTAGATTCACTCACAGTCCTACGCAAACACCAGCAGAGGAATTGGTGTAAGAATTTTGGTCGACTCGTGGTATTTCGCGAATGTTTGGTCTGTACATCTCGATTACCTTTCGTACGGACCGTATGCTGCATACAACAAATTGGTCACTTCCATGGATCAAATCATGGCTGGAGAGAATCCAAGAAGTGGTCAAGGTGCTAGCGAAGTTTTTTTTTGTGGTCACTTCCACGTTTTGAATTCATTTTGCCACTTTTCAAGGATTTCTAGGACAGTCTGGGTTTAACTCCGTTGTCTTAATTAGAGCATAAGTTTTTTTAAGTTCAAGACGAATAATTTTACCTCAGCAGATTTGAAAATAGATGATCTAAAATACATCTCACTGCCTTCTAACTGGTCCTGGACTTCAGGGAAACATGAGTGCTCAGGTGGCAATAAGCTAGCCTCAACACTTCACGAACTATGCGGACTCAACTATGACGTTGTGCGATAACAGGAGATCACATTTCGGGTTGAGGAACAGTCATTGGAAGCGGGCTAAACGAGTACGCCCACAATACGCAACGTGGGATAGTTATTGTTTCTCAAACATAATAACGCCAAGACAGTCTTCTCAGACGCTTTCTTTATTCTCTTCTATAGGAGGCTGATCCCCTAAAATTGGATGCAACTTCCAATCAGATTGCAGGATCCTCGTCATTCGTGGAAGGAAATTTCCGTGAGGAAATGTCGGAGGCATTAGCTTCTTCTACAGTAAACTGCTACCCCATCATATCGTCTCATACGATGTCCTGTCATTTCGTCGGGCTAATTTTCGCCTCCAACTTCCATGTCAAAAGATGCTCAATATCGTCGTCTGCAACCCTATAGCTAACAAGGAATTGGATATGTTCTATAATTATTTGGAAGAAGTAATCCGAAACAAAGACTTTTTCTTTAAATTCTTTGTCCTTCCATGCTAAATTATGATGGCCAGCAAATGAAGACAAGACAGGAGAAATTGGAATGGGATATCGAAGTACGAACCGAAACCGTTTTGCTGGACTTGTGCCAGCAGCATGTCTCTTCCACGGAAATCCATTAATCAAGAAAACAGAAAATGACCTCCGAACCAGAAAATCTTCCAGCGGTATAACTCATACCGAGATTTATGGGAAGGTGCGTCTTTCTGAAACTTCCGTTGTGTAACCACTCAGCGCTGGATCTGATCATTGCAAATTGAATTCAGGCATTGGCTAGAACTCTTGTCGTCCGCGAAAAGAAGAGGACAAGTCATGTATGGCAAAAAGTGTGTAGCTCAAATATTGTCAACGAAACTCCTGATATAACGAACAGGCTAGACAACACTCCAACTACAAGCTCTTTGCTCAAGGACTCAAACCTTTTGGCGTTGTTGCATCAGCTCCTTAAATAAGAATTTTAAATAGAACCTCCATTACCACCAAAGAGTTGCTTGACAGGAGAAAAAATTTAAACATGAAGCACCTAGCATGGTTGGTAATAAATGTCAATTGAAGAGGATCTTCGTGGAAAGACTTAAACTGGCGGTGAAAAAGACATTGAGAGTACGGCTGAAATGAAGAACTAGTCTTCACAAGTGCGATCGAAACCTGTGCAATTCAAATGTTCGGTTGTGCATCGATATTGCTACAGATCAACAAAGGTGGGATTACTCATATCTCTCGTCATGATATACGGTTAATAGCAGAAAAGTTTAATACCATTTTCTTGTGTTGTACTCCTTCCGTCCCAAATCTCCAAATCCCCGCCGGTGAAGACTAACGCAGTGTTCTCTCAAAAGTTCGACTTGCGGTGGCAAGAGCGAAGAGGCAGAGCTCTAGGTCCCAATGATGTGGCAGCCGATTTTCTTTGTGGTGGATGCTGTGATCTATGCGTACTTCTCGCAGCCCTTGTGAGTTGTTACCTTCAAAAGAATAACGGGGAATACACTGTTGTGAAAAATCAAAGAAGATGCAACCAGTTCAGTAAACAGGATCCCGACAGGGATCCTGCCGTGTGAAACCCTTCCAAACCTTGTCTAGGAGACACACAACTATGTCTGGAATGTCAGCTGCCTCTCCGTCTAGCTTTTGTGGACTATGAAAAATTGTTTGACGGCGTCGAACTGAATGCAATCCTATCAGCGTTCTGTGAGTAAGAAGTGGACTTGCTTTATAATGAGAGCTCCACTACTATTAACCGCAGCACAAAAATAAGCCTTTTCCGTTCACCGTTTATCATGAGGGAAAGGTAGAGACAAGGCGACACTATCCCAAAGTTGTTATAAGCTTCGATGCAAAAGCCGTAGTAAATTTTCATTTTGGTGACAACATCACTGTCTTTTTCGTGAAGTATCAGTGAAGCAGAAACAACGTTCAAGAACTTAACGAGGAGTAGGGAAGGATCTATAAACCGGAAAGGAATCTGATTCGTGAAAACTTGTGGTACTGAGGTGGAGGAATCGAACTTGCTGGTTCTCTAATACCTACGACCACCTCGTGCGCGTACGTCAGTTGTTCAGTGAACATGACAAACAAAACGAAGGAGGAATTTGACAGAAGAGGGAGAACAACGTGGGCCTCATTTGGATCTTGCGAAAAAAACCGCAGACCAACTAACTGACGCAAAACTCCGCGCTCACCTTTTCGTCTCCACAATCCTCCCAGCGCTCTGTTACGCAGCAGAGACACGGGCTGATACTTCAACCACATCAGGGATGCTGAAAATCACTTGGAAAATGCTTGAAAGAAATGTCATCTGGGATTCAACCAATACGAAACGCCTAGCAGGAATGCACAGGTCAGTTCGAAATCAAGAGGATTATGCAACGATGGCAAAACTGGATGAGCAGGTCACGTAATAAGAAGAACAGATAACAGGTAGACGAAAGAGCGGAGCAATATGCGCCAAGAGGATGTAATCGTTTTCTTGGAGGGCCTTCTACACTATGGGTTTACTTTTTCACAGCACATCAACATTTGCATTCAATGACGGATAGGGTTTTTGGTTGACGGAGTGCGCCTCGCTGATGTCATCATATTCGGAGCAGGCAGCCACCGTGATACAACGATTGCACGAGAAAGAAACGAATGGAAGGTGTGTTGAGGCTCATACTAGTTATAAAGTCGGCTCAACCACTCATTGAAGTGAGTAACTATGTAAGTGGAGGAATCGGACGAAAGGTGTAAATGACCCCTTGCAGGACTAATCTCACTTTTGGCCTAAACTCAATTTGGAGAGCGAAGCATTCAACAAGATGGATTTTCATATAGGACGAGGGAAGATACTGATAGAGTGGTTAGGTTGGCATTTATCAACTTCATAAGGAGCTTTTGATTCCACTAAAGTATTGCACTAGTAATTTTATGCATATTTCACTAACGAAATTGCATGCGGAAGCATGCCGATGTACCAAGCCAGTGTTTCCACCCTTTCACAGAAGTATGGTGTTAATTTTTAGCCACAGCGCGATAGGGCTAGGTTTGTCTAGGCTTCTTGAACGAACCGATGACCATGTACTACGTATTTTCTGCAGGGCATTGCTAACCACTGCGCTACACGCGACTGTGGAAGCAGAAGAAGTTAATGGCATTAAAAGTATTCAAAATCAAAAAAGCAATACCTTCTTGGATTACCAAGCTAACCCATGGTTGATATATCGGGGGACCATTGTCTGTGGATCACCGTCTCGGATCAGTCCAGCTCTGAAGAAGACGAAGAAGTTGAAACGCTAGCCGAGTAAATTTTTTATCAGCCTCGTGTTAGCTTAAATAATCGAGGAAGCTATCAATTTTTTTTGCCGGGATTAAATGACGGTCGGTTCAAAAAAAAAAAAAAAAATCAATATTACTAGCAACTCGGTGCAAAGGAATAGAAAACAGTCTCTATAAGGACCATTAATATACGCACAGGGAAACGAATCCCATTTCATTGCTTTTTGAATACTGGAAAAAAAACTATTTTTTCAAACTCCGGATTTTCATTTTTATAATTATAAATATGACGTCCTAACGCTTTCATCTCTTTATCGGTTGCTGCGCAACAAACAGTCCTTAAGCCAAATTTTAAGGAAGGAGACAAAATATGGAGGAAATAAAAGACAATCCAAAGATGGCTTCTTGGATAAGAAAGTCAAGCTACGTGCCAGTGATTGTTGCCGGCGATTTCAATTCTCCATCTCACTTAGACTGGACGGTCAAAGCAAAGTGAGAGCTTAACAACTTCCGTTTCCAATGCTCTAGTTTCGCGGCTGACGTATTGGCTGCAAAACCGTAACTTATCAGTGCAATTGTCCACCAGCACTTCTTTCGTGCTCACTAACCAGTTGAAGAATTTCCGCAACGAGATTATGTTAAATTGTCAAAACACCGAGAATTCTCGAATTTGGGCGTGATTTATATTAATGCGAAAGAGAACGCGAACTGAGTCAGGAACTTTCAGAAGAAGACATGGCGGTTGGTCAGTGGAGTGGCCAGCCACGAAAATCATGTCCGACTTGGGTTTCACTGACTCGTTTCGCGAGGTCCACCCAAACGTCGACGCCGATCTCGGTCAGTTTGCTGTTCAACGCATTTCAGATTCTCGCTTCGTTCTATTTTTTTCTCATTGCTCATAAGTAAAGCGGAGCCTTTTTTACCTTAAGGGGCTTATCAGTACGACATGCAACAAATTTTCACATGTATTTTTAGTTTCTGATAACATTGTGAACAATTAGAAGACTAAAAATTCAGAAAAGTTGTCCCGAGGAAATAACTTTATTGATTTTTTTAGGAGTGAAGCTAACTAAGACAGAAAAATAGAAAACAACTGGATTTCATTAGTGAAGACTGAAAATCATACATTCTACTGCAATTCGCTCTCGACGAAAAAGCGAGTCACTGTTGAGGCAAAAAAGAAAACCAACGAGAGTGCACAAAAGAAGACAAAAAACAGTTTGGTGCCATGTTTGACAGCAAGTTTTTAACTAAAACAAAGACTTTATGTGTCCTACTTTTTCGCTTTGTTCTTAGGCGATTGGCCGTTGAATTTGCCACCCTTGAGACCTTTTTCATAATGCGCTTCCATCCTTGAATTAGCAGTCGTTATCAGTCTAGTGAGAAAATGCGGCGGTGGCAACATTTCTCTCAGATCGTATGGATATCGTAGAATGTTGCTTGAGTAAGGTATAGCCCCAACTCTTTCTAGTAAAATTGCGGAACAAACACGTTCTTTTCAGGAAAATACCATTCACTTTGTGTTCTGAAATATCATATTCTGTTTCCGCAGTGTAGCCTCGGAGCGTGTAGCATTTAAAAATTAGCACTCAGTATGAATAGAACTAGTGACACAAATAGTAGATAGAACAATAGAGCTACCTGAGAGATAGGCGAAACGAAGGACCTGCATGGTGTGGTGGCGAACGCGTTAGCCCCCGGAAAAGGTAATAATGCGCTCGTCCCCACCGCAGACACCTGCGGTTCGGAGTTTTGCAAATATCTTAGCATCATTGTGGTTGTATAAATAGCAAAATTGTAAAAGTATTTGCCCGAGGTGACTGCGTCGTAATATGACCTATCGAGATTCTGAGGAAGGCAAGTCAGCCGAAACGTTATACACCATCGAATGATTATTATTTTAACCATATAGTTTGCTTGTTAGAAAAACATAAAATTAGTTGCCTATTTAGCTTACTTCATCAGGGTTTGTTAAGTACATTACAGGTTATACATGGTCAACCGTGAACAAATTCAATGAGCAATGGGACTACACAATTCCGGAACCGCAAGATCGGATTGACTTCATCTTCTATCAGGGGTGAGTTAGCCACAAACTACACTTTTCTCGAAAAATCTGCTTAACAAACAACAACAGGTACTTCAATTAAACTTTTCGTATGATAAAATCTGCTATGGTCCTAGGATTCTGAATAAAGGTTGCTTGTGATCAGATTTACTTAAATAAAGGACGTTAAACCATTTTCCACAAAAATTATGAGTCATCACCGTCACTGTGCCAATTGTTTCAAAGTTCCGATGAGCTTTGAGTAAATAATCTGAATAATGCAAGATTGCCTACAATGAACCACCATGTCAAAGCTGACATATATTCCTATTTTTCTCTGTTTCTGTTGTTCCAACAGTTATTGTGTTTCATTTTTCCAAAAAGCCCTTTCCTTTAAGGTGACATAACACCAATAAGATCCTTCGTTTACGCTGGATCCGAGCCACTGCACCCGATACCACGTCACTGGAACAACGACTACCCGTCCGATCATTTTGCAGTCGTCACCGATTTTGACGTGAAAAATATCCTTTGAATTGGAAACACATCCACTAAAAATTATGTTCATCGTAAATGTAATGTGCTAATCATATTTAGACCTGAGATCTCGCTGTTATGGCAATCTCCATAGAGTGCATAAGACCAATCTTTTAGAATGTTTGAGATCAAGAATCGAGGCAAGGGAAAAGCGAGTTTGGGAAGACTGTCATTTTTCAAATCGTTCTAACCCATACGAGCATTCGAATCTATGAAATTTGACTAGGATTAATAGAATAGCAGCTCACAACCAGTAGAATTAAAATTGGCAATGAAGGTTTTCAATGCGGCTCAACCTCATGTACATCTTATTATAATTGACGACAAGGGCACTCAAATCACGATTTCCACGATTTTCTTATTTTTTGCTCTCGTGATCTTTTCCTTCTATTTCTTCATCCCCTTTTGGTCCTATGCACATGCAAGCTGAATGGCTTCAATATAAGTATAGTTATGAAAGGCATCCATTTTATTGAACTTCGTAATGAAGTCACCGGTATCACAGAAATGGAGCAACTGTTCACTAACCGTTCATCTAGAAGCAGTAGAAAGACTCAGAACACGCTGTTAACTTTCTATTTATTGTCTACTACAATTCTTGACAGCAGGGTATTATGTGGGATGTAATTAGAATGATGCTGAGGTGTTAGCAAAACTCCGGAGCGCGCAGGTGTCTGCGGTGGGGAACAAACGCGCCCTTACTCTTTCCGGGGGGCTAGCGCGTTCACCACCATACCATACGGGTCCTTTGCTTCGCCTCTCTTAGCTAGTTCTATCGATCAGTGCCATCAGCAATCACCCGTCAGTGGGATTGATCTGGAGATCTCAAGTCGACCATGAATCCAGTTAAGGTGAGACTGTAGTCGAAATCACAATGTTAATTTTTTTGACGAATGATTGCTGATGGTACTGGTCGATAGAACCAGCTGAGAGACAGGCGAAGCAAAAGACCGGCATGGTGTGGTAGTGAATGTGTTAGCTCCGAGAAAGGGCAATAACTCGTTCGTTCCCTACCATGGACACGTGCGGTCGGAGTTTTGCAAATATCTCAGCCCCATTGTGGTTGGTTTTAATACAGTTGCTCAAGTTGACCACTACATCGACAGCCAATAATGAAGCTACCCGGATCACCGAGATATCAAAAGTTGTTGCTCAACCACGCGTCAAATAACTACAAAATAACTAGCAATTTGTGCTTTCTTATAGTGGCGAATCCATCAAACTATGCAGTTAAACAAAGCAGTTGGATTAGATAAGTTTTCACCACCAGTTCTCATTTAATGCTTTTCTTAGGTGCTAATTATGGTTAACTTAACGGTTTCTTTGAGAAATAAAAAAATGTTACTGCCACTTACACCCTGTTGCAGTACTGTCCTACAATACTGTAACGACACCCCTGTCACTAATTTATTGAACAATCGCACTTTCTACTTCTTCAATTGAGCTAACCAAGGCTGATCTCATCTGATCTACTGGTCACACAACGCTCTGAGATCTATTAGAGGCAATCGAAAGTCGTCTATGACGATACAATAACTTCTAATCTCCGGTCAATCATGAGCTAGCCGATGGTCATCGACAACTCTCTCTCGCACCTCTCGCATACCACATCGAACAGCGATTGGCACCAAGCCTTGCCATTGCATTTATGTCTAAGGTGGAAGCACCAGTAACCTATCTCCAACATTACTCTGCTGTAGACATATAGATGATTCCTTTGCCATTTGCTAGACAAAAATGGAAATCGGCAAATGCTCGTCCTGTGTTATTGAACGAATAGTGAGAGTACATTAAGTTTATCTGAGAGACTGTATGAAAAACTGGCTTCCATTTTTGACGTTCAAATTAGCCTACCCGTAGGCAGCTACATTGCGAAATGGCACCGAAAGCCAAGTAGTAAAAACATACTAGGTATTACCTCTCCCTCTCACTCCTCAGAACATCTTTTGGTTGTAGACTATTTTGGTAACTTTCAAACATCGTTTTTTCAAGGCTGTCGTGGCGCTGGATAACTCTGGCCCGATTCATCATGTATTGCTGTCAATAACGACGAATAGAAGTCAACAAATGGAATGAAAAATTTCGATATTGTTTTGAAATTCTGTTTATGCATTTTTTGTCCCATTGTCTACTCTCTGAAATTGAGCTAACCAAGGCTGATTCCAAGAGGTCTCGTGTTCACACAACACTTGAAGATCTATTGGAGGTAATCGAAAGTCGTCTATGACGATACAATAACGTCTAATCGGCGATCAATTATGAGCGAGCCGATGGTCATCGACAACGCTTTCTCGCACCTCCCGCGTACCACATCGGACATAGATTGGCACCAAGCCTTGCCATTGCATTTTATGTCTAAGGTGGAAGCACCAGTAACCTATCTCCAACATTACTCTGCTGTAGCCATATAGATGATTCCTTTGCCATTTGCTAAACAGAAGAGGAAATTGGCAAATGTTTTGAGCTATATAACGAACAGTGAGAGTACATTAAGTTTATCTCAGGAAAACCGTGGTAAATTTGGCTTCCATTTCTGAACTTTCAAATCAACCTATCCGAAAGCGGCCACATTACGAAATGGTTCAGGAAAACCAAGTGGTAAAAAATATACTGGTTCATTGCCTCTCTTCTCACCCCTCACAGAAATGGCGCCTATAAGAAACATGTTTCGAATAATCACCAGCGTGCGCACACGATGAGAGGAGAAGAAGGAAGGAGGAATATCAGGAACTAGCGTAGCAAATAGCCATTTCAATGGCTACAAAATTGCAGCTTGTCGGGAAAGGTGTGGCACAAAACCCAAGCCTCCTTAAAAAGTGGTAGCTCTGGCAATAATGATTTTTCGTTTGTACTGCCGCTTTATTTCAAACGAAGTAAATGCAGCTGTAAAGCGTTGCTTAAGAATGCCCGGTCTAGAGAATTCGGTATCAGTTATTGAAATACTACTGAGCACTGAAAGACGTCAGCTAGTTCGTAACCGCCTGTGTGACCGTCTATATATAGCTCAAAACTACACAATTTGTCCTGACGGCAGAGACGGTGATTGCATGAGTTCGGATACAGTTTATCTGATCTTTTGTAAAGCGTGCGGCGACGAGATACATTGGCGAAACGGGTAGACCACTCTGTTTCCGTATAAAAGAATACCTAGTTGGTAAACTTAAACTAAATACTCCACTAGAAACGCATAGGACACAAAGACATAACGTGAAAGATTTTGAAGTAGAAGGTACCATCTTTCCACAGGAATCGGAAACATCAAACGCGCAAAGCTGTCAAAGGATTCGGGATAAATTACAAAAAATCCAAAAATGAACAGCAGGGATGAATACCTTATAATCATGCGTGATCTCATAGAGACGTTTAAAACTCATGTTTTAATGTGAGAGGCATATTACGCTTCCACGTGATTCCTGTGCGTTGGCCTCACGTGACATACTCAGTGGAAGACTCGTAGAAAGCGGTAAGTATGCTAAGAAGCCAGTTTGTTTTTTAAGGCGATTGAAATCTTGGTTTAGTTCTTTCTTCGTGTTGTGATGGAAGTGGTTGATTGGTTAGATTGCAATCAACTTGACCTCTGCATTTTCTGAAGAAAGCAAAATCTGTCGAGACGTTATCTTGGATAAATAAAGAGTAGTAGTAACAAACTCGTGTTTGTTCATCAAGAAAGCAGTGAATTATCGATAACTGCCGAGGTTAATGGAAAGGTAACTAAAATGTTATATTCAATGTTACCCTTTAATAATGACAAAAAGGATAAAGCGTTCGGCCTTAATCACTCTCTCTGAGCTGCGCTATGCATGCGACTTCATTGAGCATCACGAAGGTATGAGCAAAACGGAACTTCAAAAGTTTTTTGATGAAAAAAAATCCATGAAAAGAAACCTTCAGGTCCATGAGAATAGAATGGGTAGCAAACACTAGTTGAAACATCGTGATTTCGACTGCTTTAACTCAACTGCGTACAATGCCGATTTGTGCCCTAAATCATTTCTGTTCAAATACTACTGCTGATAGCATTGATAGGGAAAAAAATTGGCTGAGAGAGAGATGAAGCAAGGTCCTCGGTTGGTGGATTGGAAAAAGACGTGGGGCCCCCAGAGGGGGGCAACCTCGGGTTCGAAGCTTATCCGAGGTCCCAGTTCTATTTGTATCTCAGCATCCTTGTGGTTGTATTCCATATAACATGCTACCATAGAAAAAGAACAGACAGTAATTAAAATTGAATGATCATCATAGAGGTGGCTGAATGAGCATCTAGTATATACAATGAATTTTGGTGACCTACCGAGGTACTAATTCAGTGTTGCTCTCTTAGACAAATCTGGTTCCAATCTGCCCTATCCGAAGGGATGGAAGACGTGGTCAGGGGATAGAACCTATGACCACATTTGTATTGCAGAGCATCCCTGATCACCGCGCCACACACACCCGGGACTTTTCGTACCATGACATAATTAATTAACACAGTTAACGATCTTTGCGCAATCATAATGAATTAGATGAAAGCGGTGTCAGCATGGTGGGAGTTGCAGTACTCATCCTTATCCAAGCAGTCCTCTCTGTTTTTCGACCAACGTTTATCGCTTGTTGATGTAATTGAAACTATTAACTGATTTCTACTTTTGATTCATTGGTATCCGAGGTCAGTTTGCTTTTTGCTTTGCATGCTCGTTATCACATCTACTGGGTGGACCCCAGTACTCCTTGTGTTCGAATCGATTTCCTCGCATTCATCGGTCCGTGACGCGCTTCGAACACCTTCCGTGTCCTTACACCACTGCTTCAAGATTTCGCCTTTCTCATGAATCTCGTAGAACACTGGTCGAGTGGACTCTCGTTGCAATCTTGGGGATAGCCGAGCTAGAGGCGTTCCCGTTTAGAATGAGATAGTGCGTGGTCTGGAGACCCACCTGGACCTCGCTTCGTGATGTGCTGCATCACTAACCAATGCGCTACGTTCACCCTTGAATTCAAAGTGCGTGTACGCGATTTCCAAAGAGTCAGTTACACTTTTCAAAAAAGTATACTTTAGCTCTTTTTGAATATTATCAGTTGAAATAAAGGACACTGACATCTAGAGGACTTCATCAACATTAGACAAGCATTCTTTTTCTACCAGAGCAAAAAAATAGGTTTTTCTTGAAAATTTTGATTTTAATGGACTCAAAAGTGAGATAACACACTGTTACAAACTGTTACATGTTCGTAAACTTTAGACCCCTATAGTTGCGGAAAATTGCCATGATTTGTCAGAAAAGTGGGACTGTCCCTTATACAAAGCATATACAGTCTCATTTTTGACCAATTATTTACCACAAGGATGCTGAGAAACGAGCAAAACTCAGGACCTCAGATGAGCTTCGAACCCGCGAGCAAGGGCGTTTGGTGGATAGCATATAAGCCCCCGTTAGGGATAATCGCGGTTTCAAAGCACAGCTGACGTTCCGACTTCTGCCCATACCTCGACATCCTCGTGGCTTGTTATGGTGGGTTAATTATGGTAACAAGCAAGCAGATGGAAGAAATATGGAATAACACTGAACTTAGATTAGTTTGCCAACTACTTCCAATTGCTGACAACAATGTGGTTCTACGGTTATTTCCTTTATTTCGTTTTGGTAGGTCACAAAAAACATGCTGGGTAGAAATATGTCTCTCGAGATAGTTAAAGCAGCCATCTCTCATAACTTTTTTCTTAACACTGCAAGTCTTCCAACTACCAAGACTTTGTTGTTTATTGTGAAAAAAACGAACGTAGCTTGTTATTTGCGGTGTTTTAATCCGGTCAGGTTTTACCGTTTGTGAAGTCGCCGTGGAATTAGATGCCGTCGCACG
Organism: Angiostrongylus vasorum; assembly: GCA_018806985.1. NCBI lineage: Eukaryota > Metazoa > Nematoda > Chromadorea > Rhabditida > Metastrongylidae > Angiostrongylus > Angiostrongylus vasorum. The sequence continues at coordinate 448,543 of JADANN010000099.1, read as the reverse complement.
AGGAAATGACGCTTATTTGAACTTGTGGAGTTCGCTGTTGATTTTTCACAAGGAGTTTGTAATCATAACATTTAAAGGCTATGCGATTTGTTTATATGATTATATATGTTGACGCCGGCATTAGAATAAGGAACGGTTGAAAAAATTTTTGAAAAATTGGCTGTGGGAAATGCAACTTAAGGACCTTGGTTGGTGTAGTGAATATTGCACAGAACCTTTGGAAAGGGTAATGGCGAGTTCGAAGCCTAGCTGAGTTTCTCAGCTTTGCTCGTATCTCAGTTTCTTTGTAACTGCATAATATGCGAATACTTCAATATTAGCTGAACTAACTGTTATACTACTAGAAGGTAACTTATTTCAATGACAAGCTATTGGAGGTTGTTACCACATATTCATCCGTGTATCGTTCTGACGTCTTTCTCTTCATCAGATGATCCGAGTCGATGGTCCACAGTTGTTCGTCTTCTTGATGCGGTGTCTTCGTCGTCGTACCGGGTCGGATCCTGTGAAGTGCTCGAATAGAGGCAGCTTCACCTAATAGCGATGTTTTTAACAAAGTTATAACAACCTTGTTTTCATGGAAAACCAAGATTCTCCACTGTAGATGATCCGACTCGGCGCGACGACGAAGACCCTACATTGAAAAAGACGAACGCCTGTGGACCATCGACTCGGATCATCGGCTCTGATGAAGATAAAGACGTCAGAACGTTAGCCGAATGAATATGTGGTAACAATGTCGTGTTAGCTTGACAACGAAATAACTACATTAACCATTTATACCAAGGTGAAATAAAAGTCGGTTTACAATGATACCATCAAATGGATTCCACTAGCACAGGCCTCCGCAACGGTATTAATTACTTCATACTTGGTACTTGATACTTGAACGGTCCATCCTCACTAGTTGTGCGGGCCTCAGCATAATCACCATTTTTCGGAGATTTGCTGGTTAAGCCAATGTGGTTCTCTGGAATTCCGAGGTCAGCCTGGCCAAAGTCTGCCCCAGGTCTTCACCACAACAGGCGGTCGCAGCACTTGTGAATCAGAGGGAGATTTGCCACCATGAGACTTTGATACCTGGACGATGGTGGATCCTGGTGTTGGTTTACTTCTGTAGCTAGGCTTCCTGATGGAAACGAAACACAACGTTATTATTCTTTTCAAACTTACTTAAGTAGTAAAGACGGAGCTGTGAGGAAAAGTGATGAAATCTCTGGTTCAAACTTTGGCTAGCGTTTTCATGTCGAATTTATCGTGAAGAAAACTATCCGACTTCTATCACAAACGATTAAAGAGAGATAGAATTCACCATTATGGTAAAATCTACAAATCAGTAGCAATGGTTGAACCTTTTCCTGCGGCATTTATCTATTTCTGAGCAACAGACCCTTTTTTGATGAAGGTGGTAAAGTAGGTGATAAACCTCCCAGTGTTTTTCCCTACTGTGGGCCGCTGAGAATTACAAAAATTATCGACGACTAAGGCTTTGAAGGTGAGCGAGTGAGCGATTTCTTTTAGCCCCAACACACTATTGGAATAAAAAAAAATGTTGGTGTAAGAGATAATCTAGTCACCATCGAAATACTTCCTAACCAAGTTATTTTGAAAACTCTAGCACTGAGAGGATCTAATGCAATGTGACTCATACCGAACATTAAAAAAAGTACTACTTCTCAAACATTCATTTGTCTCCACTACGTTTCTACCTGCTTAGGGTAGGTTCCTAACTGTTTACCTAAATTTCAATTGATGACGCCTATACAACCCATACAGCACAAATCTGCGCGCTTGGAAATTAGAGGAGTGGGACGCACCTTAATATCTACCTGCTTGCTTATCTTCATGCAAAAACGCGACGAAAAATTCTTCAAGCGCTTTCATTTTCCTCGTACCACTTTCAAACGCACCACTTTTTGTGGTAAAAACAAGCGTAACGGAATTTATGTCCAACTAGAAATAGTTAAGTGGCTCTAATAGCCCTTTCTTTAAGGACAAGCTGAAAACCCCCTCTGAGTTAAAATTATCCTGAGCATCTAGAGGGAAATCAAATGGCAGCGGTGGCATAGCTGTTAAAGGTGGCCGTTGTGCTACAAATCGAAGTCAAAATTCAACTGAACATTCACAAAAAATATGATGAGATTTTCAGTTTATTCAAAGAACATAACGTCAACAACCCATAATGTGTGGCAGTTTCTGTGTTGTTGATGCGCTGGTTGTGAACATGGATTCTATTTCACACTAGATAACATTTCGACGGACTTCGCCTTCTTCAGAGCTTGTCGAGGTCATAAAGGATATAAGATAAAGCGTTTGGCGTTGATTAATCTTTAGGGGGACGCGCCTTGCATTCGTCTTCGTCAAGCCTCGTAGAGGTGATTGAATGCATATTTGACCTATATAATGATTTTTGGGTACCTAATGGTGCAAAAGACTAGCATTTTTTATCTCTCCAGACAAATCCGGTCAGAATTTTTTTGATTCCAGAGGGATGGAAGACTTGTTGAGCCTGGCTGACGCGATTGCAATAGGGACCGAACCTGTGTGTAGTGCTTTGCACCTCTAATCACTACGTTACACGCATTCGGGAGTCTATATTAGTAAGAAATTTTTTCACTTGAATAATTTTACAGCCACAGCAGAGAAACTCCACACTAAAATTTTAACCAAATGATCTAATCTCTTCTGAAACCACTTAATGCTTTATACATAGGTAAAAGGAGAAACTAGACAGTGCGATTGGAACTGCTCAATAGAAGTTAGATTGACAACGCGTTGACACTTCAGTATAATTGCGCTGTTCTTCTTCTGTTATTTGACAAATCGGTATCCCCGGTGGTCTTTTTAAAAGTTAAAGAAAAGCATTTTGTGAACTACTGAAGATTTTTGTTATGACCACTTCATAAGAGTCATCCATATTACTAGTCTTTCTAAGGCACTATTGGTTTTTGTTACATTAACGGAGTAGCAACACTGAGCTAACACATCGGTAGGACCATAAAACTGACTGTAATGCCAAAAACGATACAGAACAAAGCACTCGAAGTTAATCAGTTTCAGAAGAATGCGCTGTGCATTCCACTTCATCACGCATGAATAGAGGTGAGTGGTTGCATATTTAGTCAAGTCAATACTATCCTCCCAAACGACTCCGGTACCAAATTGGCGACCGTGGAGAGATGGAAGTCAAAAGGGAGATCTCAACCAAATTTCCTTTAACGAATTCGAATTCGGGCGGAAGGTTTTCCTTCAAGGAAATACACGCTTAACTACTTAACAAATTGCAGAGAAAATCGATGTAAGCAGCTTAACTGTTTTGCAACATCTAAGCAAGTTTCAAATTCAGAGAGACTCCACAAATGGATGCAGCACGAAATTAGGGACGAATGAATAATTCGCTCTTTTGAGGTGTCATCGGTGCATCCTCTTTGCAACGACAACGATCCGTTTCTCAAATATATTGTGACGTGTAACGGGAAGTGGATCTTCTACGACAACAGGAGTCAATGGATTCAGTTGTTGGACTGCAGTGAAGCTCCATGATATTTTCCGAGACTGACATTGCACCAAGAAAACGAAGCTGACTATTTTGTGGTCTACAGCTGGTTTGAACAATTGTAGCTTCCTGAATCCGGGTTAGGCGATTGTGGCGGAGAAGTTGGTTCAGAAAACTAACGAAAAAGCACTAGAAACTTCAGTAGTGTGTCCCTCATTGCTCAACAGAAAGGCACCAATCTTCCTGCACGATAATGCACGGCGACGCGTCATACGACCGACACTGCAGAAGATAGACCTTCTGGGCTACGTATCTTTGTTTCATGCACTATACTCGCTGGACCTCTCCTCTACCGAGAACCGCTTTTTTACGCATCTTTACTTCTTGCACGGAAATGCTTTCCAAACTAAGCTTTGGTCGAAACTGCGTTCAATGACTTCATTGCGTCAGAAGAATAGAATTTAAGCCATCAGTAAGAGTTAAACATATTTCTTGCTGCCGAAAAATGAGAAAACTTCAATTGTTTCCATGATCAGTGAAGTTTGTTCTGAGCTGAGATATGCTGCTTTAAAAAATACAGGTTGAAATCAGGCGTCAATTTCAGAAGACCTAATATAAGGGTTGTTGTCAAACGATAATATAACAGGTGCTTTCAGATGCTTATAATGTCGATGCCATTGGCGATGCTCACTGGAACTGTCAATTCGGCATTCTGGTGGTATTGTGAAGAAGACAAAGGGAACGAGAAAGAGAACCAGTCACTCAGCCAGGTGTTTATACTACCTCGCGTTTCACCCGACTTTAGCAGCATCATCTGCTGGAAAACTGCTTGATTGCAAGTAGATAAGACATGGTGGACACAATTGCTAACACTACAGTGTTTTTTGGCTTACTGCGCTTGAGAAAGCACGCCTCCTAGCGATCACTCATACGACCCCTCATTCGGGTCTCGTCAAGCAACCGAGTGCTCTCTCTCTCCTCAATTACTCCTCAAACCGATCTGTTCCACTAGACATTCCTATCACCTTGGCTACTTTTATTGCTTATTAAACCTTCCTCAAAAAGCAACGAATTGTTGCCCAAGGTTTTTACTCTACTCATTGTATTGTAGTACATTAAAACACCTTTGTTTTCGTTGGTCAAGGAAGAAATGGCATCCTACGACTTGTTTGAAAACTATAGCTTATTTATAAATTGGCTACGACAGCTTGATACGACGGGTCAGAGCCCTTCCATTACATCTTCACAACTGAGTTGTAAGAATTTTTTTTACCCGTTGAACATTAACCAGCATCTTTAAAAAGTTCCCACAGTTTGGAGATCAGGTTTGGAGAATCAATAATTTTCTTGTTTTATATGGCTTCGACTTCACGTTTATCCCAACAGTTCTTTCATTCCGCTCAAAGCCTCGCATCTGTCATCCACGAATGCGTATATTCCGGCTTGCGAATAGGTTCACTGTAAGTTGGGAACTTACCCTTGTCATGAATGTCGTTGAATGATGGTCTGGGCGATTCTCCCTAAAATTTTGTAGTAGCTTTTCTTGGAGCGGCCGCAGGTCTCCACAATAGGCGCTCGACTTGGTGTATGGATCGCAGGAAGCCTTTCGAAGACAAGACTGCTACGATTCAGGCAACCCCGTGGAGGTCGGCTGGGTTTGATCGGTCGAACAAGGTGCCAAGCGTGTATTACAGAGCACCATAGCCCTTGAACTACATGCTCTTTGTCTTGACGATTTTAACCAGCACTTATTGGAAGCGCAAAATGAGCCGGAAAGACGAATGCATCGCTTTCAGAAGTGATAGATGTCACCTTCTCTAAGGATCATTCACTAAATTAATACTGATTAGTATCACTGAGTACGATTTAGTGCCGATTGGTAAGTATGAGGAACAATGTACGAGCCATTTGATGTACCTACTCACTGACATTTTTGATATTGATTGGTTTGTTTTACAGTCTTTGACCCTCTGGTTTTTCCTTGACTTTTCGGTTATCTTTTTTTTTCGAATTCTAATAAATACAACTTTGCATTTACCATGCTTTTTGCCCAACTATTTCTATGGAAAACTAAATAAAGACCTGAGATTAGTTAAGTACTTACTTACTTACTTGGATGGACCGTCTTCACTGGTTGCGCGGGACCCAACATAATTTCCGTTTTTTCGAAGTTTCTGTGGTCTAGCAATTGTCGTTCCCTGGAGCCCCGAGGTCAGCCTGACCAAATTCTGCTCCAGTTTTCTCAACCATAGGCTGACCCCCAGCTTTTGTGAATCAGAGCGAGATTTGCCACCATACGACTTGTTTCATACCAGCACAGTGGTGGACCCTGGTGTTGGTTTACTCTTAGCTAGGCTTCCTGATGGAAACTCCGGACTCCTTTCCAACTTGGGAGACTGCCGGGGCGGCGAATTCCCTTGTACATCGCAGCCCGACACCCAGGAACAACTCCCAGCCACGATGAGGCGGTAAACCATTGGTGGGAAGATTAGTTAAACAATTCACAAAAAATTTGAACATCCACGGAGAAATTTATTGATCACTGTTAAAGAGGTTTAGTGAAAGTCGGTTATAAGGTATTCGCAGAGAATTCCATTATCGCGTTAATCAAACATAAACCATGGCCAGATAAAAAATGTTACTAAATTTTTACCAAAAGGGAAATGTTTCATAAATCAAATGCAGTATTATTAGTAGTCATATTTCTAATAACTCGGTCAAGAAGACTCAGGGCACTAAATATGCGAATAGTAGAACTGCCTTTTTGTGACATTTTGCTTAATTTGTCCTTCATCTTTTCACAGAAATTAAAATACGGCAGTCATTTCCCAGTGGTCCGATACCTAAAGCGCTAAGATCAATCGGTTCTGCGCAAATCACTCTTAGAAGGATGCATCACGCATTCGACTTCATAGAGCATCGTAGAAATGATTGAATGCATGCTTGACCCATAGAATGTTTGCGATGGCTTACTGATATATCAAGCCAGTGTTTTTATCTTTCCTGAAAAGGCTGCTACCAAATCATGGAGGTCTTGTTTGCCCAGTGAGGCTACACCAAACCGACGGTCGTGTTTGTATTTCAGGGTACCTCTGATCATTTCATTAAACGCGCTTTGGATCTCTGCTCCCATATGCTGTTTGTTGATAGCTCCCCAAAGCGCCCTATAAATTGTAGTCCTTCGATTGCAGGCCTTTGCACGAGTCGACGATAGTTGATACTTTTTGCAAGATGAAATTCCCGGCCTTAGAAGCATCCATAAACTAACACTCCCAGTGAAGTGCTAAAGCGTTTCCAGTGTCAAAAAAACGGTCTGCGGAATCCAGACTCTAGGAAAAAAAGCTCAAAATCAATTTAGCTCAACATGTCACCCACCATATTTTCCATCTGGTACCTCGCTGAGTCGCACAGCGGTTGAGAGTGTGGGATCCCTCACCGTGAACACATCTGAAAAAAAAAGTGAGGCAAATATCTTTTAAACAGCAGTTCTCGTGGCGCTTATCCTAACGGTTATTCAAACGCTCCAGTTTCCTAAAATTTTAAGCAGCAAATGATGTCGCCTTGAGAAAGATATTGCATCTTTTGAAAACTACGTTTCAAATGCTACAGAAAAAACCAATCTGACTTCACAAAAAAAAACGTCAACCATTTTGGACCCAGAAGAAGATGTGAAAAAACGTCAGATTGAAACCCAGGGATCAGAATGGAAAAACAGATTGAGCGAGTGTCTGACTTGATCACGATGACAAAGATCATTTGTAGTAATACGAACCTAGTGGTCCCACTCTCTACGATGGAGGTAGGACTCTCACAGTCGAGAGTACCATAACAGAGTACAACATGCCATTTGAATTTAAGGTTTTGCCTAACGGATATAGCAAAAGCCCCTAAATCTGAAGAACTAAGTTCCAAAACCACTATAAAATAGAATTTACTTAGATCGTTAGCCTGCTGATGGCAAGATGTCGTTGTCGATGACATCGACGAGGAATACGACTGGCCGATTTAAATATTTCCACTTAAGCGCTGTGAAACTGCAAATTAAAATCTCACCAAAGCTAAAGCTGTAGTCGTACAAGGTAGAGGTAACCACGAACTCAAATCCGAAGTTGCAAAACAATGCAGCGATAAAAGGAGGCCTTGAAGAAAGGAGGGGTAGAGTTATGGTCGAAGCTGCAGGGGTTCGGAAAATCACTGATAAAGCCTACCGAAACTTTGCCAATTACACGATCGAAGTGAAAGCACTCCGAGGCCCAGACCAAACAGCCACAGAATCCGGAAAGCCAATGGAGAAAGTCATTTACGACTACTACTCAGGTGTCTTCAATGACTGGATTTTTCTTTTTCCCTCCTGCGAAATAAAGGAGAATGGACATGTCGTCCTACCGGTTTCCTCGTTCGAAACCCGACATGCTGTTTCGTAGGTGAAGAATCGAACGACACTAGGTTTGGGAGGAATGCGATCTGAACATCTGAAGAACCTTCCGCCAGCCCTTACGAAATGCGAACATTAGAATGGGACCACATGGAAGTGAGAATTTATGACTGGCAATTACACCATATTCGCTTTGCTGACAATATCGTTCTTATTACACCAAGCATTAGTCAAGCGGAAGGAATGCTTGCCAACTTTGATAAAGCCTATGGAAAGATCGATCTTCGACTAAATCTCACAAAAACGATGTTCATGAGGAACGGATTGGTTTCGCATGCCTCATTCATGCTCAACAAAATGAATATCTTCGAGTGCCCTAACTACGTCTATCTAGTTCGGAAGGTCAATTTGATAAACGATTGAGCTCCAGAGTTGGGCAAGAGAAAACTGGTGGATAGGCGAACTCTCAAGAGCATCGAGGATGTAATAATGAGAAAGAAGAACACCCGATTTCGTCCCCATTTTTTCGACTCACGACCCTTCCTCCCTTAAGGTGTGCGTCAGAAACATGATCGCTGCTTAAGCAGGATGGATGACCACTCATAGAATGTCCGGTCGAAAGGAAGATGCTTGGAGTGCAGCTTACCACTTAAGTGAGAAAGCGAATCCAAAGCTCCGGTCTACGTCTACGATCAGTGTTTAAAGACGCCGTTTTACAATGACAACCGATTGACAAGAGTCGGTAGCGACTGGCTTCCTTGGAATGTCGAAAGTACAGCAAGCAGGCCACTGAGTCGATCGTCGGAGTGCTTCAAGAAAACCCTAAAAAAAGGCATGTTAATCAACGAGTTGTTGGAGTGAACAGGACCCACCGGGCTGCTCTTGAACGCGATAGGAAGAAATGAATGGCTTAGAGGTGCCCACTTTTGGGTGTGGTTTCGGCCGTTGTTTAAGGATTTTTCATGTTTGTAAGTCGATTCACTATGTACTTCTGTGTGGCCATGTTAGGTCGTTTCTACGTTAATTAGAGAGTGTGAGAGGGTACATGGTAAATGTGGCAGCAATTCCGATGTCATGGAGGGTGAGTGGTTTGGCGAGGACGGAGTGTGATCGAACAAGGGCTTTCCTGGTTTGGGCCGTCTCCACACAAGATCACCACAACTGCTCCATTCGGTGCCTTTCACCAAGGTTTTGTTGTAAGGTCTCGTAATGTCAGTACCCAATAAACATTAGGAAGGTCAAAAAATTCGCAATTAGCTGTAGTGTCTAAATTAAAAATTTGAATAACTTGGTCGGACGTAGATGCGAGAAAGCGGAAAGAATGCAAAAAAGTGCTGGATTCCACAATATGTGGGGAAATCGTGCAGGAGCCTTAAGAAAGTAAGAACATTTTCGCGTCAGTTTGAGAGAACGTATATTGAAAAAAAACTTAGCTGATTCTCACGTTTTGGCGAAGAAACCATTTGAAAACCATTCGAGTTTATTCTAAGCTACAGATTATTTCTTGATGCTTTCGAAAGTGTCGATGACATAATGGGTATTGCCAATTCAAATCCTACGGTTGAAGGTAATGCGGGCCTCTCTGCTCTTCGTCCCAATCTTTACACTGCTTGGAAACTGCGTATCAAGGAGGCTTCGCGTGATGACATTCAATATATGGCAAACTGGAATACGTGTCAGTAATGGTCTTCAGAAGGTTGCAAAGCATATTGCTCTTGTTGATCCCGACATAGTAGCTCTCCAGGTAAGTCTTCTTGAAACGTAGAAAACCATGCTTGTTCACTATTATAAAAATAAAAGTCGCCTCTCTTTGTCCTCACTTTGTTTGGTTACTTATAATCTTCTGCTTTGGTTAGTACTGTGCTAAATAAAAGAGGGGTCCCTCTTCTCGGTGGATCGGTATTCGGAACTATTTCACGTTCAGCACATTTGAATTCTCTGCATAGTTACCGTTCTCTTAACCAAATCAATAAAAATAAAAAAATTTTTGACTTATTATTTACTGCCTACTCTTTTTTAGCTGCAGGGTATGTATTGCAACTGTAAAGTAAAGTAAAAAAAAACTGTAAAGGACACGCATGGTGTGGTGGTGAGCGCGCTACTCCCCGGAAAGGACAATAGCGCGTTCATTCCCCCACCGTAGACACCTGTGGTCCGGAGTTTTGCAAATATCTCAGCATCATTAAAAAAAAGTTATACTTCGCAATACATATCCTGCCGCTAAAAAGAGTAGGCAGTAAATAATAAGTCAAAATTGTGATTATAACTGCAGCCTCAGCTTAACTGGGTTCGTTGCCGATTTGGGCCCCCCAGATCAATACCGCTGACGGGTGATTGCTGATGGCAAAAGATCAATAGAACTAGCTGAGAAACAGACGAAACGAAAGAGCCGCATGGTGTGGTGGTGAGCGCGCTACTCGCCGGAAAGGACAATAGCGCGTTCGTTCCCCACCGTACTCTCCTACAGTCCGGAGTTTTGCAAATATCTCAGCATCATTAAAAAAAATAAAAAAGTTGACCAGACAATCATACATTCGCTATCGTTAAAGTTAATTTCGAAGCAATCTTTCCACGAAAAGACCATCACTCTATGAATCTCATTAGTTCTCTCAACCTTAATAGAGCGTCTTAGATGAACAAAGTCCGACTGATATTTACTAAGATACTTGGATGATCCGTCTTCACTGGTGTTGCGGCTTCCTGAAAAACTTTCATTCCCTGTAGCGTCGCGCTATCGTCACCCATGGTGGTAATCTACTTAGAGTTCGGTGATGATCGCGAGGCCTATTCCGTGGGCTTGCAATAGTTGCCACCTCCGATTACAGATGGTTGACATTAGTCACGAACACGTCTTCGTTTGATTAGTCTTCCAAGGGGGGCGCTTGAATTCTCTTGAAGTCCATCCCAATGTTCTTTCAGTCCATCTGTCATATGTTCTTCTTATTATGTGACTAACCCAGCCATCATTTGTTGTCGATGTGTATTATCTTTGATCTCAAATATGAGTTAGGTTTCGAAGATATGAGCTACGCATTTCGACTAAACGTTGTGAGTAGCGGCTAAATTTTAGAACATGTCGTTCCAGCACTCTATGGATGATATGCAGATTTCTTAAGTCGGTTGAAGCATCAGTCCACGTTTTTGGTTCAACAGAGTGGTGTAAAGTCTTTTGAATTGGAAAGTTGAGCGCGTTTTTTAAAGCCCTTCGTTGGTTGATGGCTTCTTTAGGACGCCCAAATGCGGCCTGCAGTGCTCTCTTTCTTCGGTAAAACCTACTTTGTGTTATTCTCGATGTTCATTGAACGTAAAAGATACACTTATGAGGTTGTCCTTCTTATCAGAAAACCGTCCAATTCGATTTGTTCGTCATCGCACCATACCATGGACTCTTCATGTATTGTGTTTTCGTCCAATTTATGCCCAATCTAATCTTTTTTCCCGCTTCGCCGAGTTAGTTAAGTATCATGTCTCGTTCTTTTCTGGTTTCCAAAGAGGTGACGACATTATCCGCAGGTCGAAAATTCCATAGGATCTTTCCATTAAATCATTTACTCTTCTCCCTCCCAATCGAGGGACTTGATTATCAACTGCAGTGTTGCAGCAAACAACTGTGGGATGTAGTCCCGCATTGTCGAACCCCTTTTCCATAGGTGTGGTGAGGGATCGATGAAAAAAGCTGTGTGTACGTGCTGTTCTAGTGTTTATAGTTTACGGCGATTGCACTACTTGGTCGACGAGAGTTTTATTGCTTTCCTTTGACCCTGACAACCGCTTTCTCTCAGTCAAGCACACGTTGCTTGTGACGGACTTCTATGTTACCCATCACAAAGTTTGGATGTGGTCCATGCAGCAAAATCCCTGTTGGAATTCTGCTTGCTCAGCATGTTGTGCATTGTTCAAAGTCTTCGATATGCACAAAAAGAATAATTTGTGGGAACGGGTGCAGAATGTTCACTGAGCAAGTATATTAGACGGTAGTTTTGAAAATCCCTTTCAATTACCCTTCTTGGGTAGTAGGACAGCGCGCGATTTCTTCGATCCTCTGACTTCCTCTTCCTGAAGGCAAGATGTCTTGTAGGTTGGAAGAAGTATGTGTAATTTGTGGCCTCCAGCACTGAGAAAATTGGCGTTGATATCATTAGGTCTTGGACGTATTTCATGCTTTCCATTGCAACTTAAACTTCAAAGGGAAAACTTTTTTTTGGCTGTTTTTCTCCAGCAAGAATTTTGGGATTTGAGATGAAATTATGGAGCAAAAAAAGACTGACATAGAACATTTTCCTTATTAATTATATATAATGGCGGGATGTAGTTATAGTACGATCTTCATTCATTAGAGTGAATAGCTGACCATTACAGTCGCAAAGATCTCAGCGGCACTTTTTGGATTAGGTCGTTTTTGACCTGTTTCCAATAATTTCTTCTTTACTTACTTACGTAAATCCTTTTTGCAATGGTTTTCTACTACTTGTGTTTATTATCCACTGGCTTGTTGCAATAGGATCTAGCTTCTGTTTCTTAACCCTTCCCAGCAACTCCTTAGTGGTAATGTTGATGCGATAGTCCGGTACAAGTTTGAAGTCTTGCGACAAGCAACTTGTAATTCTCGGTCGGCCTTTACTTACCTATCAGTCATATAAGGAAAGGATTTTGTTCTCCTGCTTTTTTTTGTTTGGTTTGAACAGGAGAGTATCCTTGTCGCACACGACTTATTTTGTTTTTCTTGGACGCCGATAGGAGTTTTCTCAGTTTAATGCCTAATCGAATCTTCTCACGGAGGAGGCGGCGATCGGATCTTATACAGAATCCGTGCACCACTGAGGTGTCAAAAAGGTACCATTTTCTGCCCGTGAGAATATGATCGATTCTCGCATGAGTGGTGCCGTTCTGAGACTCCTCTGTTCATCGAAGACTTGCTCTCTCCTCGAAAAATTAATCACCATGGAAGAGACGTGCTGCGATCAGAGGTCCTATGAAACGGTTTCCATTCTCATTTCGCGTATCAATTCCGAATTTCCTTATCCTGTGTTCATTTCGTTGGTCGGTCCCAATGTGGCGCTGAACTCTCTAACAACAAGTTTGTAGAAGCAGTTCTTTTGCGGATTACTTTCTACAACTGGTTATAGAACGTGACCAAGTCGCTATCATCAGCTGTAAAAGGTAACAAAGTAACAGTTTGTGATAGTGAATTTCCACTGACGTTCAAGTTGGAGATGAAGAGTAGCTAAATCCGATGATAGCATGTCGTATGAAGTGACTAGATGAAAACCGGATTGGTATATGAGAAAAGCCAATGCCTCCGACATTTCGTAACGGAAGTTTCTTTTTATGAGTGATAAGGGTTCCATCATATAATTACCGTACGTCGATCTTCCTGCTTTTCGTCTCTTGGAGGTCAATCAGATGGAATTTGATAGAGGCCGGCGTCTAAAAAAAATTCTAAATCCACCTAACTTCGTTAAACCTTGATCAACAAAAAAAACGAAAAAACAAAATAATCCCCCTAACCGGTTAGTCAACACCCCTTATTAATGAAATAAGGATTTTTACAATTTGATGAGATTTATGCCCATTTATGCTCATATGCTTGCTTTGTTGAAACCTTTTGAATATTTTGTGGCTTTCGGTATTTTATTAGTATAACTCTCCCATGCCACAACACTAGAAAAAAAACATCGTAAACAAACCCGCACTAAAAAATTTTCTAGGGTAGAGAATATTATACAGTGATGTGGACTATGAATAGGTTGCCAAAGACCAAATAAAAAATTATAACGCTTTTTTTCCTTTACATTTTGCTGGTTTACATGGTTATCCACGTAAATATTTGGATGTAATTTATGTTGCCGTATGTTTATGAATTTTTTGAATGGCATGTCGTGGGCATTCTCGTTTTCTCCGATTGCAGTGACGTCTTGTGTGTTTCGAGATTCAATCTGGTCCCACCAGTTATCTCATCGCCTGACTTCGTAGACGGAAGCCCACAATATGCGGGGTACTGAGGCTGGAAATATGCTGGTTTAGCCAATGCGATTTCCTAGAACTTCTAGGTTAGCCTAGCCGAAGCCTTCGATTGGTCATCACCATCCGAGGTAGTCGCGGATACGTGAGGATCAGAAGGAAATTTACCACTTCGCGACTAGTTTGGTACGAGAACGATGGTCATTCTACCTATTGGTTTGCCCTTAGCTGGACTTTGTGGTGAGAACATCATACTCCTTCTGGACTTGCGAGACTCTGCAAACGATAAATTCGCTTTCTACATCGCAGTCCGACACCTAGGAACACCTCCCAGCCACGATGAGATGGTAAACTCTTGTGAGCTAAACCTTCCAGTTGATATAATAACTACGAGTAGGACGGAAAAGAATTTGTGCCTGGTAATAAGGGATCAATTCTTAGCATTTGTCCTTTACCTAAAGAAAGTTAGCATTTATGCTGACCAAAGAAGCACATGGCTCGTCAAGGCACAGATTTTTTGGTCTAATTTCGAAAAGATATTCGAGAAAAAAAGTGGAACAAACGGATGCTTTTCAAGAAGTGACAGGTGTCGTGCTCTTCTTTGACACAAATCGAAATTATCCGCTTTTTATATCTTCCTGCACATCTTACGTGTGGATCTATTCATTTCGTTGACCACCTTCTTCAGTGATGTTTCCACGGCGTTGACGATGAAGTGGAAATTTTTCGCGAGACGTAACCCTTCGAGTTACTACACGTCTATGTAATGTGATGAGTGATTTGCATTAGGATATTATCTACTTAGATAAGTATATTGCCGTGTCCACATGTCTGGCCGGGCTTCGCAGTTCTTTCATTCATTTTGCTTTTTTCTTCACCGTGATTTATGGAGGTGATCGTATTCGTGTGCGATTTTCGCGGTTGATTCGGGATCTGCAAGTTGGTTCCAGCCATTGCTGGTTTGTTAGTCCAATGAACACATAAGCCCACCTTCCAGTTGTCTCCCTCGCCTTCATTTTGACTCTTTCACTGGCCACTGTAGTTTTCTGTTCGTCGTAAGCAGCAATTTTAAGTCACATGTCTGCTGTAATGCACAGTTATGGAAGATCTGTAGCGTCCAATTACTGAGCACGTAGCTCAGATCCATAAGCCGATAAGTGACTAGCCTTCGTCAAAGGCCACAGTGCAACCTCTGGTGTTCATTGTCTTCTACAAAATTCTCCTCTCAAGTTGTTATCCATATGCATTGAACGTGCCAGATATACGAATTGATAATCAAACCCCCAAAAACCTGTTCTCCATTAATGCAGTCGTTCATAACGAATTAAGTTTTTTCTTATTAATCCGTATAGCAAGTTCCTCTCACTTCAAGAAGCTCAGTATGACGTCAGCAAAACGTATTTTGACGAGCCATCACTTGTCAAAACGTATCCCTTCGTCATCCCAGTCGAATGGATGTATTGGCAATATTGTGTGGCTTTGTTGTATACGCTTGCAAACTGGAATAACGAGAGCTCAATGAGGAAGCTGTTTGTTTGCTGTAACTGCTCCCAACGGACTGCTGCCTCTCAACGGTTTACCGCCTCATCGTGTTTCGGAGGTGTTCCTGGGTGTCGGACTGCGATGCACAGCGGGGGGGGATTCGTCCTCCCGGCAGGGGTCTCATAGGTTGAAAAGGAGCCCGGCGTTTCCATCAGGAAGCCTACCTAAGAGTAGACCAATACCAGGACCCACCACCGTCCTGGTGTCAAAGCCGCATGGTGGCAAATTTCCCTCTGACCCACACGGACTGCGACTGCCTGTCGTGATGAAGACCTGGGGCAGACTTTGGCCAGGCTGTCCTCGGGATTCCAGGGAACCACAATGGCCAGCAAATCTCCGAAAAATGGTGATTATGCTGGGGCCGCGTAACTAGTGAGGATGGGCCGTTTAAGTATCAAGTATCAAGTAAGTAAGTGACTGTTGTAGTCAGCAAACGTTCAGCAAACGTATTTTTGCAAGGCTTGTCTCTACCGTTGTTAGTCAACTGGCAAAGTACGTTGGAAGTTCCAGTTCTCAAAATGAGTGACCGTAGGCTGTTTTTAGAGTTCCTGAAGCAGAAGAATTATCTGAGGGAATGAAATAACATATTTGAACTAATTTTTTTGTTATGAGAGTACCACGATACTGCGCTTAAAGATGGATTTTGGCTGAATAACGTCCTTATGACGTAAAGATCTAACGAGAAAGAGAAGTCTGATGTTGCAATGGAGCTGATGAAAGTCCGCGCAACTGAAAAGAATCGCACATATCCGAAATACTGTCGATTTTTTTTATTTAATAGTGCATAATTGTTTTCTGTGTTATAATAAACTTGTCCATCTCAGGAAGCAAAACTTGGAGACTCAGCGCCGGTTCTTCTTTCCTTGTTGGGGCATCCGTGGACAGTGCTCACCGACGAGGAATCCAGATTAGATGTAGCCATTCTCACTAAGCATACGGTAAGACCAGTCAACGTGTTAATGAAATAATATCAATAAATTATTCCCTATTTTTTGCGTTCTTTAAAGTAAATGTGACTACGGGTACGCGTTCGCTTTTAAACCTTAAGAAAAGAGCAGTGATAAGAAATTGCGTTGAAACACCGTGAGATGTTCAGGTGATGAGGGGCACGGTTACGAAAACGAGTCATGCGATCGGAGTGAGGATCGATCTCGGTTTTGGAGACGTGGTGAGCATGTGGAGCGTTCATCTCGACCACAAAGCTTATGGGCCACATGCGGCCAACAACAGGATGGTCACTTCAGTGGACCAGATTCTTGCTGGAGAAAAACTGAACAACAGAGCTGGTAAGACACAAAGGCGGTAGGAAATTGATTAGCCAAAGTGTTTCTGTATTTCTCGTTCTGGAGAACACCGTTCTGGACAATGTTCATTGCACTAACTCCGACGTCCGACTTTCTATTAATCTCGGCATTGATTGAATAATTTTTAGCAAACACGACGTGTTACTTTATTTGTTTATAGCTTATGCGTAAATAAGGAAGTAAAATAACACCTCGTGTTCCCTAAATAGAAGTGGAAAGAATGTTCATTGCGTTATGCGAGATTGCTATCGTTTTTTTGAAAAAAGGCAGAATAGCACTGTAGAGATCGCCTACTTTTGGTTATCATTGTTGTTACTAGCATGATTACCTCCGAACATCAAAAAAAAAGCCTGACAAGAAATAAATGCGCCAAGCTAACTTCTTGGTAGTCAGATTTAGACAACTCCTCCAAACACTTTATTTCGATTATTTGCTAAGCTTTCTTAGCTTCCCCCCTCCAACGATTACAGAAATTCCAATAAACGGTTCCATTGGTTTTGACACTGTTTGTAACGCATTCTTTTATTCTGATTCTTAGCCTTTTTTTCTAGTCACTTCGATAACGATAGGAAGGATATCGCTTCGTAGAGACAAGGTGAAAACTACGATCTAATGGCACTATTTGACCAAAGTGATCCCTCCAGCTAGGACAGTAGATGAATCCACGAAAATTCAAACGCTCGTATATACTCGTGATAAGATAGTAATTGGATTTCTTTCAAGGTCGAGTGCAGAACATTATGGAAATTTTTGACGATCCACAAATGAAGCAGTGGCTCAACAAAAGTGACGAAGTACCACTGATTCTTGCCGGAGACTTCAACACACCTTCCCACATTGATTGGACTGAGGAGACAATGTAAGGAGTTTCAGAAACGATCGTTGAAAACGTTATCGACAACACAAAAAATTTTTTACAAATTACTGATTTGAATTGAGGAAGACCATTTCTGGGGTTCATTAAGGAATTGTATTGGTTTTGCTTTACCAAACTCACTAGCATGCGAAGGAAGGAGTGGCAGAATGAGAGCTGATAAGATAGTAGAAGCATTTAGCTTAAAAGTTACCGGAAAGGTATGAGTGAAGTAAATGAGCACCGAGGGTCTAGAAATGCATGAACGACCTGTACTCTAATATTTCGCAGTTCAGTTGTAAAATTGATTTCAGTTACATTCTATAGTCTAAAAATCCATAAAATCGAGGGAAACCTGTTATTAGGTCCAAGCTTTTAAAACGATTTTTTATAGTGGAAAACATGGAAATTGGACAGTGCAATGGCCAGTGACGAAAATTGTCGAGGCGATGGGCTTCATAGACTCATTTCGAGTTGTTCATCCAAACGTCTCCGAAGTTCCCGGTTCACATTGAATTTCATGATCCATAATTCTTTTATCACATAATATATTTTTACATTTCGTGCAAATCGCGTAATTTAATCCCATCAGATTTCGAATTCGTGTTTAACAGTTTCAAAAGCTCTGTGATTACTGCTGGAGCTCAAACAACGATCACTCAGTTGTTAATGGCTGTTGTTAACAGGATCGTCAAGCGCATCACGTCTTTTGTTCACATATTTTTCGACAGTTTCGTGTGCGCTGCGGCTTACATGATCGTTGGTCGCACGAGTAAGTCGGACTTCAGATTCCCTCACTCATAGGCGCGATGCGGGACACTCCCAGCTTCGACGTCTCAACCTCGCGTTGGGCAACACCCAATGATCTTCCATCCTGCTTACGTAACGTCCAGGTTTTCGACACAAACACTAGGTCAGAAAGAGTCGTGGAGTTTAAAAGGTACGCACTGAGTCGAGTGTTAACATCCTCTCCACTGGACTGCCCATGCACTTGAGAATTCCCATATCGGTCGATTTCTCTTGCCCTACTCTGGAACTAACTCAGTCTTCACGTTGACTTTCCCGCACCGATGTATATAACGAACTGCAATTCGCTGTTTATCTAACAAAAACAATTAAAGTTGTTGTAATGCTATTGATCAATGCTAATATTAATGTGTGGCGAAACCAAAAATGGTGCTGAGATGTTTGCAAAACACCGGACTGCAGGTGTCTGCGCTGGCGAACAAACGTGCTCTTACTTACTCTTTCCGAGGGTTAACGCGTTCACCACCACACCATGCGTGTCTTTCATTTCGCCTTTCTCTCAGATACTTCTCTGTCTATCTGTGCCATCAGCAATCACTCGTCAACGGAATTGATCTGGATAACCCAAATCGGCAATGAGCCCAGCTGTGCTGAGGCTGTAGTCAAAACCACAATGTTGACTTTTTTCATTTGCTGCCTACTACAAATTTTCACGTCAGGTTCTCAAATATTTCAGCATTGCTGCATTTTTTTATTTGCTGCCTACTATAAATATTCACGGCATGGTATAATGGTGGCGAATACCGCATGGCGTGGTGGTGAACGCATTAAGCCCCGGAAAGGGCAATAGCGCGTTCGTTCCCCCACCGCAGACACCTGCGCTCCAGAGTTTTGCAAGTATCTCAGCATCATTGTAGTTGTATTTTTTCATTATATTCTGCCGTGAAAAATTGTAGTAGGCAACAAATAAAAAAAGTTAGGATTGTGATTCCAACTACTGCGTCAGCTTAGCTGGGTTCAATGGCGATTAGGGCTTTCTTGATCAAACTCGTTTGCTGATGGTACTGGTCGATAGAACTAGTTGAGAGGGAGGATAAACGAAGAACCCACGTGGTGTGGTGATGAATGCGTTAGCCCCCGGAAAGGGTAATAGCGCGTTCGTTCTCCACCGTAGGCACCTGCGTTATGGGGTTTCGCAAATATCTCAGCATCATCATGGTTATCTCAGTATTATTATGGTTGCACCACACATAATACCCTGCCATAAAAAAGCTAGCATTAATATTTGTGTTAAAGCTAAAAGGATAAGGCTCTCGGCGTTGATCAATCCCTAAGGGATGAGCCATGCCTTCGATTTCATTAAGTGTCGTTGGAGGTGATTTAATGCACATCTGGCGTTTACCATAACTCGCGGTGGCCTACCGATGTATCGAGCCAGTGCTGCTATCCTCCCAGGCAACTTCGGTACCAACTTGCCGACCCAGAGGGAATGGAAGGCTTGGTGAGCCATGGGCGCAGGGGATCAATTCCACGTGGCGCCTCCAACCACTGCGCCACACGCGCCAACATTTGTGTCACCACTATTCATATTAGTTGACAACTCAGCGCATTTGCTCTGCTTAGGCGCCTGTGGAGGAAAAAATTGTCTTTAATGAAGTCAGCCAAACACCTCCATAACATCAACAGAAAAAAAACCACCAAACCCAGACTTCATTCGCACTGGATATCACATTTCTTCTTCACAGAGGCAGTTTTCTATAACTCTTCTAGTGGACATTTAACGTAGTGATTCACCATACAGAGTTCACATGTGTGGGAAATGCACACCACTCTGCTTAAAATAGCAGTCTAAGATATTACGTGAGATCACGTGTAACAACGAAGCATTCCTCTCTGCTGTTCACTTTTGGATTCCTAGCACTTATGTAGAATACTTCGAGTGATTTGTACGTCGAAGTTTTAGATTTCTGGGTGTAGGTGGTGGCTTCTGCTTCGAAGTCTTCTTCGTTATGGCTTTGTGTACTAGGTGTGCCTTGTAGAGTGTTTTATTTGACTTTAAATTTTCCAACTAGGTGCTGTTTTACAAACAGACTAAGTGGTCCACCTGTTTCGCCGATATATTCGTCGTGCACCCTTTACAAGAGATCAGTTAACCCGTATCCGAACTCATGTAATCAGCATCTTTACCGTTAAGACATATTATGGTGTTTTGTGCTGTGCATACACCGTCATACAGGCCAACTAGCAGACGTCTGACAATGTTCGGTGGTACGTCAACCAGTGTTAGAGAATTCTACCCATTTTAAACAACATTCAGTAGCTGCATTTATCTACCTGGAAACAAAGGAAAGGACAAACGGTACCTTATTCTCGCAAGAATTGCCGTTTGGAGGCCATGGGTTTCCTCTACAACCATCCGAGGAGCTACTGTTTCACAGAGACTGGATTCTTCTTTCTTCTCTTTTTTTCTTTGCACACACTCGTGGCTGTTCAAAACGTTTCTCATGCAAACCACTCTTTTTTGTATTTGAGTGCTGAGAGGAGAGGTAATGAACCGACATGTTTTATCACTTGGATTTTGGTACAACGTCGTGGTGTAGCCGTTTTCTGATAGGTTAACCAGGATGTTCAGAAATGCAGCCAGTTTTTTAACGATTTCTCTCAGGTAAACTTAATGTGCTCTGACTGTTTATTCAATAACTCAACACAATTGTCCATTTCCTCTTGTGTGGAGGAAATGAAAAAAGCAAGCATCTATGTGCTCACAGTGGAGTAATCGCGGAAGATCGACAAGTCAAGCTTTCACCATAGACAAAACAATGGCAAGGCCTGGTGTCAGTCGTTGCCCCATTTCCGACACACTTATTTGTGCGAAATACTTTCCAGGCCACCTAAAGGTTGAGCAGTTTCGACGATACTTTAAGAGAGCCATGAGCTACTGAGTAGACAATACATACCTCTTTATTGCTTCTCGGTGCTGCATAAGGAGTTCGACGATGGCTTGCATAGGGTAGTCATTCGACAAGTTTGAATAAAGAGCCGTAACGTCGCAGGGCAACACCTACGCGCTGTTAGGACGCGCGTTATGCGAAGATCCAGGAACATTTGTGTGTTAAAATATATAACTCCACCATTCGTAGTAATATATTCAGCTGAACATGAATTTAGCCCTAGAAAGATTTCAATCCCTCATTAAATAATACACATAACCCTTCTGTTTCTCTAAAGTTATGTTGATAAATAGGAAATCTATTAATGTCCACATAACGAACGTATTCAGCAGAAACAAGCTTCGTATATACTAAGTTTAAGAGTTGATTTTACAATGTTTAACTTTTCATTTGTTTCATACTTTTTTTTACAGCAGGGTGTTATGCGAGAAACAATCACAATGATGCTTAGATACTTGTAAAACTCGAACTCAGGACCAGCTTCGAACTCGCAGTTATCATTTTCGGGAACTCAAGTGCTACCACTGCACCGCCAATGTCTTTGCTCTGCTTTTTCTCTCAGAAGCTGGTCTAGAGTCCCAGCTTTGCAAATTTCTCAGTATCTTTGTGTTTAAGTGTTGCCTTTAAGTGAATCACTAAGAAATTGAACAATGGTCGTATTCAGGATACACTTGGTCAACTGTATATAAATTTCTACCAGAATGGGATTTTAAAATTCCAGAGCCTCAAGATCGCATCGACTTCATCTTTTATAAAGGTGCATAATTTTGCATATCTCTTCTTTCTAGTTTATCGTGGTTTGTTTGCCTAATTAATCGCCACGGTAGCTCAAAAAACACATTCGCGACGATTTGATGGGTATTTAATTTATACCTAGCGGGAGGTGAGTTTAGTCTTTCAGATTAATCGATTTTCAAAACTACTTGGCTTGGCACAGGGCGGATAGCACAGTGGTAGTGATGTCCATCATCTCGAGCATGGTGCTGGTTCGATTCCACTTCGGGCCAACCAAGCTTCTCATTCCTCCGGGGTTGGGAAATTGGTACTGGACTTGTTCGAGAGAAAACAACTCCTTTCGATCCAATTCGGGACGCTCCAGCTCGGCTGTCTCAGGACTCCAGGGAGAATTGCTCGACCAGCATTCTACGACATTCACGATGAAATGAAAATCCTCAAGGAGCAACCGAAGTCACACGTAGAGTTGGAAAATCTTCGTGGACAATGAATGCGAGGTAACGAACTGAATGTGAGAAGTGCTGTGATCCGCATAGTAGACATGAAGATGGCTCAAATAAAAAGAAATCGACTTGGCTGCAGACTACGTGCATATATGTATGTATTTGCATGAACTTATTTTTTTAAAGGACTTGTCCTCTACATCTACTATGCGGATCCCAGCACTTCCCACAGGTGCGACTCGTTCCATCGCATCCAACTGGTCTTCCAACATTTAGCGCGTGCCTTCGACATCTGCTACAAAAAATGTCACCACGTTTTGGATTCCTTGTGTTGTATGCACTCTGCGTTGCGCACCTACGTCGTTCCAAAAGTGATGTCTTCGCAGTAATTCACTAGACAATATAACACAGCGTCTGAAACGCTTTTACTTCATCACCAGCCCATTGATAATCAATGAAGGTTTCACATATACTCTCCTTTCTCTTACACGGTCATTTAGCAAGCTGCATTGGTTTGTCTATGTCGAATAGCAAAGTTTCTTTCATCGCTGACCTGAGAGTTGTTCAACAACGAGTGATGTTCAATTTGTTCGATCTTTTTAACTTAGTTGTTCAAATTACTCCTGTGTCCTGTGCTCTTGACGGTGGTGTGCAAGGAAATTCTTCGATCTTCGGTCAGCACCGAAATCTTGATATGTGTCATTTTCGTCACTCTGCTTGAAATGATTAATAATACCAAGACAATCGTCATACTGGCATCTTACTTACGAAATTCTTGGTCCTCGGAAAGGTATATTTGAAGCTTCTAGGAGATGGACCCTATGCCGCTCTCTTTTGTACTAATTTCTCTACTTTTTACGTATTATTTTGACGGCACGTCTTCACTAGTTGTATAGGCCCCAGCACAATCTCCAATTTTTCGGAGTTTTGCTGGTTTAGCCATTTTGATTCCCTGGAGTCCCAAGGTCAGCCAGGCCAAGGTCTGCACCACTAGTGATAGTTGCCGCCCTTGCGGATCAGAGGGAGATTTGTCACCATGCGACTAGCTTGGTACTAAGACGGTGACGGATTCTGGTACTGTTAATTCCTCTAAGCTTTAGTTAATTCACCATGTGCAGTTTTCATGAATTTATAAAGTTGTCGCAACTAAATGCTAAAATGTTAGCAGCAGAACCAGTTATGCTACTAAATTATTGTTTCTTTTCAGTTTAAAGCTTCAAGTTCGAATTGTTAAATCGAAAAACAAATATATGAAGCAAAACATCGAGTCAACTTCATTACTAATGCCTGCATAACGAGAAAACGGGAAGCTTGCTCTGCATGTAGGGAAAGGCATCAGATGCCATCATGACTACCGTCTATCTAAAAGGCAACACAGTCATTTTGCAAACTTCATACCCGAAAACTAATCTGAGCTTTACTGTTTTATAATCCATGTAGATAATAACTCTATGGGACGAAAAAAAGTGTGTAAAGAACTAAGCAAAAACTAAACCCATCTAACATCGGGCAACAACATTTTTTCCATAGTACTAACTCATTTAGGCAATATGATTGCCGTGGATTCCTTTACCTATGCAGGACCAGAGGCAATTAAGCCGATTCCGTACCATCGTGAAAACGACTACCCGTCGGACCACTTCGCCGTCGTAACCGAGTTCGAGCTGGAAGAGTCTGAAGAGCAATGAATCTGATTTGATCACCGTTTGCACGTTGTATTGTTCATTTCAGCACAGTATTCACTATCGTGTTCACAATATTTACTGTTAAAGATTTTGAAAATTAAGGGCTTGATATACTGTGAACCTTTAGAAGATTTTTGGCTTATGTCTCTGTGAGGATTTTTCGAAAAAGAATAGTGGGTTTTGATCCGGAAATTTGATAACGTGCAACGCTGTCCAAACTCATATTTGTCATTCAAAATAACAGTCGTTAAAATCTGTACAAAACTATTTCTTTACTATCGCCATTGTGGCGCGTGTAACGCAGAGGTTGGAGGCGCCCTGCAACACACACGTGGAATCGATCCCCGTGTCCATGACTCACCAAGCCTTTCATCCATCCGGAGTCTGCAAAGTATCCGTTGATAATAACTTGTTTTCCAACGGATAATCCATCCCGCAGCAAGCGGTATTGTGTTAGCTAGCATACAGCGAATAGCAAAGTAATAATT
The DNA here is from genome assembly GCA_018806985.1 of Angiostrongylus vasorum. Taxonomy (NCBI): domain Eukaryota; kingdom Metazoa; phylum Nematoda; class Chromadorea; order Rhabditida; family Metastrongylidae; genus Angiostrongylus; species Angiostrongylus vasorum. Next base: position 423,963 of record JADANN010000099.1, on the reverse strand, counting down.
TCGAAACCGACCGTCATTTAACCACGGTAGTAATAATCGGTATCTTTTTGGAATGTTGAACTAATGACGGGCGGTTTGATAAGACAATCATTCTGTATAAAAGAGCGCTGCCGGGTGAGCTGGCGTCATTCGAGCGGTGTTCCACTGAAGTAGATCCGTCTCATTACGACAACGAAGACGCCTCTTCGAGAAGACAAACAACTGTGGACCATCGACTCCGATCGTCGGCACCGATGAAGACGAAGACTTAGAAACGTTAGCCCAACAAATCTCTTTATCAACCTCGTGTTAGATCAACAATCCAAGGATGTACTGATTATTACCATCGAGGTTAAATGACGGTCATTTCGAAAATTGTTGGTTCATTGAATAATTGAATCCGCCGAAAATGAAAAAGAAGATGTTATCATTGCCATTTCTCTATGCAAAATCGCATTTAGGAAATCCTGAGGAGTCCCATCTTGGTGAAACTTCCTCGTGAACGTCGTCACCTGTAGCATACGATCTGCTTTCATCGCAATCGGTTGGAAACTTTTGTTGTACAAAAGCATCGCAAAACAGAATTCTTCACATTAAGCGTTCATTTTCTGCCTACTGTAATATTTCACGGCAGGGTATGATGTGAATTACAACCGCAACGATGGTGGGATATTCGCGAAACTTGAACCCCGGGCCAGATCGAACCACTTTGTGTTGGCTTCGCCATCATTTGTTGAGTCCATGAGAAGTCCGTCAAATTAGCTTTTCCACCTTTGAAAGTATTCTTAAAAATAATTTTTAAAGCGGGTGTGTGGTAATTTTCCACAGCCCCACAAGTTGTTTCTGAACTGTAGGTCTCACATGGTTGTCGTTATGTGCTAATAGGGATCCATGACTTTCGCCATAGTGAACAGTCATACCTGGAAGATAAACTTCCATGAACTATCTGCGCACTTTGCGTTTGGAAGCCATTTCCTGGATGTCATTTCAAGTTGCTACCGTTGCCTCATGTTCAAATGTAAAGTAACCAAGCATAACCACACAATTTTTATTATTCGACAGCATGACCGCAGTCGGCCTGAAACCATTACATATTAAATGAATTGAGTGCCAGCAATAAGTTACACGATAAGTTGTTAAATAAAAATGTATAAAACGATATACGGGAGCGAAACCAGAGATAAATATCTACTAAAAAGTACATTTGTGGAATTCTTCAAGAAATATTATGCAGTCATTTTTGAAAAGGCGATATTAGGCATCTTGAATAAGCGATGGACTGTATTGCAATTCTAGAATTCCTATCTATGGCTCATTCGCAGCGCGGTGGTTAGAAGTGGCCGTAGTTCATACGTTTCGTTGGTTCGGTCTCGCTCCGTGGCCTATTAAACCTGCCATCCTCTCACGCTCCGCAAATTGGTGCCAGTTTTGTCCGAGAGGATAAAAAAACAGTGAAATGATATATTTGCAGGCACAAAAATATTGTTTTAAGTTATTCGGAAGTTGACCATGACTCCAATGTTGTGCATATTCACACTGACATACCTCAGCTCGACTAAATTACTTTGAGTGAAATAAGAGCCATTAGGATTTACACATTTTTGGTACAGAGAAACTAGTTAATGCATTCCAGTACCATGAAACCTTGCAGTTCTCGCGACGATGAACTCGTTGAGGTCCGTTTCTTCCTCTGCTTAGTATGGGAAAAAATTTCTCGTCAGAAATTAGTCGCGATACTTGAAGAAGTGATAAGCGGCAGGTGGAGAGGTCTGGCGAATATAGGAGCATTAAATGGACGAGGTTATCCAACTTTTTACAGCACAGGTTGTCCAACATGTGGAGGCGCAAAATGGTGGGGGAAGGATTGGTGCTTTTCTATTCTGCAATTGATATCACAGTTGTTGAAGTGTCTTCTGCATTTCGTCAATTTGCCGGGCGCACTTACCCCCCAATTGTTTCACGTGAATTCGGGGAGCTACCATGGATTAAGCCAGCGGCAATCACCAATCCGTCGTGTTCTTCTTCAGGGAAACGTTAGCACTGGAAAGTGTTGCAGATCCCTAATCGCACTGTGCTGATCGTCATCGGCTCTTATAAAGGATATATTTCTCATCATATAAGGTCGAGAAATATGTCGTTTTTCTTAAGCACTAAACGGTGATTTTTTATTCTCTTCGCTTAGTTCGTACGGCAAGCAATAGTCACGTCTCTTCATTATCCAGTTTTCCAGATGTTCCGAAAAGCTGAGATGCTTCTGCTAAATTCTTCTGTAAGTTTATGACCTGTACCGTGTATTCCTCTATCAAGGTCTTCATTTCCCTGTCAGTAGTAAAAAGAATGTCCACGACTCTTTATGCATTACTTCCCAAACAACCTGGTATAGGCCACAAATCCATTCAACTACCTCAATGATGCTTAACCGAGTCAAGGGCACTACGCATACCTGAGCGACTGATCAACGTTGAACGCTTTATCCTTTTCCGAGTTGCTATGCCTCTGCTTTGAATTGGTCAGTTTCACGTCATTCAAGATCGGCTAACGTCAGAAAAGATAAACTTATCCTGGAAATGTATCACAATTGTGGGTTTTTTTCAAATACAACTTCTCTTATAACATATATAGCAACATCCACTTTAATTGTAAATAAGCTTTGACGACGAATGAGTGGTTAACACAGCTAATAAACTGGTATTAAAACGGAAAAAGCAGGGTGAACGGTTGTTTGAGCTTATCATATCGACTAAGATCGTTCATGATAACTCAAAATTGCAGAATTTTTGCACGGAATGGTGGATGTGGGGTTTTCGAGAGTACCATAACGAAATAGACTAAATCATAGCAAACATAAGGTTTTGCTTAATCAATGTCGCTGTTATCCCAAAAATTCTTAAAGTGACTGGGCCATCGCTTTCTTGATGCAAGATTTTATTTCTCGCTCAAAAAAGGGAAAACCACTATGCATCAGAAACGAAGTCCTAAGACCACCATAAACTGGAACATTAGTAAAATATTGAAATATCGTTGTTGACAGCATCAAAGAGTAGTACGACCCACCTATTCAATGTATTCATGTTGGCGCTTTGAAAGCTGAGGGTTCAAAAAAATACTAGGAGACGTCTATCTCCAGAAAACTAGCGGTGGTAAGCCAATGTGGAACCGCAAGAACTAAAGGCCATCGCCATGTCACTGCGAAGGTTGCAACACTTCTAAGAAAGAGCATGAAAGATCTTTAAAGAAGAAGTGCAGCAGTTATAGCCGAAGATGAAGCAACCGGGAGCAGCGTTTCCAATGCCCACAGAAGCTTAGGTCAATTACTAGACCAAGATGAATGAACTCCAACGCGCTGATAAACCAACTAACGGCTTGGAGAAAGGCAATGGAAAAAGCCATTCACGATTACTGCTCTGGTCCCTTTAATAACCATTTCCCCCTGCCTTCACACGAAATGAAGGAGAATGAAAGTGTTCTCAAGCAGCTTCTCTTTCCCGAAATCCGGCGTGCTATTTCGTCGGTGAAGAATCAGACAACACCACCTCCGTACAGAATAAGGTCTAAACACCCGACAAACCTTCCGGTAGTCCTCATAAGTCAACTGCCCAGCTCTTCACACGTTACCTGTCAGAATTCAAGCTTCCTGTTTAATGGAAGCCCATCACGACTGTGTTATTGTCTAAGAAGGGCGACCTGCCATATCGGCAACTATCACCCAATCTGCTTATTGTCTGTCGTCTACAAACTTTTCAATCGAGTAATACTGTCCAGGATTGATAGAATATTGGACAAAAAATAGCCATCTAAGCAAGAACGTTTCGAAAAGGACTCAACACGATGGACCATATATACACGATAACAAGACCTACTGAAGTATCGCGAAACCACAAGAGACCACCCTGTCCTAATTTCATCGATTTAAGGAAAGCATTTGATTCAGTTGAGAAAGAAACAGCCATGGAATTTCAGACAGCCTGGTCTGCCCTACTCGGTATGCAAAGATTCTTCGAGAGCTATATACGATTTTCACAGCCAAGATATCACCATTCTACAACGATATTAACGTCAACGTCAAAACAATGGTTAGGCAAGGCGATACCTTCTTGCCAAAATTATTTACCGCCACCCTCCAGAACGTCATGCGAACATTGGAATGGGACAATATGGGAGTGAAAATCGATGATCGGCAATTACCACATCTCCGCTTTGTTGATAAAATCGTTCATATAACACCAAGCATTAACCATGCAGAACGAATGATTGCCGACTTTGGAAACGCCTTAGGAAAGATTGATCTCCGACTAGATCTTACAAAAACAATGTTCATGAAGAACGGAATGGTTTCGTATTCCCCATTTGGGCTCAATGGTACGAATATCTCCGAATGCTCTAGTTACGTCTAAATAGGTCGGGAAATGAACATAATAAACGACTTAGCTCCAGAATTGAACAGGAGTACACCAGAGGCATGAGGCTGTTCTGAAGAGTATTGCGGATGTAGTTCGGAGGACAAGGGAACAACCGACTCCGTGTACACCTTCTCAACTCCTCGATTCTTCTTGTCAGGAACCCGGTTATTATGCAAGCACCAAGAAAGATCACTCGGCGTTAAAAAACGCGCAGTCGAAAGAACGATGAGAGGGGTATCCGATTTCACGCGAATGAGAAAGAGGATCCGAAGCTACGATCTACATCAACGATCAGAAATCAAGGTGGCGCTCTATACGCCGAACTGTCGAAGATAAAAATGGGTCGTTTACGTAATGCGTGTAAGCGACAAACAATGGACAAGAGCCATTAGTGAATGGATTCCTAGGGAATGTCAAAAGCGCAGAAGGAAGACCACCGGCTCAATGGTCAGAGTTCTTCATGAAAATGCTGGAAGACATGCATGATGCTCAAGTAGTCTCTGTAGTGAGCTGGATCCACTACGCTACTCTTTCATGGGCATGCAAAAATGGAACGTTTACTAGCTCTCGTTAGAGTCACTCGACAATCAACAGGTCTCACATGATGCAAGTGGTGATTGAGACAACTCCGTGTAAATTGGACGATTTAAAAAGTTATTGCACGAATATCCCACCTCTGCTTTCACAGGCATTTGTGAGATGGAAAAGATAGGAACACATTAACAGACAACGATGGCCGCGATACTTGATGCATCAATCGTGTTTCCAAAAAATGTACAGAATCCATATCGCTTTCGTTTCTTGGCAGTCACGTTGGCTCAATGGATGACGGTTAAATATTGCCATGCGACTACAACAAAGATCCCTTGCCAACCCACATATGTTTTCAGATGTTCTGCCTTGTATCATTGATCCTGACTTTGTTTAAATGCTAAGGCAATTGGTCTTCATTTACCACGCGGGTTACAGAACTTCCATTCGTTTCGTTTTCTTGCAAACATCTATGGAGGTGATAATTTTCACGTTTGGTGATATTGTATGGTGTGAGTTCTGGGTGTTGGTTCAAACTGTGAATATGGTTGGTAATAACGAAAACGGAAGCGTTGCGCCAGTTATTTCATGGCCCCTTTTCAGGTTTTACTGATTTCGTCGGGTTCCACTGTACTTTTTCCTATCGGCTACCTATCGTCTTGTCTCTTCACTGCGTACTACCATCGGTACCTATTTCTGAAATTTATTCTGCGAATCCTGTTTTCTCAAGTCATCATCCCAATTCGTCGTACCTTAAAGGATGTAATGTGTAGGATGTAATCTCCACAATTATTGATCTATCAATAAGCTGTTCGCTTTTAAACGAGGCGTTAAAGGTACGGTATTTTCCTGACTGACTCAAACTTCAATTATTTCCTTGTCCCGAAAAGTTCAGTAAGCATTGCTTCAACTCCTGTAGTACTGGTTGAAAAGAACCCAATGACGTAGGCATGCGAAAGTTGGGGAATAATTGAGCATCAACACATTCATTATTATAGTAAATTGACGACGAGTATAAACGAGGCGGCCTTCAATGTATCCCTCCTCGTAACCATTTAACAATTGGAAAAGTGAGCGGTTGGTAAAAAGCTCTACCAGTGTTGTATAGTAGCTACTGCAAACAGCAAAGATCGGCGAAGGTCTGCAGAATGGAGATGAGTTGAGAGAGTAAAATGATTCCTTCTAGTCAACGAAAACAGAGACTCAGGATGGAGATTTTCTCTACATCCACCAGCCAGTTCCACAGATCAAGCTTCCAACCTTTCAGCTTGTGGCGTGGAAACGCTCCAGCCCGGCTATCTCAGGAGTCCATAGAGAATCGACTCAACCAGCGTTCAACGACATTCAACATGAAGTAGAAATCCTCAAACAACAGCAGAAGCCACACGTAAAAAGTTGGGAAACCTCCGCGAATGACGGGAGCGAAGCAAGGAATCGAATGCGAAAAGTTCGGGGATCCACAGAATAAATGTAAAAGACAGGTCGTAAGAAATGACAACTTTATTTTTTGCAGAAAAGTTTTTGATGATACTCTTCTACTAGGATTACAAGGTTCTGGTACAGGCCTTGTGGACTGAGGGAGATTTGTATAGAATCTCACTGCCATCGACTGCTAACTGCAGTAAATTGAAGCTCGACGGCTTTCACCGAACATAAAGCAATCGAGTACATTAAGTAGAACAGTGGAATGGTGCATTTACGATAAAAGTAATATTTTTTTCATACTAGCTTTTTTGTATCCTACCTCAAGGATCTCCTTCGGTAGATTTCGATGGAGATCCCTCTTTAGTGCCTTTCTGTAAGTCGCATTTATGGATGGAGATCACTTCTTTGTTTGTGTCGAAGAACAACCTGCGTTCAAACATTTCCCCGTTTTTAGAAGAATTTTGGTCTTTCTTATTAATGCTCTAGGAGTTGTCTTTGAATAAAAGACCTGCTGAACAGAGGTTTGGAAACCTTTCAGGCCTTTCATAAACATGTCGTATTCCTTGGTCGTGTCTCCGCTTCAGCGCGTAATATTTATGGATATGGGATCACCGAGAATTGACTTATTGCATACGTTTTCTTTCCTTCTTTTCGCACAATAATAGCACTTCTTTGTTATTTTGGTGGTTTAGATCAATAATCGCAGAAGGAAGGCGATGATCTGATCCGATGCAAAAAGTGGAGCGGTAGAGACGACGGGCGGATTTTACCTTCCGGATAAAAATTAGTTCTATAATTAATTTCTAGCACCAATTATTGTTTTTTTAATAATCTTCTAATTTTATCTTCTTTTGTTTATCTTAACATGGGCGAAACCTTTTGGATGTTCCACCTTCTACCAGGAAAAGGGATTCCTGTGAAAGAAATGAGCTGTTGAGGCGTAGCACCGCAAAGTGTTTCGCATTTCCATTGCAACGTCTGGATCCAAAATTAACCATTCGTGCTTTCATGCATTGGAGTCACTCGGCACAAATTTGCCTTAGAATTTCTCAATACGAACGAGTATTGTGTCGACATTCGTCACTAGCAGTTAATGATGGTGATTTTCTTGTCACAAGGACACATCAGACACCACACATACACGCACACATGTCCATTAAAGAAGTGGAAGGACAAAGCATCATAGAATGACGTGGCGGAAAGACAAAATTTCGTGGAAATCAATAAGTTTTGCAACGGATTGATATACGACAACGCTAAGGCCCCTCACACTAAGCAAAGAGTGCTCGCAGTTAGGGTGAAGTGAGATTCTTCGACGATTTGCCTGATGAAAGCCCCCTCGTTCCTGATTTCTAGAAGGGGCATCACACCATATCTAATACGGACTGCTGCACTTAGGGCGAAATAAGGTCGTGATCTGAAGTGCCCAAGTTGTAGACACATCATAATCGGTAGCATGTCGTGTCGTGCACGTACTGTTTCTTTTTTAGATTCAGCTCTAACCTTTCTTTTTGAGATGCCGAATTCTGGTCAAGTGTGGTGTTGCCTGAAATGATCGCGGTAGGATGTTCTCGCTCTTTGTGACCATGGTCGACTTTACTGCCAAACTAGTTGCTCTTGGAAGGTTTAGACCGATCTTAAATTTAAAATAATCAATATAGTGTAAGATTTCCGCCTACACATAGTATATCATTACTTCGAGAACCACTCTGCTGGCTACATCTACTCTGGTCAGTCCCCTCGAGTAAGATTTATAATTACATATTATTTATCATATAACGAGGTGTTTTTTACCAAACCAGTGGATCCAGGACAAGAAAGGACATCAAATTTTCGTAATGTGTTTCACTGTTCTTTGGTGAAGGATTACTGAAGATTTTTAAACAATTTTGAAGCTGTGTGCTCCTTTAACAACTACATTGAGGCTGTAAGCCATTCATTCCTCCAGCTGGAATAAAGTCTTGCATAGATTCACGCCTGATCACCCTAGCCTTAACTCACGTGCTAACCACCACACCAACCGAAGTCTTTGCACTGCCTTTCCCTCAGTCACATCTTTCTCTCTCAGCCCTTTTTTGGTTGTATTTTACATCGCCTCCTGCAACGAAAAAAAGAATGGGGAGTAAATAAAATCCAAGGGATTGTGTTTAGAGTAGTTTTTATTCACATTTACCTATGATTACGATGAATATTAAAGGCAGTTTTTAATAGGCTTGGCGGAATAACTTGCTACTGTGTTGCAAATCCCGTTGAAACCTTCAATTATAAGCTGTTAGATCGTTCGAGAACTAATATCGGGTTTACAATTTTATTTTTCTTTTATTTTTCTTTTACCAACTCCCTCTGATCCACAAAGGCTGCGACTGTATGTGGTGGTGACGACCTGGGACAGACTTTGACCAAGCTGACCTCGGGACTCCAGGGGATCATAATGGCTAAACCAGCAAAACTCCAGTAAATGGATATTGTGATGATGAGAATGAACCATCCAAGTATCCAAGTAAGTATTTTTTCTCGGCACTATTTTTTCGAACTCTACACTGTTATACATTACTGGAAATCTTTTCTTATGCTGTTTTGCTTTGTATAACTGAGTTGTAGTATATCTACCTTCTTGACAGAATCTAAAAAACTTGAGTTTCATAAGTCAAAACAGCGATTTCAATATATCTACACACAAAACTGCTCGAGAGCTTGCAGAAGAACTCCGCGTAAGAGCACAAACGTTTTAGGTGCACCTAACAAGGTTGTAAAGTGGAAAAAACTCACCAAATATGTGAACCTCGAAATGAATGACAATCAAAGACAACTCCTTCTTAAGGAGTCGTCGCTGCTTCTTCTGCTCAACCAGAACAACTGTTTTTTTCGCTAGTGTTTTGGCGTGCGACCAGAAATAGCTCCGCCAAGATAAACGGTGACGACTGGTTTAGTGCTTTGAACCGCGGTGAGACTTCGCAGAACTTCCTAAAGCCGAAATTGCACCAGAAAGTAGCCAGAGTGACGGGTCGGTACTCTGCTTATGGTTTAGTCCAAGAGAGTTTTCTTAAGTTCAGACGAAACTATTACTAGTACGTTTAGAGGGGAAATCCTTCAGAAAATCGTGAAATGAGCCAGAAACTTCAAAGGCTGTACACCACACTGGTCAACAAAAAGGCACAAATACTTTTACACAATACCACGTGATAACTCGTGGTGCAAGCGACGCTGCAGAAGTTAACCGTGCTAGGCTACGAAACTCTGCCTTATCCGCTATATTCGCCAGAGGTTTCGCCTATCGACTGCCATTTAGCCAATCATCTCCATAATTTCTTGTGCGATAGATACTTCAGGAATCAAGTCGAGGCAGAAACTATCTTCAACGGCTCCAACTCTGTCAGAAGTCCCGAATTTTATAGAAGTTGAACTTATACCTCGTTGGCAAGAATGCTTAGATTCTAATCGTTGTTCTTTCAGTCAATGATATTTATTCTATGCTGAGATATAGCACATAAAAGTACAGGTTGAAATTCGACATTAATTTCGATTCAACCTAATAAACTGCGTCTGATTGTGTGATGGTAGTCATTTCTTGAATTACAGATTATAAAAGATCTACTATATCGGCTGTTAAGTTTTTTATTTACTGCCTTTACAACTTTTCAGGGCAAAATATTATGTGTGGTGCAACCACAATAGTGCTGAGATATTTGCAAAACTCCGGACCGCAGCTGTCTGCGATGGGGAACGAACGCGCTATTACCCTTTCTGGGGTCTAACGTGTTCCCATCATACCACGCTGGTCTTCCGTTTCGCCTATCTTTCACTCTGGTTGTCAGGTGTTTTGATTAGTTTGGACAAAAAAAGACACTTCGACGTTAACCGGAATCACTTGAACTACACTGCCGATCAGGCAGCTAATGAAAAAAATTAGTGAGTATCGGATTGCTCAGCTAATCTCGGAAAATTAACTGAACCAAATCTATTTTTAATACCACAAAAGCAGTCCACTGCTTCCTAAGCTGTCCTCATCAACTTCCAAAGTATTTCTTTCTTCCGTTTTGACAGTGAGATGTAAAACCAACCATAATAGAGTTGTAATCTTTAGAAACATTTTTTCTACTATTTATAGATACCACCTTGTGCAGTTGCGCACCTTCATTGAGTAAATGGTCCTACTGGAATCAACATTTTCGAGTGGGACTGACTTTTGTGACGTATTTTGGCGAGGTGTTCCTGGGTGTCAGACTGCGATTTACAACGGTGGGATTCGTCCTCACGGCAGGGTCTCCCAAGCTGAGAAGGAGTCTGGCGTTTTCCACCAGGAAGCCTAAAGCATAAAGGATAAAGCTCTCGGCGTTGATCAATCCCCTGAAGGATGCGCCATGCATTCGACTTCATTGAGTATCGTTGGAGATGACTGAATGCATATCTGGCCTTTACAGTGGCTTGTGGTGGCCTCCCGATGCATGGACCCAGTGATGCTATCCTCCCATACAGGTCTGGTACCAATCTGCCGACCCCGGAGGGATGGAGGGCTTGGTGGGCCATGGGCTCTGGGATCGATTCCACGTGTGCGCCGCAGTGGCGCCACCAACAACTGCGCCAGACGCGCCCTCAGGAAGCCCAGCTAAGAGTAAACCAATGCCAGGATCCACCACCATCCCGATATCAAAGTCGCATGGTGGCAAATCTCTTTGATCCACAAAGATAGCGACTAGCCGTGATGGTGAAGATCTGAGGCAGATTTTGGCCAGGCTGACCTTGGGATTCCAGAGAACCACAAAGGCTTAACCAGAAATTCTCCGAAGGATCGTGATTATGCTGGGGGCCCGCACAACCAGTGAGGACGGGCCGTTCAAGTGTCAAGCATCAAGGTATTAGTACTCGACGAATCCCGGTTTCTGGTTAGTTAGATCAAGTTGTAAATGAAAATGAAGATAAAAAACGGTGATGTCACCATAACCAGAGAAATAAGCATAATACTAGATACGTGGCTGTGCATTCTGCAGAAAGGCCTGTCGAAGTGGACGTGCTCGCTAAGGGCTAATGCTTCCAGTAAATAGCAAGGCAGACAAGGGCTGCTGAAGGCTGCTTTTTATAGGAGGTGGTCCGTTAACACAGGCATTTCTTCATCATACAGTAGCGCTCGTTCTTCCTTTACGGAAACACTATTACTCTTCCTGATTCTACCATAGAAACATCCCAGAGAAACAGATTCTTTGCGACTAAAAAAATACCGCGTCTTGTTTTATTTCAGCGTCGCGAACATTGCTTACAACATAACCACATTTTGATCAACAATCTCGAAGACATGAGGCACAGCAGAAGAAAAAGCATTTGTAATAATGTATGAAATAAAATGTGATGTATAAAAGAGGACAAAATACATAAAAGCTGGACCGATTTTTGACCTAAATCTTCAGTTGTTCTAGGGCTTTGTAAAAAGTAGTGTCGCTTTTTTTTTGCTAATCGCTGCCCCGTGGCAAACCCTCTAATTTGTGCGAAATACTTTCCAGGCCACCTAAAGATTGAACGACTAAGACACTTTTAAAAGAGTCATTAGTTGTTGGGTTGACTATATTCCTTTCATGTTCTACGAGTAGCTCGAGAAGGGCTTTCATTGTGGAGCCATTCGACACGTTGGTATAAAGTGAGGGAACATCGAATGATTCCAACATACTTGTTGTTTGGTTGCGCGCGCCGTCGGTGATCTAGAAATATTTTGGTATTGGGCAGATGGGTTGGCATGAATTTCAGTAACCCAAAGCTTGGAGCTAATCGCTGTCCCATGGCCACCTCTCTGATTTGTGCAAAATACCTTCCAGAACACCTAAAGATTGAACAATTAAGACTGTCGATTCTCTACTTTTCGTTTTAGTTATTTGCTTTAATGTAAACAAGACCGATTCCACTCAAAGCGCTTTTCCGACGTGAAGCATATAGTTTGGTAAAACCGCACACTTCTGAAGCATAGGCTGATGATATCTTTAGAAGCAACTTGGTCTTTCGTGTTTTTTCTTACAAATATTTGCCAAGATTTGGAAAGGCGGTAACTTAACGAGACGGGATTCGACGTGTGTGGTGGATAAAACAAACTTTCATGCTGCATCTTCTTTAAACCTTTCCGTGGTTTGTGTATGAGAGTCATCCACCCTAGGGATGTGGTCCCTTTCGATCCATTTACCATCCATTTATTATTTTTTCTTTACTTTTTTAGTCTGGCTTAATCGTTCAAAAATTTTTCATTCTTCTTCTAAAACTTCAATAACTACAGTCTCAGGTTAACTGGGTTCGTTGCCGATTTGGGCTCCCCAGATCAATCTTCCCGTTAGCGGGTGATTGCTAATGGCAAAAGATCGATAGAACTAGCTGAAAGACAGGCGAAACGAAGGACTCGCATGGTGTGGTGGTGAACGCGTTACTCCGCGGAAAGGACAATAGCGCGTTCGTTCCCCACCGCATACACCTGCGGTCCGGAGTTTTGCAAATATCCCAGCATCATTGAAGTTATATTCTTGCATTGTTGCAATTCCGCTCACACTTACTTGCAATTGGATTAAAAGTAGTGAACTGGGGCGGCAAATATTCTTCCCAGCTGCAAAGACCACTTCATGTAACCCTTGTATTCGAAGGCGCAGGTCACAAACTAATCAAATAACTTCTATGTTCTGAAGAGGTCAAAGTTTCTGAATAAAGCAATGAATACAGGACACATCATAAAGATATTCTCCCTCAGAGCCCTAATAGTATGAGAATTTAGTTGCTAGTCTTGAACCACACCTTAATATCACAAGTCATTTTCTAAAGACGTGAGTAAGCCTCCACATATGTATGAAGCGTGGGAGTAACTATGTTGACTTTTGAGTACGGACATGCCAGTGATGTCGTCATCCTTCCTTGTAGTCGAGTACTTTTCTATCAGAGGAAATCTTTACACAATAATGAGAAATCTTTCCATCGTAGGCATACCCAATACTGAGCCGCATTTGAGGAGAATCTGGTAGAAGACTACTACTGACTGCTTTCAACTTTGCACGATTGGGTATTTGCAAAAGGGAATTCAAGTAGGTGTAAACATCGAAGATTCATTTCTACTCCACCTTGTTATATCACCGGTGCTCTTGTAAGCTGTGCATTTTAATTTCTTCTACAGCTAAGCCGTGCATACGTTGACTTCTCGACACACATGCACATAACTGTAGTTTCCCTAGATAACTGATCAATGTAACATAAATGAGAATCAGAAATATCTCCATTTTTCCGACCGTTGTTTTTTTATAATTAAACTAGATTTCGACCGACTACTATTCGTTCTGCCTCGGTATCCTTTCATCTTGTAAAATCGGTATTACTAACAAGGCTTACACAGGACAGCTTTCGCTCCGATGCCATCCTATTCCAACCGTCGAATGACGCTTGTGAGAGTGCTTGCAAATAATTTAGTCAAAATCATAGCGCCTAAACCCATATTTATGCACCAATAATAGAGGTGTAAGGAAACGGTCAGAGTTTTTTCTGGGAGGTTCCCACTTGGCTGGCAGAGGCATTATCATCCAATGAATAATAAAGCCTGCCTGTCTAGAGTTTTCATAATCACTTTTGTTTTAGCTGCGTCAGAAGTCTTTTTTAAGTTGGGGAGAAAGTGGAGAAGTAACTTGTGTTTTCGCGATACTTCATTGGGTTCTTTGGGTTTACGATGCGTACTATCGGAACCCTACTTACATCATGATAGCTCTAATGGTTGTCATCCTGTGTTATGACAATCCTCTTGATCACGGCATGAGTAAACAGGTTGCAGACAACAGATCTGCTATACCGGGCCATAATTGTCTTCGTCATATGATATGCCCTCTCATGTTATGTTATGCTGGTCCTACAAAGGCAGACCACCTCATTTTGGAGCGGAAGCATTTGGAAAGACGGAATACTTCGCTTATTAAGCAAGCTAGCAATTCCTACAGATGTTGGAATGTGATACTTCCGTCACTAGGAGCTATATCGTTCTTTAGTAATAAGGTATTATACCATGATTAAAAAGCAAGGACACATGGAACCTAGGCAAATAGATGGGTCTGTACACGATGTCGGAGTCGAAGTTGTAGGCGATTTTCTCCACTTCTCTTTTGGACATAATAACTTCGGTAATTAACTGGAGATCAGACAACTCCATGTTGTCGCTCGTGAGTCCGTTGTAGCAGCACCTTTTGAACTATCTCTTTCATTTTAAAAAGACGATGTTCAATTAGTTCGTTAATTTTTTCACTGATGGTGTCGACAACAGTATCTTCGCAAAATCAGGTAATGAGTTCAAGTTTTTACTGGCACTGAAATTTCACTTCTTCGATTTCGAAGTCTCTTTTCATTGCCACGATAAGTGGAATCTTCTACAAAAAGATGATAGTTCAATTCCACGAAAAACTTTGAGACGACAAGGATATGGTTCTACAAACCTAAAATTTCTTATGCTTTGGCCTACTTAACAATTTTCCGCATTTACTCAGAAACTCTTGTGACCAACCTTAAGTTATCTAGAAATGATTTTGATAGTCATGATAAAAGCGGTAACTTGTCCCTTTCACCTGTACTGCTTAATTATCCGTCGTATTAACCGTCTTACACGTGTTTCCAAGACTAACCTTTCCGTTCAAATCTTCCATGACAGCATTCGCCGACGAACCTATTCATACGGACGACCTCGGCTTCGTTTTAGCTTTATATTGGAATGTAAACGACGAGAGCTTTTAAAGGGAAAGTTGATCGGTACATTTCCAGTTCCAGACATTTTATTCGGCTACGTGATTTTTCAAAGAGATCAGTAGTGAAGGCACAGCTCGAAATGACCAAAATACAATTGTGCTAGTTTTTTTTCGCTGTATTATTTTTTTGAAAGACAATTGATCACCAGTTTAGATAAAGAAGTTTACTGAGCAGTGTCTTTTCCATAGTCTATTCTGAATATGTCATGATTACTCGCATCAGGCTGTCGCCTCGCTGTCCTTTTTACGGAGCAGGCGATTAGTCAACTGGTTTGAAGGAACTCCGAACCCCTTACTCTCACGCAACCCGTAGTCACACGAATACAGGTTTTTAGCTTAACCGACGAATCCGATCTACAATGGATACAAACAGATCTACGAAGCAACACATGAATTAATGTATGCACGAAGAGAAGTATATTTCATTTGAGCAGAGTAGAGATAAGGGTGCATATCTGAGTGTGTACGAAGTCTATTACGAGATAACATCCAGTCTTTGCTTAATTTTTTCGTTGCCTGATGAGTTGAAACCACTAAGCTTCATGTCCAGTTTAGGTGAAGAATCCTTCGATGAAGATAATTCATAATGTTCGCTTTCTTGTATCGGCAGGGCCTTATTATGACTATCGAAATTGAAAAGCAGTAGGACCATTGCCGTGCCATAATTGTCAAAATTGTTTGCAATAGAACATTGCATTAATGTTCACATGAAGACTCAGTGCATTTGGAATCATGAAAGTGAAGCAATATTGTAAACAGGCTTCGTTATGCAGTTTCATCTGATATGATAGATTCAATATGAGAAGATCCACGAATTCGAGTAATCAGGTCTTTGTATAAATAGTGCATGCACTTTAGCCAGTTCACCGAACGTAGAGTAGTCACGAAAGAATGAAGAAGAGCTTATATAGTGCAACGACGATAACTATAAACCAATACGCTGTAGCTAGCAGGAAATCGGCACTTTCATAAAACATAAAAGCGAAAAAACTCCAAAACTCAGTTCATCCATAAAAAAATGCAGAATTGAAGTGGAACAAGAAAGAAGATAGCATAACGGTTTAACAAGAAGGCTGCGGCCTTTATTTTTTTATCTGGAATGGAGCGCTTCTACCCTCATATGAGGAAATTCTTGGAACGTCAAGGACGTGCAATAACATATTACGGCTCCTTCGATTTATTCTTGACTCATGAGCGTTTTTTTTCTTCGTTAGCAGTGGTTTTGAGATCATAGTGGTGCCTCAAGACCGTCTTTCTATTACCCTCGGCACTGATTGATAATTCGCTGTTTTTTCTTCAATAAGCAGGCATAGTGGTGTCGTTGGCACATCGTTCATAGTAAATGTTCTCAAGTACTGCGGTCATTGTACAGTACTGCTGTTCTCTCAGGGATCCACCGCGATTGCAGCGACTCGTAAATTAACGCAGTACCTGCTGTTTGGCCAACAGAATATCGGAGAGGTCACATCTTTGAGAAAGTCCTGCATTGATCAAGCACAGTATATTTCGTTTTAATGTTCGAGATGGAGCATATCTGAAGCGCTGAAGACATTCACATTACTTACGATTACTATTTGCTTATAGGAGAAATCATAAAGAAATATATGAAAAGTACCAATGAACTGACTATGACTTCATCTAGTGGCCTTCTTCTAGCTCCGTGTCCTAAGTTCTAGAAAAAAACTTCTGCTTCTGTTATATGTCACCTTAACTAATCAGCGAGACCACAGGTGGGTTCAGGTGATCTTGAATCGCTGTCTCTCTTAAACACTGTCACATGAAGCATTGCAAAGAAGTGATCTGATAGCTCGCACTCCCAGTCACTCCACAACGACACTTCTCTATCTTGTGTCGGTTTGATGATTCAGTCCTCAAATCGTTGCAATTGTGCTCCCACCACTATCATGCAGACGAAAGGGACGACTAGCGACATCGAAAGCTTCATTTAGTATACCTTAAAACCAGACGTAACTTTGTTCTAAAAACCTCTTCATACCTATTCTATTGAGATTTACTGGAATTTTTAAAAAAAACTGGAACCAACATAACTACAGGCGAAGAGGTCCAAACGCGCTATGCTATGGTGATAAACGAACAGTATGATCATTATTCGGCCAAGTTGTCTAAAAGAGAAAGTAACCTAAAATATAGTAGACACGGGGTTCCGGTTTAAAAGTGCATGGGCATCACTGATGTTCAAAAGAAGTTCAGCTATTGAACGGTTCTCTTAGCAGTCTCATAACATTGCCTTATCAAACTTTGAGAAAAGTATGTAGAAATCAAAACAACATATTCCAATCGAATTTTCGACTGTTCTTTGTATATATATATATATATATATATATATATATATATATATACATATATATATACATATATATATATACATATATATATATACATATATATATATATATATATATATATATATATATATATAGAGAGAGAGAGAGAGAGGGAATTTGAGCTTGAAGGAAAACTTGCGTGAAAATGTGGATGAAGAAATCAGAGGTATTTGTTATGTTCCAAAAGAAAGGGATTGAAAACGAAAAAGAAAAAAAACGAACAGGCGAAGAGACAAAGGGAGGGAACGGCTCAGAAAAAGATTAAAAAAATTCGTGCTTGAGAGAACTGAAATGATGCGTTAGGCGTTTGTTTCATGGCAATACCCCTGTAGTACAGAATTCGACTGTGCTTTTCAGCCTGACTTGAGTGCGTAGACGAAATGCTCGCCAAAACCGCTACAGAAGCACATCTCTTCAGTCGCAAGCCTCCTATTCGGATGGTTAGTTGTTTAAAGGTGTGATGTTCTTGAGCAAACTTATGATGACAAGACGCTAATGCCGCCCGCACCTCTTTGGTCGTTTGTTTCGAAGAGCAATTCTATTCGCTAACACAGGCGGCGTTGAATGGGCAGTGTATTCCTGTCTACCCCAAGCCGATGACGTCGTACTAGGTCTTCTTATGCTCTTTAGTGGGAAACTGGGACCTACTGGTCGTGCATTGTAAGTAAACCATCGTCTTCCAGATTTCTCCGTTTTATCCGTTTTATTTTTTTTACACGATCCCTCGTGCACATCAAATGTACGGCTCCAAGCACTTCCTTAGATTGATTCGTTTTCTCGAATCCACCATCTTCAGCACTCTTCGAATTTTTGCCCATACGTGCGCTAGGCTGCTGCTTGAGGATTTTCCTTTTGTCATCAGTGTCACTGAATGTTGGTTGAGTCGAATCTCCACGAGACTGGCATGCCTACCACCGCTTTACCCAGCCACATCCCTTTCCAGATTTGTGAAGTCTAAAATGGCTCTATGATTTCAATAGCCTCTGCCTACTGACACTGGCCAACGCTGCTAGTTTTGGGTGTTTCCGATGTTAGGAGAATAAAGGTTTCATTATTTTACCGTGTTTGCCTATTGATACCCATGGCTTGGTTGTTAATCTCTTCCAAAGCAGATGTGAAGAAGCAACTTTGTTGGAGACCACAATAGCCCCCTCCAAACTGCTTACCATTTACCCTATTGCAGGCATTTGGTCGAATCGATCTTATAAATACAATCTTTGCAAACGAGAACACATCCACGCACGCACGCTTGGATATGTCTACAAAAAATACAGAAGATTTGTGTCACTTTGTCATAGGACAAGCAAGAATTTCATGCCCTAGACCCACATGCGTCTCAGTGAAGCACAAAGTTGTTTTTGCTCAAGGTTCAGCTCAATTTCAGTCATTTGAGCACGAGAATTATAGCCTCACGACTAAACGGGATCGATCTGTGAGCTAGATCCGGGGTTCGCTCCTTTTGCCTGCTCAGAAGAGATGCAGTATACTCGGGAAACGAAGGATGGCTCGCAATCGTCCATGAACAGGTATCTCTATGTTCTTCAAATTGAGTGATTGCACACACAAAAGTAGCGCGGTGGTGAACTGCTTTCGCGATATTGTGTCGCTCCTTCTTACTCTTTTTAGCAATGAGAACACTGAGTTCTCAACAACGAAGCTTTACCATGGTGGTGCAATCACTCTTGCAATCAGCAATCGTTTTTATGTAAGGCGCACCCATACCTTCTCCGGGTGTTGTCGACAGGACAGCGTTGACTTTCAACCTGTCAAACACTGTCGTAGTAAGGGAAGGTTAAGATAGGAGGTAGATAATATTCCCTGAAGGCCTCAAAAAGCTGTTCCGCACGTTATGCTTCTATTTGCAGCTTTTTTTGGTCTCTACCCCTAAATTGATGGCATTCGTTACAAATTTCCTTAAGGTTAAATTGATGAGAGCGAGTTCCGTGTCGATATTGGTGAGTAGCAGTTAATAAGTGTTTTTCTTCTCATAAGAACACTTCAGACGCAATAACTCTCTACAAATATGTTTTTTCATAGAATAGAAAAGCAGAAAGATAGCAATTCACAGAAACCAACAAGTTTCCTGACGGATAAATCACGACAAAGCCAATGCCACCTTAGTCAAGGAAAAAGACCTTTTGGCCTGAAATGACTAGGAGTCCTCCACTTATTTGTATTGTGGTAGCCTTATTGTTTATAATTCCACGAAGCAGGATCATGTCTTATTTGATACGGACTACGTTGCCAAGGAAAAGAACGTTCATGACCTTATGAGTCGAAGTTGCACGTACATTAGAACTAAAGTATATCGCATCGTGGACGTGCAGTTTACCCACATACCAAGCCCTACCTTTTTTTTGGGATGTTCGATGCCCATGAAATGTAGTTCTGTATGAAATGGTCATAGTAGAACGAAAGTTGTGAAGTTTGCCATCCATATGCTTGAACTTCCACGTTTAGACTGACCTTTGGTTTAAAAGGAATCCCTTGTACTCTCTCACATGGGTAGCGTTGTGGTTCTGTTGCCTTTCCACGTGCTTATGGCCCTTGTTCAACGAAGGCTTAAGATATGCAGACCCCCCATTTTCACTAAGGCTAGGGAATTAGAACCAAACTTGTCTGGAAAATCGAAAACAGAAAGGAACATCTAGGCTGACACAAAAAAACGTTCCGGCTTGTAGTAGGTTTTTCGGGCTGTTTCGTCTGCAGTAATGACTGAGCTGAACTTCACAAAAGCATCCACAGTCCTCATCTTCATGAAGTTTTCTTCAGTAGCTAATTTTCTAAATCAAATCGGTGAAACGTCACCAATAGAAGAGGACCAAATACATTTGAAGGATAAAGTGCCAAACACTGCCGTTGCAAAGACAATCCATTAGAAGGTGGTTTACTTATTTAAATTTCGATAAAATCAAACAATACATAAAACTGAGTGGTAAATGATCATTATCATCTTCTCAAGATTACGAAAAAATCAAAGGCAGGTTTTAATAAGCCTGGCCCAACACATCACTGGACTGTTTCAAATGAATTGAAGGCTTTCACTATAAGTTAAATGGCATGGGACCATGTGAAACCTGCTCTTATTTCCTTAGCAATTGATTACAGATATTTTTTTCCATGTTAATGCATCAGCTGTTTGAACGACTTCCAGTGACAAAATTAACTGAACTGTAATTGGTACTAGGTCCTCAAATGACTCGAGCTGAAATGTGTAGTTCAGCCGACTACTGAAAAAGAATCTGAGGGTCAGATTCGGTGACTGAATTGGGAACACCACTGAACTATACCTTTTGTTGTCAACTGAAGGTGAGTCACCCCTTTCTTTCGCCATTGTCAACAACTTTTGGTATCCTGTTTTCGTTCCCCTCTATATTGAACATGAGATCGTAGATCACCTATTATAGAACCCTTACTTTTGAAAACATTTCTTTTTTTATTCATGAATGACATCTTCTACGGTATTACACAGTGACAGGATTGTTGGTTTTGCCGACATCAGCGCCCGAGAAAATTTGCTTTTGGGTTCGCCCCATTAAATTTACAATTAAAATTAGTTGGAGTATTTAAGAAAATTAGCAAAAAGGCGGAAATATCTGGTAGTCTAGTTGAGATCTGAAAGTTGTCGAATTGGACGGACAAGCTGGCAGAGTAGCGACGAAAACGCGTAGCATCTCGCTTAAGTGCTTTCAGCTAATAACAAGCGAGCCTAAAGTTGGTAAGATTTTATTCGTTATAGGATATGGCATAGACATCAGGGCACGTGTGCTGAAGTGGTCGGCGGCGCCCTGAAACACACATGACACACTTGGGATCGATCCCCGCGCCCATGGCCCTCCAAGCCTTCCATCCCTCCGAGCTCGGCAAATTGGTACCAAACTTGTCTGGGAGGAGAGCAGCACTGGTTTTATACATCAGTACGCCACCGCGAGTTACTGTAACAGCCAGATATGCATTCAATCACCTCCAACGATAATGAAATAGAATCCATGGCGCATCCCTCAGGGGATTGACCAACACAGATAGCTTCGTCCTTTTATCCTCTATAGGAGATCAATTAATCTAGAAAGAAACGTTTACAGCTGCATTCTTATCCTGAAGTAGAGTGGCACTCACTTCTGCACAAATACCATAAGCTTTGATGGTTTTCGCTCAGAAACGCCATCACAACACTCCGCCATAGAATTCTAGTTACTAAAAAATTCGAAGGTACTTTTGCATTTCAGCGCAAAGAATATTGCCTTTGAAACCATTTTGTTCTCACTTAGAGCCTAAGCACACGAAACCTTCAACATGAAAGAGAAATCATTTATTGCAGAAGGAACACCAAAAAAGCCACATGCATTTATGACCTAAATCTATGTTGTAACAGTTCCCAGGATCGACTTTCTGTTAACCTCGGCATTGGAATATGAATGCGTCGTTTTCTTGTTCAGCAATCGCGAGGTTGTTAAACAGCATACATTTACTTCCACAGAAAAACACAATACAATACAATAGTAGCTGACGTTTCGGCAGTATCGCCTTCTTCAGAGCTGCTTTTTTTTCGTGACTTCCAATGAGGAAGATTAGAACAGCTGATTATAGTCGCACGAGGTTGATGACTGCACCATCCCACATCAGAAATTGATGCGAAGAAACGGGGCCAGCCCGCGTGTGACCTCTGGGCATTCTTCCCTGCTATTCGTTGTAGGGTTTTTGGCATTTATCCAAAAAGCCTCAATAAGTTTCTCGCGCTGGTGTTTTCAGTCTCTTGTGCAAGGATATTGACTTCTACTTCAAAATCGTCTCCGCTATGCTTTTTGTATTCTATGCGTGCCTTGTGGTGTACTTTGTCTTAGTTTTCGTTTGCCATCTGTGTTCTTTTTATACGGGTACACAAAGATCTACCCGTTTCGCCAATATATTCATCTTCGAGATCATTACAAGAGATCAGGTATATCGTACCATGCAATCACCGTACCTGCCATAAGGGCAAATTACGCAATTTGTTGTTTCACATAGACGGTCCTACAGGCGGTTACGAACTAACTGACGATGTAGAGTAGCCGGTGGTATTTAAACTATCGTTATCGATTCCTCTAGACCTGCCCTTCTTAAGCATCGTTTAATAGCTCTGCTTACTTCATCGCTAATAAAGGGCAACTGTTTCGCTTGGGCGCGTCGCTCTCCTTCTAAACCTATCTCGTGGGGTTACTACTATTTCGTAGCCATTGGAGATGGCTATTTGCCGAGCCAAGTCGCGCGATTCTTCCTTTAGTTCCTTGATTGTGCACACAAAGGTGGCTGTTCGAGACATGTTTCTCACAAGCGCCCTCTTTGTGTGTGAAGGGTTGAAAGAAAGGAAATGAACGAGGATGTTCTTGTTACTTGGCTTTCTGATGTGGGATGGTGCAGTCATCAACCTTATGCGACTATAATCAGATGTTCTAATCTTCCTCATTGGAAGTCACGTAAAAAGCGGTGAGTTTTTCGAGAAACCGTTGATCATTTAATTACCATAGAGTTTTGCGTCTTTTTGTAAGTGTTATTGAAGCCTAGTAAATTGTATATCAGTATACCCTTCCAGACTCTGAAGAAGGCGATACTGCCGAAACGTCAGCTACTGTTGTATTTTATTGTCTTTTCTATGGAAGTAAATGTGTGCTGTTTAACAGCCTCGCGATTGCTGAACAAGAAAACGACACATACCTAAATCTTTCTTTGTTCAAATTCCGTGTAAAAAAAACTTTCTACTTCTTGCTTTAAACTTCAAATACACATATTTCAACCATAAAGGTGTTGAGACATTCGCAAAACTAGGACCCCGTGCCAGATCGGACCACGATTTCCTTTTTCCGGGGACCCGCGCATTATACTCTGCACCACGGAGGCCCTTGCTTTGCGTTTCACTCAGCTAGTTTTCTACCTGACGCAGCCATCAGCAATCATCCGCCAGCGGCATTCTCAGTAAAGTTTAATAAATAAGACCCGTTTCATACACTATATTTTTGTCTCAGAAACAAGATGAATGCAGTGCTCTTCATTTGGGTGGAACTGCATGCTTGTGGAGCACAGTGCTGCTCTGCTCAAATTCTCAGTCGCAATTTGGCCTTTGCAAGAGCAGTCCTTTTCCATCGTGACACCCCTTTGGCGTTATTCTTGATTTTTCAATTAGGGTTAGAGGTGCAGGAACTATTATTTTTGTTTGTCTAATTGTTAGAAATTATCAGTTGTGCTTGGATCAGTTTTACTTAATATCGTCAAATGCTCGTCAACCCGGTCCTCCTCACATTTCATTGCTTCTAATCACGAGAACAAAGCTTTTGAAAGCACTGGTACACCGTGCGCTTGAAAACGATAACCTCAAATTTTTCTTTTTTTCATATTTATATAAACAACCCTAAACAGCCAAGACTCAAAAAATCTGTTGATAATCTCGTGTTCGTCATGAATAGATCTCAGAAACTTCTAAATCTTCTTGAATAGCGGCAAAATTGGTTGGAAGCCGGCGGCCATTCAAAAAGGTATTTTCAACGACCTTTCAAAAGAACGACGTCTGATGTCTCTCTTTTACTGGGTTTTTCAGGAAAAGGAGTCGTTGGTAGTGAAAGCCAGTGCATTTGCTTTATTTTCTCGGTGACGACGCTGCGTATCTCACACGTCGACTACGAGAAATCTCCACATTGTAATTTGAAAGAGAGTAACATGCCTCGAAAATTCGGAAATTTTCGGATTCTTCAATCATCTAGTCATTTGCATCACCAAAACACCCTCATTATTTCATTCGGCCCCGCTACCGGTTATGTTCCGCTCAACCCAAAATGAAAGCAGGCCACATAGAGAGAGCATTTAGCACTAATCTGGTGTCTGTGTAATTCTTGCAAGTTCTGTGCCGACTCAAAAAGTCTTTATGAGAACACTATTCATACAATAAGAGAGCTCTTTATCTCATCAGTGAACTGGAAATAGCCACTTTGAGCGTCTGAATACTTCGAGGTCGTCACCTTTTGCCAGGGCCAGCGAAGCTCATGAATTTAGTGGCCTGAATTCGTTACATTATTGCCTAGAAACTATTTTTTCAAAAAGTGGGGCAACGTCACTAAGATTGTCGTTACCACTCTTCATATCCGCTTTTATTACAAAGTATCTAAATGGAAATTGAAATGACGTTTGCGGATATCATTAACGAGGGTGAAACCTCATGGCTGCTTTTCATAGTAACTATTAATGAAGAATACTTTCGTAGGTGGCTTCCCATATATAGCATTGCATTCCTTTTTCAGCAGCCTTCTCTGCATTGCCTAAATTTCTCTCAACTTTGTTTGTAATGCAATCAACATATGGGACTGTTTCCATCCCCCTTCCGAAGAAGGTCGTTCTACTCTCGACTTCAATCGAAGATTCACTTCTGTTCATCCACCTTATTATGTCACCGATGCGCTTGCAGGTTATATCTGCTTCTTGTTCCTTGATAACAAACTCTACACTAAGTCCCGTTCATCACGTTGACTTCTCCACATAGATGCACATAACTGGAGTATTCCAAGATATTTGCACAATCTGTCTTGAACAGCTCATCAGAAATGTCACCGTTTCTCGTGATCGCCGTTTTCTTATGGCTAAACTAGAAACCAATTTTCTCATAGATGCCATCGAAATCAACCCGTATTTGTTCTGCCCCGCTAAGGCTTTCGAGTTATAAAAAACGATGTTATTAAAAAGTCGAAGATGGGATAGCTTTCACTCCGATGCCATCCTTTTCTAACTCTGGAATGACGCTCATGAGAGCGCTTGCATGCAATTTTGATAAGATTGTAGCGCCATAAGAAACCCATATTTTGCGGCAATGATAGTGGTGTTATACAATAAAGTAGTGAGGCTTTTTCTTCGCGAAGTATCCATTATGTTAACAAGGATCATGGTCAATTAAATAGGGAAGTCTTGCCTCTCCAGAGCTTCACTTTTGTTCATTTGTTTTAACAGAGCCAAATTTTTCGGGTTAGTGAAAAAGGAATAAATTTACTCCATTGCTTTTGCGATAGCTGTCGCTGTCTGTCATGACAATCGTTTTGATCATGGCTTCTATAAACAGGTTGCAGACATCAGCATACAAATTGGGCGATAATTGTCCATGTCGTATGGGTTGCCTTCTTATGTAACAACATAACACTTTTGGGGATAATTTCCATGTCCAACTTTCTATTAACCTCGGAATTAATCGCTAGTTGATCTAATGCGACTGTAATTTATGTTTCGCGTTTTTCTGTTGAGCAGATGGAAATATTTGGTTGATTAGGTTGCAATAAACTTGACATTTCAAGGCTCTTAGGATGAATGGAATGAAACGCACCGGGTGCAGACGGTGACATATTACGAGCAATAACATCAGCAGATCTCTTAGCAATTTCTAGAAGAAGTGCGGAAAAACAAAGTACCGAGCGCCGTTAAAAAAACGCTGGGCTTTTATTGAATAAAAGAGTTGTATTCTGCGGATATTCTACTGTAAGGGCAGAAGAAAGAAGGAGCTGCCAACTGCACTGCGTACCAACAAGTATAAAAGTAATCTCTGTGGAAGCACTGTAGCACTGCTCATTTATAGCCTTGCTTTTGGATTATGGTCTCTACTGCTGGTGATTCGTGCACTGATGCTTTCATTTCTTCTTATGAAGATCATTTTTAAGAGCTGGCTCAACTTTACGAACACTCGACGCCTCTGCTCCTTTGATTTATTCTTGGCTCATGAGCGTTATACTTAATTAGGAGTGGATTTGAGAATATAGTGGTGCCCATGGCACGTCGTTCACAGTAAGTGTTATCCAGTACTGCGGCTGTCGCACTGTACTGCTGTTCTCTCAGGGGTCCACTGCGATTACAGTGATTCGTAAATTAACGCAGTACCTGCTGTTTGGCCAACAAAATATCGGAGAGGTCACATCCTTGAGAAAGTCCTGCATTGATCAAGCACATTCGATTTCGTTTTGATGTCCGCGATGGAACATATCTGAAGCACTGAAGACGTTCACCAAAAAATCTGATTTTTACATTCCCTACAAATAGTGATTAATATCCGTTTACAGGAGAAATCATAAAAAAAAACATAAGAAGAGTACTAATGGACTCACAGTGATTTTAAGGGTTAATCTAATGCCTTTTTTAACTCTGTCTTAGATATTAGAAAAAATTCGTGCCTTTGGTAGCTGTCACCTCAATTAATCAGTGAGACCACAAGTGGGCTCATGAGAACATGAACTCTCTTAAACATTGCCGCATGAAGCTTTGTAATAAAGTGTTCTAGTAGTTCTCCTAGCTTTTATTTTTCGATGTTATCTACCTTTTACCAAGCGTAAAGATACCTCGACTAACTCACTCCCAGTCACTCCACAACGACACTTCTCTATCTTGTGTCGGATTGATGATTCCGCTCTCGAATCGTTGCAATCGTGCTCCCACCACTATCATGCAGACGAAAGGGACAACTAGCGACATCGAAAGCTTCATTTAGTATACCTTAAAACAAGATGAAAAACTCACGTCAAGTTCTCAAACCTGTTCGCTTCTGTTCTATTGAGAATTGTTGGAATTTCTAGAAAAACTGAAACCAACATAACTACAAACGAAGAGTTTCAAACGCGGTATGCTAATGATAAGAAATAAGCGAACAATGTGGTCAATATCTGACCAAGTTGTCTGAAAGAGAAAATATTTAAAGCATAGCTTTTTTCGACTGCGTTGGAAGGAAAAACCATATTTTGCCGTTTGTTTCACTGAACTGGACATAACTGATGAAGACACTAGCTGTATATGTCAGGTTCCAAATAAATAGTGACTGAGTTTAAGAAGAATCGAATGAATGGAAGGGGCATAGAGAAGGAATAACTCGGAACGGAATGTGAAATTCGCAGTTGAGAGCACAACGATGATGAGTTTTTCGTTTGGGTCACGGCAGTGCGCCTGCAGTTCAGAATTCCAAAGTAGTCCTCGAAGCCGTTGTCCACTGACACGACAGAATTTCAGGTCTGATATGAATTACGCTACACATTTCCTCTACTGCACTTTCTACCTTTTTTCTTGCTGTCTCTCCTGCTTCTTCGATCTCTCATAAATCCACTTCAATTCTAGTTTGATATCAAGATCTCAACAGTTTCAACATTTTCATCTTCTCGCACAACATTCTTCCCACACTGATTGTTTTCTTTAAGAATCCTTAAAAAATGAAGTGTTCTTAAGCTGCATAAAGCATTACATGCCAGATAGTAAATTTTTCCATTATGAACTCTCTAGTTGGTAATTTTCAGAAGAAGTGACCACCAACGCGTGGAATTAGCACTACCACAACTCCAGTTTGCTTTTCCGTTATAAATTCGAAGCTTGTATAATAGAAAACAACCATCAGCATGGTTCGAATGACGTGCCGAAGTTTTGAATTCAAGGAGTTACATAAAATGAAAGGGATCCGGCAAAAGCAGTGATTAGAGATGGTGCGTATAACACTCATGCTCGCTGGGACGATCCGTCCAACTCAACCAAGCCTCCCATTCCTTTGCCGTTAGTAAAATATGGTATCGGAATTGCCAGCAAAAAATCTTTGTCGGATGCAAAAATTAAGAACCATTTGTGGTGGAAACCAGTGCATAGCCTAATGGAGCAATCCTATGATTCATGAAAAAGGCAAAGGTCTCAAATGGCAGGCGAAAGCAAACGCGTATCTGAATAACTTGGTGGATGACGGACGGTAGGCGGTGAAACAAGTGAAACAATAGGTGGTTATAAAACGTGACGTCAACACATGAATGAACGAAAATGTGGAATACGACAGTTCAACATTAAGCACATAAATGAGAGACAATGCCATTTGCAAAGTAGACTTCATGCTGCGACATTGAAAAAAAAGAAATAATTCGAACCCTCCACACAATAGTACACTCTTTAAAAAATTCATTTGTCGCAAACTTGAATTATGAAAAATAACTCGGCGGACGTTTTTCGAATTTTCATCGAGGCACATCGATGAAAAAAACAAAGAGAACCATTCCTATGGAAGCTAACTTTACAACGTACTTCACCCGACTTTATAAGGGTTCTAATGAACTCCAAATTACTTTCACTTTAACTGGTATGTTACTGACTTGGTAAAACCTCTTATTCCAAAGTTCTAAGGTTTTTATAAAAGTCATGTTACGTTTTTTGAGTCCGTGAAGCCTTTTCCCTTCGACAATGAAGAACACTCATGAAGAAATCTACGACAAGCCAATGAACCATAGTGGAGTGTAAGTAAACCATTAGTAGCCGATAACCTATAATGCTGTCAATCATGAAGCAAATTTGGAGGCATAACTGTTCAGCTGTTTCCGCTAATTCCCGCAAAACGAAAAGCGTAGCATTTTTTGCTAGGATGCTTTTCTCTGGTTTCAGGACATCGTCGAACCACAAGCAGTCGTGGAGCTTCACTACGTCACAATTTTCCTCTTCTTTATGAAAAAATCGAGTACAGTGGATGAAAATCAACTGTAAGGTGCCAAGGAAGACCAAAGTTACGATGAGGTGATGAACCACTGGGTGATAAAAAAAATGAAGCATAATTCGTGTGCTCCTTTGCTAGATGAATACTAGATCAGTCATCGCTTCGACTATTCTCACAGCCCTTCAAATCTTTTGATTTTTGTCAGCTTTTTTTGCAACGTACTCACGTTTTATATTCCTCGGTTCTCAGTCTAGTCAGTTAGACACACTTTTTGAAGCATAATCTCGCTTTTCAACTAATTATTTACTGCCTACTCCTTTTTAATATTTTTTGCAAATATCTCAGCATCATTGAAGTCATATTTTGCCACATACCCTGCCATTAAAAAGAGCAGGCAGTGAATAATAGGTTGAAATTTTAGTTATAACTAAAGCTTTTTCAAGCTTTTCTAACTGGGTTCGTTGCCGATTTGGGCTCCCCAGATCAATCCCGCTAACGGGTGATTGCTGATGGCAAAAGCTCGATAGAACTAGCTGAGAGACAGGCGAAACAGAAGGACCCGCATGGCGTGGTGGTGAACGCGTTACTCCCAGGAAAGGACAATAGCACGTTCGTTCCCCACCGTAGACACCTGCGGTCCGCAGTCTTCCAGATATCTCAGCATCACTGAAGTTATGATCTCATTTTTTGATACCTGTAATTGTCCTTTTCGTGTCCTAAATATGCGGCTCTTGCATTTCCAAGTTTCTTCCCATTCCCTATGAAAAGTGACGTTTCATCTCGAAAAATTTAACGAAATTGTTATCTGGAAGGAACAGATAGCTCACAGTTCACGTTAAAACATCTTCAATAAAAATTAAGACACTGCGTTTAACAAATAAAATTATTTGAATTTCACCTAACGTTTCAGTTGCGTCACAGGTCTAAGTACTGATTGTCAAAACGTAGGCTCTAACCTTTAATTTTAAAGTTGAACAAACAAGCGGTCGATAAAGTTGAAGGCCCTGTGACAACTCCAGGTTTTCGGAAAGGTAGAATCTAGTGGAAGGATCATTGAGAACGCGGCAGCATTTAGACCTCCACCTTTCGTCATCTGCCCCCTTCAATGGCTTACCTACTCATGTTAACTGGTGAATGTGCGTAGCTGTCGAATTACGATGTATAGTATTAGTTCTGCCTCGCAAACTGGGTAGTTCGATATTTAAAATGGAAGCCCCACCAAGGGTAAACACATACTACAACAGAATGCAGCGAACTTCTCATGCTCACTTTCTCATTAAAAACACTTAAAAGCAGCTTGCGTCAAAAGGTATGATGCTTTTCGCGTTCCTTGTGAGACGGTGGTATGCAGTGGATAGAAACAGATTTTGCTAACGGTTTTTCGAGTTGATTGCTTATCAACAGAACTACAGGTGATAGATGAAACCACCTGCTCAACTTCTGGCGAAGTAATAGCGCTTTCCACAAAGGAGTTACTGGTGATAGATGTACACGAGCATTTGGAATGAAATTTTAGATGAAGATGATATACAGTATATAAGCCAACGACTTGTTGAGCGTAAGAACACTTCAACGCTTCACCGTATTTTTTCAATTAAAGCTTAAGAGTGGATTTCAAAAAAAACAAATGATTGCTCAGTCACATCTGTCTCTGTCAGAAATCTTCCGGGATTCTATAGCAGTTATGAAGTCCATGAAAAAGTGTAGTCTATGAAAGCAAACCGCGGTCCACCAGTTTTACAGAAACCTTTATCACATTTCTTAAACTTTATAGGAAGAAATAGTAAAATGTCCAAGTTCTTCGTTGATTCATTCATTCTTCAATATGACTTAAACACCGTTTTTTCCTGTTGTAAATGAGACAGGGGAACTAAACAACAAAGTTCGAAATGAGTAAGGAAAAGGTTAGCTCACTTACGAACTCAACTAAAAACCAGGAACTAAACTTCATAAACTAGAAACAGCACCATTTTGGTGATAATTTCACTTTCTTCCACTAGTTCCTAGGCAATGCCTTGATTTGAGCGGAATCACAGAGTCCTACAAAGGAAGAGATCGGGCTACGTGTCATTCTTAGTAATGAATGAAAACGGATATAAAAATGAGTAATTCACTGCGTTCTTTGGAATCATACGCTATTTTTTCAAAAGGTATCTAGAAAATGGTTCTCATCCAGGACCTAAAATAAGGATTACGGAACTCGAAGACTTTTTTTTCAAAGATCTGGCATTTCTAGATTTGGAATTCGCAATCTCTTTTCACCTCGTTCTATTATATCTGAATAAAATCACTTCCGAGTTCAATCCAAGGGATGAAAATTGCTGAAAGGGGAAAAATTAGCAATCCTGACATTGATGGGTTTACGGTAGACTGGACGATGCGAAAATATTATGCACGCACTATGTACAAAAAATACAAGAAA
Organism: Angiostrongylus vasorum; assembly: GCA_018806985.1. Lineage (NCBI taxonomy): Eukaryota > Metazoa > Nematoda > Chromadorea > Rhabditida > Metastrongylidae > Angiostrongylus > Angiostrongylus vasorum. Next base: position 392,683 of record JADANN010000099.1, on the reverse strand, counting down.
ACCGTCGGAACTATTGTAAATGTCATTCCACAGATTCTGAGTTATTCAGTTCCCTAAATTAAACTAGAATGAAGCGATTCAGCTAAACAGTAACCTCTCCACCACTGCTTTGAAAGGTAATAGATGGCAAAATAATATGTGTATACTGATGAGTCTAGCAAGTAAATAATCTGTCTGCTTCTTCAGTAACGAAACACTCACGCATGACGTGATGAAGAAAAACTTTTTGATGGCGTCTTCATGAAAAAAAAGAACTCCACCGTATACTCTATGAGCAAGCTTTAGAAAACGCTAATAGGAATTAGTTTGTTCATCTGGATGTTAAACTGGCGCCGCCCACGCTAAAGACGTCGACAGTGATTCATTTGTCTAATGCGCTTGTCTTCAACCAATAATGCATTAAATCTGCATACGGGCATAAATAAAGAGGATCTCGCCACTGTAGTGTGTCTCGTAGGCAAAGAATCAATTCAGTGTTCTTCAGCACCAAGTGTAACTCTGATGCTGAAGACGACCCAGACGATGAAAGGTTACGTAGGAGCCGTGGCATACCTCGTGGACCAGAAGACATCCCGGAGTGCCTCAACGCCAATGGCAATCGCGCTGCCGAACACGCCCTTTCACGCGCCTTCCCTCTTTGGAAAGGCCCGGAGGGCAAAGATTTCGTACCACATGGCCCATAGTCCAACGCAGAACAGCACAAATTTGTCGCGTGTACGGATGAGAAGTATACTACATGATTTATTGTTCACAAAATGCTTCTTTACAAAATATTGAGGTGAAAAGACAGAAGCAAAAAGCCAAGAGAGATTACTTCATCAGTGAAAAGCGGTTTGTGTTAGTAATGTTGTAAATATACAGTTATGTTTTCTTAAATTTTTTTCACTTAGAAAAAAAAGTAAATCTCGTTTTTCTTACTCTTCCAAACACCGGAACCCTTATCAATAAAAAGAGGTCTTGTATCTGCAATAACCCTTTCTCGATCGTCGTAATGGAACACTAAAATCTGTAGGGACAATAAATATGAAACGGCTTTGAAATACATTATTTCCGCCTTTGTTTTTTATGCAGAATTGAAATTGCTGTTGGCACATAGGTAGTTCATTTCCTCGACTACCAATTAAATTTTAAACTGCCAGGCTTGTTTTCGCGTACTTCGACAACAATACCTAATGCCTATTTCGTAGAGTTCGAGCTTGTTGGAAACAACGAAATGTTGACCGGTTGGACGAAGTCGCATTCTCATCAATTCTCAAGTGAACGTTTTTCCTAGAAAATAACAGCAGAACTTTGTACTTTCCGCTCACCAACGACACCATGTTCTAGACACCTTCGGATTCTTGTCTTGCTGCTGTGGATTCAAGAAATGTCAACAACGTTCTCAGTACTATCGAATAGTTTCTAATAAGGCAAGAATAAAGTGAAAGTTAAAAACTTAAGTAAATCTCCTTCAACCTTGGATTCTCAGTTTCTAAATATGCTTCTTAAGTAATTATCTCCGAAAGCAAATCACTGGCAGTAGTCGATTTTATTTCCTAGGATGGAATTCGTTCGAATAGAGAAAATCCTTATTATCAGAAAGAATGAAAAGATGGAAAATGACTGCAGTTTCTTGAAGAGCTACAACGAACATGAAAAATATATCTGCCATGGTGAGTGAGACAATTAGCGTTTTTGAAATTATATGTAACGCGATGACATCTTAGAATAAAGGAGGCGATATCCATCGGTCATACGGCTGTTATCACATTGCTCGATGGAGATGGAATGGATTAAGAAAACTAAGACTGAAAAAATGAATGAGTACCAAATCTTCCTGGACGTTCGATATTATCGTGTGAAGCCGAGTTCCGTAGGTCAGGAGACCTCGCATTTGTATGCTGGCGACGAGGTGACATGCGGGTGATGACCACGTCGAGTTCATCTCCCATTTCCGCCGAGGCATGACCAGTTATCATTTTCAACCGTCAAAAATTCTGTTGACAACCCTACGTGTGTTATACTTTTCGTTCTAAGCATTTGTTTCTTTTTTCTTTTCTACGTGATAAAACGAATCAGAAAGAATCAATTTGTGCTTTTCCACAGTAGAAGGAGAAACAATTATAGCTTTAAGTTTCCAATAATCTGAAACGGATTCTATTCTAAAATTTTAATTTCACCGAAAATGATGCTGTCAAGTGGGGGGATGGCTGGCTCCCGATTTCTTAGAAGAGTGCAATATTTATGTAAGGTGCATTTAGGAATAACCAGGTGAACTCGTGAGGAGGTAACCGGAACTTCTGGTGTCTTCGAGAACTGGGTAAAGAGCTTTAAGATTCGGCAAAATTTGCCGTGTAAAATATTATGAAGACAAACTGCGTCATTAGTACAAATGCAAATCAAAAGAAATTGTTGTAAAGTCGGCTTAAAAAATGCTATGACTTCGACAATTCTCTTTACAGTCTTAAAAATACATTTAGGATATATTTTTGGATTTGTAATGTTCTTTTTTTAAGATTTATTGCGTAAAACAACAAAATCGATCCTATCTGGATCAAATATACTTACTTGGATATTTGGACGGCCCGTCCTCACTGGTTGTGCAGGCCCTAGCACAATCTCCATTCTTCGGAGTTTTGCTGGTTTAGCAACTGTGTTTCTCTGGAGACCCGAGGTCAGCCTAGCCAAAGTCTGCCCCAGGTTGTCACCACTACGGGCAGTCGCAACCCCTTGTGGATCAGAGGGAGATTTTTCCACTATGGGGCTTTGATACCAGGACGGTGGTGGATCCTGGTATTGCTTTACTCTTAGCTAAGATTCCTGATCTAAACGCCGGGCTCCTTCTCAGCTTTGGAGACCCTGTCGGGAGGACGAATCCCCTCGCTGTACATAGCAGCCCCAAGGTCAGGAACACCTCCTAGCCACGATGAGGCGGTAAACCATTTGGAGATCCGGATCACTTATACAGAAAAACAAATGACAAGCAAATGCCTAAAACGAAAAATGTTAGTAACAGAGCCTCGCGCAGGTAGCGATAATACTTTATGGCTTGTTTGGAATGGTACGACGATACGATTACCGCGTCCGACCTGCTGGTGCCGAAGATCTTCCATAGCGCGGTGAAACTGAGGCATGCTGTTACCTTGCATTCTCGATTCTTCACCTGGATCCTCTGTCGAAGGCAATCTACCACGATGAATGGTTTCCAGAACCTCACTTTTTTTCCCCTGTCACTCTTCTTCGCCCAATGTTTTTCCACTCTTTTTTTGTAATCAAGAAATCAAAAAAAAATCAGAATTAAAGAGAATTAGAACGTAAGAAATCTTAACATACCACAGGAAGCATGCTTTTTAAAGGGTATCTTCTGATGTTGAACAGATTATTTTTTTTGTGTGAAACACATATTTGATGAGTTTAAATTATTTCGCAATATATTACTAAAGGAATTTCTTTATTTTAGGCGACCTGGTTGTCTTACCTACTGGGGGGGCATCCGCAGGGTACTTTGTATACGATTCCTTTCATCCCACATACTTTTATGAGTGGGTTCGGCTGCTGCCTGAGCATTTTCCTGTCTTCATTACTGTCGTTAAATGCTAGTTGACATGATTCTCCTTGAAATCTGAAGATAACCGGACTCGAGCCTTCTGATTTGGAGTGCACAAATTGCACTCCCAAATAACTCTGGTACCAGTTTACCGATCGTAGAGGAACGAGAGGTCTGTTAACTACAGGACGGGGGCTTAACCAGCACCATGTTCGTGGCAGACAACATCACAAACACTGCGACACTGTAATTGTTAAAGGTAGCGTACAAAAAAGTTGGTGTTGGTTTAGAGGTTCTTTGTATGTTGGGATGTGATCCTGTCAAGTTCAAGCACTACGCATTACTCCACATCTTTCACTTTTTGCGGCATTTCGTACCTTGGCTTGTTCTTCACAAGCACTTCTTTCTTAACATTTGGATATTTCGGTGGCAAAGGATAATTCTAATCATTAAGCCATTATAAACATTGAAAATTCTAGCCGCTTATCCACTGTGAAAGATTCGGATATTCATCACGATAATTCGAATGAATAATTCTTTTTTGCAATGTGTGGGAAATGACAGTAAATTTCAATTGACAATAAAAAAAACTCCATGACGCTTCCCACCCACGTATATGTAATAATGTTGATTCAGGAAACTTTGTTAAGAGAAATTTTCCATTTCCCTCTTAATATACGATCTTCGACACGATCGATCATCGATCCACGTCACAAACTTATTAGAAGAAAAGTCCTACACAAACTGCTACGCTTGACAACTTTTGAATTACACATCAATTTAAAAACTGAAGAAAAAATGCTCCCTAATCTCTCGATTTAAGCTCAAACTACGACAGTGACACCGCATTCATAAAGTGCAGTGGACATCATTCCGAGTAAAAGCCATTGCAGGTACTATGCACTCTCTCCATAAAATCCGTAACAACGCATGTGGAAAACGAAGTAGTTCAGGACATGGCTACGTCACCTTTCCCTCGACACACCACTTTTTTATTTTATTTACAGGACCAAATACAACTTGTTGTGCGTACCATAGCAATTTTGCATCTGATTCTTTTTCACGCATTCATTACCTGATATGCTCTTAGGTTGCTCTTACTGGTTCGATCATCCTTTGGCCAAATAAACCCTCCAATTTCTCAACGTCGGGAAATTGACACCAAAATTGTTTGGAAACAACACGACTTTTTCCGAACTACCTCTACAAAGCGCTTTAGAAGATCTTTTCGATAATCACTCTATTTTGTATAAGAATGACTTTCGATGAAACACTACCCCCGCAGGGCAAACCTATTCTTAACAAAAAATTTTTCTATGTATTACTTTCAAAAATACTATGGATTAGAAAAGTGCAATTTGCTTTTTTTTGGAATGGGAAAAAATTTTTAAGATCGGCTGTATGATTTCCTATGCATTACTTTTAAGATCGAAGAATGAAACCAATGGAACTCAGTAATCCAATCAAGACACCTTCCTACGCAGAACATTGGACGAATATTGGAAAAATGTCGCCATATCATCACAACTTTCTCGATATTCCGTTATAAAGCGGTTAAAGTATCCATATTAACAAAAAGTTACAGAAAAAAGAATTTTCATCTCGTTTCAATTGCGCCAATAAATATGTTAGTGAAACATTACCAGAAATCCTTGTTGAGCGGACTGAATGTAGAGCCAACCAACCGACATTAAGGCGGATTCCGTAAGAAAATCATGATCTCCACATGGTGGCAAATGTGGAAGGTTAGATATTAGAGCATGCAATGAGAACCAGAAAAGGATGGGAGTATCTGACTGGTCTGGGATTATCTGGCTTCTTCCAATCTACAAAAGCTGGAGGCCTTCTGTAATGAAGACTTGAAAAACGCCCTAGCATTGCTATTCTATAGTTCAAAGGAGAATCGACTCAACCACTATCCAGTAGTAGTCATGGAGAAGATGAAAAATCCTCAAGCCGAAGCTAAAGTCATACATAAAACTTTTTGCGGACCATGGATTCGAGAAAAACGAACCAAGTACACGTTTTGGGGGTCCGCACGATATATATTTTGGGGGTGTTGTAGAATAAAGTAGATAAATAAAAAATATTTTGTCGTATCTATGAATTTACATTCTGTATGCTTTGATTTCAAAGCGTGTGGTTTTTTGCCGTCACTTAAAATTAGGTAAGATCCCATATGTGCTAACACATGACGGACTTGCAGCACTTTGCAGCATTGCAGCGTGGCAGCACGCCTAATTTTCAGCCTTAATGAACTTGCAGACTTTTTTTTGAACCAAAGAGCTTGAGTGTTTGTGAACATAAAAGGATTGTAGAAGAGACTTGGCTCTAACGTTCAATTGGTATGATTGGTGTGTATGATACTCTTTACTACATGCCATGCCACTATGCACCACCACGCGACCACATTTCCTTCAGCACTTAAAAGTTCTCTGCAAGTTTTGATGTGCTAATTTCGGCACATTTTATAGCACAACATTTCACACCATCTATGATTCATCATAGCGACCACAGGTGAAATAACTGTAAAATCCCAGTCAAATTACTGGTCAGTGGACTGCTGGACCACCGCCTGGAAACATTCGGGATTTGAAGTAGAGGAAGTCGTCGGAACGTTAGCCGAACAAATCTTTTCTATGAGCCTCGTATTAGCTTCATAACCGAAGAAGGTTTTTTTTTCGTTTTAGTATATCATCATATGTGCGATTCGCAGCACGTCTTGCATTGTATTCGCTTCCTGGCGAAAATCACTCATAGAGCTATTCGAACATTTCGCACGTGGGCTTCCACTGCATTTCGAGGATTTTCGCCTTGTTTATGAAGGTTCGAATCGATTCTCGCAGCAATCTTGGGATAGCCGATCTAACGTTCTCACGTTCTCACGTTGGTGCAGGGAAGACAAGCCCAGAGAAGTTTGACACCGATGCCACGACCCCAGAGGGATGGCAAACTTGGTGCACAAGGCGTAGAGTCGAGCAAACACCGTGCTCGTGATGAATGGCATCACTGCCACTGCACTATCCGCTCCTGTGAACCATTGTAAGCCATCAGATTGAAGATGATCCATATAGAGCCCATACCGATTGCTGGAGACGCTGCTTATGCTCATATACATCCAAATCCACCGTCATGTGCTAATTATATTTCATCTAATACCCTCATATAGAAAGATTTTTCCAAACAAAAGGGCTATAAAAAACTTCATTTGCTAACGGTTATTTATGTCTCGAATAATCAAAAAATATTTATACTTCCAAATACTTCTGACTAAGTATGACCAATCTCTGACTAGTAAGACTTCTGATAGACTAGAGAAATATCTGGAATAAAAGGAACCATTAAATGGGTATACAAAGGTTGCTAGATTCAGTTGTTACCAAGGTGCGCATTATTAGGATTGGTATTAACGTCTCCTCATAGTTAATTTCCACCTGCACTAGTAAGAAATCTAGACATTTTGCATTGCTCAATCTCATATTGCACCTGTAAATAAGTAGGAAGTAACTCCTCACTCAACTGAGCCAGAGTTTAGTAGTTTTGAACAGTTATTTTTTTTGTTTTATATGACCCGACTTTACGTCTACTGTGATGCTCCCAGCATTTAACACATTCGATTCGTTTCCTCGCATACATCATCAGCGAGAGTGGTCCAACTTCTACGTGTGGCTTTCGCTGCTGCTTGAGGATTTCCATTTCATCCTGAATGCCGTAGAATATCGATCCTCTCTACAGTCCTGAGAATGTCGGGCTGGAGCGTTTCCACTTGGATTAATCGGGCAACTGCAGTACCAATTTTCCCACCCCCAAGAGATGATAGGCTTAATGAGCCTGCGGTGGCATCGAAATACCACCGTGCTCGTGATGGTCGGCATTACTAGAACTGTGCTATCAACCCCCCTTTTTGATGGCTTAATAATCCTAAAAATAAGAATGGTGTCATAACCTATCTTTGTAATGTTCTCAAAAGAAAAAAAGAGCTTTCAATTGAGCTCTCTAACGTCTTGTTCTGTTTTCAAACAGGAGTTATGTCCTCATTAAAAACAAGGAAGAAATAGTTAAGGAACTGCACGGCCATGGGGAAACTGGTGCGAAAACATAGATAGAAGTCAATCAGTTTAGAAGCTTGTGGTGTCGCTATACCACTACATTGACAGTACAGGCTTCTTTACATGTTCAAGATCAAGATGAACTCTTGGAAGTACTGTTAATGACGTTGTTCCAAGCTGTAATGAATTCTTTTTTCGTACTACTGAAAACAATTCAGAATGAATTAAAACCTGACCGCAACTTGACCTATGGTACACTCCCACTGTGACCTCATTACTTTTTAGTTAGTAACAAAGTGGAGCACATTAAACATCGGCTAAGACTCAATAGACAAATGTGTGAATTTTTTATTAACTGCCTATCAGTTTTTCACGGCAAGATGTTTTGTGAAATACAACCACAATGATGCTGGGATAATTCCAAGACCGGCTTTCTTTTAACCTCGGCATTCATCAATAATTCACTCTTTTCTTGATGAGAGAACACGATAGTGCTAATGCAGCATTTATTAACACAGAATAGCTGGCGTTTCGGCGGTGTTTCGTCTTCTTCAGGGCCTGGAAGGGTCAAATTAAAATGCAATCTACTCATCCAAACGTAACCAGAGCAGATAAGACTTAGCACATAAATTTGCCTTCGCATAATAAACACATTCTTTTAAACACTCACCGTTTGTTTTTCATAAAGCTTAGAGTTATCTGGTAGACACAAACCGCGCAAGGTATTACATGGACGAGGAATGTGCCTAGTTCAAGTCAAATAATCAGCTTGAGGTACGGCGCTAGGCCACGTGTGATTACAAGACACTGCTTGCTGTTTCTTTTTTCGGATGTTCGGAATTTATCCAAAACGATTCGAGAGTTTTACGCTAGCATGTTTTGGATTCTTGTGTCTTGTGAGCTCACGTGATCAAGCACCGTTCCTCAAGCTGATTCTATGACTTGAGCCACGCACGTTCCTCGCCCGTGTAAGACCCATTGCGACTGTTCTCCACAAATAACTGGAAGGCTAACAAATAACAAAACAGTGAGTGTTTACAAGAAGGTGTTTATTATACGAATGAAATTTACGTGTCCAGTTTTGTCTACTGAAGTTATGAAAGTGCTTGACGGAGTAGATCGTATGTCAATTTGACCTCCTCAACCCTTCTAGAAAGAGAAGCCTCCGAAACGTCAGCTATTCTGTATTGATAAGTGCTGTAGTAACAACCTCGTGTTTACCTATCAAAAAAAAGAACAGTGAATGCTGAGATATTTGCAAAACATAGACGCCAATCCAGATTCGAACCCACGATCACCCTTTTCGTGGGCTCACTTGTAACCTACCCACTACATCAATGATGCCCTTGCTCTGCCTTTCACTCAGCCTGAATTCAGTGGATCGTGTTCAACCTCGATTTTGTGCTCCACAGATCATTCCCGTTGATGGGTGACCGCTGATGGCACCGATAGGGCGAAAACATGGCTGAGAGAATGTTAGAGCAAGAAACTCAGTGCTAAAGCGGGTAACACATGAGCGCCGGAAAGGTTAATCGAAGGTTCGAATCTGATCTGGGATTCAGCTTTTGCAATTATTTCAGCATCATTGTGGCTACACTTCACATAATAAGAAAATATTAAGTCAAGTGGGAGACTTTTCCAACGGTTCTGTTACATGATCGCCAATGGGCAGCTCTATTAACTGCAGGAACCATTGTCGTCCTTGAGGAATAAAATAGCGGACTAATCTACACGCAAAGTCGAGGACCATCGTAGATGAAGGATGAGAGGAAACGAATCCAGTGAAAAGAAGTGATCGAATCCACAAAATTTTCTATGATGTAGGGAATTTTAAAAAGGTGATTAAGCAAGCGAGATTTTATCCAGTTGAACATTATTCAATGGATATAGTTGCTGTTCCTTTTTTGCGTCGACAGCTTAAAAAATGAGATTTCGTTCCCGATATCTTATAAAGTCCAATGGTAAGCAATGCCAAAAAATATAAATTGTTCTGTAAAATTTAAATGTCTTCTTGAAAAAGTGGAGCAAATCATCTTCTAGAAATCTATCGAGTGCTAAACTCCTCATACTCAGCTTATGGAAAGTTATCCTTTGTTGTCGGAAGACTTGCGCGCGATGCGTTAACATTATTAGGTGCTACTTACGCTCCATTTTTTCGCAGGTATCATTAGCTTATCGATAACCATTACTGCTAATTTGCTACGGAAGAATAGAAAAGTTCTCAGCTGAGGGTTGTTTTAATTGCCGATTAGTGGAATATCTGTTGACTTATGATACCGTTTTACATGAAGATGACCTTGGATCCCGATCCTAGCGCTGATCTATGAAGTAAGTCGCTAAAGTAGATTTCAATCTCGACGGTCTTGATGCATTTGCTTTAAATATCTCTGAAGAAATGACCATACGACTAGAAAAACAGGGCGTACGAATTGAACTCTAGAACTGTGACTAAATCAGTGAATTTGGAAATCTAATGGCTAGTGCTTTCTTAACAACCTCTCTTACTGGCCAGTACAATGTCTACCGAACAGGTAGCGAAAGATTGAGTAGAAAGGTGTTCTAAGTGATATGCAAAGGTAGTAAAATGAGGTGACCAGCGATGCCAATGCTGGATTAAACCAGGCCATTGAGCTTGCAGAACAATTGAAAGAAAAGGGACCAATTTTCATCGCAAGGTCACTTGTCACATGACGAGGACCATTGGGGACGTTATTAGAACAAAACCAACACAATTTGCTCAGTGTTATTGGCAATATCAACGAATTTCCAGCATGTTATTTTACCCCAATACTTTCTTCGAAATATTCTTCTCAGAGAGAAGTCGTTTTGTTTAATTTATTTGAGCTTCACTTCTCACACTCTTTAAGATCCTCGCCTCTATAATTTATTGCAAACTTTGTCCTACTATCTTATGGATATCTGTACATAATATGGCATGTGAAGAAACTGAATGGTATTTCTTCCACACTGGTATCGTTAATGGTACAACAAAGCTCAAAAGGATAAAGCTCTCGGCATTGATCCGGGATGCGCCATGCATTCGACTTCATTAAGTATCGTTGGAGGTGATTGAATGAATATGTGGTCTTTACAATAACTCGCGATAGCCGACCGATGTATCGAGCCACTGATGATATCCTCCCAGAGAACTCTGGTACCAATTTGCCGACCCCCAGAGGGATGGAAGGCTTGGTGGGCCATGAGCGCGTGGATCGACTCCACGTGTGTGTTGCAGGGCGCCTCCGACCACTGCTCCACACGCGCCCTAATGATACAATAAAAATAGAAATAGGAAAACGAAGTGTTTACTAATTCTTTTTTATATGGAGGGATTATTAGTTTCGGTGACCGTTAATCAAGTGGGGAGTGAGGGATAGCGCAGTGATACAGTCCACCAGGAAGGCCCCTACCAACGCTCTCCTCCAACTCACGTGTGGACGCCCTAGCTCGGCTATCACCAAGACTGCAAGAAAAATCTGCTCAACCAGAATTTTACGACATTCGTGAACAAGACGAAATTCTCAAGCATTAGCCGAAACAACACGCGAAATGTCGGAAGACCTTTGTGAATGATGAATGCAAGGAAAACGAATTGGACGCTGGGATTCGCACCGCAAATGCGATAACGAGTCCTGTAAAATAAGACAAACAAAAAATAAATAGTTTGGCAGTGTCAGAAAAAAACGTTTGCAAAATAAAAACGGCTCGGCTGAGTATGAGAACAAGATACTTGCGTACAGCAAATCAGATGTGTCATCCATTTGTGACCACGAAAACATGCACTTCTGCAATGCCTTAGAAATTGAGACCATAAAATTTCGATGCCAATAGTCGACCTAAGACAATGTCATTTAATCAGTGACTATCTTCTGGATATAGCCATCCTAGTGTAACTTAGTGCTCAATAGTTTTGGTAATAGAACAAGTAGAGACCTTTCTAAGCTGAGATTCAGCAAAAACTTCCACTCTGTGGAATATAGTGAGGAATACATAGGTGAAACTCGTAGACAATGGTGTGTGCACTTAGGATTGCTGCGAAGACGAAACGGAATGGTTGCGATTACGTTGAGAAAAAAACTTATGACGGTGCAGATTTGGAAAGAGAATAACCGTAAAACATGACTAAAAAAAGGAAAGAGGTATCTCGTAAAGCTGAGCTCCTCCGATGCATGAACCGGCATCAAATAATTGTCTAATTATCTCGTATCCTTTATTAAAGAACTCAAAGTGAGGCAGGAATCTATTGCTGCGATGAAAGCTTAATATGTCTTTCAATAATTCAGAAAGGATGGCTAACACGTGTCTACTTTGTTAATTTCGCTGAAGGGTATAGAAGGACTGCATAGAAATCTTCGTCTTAGCCAGTGATGAGTTAGCTTGGGTAATGATTATAATTCCACAGTACCTCAAAATGGGTGCCATAGCTCAGGAATCGATTAGCCATTTAATCAAAGGCTTAGAGATAAGCCTGACCTGACCACCCCCCTTTAATAATACAATAACTTTACTCGTTTCTTGATAAGCACACACGTAGTTGTTACAACGACCGCAGTTTTGTCAACCAAGCATCTCCATAACCATAACAGAAAAATCACGAAACCGAGATTTCAATCGTATTGGAGAGAAAAAGACTTCCACTGAGTATAGTTCATGTGGATGGGCAATCCATGCCTTTTACGATAAAATACCAGTCTGAAAAATTGTGTGAAACCTAGCGTTGTAAGTGGGCAATTCTCCTTTCGGTCCAATTTCAGATTCTTGGAATTTATCCAAAACACTTCGTCAGCCTTACGCACTGAAATTTTCCAATCCTTTGCGAGTATGATAACTTCTACCTCAAAATCCTCTCCATTATGTCTCTGTTTGCTAAATGCGCATAGAGGTGCTCGTTTAAACGGATACAAAGTGGCCTACCCATTTCGGAAATTTATTCACGCCACATGCCTTGCAAAAGATTTGATACATATTACTCGAACTCAGGTAGTGGTCGGAGGCGCACTGCAACGCACACGTGGAATCGATCCCGCGCCCATAGCCCACCAAGGCTTCCATCTCTTCGGGGTCGGCAAATTGGTACCATACTTGTCTGGAAGGATAGCAGCACAGGCTCGATACATCGGTGGGCCACCGCGAGTCATTGTAAAGACCAGATATGCATTCAATCATCTCCAAACGATCCTTAATGAAGTCGAGTTTATGGCGCATCCCTCATGGATTGATCAGTGCCAAAAGCTTTGTCCTTTTTAGTCGAAATCGTGCAATCACCATCTTATCGTTAGGACATATTATGCAGTTCTACATTTTACACGCACGGTCATATAGGCGGTTACTTTCTACCTGGGGTCTGAGAGTGTTCGGTGATATTTCAATCACTGTTACCGAATTATCAAGATCGGCCTTTTTAACCAACATTTTATTGCGGTGCTTTCATAAGACAGGAAGGGCAGAATAATCGGGACTTTCTTCTAAAAAGCCCTATGATTTGGTGCAAAGTTCTTCTTCTGAGCCTAGCCCGAAGAGCTAGGGTTTTGCAGCCATTGGAAATGGATATTTGGCGCCAATTTCAGGAATTCCTTCGTATCTTTTTCTGTGCACACAATGGTGGTTTTTCGAAAGACTCATAAGCGCCTTTTTTGTGTGTGAAGGGTGTTCGGAAAGGCAGTGGAAGTGTTTAAGAGAAATCCGTAGCAGTGATCAAAATACCACCGACCACTCTAAAAATGTCAGCCAGCTCGTAACACCCTGTACGACGGTTCATGCTCACCGCAAAACTGCATAATGTGCTTTGATTGTGATTGCAAAGGTTATGGTACGGTATATCTGATCTTTGTAAAACGCGTGGAGGTGAGTGTATTGGCGAAACCGGTACATCACCATGTATCCGCATGAGAGAACACCTAGATGATAAGCGTTAAAATGCTTCACTAGGCGTGCATTGGACACAGAGACATAATGGGAATATGTTGAAGTGGAAGCCACCACCCTTATACAGAAATCTAAAACTTCAGCGCATAATACCCTAGAAGGATTCTGGGTAAATTCGAAGAACCCAAAAACAAACCGCTGGGACGATTTTTTCACTACAACGCGAGATCTACCACAATATCTCACTCTCATATTTTACAGCGAGAGGGTCTCAGTACCCACCCATTTGAGCTTGCATTATTGTTTTCCATGTGGAATCTTCGTAGAAAACGGTAAGTGTGTGAAGAAGCTGTTTTTGTTTCCAGTGCGATTGGAATTTAGCGACCGTAGTTTCTCTGTTGGAGTTAAGGAGGTGTATGGCTGATTAAATTGCACTCCACTTGGCCTTTCTAGGCTCTGGAGATGAGGAAATCCGTCCAAACGTCAGCTTTTTTGAATAAAGAGTATAACAACAACCTTATGTGTGCTTACCAAGAAAAAGAGCGTATTATTGATCGATGCCAACGTTAACGGAGAGTCGGTCACGAGAATTGCAATTATTTTTTTTATGATAACACCAATATAATTATCCTCACTATCCCACTCATCTTCTGTCTTATTTAACGTATACTGAGCAATTCTGCAACACTTGGTGGATTGAGAACACGCTTCAAATGCGACCACGTTCAATGTGCAGGGGTTCGTGTGGAGTCAAAGGATAACTCCGTAGTGTCACTGTGTAGAAAACACTTATGCCTTATGTATACAGACATACTCATGAATGCATGGATAAGAGTGCTCGCGTGAGTTAAAGTCTAGCTTTGGCAAGGTCTGGTATCTTACATTCATGTGGCTTTACGTAAACAGCAAAGATGAGTAGTTCTTTGAATGACAGTATTTCTTTACGACTCGTATTTAAAACACATGCGCACTAAGATCGAAATCTCAAACTGAATTCCCGGTGGTGCAGGTTAAGAAGATGACGGAGTCGTCATTTTACCAAGTGGGACAAGAACAACCACAAGATTGCTGAGATATTTGCAAAACTCGGACCGCAGGTGTCTGCGGTGGGAAACGAACGCGCTATTGTCCTTTCCGGGGAGTAACGCATTCACCACCACACCATGCATGTCCTTTGTTTCGCCTGTCTCTCAGCTAGTTCTATCGATCTCTGCCATCAGCAATCACCCGTCAGCGGGATGGATCTGGGGAGCCCAAATCGGCAATGAAGCCAGTTAAGCTGAGGCTGTAGTTGAATTCACAATGTTTACTTTTTATTTTCTGCCTTCTATAATTTTTAAAACTTTCTATTTTCTCGCTTCCATAATTTTTAAAAGTAAAGATTGTGAATTCAACTACAGCCCCAGCTTAAGCTGGGTTCGATGCCGATGTAGACTCCCCCAGATCAATCCCGTTGACGGGTGATTGCTGACGGCACTGATCGATAGAATTAGCTGAGAGACTGGCGAAACAAAGGACCCGCATGGTGTGGTGGTGAAAGCGTTACCCCCCGTAAAGGAAAATAGCGCTATCGTTCCCCACCGCAGACACCTGCGGTCCAGAGTTTTGGAAATATCTCAGCATCATTGTGGTTGTATCTTGCTTAACCCCCTGCCATAAGAATTATAGAAGGCAGAAAATAAAAAAGTAGACATTGGGACAAAAACAAATGGTCTGTGATAGTTATTTACGCGAAAAAAGCAGCAGTAGCGTAGCTGGCGAAGTTGCCGACCTAGCGAACGAGGGATTTTAATGAGCATCATTGCCATAATTCTTTTCAATCATTAACAACCCGAATCTGATGTTTATGGGTGGAAAAAAGCTCACGGGTCAAAAAAATCTTGGTCTTCTAGGCTACATCCAAAAAAGGGCAAAACAGAAACAAATTTTAAGTCGACACAGAATGCTCTTCCAAGAAAAGCAGAGTATTTCTACAAAATCACTGTCAATGCCTCTCTCGCTACGGCTTCCATCAGGAAAATATTTCAATGGCGTCATATTCCAAGAAGGATAAAGGACTGCAATCGAACGAATAATATAAAAGCCTTCTGAGTCTGTCAAGAAGAACATGCTATCCTGAACAACTTATAGTTGCAGCTGTGTTCCTCTCGACTTCAAAACATTGCACCTTTATTCAGAGTACTACAGCGAAATAACGCACGTCATCTCCAAGTGAATGCCTTGATCAACCCACATTGTCCTTCCTCAAAGTTTTACGCTGAATTAAGTCACGCGTTCTCTAGAGCGTGTTTTTCCTCAAAGGAAAAAAAATAATGCGCAGTTTAAGTTATGAGGTTTCAAAACTGTTGCAAAATGTGACTTATCTTCCTTCTTTGGTCAGTTTTTTTGAGTCATTGCGACCAGCATCAATAAAAAACTAGGATCCGATATTCATCAGCTTTACGATATTGCTTGAAGATGGGAGAACACCTGCGCACGCATGTGCAAATATGACAACACACAAACGACTCCTAGTAGATTTCTATCTACAGCGTGCCTGTTTCTCAGAAGTGCATTCTTCCAAAAGAAGGAAAATCGGTGGTGGATAGGTGCGCCACCCTAATTGCATCACACGTGTAGAGACCGACCAGATCTTCAAAAAGAGATAAAGCTGATTGGTTGAAAATTATTACAATCATTTTGTATCTCATTAACAAGTACTCCGTGGCTCGATTCCAATTCGAAGAAGACGTTTTGTCATCGCCCAAGAAAAAAGCAGAACCAAACTCGCGCCAGTTCCTCAAACACAAAGGTTAGATCA
Organism: Angiostrongylus vasorum; assembly: GCA_018806985.1. NCBI lineage: Eukaryota > Metazoa > Nematoda > Chromadorea > Rhabditida > Metastrongylidae > Angiostrongylus > Angiostrongylus vasorum. The sequence continues at coordinate 376,443 of JADANN010000099.1, read as the reverse complement.
CAATTCCATTACCATCAATGATTTGTTCGAGAATGCAAGAGAATTGGAGTTCGATTCCGCTGCAACACATGTAATACGACCGATCATATATGCAGGCTGTGGATGTTTGTAAGAGAAATTACATCGGTACAATCAGAAAAAAATGCTTGAAGTAGCTCAAAAAAAGAGTAGGTCTGAAGAAGGCGCGACCTATGGGACAATAATTTCAAGCTATCAACCCTAACGAATAAAGATTGTAGTACCACCACTTTTTGTCATGATATGGAGTTCTCTGCTGCTCAACTCGTCCTAAGCAAAAAAACCACGATTCTTCCCTGAGAAATTCCAATTGAAACTGAGAACACACTGTTCAAAAACGATGATCCAAAGTCTTCAGTAACTACCGCATCTTTTTATTGCTGAGTGTAGTCTACGAGGAAAGCAATATTCAAAGAGCAATTCTTTTACATGGACCACCATTTGAAAATACAGGTTTTGCAGCACTAGAGTACCATGAAACAAAAGGAGCGACTGTACAACAATTTTGAACAACGTCTTCTCGACAAAACAAAATTATCACAACTCATGATGATCGTAATCCGGATATAGTTGTCTACAATTCCAATGGTACAAACGCAATCAAATGAGATGATCCAAATAAGATCTCCTTTATTCGTTAGCAGGTTATAGCTGATAAGGCACTAAGTCATGAGCGGACCAGCTGTCCTTGGAGTTAGAATCATTCAAATACGTGTTTACCCTGAGGCTATCACGGTATGTCACACACGTTCTCGTGAAGTATTCATGAAAAGGCTAAGCGACTTATGTGAAGAACTTCCCTCGAATTCTGCGGCATCGTTTACTTGTCAAATGGTGCCCGAAGGGAGATCACTAAGTCTTCAAAGATCTTGTCAATACCGCTTCCTAATAAAGGCGAAGAAGTGAAGTAGAGACGATGTTTAGAAAGGTTTAATATCTTCAAATTAACGTGCAGATATCGAGAAAAGCTATTCAAAAACGATGATATATGCTTCTTATCCTCGAAGCATTTTGAGCTTAAACTTTTTGGTTTACGCTCTTTTGTTGCAATGATACTTTGCTCTTAAAAATTCGTACGATGTGAAAAGAAGCATCTACTCTTCCCTTTTCAGCCGTCCTTTGTAGTTGGTTGCAATAATCCCTTGTCAGTCAGCTCTTTCTCCAAGTATTTTCAAAAGAGTTTTTTTTCATAAGTGAAATTCTTCTGCTAAGCGATCTTACACCTAAAAGCTACCTTCACTCTCATTAAAATTCCTGGAGTTTCAGGTGTTAAATTGTTAGAACTCTAAATATTTCAAGTAACCGTTTCTGGGAGGCATACGTCATCGCAGATTTGTCTGTGGTCCTGCTTTTAATATCCATGTGATAGTTACTAACGTGAAAATGGGGATGGCTCGCCTTCATCGGTGGTGTGGGCCCCAGAACAATTTCAATCCGTTCCCCTCTCGCACAATTATCGTCCTTCGTCGTACTCTGTTTCGAACATCATCCATCTGCGAATGTGGATCGTTGGTGTAAGTCCTCGAATGTGTCCGCCCATTGTTTGGGTGGTATTAAGATGTTCCCATTCTCTTTCAGTCTATTCCATTATTTTTATCGTCCATCTATCTTTTGTTATTAATATGTGATCACCCACGTTTTGCTCAGGATGCACATTCTCCTGATTCCCGAAGATAAGATAGATTTCGAAGATCTGAGCTGCCCATTCCGGCTAGACGTTGTATGTTGGTCAAAATTCAGAAGACACAATTCAAGCGCTCTGTGGGTGTGGGATAGAGCTCTTGATATGGTTGAAGCATCAGACATGTCCCTGATGCACAAAAAATACTGGGAGGAGTGTTGAGACGAAAAGGTGAGCGCGGAGTTTCCGTCAACTTCTTGGTTTCTTTGCGTGGCCCGAATAGACCCCCTACTGCTCTCCTTTTTCTGTTTAATTCCTACTTGATGTTCTCCATGTTCACTTAGCATCAAACGAACATGTACGACGAGCTGGTTGGTATAGTTAGAAAACAATCCAATTCGATTTGTTCGCCTTCACAAAATGAAATTCACCTTCATGAACTCTTCGCTCCCTTTAGGTGCATCAGGTATTTTTTCACGATTCCTTGAGTTTATTGAGCATCATCTCTCCTTTACTGCTACCTCTCCAAGAAATTACAGTACCATCCGTGACAACAAGATTTTGCGGGAGTTTTTCATCAAAACGTATGCCTTTCTCATCCTAACCGAGTGACTTCATTATCCACTGCGTGCGGCAGTAAACGGCTTTGGCGAAATTGTGTCGGCTTATGAAACCTCCTTTGCTATGAGCATAGTGACAAGCCAACGGATAGGCTGCATATTTGTGGTGCAATGCCGATAACAGTCATCTAGTGTTCGTATTTAGGACGGGTCCACTCATTGATCGATGGGCACTGATAGGATTGCATTCGTTTTGGCGCTGTCAAACGCTTCCTCGTAGTCATTGAAGGTTAGGACAATGGACAGATGGCACTCCTATTGAATTCTGTGTGATACGGCTTGAATGTGAACCATGCCAGCAGAATCACCGTCGGCGTCTTGATGGTGCAACTTGTTCTGCCTCATCCAAGGTCTTCTATATGCGCAGAGGGATAACCGTCGTGAGCAGCTTGTAGAGCACATCTAACAAGCATAATGGACGGTAGTTAAGACGAGAAGCTGATGGACCCAAAACTCCGCGCTCACGTTTTCCTCTCAACGGTCCTCCCAGCACTCCCCATGCATCAGGGACATGTCTAATGCTTCAACCATACCGAGAGCTCTACCCAACACTCACAGAGCGCATGAATTATGTCCCCCGATATTTAACCAACACACAACGTCTAGCCGGAATGTGCACCTCAGATCCTCGAAATCTATCCCATCTTCAGGATCCAGGAGAATGTATATCGATAACGAAATACAGATGGGCTGTCACACATTAAGAACAGATGGGCGATAATAATAATGGAGTAAATTGAAAGAGAATTCAAGCTTCTTCTTGAAATACCGCCAAAACAATGTGCTGACGTGTTGGAGGTTTACATAAACCATCCACATTCGTAAATTGAAACGCTTTTGGGAATTCGGAATAGGCCTCGCAGACGTCACCATGTTCGGAGCAGTGCACCGCCAAAGGCGACAATTGCGCGAGTGAGAACTTAATGGAAATTGTGCTGGTGCCTGCACTACCAGTGACGAGAGGTCATCCAAATGTCCAAGTTAGTATTTATGCACCAATTGTGAATTGCAGAATGTAAAATAAATGTTCCTTAGCATACCATTTAAAGCATCATTAGAAGCACAATGATGCTCCATCTTTTATTCTTTTTTGTCATTTGCATTTCGATATTTGCAAAACTTGAACCCCATTCTAGATTCGAATCCGCGGCTACCCTTTCACGGAGCTCACGTGTTGCCCATTGAATCACCGAGACCTTTCTTTTGCCACCCATCAAGCGGAATGGTCCGGAAAGCACAAATGGACACTGGAACCATTTAAGCTGAGGTTGCAGTCGAAATCCCAATGTTTAACTTCTATGTTGCTATATACTACTAGAACATCAGTAGAAGCTTGGAAGATTCGACAGCTGTTGTCAATATATTGCCAGTAAACCTTTATTATTAGTGCTCAAGAACATCTTTGAAGTAGGATTGCACGGATACTTTGATCTGATCCCGCTATAACAATTTTGCCACGATAACGACGACTCTCGAGCTCATCACCGTGCAACGGCACAACGTTACTCGTCCTAGCTGGCTCCAATGCCTTGTGGTATTCATGTCACCTTGGTCCTCAGCTTCGCATAGAAATCATGTCCTGCTTACATTGTTTGTATATATACAGGTTGATCTCACTGTATTGCTGTCAGCAAAAAGCTGTTCCTATGTATTTAATTACACTAAGAGGCACTCGTGCGTCTCTTCAATGGCGACAATCTCCATAGTATTTACTCTAAGCAATGGCAATAGCCCCTTGCCGCAAAACTAACTCGTTCATAAAAGGTTTTTTTATAAATTGCCATTTGGAAAGAACAGCTATTTTTGAACATGCCTGACATAACATGTGTTCGAGAGGCTATCGCTTGAGTAAAAATTGATACAGAATAACTCTGTGTAGCAACACGAATGGCTGATGAGGAAGTGGATGGTATATAATCGAGATCGCCCACTTCCCACACTACAAATTCACAACGTGCGATGCATCTTAAGCGTAATATGTTAGACATGCTGGCAATAACAAGTTGTTGAACATGTTGAACATGTGGAAGGGAAAATACGATCATGAGAGTGAAAGAACACACCTGAATAGGAAGTTCAACGCCTACCTTATCAATGAAAGTGTGATACACAGCTAATTCTCACCACAAAATAACAGGAAGCTGTATGATTCAACGATCCAATTCGTTGTTACGTACTCAGTACAACGAGTACACAGTCAACTGCATTCAATGCAATTCCATCTCACAGTTTAAACCAGCATAGCAAAGCCTCCAGTCCAATTGAACTGCCATCGACAGCACAGCACTCGATGAAATCTACGACCCTGTAAAGTCATCAACGTGTAACTAAACACTAGGACGGAACCAATAAATATATCGTTCATGACTCAAGTACGACAATGAACTGTATCCAGTTTATTTTCTTTTTTTAACACACTTTTATGTAGCTAATTATAAGCATCTGATCACTAACACACAGATCCCCACGCGTGTGGATTTCTACTCATACTTAGGATGACAGATACGCGAGCAAGAATTGCTATGAACGCACTTTTTGTGGTATTGATTGTTTTCCTGTACTTTTTATACTTGATAATCAACTTTTGGTTACTGTTGTCATTGAAGAAGGTATAAAGGGGCCATTGCTCTGCTTGAACATTCATTGCGATGATGTAGTAAACCACTGCACATACTAATATCGGTGCAATGTGTCACAGTTTTATCCTCGGCATGACCAAAATAAAAAAAAATAAACGATAAAGCTCTCGGATTGATCAACCCCTAAGGGATGCGCCGTGCATTCGACTTCATTAAGCATCGTTGGAGATAAATGAATGCATATCTGGCCTTTACAATGACTCACGGTGCCTACCGATGTGTCGAGCCAATGCTGCTACCCTCCCAGAGAAGTCTGGTATCAATTCGCCGACCCCGGAGGGATGGAAGGCTTGGTGGGCCATGGGCGCGGGGATCAATTCCACGTGTGTGTCGCAGTGGCGCCTCCGACAACTTCGGCGACCAAAATACTATCTATAAAAAAGGCTAGGCATTCATCAATATTGTTCTTTTATGTGGTATCTTGTTTCCAATTCTTATTTCGACAAGATTTTTTTTGATTTTATAAATATCACACTTAAACAGACTTGTCTTAAAATTACAAACCTTACGAGTTACACTTTTTTACATACCAATTACAATCCTTACTATCTAGTCAATAGCACCCTTCAACAGTCAACAACAGTATACAACAGTCATCACCATTCAAATGTAATTCGTTTTCATTGCAACCCGTAATATTTAACATTAATACGTTTTACGTCTGATCGATCGCGCGTACAACCTACAATCCAAAAAACACCCCGACTCACGAAGGTCTTCGAACATTTTTGCCTCTGAGTTCGACTGTTGCTTAAGAATTTTCGTCCTTTTTATGGACAGTACAATGCACCTTCAGCCTAAGAATGGAATCACTACCACTACGCTACCCATCTCCTACCTAACAACCTATAAGGACTTGAAATCCCTAGCTCATAGTGAACAAATAACTAGGATACTAATTACTACTCCCCAAAGACGGAGAATAAGAGGCTGTTTGGTCACCCTTTTAAAGGGCACAAGGAAACAATTAGCAATCGAAAATGTCGACAAATTGTATGACCTTGTTCGGCTTGTACTGTTCAGTGTATCAAACGTTATCACCAAATTAGAGATAATCCAACAAGCAAAACATTTCTCCCCGCCCTTATTTCAAAGACAATGGTCTGCACAGGCCCGATTGTTTCTCCAATCCAAAAAACACCCCAACTCACGGAAAGCTCTTTGGAAAATAAACCATCGAAAATGCTACTATCCAACTGCTATGAAAAACCACCTCAATGGTCCACCGCCTCATCGTGCCTGAGACTATTAATAGGTAGCCAGAATAATTCGGCTTTTCAATTCGATACAAACATATCTGGGGTGATGAGCATTAATTATTGAAATGAAAACCTGCTCAATCTACAGAACTTTGCAAATAAAATTCATTAGCCCACAATTTTCTTTGGAAGAAGTCTCAAAAACTATGAAAAAAAGTGATATTTTTGTCCAGCTGTACCCAGTAACTCCCTTTAATGTATCGCAGATTCACGCGGTTACAGCGCTTGTTTCAAAGATGTCAAAATTTTTAAAAAGTACTTTTCAGCACAAGCGTCTTTCCAAGGTTTGACTCTCAAAAAAGTGAGATTAAGATTACATTTCTGAAATTTTATACACACCAGCAGAACAACTTTTAAAAAAACTTTGTTCTACACGTCTTTCCAGTTCAAAACTCCCCCATTCTTTACCCATTGAAGGATTATTATGTGCGACTTGGGTGTCATTTAATTTCCAGTCACTATGTTGAATTATACTCCCAACGCTTTGCCGCCTCATCGTGGCTGGGAGGTGTTCCTGGGTGTCGAACTGCGGTGTACAGAAGGGTTTCATTCCCATAGCAGTGTCTCTCAAACTGGGAAGTCCGCCGTTTCCATCAGGAACCTCAGCTAAGAGTAAACCGATACCAAAATCCACCACCGTCTTGGTATCAAACTAATCGCTTGGTTGCAAATCTCCCTCTGATCCACAAGGGCGGCGACTTCCTGTAATGGTGACGACCTAGGGCAAACTTTGACTAGGCTGACCTCGGGACTCCAGAGAACCACAATGGCTAAACCAGCAAGTCTCCAGAGAATAAAAATTATGCTGAGGCCCGCATAACCAGGAAAGACAGGCCATCTACGTATCCAACTATGTTGAATTTTTTTGTTTTCGTATGAAGTGAGGGGTTACAAAAAAAACTGTCAGACACTGTACACATTTTGTGGAAACGACTACCAAATATCAGTCATCTGCGATACATTCTCGAAGACGCCGGGCAGACAAGTTTTTTCAGCATGTAAAAGAGTGCGGAATGTTCTAAAAACATGCGACAATACAAAAAACGACCTAAAATATATGTAGGAAAATAGGAAAAAGCAAATAAATACGTGGGCAATCTAAACATATTGCGAATAGTACAAAAAAGGACCAGCGTCATCTGCTAAAGGACCAATTTGACTGGCATAAGTTGTTGTCAACTCCTATCTACTCCAGCGAGGAATCTATAAGAATTAAGAAAGCTACTGCTAAGCATGATTTTTGCCTACACACATAGTGCTTCACAATGTGATTTGTTTATCGCTTACGATTTTGCCCCCTTCTCTTGCTATCGCCTCATATGAACAGGAAAGTAAAAGAACTAACATAGGTAAATCATTCCAAGTAAAGCGGTCACCATTGCCAGTGAGCGTACTACTAGCTGACGACCCATCAGTTGAAGAAAGTGCAGCCGCGCGTGTCTTGTTTATTAGACCAATCTCCTTTTCCAAGGAAACTCGAATAACCTACAATTTCAGAAACGTCGTAGCAAAACACAAACAACATAAACTTTTTTCTTTGCTGCTTAGTACAGATTTTTACTCAGGGTATTATTATGTGAAATATAACAACAATGATACAGATATCTGCAAAACTCCGGACCGCAGGTGTATGCGGTGTGGAACCAACGCGCTGTTACCCTTTCCGGGAGCTAACGCGTTCACCCCCTCACCGTGCGGATCCTTCGTTTAGCCTGTCTCTCAAACAAACAATGTATTTGAACTGTTGTTGACGTTTAGGGCAAACAAAACCCACCTGGCTACTCTTTGAGAGTTCAAGATCTTGTTTATTACATACGACAGCCACTGGTATCTGAAAACCTGTTTCGTTTGTTGTCTCTATCCAAAAACATATATGAATGATAAAACTGAAACCGAGCAATGGCGACGCGATTTTACCATTCCAAGAAGGGGATATTAAAATAAAAAAAGTTCTCGGCGATGATCAATCCCTGAGGGATGCGCCGTGCATTCGATTTCATTATGCATCGTTAGAGATGGTTGAACGCATATCCGGCCTTTACAATGAAGCGACCTACCGAATGTATCAAAACAATGCTGCTATCCTCCCAGAAAAGTCTAAGCCTGGTACAAATTTGCCGAGTCCAGAAGGAGGATGGAAGGCTTGGTGAGCCTTGGGCGCGGGAATCGCTCCCATGTATATTGCAGGGCACTGCTCTACAAGCGTCCTTAAGGGGGATATTACATTTGTATAAAGCGATCAGAAACATCTACCTTCTTTCCGCTCTCCAAAACAACATCGTAGAAGAACTCGGCAACGTCTCGAGATCGTTTTGAAAACGACGACGAATCAACAACGAATGCTATAGCACGCAGAGAAGACCGTTCCTAACAACAACTAACAGTTAGCGCTAAATATCGGTTTTCTTCTCATAAAATCTCTAAACAAAACCTACCTTCGTCAACCATCTTTCCACTAGCTGCTTTCGCAAACGTTCGGCGCCGGGGAAATCAACCAACTGGAAATCGATTTGGAAGAGAATAAAAAAAATACTGGAAGAGGTAATATAAGATGATCTAATACATTACTCTCAAATGCGATCCTTTTACGTCGATATCAAGAATGTTTTCTTGAAAGGATGTGTAAGTCACCAGTTCATTGCCTGAAAAGCAAATATTACTTCAAATCACTTTAATATGAACACTGGGAACTGAATTAATGTCCACGTTTTCCCTCAGCAGTCTATATTGTTGATGAAGAAATGCGATACGCTGCGCATCCGACGCCAAACCTATGGCCGAGGGGAAACCCAAATACTCCGACAGCCTCCCCAGAACATCCACGGAAGAAGTCGCCGCTCCCCTGAGCCCACAGGATACAGGGACTGATTAACGCGGATCAAGAACAACAGTAACATTCGCCCTGAGATCGACGTCGACAAACTAGGCCTCCATCTTCAGTTATGCTGGATTGAGCAGTACATTTTGTATTTATTCAATGATACTCAAGCATACGAACGTAGACACGAAATTGGCGTAAAGACTCGACTAGCAAAATTCAGCAGTCAAGTGACTAGGTTATACGAAAGTGATTGTTTCGTGGTTGCTTCCAAGCAAAGTGCGCTACGTATATTGTGCGGAAGCCCAATAATGTCCATGTAACCTTCCGACGATAAGAAGAAAAACAAAGGCGCTTCTTGTCGACATCGAAAGATAATCAGATAGCAGAGCGATGGTGTGAGTGGGTATGAAAAATCGCTAGTACTATGTAAAATAGTGTTATAATCCCCAAATATAACGCATGCAGACAGTGAAAGTTAAGACGAAGACTAGGATGACCAAAAGGCGAAGAAATGATACAAACCGCTCTATGAAGTTCATGATGCGGAAAGAAATACATCCCTTAGAAAAGTGCGACAGTGAGGTTTTGGGAGCTTGCGCACTCACCAACACACGCCCAGTCCTCGAACAACTAATAAATCTGGTCACAGTTAGACATTTGCGATTGAGAAAATGACAACAGATAACGGCCTTCGTTCTTTTCAATGCCATCACTTAAAAACCAAACTATGATAACGACGAATTCGAAGTATACTCACGAATTACAGTTGGACGTGGCGATGACTACACATTCTACGAAGCCATTACTAGCTATTTCAGTGCCGTAACTATACCCACGAGAATGTCTGAAGAACTCTGCATAACAGACACATGGATGGAACGTTTGAGAATGCGAATCCCAAACCATAAGTTGCTCAAGATCTTTCGTATTTTTTAGATCTTCTATTTCTTTTACTGACTTAGGAAGATACCGTTATGGACATCGTAGAAAGAATGTCTAAACTGTTAGAACCGCCGAGACGCGCCTTCTTCAAAAACCCACGAGGTGATAAATTGTTGTTGAGAAACACATGCCGCATGGAAATATGAAGTTACGTATAATTTGAAAGAAGTGACAAAAGAAAGTCTTCAGCAGTCACTTAGTTCAGTAGAACAGCAGAAATGAAGAGAAAACTGAAGACGGCGAGAGGAGAGTATGTAATGGGCCCCAGCATTTTTGCAAGCCCACAAAATCGCAGTGCAGATCACGGAGGACTTTTGGTCTGCACTCATCGATAAGCGTGCCCACTTTCTTCCAAAGTCTTAAGAATGAAAATACGTAATCCTAATGGTTCCCCTTCCTGAGGTCCGATCCTATATGCTTTCCTGTCTGTGAAGAATAATACAGTAGATCGTTATGGCGTTATCATATGCTAACAGCTACGGAACCTCTCGCCAATATTCATTAAGGCACTTATTCCGCTTTTCACAGGTTACGTCTCAAATACTAGCATCGAAATCAATGGGAGAATAGCGCGACCGTGCTGTCGGGAAATACTACCAGTTTGTCTGCTTTCCCTCAAAAGGCTCAACGTCACAAAACATTTTCATAAAATTAAGAAACTTATTGAAATAACGTGAACAGCAGAGTCTGCTATGTGTCCTTCATCGACATAAAGATTACTAATCCATTTGAGATGTGAACGATAACAGAAGCTCTAGTCAATTTAGAAATCCCAATCCAGCAATATAAATATCCTAATGAGCTAAGCATAACTTGTCAACTAGAATTTTGTCATTCTACAACGAAATCGTTCCCGGCATAAAGATAGCGGTTCGAAATAGAAGAATAAAGGATAAAGCTCTCGTCGTTGACCAATCCCTGAGGAGTCTGCAATGCATTCGATTTCATTAAGCATCGTTTGGAGGTGACTGAATGCATATTTCGCCTTTAGAGTGACTCGTGGTGGCCTACCGATCTATCGACCCAGTGGTGCTATCCTCCCAGACAAGTCTGGTATCAATTTGCCGACCTCGGAGGGATTATCTTTTCTGAGTGAACGCTCGGAAGCTCTGACAAGCTAAAAAGAATGACAAGCACTGTTGGAACTTCAAACGATTAACAGATAGTGCTATATTTAATGGACTAGTGACTATTACTGAACAAAAAAGATGACGGAACATCATATTCCAACCATTCCAGCTCTTGAAATCCAGAAATCACTGGATCTAGCGACAACATTTCGTCCTTGACCATATCCATGAAAAACTTGCGATTCTTGAATAATTAACACACTCGTGAACATCGTCTATTAAAGTTGCCTACCACAGATGCAATGTCACGTTCTCTAAGAGCTATCTTGTACAATTTCCAATTCACAAAACAGTTACATCGACTTCTCATTTGGTCCCAAGCGGTGGGTTGACTAGTCGCAGGATGCACTACCATCACAAGGGTCGCTATCGTTCTAGAAAAATCCGAGTTACAACACAGCAAACTTCATTGCGATCTACAAAAGCTGGAAAACGCCTGCAACAACGAGGTGTTAACATCCTATTTTGAATATCCCGGAATTCCGGCTATAACCACTTTCAACTGCCATTCAGAATTTCGACCAGGAAAAGAGCCGCAGATTCTAAAGTTGCAGCAGAATCCGCACCCTAACCTGACCACTTATATGTGCGATAGCTGCACGATCTGCCTAAGCCTAGGCCTAAGCTTAAGCATAAGGATAAGCTTAAGCCCATGCCTAAGCCTAAGCAAAATGGATGGAACAAGTGCATGACATATGGAGACCAGTTATTTAAGTCAAAGATGTTACTGCTCCGTCTATTTCGTCCCGCAATGACAAAATCCCACAGAAACCGAAATGTTCCTGATGTAAAGCCTAATTTATTTACCACTATATTGTATGATCTTCTAATGTTCTTAAAAGAACTTGTGGTTTACCACACCCTTCTACGATTCGTTATTTCATTATAAAGGAACAAAATGAACAGTACTGCTTCATTAATGTGAAACTTACTTTTGTTGGCTATTTTCCCAAAAATGTGTGTTTTTCCCGAATCACTAAGGCCAATTAATAAGATTGTATCTGCTCTATTTCTTAGTGACCTAAAAAAAACCGGCCAAAATCACCAACTGGTGAGGTCAATCAGCTCAAAACAAGTTCCTTACCTATACGCAAGAAATACAACTGTAACCAGAACAGCTAGAACGGCGACCGCTATAGCAATCAGGTTCGGTCCTTTCACAAATTCCTGCAGATCCACTATGTTCCCCATACCTGCATACTCAACAAAAGTACAGGGCTGAAGTAATGGTTAAGGTTAGAGACCAAAAACGACTAAATCAAGAAGACCGCCACAGTACAGAGTATGTCCAACTCAACGTGAATAAGTAACACATATTTGAAAGGTTCATTTACATATCCACTGAACGTCAAACTATTCCAGAGCTATTCAATTTGCTATATTATACATCTCCTTCACCCGTTTGGGAAGCTCGTTCTTCCCTTTGATTCGTCGAGACTCCTCGAATAGACAACTTCTACCCAAAGCCGGATCATGAAATATCCCAGAAAACTTCTCTGCAGCTCTTTCTCTAACCCACACTCTCGTGGAACCAGTGATAACGCTCGCCAATTGGACAATCACGTACTTTGACTTCGCTCCCATTAAGCTGTAGTCACTCGACGGAACATGCAGGTCCAATGTTGATGAATTATGGCGTTTACTAAACTAACATTTTAATCCGTAACAACAGTAATCACCTGACTGTGTACTGACTGCATCGACAATCGTCTGAGTAAACAAAGTCAGAATGCAGAGCGACCAATAAGACATAAAGCTAAAGGATAGAGCTCTCGACATTGATCAACCCCTGAAAGATGCGCCATGCATTCGACTTTATATTGAGCATCGTTGGAGGTGAATGAATGCATATCTGGCTTTTACAATGACTCGCGGTGGCCTGCACCGATGCATCGAGCCAATGCTGCTATCCTCCCAGACAAGTCTGATACCAATTTACCGACTTTGGAGAGATGGAGGGCTTGGCGAGCCTGGGTAGTGGGGATCGATCCCATGTATACTGCAGGGTGTCTCTAATAAAACATAGTTACTCAAAACCAGTAACAGCATCAGGATTGGGAATAACAATGAACAGGAACTCGCGTAGACGTGCCGACGCAGCCGTGGTGTGCGTCGTAATTACACAAAAAACACGTAACTTTTATCGCTTGGCATACTTCGATGTTCACTGAGTTCCTACTGCCACCCTACATTCTTTGTTGCTGAAGCCTCTTTCTTGGCAGTCCACTTCAGCAACGAAATTTTACTTGTGGTGCTGTACTGTCGACCTCTGCACTACTTGTAGTACTGTGCTGCCGACTTCTGCTGCATTGGAAGTTACACCGAAGTGGGCTGGAACCCTGTAAAAATACGAGAAGCTTCCAAAACAGCTACTTCCTATGATGTATTCTTCCGTACTAGGAATTAACTACTAAGTTATCTTTCGGGTAGCTGTGTCTGAGAAACCCGGACCAGATCAGAGTGTTCTTCAAGAGGTGTATGAGGTTGTAGCTGTTTTTGCTTTCTGGTGTAAGGCTGAGGTAAGGATTCATCTCTACGTTTATAAGTTTTCTTTTTACTCATCGAATTCATCAATACGTTTCTTTTTTCTTCTATCTTTATATGATTTCCGCTCTTACTTGGTCGTGTTTCGGAGCACAATGGAGGGCATCGCTCTTCTGACAATGCTTTCGTGCTCGATGTTTTTGGGCAGCTACTTCGCCGGCTCCATTCCGATGATGTTCAACATGTCCGAGGTTCGATGTTGAATCATCATGCTCCTTTTATCGCCTTCAGAGATCAGCTTTAGTGCAACCTTTTTTGGAAAAACGTTAATTTTTGCTGCATATTTTGAATCCTGTAATGCATTAAAGGGCGCGTATGGCGCAGTGGTCGGAAGCGCCCTGCAACACACATGGGATCGACCCCCGCGACCTTGACCCATCAAGCCCTCCATCCTTCCGTGTTCTGTAAATTGGTACCAGAATTGTCTGGGAGGATAGCAGCACTGGCCGGATACATCGGTTGGCCAACGTGAGCCGTTGTAAAGGCCAAATATGCATTCAATCACCTCCAACGATGCTGAAAAGAGTCGAATGCATGGCGCATCCCTCAGGGGGTTGATCAACGCCGAGAGCCCTATCATTTACTCTTTTATGATGCATAAATTTAAACATTCTATGCACCACTTGTAAGAATGTGGTAGAAGTGGATTTTTTAAGAAAAAGACATGTGTGGACGTGCATTTTGTTAGTCGTTTTTAAACAATATGAATTTTAGTCACGAATGCGTATGGTAAGCGTATTTGGAGCCGGACTTCTTCTAGGGACTGCCCTTTCTGTAATTATTCCCGAAGGGGTAGAATCTCTCTACAGTGGAGTTGCAGGTTAAATTATTACTGTTCGGTACTTATCTTCCTTAAACGTCTTATACTTCCAGATTTCATTGTCTGTTTGATCTCAAATAGATGTTTAAGAAAGAAACCTCAGACACTTGCGAGAAAGAAATAGTCGAGCAAAGCCGGAAGAGACACTTGTGAATTCGAAGACCGAGAAGGAAGAATCGCCGGCCATTAACTCCAGAGCATTTGTCGATAAAAATAGAGATGGTGATTCAGGGTTTGTTGGTTTGTTGGTTGGTTTGGTTACTTCTCTGCGGTGTTTGTATTACCATTTCTATCATTTGTTTAGAAACTCTAAAGGCTGGAAGAAACGAGAAATCAAAATTGATGAGTCTGTAATTCCTCAGAAATCCACAAGAGAGAAACATGCGCCACCACGTAAGATTGTTTTGCTTGATTACACCTGATGAAATCAATTACATTCTTCTCAGGAACTGATCTTATTGAGCTGACGCGAAGTTGGTATAGTTGTTGTTCTTGTTGTTCTCATTGGTCGATGGCTGACGTTTCGACGATTTCGCCTTTCTCAGAATCGTGCTTTTATGAGTGGCACCCTAATTCTATACCAACCTTCCATCAGCTCAACAAGATTAGTTCATAAGGACATAAAATAAAAAATATTGGTAATTTATTCCGAGCTTTTTAGAAAGTCGGCCCTTTGAATATCATTGTTGTTATGCAGCTATAGTTTTAGCGGTGACATTTGGATAGAGAATTGCATTTATGTCCTTGTGTAATGGGTATGGAGTATAAGTTCACCCCATAGAGGTTTTAATATAACAGAGCTTTTTTTTGAAGCAAGTGTTTTAAGGTCCAGTTGAATTCTTTGTATATTTCCCAGCTATCGGTTTTATGAGGGGTTTTTTCAACAATCCTTCCAAAACAGACCGTCATTCATTCGGTACACAGTGGAACACGTAAATTTTTCTCGGTCTTTCAGAAAACGATGGTGAATCTGCGCTGAACCCAACAGAGAGTGATTATGGCCATAATCACATTTATCGCGGTGCTCACCAACACATAGGTTATCCTCTCGTGTTTGGATTCGTCTTCATGTTACTTGTTGATCAAATCAGTAGTGTTGCTGGATCTAGAAGTTAGTTAATCCCCTAATTTTTTTCGAATACCATGTTTTTTTTAAGCAACTTTATTGTTCATCTTTACACCTCATCAGATGATCGTTCTGGACGCAATCGAATGGGTATATCCGCAACAATCGGGCTTGTGGTGCATGCGGCTGGTATGTGACGTTATTTTGTTTTTTAAAATTTTATTCGTGGTTTAAAAAGGGACGCAAGTATTAGATACGCAAGTATCAGATTGTTCGGAAAGTATTGCAGTATTTTCCACGTGCGTGTTTGAAGTGGCATATCTGGGATCGGCACAAACTTTGCTAGTCAAGATAAAACCATTAGAATCTCTACGTTTTTTGCCAACGAGAAACAAATTTATTTTTTTCCAGTTGCTTAGAACCCTCAAGTTCTGAAGGCCGTGAAGTTATTGAAGGGATTTCGGTCTCCGTTTCGTTTATGAAGCATTTCCGGGACAAGAAGTTGTTGAGATCCACGGAGAACTTTTGGTCAGTTAGCAAGTCCGGCGAGAATGGTGGATGAGGCAGAGTTTCGTAGCCCAGTTTTTTTTCAACCTTTGCAGCGTAGGCAGTAGGACGTGTGGATGCCCGTTATTATGGTAAAAGACACTTAATTCGTACAGCATCCATTTTTCGAGCTTGCTCGCTCAGTTCTCTTCAAATGTCCGCAACAGTAGAGATGCTTATACCGAGTTCTTCATAGCGTTCCCGAAGAGTTATGCTTCTATTTACTTTCTCCAAAGCTTTCATTCCATTGTCATGAACAGCAGAAGGACGTCCACGAGCTTCCTAACCTTGATGCTGCCTGTCGAGCTTGGTGTCGAATTGGTCATGTCCAAAATTTTCCAAACCAATGTCGCACTGTGCATTTGTTAACACATTTGGCCGGCCAAATACCTCGTCAATGTTTGGAGCGTTTACTATGCATTGCGACGGAGTTTGAATTCATAGAAGTGAATTTGTCGAAATTCATTCCTTGACATCTCAATTTCTACCTAGCTAAGCTTGTCAGAAATATAATTCGTACTATGATTCAGTCAGCGAAAGTGCATAAAGTTTCGTATGTAGTAGGACAATTTTGAACAATTATTCCCTAAACATATGGAAGGGAAATAAAACTACAAATGCTGCATTATTTTCCGAACTACCTAATACAGATGAAGCTTTAAATGTACAGTCACCTGCTTTAGAGATTGAACAGTTGTTTTGCCTGAGCGCTTCCTTACCTAGTAAGAATGCTATGATACATAATGTTTAGCTACGATTTCAAATCTAGACGTGACGTTACGGTGTTGGTTTTTTTAAAAGCAGTTCTTAAACTCATGGACGCATATTAAAATGTGCTTCAGCTGCACCTTGATTGTAAATCGTAGTCTTTGCCACAGTTTTTTATTCGTCAGCAGGTTTCTAAAAGATTCATACTTATAGTTGAAGATTTATAGATTTTTTTCTGTGGGAACAGTTCATTGTTCCATCGTGATGTTTGGTTTTCTAGAGCCCAAAATCTAAAAGTAGTTTTTTTTTTTGTTTAACCCATTGCGCCTCTTATGGACGACACATTGAGTTTGATAGTTTCCAGAGTTCTTTTTTTTTACCGCACTATGTGTATTCTCATTCGATAGCCATTCGAAAGCTGATCAAAATCGGAGGGGTATAACCAAAAAGTCACACTCTACGCTTAGCGGTTTACAAGGAAAAGAAGCATATTTTCAAAAAAAGTTCATTGATCTGTGACTCAACAATTACTTTTACATTTAACAATTAACTGTTATTTGATTTTAATCACAAATGTTGTTGTCTTCTGCGGATTTAAAAAATACCGAAATAGACTCAACATAAACTATAAAACACTTTCAAATGCCGACGGTAAAGCATTTGCAACATAGACCGTAGTAACACTAGTAAACAGTAACATACACGGCATTCATACCCATAAGAAGATGGGGCGAAGTACCTTCTACAATCCTGCCATGTTCAAACTGTCTCAAGTCCTCTATTTAGTGTGAAAGGAGTTTTTGTTGTTAAAAAAAACCCGAAAGTCGGCGGCCGACACAAAGTTGCGCGTAGTCCGTTGGATCAGCCATGTAATGCGGTAGCCGGTGCGGAATAGGTTAAACGTAGCTGATCTCTCGAGCGCCGAAGCGATGACAGAAGGAGGATTTTGTCAAGCAGAGCGGCAATGGCTGAACGCACAAAACCCGAGTTGCCTTGTATGCTATGTATGCATACAAAGGCATTTGTAGACGAAGTGCGTTGTCCCTGTTTGTTTCTTCAGTGACTTATTTTGATACACAGAGCTTTTATATGCCACTTTTTGTGTTCAGTGGATAGCTTGTATATCCCTGTGTTCTAGGGATTGCCTATGAAAAGCTATTTTCTACAAGTAGTATTTTTTGAAAACCCTTTTCAGACAGGTTTACTGACCGGCAGTTTGATTGGTCATTCGACTTTTCTTTCATTTCACTGTGAGAAATCATGGCTATCATATGGAATAACCACATTTTAAAAGTACCGAAATAGTTGATCTAATTTGCAAATTCAAATGCTGATAGCAGTGTGGTTGGATGGAGATCATAGTAACTAGAAGATAGTAGCGTACATCATTCATACCGACAGAGTTATACAACAAAGTCGTTTCTATAATTCCATGATGTTCCTTTAAGTTACCAGATTGTTGAAAGTCATTATATATTGCTAAAAACCACGAAATCCATGAGCGGCTCATCCGACGCAGCGGCCACGTGAATCTGAACGTCAGCCGTTATGTGTTAAACCAATATATTTTATTTCACTGTAAGCTTTACCCGCGAACGAGTGTCGTTGATGTTTGTAGCTACGACGTTTGCATTGGTGATTTTAAAAATCTAAATTTCCTTTTCAGTCCTTTGTAAACTTAAGAAAAAAATTGACTAGGTAGTCAAAAATCATTCAAAAAATCAAAATCAAAAGTCAAAAAATGAAACATTAAGTGAAAAAAAGTAAAGCCAACGTGGACCATTCGTTTGAGTACTAATAGTCCCCCTATCAATTATGCCTATTGATGGCCATTGATTAAGCACAGGCTGCAAGCATATTAAAATGTTCAACACTCATTGCTCTTAACTTTTACTTACTACTTACTGGCTGTTCTTTTTCCATGACACGCTACTATGCGACATACAACCACAAGGGTGCAGAGATGTGAGCAAAACTCGAAACCCAGGCGCGCTTCGAACCCGCGATTACCCATTCCAAGGGCTAATGTGTTGTCCATCACACCAACCGAGCTCCCTTGCCTTGCTGTTCTCTCAGCCATTTTTTGTCCTAACACATGAGATCGTAGAGGAGTTAGTGGACCTTTATTAATTTCTCACTTTACAGCGGATGGTGTTGCACTTGGAAGCACTTCTGCTACTAACAAATCGGATGTTCAGTTAATAGTTTTCATTGCCATCATGTTACACAAGGTAATGCACTTATAATATTTCAGAATATCATATTTCTGGATGTCCTGCTTGTTTGTAAAAAAAAAAAGCTCTCTGCAATTTTCATGCGACAGTTTTTGCAAACTTAACTGAATTCTTACTTTTACCAAAATTGAGGTGTTGTCACAAGGAAACACATAGGCTGTACTTAACTACATCCGTGATTTATTTAGTAAAGGATATGAGAAATTTATAAATGTGGTAGGTTACTACGCACATAATTTAGCGAAGTAGTGATCCAAGCTATTAATCTTGCATTTAAATGTCAGGGGTCCAGCAGCATTCGGTCTTGTATCGTTCTTGCTACTGGAAGGGATAGATGCGAGAAGCGCACGAAAGCATCTGCTCGTCTTCGCCTGTGCAGCACCGTTCGCCGCAGTGCTGACCTTTATTATTCTGGGAAGTGTACGTCGAGTTTTCCGTTTCGAACCAGTTTCACTACTGGCTATTAGTTAATCTTGGCATGTTCTGCCACTTTTTTCATTTTTATCAGCTGTCATCGACTGATAACTTTTTGCTAGTTCAAAGTCTATAGTCCACATGTGAGACACTGCAATCAATTGATGCTATGAAGTTTTTGAAGCCTGTGCTGGAGACCAAAATCACTGTTCAATGACAGTTCAAAGTGAAAATGATATTTTTTCATTTTGTCTTTACATTTTAGGTGTTCGTCGTCATATCTACGTCTCCGAACAGTTTACATTTCGGTTCGGCTGCTGCTTGAGGATTTTGTCTATAAGAATGTTGTAGAATTTTGATCGAGTCGATTCTCCTTGCGGTCTTGGAGATAGTCGAGCTAGGGCATTCCCACTTGGGTTGGAGGAGAGCGTTGGGGAAGGGCTCAAAGCAGAACCTTGTTTCTTGATAAACTGCATCGCTAATCACTGTGCTACTGTTCTCCTTTCCCTTCTTCCACATATATCGAAGAGAAAAGTGGTGCTAACAACCAAATATTATTTTTCTCTCAATACTGTGGCTTCCTTAGAGTGAAAATGACCGAATTACATTTATGATGCTGCATTCAGGACCTAACTCATCAGCAGTTTAAACTTGGTAGTTTCTCTGTCTTTAGACTTTACTAATTCGAAA
This sequence comes from Angiostrongylus vasorum, assembly GCA_018806985.1. Classification (NCBI taxonomy): domain Eukaryota; kingdom Metazoa; phylum Nematoda; class Chromadorea; order Rhabditida; family Metastrongylidae; genus Angiostrongylus; species Angiostrongylus vasorum. The sequence goes on along the minus strand of JADANN010000099.1, from coordinate 356,371 downwards.
CAATGCTTAGAGGCATCTTATGCTTTTAGCTCGCCATCGATGTATTTTCTCCTGGATCCCGAAAATGAGATAAATCTCGAAGATCAGAGCTTCGTATTGGGACTAGATCTTATGTTTGGCGGTTATGTCTTTTTAAGATAGTTCAAGCGCTTTGTGAGTAGTGCGTAATGTTTTTGGCGTGGTCGAAGTACCAGATAACGTTTTTGTTGCATAACAGGTCGCTGCGACGACTGTTGGATCGAAAAGGTGAGCGTCATTTTTGGGTCATTTGCTTGGTTGGTGGCTTCTTTGAGTAGCCCGAATGCGGCCCATGCTGTTGTACTTCTTCTATCTAATTCCTCCTTCATGTTGTTCTCCACGTTAACTGAACGTCCAAGGTGCACGTGCAAGGTGGTCTCTGTAATTAGAGAACCGTCCAGTTGGATTTGTTCGCCTTCGCACCATAGGTTCTTCATGAACTGGATCTCTGTCGTATTTATACGTAGTATAGTGTTTTTCTCCGCTTCGCTGGGTTCATTGAGCACTGGATCTGCTTCACTGTTACTCCTCGAAAAGATGACGATGTCAATTTTCCATTAATACGTGTTCCCTTCACTTTCCAATTGTATGATTTCATTATCTTCTGCAATGCGGCAGTAAACAGCTTGGACGATATTGTGTCTCCTCTTCAAGGTTTTTTTCCACGGGTGTAGTGAGTTGTCGATGGTAAAGCTGTATGTTTTTGCTGCTGTTCCGATAACAGTCAGCTAGTGTTCGTATATAGGACGGGTCCATTCCTTAATCGACGAGCGCCTATAGGGTTGCAATCGGTCCGATATTGTCAAACGCGTTCTCGCAGTCGATAAAGGGCTGAGTTAGGGGCTGGTGGTACTCGCTACAGACATCTATGAACCTTTAATATGGTTTGAATTTCCTCCATGCAGCAGAATCGCTGTCGTAATCCTGCTTGCTCGACTGGTTGCACCTCCATTAAGATTTCTGATATGCGCAAAAGGATAACCTTCATGTATATTCAATAACCATATTGTACTGGAATTGCGAAGGTCCCTTTTGTTACACTTCTTCTGTAGTATGACCGTGCGCGAAGTCCTCCACTGGTCAGGGACTTTTCCTTTCGAAAGATAAGATATTTGGATTGCCAGAACCACATTTAATTTGTGGTCTCCAATTCTGAGAAAATCGATGGCGATGTCATCTGGTTTTGGAGGTTTACCATTCACTATTTTTTTCTTTCGCAACTCGAACTTCAGAGAGTAGAATCCCTGGCGGTTTTTCACCCGCAGGGATTTCGGTGCACGAGACTGGGGTTGTTGAGGGGAAAGGACTGGAATAGAACTTTTCCTTTATCAATCCCATATCATGCGGGGATGTAGTGGTAGTCCCATGTTCGTCCATCAGGGCGGATAGCGCAACATTGTAGTCGCAAAGATCTCGACTTACTTATTCATACTAGATCTTTTTTTAGCTGCTTCCAATAACTTTTTCTTCTTATACCGATGTAAATCTTCCTGAGAAGACTTTGTACATTCGCCATTTATTATCAGCCGTTTTAGGTGTGTTGCAATAGAATCAAGCATCAGTTTCTCTCTGTTTTCGAGCAACTCGTTCCTGGTAACGGAATTGTGGTCTGAACTTTTTGTTTGAGGAACTGAGACGTGTTCGGCGCAAAGTCATCCTTTATCTGCCAGTCATGCGAGGAGAGGATAATAGAGAATATTCTCGTCATACATGACTTGTTTCTGTTTTTCTTGAACAATGACGGTTATTTTTCGCCATTCGGCGACGCAATCAAATTTTTGCACGGAAAGAAGGTGATCAGATCCAGTGCAGAATCCATGTCCCATCGAGCTGTCAAAGAAGCACCATTTTTTGTTCGTGAGCACATGATCGATCTCAGCATGAATCGTACCGTTGGGAGACACTCATGTCCATCGGTGTTTTTCTTTCTTCAAAAAATAGATTCCCGTTGAAGAGGCGTGCTGCGGACAGGTGTCCTACGAGACGCTTTCTGTTCCCATTTCATTCTTCTATTTCAAATTTCCATATCCCGTATTCATATTCGTTGGCCTTTCGTAATCCGGAATTGTAGTCGCCAACGACAAATTTATAGATAGCCTTCTCGTTGTGGATTACCCTTTACAACTGGTTGTAGAACGTATCCAGTTCACTATTATCAGCTGTAGAAGTTGGTGAGTAGCAGCTGATGCTACTGACTTCTTTTATGGGAAATTTGGAGATGAAGAATGTGCAAGCGTGGTTCTAGGATTTCGTATGTGGTGGGAAATAGATGGGTGTGCTGCCAAGCCAGCACATCTGACATTTCGTAACGGAAATTTCTGTCCACGAATGACAATGGTCCCATCGTCTGGTTGACGTATGTTGGTCCTCCTGCTTTTCGTCTGTTGTAGTGTGATGGCATGGAATTTGATGCGATGATGCAATCAGTGGTCTCGAGAGGAGCGTAAAAGCCCATCCGAAGGGCATCTTCTGCTGTTATAAGTTCAGAGCAAGAAGCTATCTTCATGAAATATCGTCGGTATTATCGTTCTGTTCGTTTCCAATAACGTTCTGTGCGGCCCGAGATTTGATCACCTCTCACCGGTTTTCTCACCGCTCGACGTCATAGACGGGAGCGTTTAGTGTGCGGTGTAATGAGAACGGATATTTGCTACTTAATCCATCGTGGTTCCTTGGAGCTCCGGGGTCAACCATGGTGGAGCCTTCCTTAGGTCGTCACATTTTCAACCAATCACATCCCTTGTGGATGAGAGGGGATTTGCCACCGTGTGACTACTTTTATACCAGGACGGGAATGTTTTCTGGACTAGTTTACTCCTATCCAGTCCCAAATGGAAACGTCGGACTCCTTCTCAGATTGGGAGACATTGCTATGGGATGAAGTCTCCGCTGCACATCGTAGCAGTCCGACATTCACCGATATATCCTAGCCACGATGAAGCGGTGAACTCTTGGGAGGGTAAAAATTTAAGTAAACTCCACTAAAAATTCTTTATAACAACGAAAAGTGGTGAGACGTCCGTTATTGTTCTCTCTTCTTTTTCACTTCTATCTCCCGTCTGAAATACTATGTTTTCAATCTGTTTAACTTCTTGTTTTACTAAATTATTCAATTTTTAAAATATTGGCATGACCGACCATGCTACATTGTGAATTCGCTTAATGTTCCTTGGTATCAAAAAAAAAAGTTTGCAGATTTCTGTATCACTGTAGAAAGTTAATAATGTTGTCTTCCTAGTTAATAGTTCAAAGAGCTAGTGTTGTGTTCACTTTTCTCTTAAAACAATTTCGTTAAATACTGGCAGAAAGCCTTAGTGATTAATTCATCAACTCATGAGGAGCGCACATATTGAAATGAGCTGTTTTTAGCTTGGACGTGATCTTTCTTCTGAGTCGTCCACAGGAATGCTCATGCTGTTTTCTGCCGGAACTTTTCTTTTTGTCGCAACAGTTCACGTGTTACCGGAGCTGGTTTGAAGCTTTCTTCATTTTCTCTTTTTTCCAATTTTTTTTTGAGAGCTTTGTACGCTGCCATCATTCCGGTCAAAAAAATTTTTTCCATGGAAAATTTCCCGGAGTACAAAAGTTTTGCAGTTATGTCTTCAACGCATTTCTAAAAGTTTCGTACTTTATGTCATTCTTATGTATTTTTAGTTACCAGAAATTATAATAAGGTATCTACTGTCATGCACTTTTCGCGACCTATTTTAAGGAAACCTTCGTCTCCACTTTTCATAGTGGTGCTTCATTGCTTGTATATTCAGGCCAACCACAGTAAATCAGGAAAGGACTATTCTCTCGTAATAGATGCACAAGCACTAGCCACCGCCGGGCATTCCCATTCAGGTAAAATTTGGATTATGGGATAAAACTCTTTGATCTGTTAATGTACGCGTAGTCTGTGATTATCATCTGTATCAGAGTTGTGAGAAAAGAACATAGGCAACAGAGTCCTTTTCTGTAGCGTTTCTTTATTATCGACTACTGTAAAGGACGCATGTTACGCAGTGATTAGACTTAAGCTACAATATACACTGAGAAAGATCGTACCTTGATCCCAAGGCAAGAGCTCACTAATCTTTCCTTTATACTTCGATCGGAAAATTTTTATCAGAAATGTCTGGGGGGAATAACGCTTGTGACGTCAGATCTCTTATCTCTGCGTTTACTAAGGTCGCTAGCATCTCGATGCTGTGTGGTGGAAAAGACTGAATTGAATTTTAGCGTGGTTATATGGGTGTTATTCATCTATGGTGTTCATTCAAATGCTCCGTTACCGAAGAAGGCGTCTTCATACACAGGCCAGATGCTTTAGAATCCATTGTTTAATGGAAATGTGAAGCGGACATTTGGTTTCTAAGGTTAGACGGTTATTTGGTAATGGTTCATGGTTTGTGATAATTGCTAACATTTCCTTCCAGACTTCTTCGACTTTGACTTGTAGGTAAACATCTGACTACAAAGTTTGCGTGAGTGGTGTTTCATCGCTTTATAGGAAACTACCCAAGGTATGCCGGTATCACCTGTATCACTTGTAGTCCCTTTGATCGTCGAGTGACTCGAGCGGACGCCAGTAAATCTTGCGTTTTTCCCTGTCGTGTGCAACAGTAATCAAGTGGGTACTGCTATCTCTAAGGATTCGTTGAGCATCATTTTTTTCAAGGCTTTTCGTGAAGAACTCTTACCATCAATTAATCAATTAATTACCATTAAGGACTCATCGGGTCGGTGGTCTTCCTGCAGTACGTTTGAAAACCCGAGGAATCCAGTCACTAACGGCTCTTGTCCATCGCTTGTCGTTCATACGCATTATGTGTCCAGCCCACCTTATCTTTGACTGTTTGGCGTACAGAATGACATCTTTGATTTTTGATCGTTGACGCAGGTCGAAGCTTCAGATTCGTTCCCTTACTTATGTGACACAGGATACTCTTAGCATCGTCCTTTCGACTCCGCATATAATAACGCTAAGTGGTCGTTCATCCTGCTTACACAGCGACCAGGTTTTGTATGCTAAGACAGAAAGTACTGCTGAGTCGAAAAGGAGTCGGGTGTTCTTTGTTCTGTTCATAACATCTTCGATGCTTTTGAAATCTCCCCAACATTTCCTTTTGCTCAACCATGGATCGTTCATCATATTGATTTCCCGACCTAGATAGACGTAACTGGAGCATTTGGAGGTATTCGTGCCATTGAGCGTGAATCAAGCATGCATTACCAATCTATTCCTCATGAACATGGTTTTTGTGAGATTTAGTCGAATACCAATTTTTCCACAGGTTTTGTAAAAGTCGGCAAGAATCCATTCCACTTGGCTAATGTTTGCTGTTATAAGAACGATGTCATCAGCAAAGCGAAGATGATGTAACTGCCGACCATCGATTTTCACTCCCATATTATCCCATTCCAATGTTCGCATAACGTTCTGGAGTGTGGCAGTAAATAATTTTGGCAAGATGGTGTCGCCTTACCTAACCCTTCTTTTTGACGTCAATGTTAATATCGTTGTAGAATGGTAAAATCTTGGTTGTGAAAATTCTGTACAGCTCACGAAGAATCTTTATGTACTGAGTAGGGACTCCATGACTACCAACGGTTTCCATGATTGCTTCTATCTCAATTGAGTCGAAGGCCTTCTTTAAATCGATGATAGTGAGACGGAGCGGTCTTTTGTACTCTCGCGACACTTCAATGAGTCTGTTATCGTGTGGATGTGGTCCATCGTAGTAAATCGTTTTTGAAACCCTGCTTGCTCACATGGCTGTCCTTCCTCTAGTGTTCTGTCAATCCTGTTCACTATGACTGGTGTGAAAAATTTGTAGACGACAGGCAGCAAGCACATTGGGCGATAGTTGCCGATATCGTTTAGGTCACCCTTTTGAAAAAATAGCACGATGTTGCTGGTCTTTCATTGACAAGGACGTTGCATTCTGGCAGGTAACATGTATTGAGCCGAGTCAGTGCGTTTACGTGGTCTTTTGGAAGGTTCCTCACGTGTTCAGATCTTGTCCTGTCCGGATCTGGTGCTGCTCGATTTTTCACCGACAAAATAGCATGTTGGATTTTGGAAGGAAGAACCGGTTGTACGACATCTCCATCCTCCTTTGTTTCATATGAGGAAGGAGGATGTGGCTATTGAAGAGATCTGAGTAGTAGTCGTGAATCTGTAATTGTTCCATCAGTGCATCTGAGTGGAATCATCGTGGTTTTGTAATTGGAGAAGCTTCGATGGGCTTTGCGAATGCTTTTCCCATCCTCTGCGGGTTCGACCATAACTGTTGTTCTTCTCTCTTTAAGATTTTAAGATCTTTTTTTATTGCCTGTCTGCATTGTTTTACAAGTCCGGACGTGAGTTGGCACTTGCCTTCAGCTCGTGCGATTCCACGCTGACGTATCAGCTCGAGTGTTTCTGGAAACAGACCTCTGTTGATGACTTTCGAACTGTCAGCTTTCGCAGCGCCAACGTGAAAATGTTGAATGAGGCGATCGTATTCCTCGTCGATGTTGTCGATAACGGCATTTTGCCAACAGCCGACACTAGTAAATTGGATACATCCCAATCTGTGATGGTTTTGGGACTTCATTTTTTTTTCAAATTTATCATCTTTTTTCTCGTTTTCGCCAGAAATGAAATCTTTCACGAAGGAGGCGATGGTCTGATCCCATCGGTAAGGGAAAACCGATTTGCTATAATGTGGTCTATCTAGTTATGGTACTCTCCACTGGAAGACTCCCACCTCTAGCGTTGAGGGTGGGGCTTCTGGAATTGCGAATTACCATGAATGGTCTTGGTCGTTATGATAAACTCAGACAGCTGCTCACCGTGCTCATTCCATTCTAATTCGCAGGTCCCAATGTGACGTTCATCAGACATTCTTCTTGGTCCAATCTTAGCGTTAAAACCTGCAATCTCATTGGAGATTTTTACGGTATGCCGGTAGTAAGGTAAATCAGCTCATTGTAGTGCACTTTCGATGTGTGATTTAAACGATTGGTGAGAATCTTCCATAATGAGTGCGTTGGATTGAAAACGAGAAGAAGCTTTGCGTCAAGTCTCATTTAAGGAACAATGGTGTAACTTTGTACGTAGATCGATCTACTAGAACAGTTTGAAACAGGCTTTTGGAGAGGACGTGATTCGTTAGTGCCGAAATGTACACTGTTAACTTCGACGACACTCACCATGCCATCTACATTGGCTTATTCTAAGCTCATATAGTGGATCCTCAGCTCAAAGCTACTTTGTAAACAAGATTGTATTAGCATTATCATGCTCAAGAAAATAAATGCCGACTGTCCGGCGTTGTTTTGCAGGAAGCATTTCGAACTATTCGACATTGTTACCAAAATTATATCTCTTTCTCAAGAAGGGCAGCTTATGGGGCATTTTTCTGCAATACCTTTTTAATCAGTGGATGCGTAGTATGAGCACAGACTTCAATCGAAATTTTCAACTTGCCTAATATGCAGCTCACTTCTTGATGAACTTTTGATACTGTTTTTTGATCCCCCATTTGTATTGGTGAGTCGGGGCTTGTACTATTGAGTGCACGTAGCCCAGTGGTAGTGGTGCCGTTCATCACGAGCAAAGTTCTGGTTCGAGTCTGCTCCTGGCTCAAAAAGCCTGTTATCCCACCCATGTCGGGAAATTGGTACCAGACTTGCTCGGACAAGGCCATTGCCTCGAGGCCGAGTGGGAGCACCTTAGTACGGCTATCTGGAGATTGTAAAATGAAGCAAAGCCATCAAGCATTCAGTGAAATTCGTGAGGAAGACATAGAAATCATCAAGAAGCAGCCGAACTCACACAGGAACTTCGGAGAGCTTCTTGGGTGATGGATGCAAGGAAATGAATCGAATAAGTTAGTACTGGGATCTCCATAGTAGATGTTAAAACGGGCCGTGTAAAAAAGAAATCTTTGGAATCATTCTGGTGTGCCGCAGTAAGCTGAAAATCCATTAAGAGGCAGCATACCATGATGTGAGTTGGCAGAGGCAGATTTTTTTATTCCTTATTTGGGCCTTATTTAAAAAATAACCTTCGTTTATGTGAGGTCAGTAGCGAATAATAACTACGATAGGAAGAGAGGAGGTAATGATTTATGGTTCTCAACTACAAAGATTCGGCGAACCATAAGGCTCTAGTCTGACATACCAAAATTAAGAAATTGTTCTATGGATTGAGTTAAATGACAGAGTAATCACATGGATATAAACGCGCCGGCCAGTCTTAAATCGAACCAATGTGATCCATATTTTATAAGCTCTTCGGGATATCTGTATTTCAAAAAAATCTAACGATTTCTACCCAGGCCAAGTAGGGCTTATAAAGTTTTGTTTGGAAATCACAGATGACAGCAGTTAAAACGTGGTTCTTCATAAACAATATCACATACCTGCTCTGAAGTTCGGGTGTCCTTTCGTTCTTTAGTACGTGATTTGCAGTAATGCGTAAAAAGTAGAATATTTGAATACTGTGAGACTCTGTCACTTTATGCTTGTTTTTCAGGTGATGCAAGCTTTTCTATTAAAGAACTAGCTGCAATACTACTAGGAGCTTTTGTGCCAGCCGTTTTATCTTCCGGGCATTCGCACTAGTTCGGGTTGGTCGTTATTCGATGCTATTGCTCTCGAAAATGGCATGCAAAAAGATTCATCATAGAACTAAGAGAACGCTAATCACTCCATTTCTAACTGTAGCTTATTCGAGCGTTGCTAGTTTCTATCGAGTCGTGTATGTGCCGTTCCATTCATTATTGCTGTCACTAAATCACCGTTATGTGAAAAATACATATTTGCTTGCTCTGTGGATATCACATTGAGGGCAGTCTTTTGTGGATGTCGTCTCTCTTCATGAGTAGTGTCATATTTCTGGTCTTGCCTATGGAAGTACTGTGATTTTTGGGTATGGGTAGTAAAGTGTTTGCCATTGTTAACATTTCTATGTCCAAATTACGTAATGCTACAATGGTTAAAAACGTCATCGAGAATGTGTTTATTGTATTCATAGAAGAAGCATCGCTGAAAAGAAAAACCGTAATCCCATAGTTCGGTTTGGTACGTAAACCGACAGTGAATTATCATACCACTCACTACTAATTTGCCACTTTGCTCCTTGGCTCACAGTTACATTCAAGACCTAGATGTTAAAAGTGTGGTTGTAGGAAAGATCCTTGAAACAGATAAAAGGTCCGTATAATAAACTGTTTTTAGGTAACTAAATGAGCCTTGACAAATATATAATCAATAAGTTCAATGACCAAGAGCTCGTAGCATTGTCAATACTTATTGGGCTTCTTGAACCACATTCCTCATCGAAATCGCGGCCTACTGTACTCGGAATAGAGCGGCAAACTATGAAACTAGTACACGAAAAGCCTGATACAACCAATGGCGAAATTCTGGGCTTAGCAACGGCAATCGCTAGAACAACTGTGAACTGGGCAACAGAGGTCGCACCGTTGTCGTCTGCCGATGTCGTTGCGGGCTAGGCATATCATACGGTAAGAGGTCACTCACAATTAGCTATATCACACACAATAATACGTCATACATAGAAACGATTAAATGGTCTCGTCCAACACACACACTTGAGAGATCGAAGAGTAACAACAAAAGGGATATATTAGAACTGTTTGGCGGCACTGTAGGTGCGTGATTCCACGTTCATTTGCAACAGTAGGTGTTATTGTTATACGTATTAACTATATTTACAATAATGGGAGGTTCTTTCTAGATAGGTTGTGAGGCCTGCTCTGTGGGATTTCTTTTTGGTTTGCATGACCAGCTGCTCTGTGAAAAGAAGTGTTTTCAATTAACCATCGTATTTGGCGTGGTGGCTACTGATGATGACGAAGCGTTTGATGTCGTAGTCGAAGCTGGTGATGACTGCTGCGCCGGTTGCTAAAATGACTCAAATCATAAAGCTGTCATGTACTATGGTCGTATTATCTTTTCTGTATTTTGACAGTACAGAGACTGAGAAAAGAAAGAGTTGGAATCCTGATAATGTGAAGAAAGGAGTACGAATTCGTTCTTTCCTTAGATCACTACCGCTGTTATGTCATGACTTTTTGTCAATGATGAAAGAGTCGCAAGGGAAAGCAGGAGTGAGAAATGCTACGTAATTACTGCATTACATTTCATTTTGCATTCTCATTAATATTTTCAATCCAGTAATTTCTACCATGTTATGTTCTCCAAGTGCGTTTCTTTACTCATAACTTTACAAGAAAAAAAATCTAACATGAGTGTTCTGCTGAGTGGTTGTGGCTCCCGAGGTACCAAGACCAGCTGCTTCCCTTTGTCGCTTGAACTCTTCGTACTCGTCACCCAGTATTGTCGCGATCTCACTCTGCATGAATGCCCATGGCATGACACTGCTCACTAGTGGACATTTCTCACCGGACGGACAGTACAGATCCTGATCAAAACTCGTTAGAACACGTCTAAGCAAATTAAACTCAGGTTAAAAGGCCCTACGTACCTGACCGGTACATTGCTTTTTAATGGAGTTACGAGAGCAAGGGAAGCAGAATTTGTGAGCTGGTACACTAGGACACTGCACAAAGTGTGTGTCTTCAAGCCGTTGATTACACAGTGTACAGCGCAGGACACGTTCCCTGAAAAATTAGCGACATTTCTGGAAGGCCAACTGCCCCTCGTTTAAAACGATAAAGGGTCCTTCATATTCACTGTGTTTTCGTTATCTTTACAAACCCTGCGGTGGTGAACCGTCGCCGTTCAGCGTTGACATCAGGGTGGTCAGGGCTGTGAGTAGACGTTGGAGAAACGGACGTCGTTTGTGCGTCTCCTGAAAACATTTTCTTGGATAATTAAATTTGGTAGTAAAAAACCCATAAAAAAAAACACCGTTTATGCAAAGCAAGAAACAGTTCGTCCATTTTTGTAATAGTTTTTTTTAAGTGGATTGAAGGATAATTATCAATTTGTCATGTAAATTATACACTGAGCGCGTTTAGCGCAGCAGCTGCAGCTGCTCTACAAAGCGCCCACGTTTTTTACTTCGATCTTTCACCCCCGGTCAAACCACACCTCTCCATACTTGCAGGCCCGCAAAATTGGTACCGAACTTGTACAGGAGCATAGAAACACTTAAGTAGGTGAGCTCCTGAAAACCATCGTGTAGGCCAAATATGCATTCAATCACCTACACTATCCTTGAAGAAGTCAAATGCATGCTACATCCTACAAGGACCGATCAACACCGAACACTTTTTCTTTTATGTTGCACACTGGCAATCTGGGCACTAGTGAACTGCTGGGAAAGTGGGAGCTGTTTAGTATAGCCTAAAACAGTCGGTGCCAATAGACATCAATCACGAAGAGGAAATCTGAGGTATCAGAAATCTGCGTCACCGAAAAAAAGAAAAAACGCTAAAGTCAATTTGTGGCTAGAAGCCTTTCTTCTCGTTCTTCTACATGTGCTATTGATATTATGCTTCAGGCTGCCAGTATTTCGTACCAATTCTTCCTCTTCACATCCTTTCTCAACCACATGGGATTTCCTTCACTGCGAAACGAAAAGGATTTCACGTACTGTCTGTGTGATGCTATAGTTCGGTATGTGTGTGCGTGTGTTTGTGAGGTTAAGGGACAAACGAGAGGTTGTGCAAGCACTTTGACTGGTTCGCGCTGTACGCCGCTACCCCGCGCGCAATCTGCATACAGCTCGGCGACGACGGCGGTGTGTCAACACACGCGCGCTGAATTTCCGCAGTTGACCCGCGCGTCCCTGCGGAACCGGTTCGTCCCGCATAAACACCCTGACTGACAATAGCCCTCTCCTCATCGCCAGTTATAGCCACTAACTCTGAAGTTCGTAAACATATCTATGAAGAAGGCTTAATGAAAACATGGACTTTTACAAACATCGTCAACGAAATTCTAGCCCATCTTTCTCTGCATGCTGTAACCTAACAGCACGTTAGGATGTAGATGTACGATGAACGTTAAAGTATCGGAAGACAATAACCCGCTGTTAGTCGTGTCCTTGGCGCAGTGTGATTCGCTCAGCCAAGCAAAAAAAGAGCGGCGGTCATTCATCGCATTGGAGACATCGTGAGGTCTCAAAAACGCATAGATCTAATTATCTCACCTAATACCGTACTTGGCTCGTCCTCACCTATCAGTTTCATGATAGCAGAGGAAACAAAAAAAGCCGTTTTTCTCGACACAAAACTGGATACTAGATATGTTGCATGCATGGAATGGTGCTAGAGGGATAATTAGATCTAATAATTATGCATTACTTGTATGACTTTGCCATTCGAAAATGACTAATTAGGTCCTGGGTTGGATGCCTTCGTATTTCCATGAGAGAACCGTGGTTTTTGAAATGGGTTGTTTTTTGTAGGCGACGGTTCCTTCTTCAGAACGCTGTCTCCCATGAGTACTCAGCCCCATTATAGGCGCTCATGGTGCTACATAAACGAGTAAGGTCAGATGAGTTGCGACAACTAGTTGTATTGCGTAACTGCTTTGCGGCGTAAGAAGCGGATAACTAGGGCGTGGATGAAAAAAGATCAAACCTGAAAACTACAACTCGTTAGCGTCAGCTATTCGAGAAAATAAGGTCACGCTCGTGGATTTGGCTGTGGAAGACGAGATAGCATGCCCAGCATGCAGGTATTCATGCTACGAAAGGTATTTTCAGCTAATAAACCTTTGCTCACGGTGATATGCGAGGACAGAACGTCGACTGGTATAATGTCCACAATTTAAAGGCCATTCTAACATATTCCATATCTGAGGTTATACTGTACGTATTACATTTTTCTTAAGTGATAAGGTATAGTACGATGACAATCGAACGAGCAAGCGCAGTGGTAATGATGCCGTTTATTACGAGCAAGGCGCTAGTTCATCCCTGTGCCGGACCCACAAAACCTCCCATCTCTGCTGGGTTGAGTAATTGGCACCAGACTTGTCTGGAATTGCCTCGCTCTTGCAATCCACGTGGGAACGCCCTAGCACGACTATTCCAAGATTTCACACCTGTGAGCAGCTGTCAGATGCAGTCACCAACCTCAAAGTACTCGCGGAATAACTCTCATCTCCGCAATAAGGAACTCCTTTCCTTTTCCTCTTGCTTTTCTTTTTTTTTTTTTTTTGGAACGAGGATGATGCTGCCCTTGTGTTTTCGAGTGCATGCTCGCATTTGTTGCGAAGACTTTGATGATGTTATCTGTGAGCACTCTCAAATCGTAGTTTGGTTCTGAAAGGTGGTGATAGATGTGACTAATACAAATCGTTCCAGAAGTTCCTACAAGCGTGCTACATATGTTCTCCTCAGCGACCCCCTTGCTTTGTTAACTAAACTCATTAGTAAGAGGCTGCCGCACAAATGGTAAAAATAACTGCACAATAACTGACAAACCAAATTAATGCATTAATAATCAAGTGAACTACTTATGATGACCTAGGTACTGTGGCATGGCCATCTCTTAGTCTAGGAAAAACCGTTATAACCAAGCGTTGCGTTCAACATGCCACTGAGGGCAAGAGACAGCAGATCCTCAAGCCGCTGGCGCACCAACATATGAAATGAACCATATGTATGGATGACAATTGCAACACAACAAATCGAACAGAACGAGGGGTGATGACGTCATCACAAGTGAGGAAGGAGCAAGCTAAATATATAACATCCATATTTTATAGCCACTGTCCATCAATGTGGCAAAGGAATGAGCAGGTGTATATTGATGTAAATTTCTAGCGCATAACTGCGATCCCCAGTCTAAACACGAACCTGGTAACTGGGGGTCGTGGTCGGATATTCTCGGTGTCGGTACCTGTTGGCACGAGAAGAGGTCGCTGATGAACGAGTACGCCAGGCGAGGAGACACAGCTGAGTGGGTGATGAGGGAGTGTGAGAATCGTAGGACACAGTGATGTTGAACGGAACCGGTTGTCCCAAACGAAAACCGGGTTTCTGACGCGCTGCTCTTGCGCAACACGCACTTTAGCCTGTCGAGACTTGTGGAGAGGAATAGAAGCGCAAATTCTCGGTCTTTAGCATTCTTACGTCATTTCCGCAGCATGCTTAACGAAGAAGTCACAAGATGAGAACAGGATCGTCAAAAACACCAAGAATTCGTCACATGGCATCGGTTCGTTACATTAGAGAGGATGTTGCTTAAATTACCTATAACGTAATTTTGTTTTCAGACCTTTATCACCTTGCTCCGACGTTTGTAATGACAACCTAAATGCTTCTCAAGGAAATATTTGGGGTACGCCGTTGGTGTTACACATGAATAAGGATTCGTAGGAGTTCATTCGATCTTTTTGTGTCCTTCTGCATAATGTAAATCGGACACACCACCAAAATATAGTTCATAGCGATGTTTCAGGCCATACCTCTTTGTACTTTGCCGAAAAGCTCTGGTTTTACATCGTCGTCATGCTCTCGTTTTCGACCCATTACGGTGTTCAAGCCCGCTGGGAGAAGCCCATTCATTAGCTGAGACTGGAAGCCCATTTGAACAGCTGAAATCCCTGCGAGGTTAGATTTTTTCTCTGACGTCTGTTTTGGTGAACAAGCTAATTCAGACGAGGAGTCAACAGACTTCATAGACCCCTTTACTCAAAAGAGTGGTACCATACCCGGATGCAGTAATTGAGTGTTGATGGGATTTCGTAGCTGCTGAAGCATAGCAATGTCCTCGACGGAGAGTCCAGCTCCTTGACCTCGTGCCAAGGAGAATAGTCTCTGCTGTTGAGCAAGCACATCAGTGATCTGAGCGAGTTGTGAAGGCAGCTGAGGAATGTGTGGATGCGGAGGCACAGGGATTACTCGTTGGGGACTCAATCGTCCCGCCGTCGTCGTAGATGGTTGTGGCTGTTCCTTCTGTTGCTGACGTTGTGATTGAACCTCACTAATAGGGAAACCGTGTATTCTCTTCATGTTTCGTGCGTGCTCTATGACATTTTCGATTCTAAAACGGAAACTAATTGTGCTAATTTTTTAAAAGCAGATTTTCTTGAAGCACAGAAAATCCTTGGAAATCTGTCAGTATTTTCATCGGTTCCTTAATCAATGTATTTCAACTGTGTAATTAAAGTCGTTACGATTTCTGATATTCGACTGACAGACCGAGTGAAGCAACAGGTCAAGGAATCCAAAGATCAGAGAGAAAAATCATCTGTGCACCCTTCCAAAACGAAAACAAAGTAACTTCACCATGTGACTAGAGGCGAAAACAAAGGTCACAACGTAGTACTTTAGCCTTTGATAGCGGTTCTTAAGATAAGAGGAGACGCACGATGCTTACGTTGCAGCAAAAGAATGAACTAGGCAAGGAATAAGGTACGAAGGCTCTATGTAGCTACTGCATAGTTTGACGTATTATGCTTATCAACCAACCACGTGATGCACACCGAAGTCATCATTTATTGTCTTGCTTTTCAACGGTGTAACCTCGGGTTTACACGTTTTTGGAAAACATTGTCTGAATCCGTAGCGGTTCACACTATTTGATAGCTAGCATCTACATAATCTCTGTAACCTTACCTAAAAGGATAGTTTCTAATATCTCGATAAGCTTGAAATCACCCCCACACGCTTAAATCTCATCCCTAATTCCATGCAGCAGATCCTTTTCGTATCTTTTCATGTGGTCCTTTTCAATCTATGAACATTTATTTATAATTCGCAATTGTTAAGTAGGGCGGCTAGCGCAATGCGAGTGACATAGTTCATTACGAGCAAGGCATCGGTTGAACCCTGCCCCCGTCCACCAAGACTACCATCTCTCCTGGATCGGAAAATTGATACCCAACTTTCTTAGGCTCAGTACACTCCCTCCAACCTACATGGGAACGCTCTTGGAAAGCTATTTCATAACTCTAGGAAAAATCGACCAGACCAAATTCAAAGCCATTCATAAAGAAGCCAGAATCCGCAAGCACTCTCTGACCCGCACACATAAATGTCGGGTAGCTTTGCAAAGCATAGATCAGAGGGAAACAAATCGAATACAGAAAGTGTTGACATCCATACAATATTCTGAGTAGTGTGAAGAATTCATTCATGGATTCCCTCTCTGTAAAAACAGAATCCTAATGGATATAAAGCACCTGTCAGCTCCTTCGTAGTTAACACATCCTCTGCAGACTGGCTCTACATAGTCGGTACACATAGCCCACGGCCATCTGGGTAGGTCACACAGGTAGCAGTGCTGCCTCTGGGCGACTTTCGCGCCTGTATTTGGAAGTCCGGCTTGAGACTGCCCGTTCATCGTTGCAAGCATACTGAAATACTGCTATAGAAACGGCCTAAAAAACATCAACGTATATATTGCGACAACGTGGAACATAAAACGTTTCAAGGGCCTAGCAACATTTAAGTGTACAATACTGAGTTAAGAGAACAAATTACATAGACTAAAATGTACACGAAACGTGAAATGACCGGACTGATGAAGCTCCACCGCTTCTTCATTCTCTGCTTTATTCTAAATTCTAAGTGTAGCAGCTATGTTTAGCAGAAATGTGGTTACTTCTCGCATTGCTTTTGAAATTTGTTGGCAGATAAAATTTGTGATTCCCACTATTGGTGAGCGTGAAACCCAGCTGTACATATTGGAGCAGCGCTTCTCTCCCAAAAAACGCGTTCACTACACTCTCAAAACAGTTTCTGCATAAATGTAGGTCATTTTTTAAAGACTTGATTAATTCATCTGCCAGTTTTTCTGTATGAATAGTTCCATGGGAATTTAAGCAGATAATGCTTTCCCAACGGTTTACCGCCTCATTGTGACTTGGAGGTGTTCCTCGGTGTCGGGCTGCGAGGCACAGCGACGGGATTCAGCCCCCTGGCACGGTCTCTCAAGCTGAGGAGTCGGACGTTTCCATCAGAGAGCCCAGCTAAAAGTAAGCCAATGCCAGGATCCACCACCATTCTGGTATCAAAGTCGCATGGTGGCAAATCTCCCTCTGATCCACAAGGATTGCGATCAACCGTGGTGGTGAAAACCTGGGGCAGACTTTTGCCTTTCTGACCTCGGGACTCCAGGGAACCACAATGGCTTAACCACCAAATCTCCGAGAAGATACAGATTGTGCTGGTGCCCCCCAGAACCAGTGAGAACGGGCTATCCAAGTATCCAAGCAATGTCGGAATCTACCAAGATTTTCGTAGTAGACTGAAACTTCGTGTAACGCGATGCTTGAAGGCAACAAATTGAAGAGAATTACGAGTACAGCTGCAAAGAAAAATCTTGTAGCTAACACTTAGTAGGCACAATTTCAATAACATTTCGCGCTACATTTACGGGTACAAACTACGGAGTCATTGTGAATATGGAGATTCGTATGAGCATGACTACTGCACAATTACGTAGAAAGAAAAACTTAAACTACAATGAACAAAGAGAAGAGAACGTTTCATGCAGTGAAAACAGTTGTGTTCGATGAATCTTAGCTGAAATCCAAAGGAATTATATGCAACATTAAAGCAAATATGAATTGTTTACCATAGTGGCATAAGAATTTCTGATAAAGAGCCTGACGTACAGATAAGGTTGCTATGGACCATGGAACGAGGGCAACAGATGAAAATACAGAACAGAACAGGAACAAGAAGAAAGCAAGAAGGAGAGAAGGAGTGATGATGGCCACGATGGGCGCAGTGACGATGACGGTGTGTCGCTTCGCTTCTGACTCAAGCGCTGAATCCAGCGATGAATAAGCATTACAGAAATAACGCGCCAAATGCTCTCACGAGTAAAAATCTTCAGTTATGTACACTGGAAAGTGTGACACAATCCACAGAGTTCGTCTTTTACGCTTTCGTAGAGAAGAATTGAAAGCTGTTAGAGAAAGAAATCACTTCAGCATAATTTAAGCTTAACCAACTTCGTTTAATATCGGTTTCAATGTAATTTCCACGAAATTTTCAAAAAGTTATTCTCTATAATGTGGGGCTGATCCTGAACGGACTTGAAGATTCTTTAGCAAAAAAGTGGACTAGTAGTTGGGTATTGAAATACTATGCATTGCATAACGATATTTAGCAAATGAAAGTTCGACGAGGTCGTAGAAGAAAACCATGCAAATGAGCTCGTTTCATCGGGCCGGAAGAGAGGAATTCTCGAGAAGTCGGCATGCATATCATTAGAATCTCATTTGGCCATGCATATAATTTCGCCGTTAACATACGGAATGCTCAATGAGATGCCGTTGTGTCTACTGGGAAAATGGCACAAAGTGAACAAACACGCAGCAGTCTGTGTTGCAAGATATACTGCAAGATGTGCACGAAGGTGGGTAGACGTCAACGTACACTTCCAGCATGCTGGAATGATGCCGAGAAAATTCGGTTTGAAACCGACCAGAATGGAGTAAAATCAGGTCGCGAACCATCGACGACAAGTAACCGACTGTGCGACGGACCTGATTTGGGTCGCGATCGCTACGCAATTGCCGCCTGATGGTTGCGACACCACCGCAGCCGACCTTGTGGAGTAAGGAACAGGTGTAGCTCATGTGGAGAGCTGCTGACAGACTCGTACAAAGAGATGTAAGACACGTAGCCCAGTTGGACCTGGGAGAGCAACAATTGTGAACTAACTAGTAGGTTGTTGTACTCTTTATCAATTTGCAAATTCCACGCCTTCTTGGCGCTCTGAAGCTGATCGATGGCAAGACATCATTTCGCCCTCATAAGTAAATCCTCTAAAACCAACTGTTCTACTAGACTCTGCATTTGTATACCTCATACATTCTACATTTTGTGGATAAACCTTTTAAGAACAATGTTCTCTGTTCAGAAGAAAAAAAAGACAAGCAATAATATGATGTTCGAGAAGACCAGAATCGTTTAAGAAACAACTAGTTATGAGGACTGAAGACTCAGTTGGTACTGCTCTCAGGCCGGAATGGTGCTGCCAGGCGTTTGTGATGAGAAACCGTGAACACGAAGCACAGCGACGAATATTTACGAACAGGAAAATACGATGGTATTCGATGTTGTTGTACAGATATACGTACACAAGATGACACATTGTGTTGAAGGCAACAGCGGACGCGCTGACGAAGTGCTCGGTGCCGTTCAAAAAAATTTAATCAATTTCACCCACGCCCAGTACGACTTCTTCAAAACGGTCCAGCATTGTGCCAGAAGGAACGCATGGCTTGCAAGCAGTTCAGGAAACAGATTTCTGCCTCCACGAGCCTGCAATATTGTGATGAAATGGTTAAGGCAGTAATCCGGACATGACCAATGGAACTCTATGAATCAAGTCGGCTAACTGAGCAAGGCAAATTATGAAAAACTAAAGTCCAAGATAACAGTGGAGAAAAGATCAAGGCATAGACGCGCTGCAGAACGTGCGATAGACCCGCTGATAAGAAAGGGCCTCGAGGGTAGAGGACGCGATACGGCTATGACATTTAGCTACACTATTGGCACTTTATTTTGACAAACGAAAAATCATGGCGCTTGTGGTATATAGTCGTACAAGGAAGCCAGTACTCAAAACTCCGAAAGTGTCGAAACGGCACGGAATGAACAATTCAGTCTTGAACTGCAAAGGAGTTAACTGAGAAGAAGTAAGCAGAAAAGCACAATCAGATAGTCTACTTGTATTCCAAATGCAGCCTAATCGTGGTTCTGGATTGTTGGATTCAAAAGAGACTTGTGGTGAAGGTACAGTCAATTCGTGTATGCAGAGTATAGAAGTGAAGAAGAGAGAAACGGCGCGCGATTGACCAAACAAACTTCAACAAATACGGAAGTTCCATCGGCAGCAAGCTGTGAGATCACAAACAATAAAGGTGAATCTGGAATTGAAACCACAGCTAGAACTCGTAATAAATAACGATTTTCCCCAGTCTCTGAAAAGAAATAAGGAAGTTTGACACGACCGTATCACTTAGTCAAAGAAATGAGAGTACCACTCGATAAGTCAGGCAACACAGTGGGTCTCAAGAATCGAGAGTTGAGATTGGGTGAGGTGGCGAAAGGAATGGATGACGCAAGAAGTTAGCAAACATGCGACAAGTTCAGGCGGTAAGACACCACAGCGTGTTTTTTCAATTCGGCGAATCAAGAATAGCTATCACCTGGCAAATAATACACTACTGAAATAAAGCTTACCCCTAAACCGAAGCTCAATTAGTGTTCAAACGCCCAGTTTAAGAAGTGGCCTCATGAGTGGCACTGCGAAAGTAGGCCACAATTGCGCTAAAAGTCGATCCATAGATAGGAAGAACAAAGTTTTTCGCCTTTAACTAAGGTGTTTACACGCTATCTCATTGCTAGAACGATTAAGATCTTAAAGATCGATAGCGCACTCAAGTGTTTCCCATAATTTCTAAGACCATACTTCTCCTTTCTAAGTGCAAATTCTGCAAAGCTAATTTGAATTTACATAATTTAGACCGACTCTCTTCATTTCAATAGGGATCTAGCTTATTGCGACCATTCAACAGATTTTAAGGTACTAGAAAATACATGTTAAATTAACGAATATGAAAGTATAATTATAGGGTGTAATATACAATTGTCATTTCATGAATAATCTGGTTAATTTGGTCGGTTTGTAAAGTCCTAATTTGATAGAAGGTTAGGAAAACCAGACTACGATAATGATGGAATCGTACGACTGATGGGTCCAATTGAGTTATCACATCAGTATTCCGTCAAACTACACGAGGCGTATCTCAGACGACTTGTTCATTTGTGCTATCACAGTCCACGGAATAGATAAGGCTTCTGATTGGTCACGAGACACGTCAATATTCACGGCTTCAACAACGTCTTCCAAATACTGGCTTTCTTAGTTATCGGATACGTAGGAAAGTTAGGTAACCCTTCACAAGATTAGTACGGGCAAAAAGAATTTTCGTTTAGCTTTATGATACCATGACTTTTTGAAAAGATCACGAGAATTTAATGATTAGGTTCCAGTCTGATGAACTTGATGAATTGATTCTCGTCTAGGCCATATATAGCCCATTACATTGTCCACAATGTGAAAAGGAAAGTTGTTGACGATAGATGTGGATTGAAGGAAGCCTGCGATTGGGTTCAGATAAAGACGGCCGAAATTCCTGCATTTGAACTACGTATATCTGGGACTTCAGCTGGAGGTTACAAATTTGGCCGCAGAATTGATATTTTGACTAGGGGATTATTGCCTGCATGCTGCGCAGTAACCAGGCACATCCTCTAGCCACTGAGACTGGAAAAAATAATGCAATGTAAAATAAAACACAACTCAAATTGCCTTCAGAAATTTAAAATTCTTCGAAATTCGAGTTTAAAATTCGAGATTTTTCCAGGAGAGTAGTGCGGTGTTCTTCCCGACTGGATTCGACTCAATGTCACTACAAGGGCACACAACACATGCCAAAGAGTAGGTTTCGCCAACAGCGACTCAAATCATTACAGATACGGAGGATCCGATGGCGTAAAAAATTCCTCTATAAGGAATTTTTATAATTACCCAACTCTTTGACAAAGTAAGATATTCAGAATTTCTGAACAACACCAAGCATTGCATACTTCTTCAAAAATAGAGAGAATCGGCATGTTACCCCACATTCCTTACCGTTTTCAGTACAGTCATTATCCTTTCTCGGAAATTTCGTTTATCAACTACCACAGATCAGCGACGCCGCACAGTGAGCAGAAGGTCAGGACGGCCGATTCCTCTAAGGGGTGACTCTCCTAGAAGGCGTTGATTCTTCCTTCTACGACTCACTATCTATGCCACTAACTAACATCCTGGACGTTTGTGTATTCTTCAAAATGAAGCCGACGAGAGGAATAGGCAGCCAGTGCTGTTAGAATTGTACTTTAAGGTGTAGTTGCCGTGTGCGTGTGTGTATGTGTATGTGTATGTGTGTCAGATACTGGTTCCACTCTTCTCGCTTTCTATCCCTCTATTTTCTACATTACCAGTTTTCCAAGGAACAGGTTGTCCATTGCCCTTTCAAGGCAAACCCCCTTTTTCTCACTCAGCCACACAAAGCGATGAACTAAGAAAAGAAGAAGAAAAATACAAAAAGCTCAGAAAGATCATTTGTTATGTCACTTTGAATAAAGTGGGTCATAAAATGGTTTTTATAACTTATAAATCAACAGTTGGAACACTTTTTTATAAAATTTCTGGCAATAATTTCTTTCACTCAAATCCTCAAGAGAATGAAAATTCCCTAGAAGTGAGCGAGTAAAATAAAAGGTGAAAGACGAGTGTTGTGAAAATGAAGGTGCGCCGTGGACTTGTGTTGAGGAAGAAAAACCATGCTAAGAACATCCGAAGAAGCTATGGTCGTCCAGAAAGTGTGGAAAAGAGGCAAATGAACGAGCGGTGCTCGATACGAGATGCGACCGGTGTTATGACAAAGGTCAAATGTAATAGGGGGGAAGTGACGACCTTGTCGAGACCGGATTCTGACTGGTGCCGACTGGCGCCAACGAGAGCGCCTGAATTAGAGAAGCAGAGACAATGAAGGCCGATAGAAAACGAACGCCAGACACTCAGAATGCCTCAGAGACTGAGGATTTCTGACCATGGAGGGTTCAAAACACAGAGAGATCGGCTCTGCACTCAGTGGTGCCCATTGACTGTAAAGCGCGTTCCAAACAATGCAAAAAAAAAGAAAAGGAATTTTCACGGATTTCCGGTCAATCTGAAGAAGGATAGGCAACTAACTGAAGGTGGCAGAGTGTAAAAAGTTACTGAAAGAACTGTTGTAAATGCAACCACTCCATGTAAAAAATGCAGTGAAATATATGGGAATTTTCAGAAAGCCTTACGGTGGGTCAGTTTGTGTTATATTCTCGTGTGCGCCGCCGAAGAAAAAAATGACGAAAAAAAACGTTCTTAAAGACTGGAATTTGTGGAAATAAAAAACTGAAAGAGAAAATAAACATGATATAGCCAAGGTAAGTGCCATCCCAGACAGCTTCCATCGTCTGCGTAATTGATTCGGAAAAATTATAAAAAATTAGGTTGGAGCAGTCACCAGGCCGTGCCAAGTGACCAAGGACCTTACGTGTTTTAATCAGCCGGAGAAGGATCGCTTCACGGAAGAAACATCCAGAAGCTTGCCTTACTGTAGCACAATGAAATGATTGATGGATGTGAGAACTACTAAGGTCCTTTGGCAAGGGTGCTGCAGATTGATTCACCGTGTAGCCGGTCTGGACAACAACATTAATGAAGAATTCGGCAACTACAAATCGAGAGAATACTGCTGCAATTTTTGGAACACCTGTCTTGTCCCGAATAACCAGTACGATGAATTCTCGGAAAGGAGTTACTGCCGGCCGAAGGCAGTTCACAGTTTACACTGGAAGACAACAAAGAACTGGCTCAGTTTTGACAACCACTTTTCATATACTCAGATTTTCTGATAGCCTAACAACTTTCGTAAAATCAAACCAACTCCGACCTCATTCACAAATTCCAGTTGAGAGGCGTATAGGAGTGATTCAAGTAAGGTCATTATAAATCATTCTTCTTAAATTACAGTCCCACCATGTTTTTGGAATTTTTTTGATATTTCACTTAAATAGAAAGCTGTCGTCATAAGTATCTTACAGCTTCCGCTCAGCAACAACAGAAAATACTCCATTGTGTCGAAGAACATCATTATTTGTATATATGCACATGTATATATATATATATATATATGCATATATGTGTATATATATGTATATATATGTATACATATGTATATATATGCATATATGTGTATATATATGTATATATATGTATACATATGTATATATATGCATGTATATGTATATATATGTATGTATGCATGTATGTATGTAAGCTTCATGAACTATCACTAACACCGGGTTCACTGTCATAGCAACCATAGAGAGAAGTCACGTTATCACGGTGTGGTTAAGCGCAAACGCATTTTTTGAACGGTTGGAATAAATTCGAAATGTTAAAGTATAGATAACGTGCCAGATAAAATTCGCCCAGAAATTCTGATTATGTACATTTTTCCGCTAAATACAACCACAAGGATCCTGAGATGTGAGCAAAACTCAGAATCTCAGTTGGGCTTCGAACTCGCTGTTGTGGGACATGCTTTGTCTTTCTGTCAGCTATGTTTTTACTCCGTCGGTGCTACCAGCTATCACTTGTCAACGGGAATGAGCCGTTACATTTCAGTCATAGGTTACAACAAGTTTTTGCATTAAAATGAAGACTGTGATTTTTTATGTGCCAGATAAGCTGTAATACTTCTCTTCTACACTGACCATTTCCTCAAACGGATGAATTCGGATACCGTACTGAGATTTCTTATTCAGGTCTCGAATGTTCAGAGCGATTTTATCCCAAATTAAACACCAAACTTCCAGGCAGGTAAATAAGATTTCATCCCTTCGAAAACAATATCGTATTGGTCCAAAGGCGCTACCGTAGTATAACGCTCAGACAAAAAATCCTTTCGAAACAAAAAGCCTCCTCATAACCAACATGTTTTGACTAACACATCTTGAAGAACAATAAAGGAGTATTCGACTAACATCAAGCCACCTTTACAACAACGATAGGGCAAAGGAGACATGTACTTTCAGAATATACAAGAAATACTGTCCCAAAACAGCTACTTCTTGTCACGACAGAAGGAGGTGTTGTACTTGTTCAGATTTCAAAGAAATCCGTGGTGGTTGCTAAATACCAGCCCTTTTCCTTTATCTCATTACAGAATTTTTTACTTACAAAGAACCGATCCATCACAGTTGGAATTGATGCTTTTCATCATTTAGCATCGCAAACTCTGGACTAGCGTTTGAGATTAAAAAATGGTCCATCAAGTTAAGCTATATGAGCAGTAGAGTATCAGAAACAAATCTTTGTAACCACAGCTGCTTCGGCATCGGGGTAGAAGCGAATCGTTTGCACTAGGCAAATACAGCAACTTCCGAAACAACCGGCTGCGGTGTCGCCTTGCGATGTTCAACAACAGTCCAGAAACTGAAGATCAAACGATTGAGGCGATATCCTTGTTTCGTCGTTCATCGTTTCTCTTCCGGAAACGTTGCTATTGGCCGTGCAATGACTGACTGGATCGTTCGCAAGGAGAAAAAACCGCTCGCCGTCGCAGTGTGCAAAAAATGCGTAGACGTGAGGTCAAACTCGGCCGGTGCCTGGCGCGACGTACGTGCGCGCGATCCGCCATAGTCACGAAACCAGTTCGAGCGCAAGAGCGTTGCGAGACACGCACCACGACGCAGTTCTGCACACTGTCAGGGAGCACCATCTGCCCCGTATGCTCCACGAAAAGGACCATGAACCAGTCGATTAGGATGGGTAGGCAGAAAAACCTTTCATTCACACCTAGTAGAAGACGTAAAGAGATAGAGCGTTGCTTGAATCTTGGACCGTTGAGGGATTGATAGATCTTCCCTCATGTGAGACACCAAACTGTCGAGTCGTCCACTAGACGCTGATCGGCTATGCCAACACGAACCACAGAATTTAATTATAGCAACGACTAAACTACTATTGAAAAAACACGCTATGTACTAAAAAAAAGGTTTTCTAGCTTACGTTTCGATTCTAGTTCGATACAATGCATTCATGTGAAACTGTGCAGATTGCTGGTTGGGTTCAGAGCCCGTAACTTGCTGGAGAAAAGCGTTTGACAGCATTGTTGGCAACAAACAAATCTTGATTCTCATGACTGCACTGTAAAAGGACGAGAGTCAGAAGGCAGTGTGTTGATCCTTCGGAGCGCTGCCGTGGCACGACGGCTGCGAGCCGGTTTTGATGAGAGACAAGAGATCACTGGCGGCACCAACCAACTTTTTATCATTTTCTACCTCTTTCTTTGTTGTAGATGATGAATGAGGTGGTGTGGCGGTAAGTAAAAAACCGTAACTTTTTCCACGTAAGTTTTATAAAGACTTAAAGTGGGAATACCCAAAAAGTATGCCGCCTTGTCGTTGGCGAGGTAGTTAGATGGAGAGGTTTTGTTGGATGCCGAACTCTACGAGCTAAGGAGTACTACATTCATATTCCGAATCTCAGCAAAGTATAAGCAGCACAGCTCGACCAGCATACTTGGCTACCTTCTCGAAAAAAAGCGGAAAAAAGGGTAGTACACGAAAAGTATGACACTCTTCGTTTCCCTTGCGTGATCTCTGTGCCAGAAGGGACAAAGACGTTGGTTTACTGGTTATAGCCCGAGTTACTAGACAGTAAGGAAGACTACAGGAACGAGAATGAGTGGGAATATCTTAGCTATTTGCAAAAGCAACCCCGAAAAGGGTAATGGCGGGTGCGAAGCTCGCCTGGGGTTCCAAGATTTGCTAAAAACAAAAGCTAAACATTGTAACATCTTAGAATTTTCAGTTTCATTTCATGTTAGGTTCATACTGATAGAAACTAAGTGAAATTTTTTGGCCACACGATGAAAATTCAAAAGTTCTATTTTCTTATTGAAGAAAAAAAACTTAATCATTTGCAGTAGTAAATGTGGAAGTGAAAAAAAGAAATCTTGATGCATTTTGCCCTCTCTCCTCTCCTCTCCTCGCTGTTGAACCATTTCAACAGGTGCTTCCGTGGAGGAAGCATTACTTGGATACTTGGAGGGCCCGCCCTCACCGATTGTGAGGGCTCTAGCATAATCTCCATTTTTTCGGAGTTTTGCTGGTTTAGCCATTGTCGTTCCCTCAGTCTCGAGGTCAGTCAGGCCAAAGTCTGTCCCGAAGGAAACATAACTTTTTTAATATGTACATCTAACGAGGACTAGCTTACACAACGGATTGTAGGTTCTCGTCTTACAGTTGTATTAGACTACCACAATATTAATGAAATTGAGCTTACTGTTACACATTCTTTCTTTATTTTCGTTAGCAATGCGTCCACATTTACAGTTCTTGAAAATTCTAGTGTTCTTTTAAAACGAAAGAAGACACTTTGCTGGAATTGGTTCTTTAACTGGCTTTGAATGATTGAGAAAAATTATTCGATTTAGACCAGAGAAACCTCTTCTAAATCGGAATGAGGTGTTGCTTCCTGTACCAAACAGAAGAAACTCGTGCAGGATGGTTTAACCGCAAATGACCACCAATCTCTGCAGTTTGCGGAAAATCATGTAAGCCTAACCTGAGGAAGAAAAATTCATATACATGAAAATAAGAGAAAAAATATGTGCAGGGAGGCAGCGAAAACACTGAATATTCATAATCACAGCTGTTTGAAACCCGAATGGCTGCTAATTCGCCTTGCAAATTCGATGCCGCTCCTGAATCATCGTCAACGGGTTGCCTAGAGCACCGAACTACTGCTTTAGAGTTGTTTGCAACGACAATCCCGACATTTGCGAACAATTCAAAATTATGATCATGTCTATTTCCAATGTGTTCCATCATTGTAACTACAATCTGCTACCGAAACTTGAACTGCTGTGTACAACGCCATAATTGGGCTTGAACAGAGAAAGACTCCGGAGTGGTGAGGCACTATGTTCAGGTTTCGAGAACTATAGAATTTCAAAAACTAGTTAAATAACCAGCTCGCATTTGATGGCGATAAAATTATGTGGGGTTTTTTGAGACAAAAAAGACTAGTGTAAAGTAAACCAAACTAAGTGTGTGTGGTGCTAGAAAATGGATTGCTATACACTACCTTAAAATCAGGGGCGAATGGCACAGTGTTAGTGACGTTAGTCATCACCAGCATGATCCTGGTTCTATCCTGCTTCGGGCACACCAAGCCTCTCATCCTTCCGCTGCCGTGAAATTGGAAGCGAACTTGTCTGGGAAAAATCACTCTCTGCAATCAAATTAGGAACGCTCTCTCAGGACTCCAGGGAGAATCGCTCGACCAGCATTCTACTACATTCAAGATGAAATGAAAATCATCAAGGAGCAGCCGAAGCCACGCGTAAAAATTGGAAGGCCTTCATGGATGATGGATGTGAGGAAACGAGTCTAATTTGCGAAGTGTTGGGATTTGTAAAGTAGATGTGAAAAATGGGTTGTATAAAATAAAACGAACCCTTAAAATTGAGTGCCAAACGAAGAACATCGCTAAATGGTTGATGGATTTAAACGCAGTAGTATCGTTATATTACAGCCAGCAGAAAGTGCAGTGTTCATTCTGCCAGACTTGTCCGAAGAGAACTCCTTCGGATTCAAAAATGCCGTCGAGTGTATGTCGTGAAGTCCTGAGAAGGCTATGTTATACTTATACTAGGTTTCGTTAAAGAACGGATGCATCGGCATTCATGAAAAAAAAATGGTCAGCTGGTAGCCATATCTACATTCAAATCCAAAAAGACTTTGTGAATGAGCGAGGTAACGAACTGAGTTAAAGAATTGCTGGATGCCTCATTACTTTTTTTTACTGGTATGAAATGGTAAAGCTAATAAAAAGTAAAATAAAAAGAATGTTAGGGTGAAGACAGTGGAAAAGGGAAGAAGCTATATTTTTTGGAAGCATTGCAGAACGCCTTTTCACTCGCATCTCGAACCGTAGAGATTCTTAATAGAAATATATAATATGTCTAAAAGAAGGTCCACTAATGAAGAAGAATCAAACGAAACGATACGAGTCCTCATTTATGCACTACTGCTTTTTTCACATCAGCAGTGAGAAAACACTGACAGCAACGGTTATCCGTGGCGGAAGCTTTCCACCAACGAGAAGTTTAACAACGAAGATTCTACTCCAGCGTAACAAATTGATGCTGAATAAGACTGTTTCCATAGCTGGATGTCTTCCTTAGTGCACATAATTGCTGAGAACTTTAGCTTCGATGTTGATATAAAAAAGAATAAGTGCATGCTTTGATAATTAACATTTGGCTTGACAATCTTCATTAGAAGTCATGCAGCACCTGCGTCAAGACAGGCAGCCAGCTGCCTGCACGTGTGCGTCGAAGGGTTGTTTTTCGAATGCACAACAAAACATTTAAAGATAAAAGAAGACGAAAAGTTGAGAGAGACAGGAGCGCAAAAAGTGAATGCAGTTCAAAGCCCGTCACGCTATTTTTCCTTTAGTAACAAGTTTGACAAAGAAAGATTGTAACAATTTCGGAGAACGACTTAAGAAGGAAGACGCCGAAAAGGATAAAGCCCTCGGCATTGTTCAGTCATTGAAGTTCTGCCATGCATTCGACCTCACTAAGTATTGTTAGAGTTGGCCGAATGCACATCTGGACTACTATCATCCCACATAAGTTTGGTGCCAATTTGTTAACTCTCGAGGGACGGAAGATTTGGTAAGCCCGTGGGGTCAGATCGAACCTACGACCATATGCGTGCTGTAATGCACCTGCGACCACTGTGCTACCCTCGCCACCATAAGTCTTATAGGTAATGGCAATTTAAGCGTAATGGAGTTGACGAGAACCTCGGGATCCAACCGCGCTTTGACGGAGACTGTTGGGATTTGAGGTCTACTCACAATTGAGGTCGGTGATGTCGATGGAGTATCGTTAGGTGTGGGAAGTCGCGGGTGTACATGATCCAGTTCTTGCGTCTGTTATGCAATCGCGTAGATAACTGGTTAACATTTACATAGTGACGAGATTAACCTCTGCCAGTGTTATGGAAACACGTCGATGAGCATCAATCTCGTGTGGAAAAATCAGAACAACAACAATGGGGGGTTGGAATTCTTTGCGTATCGAAGTTAATTTAGTATTGTTCCCCAGTCACGTGTCCTAATACCGTTGCAACACCTGATAAGATAAGAAGTATCAGGAAATGTTTCATGTCAGATGCACCACTAAATCTCCATTGCAAACGGACGTGATCTCTCTTGATCGACTAATGATATGAGTTCTCATTACATCACAAGCATTGTTTTACATGTGTGAAAAAAAAGAAAATAAGTTATGAAAGCGACGTTTGTATCAAGTGATCGAGCGTTTTTCATAATTACGTAGGAGTTCTTCACAGAAATCTTCAAAATTGCGAAAAAAGGCTGATGGGTATAGTTCGTAGTTTCATTGCCTTTCTTTGCGGCTACCACGATGATATCAGAGAAGTGGATTCTCACTAAGTTTCAGGAAAAGAAAGGAAATCCAAGGCCGAGCAGCTTGAAGCAAAACGGATGAACTTATAGCAGTGGCAAACTTAATGACAAACAGTGTTCAGAACGATTATTGACACTTCTACGAAATACATTGATGTATCACAAGGAGGCATTTCGTAGAAGTAGTCACAAGGGTACCTATGTGGATCAGAGTTAATGATGGTTCTTAGGATGGCCTTCAACTTGGAAGAGAGAGCAGTTCTTCTTGTGAAAAAGTCAAAAAAAGATATCATCGGTTTAAAGCAAAGCGTTTAACATACGAATCAGAGTAAGACGTCTGAATCGAAAAGATGACGGAAGTTGTAGAAAGAAAATAAATGGAAGTGGAGTGAAAGCCAACAGTTTCATCATTTCCGATTCGTAGATAACATACGACAAGCACCTATTAAATAAAAAGGAATTCGAACTGAAACAATAAATACTTGTCAAGAAAGAAATGTAGGCGAACTCGATGGAATTAGGGTTGATGAAAAAATAAGTCAAACTTGACCCACGATAGGCAAATCTGAAAAAAAAGGCAACGGATACATAGCGCCTTCAACGCAGCAGGTGCTGAGCTGTCCCTTTAAAGTTTTTTGCCGCGTTTATGTACTCGTAAAAGACCTTGGTACCATGCTAATAAAGAAGATTATAATTTTGGTTGCAAGAATTTGTTAAAAAAGTAAACCAGTGTGAAGAATTTGCTAAAAAGTCTGTGTGGAGGTGGCGAAGAAAAACCGCTATGAGCCGGACAGAACAGTGCAGAACTTCGGAGTACTCACAGAATGACTAATAGTTTAGACTCAGATATCTTCATCCTGTTGTCCTTGAATTAAAGACATGAAAGTGAAAATCGGAAGATTCTGTGAAAAATGCTTCTCATCTACGGGACCTTAATCGGATGTTTTCCCGTCTTCGCAGTCGTATTGATGGTTTCTTAGAATTCTAGAGGGTCCTGCTTATATCATTTACAAGGCTCCAAGGACACGTAAATTGCAAGTTATATACAATTAAAAAGAAATCAAAGATTTTTCTTCGTGTATTCGAAAAGACCTTAATAGCTAACCGCCCCGTGGTGAATGATGGATATTGCTAGGAGTAGGACTGTGGTGTCCAGTGCCATTTGCATTACAACTCTTCAAAGCTGAGATCGACTCCGAAAACTTTACCCATAAGCTCAGCTAGGAGTCAACCACGGCTTGGAATTACCAAAGGTCTGGTGGCAGTATAGTTGACAGGCGGAAAATCTGTTCGTGATCCACATGAGCGCTTAAGCGCTGCAGTGACGCTGTGGGAAAGCCCTGCCACATAGGTATTTTAAAAAAATCTTCTTATTAAGCAAATTTTCTCATGAAGACGAGTCATTCAGGTCTCGAAGTGTAGTATAGGTCAGGTCTTTGAAAAACACTCTTTGATGTACTGCGTGATAAACACCACTGTAAATCACCACTGAGATCGGCATTAAGTAGTCAATGTTTAAAGACTCCTTAGATTGGAAGGTAACCACCCAATTCATTTTTGCTCTCTAATACCTCGAAATCCGAAGTTTTCTTTGAAAGGCCTTGCAAAGCACTGAAATCATGAAAATTCTTCAATAGTTCCACTCTGATTGTAGAAAGTTTGCAAGCGAAAGGAATGGTAAAAATGAAATCAGCGCGATGGATATTGCGATGCCAATGGCTCGCTCGTAATTGACCATGATCAGCTAGGCCGACGTTGACCGCATAGACCTTTCGGTGGTTTCTTTGTTGTAAACAAAAACGGCTTTAGTGGCTGATCGAATAGTTTCGCAGCCGGAGTTTTTGGCGCCGACCCGACCTCGAAAATCTTGTTCTTGCAATGCCAAACGCCAGCTAACTGCGTTCCATAGCTTAAGAACGCTCTGAACCTTTCACATAATCTACCTCGCAAAAGGAATCGATGTGATGCTAACTTATTTTCACTCTTCTACTTCGTCCACTTAGAAGCCTGCAATAACAAGGAAATTTGAATCACTAACGATCAATTGGAAATGTCCCAGATTTTCTTTCGGATGCTTACACCCACCTAGGTAGTTGTTATAAATGTGCGTTCAAATTCCTTTGATGTAAGATGAATCCCCAAAATGGAGCATATTAGCCTCCCCTCCACCAAACCACTTTTAGGGTTTTATAAATGTCTGTGGTATGAGGAAAAGAAAATAAAATCGAAGCAAAGTAAGCACAACTTAAAAAAGGGAGCGAAATTCTGGCTTGTATATAAGAAGAAATTTGTCACCCAATGATGAGATATAAATGGCAGGAATGATAATAAGAATTACGTTTCAAATCGGGCTAGCATTCGCTTGGCAACAATTTTCGTATTCCTCATTTATTGCCTAGGCATCTTTCTTCTTCTGTTTTAATAAAATGACTTGAGACGTTCAGTATTACTAGCCGTGCTGTACAGCAGAAGAGAAATCCTTACAAATATTGTCTCACCTTTCCGCCGACAACATTAGCTTGTCCAACAGTGGATGAACGGTGACTTGCAATGGAATTTTTGAAAACGCTTATCGGCTTCAAACAATCAATAACTATTGCTTCAATGAACCGCCAGAGAAGAGGCCCAATACAGTTTAGTGGAGAAGTTATTCACTATTCGTCAACCAGTGCAAAATCTAGAAGAAAGGTCCAAACTGAATACGTTCACAATATTTTTTTAACAGGATAACATAACTGAAACCCAAGTATGGCAACTGGTCGGTTTGCATTTCCAGAATATCGGCCGCGTTCGTTCTGAACAAGTTTTTAATCGTGGTGAACCTGTTATTCTAAAGTATGTCCAAGAAAGACTTTTTCCTCTATAGTGCAACTTAGATGCTTTATTTTCAAAGTCTCGAAGCAGGTTACAAATACGAAGAGGTATTCGAAGATTAAAAGAGTTTCTCGAGTAACAATTGATCCATTGCTTCTCGCTCGCGTTAAAGCAGTTAGTAGCTTATTCAGTTGTAAATTAAAGATGTGTACAGATGTGAAGTGCTGACGGTGATATATATGATGCGCTCATTGTTACAGTACGTCTATGACGTCGAACAATTCAGGTCTTTCTGGTAATGCAACATTCCCGAATGATTCCGACGAAAGCGCCAAAATAGAACATAATGTGGCTAGACAAAGACCAGTTCATTGTAATAATAGCATCTATGTAAGGTCAACAGCATAGCCGTGGAGGTAAACTGGTTTCAAAGACCTCGTCGCGACTCTCGAAAGAAACCAATCAACGAACACCATTAGAGACTATCGCTCGAGAAAACGATTACACATCGGCAATGCCAAACAACGAGCCAGATTATCACAAGAACGAGAAAAAAGAAGGCAGTGTTCCTGCTCGAGTCAAATTTGACAAAGTGCTGGTCTCACTGTAATGTCATAGCCGGTATTGCAAAGGAATATGACGTCAAAGAAAAAAAGTGAACAGTCAGTATGGCAGAAACAAGAAATACCAGAATCAAAAACAACAAAAGAGTAATATGAACCTGATAAGCGACGAATAACACTTGCGATCGTAGTTGCACTGTAGAAACACTTATTTGGGCTTCACCAGGGAGTATTACCAGAAGATTACCAAGAAAACTTTGCAAAACCTAAGGTTGGCACCAATCCTTAACCACAATGAACTTTCTCAATAATTTTTAGCATTCATTGTAACATACAGGAATGAAGTACTTGGCAATGACAACACGAATGTTCCTTTATACTGTTCCTCCTTTATCTGGTTATTTTAAAACTCGAGATTGCTGTTCAACATCGACGACGTTCTAGTTGAAGGTGAGCAGGAAAGAGATCCACAATGGATGCTATGATCGACTTCGTGTTGTCGTCAAGAATTTGTGCACCTATATTAGATTGCTTGTAACTTCAAAATTCTTCTCCTGATCGGAAAAAACTTTTTATGAACAGATGTTTTCGATTGGTATTCTTATAATTTGGCTTCATACACGACATTCTCCGACTTCCACCTAGTGCCTGATTTGTGGCTTAAATCTTCTAACCAACTATCCTGTGCAAACAGCGACGCGGGCGGGGGTGTTAGCAGTTTTTCGCCCTGAAATCCTTCAAAATCATTTTGTAGAAGAATTCTCCAAGCAGATCACACCAGTCCAATGTGTCTGTGCTACAGCACCAAGTCAGACATCCTATCAGTGAAGAAGCAATCAGTGTAGATTATGACAAGTGGGAATAGGTGAGCATTTGTTGAGAACGAGAGCCAACTTTAAGATACCTTAGTAGCCAGTTTTCTCACAGGCATTCCCAAACCCAGGTAGACCATTAGAGGACTCCAGACAATATCTTGCTCTGACGTACAATCCAAATGAAAAGTAAAAATGGAACTTTCTGGTATAAATGTAGGAGAGAAAAACGTGCTATAAAAATAACTGGTAGCGTCACGTCTATAATGTATTGAGACGTACTGCTATAATTGTTCGTCGAATCTTAAAGATGAATATAACTGCAGAGAAAGACATCGCTGCACTATTTTTGTTAATAAATACCAGAGAATGGTAACGAAATAGGAAGGAATCTCAGAACCAGTGGATTCTCTGACACCAGCGAAATTTGGCACAAGGAATCTAGAAAGACTATAAAGTGAAAACACCACCAAAGAAATAATAAAAGAAGTGCTGAAATGCTGCAGTGAAAGTGTTCAAAGCTTTATCTACATATGAGTCTAGCAGATCAAACATAGAATTAGTTGGAATATTAATGCCGAGGATGATGTACATTTTGATCACTTCAAGCGTGAAACGGAGTCGAACTAGACGGATGGATGGCGAATAAAAGCTGAGTGGTAGTGGTGGCGTCGAGCTTTGTCGGAACGCCAACTCTGTGCACGTCGATCCCGATCAGACGGCTAAAAAACCCTGGAACGAGCTGTGGCGAACTGCGAAAACGAGTTGGACTCGTAGCGTACGTTGGCTGGCTTTCTGCTTTACCAATAATCTGGAAATCTGCTAATCTCAGAAATGGGTTTTCGACATTCTATCTATGGAAGACCAACAGAAAATAGGCGGACTCGCCATGACTTCCACTACTAACACATAAAAAAATTCTAGAAACTGAAAGATGGGTGATTCTTCTTTTTTGACATACTACACGCTTCACCACGATGTCTCGCTTTGCTTCAGGCAGAAAATGTTTTTTCAAGCTTGCGACACCATGAGGTAAAGACTGAAAATTCACAGAAGAAACGTGCTAGTCTAAAAATAACCTGATGCTTTATATAGCTGATTTCTTAGTCTTCCGCACCACAAGCCATAGTTGTCACTACGGAATATTTTGGGTACATATAGCTGATATCTGATAGCGCAGTGGTAGTGATGCCCGCCATTACGAGCATGGTGCTAGTTCGATTCCGCTTCGGGCCAACCAAGTCTCTCATCCATCCGGAGTCGGGAAATTGACATCGGACTTGTCTGAGAAAAACTACTCTCTGCAATCCAATTGGGAACGCTCCAGCCCGGCTATCTCAGGACTGCAGGGAGATTTGCTTGACCAGCATTCCACGACATTCAGGATGAAATGAAAATCCTCAAGCAGTAGAAGAAGCCACACACAAAAAGTTGGGAGATCTTTGTGGACAATGGATGCGAGGAAACGAATTGAATGCGAGAAATGCTGTGATCCGCACAGTGGACGTGAAGAGGGATCAAATAAAATAAAACAAAAAATAAAAAAAATTAGCTGATATCGCCCGTCTGTGAAATTTAGCACGTGTTCTTCAAAAATCTTAGCGAAACTCCGAAAAGACTCTGATGACAAATGTTGCAGTAAATGATGCAGCGAATGGAATCCACTGGAAATCACATACAGCGCTCTATTTGTGTCACCATTTCAATCACACAGGATTTTTTCTATGACACGGAAAACCGTGGCAAGATTTCATTTTACTATTGTCACCGAATACGTCAACCATTTCGATCAATTCAGTTGGACACTCCGAATGCTTTTCGTCCATTGCTTATTGTTTCGAGACATCGATCGGCCCATTTGACCAAAGTTCACGGTTGTAAGATGAAGCGTTTTTTTCCATCACTCTTGTTATATTTTTTCCCCTCTCCTTTTACTTACATTTGTACGTTCCAGCCACAATTCTTAATCACTTGTTAAATTCGCACTTGCCTTTTTTCGGCCAGTTTTACTGACTAATTGACTTCAATACTGGACCTAAAATATTCCACTAGTTTTCATTCTTCGAAATACTTCGGCAACTATGTCTATAGAGGATGTTGTGGCATCATGTGAGTCTTAACTTTTTTCGCGGAACAGGTATGGTCTGTTTTAGTGGATAGGGAAGTAGAACCAGATCTATAATTTGTAACAGCTGTGCATTGCCATAAGCTGAGCTCAATTTTTGCGGAAGGAGGCGCATTTTAGAAAAGTGGTGTCCGACCGGTCCAGGAGGCGTTTTCACTGCGTCAGCAGATCTGGCTAACAGGACTTGAAACAAGCCGACCGGTCCACGATTACGACCTGTTCGGGAATAAGCTTACGGAAAGAGAACATCTTTTAAGTTATGCGCCAATTGCGTTCCCAGCTATATCTCGGTTCTATATCTCCCCTAATAATTCATAATCGTACACTCTGGAAGTTCTTTCGAATAACCACATTTCCAGGTGAATGCAAGGCTTCTAATATTTCTGGGAAAATTACCTTTTATCTTTGACTACTTCAAATTAATATCATGAAAGAAAAAAAATAGGGTTAAAAACGATTAAAGAGCCTAAATTCCTTAAAGAAAACCAGTATAACAGGCAATAAAAATTGGCTTGGTCTCCACCGTTTTGATTGCTAGTAAATATCTTCTGACAGAAGTGTTCTTCCCTTCTACTTGATATTCTATAAAGCATCGCATATCTCGTTTCAGCGGTAGTCCTATTAATTATTGAGCAACGTGAGCGGGAGACAAATGCATTCGTTCCCCTCGGACGTTGGAGCTGCTCTTC
This sequence comes from Angiostrongylus vasorum, assembly GCA_018806985.1. Taxonomy (NCBI): domain Eukaryota; kingdom Metazoa; phylum Nematoda; class Chromadorea; order Rhabditida; family Metastrongylidae; genus Angiostrongylus; species Angiostrongylus vasorum. Next base: position 319,360 of record JADANN010000099.1, on the reverse strand, counting down.
CTTGAGCATGGTGGAGGTGCATGACGAGAACGACAACCTTCCCAAAGCGCCTTCATATTTGCTGTTGCTTTAGAGAAGGTAGCTATTAGTAGTGCATTGGGTTTTCCCGTGGCATCGTGAGCTTTCAGATGTATATTTTTGCACATAAGCTCCATGACGGATGGAGTGAATACTGCTGTATTTTACAGAGGAAGATCATTGGAGAAGCGCAAACTGTATAAAACATAAACGCTCAAAAAAAGTTCTCAGCGTTGCTCAATCCCTGAGGAATGCGCCATGCATTCGACCTCATTAAGCACCATTTGAAAGTGACTGAATGCCTATCTGGCCTTTACTATCTGGACTTATGGTGGTTACCGATGTATCGAGCCACTGCTGCTGTTCCCTCAGGCAAGTCTTGTACCAATTTGCCGACGCAGGAGGGATGGAAGGCTTAGTGGGCAAGGGGTGCGGGGATCGATCCCTCCTGTGTGCTGCAGGGCGCCTCTGACCACTGCACCAAACACGTCCTTTTTGTAAAACATTAGCTCCCGAAATGTTTACTCAGTTTAAAGACTCTCTAATATAAGGTGTCGGAACGAGAATGATTACGTTGCTTGTGATGAAGGTGGGCTTGATTCCACTTATTCGAACTGAGACTAAAAAGTCGAAAGAATAACGATGTCTATCTTTCGAGGATTCACAGAGAGCTCCCGAATTACGAGTTCAAGCCGATTGCGAAATCTAGTAAATGCTATCAAACAGTCATTCAATGCCATTTCTCAAAAATCTCGCTGCGATTCTGTAATTTTACACAAATAGGACCATTACCTCATTCTTGTAATGGTATGGTATGATAATATAAGGAAGGAAAACGCTGGAAAATAATAATTGGGAAATATGAAACACTAAATTTTGAAAAACTGGTGACCCTGCTGCTAAATAACGGAAGATTTTTATGACAATTGAACGCACTAATTGTCCTGCATGGGATGGCGCGGCCATCTAGTGATGTTAGTTGGGATATTCTACTACACTCGATTCGTTTTGATTCAACCCTGAAGACCAGATATCGCCGAGAAATGCGACTGTGCGATGGACACTCTGCTCCAGCTTGTAACATTCTGGTCGCCAAATAGACTTGCTCCATTCCGATCCAAAAAGGGCTCTCTATCTATCCGTGCCAGGATAGTGACTCCTCATTTGTTTGTCTACCGAAGTTATCGTATCAGCTCAATCCTTCACTGAGACCGAAACACGTTAGGGAAGACAGCGCTTCGCTGTACTTTTTTTTCCAATTTTCATTTTCTTTTGGGGGTTTCGTCACGCGGAGCAACTAACTATCGCATGCATGCAGCTTACGCTCTGAAACCTTATTGCAAATCGAAAAGCTAGATAGGTAGGTAACTGGTGGAACCAAGTGGGCCTGTAAGAAGCTTCCTAATCACTGGATTATGTTGTATGAACTAAATAATTTATGAAATATAACTCAACTCTGGTATCTGGTATCACTTTTTTCAATTGCGGTATATTTACTTAATTACTAATTCGGTTACAACTCACTCTGAAACATTGACGACAACGCAAGTTTCTGAGCTTATTTTCAAGTCCTATTTGTCACATGACAACGAGTGATTTATAAAGAAATAAATAACAGATAAACATCAGTGGTGAATGAATGTAAATAAATATGGATGTATTCGAGTAAGAACTTATGTAGATGCAACAACACAAAAAGGCGTGTAAAACGTATGTGATTCAGATTTCCACAAATATGCAACTAAAACCGTCACTAGAGAAGCAGTGAGAGGGTGACGAGGAATATTTCAAAGGTTCTTGGCTGAAAATTTTAAGGAAGATATTGTCAACTAGGAGCATATATAGAGCAATGCTCATAGGCATCCAGCAATACATACGCTGCATCTGACGACACGTCAAGCCACACTCATCATCCCTGGTGGTTCGGCAAATTAATACACAATTTGGTTGGAAGGATGAGAAACTTTATCTCCATCCTTTATTGCCAATTGTTCTCGACAAAGAACTAAGGACGAAGTACTGAAGCGACGAGCACTGATTACTACCTTCCTTTAAAATTGCCATCTGTCTTTCACTATAAATTCTTTGAAGCATTTGACACGCTTTTTAAATTGTGTATCACGGTAGCACATAAATGTTACCCGAAGCAGAAGCGGGAATTATGCTGGATATCCAGAACGCCAACTGACCAAACAGCCACTCAAGCGATGGACCACTTGAATAGCCTGGAACGGAGAAATCAGTGAGCGACCAAGTACGGGACAATAGCCACTCAGGGCGCAACGGCGGGCTTCTCGATCCATTCACGCTTTTTACAAGGAGCTGTAGAGAATAGAATGGAAATGGGTGGAAGTTGGTAACAAGTGAGGCCGACTGCTGAATAAAAAGTCACTATTTTTTTTATAAATAAATATCTCAGCATCATTAAAGTTATATTTCGCAACGCATACCCCTGCCGCTAAAAAGAGTAGGCAGTAGATAATAAGTCAAAAATTGTGATTATAACTGCAGCCTCAGCTTAACTGGGTTCGTTGCCGATTTGGGCCCCCCAGATCAATCCCGCTGACGGGTGATTGCTGATGGCAAAAGATCAATAGAACTAGCTGAGAGACAGGCGAAACGAAGGACCCTGCATGGTGCAGGTGAGCGCGCTACTCCCCGGAAAGGACAATAGCGCGTTCGTTCCCCACCATAGGCACCTGCGGTCCAGAGTTTTGCAAATATCTCAGCATCATTAAAGTTAAAAAAGTCACTGTTTTTCAGTCCGCAGCAAGTAGTTCTTACGGTTTAGCCGTCACTAACTGATGACCTGTACAGAACTAGAAGGTTTCTAAATTTTTTGCTGTTTGAGAAATTATCTACTATTCAGCTCTTAATTAATTGCGGCAGTAGTGAAAGCTCACAATTAAGCAAACCTTCTTTTTGGTGTTGCATAAAAAATAGTGTTGCTTTCTGAATATGCTTAACTTAGATATGGTTCATCACAAAGTGAACCTTAAAAAAGTTTGGAATATCGGAGAAATGCTGGATTAAAAGACATACTAGTGAATCGCGAGGTAGCGAAGTGGTTAGCTATGCCGTCGATCAGGAACCAAAGATGCAAGTTCGACCCCCTACCCTAACACTCTCCTCCAATCCAATTGAAAACGCCTTAGCATAGCTTTCTCCAAGATTGCAAGTCGGTCGATTTGTCAGCATTCTATGACATTTATAAAGAAGCCGAAATCATGCAGCCGCCGAAACAACACGCGAGATGTCCGAATATCTATGCAGATGTTAGAAGAGAGGAAAATCAATCTGATGTAAGAAGTGATGGGAGCCGAACAGTAGATGTGATGAGGGGGTCACTTAAAATGTAAAATTAAAAAAAATATTGCATCAAACGAAATTCGTCAATATTGTAAGTATGCGACTGTCTTTTCTCTATACATTTGAGGCATCTACACCCCATAAGCTTACTAGTAGCGTGGTACAACATGTAATTTTGGTAAAATCAAGAAACAACACAGGTACATCAAATGAGGCATAGGAAGCGCAATGGTTAGAGATGCTGTATAGTACATGCATCGTCACTGCTTCTGACCCATCCCCGGAAAAAGCAAAGCTCTCGTCGCTTCAGAGTCGCAAAGAAGTGCTTGGAATAGGATTCTTAAGGTCCACAAATCCAGGCCAGTACCTCCTTGGTGAGGACTTGGATAGAAGTTCGTAAATTATGAAATGATTTCATGAGGAATCAACTCGAGTAGTGTTCAACATTCACGAAGACAAAGCCTTTGTAAAGTGACCGAACCTGCGCGCATATCCTTAGACGACCATGGATCACGGATGCCGGACAATAAACCGAGTGGAATTAGAGCGAATTCGCACAATGTGTAAAGTCAGGTCATGTAAATAAAAAAGAAAAAAATGCCACCTGAAACATTATGAAAATAACCATATTAATAAAAGAAACATGTAGAAAGAAATATTCGAAGAGCACCAAGATCTTCACATCAATAAAGTCTTGGCAGATGTGAGATAAATTGGAGCACGATTGTGATCCCGCATTTGAAACGCGATGATGTGGGCAAGTGGTGTGGAGGAAACCCAGACGTGGCTACGCGTGAACTTGTTCTGCGACGGAGCGAACGCAAACTGGTAGCGTGACGGGTATGCAAATGCCCATAGGGTGAAACTAGCCGACGACCGGTCTCCGTGCCCTGGCTGGCTCGTTTGCTAGCCAAATCCTGGACTGACGCCAGAACGAGTCTGATCTGCATGTTGCTGTGGCTGCTTATCCAGTCGGTGGATTGTGAACACTTTGATCAGAAACTCTTTACCTACGACAAGTTGATGTCATTCTTCGGTTAAAGGACACAACGGCAACTCAGAAAAGCGTCACGAATCTGGAAAAAAGGTGAATTTCATTCATTAAACGTAGAGAAACATCACGTCATGGAGCAGAAATTTAGCCTGAAATCGTCTAGAATTCTAATGTTGGGGCTCTGCGGAATGCGAGAAAAAAGATGCATAAGTGGAGTACTTTGGATTTTGAGAAATCAGCATAAACGCAAAAGACTGCCGATCAAGTTTCTTCTCAATAAATAAATGAATCTAAAAACGCCGTTTTCTTTCAAATTGCTTGAAAGTCAAATGAAAAGCTATTTTGGTGGAATAAAAAAACGAATAAATAAGTTTTAATGTAGGCGCTGTTTGCTTTCAACCAGTCATTCGGGATCAGCATCGTTCCTGGTTGACAAATCCACTCATTCAATCACTGCGAGCAGGGGACTCACGACTTGACGATCCTTACAGGTGAAAAACAGTGAACGGTTGGCTCTACAAAATAAAAGTTCCAGAATAAGTAAACTTATGCGTTGTTGGTAAGGGTGCGTAGATTCTAACAATTTTTGTTCTAATTGATAAGGTTCACTACTACCTCAAACATTTTTATTTAAAATTAAAAAGGAAAATTACTTCTGTTTATTTGTGCATTGAAATCAACTCGCAGTCAAACTATTGACTCATAATTTATTTGAGGATGCAGTCTTGTATTATCATAAGAGGTCGCTTTCGGTTTAGCAATTCGATTAGCATTCAGAAACACAGGGAAACTCACTTTGAATGTAACATAAGAAATAAGAGCCTCAGCGAAAAGAACTAATAATATTCTGAAGATGTTACACATGTGACTTCTAAGAGCACGTTGTTGAGTAACGTTACCTCTAGAGAAACGGCAGTGAACACCACCACATCGGTGATATCGCTGGTGATTTTCACGTCCTATGATTTATATTTTTTGCCGCCCCTATATGTGTTGGGAATGATTGAGCAGTGAAAGCTCTGAAGATATTTTTCTAAAAGTGAGCCTTGAATTAACTGGCACCAGCAGGTGTTTCCAATGATCGTAAAACACCCTGTTGAGAATTTTTTTCTTTGGAAAGAGGGTAGCATTCGGATGCTCGGAATGCTCCTCTAGCCGACAGAGATCGCTTTTGAGGATTTGAAATCTCATTCATTCCTTGCACCTGCCTTGCAGATGGCTTGGGAATGGTTCACATTCGTAATGCAGTGGCTAAAATTGGATCTCTTCCATTAGAAAGAGAAAGGTGCTATTCTCAAGGGATGATCACACTGATTTATTTATTATCTTAGTAATAGTTTGGATTTCAGATTGGATATCCAGGAAGTGATTTGGGGCAGGGAAATCATGAAACGGGAAATAAAATATAAGATAGAATGGTAACTAAGATAAGATTCCAGTTACTTCCAAATGACGCTTATGAAAGTAATACAGCATACGAATGCTGAGATATAAGTAGAACGTGGAACCTTAGATGTGCATCAAACTCTCGATTACCCTTATCGGGGCTCGCCTGCTAACCGCCACACGAAAGGAGGTCCTCCTTTTAGGCAGTAAACAGAACTTGAGGCATTGCCATTTTGACTGCAGCTTCACCTTAACTGAGTTCTATGCCGATTTGTGCTCCACAAACGATTCCTGTTGACGGGTGATTGCTGGTGGCAGCGTTATAGTAAAAAGTTGGCCAAAAAAAATCAAGCAAGGGCCTCGGTTAGTGTGGTGGATAGCATGTGAGTACCTGGCAAGGGTATTCTCCCGTTTGAAACCAAACAAACTGAGGCTACGAGTTTTGCTCATTTCTCAGCATTCTTGTGGTTGTATTTCACATAGTAGCATACCACAGAAAAAGAATAGGCAACAAATAAAAGTTAAGACCAGGGAAAGTGTTGAACATCTTAATATGTTTTACAGCTTGTGCTTAATCAGTGGCCATCAATAGCCATCACTGATAGGGCATTATCAGTACTCGAACGACATGGTCCAAGTTGGTCTAACTCTCCTCTGTTTCGTCATGGGAATTCAGGTCGGATTTTTTTTCAAAAAATCACACCCATTTAAAACAGCGAGCTTTCCTTCCGAAACTCTGGCGAACAAAATGTGCTGATTGTGTCGTTCCACTTGAAAGTAGAGTTCGCCTTAGCTTACTTTTTGACGATTGAAAGTCTAACGACGTGCGAAAACAGGACCTTGAATAAAACAAATGGCTATCACGTAAAGAAACCGTTTAAGAAGAAATTATCGAAAAAAAAAGTACATAAAATGTTAATTTTAACCCATTTTTTGTTTTTTTATATATTAATAATATATTTTATGAAGTGGAAATGATGAGGTATGAAATTGCCTTCTAATAATGGCATTCTTGTTTAAGTTAAAAAAGCAAATTGTGATAATTTGGAACAACGAAGCGGGAAATTTCCCTCTAGAATTGTTTTTTCAGGGAACATGGCTCAATTTGCCTTCCATTGCTCTTCGGATAGCAAACCATCTGCACAATTTTGACCACCAACCGAACGCAGTTGAAGTAGTTGATGAACTAACGCAAACACCCGAAGCACGCTCCCCTGAAGAGGTGAATTCTGAAGAACTTATTGAACGCTTGGATTAAAACAAAGAATACATGAAACTACTTACCGCCTCTCCAGTTCTGTACAGAAAGCTTCTTAGGCTAATCACGTTGACGAAGGAAATTACTATTTATCTCTTGCATAGGTTGAAATAGAATTAAATTAATTAATCTTTTCATAACCACACCTAATTTCGCATGACCGGCGCAACAAACCACCTCCAATTTTACCTTTTTTTACGGACATGCCACTTTTTTCGAAAGTAGTCAATAACTCCTCCCTGATAACTAGAAGAATTGAAAGGTTGTGAACATGGAAAATTGCGGAGAGGACTTTGCTCTATGGGTATGAGTGGTATGCACCCTGCTGCCCACCATACTGTACCATGATCCCTCATTCAAGTTCATTACTGTCAGCAATTGGAAGTGTTTAGCAATTTTTCCTGGATCTATTTCAGCAATTTTCGTGCTTGCACACTCTATACGTTAACAATAATTTATCGCAACTAATACAATATGAGGGCGCGTCTGCCGCAGTGGTCGGAGGCGCGCTGCAACACATACGTGGAATCGATCCTCGCGCCCCCTGGCCTAACAAGCCTTTCCTCTCTCCAAGCTCGGCAAATTGGTACCAGACATGTCTGGGAGGATAACAGCACTGGCTCGATACATCGGTAGGCCACCGCGAGTCACTAACGCCAAGTAAACGCCAGATATGCATTCAGTCACCTCCAAACGACGCTTGATGAAGTCATGGCGTATTCCTTAGCGATTGATCAACGCCGAGAGCTTCATCCTTTATTTTTTTAACGCGATGTGAGTAATAGTCGGTTTTCATTTCCTTTAATTTTATTCTATTAGCACCTGAGTTTCCAGTCAGTGAACTCTTTCGGAAAACGGTATTGTGTGTATTTCTACTATCGCACTGCAGAAGATCTATATTCGATAAGTTGTCGCGTGACTACAGAAAGTTTGGCAGAAAGCTCTGCGACAAAAAAGTCGGCGAAAGCGCGCGTATCGAAATCAATATGTACTGTTCGTAGAGTACCCATTGGAGTCAGCAAACATATGGTCGGCAAAGCTTCAAAATGAAACTCAAAGCAGATTATCCGACTATCTATCGATTATCTCACACTTTCACGAAGGTGCTAAAAAAGCTGAGTGGTCGGAAGTTATTAGGAGACGCTACACGCACAACTACACAAAAACGTTTATGAGTTACACATTAATTGCACAGCTACGGTTAACCATAGGAAAGTAGAAGCAGCTACACTTTCTCCGCCTCGCTGATGAAGTAGTTTTTACGCAACAACTCAGTGCAAGAAAAAATCATAACTATGTTTGTGTAAACAGTTTTTTCTTTAATATTGAAGAGGAGAAATTGGTAAGAAACCGACTCATTCGTCAAAATGTCCCCGATTGCGTTGAACAGAACGAATCCTGATATTCAGTTATGTAAATCGGGATTGGGAAGTCAGCGTGGAGAACGTTTTATAAGCAGGATCAAAATGCCGTCACTGCACTCAAACACGCCGCTTAATGAGTAGTTCGAACGAGTATTCTGTTTCATCAGATGAACAGAGGAATCCGGAGTCCCTCACATATGATGATCATCGAAACCCAGGGATACTGTCACACAAATCAAGTTGTTAAATATTGCAAGGGTCAGGTAAGTTGTTCGTCTTACAGGTAACCAATGCAGAGGAGTTGTCAGTGTCTGAGATAATCTGAAAGAGAACTGAACAAAAAACAAATAAAGCAAGTCTATGAACCCAATGAGAGGTTTTCTTCAGAAAGCACTTGAGCGAAAACTATAAAACATCAATGATGCTGAGATATTTGCAAAACTCCGGACCCGCAGGTGTCTGCGGTGGGGAACGAACGCGCTATTGTCCTTTGCGGGGAGTGACACGTTCACCAACACACCTTGAGGGTCTTTCGTTTCGCCTGCCGCTCAGCTAGTTCTATCGATCTCTCCTATCAGCAATCACCCGTCAGCGGGATTGATTTTTTTTGCGGTCCGGAGTTTTCCAAATATCTCAGCATCATTGAGCTTATATTTCGCAATATACCCTGTCATTAAGAAGAGTAAGCAGTAAATAAAAGTGTTAAGATTGTAACTATAAAACTGTTTGTGTCTGCCGAGCAAGAGCAGCGCGTAGCGCGACTCTGGCACACGATTGAGTATCAGTGGGAACGCTCTTTGTATGACTCCAGTTATCAGATAGTGGGAGCTGATGCATTCGAAAAAAAAATCCAAAAAAGGGCTGTGGATTAATGCACGCAAAAATTGCGTTCCTAAAGAAAAAAGAGTTTTCCTAGATAAAGATTTCACTTATCTAAGAGTACAAAATTAGTGTGTTTTTTCTCGAACACTTGAAGAACTCGTAGATTGCTACAGGGGAGTAAATTAAACGATAAACGACCGTGGACAAAAAGTGGAAGAAAAACGTCAATTTTTCCATCTTAAAACAAATCTCCAACATCTTCCGTGTGTCAGGCGAAGCCAAAAATGCTGGATGAACTGCGGGAATCCGACAAAGAAATTGTTCTCATCAGCAACGACGTGGTGGATCTAGAGGTAATGATTTCTAATAATTATCTTCCAATGAACCATTTTTAACGTGTTCTAGACTATTCAATTTGTCTCGTAGCAGTTACCTTTCATAAATAGTTTCTAATTCTATAGCTGTTAACTACAGGCGAATAGTACACTGGTAGTGATGTCTGTTATCACGACCGTGGTGCTGGCTCGATTCCGCTCATGGTCGACCAAGCCTCTAATCCCTCCGGAGTGGGGAAATCGGATTTGTCGAAGAAAAAAAATCGCTTCCTGCAAGTGGGAACGCTCCAGCCCAGCTATCTCAGGACTCCAGGGAGAATTGCTCGAACAGCATTCTACGTCATTAAAGATAAAATTAAAAAATCCTCGAGCAGCAACCGAAGCAACACTTAAAAAGTTAGATCTTCGTGGATAATGGATGCGAAGAAACGGATCGAATCTGAGAAGTGCTGGGATCCGCATAGTGGACGTGAGGACGGGTCATATAAAAAATAAAAAAAAGAGAAATAGCTGTTATCTGTGTTTCTTTGCTCCCCTTCCAAATATCCACATTTACATCTTTCTATATTTGATGAAGCTTGGGGAAACAAATATTTTCTTACCAACAGTATCATATGAAAGACTTTAATGTCATCTCAATCTGACATATAAAAAGATTAGAGCGTACATCTTCTTTTACAGCAAATCATTCTTCACGAAACAAATGGAAGTGTGATGACAGCAGTTCGACATGACCTTCAAAATCTGAGCGAGAAGAATCAACAGAATGACGAGGAACTGTTTAAGCACCACGGTCGTCTTCACCGTTTCGGAGGACTAAAGAAAAGTGGGAAGCTTTTTCAACACAAGTAAGAAGGTATCCCCTTGTTTTACTACCCGTCCCATGTCCTCGTCGTTTAATACCCGTCTCCATCTATCGCAAAGCACTCGTTGTTCCTGCTTTTTTTTCCAAATTACACGGCCCATGCAAAATAACTGTCCGCAAGCCGTAGTGGAGCAGTTTCACTCGTCTGCTTATGATAATTTCACGTAAATTCCTTAAATTATCTTGTACCAAGCACGCGTATCTCGGTCGCCCTGTCTATTTGATCACTATTTTTAAAAAGCTCCATCAAATACCTGAACCGTACGATGTACTTTTTTCGAGTCTGTTATTTCCGCTTCTTCCTGAAGAATCTGGGTTGCATCGCGTGTTCCACCAATCCTCCACTTTATTCATGAATCAAGCAGACGTCTGAAAATTCCTCTTCGTTGAACATTTTCGAAACTCGCCCTTCACCATGTAGCGGCTTTCGAAGCTTCGCTAATGGCACATTTGCTCGCTCGTCGAACACCGATAGAATTTTTTTAAAAATCTGGCTTTCATCAAACCTTGGTATGGATAATCAATATCGTTTTGTATTTCTAAGTTTACATGAGGTTTCGACTTTTTCGATGAAAAATCCACCAGGTCTAGACAGGATAAGACCAGAACACCTGAAGAACCTTCCGTCAATCCTCGTAAACACACTGGCTCGGCTCTTCACACCTTACCTGTCCGAAAGCAAGGTCCCTACCCATTGGAAGACCAGCAAGACCGTGTTATTGTTCAAGAAGGGTGACCTACAGGATATCGGCAACTATCGTCCAATCTGCTTACTGTCTGTCGTCTACAAACGTTTCACTCGAGTCATCCTAAACAAGACTGACAGAACACTGGACGAAGGACAGCCATGTGACCAAGCAGGGGTTTCGAAAAGGATTTAGTACGATGGACCACATCCACACGGTAACAAGGCTCATTGAAGTATCGCGGGAGTGCAAAAGACCGCTCTGTCTCACCTTCATCGATTTACAAAAGGCCTTTGATTCAGTCGAGATAAATGCAGTCTTGGAAGCCCTGAATAGTCAAGGAGTCCCTACTCAGTACATAAAGATTCTTCGTGAGCTGTACAAAAAATTTCATAACCAGTGTATCACCATTCTACAACGATATTAACATCGACGTCGACAGAGGAGTTAGGCAAGGCGATACCATCTCGCCAAAATTATTTACCGCCACCCTCCAGAACGTCATGCGAACATTGGAATGGGATAATATGGGAGTGAAAATCAATGGTCGGCAGTTGCACCATCTTCGCTTTGCTGATGACATCGTCCTTATAACACTAAACATTAGCCAAGCAGAACGTATGCTTTCCAACTTCGATAAATCCTGTGGAATGAATGGTCTTCGACTATCCTACAAAAACGATATTCATGAGGAACGGATTGGTTTCGCATGCCACATTCATGCTCAACGGAACGAATATCTCCGAATGCTCCAGTTACATCTATCCAGGTCGGGAAATCAACATGATGAACGACTTAGCTCCAGAGCTGAGCAGAAGGGAACGAGCGGCTTGGGGTGCTTTCAAGAGCATCGAGGATGTAGTGAAGAGAACAAGGAACACCCGACTCCGTGCCCACCTTTTCGACTCAACGGTACTTCCTGCCCTAACGTATACGTCAGAAACTTGGTCGCTACGTAAGCAGGATGAAAGGTCACTTAGCGTTATCGAACGCGCAGTCGAAAGGGCGATGCTAGGAGTATCCCGTTCCACACAAATAAAGGAAGGGATCTGAAGCTCCGATCTGCGTCGACGATCAAAAATCAAAGATGCCGTTCTGTACGCTGAACAATCGAGGATAAGGTGGGCCGGACACGTAATGCGTATGAATGGCAACCGTTGGACAAGAGCCGTTAGTGACTGGATTCCTCGGGATGTCAAACGTACTGCAGGAAGACCGCCGACCCGATGGTCAGAGTTCTTCACAAAGAGCTTTGAAGAAAGATATGATGCTCGAGGAGTCCTTAGAGCGAGCAGAACCCATTGGGCTACTCTTGCACGCGACAGGGAAAAATGGAGGACTTACTGACGCCCGCTCGAGTCACTCAACGATCAACGGGACTACAGTTGAAACAGGTGATACATGAGGTTTCAGAAAACATTGCTGCGGCAAACGTTCTAAAGCCTCGCAATCGGCTAACATTGTTGCGCTTAGTGAAAATGTGAAAATGATTTCACTAGCGAAAGGATGGTAGAACTACTGCTTGCAATAGAATGGTTGATTAGTGGGACTAGTGGATAAAAAAATGAAGGATAAAGCTCTCGGCGTTGGTCAATCCCTGAAGGATGCGCTATGCATTCTACTTCATTTACGTATCGTTGGAGGTGATTGAATGCATATCTGGCCTTTACATTGACTCACGGTGGCCTGCCAATGTGTCGAGCCAGTGCTGTCCTCCCAGACAACTCTGGTACCAATTTATCGACCCCGGAGGGATGAAAGGCTTGATGGGCCATGAGCGGAAGGATCGATTCCACATGTGTGTCGCAGTGGCTCCTCCAACCACTGCGCCACACGCGCTCTTAGCACCGAGTTCAATAGTGGATATCCATAGCTTATGAAGGATTTTTGTGCGGGGGTGAAACTTTGCAAAACTTCCATAAGCGTTTCTTTTCGAAATACTCATAGGATGGAAATGGGACATTAAAATGCCTGTTTCACCTCCAGCACCGACTTCAATGAATTTAATTGTTATGTAGAACAACCTAATGTACTGAATCTTGTTGAAACGATGTTTTCTCGCATAACTGCAGTTCTATCGTTTGTAATACGCTAACCCCTTGGAAGAATGAACCGAGTAAGCAGTTTGCAAACGGGAGACAGCAGGTAGATCAGGCGATAACTCCCTATGTCGTGAAAGCTCATCAGTAATAATGCCGTGCTTCTGGTTTTCTCTACTGGTTCAGAACGTCGAATTCTCAAAGTCAATGTCAGAAGAGGAAAACCAGTCTGTTTATGAGGGCTGCCGGTGAAAGCTTCAGATGTTTGGATCTCAACTGGTAAGCGAGAGGTATTCTACGAACCATTAGCGACAAGACACTAGATAATCAAACATACGAAGCAGCCTACTTTTGTGCTTAGTGAAGCAACTGTTCCAGCTGGACTTCAAAAGACACCAATTTCAAAAACGTGATTTTTAAATCTTGGAGTCCAATACGAACGCTTTTCTGAGTCCTATCAAATTCACCCTCTACTGGTTCTCTTTTCGTGCTAAGATTTTCTTTTGCCGCTCTTTTGTATTGCTTTTCAAGTTCGGAAGTAAATTCAAAGTTTTTTATGACTCAATCAGCACCCATGTTTTCTCATCATCTCGATTATAGCGGCGACGACAAGGATGTAAAAGGAAGATATTCTCCTTGCGACTAACAAACACCTGTCCCTCTCAATAATGTCGTAAAAGTGGAGGATGAGGGCCCACATTACTCGTCGTCAGTGTCATCAACGTATTCCCCAATGCCATTTATGGAATCGTGTATGCTCTACCTTACGAAAATTTTGAAACTTCATTTCTTTAATTCCGCATTTACACTGTTTTCTGGAAGAATCTTACAAAGGAGGCATATCTGCTTACCAAAGGATGCACCGACAGGTGGTGGCGACGATCATCATAGTGACGCATAATCGTTCTCTTTATGCCGTTTAATTCCTGATATGCTAAATAGAATGTTGCATATTCATTTTCATAGAACCAAACACCGCGTCTGGGAGGGAAGCGATGTGTTTAAAGAAGGCCTTCCTAAGGAATGGGACTGGAGAAATGTTAGCGGTGTGAACTACTGCAGCCCGACAAGAAATCAGCACATTCCAGTATACTGTGGATCGTGTTGGGTTTTCGGAACTACAGGAGCTTTAAATGATCGATTCAATATTGCACGAAATAATATGTGGCCAATGACTATGATCTCCCCACAGGAGATCATCGATTGCAACGGAAAAGGAAATTGCCAAGGAGGTGAAGTCGGACATGTGCTTGACTATGCCAAGACGCATGGGTTAGTCGAGGAAGGATGCAATGTTTATCGCGCCACAAATGGATACTGTGATCCGTTCCACAGATGTGGAACATGTTGGCGAGAAAACTGTTTTCCTGTCAAAAACTATACCAGGTACTACATTACGGAGTACGGACCGGTGTCCGGTCGTGATAACATGAAGGCGGAAATCAGAAAGGGTGGTCCGATTGCCTGCTCTATGGGCTGCACTCCCGAGTTCGATTACAAGTACACGGGGGGGATTTATTCACAGAGAAGTTCGTTAGAGTCAAATCATATTGTATCTGTTACTGGATGGGGATTGGACGAAAATGAAGTCGAGTATTGGATTGTGCGTAACAGCTGGGGTGAAGCATGGGGAGAAAAAGGCTGGTTTCGGGTGGTGACTTCCGCATACAAGAACGATACAGGTAATAACTACAACATGGGTATTGAGAAAGATTGCTACTACGCTGATGTCGATCTCAGTACTATGGACATTTCAATCTAAGGAACTGCTTATAAGCTGGCTGGAAAATGAAGTTGCGAGAACACCATTGAATCCTCTTCATAGTCCTTGGATTGTATAATACAAATAAAGGATGTGATTTGATACTGTTGCTGAATGAATTTCTCTATTAAGACTGTAATCCTAGTTTAAATAACTCCTCTTCCACACAAAAACGGAAGTAGGTGAATATCTATAGCTGTAGCTGTATAGCTGAGCGACCACCAAATACCTAAAGATGAAGTAAGCGAAAAGCTAATAGCTGAGCGACCACCAAATACCTAAAGATGAAGTAAGCGAAAAAAACGAAATACCAACAGTAAAGCTTTCGGCGTCCCGAGGAGTACTCCATGCATTCAACTTTGTTCATCATAACAGAAATGATTCAGTGATACCTGTATCACCTATTGACCCATTTATCGTCGAATGACTCGAGTGGACGCCAGTAAATCTTGCGTTTCTCTCTGTCGCATGTGAGAGTAACCTAGAGAGTTCTGCTAACTCTAGGGACTCATTGAGCATCACATCTTCATTTTATGCTATTCGTGAAGAACCGTAAGAATCGGATCGGTGGTCTTCCTGCTATGTGTTTGACATCCTGAAGAATCCGCTCACTAATGACTTTTGTCCATCGGTTGTCTTTCATGCGCATTATGTATGCGACTAACATTTTTTGCAAACATTTGGTGCGTAAAGCGGCGCCTCGATTTTTAGTCGTCAACACGGATCGGAGCTTCGGATCCCATCCTTCACTTCTTTGGATACTCCTAGTATCGTCTATTCGACTGTGCGTTCAATAATGCTGAGTTATCTTTCATGTTGCTCAAACGGCGACCAGGTCTGGGGGAATCTCCAGAAATTCTCTCCGTTAAGCGTGAATGGGGCCTACGAAACCAATCCGCTCTTCGTGAGAGGACATCATTTTTGCAAGATTTAGCCGAAAACCCATCCTTTTCTAAGCGCTATTGAAGTCGGGTAGCAGTTACTCCGCCTAGTTAATGCTTGGTGTAAATAATAAGTATTTCTTCTCATATTTGCCTTAAATAAGGATTTGATGTCGTCTACTGATCAGCCAAATCAGTGCTGCCATTCTCCCGCAAAAATCTGGTACCAGCTTGCCGAACGCGAGTGAAGGTTAAGCTTGACATGGAGTGTGGTATCAAAGCGACGACAAGATGTGTTGACAGGAAACCTCTAACCTCTGCACTACTCGCGCCTCTCTAGACGTAGTTATAGGTGAACAGTCATCCCTCATTCGACAAGTTTGTTCGATTGCGTAATGCGCCGTCTGTCAATAGCCGTCGAATAACCACAGCTATTTAATTTAACTCCTTTATCAGCTTGTTAAAAAGCCTGATCTCTCCAGCGAAGGAACCGGATTACTTATGGTACACCACAAAAATGAGTAGAAATTTGGAAGCTAGGCCAAATCTATACAATGCTCTTGGGATCACTAAATGTGAGCAATATAGGTGTCTATTTCAAACTTTTTATAAGCTTGTATATTTAATTGACCTGAAAATTACAGAAAAAAATACGGATAGAAATACGAGAAAGTTCTGGAACCACGCAGAGATTGCAGAAGTTCATTGGAAGAATCGAGCAGAAAAACAACTGACAATTGCATCAATGAGTACAAGGCTGCAGATGATAATGTAGAATTTCAACGAAACTAATCAAGCTTAGTAATTGGTTTAGTCGGTGAATTCGATTGAGCACAGCTAATTTTCGCTGTCGGTAAATTACACGAACCTATCAAAATATTCCCCCATGTAATGTATCACTTTTGTCTACTGACCACTATTTTTCACCACAGGCTACTATGCGAAGTACAACGTATTTCTCTGAAATGTGATGACTGCCTGAGAGATCGGTTGAACGAGGGCGTCAGTGATGCCATTGGTAACACATAAGCCCGCAGAAAGGATAATCGCGGTTCGATCTGGTCTGCGATCCAAGTTTTGCAAATATCTCAGCATTATCGTGGTTGCATCTCTCATGTGTTTATAGTTAGACTGGGCAACTGTTCCATCAAACAAAAGCGGTTTGGTGGTCTCTGGTGTCATGGTATGGAAGCAACGCTATAAATGTTATTTAGATGACTAGGGGAATACCTACCTCGAATATTAACACATTAACACTTTAACATTAACACGAGATTGGTACTCAAGCTTTTTATTCAGCAAGTGTTTCGACTTCTTCGTTTTCTCCAGGGCCGCGTTAATCGGAGTTGGTGGTCCCGTTGATATCGCGATGTAGGGGTTTACTGTCGTATCGAGTTGAATCTAGTCAAATGGAGTGCCGCTCGAATGAGGAATCTCTTAAGATATCTGTGGGGGGACTGCGCAATATGTGCCTTAGAAGGATTGAAGGTAGTCGAAAAAAATTCAAGTGGAAGTTCCCCCGTACATTACTCTGACGTTAGTCGATCGACGGAATGAGGACGACGTAACAAACCATATGTTATCAATATCATATACTAATCTTAAGCCCAAAATTATTTGTGCGATAAAATGAATCTTTATTGTGAATTTTTCAGCTTTTAAAGAGCAGGGTTATCGACGGTAAATTTTTCTTCTCTCGATTCCTTTCAGTTCTCGAGCATCAAAATCCAACCCACACTCTGAAATCACGGCATTCCGGCAGACGATCTCAACGACAACAACAGTTGGTAATCCTGGTGGGAACTATGAGAATGAATGTTGGGTGACGATGAATAATGATTCGTAAGAATGTAGTAATATAATACGGTTCGTTATTCCTTCCCGATTTATGAGCAGTTCTTGAGTACAACCACAAGGACACTTCCACACCTCACATGCGAGAATAATGAAGTGTTTCGAGTACTGTTACACGCGATGTTTCTTACCCAGTGATAATCGAAGAGAATGTGTCAGGAAGATTTCCACAAGTGTTCCAAACTTCGTAACAAGTGATTACCTTGGCACAGCCGTCTTTGTGACAAATTCCTAATTTCCAATATTGCACTCACGCTTTTCACTGGGTATTATTGAAATTTATGAGATGTGATAATGATTCATAAAAGCAACTGGATGTTAAGTTTTTTTAACAAAATCGTATTAGATCACACCTTATCGCAAAGGACGAATATGGAAGCTTCAGCCATCTCTGAATTCTTTTCGTCCCACTTACGCTTAGGTACTTATCGTTTGAATTCACACAGAGAGTATGTTTGATGTTATTCCATTATAACAAGGATGCGGAGATATGAGCAAACCTCGGAGCCTTAGTTGGATCTCGAACCCGTGATCACCCTTTCTAGGGGCTCACAAGCCATCCACCATACCAACCGAGGTACTTGCCTCACCTCCCTCATCCAATTTTTTTACTCTAACGATGCTGTCAGCAATCACTCGTCATCGGAGACAATCTGTTGAGCACAAATCGGCATTTGGACCCACCTGAGCTGGAGCCGTAGTTGAAATCACAATGCCTTAACTTTTTTTGCTGACTATTCTTCAAGAAATTCTGTTGTAGTTGAGACATAAGCTATGACATAATCAAAGCATGAGATAGTGCGTTTCTATCGAAGAGGTCTTATCAAGTGAGGATTGTAATCAGTTGTTGTATACAACGAGGTTCATGCGAAGAATTCAACTCCTTCAATGACAACGTGTATTGATTTCCTCCCTCATCCTTGGAAATGCTTTCTGAGACAATGTTGCTCACAACCTCAAACCAGTTATTCGACAGTGCTTCTTTTCGAGATCAATCCCTTTGAAGTTCCTATACTACGGCATTAGCTATTTGTCACCAAAATTTAATGCGGATGCTTCTAGTAGTGTGTGAGTGGGTTGGAATTCGTTTGTATCGATCCTTATTGATTTTGGTGTACTCTTTTCATCATTATAGTGCCTCTAATTTGTTCTTCACAATCCATTTTGGGTTTAACAGAGGGGTTGAGAGAGGCTTAAATATGTCATGATAACAATCGCACGTGTAACAACATCACATTAAAAGTTGGATTTCAGAAGGGAATTTGTCCATGGAGGTGGCTTAACAGTGATGATTTCTGAGAAGAGAAAGGTTTTGAATAGCGACCTGCATTCGTGGACGGAACTTAAGGACGTTTCCTAAACCCAATGGCGAGGTAATATCAATCCGATAGTGATAGAGTATATCCATAGGGGCTGAACCCTACAGTGGCTTAATGCTGCATTCGTTACTGTACTAGAAAAGAGGAATTCCGGGAACAGTTTTTTTTTCAGATCTCAGAATCTCAAGCGTGCACAATCTTGTTCTTGAAATACCATTTCATTATAGCATTTTCAAAGTAAAAGTAGCCATAATGGAGAAAGTGTCTCCTCTTTCTCTAAGTTGTTGTTGAATGAGTAATAGATTATGTTAACCAGATAGGCGACAGAAACATATATTTGGTAAATATGAAGCAATTCTAAGAATAATTGGCAGCTGTTAAATCGAAGTTGACAGCGAGGAAAGATTCAAATCTGGAAGACATCCTGATAAAGCAACAAGCAGTTCCAACGTTCACAGTGAGCGGGAGTCAACATCGAGAGTAATGTCACAGAATCTTGCTATCATAGTGGAAGTTCCCTGGTGGATACGTTTTCTGGGTTCGAGTCGGCACTCTGTCCTTTCTGATATCTCTCGGAAAAACTTCTCCATTGCCTCCGACATGAGGATGCTGTTCAACATAGTGCTACGTAGTGAATCGTGATCCTGTCGTTCCCAGTGAATGATCGGCACTCCAGTTGAATACCTACAACGTTCAAGTACAACTATTTGACGGAGGTTTGTCTCATTCATTTTTCTTCAGAATGTATAACTTTCTACTTACTGGCTATCGTTTTTTCATGGCAGGATATTATACAAAATACAACCGCAATATTGCTCAAATATTTACAAAACCCAGACCCTAGACCAAATTTTACGCAACATCCTTTTCAGGAGGCACACCTGCTACCTACTGCACCACTGAGGCCCTTACTCTGCCTCTCTCTTGGGTAATTTTTTTTTAAAACATCAACAGTGCCGTCAGCAACCATTCATCAACAGGAATGCTTTGAAGAGCAAAAATTGACATTGAACCCAGTTAAGCTGTGGCTGCAGTCGAAATCACAATGTATACCTTTCTATTTATCGCCTACTATTTTTTTCATGGCAGGATATTAAGTGAAATACAACCACAGTGATTGTGAGACATTTGCGAAACTCAGACTGCATGCCAAATTCGAACCCCGGCAACCTTTCCAGTGGGCTATAGCGGGTAGGTTACATGTGAACACATTGGAAGGGTAATCGCGAGTTCGAATCTGGCCTGGGGTCTGAGTTTTGTGAATATCCCAGTATCACTGTGATTGCGTTTTTTCGGGTTGTCTAGAAAAGGTAAAACATGCAAAGGATATCTGGGTAGTAAAACTAAACTAAAGGCCTTTTAAGATATTAAACGTCCTTTGCTTGACACTCCGCACAATGTCCTCACTGACCACTCTTGCCCGTAGATCTTTACTGCATTGAAAGATTCATGGTCCACTTGATCCTTGTGGAATAGCTTAGCAATCTTTCGTAGATTAAAGAATTTGAACATCCTTAGTTCTAAATCTTTTTTTAATAGTTACGATCTCTTGTGCTTCTAATTTCTTTGGAGAATTTTTGTAAGCTCCACATATTTTACTTCCTAACTAATTGTGGCCTAAGTAGATGAGGGCGTTGGTTATCCGAAACAGATCAATACCATTAAATCATCCAAGATTACTTGGAATGTGGATGAATTTCAGTCACTGAAAACTCCCAAGATTCAGCGAGAATTCTTGGCACTTGAATGCTAGTTGATCTAATTATTATGGTAATTATATTCTTATTATGCAATCAATTAGGAGCTGTGATCGTCAGTTGGCGATTTCCTTGTCTTCACATTTTTGCTTCAGCGACTGAGTTGCTAGGAATACTTCGCCAGGTAGAGCTGTTACGGAATAAAATTTCGCGAAAATCTCCTGTCCATTTGGTATAATGTCATGAAAGAGTGGCAGATAATACTCTTGAAATGTTGAAAAATCCTCGATTACTGAGCGAAACCACATCTGAATATCGGTGATTCATATGTGGTGCCCACTAGTACTTTCTATATCAATCGGGACAAAGGTTTTTTTTCAGGCTGACTAGTAGATTCTAAGTAAACATCGCACTGTGGCGTAAGACTTCTTGGTTCGTAGTCTTTATGTAGCGTATGATAAATGCATCGCCACTGAAAAGAAAATAGGCCAGATTCATGATGAAGAATCGTTGATGCAACAATCTTCGTCATGGACAAGTTGGATTGTGAGCGGGTGTCAACTAGACAGGCTTAATTGACAGCGATCTCGATTTCCTAACTGGCAAGGTGTTACAGCTCTTTTTATTGCTCTCAACAGCTCAAACTAATATCGAGCCCTCGTTCCTTCTTAGTAGTGCCCAATAGCAATAGCGCTACTTTTAAAACGTTCAAATTATAGATCTCAACCTCCACTTTCTTCTTGCTCCTGCGATTTCTTCATGAGATTCCGATGGGAGAATGGACGATATGGTGATGTGATGCGTTTGAGTTGGTTTCATCATTCTGCTCTTTCGACATGCCTTGCTAAACTATTCCATTGATTCCATGGATCCAAATGGTCAACTAAGATTCTACATTCTCTACTTCAACACTTCCAATTCCTCGAAGCACACGATGGATTTTTCCGATACTCGAGATAAGTGTCCTTTATACTGGGATGATTTTTTTCACCGAACTTTTATTATATATAACACGTACTGAGTGACTTTTAAACCTGACACCAGACGTTGCACCAGTTGAATTTAGTTCATCACTCCCACCGTCCAGTTCACTGATGAAATTTTATGCGAGTCCGATCAAGTACTCTCTTTGCTTAACTTGACAATGAAATTTTCAGCAAGGTCCACATGGCGAATTCTCTTTATTACTTCGATTTCACCTTAATCGTATTTACAGCAAGTCGCAATGCTTCAACGCAGAAATGATTTACCTTTTCGCAATCGATAAAAAAGCTGGTGGGAGTTCTTTCTACTTCTTTAAACTGGAAACAGTTCTTCGTACTTAGGATGACCAACACGATTTTCCTGTTATGGACTAGTTTAGCTTTTACTGTTTACTTATACTGCTGTATTTATATCCACAGAGTAAAAAGGCCATCTTGCTTCGCTCACATCCGTTTCCCCGCTTGATCAATAACTTTTCAGAAAGTTAATGAGAACTAATAGGAAGATATTCTTACTAAATTCCTACTCCGAGCTTCTTACTTAAATGCTCATTTCTTCTGCTTAATATGCGAAAGTTTAAAGGTAAAATTTGAAAAGTAGTTGAAAGGTGCAAGCTTGAATAACTAGCAGAGAATTGTGTATGTTGTTAACGGAGTTAAAACTGAAAAAAGCATCGTATAACGAACTTGCAGCAAATAAGAAGCGATGGCACTACCGAAATCAGCATGAGAAGAACAAGAGCCGTGATGCGATAGATGGTTCGCGATGACGGATGAAAAATGTTCTCCAGCACTAGACATGGCGGTACCTGAAACAAAAATTTTTTTGTGGCTTAGAGTTCTGAAGATTTAGGGTTATTGTGGTCGATAACTGACGATTATCTTTGAAACATGAGAAATCATACTCATGGTTTTTTGATTACTTGGATACTTGGATAATTGGACAGCCCGTCCTCACTGATGGCCCGGCTCCCGCATATTCTCCATTTTTGTGAGTTTTGCTGACTTACCCATTGTTTTTCCCTGGAGTTCCGAGGTCAACCTGCCCAAAGTCTGCCCACGGTCGTCACCACTACCGGCAGTAGCCGCCCTTGTGGATCAGAGGGAGATTTGCACTTCTTAACACCTTGAGAGACCCTTCCGGGCATGAGTCCCCCGCTGTTCTTGGCAGCCCGACATCTAGGAACACCTACCAGCCACGATGAGGCGGTAAACCGTTAGAAGGGTTCCTTGAATGAAGCGGGAAAAAAATGAATATGATGGGAATCGTGGACGCAAAAGCAAAATATGCTTAGGGATGTCATCAATTAACCCATTCCGCCCCCCGCTACCGTATTCCGAGGCTGATCCAATAGACCACGCGCAATTTTTTTGTCGACTGCAGACTTTTCGGTTTTTTGGCAATAAAAGATCTTTTGTCGATATATAGAGCGCTTCGAGAGTCTTGAACATAACGAGGTTGTAGAAGAGACCTTGCTCTATCGTTCTACGAGCATGGGTGATATGCATAGTAGTGTTTACTATGTATTACTATGGTCTGTATTGCAGATGCATTGCTATCTGCATTTGGAATCATTTCCCGGCCCAAGTCAATTTCAGCATTCTTTTGCCCACATACTACATAAAATAACTGTGAATCATCATAGGGATTAAAATGGAAATAACAGTTAACTGTTGACCAAATTACCAATCACTGAACTTTTCCGAAAAAAGATTTTCACTAAATAATTAAGTGTAGAAAATAGCTTTTCCGATCTCACCCCCTACCACATTGATCTGCTATCGATTACCTATCAAATGAATATACATAGTCAGGTGAACGGCTCTGGGAGCAAATAAACTCAATATGGACACTTTAGTGTCCATATCCTCCCCAACGGTTTATCGCCACATCGTGGCTAGATGTTCCTGGGTGTCGGACTGCGATGTAAAGCGGGTGGATTTATCCCGCAGCAGGTTGTCCCAAGCTGAGAAGGAGTCCAGCGTTTCCATTAGGAAGTCCAGTTAAGAGTAGCTGGATTCCAAGATCCACCACCGTCCTGCTATCAAACAAGTCGCATGGTGGCAAATCTCCCTCTCATCCACAAGAACGGCGTTTTCCTGTAGTAGTGACTACCTGGGGCAGAGTTCGGCCAGGCTGACCTCGAGACTGCAGGGAATCACAATGGCTAAACGAGCAAAACTCCGAAGAAGTTGAGATTATGATGGAGCCCGCACAACCAGTGATGACGGGCCAACCAAGTATCGGAGTGAGTAAGCAAGTGTCGTATGGTCGTTTAGTCGAGGTCGCTATGGACACTATAGTATCTGTACGGAGTGAAAGGGTTTAATATGTGGAACGCCATTGTTCGAGCCCGTCGCGAGCCTGCGAAGGCTGCCATCCTTCCAGTTTAGTAAATTGGTATCTGATTTGTCTGTTGTCCGATTTTCCGGTGATACCAGCTATTTTTTTGTCGGCCATTCTCTTTACTGTGCAGAAGTTTTTGCACTCTTTGTGTTCAATCCATAGGTTGTTCAACACGGACTACTATGTTAAGCATCGCACCCAGAAAACTTTTCTGTACCCCTAATAATTAACAAAAGTTAATTTTTGGACGAGTTCATTTCGTGGACGTGAGACATTAGTGGCAAATTGAGAAGCTTTCAGTGAGGCTGTTACCGTCCGATAGGCTGCACAGACATCTTTTCTGTACTTCAGTACTGAAACTCGACACTTGGCAGCACCTTATCGTTGTGATAAAATGGTAAGTCATTGAGAAGAGTTCCTTGACTTTATCTGTGAACAGCTGCATCACACTCAACGCCGCCGAAACTCTTTATCTCTAATGTGGCTAGCAGTTCATCATTGCGTTTCCATAAATAAATAGATCTTACTTGATACTTGAATGGCCCGTCCCCACTGTTTGTGCGGGCCCCAGCAAAATCTCCATTTTCGGAGATTTGCTGGTTAAGCCATTGTGGTTCCCTGGAAACCCGGGGTCCTGGCCAAAGTCAGTCTCAGGTCGTCACCACCACAGGCAGTCGCAGCCCTTGTGGATCAGAGGGAGATTTACCACCATGCGAATTTGTTAACAAGACGGTGGCGTATCCTGGTATTGGTTTACTCTTAGCTGGGCTCCCTGATGGAAACGTCGGACTCCTTCTCAGCTTGGGAGACCCTGCCAGGGGATGAATACCCCACTGTATATCGCAGTCCGACACCCAGGAATACCTCCGCCCACAATGAGGCGGTAAACCGTTGCGAGGAATAAATAGATCTACTTTGCAAAATTCTTACGGTCAACACTTGTTACATAGCAGCAACGATTTTACAACCTAAAACTGCTGTAAGCAACACTCTTTATATGTAGCTAGCGATCATCGTAATCAACTTTAAATTTGCATATTTTATAACCAATTTACAACCTGAATTTCTTCACTTCACATCTCTTATGAACATCATTGAAGAACTCTAAGAAGAATTTGTCACATTTAAACCCCCAGTGTTTATCTCCGTCAAACGAGCATCAGAAGATTCCGAGACCACAATTCTTGCCAATGCATTGTAACAGTCAACAAAATCTCTCTACTTTCACGGATTTTCTTTGAAAACGCGACAAACATATGTGAACCTGGATCCTGAAGTAATCTGTTGAGATCTTTCCGATATCGTCATAGCAGCGCTTCCACGCGTTCCGCTTATGCTGGGTCTTCAGTTGTCCTCTTCGCAGCTTTTAGTGGATGATCTGCTTTGAAAGACCTGATTTTTGTCACATGTGCCTTTCATACGCGTTTGTTTCTCGAATAGTCTCTCAGCCACAGGGAGATTCGTAGTACCAGCTATTTGTGCTCAAATATCTGTTGTCTCCTTCGCTGAAACAAATCGTCCACAAGTTCCATATGCGAACACTGTTGAAACTTCCTCCCTTTGCAGTCACCGCGATGAATCATCTCCGTGTTTTGTCACTTCGTCATGGCTAACAAAGCTTGGAATGGAAACAATATTTTAGTAAAAGTTTTTAAAAGAAGTCGTGTCACTAAGACAAAAAAATTGTCTTAGCTAGACAAACGATATTCTTTCTCCGCCGCTGCTTGAAGCACCGAGTCGTGCCGAACTTCATCAAACGAAAACGACAACACGATGTTTGCAGCCTACCGAAGGACAGCCAACAAGTAGTGGACATCGAAACGCGACTACTACGCTCCTCTCTTCGATGCAAACAGAAAACCATGTATGCGCAACTGAAGAAGTGCAAGTCGAAAGAATCTTATTGTGCTTAGTATTTGGAGGATTCCCTTTGGAGGAGAATAATGGGTGGGTCAATTTTGATCTGCAATTTTATTAGATGGAATGCTAAAGTAACCTTAAGCAAGAAGTTTCGAAATTTACTAGATCATTCGCAAAAAAGCTTCAATTAAACAAAAAAATCGTTTACGAAAGCCTAGCACTGAAAATGTGGTCGATAACGTGCCTGAAAAGTCAAGGGTCACCGTGTTAAGAGGGATAACTTTCCCTGATGACACGCGCTCGCTGTTAGAATTGGGTCCAAGTTCCTCATCAACGCAACACATTTCCAAAGCAACCTTGCGTAGGATCGCGCGCAGCCTGCACGAGCTCCAAGATCGAATCCGCAGCAACGCTAGAACTGAGACACGAAATAAAAAGGAACAACGAGAAGTAGGGGCACTACCACCACCTCCGTTTCCTCGATTATTCTTTAGAAAGCAAGACCCTAACGACGAAGTGGAAATAAAATTCCTCATATTTTCGAGCGAAATTCTCAAAGTCCTTAATCACTATCGCGTGAAAAAGTTTAGTTCGAACCTAACAGCTGCACAAAAAATCTGGTATGCGACAGGTTCGAGAGCTAATAAAATCAAAGAGTATTAGACTACCAGTTAGTGATAAGAGTGGAGAGTTTGTAGTAATTCCTCGCCAGTTAGATATTTATATAACGGAAAAAACATCTTGAACTCGCATCTCTTTATCGCGCATCAGCTGAAAAGGAATTCAGAAGTCAAAATCGAAAACTAAACAACGAATGGGTCAAAATGGCAAGCGCAGCAAGTTTAAAAACCAGTACAAATTTCGCATCTTAAGATCGAAGTGCCGACGTGTCCCGTCTTATACTTACTCATCAAGACCCACAAGTTAATATCCGCTGATGATCTGGCGTCTACCGACCCCTCCAAAGTTAGACCCATCATCAGCTGTGTAGACGGGCCTACGGATAGAATTGCTTGGTTTATAAATCTAATTCTCAACCAGTTGCTTAAGCATATACCAGCCCATCTAACGAACACCCAAATGTTCCTAGATCTTTTTTAACTTATTATTTACTGCCTACTCTTTTTTAACGGCAGGATATACATTGCGAAATATAACTTTAATGATGCTGAGATATTTGCGAAACTCCGGACCGCAGGTGTCTACGGTGGGGAACGAACGCGCTATTGTCCTTTCCGGGGAGTAGCGCGCTCACCACCACACCATGCGGGTCCTTCGTTTCGCCGATTTGGGCTACCCAGATCAATCCCGTTGACAGGTGATTGCTGATGGCACTGATCAATAGAACTAGCTGAGAGACAGGCGAAACGAAGGACCCGCATGGTGTGGTGGTGAGCGCGTTACTCCCCGGAAGGGACAATAGCGCGTTCGTTCCCTACCGTAGACACCTGCGGTCCGGAGTTTTGCAAAGTTATGTTTCTCGATCGCCTGCGTAACGCACGTCCCAAAAGCGCGTACGTTATGGAGTCGTTCGACGTTACCGCTCTTTACACTAACGTGTCGAATGACTCCGCAATGCAAGCCATCCGCGAGCTTCTTGAGCAACACGAAGGAGCAATTAACATGCATGCCTTTTCGATTCAGCAGCTTATGGTCCTCTTAAAGGTCTGTCTACACTGCTCGATTTCAGATGGTCCGGGAAATATTACGAGCAAATTAGAAGGATGGCAATGGCACAGCGACTGACAGCAACTCTTGCCGTTACCTTTATGTCTAAAGTAGCACCAGTAATCGATCTCAGGCCATTACTCTACTGTAGGTACATAGATGATTGTTTTGTCACCTGCTGCACACAAGAGATGGACAAATGCTTTGAGTTATTGAACGAACAGTCAGAGTACATAAAATTCACCCGTGAGAAACCGAAAGAAAACTGGCTTCCATTGTTAAACGTTCAAATTAGGCTATCCAAAAACGGCTACATCACGAAATGGTATCGAAAGACAAGCAGTAAGAATATAGTGGTTCATTACCTCTTCTCTTATCCCTCACACAGTAAAAGGGCGCTTATAAGAAATATGTTTCGAACCGCCACCAGCGTGTGCACAGCAGAGGGAAGAGTCCTCGAAACTGGCGCGCCAAATAGCCATTTCAAATGGTTACGAAACTGTAGCTTCTCGCCATAGGCATGGAGGAAAAAACCACGCCCCAGAGCGATAATTCTAGCGAAAACAAAGCTGCGTTCCTCTAGCCCTTTATTTCAAACGAAATAAGTGCAGTCATAAAACGTTGCTTAATAAGGGCCGGTCTACAGAATCCCCCTAAGAGTGATAGAGATACCACCGGACACTGTAAGATGCCGTCTAGTTCGCAACCGCCTATATGACCGTCTGTGTACAAAGAAAAACTGCATAATTTGCCCTAACGGCAGAGATTGCATGAGTTCGGATGCAGTCTACCTGATCTCTTGCAAAGCGTGTGGGGGACGAACACGTTGGCGAAACGGGTAGACCACTCTGCGTTCGTATAAAAAGAACACCTAGTCGGCAAACGTAAACCAATTACTCCACTAGGCACGCATAGGGACTCAGAGACATAACGGAGAAGATTTTGCAGTAGAAGTCACTATCTTCGCACAAGAATCCAAAACATCAGAGCGTAAAACTCTTGAAGCGTTTTGGATTAATTCCAAAGACCCAAAAATGAACCGCAAGGAGGAGTGCCTTGTCATCACGCGTGACCTGGCGCCAAACCTCAGGCTGATTCAATGACCTGACACAGGCACAGTCCTCTCCCATGCATTACTCTTTGCGGCTGCTATCCACCAGCTAACTTAAGCACTTACAGCAAATAAACGGTAGGTGTTTAAATGAAGCTGTTTCTTATGCGAATACAAATTTATTTGTTATGTTTTATCTGCTGGGGTTATGAAAGTGTTTGGCTGAGTAGATTGCATCTAAATTTGACCCTTCCAGGCTCTGAGGAAGGCGAAACCGCCGAAACGTCAGCTATTGAATCCTAATAAATTCTATAATAACAGCCTCGTGTCTGCTTATTGAAGAAAAACACCGAATTATTTTAAGAGAGTTAGGACAAACTCTCTCTGTAAATCTGTCAAGCTCTCGATTTGCCAAGCAGTTTATTTATCCGAAAATCATCGGCAGTTGTCTAGAAACCAGTGTTGTCTACTATGCGTCAAGCAAATAAAAAACGAGTATTGGACACAATTGGACCATCTTTATTTTCAACAACTACGGTACGTCATGGTTGTCTTCTGGAATAGCTGTGTGTAAAAAATACCAACATGAGTTCATATACATTAAAAACCGACTATCAAATGCTCACATGTTTTTAAATTGTTGAGCTTACACGAGGTTGATGTACGGATTTATTCGGCTAATGTTTCGACGTCTTCGTCTTCATCAAAGCCGCTGATTCAAGTCGATGGTCAATAGTTGCTCGTCATCGCGATGTGGCGCCTTCGTAGTCGAATGCATCATTCGTGCGGTTTTCATTGAAGAAGATCTGTCTCGGTAAGACTACGAAGACGCCACATCGAGATGACGAGCAACTATGGACCATCGACCTGGATCATCGGCTTTGATGAAGACGAAGACGTCAAAACGTCAACCGAATAAACCTGTATATCAATCTCGTCTAAGCTCAACAATTTAAATACATGTTGACTGTTTTGCTAGCGACGTTAAATGATGGTCGGTTTAAAAATTGTTTTGCTATTCAAATGTTCAAAATTACATAGCTGTATAGCGAAGTTTTTTTCGTCACGTAAAAATGTGCGAAATGCTTCAAAAGAATGAGAGATTACATAAAAAGGCATGGAAGAATAAGGTAAAAAGTAGCGGAGCCATCTTCTGGTGCAATTGAGCCACCATGAGCTGATATCAACTCATATCGACTGCGTCGAAGTGTCAGGTTAAATAGATGGATCAGAAAGACGGATTCAACGACTAAACTCTCCTTGTTGAGAGGCGTGTTTCACGATTTTCCTAGGGAACATTTAACCGTTCAGTTGGAAAAAAGTACTGAATGTACTCGAAAATAGGGTGGGGAAACTTCGAAAGAGATCTTTACTACTATATCTGTCTTCAAAACTTTAGACATATTTCCTAATGAATTTGTATGGTAGAGTGATTAGCAGTGCCCAATAATGCTCACAGTATCGGCCGTCGGTTCAATCCCACTCATCGGAGCTCACTAAGCCTGCCATCCCTCCGACGTTGGCAAACTGGTACCGGACTTGTCTGGGAGGATAGCAGCACTGATTTAACACATCGGCCGGCCACTGCGAATCTGCGTTCAATCACCTCTAGCGATGCTTATAGATGATTATAAGTCGAACGCATAGCGAATGCTTCAAAGATTGATCAACGCTGATAACTTCACCATTTCTATTTACTTCCTATTTGATAACATTTGATTGCAAGCTAACTGCTTTTTTTGAAACTTACACTGGCACTGCATCTTTTAAACTGTGTGTGCTGATTAGGTGGTACGACAAAAGGACATCTTTTCGGCATCCAGACTCTCCATCTCCACGCAAAATCCAGACCTTTCTTATCTGAGAACTGTGATGTGCATGTCACCGTACATGGCGACCATGCAGACCAACAAGCCGACACCTTAACAGATAAAAAATCTGATACAGTAACTCTAAGGTGGGAAATACTCTTCCTCGAAGTGCAATCGCCGATGACTGAATGTAGAACTGTTAGCTGCTGGCTTCCGCCGAATTTTACAGTCTTGTACAGTGCCTATTGCCCATAAAGCACTAAACTGCTGGTATTCAAGCTCACCTCTCCTTCAGTAGTATTTCTGTATGTGTGAACGCGTCTTGGAAAGAGAACCAACAGGAAGATCTGTAGCATCACTGCAGACGGACAATTGCAGAATAAACCTCATCTGCTTCCCGTGCCAAAAAAACAAGTAGCCGTAAAATCTTCACGAATATACGTGTTAGCACTGGTTTTAACACGTTATAGCCCGTTCATTTTCCTAAGCTGATCTCAGTGCGACTCCACCAGAAGAGATAGGTGCTTAAACAGACACTAAACAATGCAACGCTCCTGAATTTTAAGTAAGTTTTTTTCAAGAGCTTAAAGAAAAATATTGCTGTGATGCTTTTTGGAACTAGAATGAGACCAGTCCTGGTAAAAAATGGCAGGAAAGATAAATGTTCATGAAACCGATTGATTTCGTGACAACATGAGGCATATTCGCATTTCTTTCGTAAATTCTTCGAGGAATGGAATTTATGTTCACCCTCAACTTGAGTCATTCAAATAGACTGGGTGCTCCTTTATCAAGTGCTAAAAGCGAAATACGGTGGACTTGCTTTACTGGCTAGTTTAAACTTGTGAACGTATGTGCATTAGCGGCTACTTTTCGCTTCACACTCACTTTCACATTTTGATGTCAAAACATTAATATTACATTTTGCTGCCCTGATGACCAATTCTTTATAACTCCCGAATAAAACAATGCCTTAGTTTTGGTAGTAAACGCTGTGCGAATCGAACACAAATAATCTAAATAACCCTATATTTTCCTTGCAGTAGCCACAAACCTCCTAACCGTTCACCGCCCCATCGTGGCTAAATGTGTTCATCGCTACGATGTATAGAGGGAGGATTTATCCCCCCAGGCAGTCTCCCAAGCTGAAAAAGGAGTCCGGCGTTTCCATCAGGAAGACCAGCTAAGAGGATCCAACACTTACCTGGTGTCAAATTAGTCACATGGTAGCAAATCTCCCTGTGATCCACAACAGTGGCGCCTGCCTGTGGTGGCGGCGACTTGGGGGCAAACCTTGGCCTGGCTGACTTCGGGACTCCAGGGAACCACAATGGCTAAATGAGTAAAACTCCGAAACAATGGAAATTATGACAGGGTCCGCACAACCGGTGAGGACGGGCCATGCAAGTATCCATACAAGTAATAGCTGTAAATTCTATACAAAGGGTATACTATGTTCGTGCATCGCATCTTGACTATTGTGAAGTAGATTAATCGCAATTGTAGGCGCTCATTTTCTGCATCGCTGATGTATATTGGATTAACTCTTCTATCCTCACTTTTTATTTACTGCCTATTTCTTTTTCTCTTCTTTAATGGCAAGGTATAATGTGAAACATAACCATAATGATGCTGAGATATTTGCAAAGTTCCGGACCGCTGTTGTCTCTTTAACTGTCTCTTCTGGTAACTCTTTTATTTCCTCTATGTAAGGGCGCGTGTGGCGCAGTGGTTGGAGGCGCTACTGTGATATACGCGTGGAATCGATCCCCGCCCCCCATGGCCCACGAAGCCCTCTATCCCTCCGGAGTCGGCAAACTGGTACCAGATTTGTCTGGGAGGATAGCAGCACTGGCTCGATACATCGGTAGGCCACCGCGAGTCATTGTAAAGGCCAGGTATGCATTCAATCTTCTCCAACGATACTTAATGAGGTCGAATGCATGGCACATCCTCAAAGGGATTGATCGACGCCGAGAGCTTTATCCTTTTTTTAAGTGGTATACATTTCTAACTCCTGCTATGTTGTTACTGTCTTGTCATCTATATATAAAAGTCTAGTTACCAAAGTTTGCAGCTCAACAGAGGAAACTATATGAAGTCCTGGTGGAAGGATAGTACTGCTAAATTTTATCCCACTACTTGGCTAAGGAAGACAGGTCATGTAGAGAACAGTCATGGAAAAAATGTTGTCACGACACCTGGCCCGTTTTCGCTCGAAGTGGGTAGTGTTCATAGTACAGTAATTCGGGCTTAGAATCCAAATGCATATATGTCAATACATCGGGATTCTCATTAATTAAGGTAAAAGCAGTCTCAGCCTACAATTTTCTCCCAACAAAGTGTTAGTCAACCAGTACACTCCATCACGATGACATTCGAGGTTTTTGGAGTACGTGGAGTACGTACGTTTCTTCCCTTCCTTTCTCCCATTGTGATTCGTATCTAAGTGGCAAAGCGATTACACCAACGGTAGACGAACCAGTGGAGTACGATATGCAACTGAATGCATCGTTGACGTAGGGCACTGTCTCGCTTGCTTTGCAACATCGTTACCACTTGTCGCGAGGTGTTTCCCTTTGATCGACGCCTAATGGCCTTCACAATTCATTGGTACTATGGTGAATCTTGTACAAGTTTGCCAAGTTAATAAGTCCCGTAATTTTCCCTAAAGTAATCACAAATTTTTTGAAAAAAACTTGGTCTAAAGCACTTTCCTTATTTTAATTCAACTGTAGCGCAGTGATAGTGATGCCGTTCGTCAAGAGCACCATGCTAGTTCGAGGGTCTCGCTAAAGCTCTCATCACTCCGGAATTCGGAAATTGATAGCTGGAACTGCGGAACGTGGAGGCGAGTTATCCCAAAGTAGCAGCCGAATTCATATACGGAAGGTTCGTTGTTGATGAAAGCGCATAAACGAATTGAATGAAGGAAATGCTGCGATATGCAGAGCAGATGTGAAGATGGGTGGTGTAAAATAAAAAAGAAATCCAATAAGCTATGATATGTTCCTTTCCACTCACAACTCTTATCCAGTGATCATGCGCTTTCTAGACTTCACGACTACAAACAAATGCTCTGATTTTTGGACTCCTATCTGGTAACTAATCTCGAAACCAGTTCTACAGATTGTCGTCATGAATTACGAGAATGCTGAATAACGTCAAAACTGAGCTCCAGGATAGTTATTCAACATAGATTATGTTTTTAAAGACTTCTGTAGTAGTTTAACCGCGATTTTGGATGTTCGTTGATGTTGACTTGTACCTTCATTCTCTTGTGTCTGAACATTTCCTTTACATTAACGAAAATGAGAGTCAAAGCATCCACTCCAGAAGCTGAAATCGACGCATTTTAAAGGATTCATGGATAAGACTCGATGACAGGTAATTCGTATTGCGACGAATTATGCCACAAGAATGGAACAACACTAATTTATTGGAGAACCTAATAACATCAACACTTACGTAAGGCTAGCAATCACGACGATATGCATTCACCTAAATGCAGAACAGACATAGCAAAAAAAACTCCTTGTCGTCGCAAATACGCTCACATACCACATAGTGGCGTACATATGGATGGTCACACCGAAACCTTTGCGGGAGCAACCTTACTTCTCTGGATAAAATTCAATCATAGCATTTCATAAACACAAATTTAAGTTAATTTCTTCAGGTGAAGACAGACAACAGGTGGACAACTTCAAATTTCGTGTTGCATCCTATCTTGTAGAGTAACATGAGCTTATGTACTTGGTGGTTCCACAGCGTTCTCAGAATCAAAACGCAAAAAACCCATTTGTGCCATCTATTTGCATAGAAGTTAAGGAAAACTTTCATTTGTAGACTGGATTTGTGATAGTCACGTACGGTAACAATTTTAACAGCGTAATGATAAATAAGACTTCTGAAGAAAAAGTTCAAAAAAGAGGAAGTTTAAAGGAATCATGGAATTTCTCGATATGGGCTGAGTGGTGCACATCATTACTAAGAGAAAGGGAGGAAAAAAATTATGAGATACCCTCTTTACCAATCCTCTGGATACACACAGTATTTGTTGGAGTGCCATTGAAACGATAACATGTCTCAACATCCGAAAATCAATAATTTTTTTTACATTGGTGAGTCGACAAGAGGTTGATAAAAAGATTCATTCGGCTAACGTTGCGACCTATTTCTCTTCTTAAGAGCCAGACTGATGGTCCACAGCTGCTCGTTGCTGCATCGAGTCGAATCCAGTGGAGATGCACCGCTCGAATGGTTAACTTCACTAAGCGATGCCCTTTTATACTGGATGCGTGTTGATCGATTCCCGCCTTTTGATAAGATACCTTAAGTTGATAGGATATTGTTTGCCACCCTACGTGACAACAAGCTGAAATATCCGGAAAGCTCATGCGGATACCAGCATTTCCTGCACTCGATTTGTTTCCTCGTCACCATCCATGAAGATCTTCGAACTTTTCTATCCGTATGGTTTCAGTTGCTGCTTCTTCGTCTTCGCCGCGAACATCGTTGAAAGCTGGTCGACTCGACTGATCCTGGAATTCTGGGGTAGCCGTGCTTGGGCATTCCCACGTGAATTCGATGGAGTGAGCTTCTCCCCGAGAAGCCTCGTACGAATGTCGCGAGTCTGAAGTTCGAATAGTCCGCTTAATGAGTGGGATCACTACCACCGTGCCACTCGGTCCAACAATTGGCGCTAAAGTATGCGGCTTTACAGCGACACAATATATCATTTGAGCTGTACATCGTAATCTCTAGTAATGTACTCTTCAATATGTGGTTGCAATTTCGTTATCCTCCACACTCTCAAAGGAATGCATATGTCGCAGTGGTTAGAAGTGTCCTGCAAAACACATGGGTTTGATCCCGCGCCACAGGCAAGTCTTCCATCCTTCCAGAGTTGGCAAATTGATACCAAATCTGTGTGGGAGCATGGTAGCATTGACTGGACACATCGGTAAGCCACCAGGAGTTATTGTATAGGTCAGATATGTATTCAGTCACCTCTGACGTCGCTCACTGAGTCGATTGAATGCCGCATTCTTCAGGGATTGACCAACCCCGAGGGCTTTATTCCTTATCCTTCTATCGCCGCTCTTATCATTCCGAAGTTTAAGGAACTCTTCCTCCCACACACTTACCCAACTTTTTTTTCCTCTCGTGTTTATGGTCCCAATTGCTAAAATCGCGCATGAATTTAAGCACTCAAAGCATCATTACATTAAATGTTTGATTCTATAAGCTAGGCATAACGACCAACTAGAATAGCAGTAAATTATCGCCTCACTTCACTGGTAGATACCAAATTACTAGATTACCTGTGGCAATATAAGTACCACTTTGTTCAAATTAACTCTTGAACAAGCATAAGCTCAATTTCTCACCTCATTCGATACTCCAGGAAAGAAGAGAGTATTAGAACTTTCCTTGTTGTAAAAACTAAAAACCGATAAACTGCAAAGGCTAAAAATCGATATATTGTGAATTTTGTGACACACAAAAATAGCAACGGCGGACTCGTTCAGACTACTCGCCGCTGTAGATATCCTACCAAATTCACT
Source organism: Angiostrongylus vasorum (assembly GCA_018806985.1). NCBI lineage: Eukaryota > Metazoa > Nematoda > Chromadorea > Rhabditida > Metastrongylidae > Angiostrongylus > Angiostrongylus vasorum. The sequence continues at coordinate 283,481 of JADANN010000099.1, read as the reverse complement.
GCTATCCTAAACCATTGCCTGACTTTATGCAAACCTCCTTAAGAAGCAAATTTTCTGGCGAACACTTTTTTCCTTTTTAAAGAGCATTGCCCGGTGAGACCACTCGGGCGGTGTTTCAATGGATTCGACTCGATGCGATCATGAGGATCCACATCGGAGGAGGAACAACTGTGGACAATCAATTCACATCAACCGCGTTCTGAGGAAGGTGAAGGAGCCGAGACGTTTGCCGAATAAGGTTTCTTCTTTTTTTATCAAGCTTACCAGTGAAAAAAGGACATCTCCTAAACTTACACATCATTTTCACTTCCATTTGCTCCACTTAGATTTCCGTTTCACACTTCTCTTTTTTCACACTGTTATGAAGATGAGTACTTTACTCTAAACGGTTTTTAAGGTCTTCCAATATTAATATTGACATTCAGCATAGTGATAAAGAATGTTTTTTCGCTGTCAACTATCATAGCCTCAGTGATGCTGAGATATTTGCAAAACCAGGACCCCAGGCCAGACTCGATCCCGCGATTAGACTTTCGGAGTTAGGTAAAGCTGGCTGGGAAGACTGCAGAACGAGGGCCTCAGTGGTGTAGTGGATAACGTGGATAACACGTGAGCCCACGGAAACGGCGATCTGAGTTTCGAATCTGGACTGCCGTCTGACTTTTGCAAACTTCTCAGCACCACTGTGGTTGTATTTCACACAATAACTTGCCGTGAAAAATAGTAATAGGCAGTAAATAAAAAGTAATACATTGTGACTTACTCCAACCTCAGTTCTTCGGCACTTGATTACGATGTTAAAAGGTGTCAAATAGTGTACAGAGTGAACCTTATTTCCTAGAATTGTTACGCAGTTCAGCAAACGTCCCCGGGATCTACAAAGGCTTCCAAGTGGCTCCTGCACACCAATTAGCACATAATATTTCATCAGCAATGAATATAAGACGTGTTTTTACATGAAGATTTCACTTCTCATCCCTCTATACATATGTATACATACACACATACATACATACATACATACGTATATGATCACAAGTTTGATATTTAAAGCCAATAGAAAAGCTACCATACTATGCACACCAAAAAATTGTCAAGGGATGGAGATAAAATTATGTCTGCACCATGAACAACCTGTAAAACAAAAAGCAAGAAGGGCCATGTAGGTGGCTGACAAACAAAGATGCTAAAGACTACAACAAATTACTATATAAAAACATGTGAGAAGAATTTGAATAGCACCCTGACTGCATTTTAGGTTATTATGGTGACGAAAACGTCATTTTATCTGGTTTTTAAGGAATTGCAACAGTTGATATAACCCTGGTTTGTAGCCGTCAATATATTCGAATGAAATTCCACAATTTTCTCGGAAATGTATTACTCGAAAACGTAACACCGATGGACGTACTGAGCATGGGAAATAGGCCTGAAGTCAAAACACGTCTTTATGAACTAACTACACGAATGAAAAATCTAATAAGAGGAAATACCTGCGTATGTACATCGAAACAACCACAGGAATTGGGAATACTAATGCAGGATTCAAAGTTCCCTGAATTGGATAGTGAGTCTCGTCCATCACCGACTCCCATTGAAACTTGAATACCAACATCAGAATTTGAAAACCTATGAAACAAAAAATCTGAACGGCAAAATTGCGCCTTACAAGCGCTCGTAGGAATAAAGTGCATAAATAATAAAATAAGCAGAATCTACGTAGAACACTTACTGACCACAATAGTGATCGTGCAACGACGATGCAGCGCTCTCGTTCACTACTTATTATTCCAAATGGTAAAGGAATTGTTTTTTGAGGAGGGAGTGGACAATGTAGTCAATGTTGAGCTTACACAAAGTTGACAAATGGATTTATTCCGACGAAGACGGAGACGTTGAATCGCTTGTTCATCGCAGTGCTACAGTCGTGTATGCCGTCGCTCGATGGGACAACACAAAGTAAGCGTTTGATGGACAATTCTTCTCCAACACTCCCTTTGTCGTCGACATTGTCATCTTTTCTAGCAGCATTATAGAAACAAAATCGATGCTTAAGCAGCTATCGAAGAAGAAGAAAACTTCCAACTGCGAATCGATCCGAATAAAACATAATTCATGAAGAAAAAACGAGCTTCAAGGGAAATTGTAATGGAACGACCATCAATTAATGTGACCACACACCTGGGACGTCCAACGAATACGGATAACGATCCGAGAGAAGAACTCGGTAAAAGACAAGGAGCAGCAAGGGCTGTGCTCGGATCTATGAGATGGGCCACTGTTCGGTCACTGATAATGCCCTACGTCCTCACATAACAGATTAACTTAGCAGTAAAGCTAGAGTCAACTTTCCGATGCTCAAACCGCAGCTAACTCCACATGAAAATAGGACCACCTCTATGCAGGTCAGTTGTAAAAGAAAGAAATGAAAGAAGGAAACGCTAGGATGCGCATGACATGTGAAGACAAGTAATCTAGGTATCTAGTTGAAAAGGCAGTGAAACTGTAGCAGGCCAACTTTGGAGGGAGACAATATGTCAAACGCGTTATCTCATTCTTCTCGAGAACATAAGTCAGTTCCTATTTCCGATAAAAGGATAAAGCTCTCGGCATTGATCAATCTCTGAGGGATGCGCCATGTATTCGGCTTCATTAAGCATCGTTGGAGGAGATTGAATGCATATTTGGCCTTTACAATAACTCATGGTGGGCTACCGATGTATCGAACGAGTGCTGCTATCCTTTCAAGCAAGTCTGGTACCAATTTGGCGACTCTCGAGGGTTGGAAGACTTGGTGAGCTACGGGCTGGGGAACCAGAAAGTGTGTAGGGCAGGGCGCCTCCGACCACCGCGCCACGCTTATTTCCGATATTTATGAAAAAGCAACCCATGCAGTTCCACGCTTGTGGAGTCATTATCGATTGGAAAGGCAAGCGTAGCAAAAGGTCGAAACAAAAGAGAAGGTCGAACGTATTAGACGCCGAAACGTTAGCCAAATAAATCTATGTGTCAACCAAGTGTTAGCTTAACAATCCGAGAACGTAATGAGAGGTTCGAAACATTCCAGGAATAGTATAAAGCGCGTGTAACATCGTGTTGAAAGGTGTCCTGCAATATGGAAAAGGTCGTGCGTCCAACCTTGCATTCCGGGTAGCTAAGCTCTCCATCTCTCCAGTGGTGGAAAAATTGGTATCAGATTCTTCAGGGAAAATAAAAACACCTATTTAGAAATCGGTAGAATGGCTACGGTAAGTTATTGTCAAAGCCACGTATACATACGACAACCCCTATGATGGTTAATGAAGCCGAATGCATGGGACATCCATAAGGAATTGATCAAGGCCATAAACCTTATCATTTTATCAGGGATGGCAAGACAGATAACATTGTTTCAAGCCTTTACAGTACTACAATACAAAAAATCTTCCCTTTCTATGATTACTCCCTTGGATACTTGGATGGCCCGTCCTCACTCGTTGTGCGCGTCCCAGCAAAATCTCTATTTTTTTTCCAGAGATTTGTTGGTTTAGTCAATGTGGTTCTCTGAAATCCCGAGGTCAGCCTGGCCAAAGTCTGCCCCAAGTCCTCACCACCCCAGGTAGTCACAGCCCACTCCTTCTCAGCTTGGGAGACTCTGCTGGGGGGGATGAATCACCCCACTGTACATCGCAGCCCCACACCCACGAACACCTCCCAGCCACGATGAGGCCGTAAACCATTGAGAGGTACTTTCTAAGACTACTAGCTCATAAGTTATCACTACCTTGAATACTTGAGCACTGAAGGAAAAAAAAGCTATCAGAATCAGAAACACAAGACAGATAACAATCTTAATTTGAAGACTTTTCTAATATTTTCAGAACTCACTTCATCCTTTTCATAGCTGGTGCGTTCAGCTTCGCATCAGCTCGTCGTTTAGCACGTTGATTTGTCCACGTCACATTGCGAGCAGAACAAATTAGCATATCAAGGTTCTCGTGTTCCGTTTCAATTCCAAGATGTTCCAAATGAGATCTAATCCACTGCAGCGGCGATGTCTTCATACTGTCTGGGAAAGGAAGAAAAAGAGCAGAGAAACTTTTATTTTCCAAATGAATCTGAGGCAAAAAAGTCCACGCTAACACCCAGCGTAGAGTTCTGCCTTGCGACAATGTTGACACGGTGTACCTTACTCCATCTATTCGAGACAATCGACGGCACAACACAGAAATACTGCTCTTCTTACCAAGCATGGTCGTGTAGATGCTGAAAACATGAAAATCTATGAAAGCTGGTAAAATTTGCATCCAGAATGAAATAGGTGAGCAAATAAGATGGTAAGAAACAAGAGGAAATAAATCTGTTACCCATAATGATAACGACAACTATCTCGTCGTTGATCTATCCATAAGAGATGCGCCATGCGTCCGATTTCATTAAGCATCGCTGGAGGTGACTGAGTGCAGACCTGGTTCATACAATGACTCGCAGCGGCCTACCATTCTAGTAAGTCAGTACTGCTATCCTCACAAACAGTTCTGGCATCAATTTGCCGACTCCAGAGGGATGGAAGCCTTGATGTGCTCGGGAAACGCGATCGAACCTTTGTGTATTGCAGAACACTTCTAACCACTGCACCACCTTACGCATAGTCCCGTTAATCACCAAATATGACGAATTCACATCAAGAAACCCTAACCGCCTATCGCGAACCGTGGCTGCTAGGTCAAATTCCCTTACTCAATCAGAACACACAGAATATCGCCACACTTTTGGCATGTTTTATTCTATTGTTTTTTTATTTCAAGCAGGTGTACAACGCTAGCTCACTGAGCTCTTTCTTGTTGGATTCGTTCTCAAGTTGAACAACGCTGCTGAGTCCCTATCGTGCATCGCCCTTGGCTCACATCCAAGAACACACTCTAGCCATAATAAGGCAGTAGAACACTGAGGGAAGGAACATTATACAAACGATAGCAAGCACAATAAAGTCATCAAACAAGGGGATCAAATAAGAAAAAACACAGTAAATATAAGGAGTAACGGATTAATACCGATTACCAGGGCGCCGGAAGTTCAGTGATTAAAAATACCACGTAAAATCGTGTAAAGACCGGTCCGACTGTGGCTCAGGCCAACCAATCCTACCATTTCTTTGTGGTTGGGAAACTGGTACTTCTCAGCTCCTTCCGATTTAGAAAACCCAGTAATAGCAGACCCAGAACATGCTCCAGTAAATCTATCGCACGATTCGACGATGAAAACAAGGTTTTCAAGTGGCAGCCGAACCTACACGAAAATTCGATGGGATTCTTTAGTGACGGGTGTCAAACAACGAACTGGATTAAATACGTGCTGAGAACCGCACAACGTGTGAAATCGGACCAACTAGATAACACAAATATAAATAAAGTACGCTGCAGTATTAGTCGTCGGTGGGTTTAAGAGCTAGTAGTGATAAGAGGGTACTCCTGGATATCGAGCTCTGATGCTCTGATATATAGCGAAGAGATAATAACCCAACAGAGCGCTCACGCCGAGTCTGGCATTTCTACCTCGAAGCGCATCCAGGAGTAAATCGATATGACAGTAGGAGCACATGAGCTACCCACGACTAATTCCCTATCAAAAGTAGTAAAGAAAAGCATATTAACAAAGCTGTGATGGTCTTCATGTAACCTTATCAAGCCAGCGTAGCTTTGATCAGTGACAGAGACGAATAGACTCTAGAGGTGCTCATTTGTGCCATTCGACAACGAGGAGGAATGTAATGGCGACACAATTATATCACTGTATTATCAGTTGAAGGGAATATCTGTTTTTGAATTAAATGATGCCAGTGATCTCACAAGCTCCAGTAGGAACTCTTGAGGCTGGTCTTTCAACAACTGAGGATGATTTCTCAATCAATGGAATATCTGAGGACTACAGGACTAACGAATTCGAAGGGATAGGGTCATGACTTTTCATATAGTATTCCTTCGATATCAAATATTCTTAGTGTTAAAATTTTTTAAGAGAATTGAAAACAAAATTCAAATTTTTCAAAATCTCCGAAGTGTCAGCTGTAGTAATGAACGAAGGCATTGGGCAACATCATGTCATACTGGCAAAGATCTGTAGATTCTAACAATTCTCATTACAAATGGTAAAGCTTGCTATTTCACCAACATCATGACATCAAACCATTCGCATGGTGGAAAACCTCTCTCTGATCCACAAGCGTGGCTACCGTGTGTGGTGGTGACCACCTAGAGCAAACTTTGGCCAGGCTGATCTTGGGAGTCCAAGGAACCACAATAGCTAAACTAACAACTCTGAAGTGGGGATTTTGCTGGCGCCCACAGAACCCGTGAAGAAGGGTCATCCATGTGTCCATGTAATTAAGAAGAGCTTGTTATGAGGTGAGATATGCAAATTAAAACTGGTTATTATTTTTGCATTCAGTTCATTTTACACAATGTGTGGCCGTTATGTTTAAAGAAAATATTTTCTCTCAAGCATGCAAGTCTTCACCTGACTTGTGTCTGTAGCAGCACACTTTCGTCAATGAGCCTTCCAATGAACGCCACCTCTCCGCCCTAAAAAATAGATTCGGGAAAATATCGGTGGAAAAAAATTAAAGAATGAGAAATCCCGGAAAAAATAGATTGAAAATCTGTTTCATTAGATATATTCTGTATGGAAATAAAAGTAAAACTTCCACACACATCAACTTCTAGTTCTCCACGCTGAGCCAGCGTAGCAGAACGCGGAGGAGTCCGGACGTCGAGATCAACTGGGCTCTCATTTATCATAGCTCCAGAAGCTTTATCAAAAGAAAATCGCTGTAAAATGTGATGTATGTCACATCGACAAGCATGAAAAGTTAAAGAGTAGTCTTGTTGTCACCTTCTATTTACAACCTATTCGTTTTTTTTTCTTCGTGGTCGGTTAATGATAAAGGACAAGGATAAAGCTTTCGGCGTTGGACAATTCCTAAGGGATGCGCCATGTATTCGACTTTATTAAGCATTGTTTGGAGGTGACTGAATGAATATCTGGCCTTTACAATGACTCAGGGTGGCCTACCGATGTATCTGCTATCCTCCCAGACAGGTCTGGAACCAATTTGTCGACCCCGGAAAGACAGCGGGGTTGGTGAGCCTGAAGGGGAGGGACCGACCCTATGTGTATTGCAAGGCGCCTTCGACCACTGCACTACACGCGCCCCCCGTGGTCGGTTACGATGTGAAATACGAGCATGGGGATGCTGAGATATGAGCAAAATTCGGAATCTCGGATGTGCTTTTAACGTACGACTACCCTTACCGGGAGCTTAGGTGCTATCCACCTCACCAAAGAAGGCCTTTTCGATTAATTTGAATAATGAAAAGTCACCGCTAATCTTGATGACTGCATGATCAACGAAGATCGATATAACACAATTAATTAAAAAGAAAAAGAGAAGTAATAAATCGCACCTTACTTGTTTCACACGACTCGAAAAAAGGGGGATTACACATACAAAAGGTGAACTGTAAATCCATAAACCGCCGTGATAAGTCCTGAAGACACCAAATACAAGCAAAATTTGCGCGATGAACGAACAAAGGGTCATCAAAATGTACCTTGATTAATGTCCTGGACTGTTCGCTGATATGAATGACACGTATGAGATGGCCAAGCTGATTTCGAACGACGTTTGCATTGGCCGCTTCTGCAGCCCTAGTGTTCGTCTCCGTGGCGAAGAACTTCCAACCCGCCCAGCGGGCACCAAGCAGGGCGTATATGCACGAAGCACCTGTTCCTAGAACAAGCACTGAAACCCTTTATGAGGTTGCCAAACCACTGGGGAATGTATATTGGATACACATTCGCATCTAAATTAACTAAATGGGAATCAATAAAAGGATAAAGCTCTCGGCATCGATCAATCCCTGAAGGATGCCCCATGCATTCGACTTCATTTAACATCGTTGGAGGTTTGGAGGTGACTTGATACATATATGGTCTTTAAAATGACTCGCGGTGGCCTAGCGATGTATCGAGCCAGTGCTGCTATCCTCCAAGACAAGTCTGGTACCAAGTTGCCGATCCCGGAGGGATGGAGGGCTTGGTAGGCCATGGGCGCGTGGATCAATTCCACGTGTGTGTCGCAGCGGCACCTCCAACCACTGCTCCACACGTGATCCTAAGTGGGAATAACAGCAAGAAGTAGATAACCAACTAACCGATATCAATACCAATAACATTATTCTCAATTTGGTTTAGTTTTAACAAGTCTTCAATGAACAGAATATAATTCAAGCGCTGAGGAACACGTGGAACTAAACAACCATGTGGAAGCTCGACCTCAAGATCGAAATCTTTCTTTAGCAAAGCTTTGGTTAGAGACCGCACTGCCCCATCTTCTTGAAAATTCACGAAAACCTGAATAAATATTGTACAAAGAAAATGCAAAACATATGTATATGTATATGTATATGTACATATATATATGTATATATTTTCCTTTATAAGCTTGCACGAGGTTGATAGATAATCTTTAGTTGGTTAACGTTTCGACGGTATCGTCTTCGTCAGAACCGATGATCCGAGTCGATGGTCCACAGTAGTTCGCGTTCTCGATGTGGAGTCTTCGTCGCGCATCGAGCCGGATCTTCCTCAGTGGAGCATCTCTCTCGAATGAGCTATACTCACTCGACGATGCTCTTTCATTCACCGGACAATCACTGCTACCAACAACCAGCACCCCTGTATGAAAGAGCACCGCCGAGTGAGTATGGCTCACTCGATAGAGATACTCCACTGAGGAAGATCGGCTCGATGCGCAACAAAACGCCACCTCAAGAACACAAACTACTGTGGACTATCGACTCGGATCATCAGTTCTGATGAATACGATACCGTCGAAACTAGCCGAATAAAGATTATCTATCAAACTCATGTAAGCTTATCAAGGAACGAATACATGTTGATTAGTCATACCGAGGTTAAAGGAAAGCCGGCTTTGAAATATTATTATGCTCTTTTCTAAAAAAAACATATAGTTCAAAGTGGTCGGAAAAAAGTGATATAACAAATCATAACAAAAACAGATCGAAGCAAAGGGCGGAGCAATCATGTAAGAGAGAAACATGGGGAATCACGTATGAAAACTTACCCTACCATTGTTTCCAAGGGTACAATGAGCTCGAAAATCGGGGAAACGGGTGGCGAGATCGTTGAAGTCCGGAGGGCTCTCCTTGTAGGGATTACGTGGATGCATAGACCGATTCAGTGACATCTTCAACTACAGATCAACCTTCCTCCATTCTGAAATAGGGACATCAGAATCAACCTTGGAAATACCGACGGCTGTGAAATCCAGAGGAAATGGAGACAGAAAAGGACCATGGCAGTTGTCAGAGTTAACGTCAAATCTATCTCATTTAACAATTTCATTTAGTGTTTAAACATCCAATTTCAGAAATTTCTCAACCTTACCAACAAAACTTATCAGTAAGGTCTTTGAAGTGGGCATAGGCCTACGTCTACTTTGGGAAAACTGGACTTCAAGGCATTAGGAGGTAGACGACCAGCTGCACGAGGACCTCGACACACCAAATCGCTCCGTTCTCATTTTGCTTCATTTTTCTTTGAAGAAGCCTGTACGAGAAATCATACTAGCACTAAGCAGCAACCTTAGCACGTAAGAATTAAGAAGAGTCGCCGTAAGACGAATGAGAACAACGGAGGAAAAAGGAATACGGATCTTACGTGAGTAATGGGTACCATATAGTAATTTCCACGAAGACTTTCTATCAACCTCGGCATTGATGCAGCAATTCCTTGTAATCTTCTTGTGACGGAAAAGCCGACGTTTCGGAGGATTTCGCCATCCTCACAGCCTGGAAAGGTCATGTTGACCGCAATCTATCCAGCCAAACACCACAACCAAACAGAGAAAGCGCTAAACCAAGATATTAATCACACTGAACACAGAATGGCGTCATTGCACTTCCAGCTTTGAGGAAGGCGAAATTCGCAGAGACGTCAGCATCGTCGTAATAAAGAAATAAGCTAAAACCTTGCGTTTGCTCAACAAGAGTAAGAAGAACGGGTACCAATTGTAGCATGACTAGTGCCCCTAGTGAACTTGGGATATTGGCTACTCGACAAGATCGATTAAAAGACTATATGATGGCACAAAACCGTGGTTCGCCTGAGATCCATAAACACCAGAACTGTAACGGGTAAAAACAGCAAATCGACCGCGTTTTTAGAAAAAAAGGCGAACACAGTTTGCACATTGGAAAGCCTTGATGCTGCCAACGGTTACGAACTAATCCACTGCAACCACAACGATGTAGGGATATTTGCAAAACTCAGACCCTAGTCCAGATTCAAACCTGATATTAACCTTTCAGGATTAGGGCAAAAAAACTGGCCGAGAGAATGGTAGAAGGAAAGCCTCAGTAGTGCAGTGGGTAGCACAAGCGCCTCGGGAAAAAAGATGTCCCGGGTTCGAATCTGGCCTAGGGTCTGAGTTTTGCAAATATCCCAGGATCATTGTGATTGCATTTCGTATGATACCATGTAATGGGCAGTAAATAAAAAAAGTTATACGGTATAATCTACTGCAGTTACAAGGTGGATGACAATGCAATCAGCAACAATCGTAGATTCTGCGTCATCAGTTTGACGGCACGTCTTCAACATCTACGTATGTGTCAATCACAACACTGCTCGATGATTCGGACAAAAAACGAGCAGTACGAAAGCAGTACTGCCTGGGTACTGCGAATGTAGTTCGACAGAGAACACCGATTCCTCGTTGGAAATTATCACTCTCAGGACCACCTCAAGAGAGCCGGCTGCGGGAAATATCACTTGAAACCACGACGTCGGCAATTAGGGAGAAATAGCTATCAACTATATTGGAGCGACAGTCTCGGCCATCGTGAATGAGGACCGCTGCCAGGGAGAACAACAATCGCCTCAGAAGAATCCGTGAAGGCTTGGCCAGGCGAATTGATTCGTTTCCATTCCAAGCAGCAAGAAAACACCAGGCAACAAAGTGGACGCTGCATGTTGCCATCCATCAAATGAGTCATTCACATTACATCATCTGGACGAAAGGAGAGGAAAAATCGATGGTCTCAAAAAGGATAGCCCACGTGGACATTGCAGCCAACGACCCACCTCTGGAAATGCTGGGATGAAACGGTGGATTCTGACTGAAGTACTTGGAACTAAAACATAGGGACGAAATCTACTCAACCGTAAACCCAGTAGTGCTCAGAGAAGCTGTAAATCCAAGTAAAGGGGTTGACGGTTAGAATGTGTCAGGATTCAGTGCTGGACATACATGAAAACCTAAGAAGAGCTATAGAGGTGGTACAACGTACAAACCTAGAGCTTGATACCCCAAGTGGAAAGATCTGCTTCATCGTCAAGACAAATAATCATGGACATGAAAAGTTTAAGGGCCAAAGTGCTATAGTATAAGTGGATTGACATCGGTGAGAATGGTAAAAAAAAGATAAAGCTCTCGGGAGTTGATCAATCCCTGTGGAATGCGCACGCATTCGATTTCTTCATTAAGCATCGCTGAAGGTGATTGAATGCATATCTGGCCTTTATAATGACCCGCGGTGGGCAACCGATGTAACGACCCAGTACAAATATCCTCCCAGACAAGTATGGTACCAATTTGCCGACCCCCGGAGGGATGGAAGGCTTGGTGAACCATGGGCGCGGGGGTCAGTCCGCGTGCGTCGCAAGGCGCCTCCGACCACTGCCCCACATGTGGATATGGTATTACTTGAATATATGGCCACGAATGCTTACACTCTGTGATACCATAAGCAAATCCGCTTATGACAGCGCTTCCAACGTGAGCGGGAAAAAGGTTGCCAGAGTAAAGTGGACAAAACCGGATGCCAGAAATTCCCCTTCCAAAACCTGTGAATTGACTGAATTTCGAGCAACACGGTAATCCTACTCTTCTCAACAAAATGACAAGAAAATTGTAGTCCGCAAGTCCTGCGTGGCCATCATAACATTATCTTTCAGGAAAAGAGAGGGAAAAGTGGTAGAAGACACAATGTACTACTCACATAAGTCCCTATGAATCACGGTGACGACCTACAAGCCAGTTCTGAACACAAGATTAAGTCAAACCGTTGGAACTAGGCAGTATCTGGGTGGACTTCTCAGCAGGAAAGTTACTGCACTACAGAGGCGATCTACATTACCCAGCTACTGACAGGATCGTCAGAGGAAACAAATCCACCATCAAGTCCTTCTTAGCCTTGCAAGTCTTTGATCAGGTACTGTGCGTGCTAATTCCAACACCAGTGCGAAAACGTGGGGCTCCACATTTCTTCAGATGTGTTTTACTTCTTTACCGGGAACGCCACAAGCTCTCACATATATTTTTAGAGAGCAAAACCTAAATGAGGACTCCTCAATAGTATCAACCAATAGTACATTGTCATCTATTGCCGTGATGCCTGCAGGTGATACAGGTGATGCTGTCATTTTACGAATTCACAAAGATTCATACAATCTGCGTTGGCTGTTGGTTCTGCCACGATGGACAGCATGTGGAACGACGAGGTGCATTTTCCAAATGAAGTTAAATGAAACGCAAAAAGAACCCATGAGGCTCGGCTGCATCGGAACGGTCTCGATCACGCCGCTGTGGCGAACGTGAAATTCGGACAGCACGAATGACGACATGAGGATGGAAGAGTACAGTGGGAGGACGGAGGAACGACAGTGAGAGGACAGTGGGAGGACGGAGGAAGGGCAGTGGAAGGAAGGAGAACGGAGGAAGGCCGGCAGCGAGGCTCGGCCGCAGGGACGTAGGAGGGACCGATGGACTAGTACATGGAGCTGTGCTGTTCAAACAATAAGAAGCCACCATACACGGTTCTTTCCAGAGGTCACCTTAATACGAAATTGCAACGAAGATCTAAAAGTTTGTAAAAAAGAAATCTGATATTTCAGAAAATACAACAGATACAACAATTATGCCGAAATATTCGGAAAACTTGGACCCCAGGTCAGATCGAACCCCGACTGCCCTTTCCGGGGTTCACTTCTGCCTCTCTCTCAGCCGGTTTCAGATACAACAGGTATATCACGAACAACCAATGTAGTGGTTCATTGACAAGTTTACTGATGTTATGAGAACAGGCTACTTCATTCATTCAGAATTTCATTCTACCCGGTTCAATCCGAAGACCGACACATCATAGGAAACCTCCGTACTGCAAGCAGGACTCAGATCAGTACTGCTGCCGACACGGCGACATCGTCGAAATATCAACTGGAATAGCTGTGCGGCACACGTGCGAGTTTGTCAACAAAAACCAGGACAATTCATAGCGCTCGTCCTAGAAAAGGTAGATCTCTATCAAAAATGCGTAGGGATCAATAATATGTTCTCCGTTAAAGGGACACAAACAATGGTAAGCTTCCAGCTTAATGTCTGAGGAAACCTGCGACGCCCAAGTGCCAGTAGCCACCAAAAGGACCGACTGATATATAGCGCAAAAAGGAATATTAGCTAAAGCGCGTCAGTTACTACTACTTTCGTTGAATTTCATTGTTCCACCACATTGACCAAGTCTGGATGTACGAGAATGTGAAGAAGAGAGTAGAAATCAACACATCAGAAGCTCTTCTAATCCAGAGGGAACAACCTTCTAGGGCAATCCACTGAAGTGAAGCGAAGGCTACAATGGAAGACAATTTTCACGCGACGACACTCCACCGTACAACCTTCGCGCCGCGAATGGCGTTCATTTTGATTTCTCTCGCATGGATCTTTCGGCTTCTGCGTCTGATCGCTGTGGGAATTCAGCCGACATCCTAGGGACCTCAGCTATTTTTTAAACTTGAGTTTCCTGAATATTCGATGAAAATCGTTTTCGAAATGTTCTCAGTCCAGTAGCCTTTCGTTTCATGTTTTACACGAAGACATGTTTTTTCCCTTCGCTTCCAAAGTTTTTTTTAAAGTCTAGATGTTTTTTGTTGTTTTGCGACTGTCAGGCTGCTACTTTAATTGAAGAAACGTTATTGATTGCTTTGTATTTTCATTATTTTTGACAGTTAAGATGCCACCCGAAAGGGTCCCAGACCCTTTGCGGCAGAAGTTTCTTCCGCACGATGATGGCTACCAACTCGAGTACGCGAAATATCTCGACATTCACAAGGGTTCTGATTGCAACGTGAAATTCTTCAGGAATTGTTCCGGTTAGTTCAGTTTTTTTAATGGGTTTGGGAAGATTTGCAGGATTGCGCTTATTTTTAAAAATTTTGCCTTAATTAAAACGTTATTCCATTTCTGGACATAATCTCGGTAATTATCGATGACACATTTCCAAGGTATGTATAGCTGGTCAGTAAAGGGGTAAACGATAAAACTCTCGGCGTTGATCAATCCCTGATGGATGCGTCATACATTCGACTTCATAAAGCATCGTTGGAGGTGATTGGATGCATATCTGGCCTTTACAACGACTCGCGGTGACCTACCGATGTATCGAGACAGTGCTGCCATCCTCCCAGACAAGTCTGGTACCAATTTGCCGACCCCGGAGGGATGCAAGGCTTGGTGAGCCTGGGAGCGGATATTGATCCCATGTTGCGCCTTTAACAAATGGCTGGTCAATGCTGTTTGTTAATAAGTTGGGCTGCCATGAAGGAAGTGTAAATCTCAGATTGCTCATTGTCAGTTATTAATCTTTTTCGGAGCTTATAAGTAAATGCTTTCGTAGGAAATAAGACCTGTGATTAGAAAGTAGTTGAGATGAGGATGATCAACCGCTTCCTGTGGTTTACAGGCTAACGACGGTTGTCATTTTAACACAAGTGGACTGGATATTATATCCAGAACAGAATTCGAACTGGGCATTCGTTCTAAATCCAGCCAGCACCAGAAAAGATTCTTGTAGTTGAAATCTGGCCCCCATGTTCTGGTTTAGTTGAGATTTTTTAAAATTTCATTTTACGCGAACCGTCTTCACATCTACTGTATGGATCCCAACACTTCTCACATTCGATTCATTTCCTCGCCTCCATCATCCACTATGCTCTTCCAACTTTTACGTGTCGCTTCGACTGCGCCTTGAGGATTTCGCTTTTATCTTCAATGTCGTGGAATGCTGCCGGGTCGATTCTCCTTGGAGCTTGAGATAGCAGAACTAGAACGTTCCCACTTAGTCTATAGAGAGTAAACTGTTCCCAGACACGTCTGCTACCAATTTCCTAGCCCGGAAGAGTGAGAGGCTTAATGAACCCGAAGCGCGATCGAACCAGCACCTTGCTGTTGATATTCGGTACCACTATTTAACCGACTTGAAGGATTTCTTACGGAAACTATTAATTCTTACTGCTTTCCATTTAGCACCACTCAATATAACATATTTTTCGGATTCCAGCACTTACTGCATCTATTTTGTTTCCTCCCACCCATAATCCACGAAGGTCTAAATTTTTCAACGTTTGTTTTAACATCTACCTGTGGAATGTAATGTGGAAGGTAAAACTTCTTTGTGAATGCCGTTGAATTCTGTTCAAGTCGATTCTACCTGGAATTCTTGAACAGCCATACTAGGGCGTTCTTATGTTCACTGGAGAGATTAGAGCCAGTCCAGACAGTTCTGGTACCAATTTCGCCTCCCAAAGTGGCTAGAAGTTTTTTTGGCCAGGTGTGGCGTTGCACTAGCACCTTACTCGTATTGTGCCAAATTACTACTTCTGCACTTCTACCTCGATTTTGTGCATTTACTTAACGTAATTCGTCCATTTTTCATTTACAGCGTTACATTTTGTAAATTCCTTTATCAGTTAACGCTGAAGCGAGTATTTGCATATGACACAATTCGCTTCATCACAGTTCGAAGGATCTATTTCTCTGTTTAGTTAATGTCTAGTTATTGTGGATGTTCTTTACTTTCCATTCGGGAAACAATTTCAAAGAAATGTGGTGGAAACAGTGGCAGGTTTTCAAAACGGTATCAGGCATTTTGTTTGATGACCGTCGTGAGCAGTTTTATATGTTTTTAAGCGGATAGTAGTCTGAAAGTTTAAAATGTGGAGAATTTGGAACATGGACCAAAACGATACATCATTCATAGTTCAACTCTTCTGTGAAAGTTCTTACACATACGGGATTTGGCGCTCTCATAATGATATGCAATCTAGACCGTGTCTGGTTACTTCGCTTAAATAACTCCTTCCATGCCTTCCATTAATTTTCTTGGTGGACATAGGAATCCCGATGGTTAATGATGGCGATGCAGTAAACGGACGGACTCTGGTTCGATCCCGCACTGGGCCAGCTAAGTTTCCCATCCCTTCCAAGTCACCAGACATGTCTGGGAACAGCTGTCTCTGGTCTTTAAAATATGACATTTAACGTTCTTTTTTTAACGTGATCGTGTGTAATATTTCTTGGAATGTTCAGTACCCCTACTAACTCCCGTCGTGCATGAAGATGTTTTTCGGAAACGTTCGTTTTCATTTACAGTGATAGTATTCCACGAATATGGATCGTTAGGGTCAGATTACTTCCTTGGGATTGCGGAACGTGTATGCAAATAAAACCACCAAGGGTATTATTCGTCCGTACGCTGCAACATTTGTACTTTCTTTCTTGTTCTAAATAATTTACGTGAGCCCAGAAGGGTTGCCAGAAAGGAGAAAAATTTACGGCTAGAAGACAAGTGAAGTTGTCTTAGAAAGGGTTGTCACCTATTTACATGTCTTTAACGAAATCTATGCTGCAGTAAAGTCCATAGTTATTTAAAAGCTGAAAAAACTTCCGGGTTGTCCAATAATTTCGCATCAAAAGTTCCTTAGGTGATTTTAATTCATCATGAGCAGATAATCTAACGTGAAGAGATATCTCTAACATTCTTTAATGGGAAGTCTTAGCTATCGCTTTCAATAATTTACAATTCATTTTAGACAGTCTTGCGAGTTATGTAAAAAATGTCCGTTATGGTGCGTTCCACATGTGGGGGGCAAGTGGCGTAGTGGTCGGAGATGCCCTGCGACACACACATGGGATCGATTCTTGCGCCCGTGGCTCTCCAAGCCTTCCATCCCTCCGGGTTCGGCAAATTGTTACCAGACGGTCCTGGGAGGATAGCAGCACTGGGTCGATACATCGGTAGGCCACCACGAGTCATATTAAGAGCCAGATATGCATTCAATCACATCCGACGATGCTTAATGAAGTTAAATGCATGGCGCAACCCTCAGAAGGTTGATCAACGCTGAGAGCTTTATCTTTTTTTGTGATGCGTTTATTTCAAGTTTTAGGTGTCCGTCCTTACTTTTATATGATGGCATTTTCTGTTTTCATCGATTCGTTGTGCTAAAAATCGTATTTTAAGGAGAATTCGTGAATTTTATTGCGCTCCATTGTGCGAACTGCGTTGCCCTTTGTCGTCCTTCGGGAGGTCGGTTGGAGACTCGCTATGTGTTTTCGGAGGAACTAATTGTTAAGGACATTGAGTATATACGGTGCGAAGATGGTGGATATGGTTTTGTCGTGGCACTGAACAGCATAAGAATAAGCGTTCATCCTCACTGTGTTGCCCTTCTTCGTTGGAATGGTGCTCAGCTACAACTTGTTCGGAAATTAAAAATGGATCAAGAGGTACAGTTCATTGTTTCGCTGCATTGTTTTCTTGTTCGACTTCTAAGAATCGTCTCCTAGAATCTGCAAAAAATTTCACGTTGTATTTGACTAATGTTTAAGTTTAGATTACGTGTTTGAAAGTGGTGGCCGATGGTGAGAGCATGATTCATCTTAGTCCACTCCTCCATCCTAGGATGATTTCGTGGCCACATATTGTTGCTGTTGGAACTCGTTATGCTCACTGTTATCTGTTTCATTTCGATCAACTACAACAACAGCAGGGAGATGATGTTCATGTTCCGCTTTCTGGCACCCTAACGGATGGGCTAAGTTAGTGCTGGGGTTTTCTGATGTTGTCGTTTTTTTTCTTTTTTTTGTTGCTACACATATTTGATTTTTCATGTTTTAATCAGTTAACTCTTGCTTTGCGGCATATAGCATAGTGGTAGTGATGTCGGCCATCACGTGCATGGTGCTAGTTCGCTTCCGCTGTGAGCCAAGCAAGCCTCTAGTCCCTCCGGAGTCGAAAAAATTGGTACCGGACTTATCCGTGAAAAAAATCACTTTGCAATCCAACTGAGAGCGCATCAGCCCGGCTATGTCAGGATTCCAAAGAGAATCGACTCGACCAGCATTCTACGACATTCAAGATCAAATGAAAATTCTCAAGCACTAGCAGAAACCACAGTTAAAAAGTTGGAAGAACTTCGTGGGTGATTGATGAGAGGGAAACGAATGGAATGTGAGAAGTACTCGGATTCGCACAGTAGACGTGAGGACAGGTCACATAAAAAAAAGAAAATTTTGCTTCACGAAGTCGTACTGTACTACGTATCCTGAAACAAAGCACCTTTAGTGGGCATAACAAAACCATTTCGTTTTTCCTCTGTTAGGTATCATGAGTAACCCTTTGCATTGGATACTATGTAGTCAATCGTTTGCTTTCCTGTATTTTTTTTACCTCAGTTTTCGTAGTAGATGGAGCACCTTGCAATAGGTACTATATTTCGTTCATCTAAGTCTTCACAGAGTCTTTTCACGATGGTGATGCGTTCGTCTACACGGTCGATGGTGATTGTACGGGAAACACACAATCGAAGCGATTGAGGAGAGGTACAATTTATCATTGTTATTGGTTCTGTGGGTTTTTATTAAATGTGTTTTACATTTTTGTTCTGCAGAAATTTAGAAAACAGTATAAAAGGTATAAATATGAAATTGTTTTGGTTTCGATGACGAATCCTCCAGGTCTTTTTCAGAACTGGTTTATGTTTCTTATATCAGTTTTATGGAACGAAGTCGTACTGTTCTACTTGGCTTTTCGTTCGGTGGTATCATGTCGATATCTTTGAGCACCTGTCCTAGAATGTAAGCATTTTCAACGGTTTTTGTAATGGTCTTGAAAGTGCACAAGTTATAATGAAGTGCGGTTGCATCACAAGAAGAATTCATGTTTCTGTTTCTAAAACGTCACTTCAGAGACCCTCTGATATACCCATGTAGTGCTCCAGTTCAATTCATAACGCCACTGGAACCTGATGACGATCCCCGTGCGCAGTTATGGTTTTTCGTCGCTTATGGGTATGTTCATTTAAAAGCTATTCATGTTATCCTCCGTTTTATTCTGTTACTCCTTCGTTATCGTTCTGGTGACGGTATGTATACATAACATATACATATGCATATATATGTATGCGTATATACGTGTGCAAATGCGTGTTTGCATATACATGTATGTACATCTTGCGCAGTGGTCGGACGCGCTCTGCAGTACACATGGGATCGATTCCCGCACCCCAGGGCCACCCAGCCCTCCATACCTCCGGGCTCGGCAAATTCGTACCAGACTTGTCTAGCCGGATAGCAGCACTGGTTCGATACCTCGGTAGGCCACCGCAAGTCATTGTAAAGGTCAGATATGCATTCAATCACCTCCAAACGATGCTTAATGAAGTCGAATGCGTGGCGCATTCCTGAGGGGATTGATCAACGGCGAGAGCTTTATCCTTCTATTTTGTATACGTATATATGTGTACATGTATATACGTATACATATATATACATTGTATATATATATGCACATAGTTTAGCACCACCATAACGAAGCCATTGCATCTCTGCTTATTTCAAGTTCTGTTTCCTGAAGAAGAATCACTCCCATTAAGTGAACGAACATGGGATAGACCATTTTTTGTCATCAAACTAGTAGTAAGTTGTGATGTTCGTTATAGCGAAAAATGTCCTTACGAAATCCGTCTACGTTATTGTTCATTTTCTTTGTCTCGTGCATTTTAGTTTTTTCAATTATTGTAGTGATTTGTTACTTCTAGTCATTTGATTTTCCATCAGCCACACTTATGTCATAATGACGCTGCACTTTTCTACTGTTATACTGTGTTATTCGTTTAGCAGTTCGTTGGAGCAGTTGCTATACTCATTTGAGAAATGAAATCCAACTGTGATTTTAACTGTGACGGCCATGTTTCGAAAATATATTGTTCAAAGTTGGAAGTAATCAGTGACGTGTTTTTCGAAAAAATTTGATTTTTTTTACGTGATTGAATACGTTTGCAGATTCCATTTCACAGTTCATCTCGGTGGGTCTCTCTGCAGACTCTTGTGAAGGAACGCGCCGAAATTCGCAGTCCCGACGATTCAACTAGAGATAGCTTTAGATTAGGTAATATTATTGTTTCACCTACTTGGATATTTGGACGACCCGTCCTCACTGGTTGTGCGGACTCCAGCATATTCTCCATTTTTCGAGATTTGCTGGTTTAGCCACTGTATTTCCCTGGGAGTCCCGAAGTTAGCTTGGCCAAAGTCTGCTCCAGGTCGTCACCACCAGAGGCAGTCGTGGCCGTTGTGAGTCAGAAGGAGATTTGTCATCATGGGGCGAGTTGTCTACCAGGACGATGATTGATCCTGGTACTGGCTTACTCTCAGCTGGGCTTCCTGGTGGAAACGCCGGACTCATTCTCGATTTGGGAGACGTTTTTGGAGGGACGAATCACCCCGCTGTATATCGCAGCCCGACACCAAGGAACACTTCCCAGCCACTATGGGGCGGTAAACCGTTGGGAGGTCTATATTATACACTACAACAAATTCAGTCGCTTTTGTAGTAAGTGAATGAGCCATTCAGAGAGGACCGTTGGAAGGATATTATTGTTTTAATGTTGCTAATATTGTTCTTCAAAATATCGTGTACTAAATTTTTTAGGGTCCCGAAAAAAGATAAGTCGTTAGTTTTCTTCACATACGTCGCCAATGATAGGAATGGGTGCTGTCTCAAGGTTCTGTTTTTATGCCACTGTTTTTTAAATCGTCTTGTTTAGACAATGAGTGAACGTGGACAATGCTTTTCATTTAAATTTGATTTCATGTATTGAATTCGTTTCTGGTCGATAATGATTGACTTTTGTAGGGAGGCTTGTTTGATCTCAATGCGTACTACTACGAGCGTATGGTAGGATCCGTTGTTCTTGATGGGACAGATGCTCAGCAATGTGCATTTATGTCGTTAGTTCATCCTATACCTGTGCACCTTAAAGATGAGGACTTCTCATTAGTGAAGGATTCTATTGTTGATACAAGCCTTATCACTCGGTTTATATCCAATGTCAGCGACGCTGAACAAATGTTCTATCCTTCCGCCCTGGAAATTTTTTCGATATATGTCGCCGGTACGAAAAAATGTTTCCAATTTACTCTTCCTAGTCTTCCAAATCAGTTACTTTCGGCTATTTGTGCTGATCTCGAACTGCATGTTGCCGATGCGAAGCCTGCGTCAACATGGCTGAATGCCTTAGGATTTTACAAAAAAGAGGCTTATTCTGCAAAAGATCAGTATGGACATTTGTGTTCGGTACTGAGTGTGCTCATCAGCCATCAACGTGCAGGAGCCATTGTACAATTCATCAAGCACTGCGAATCTCCAGAATCACGTCACATGATTGCTACATGGATTTGGGAAGAGATTGATAAGGGTAGTAAGAAACTGCATGAAACAATTGCTCCATTATTCGCGCGATTTTCTGCTCCGCTTTCTCCTGCTGGTCGAAAATCGTTGGCTCACGTACACGATGTTTTCGTTGCTGGTATGCAAATTATTCGAGAGCTAGTTGGTAGTGGTGATCGTGAACAAGATGAGACAAAGGAATACATGACAAGTTTGGAAGCGCAGCTCTTTGCTGTTGAGAATCTGTTGTCGTATTCGACTGTTATTCACCAGCTCATGTACTCGAAGATTTTGCCTGTGGCCGAGGATAGGGAGATCCGTCTAGCAATGGAAGAGTCCCTGAAGGAACGCAGATCTAAGATTCCTGGTAGACAACTCAACGTTGACAAACTTGTTACCCGAATGCGTAAAAGATCTCCGAGTGAACCATTATGGCATGCAGAAGGTCCTCAATGGTACCCACCGGCACTGTTGAATCTTCTTGGTCCTATTCTTCTCCTAAACATTCCTACTCTGTGGAAAGGTCAGCTTCTCGCATTTTATCTGTTAGATTATGCAAATTGTACAGTAGCATGTACGGCTGGCTCTGGTTCGGCTGAGAATATTGCTGATGTGGTGACGAGACAGATGAACGGTATTTTGTCAATGAACAAAGACGAGATACAAAATGTGTACAAAATGTGGTGCGCCGATTGCGGAAACTCAATTCTGGAAGGTTCATCTAAACCATCGTCACCGTATTCCGAAGAATTGTCTCTGAGTTCCGAGGCAAAGCGATTGATGAGTATTCCCCGTACACTTAGTGTTGTGGAAGAAAAAAAGCTTAAATCGATACTGGAATCAGTTCCTTTCGGAAAATTTCGTTGGCAGTGCTATTTAGCTAGGAATCGTCGGTATGACGAAATGTCGGAATTACCAATACCTTTGAATGCTGATCATGACGAAGGTGTTCTTGAGTACCTCCAGTTGTTGCCCGCTATAAAGATGCTTCGAAAGAGTGGTATCTGTTCATCAATGAAGTCAGTAAATCAACCAGCTTGGCCAGCAAATATTAAACAAGCAATTGAGAAATTTGAACATGAGAGATGTTTACATTCATCATATGAAAGCGAACTTCCTGTTCTTAACCACGGTAAAACGCCAGTGTCTCTAAAGTTAAATTCTAAAATTAACACAAATGGATGGATAGGAGCTTTGGGTGCTGATCAACACTTTAGCAA
The DNA here is from genome assembly GCA_018806985.1 of Angiostrongylus vasorum. Lineage (NCBI taxonomy): Eukaryota > Metazoa > Nematoda > Chromadorea > Rhabditida > Metastrongylidae > Angiostrongylus > Angiostrongylus vasorum. The sequence goes on along the minus strand of JADANN010000099.1, from coordinate 260,695 downwards.
AAGTTTTCCATCGCGTATCAGCGAGCCATCTGATGCTACACTATCTCGAAAATCTACTGATTTGAACTCCAGCGAAGACGAACTGCTATTTTCGAGAAATATTTCTATCAACACTTTAAACAACATAACGGACATACTGCGAACACCAAAGGCACGTGCTTGCGCCGCTGCACAAGCGGAATCTCAACGGAAGTGGATCGACACAACTCCTGAAGGTGAACTTCGAACAGCAGCTCCTCGCAGCATTCTTAAGTCTGGAAAGTGGGATCGAGGGACTTCACCGTCACGAACCCGACTCCACTTCGATCTTCCTTCGTCAAACTCATCTCTCAACATTTCTGAGAATTTTGGAAAGATAACTCAGCCTAATTTCGATGAGTCGTTCGAATACTATGGGAAAGATGAGAGAATGGATATGACTACAGAAGAGTTTGTACCTCTAGTCAGCCCCGATCGTGATCATTCGGAAGATATTAACGATATCTTGCAAAAATCGCTTGAAGTCCAGGATGAAGATGAAGAGGAAGGAGGAGATTATGGCAGAAGTACGGTAGAAATTGAGGAGATGGGTGTAACTACAGAGCAGTTTGTACCTCTAGTCAGCCCCGACCTTGAACATTATAATCAATCTCTAATGGCAACTGACAAAGAATTTCAAACAACTAGTTCAGTTTCACAAGGTATTAGCGGAGTGTTGCAAAAATCGTTTGAAGTCCAAGACGAAGATGAAGACGGAGGAGACTATGGCAGAAATACAGTAGAAGTTGAGCAGCAGAATGAGGATGACTTTGGTAATATTGCTGAGAATCCTTCGGAAATCTACTTCGAGGAACAAGAAGAAGAAGAGATTCCTCAAGAGAGTGATGGAGTAACTTTGGGCGAGAATTGTGATCGACAGCGGGACCACTGTTCTTCGGCGCTTGAAGAAAAAGATTTAAGAACTTCCATAGAGATACAGGAAGAGAGTTGCGAAGTTGACACTGCTGCACCTGTAAGGTGCGTCGTTTTTCACTAGTTGGCAATCCACCGTTTTGGTTTATAGTGTTACATTAATATGAATTTTTATGAAGGTGTAGAACTGCTGTATCTGCAAAAGTTGCATTTGGAGCGAATTCCAAGAGTGAAGATATAATAGAGGGACCAGTGGTTTCGCAACTCGAGAAGCAGGTGGAATTTGATATTGAGGTTGGTATTGCTCATCAGAGTTTATTAAGTTTTTTTCGCTGTTTTTATAAGCAGTAGTATACAAAATATTGTTAGAACCTAAATGCGCACTGCTGTCTCATTAGATTTGCCAAAATGCTGGATTTCTGGAACATTGTTTTGCTTATGTTGTAAATCATTTCAGGACGGAAAACATATCCAGGAGATATCTGAAGATAAGGCTGTTGAGAGCAGTGCTCGGTCAAATTCAGTAGCCGAGAACAACATGTCGGTTGTAGCTGACAAGTAAAATTTGTGTTTAATTCATGTTACAAATCCAAGTCTATTTTCTGTATTGTGCTAAATTATCGTTATTTTTTTAAGTGCAACCACTTCCATTATTCCGAATTTTACTGTGGAGATATCTCATGTGAAATTAGTGGACTACTCCTTTAGCAATTCTACGTTCGAAACTAATTCTGCTTCAAGAACGCTAAAGAAGGCAATGGATGTTTACATGGATGCGAATAACGTCCGGGATTCTCTTCAGAGCAGTGTTAGTACTTACTAGTTGTCCATCTACAGCAAATAATTTATGAAGACGCGTGCGGCACAGTGGTCGGAGGCGCCCTGAAATACACATGAGATCGATTCCTGCGCCCCTGACCCACCAAGCCTTCCATCCCTCTGGGGTCGGCAAATTGGTACCAGACTAGTCTGAGAGGGCAGTAGCACTCGATATATCGTTAGGGCAGCGCGAGTCATTGTAAAGGCCAGATAGGCATTCAGTCACTTCCAAATGGTGCTTAATGAGGTCGAATGCATGGCGCGTCCCTCAGGGATTGATCAACGCCGAGAACTCTATCCCTTTATATACAGCAAATAATTTTTGAAGATTTTGTTAGCTGCATCTAACATCAAAGTAATTGGTTGTTTTGTTCGTTATAAAATCTCTGAAATTGTTGATAATATTTGAATCAGTGTAGCATGAGTCCAACATTAACAAGATAGATACAGTTTTCGCATTGTAGCTCATAAATCTTGTTTGTGCTTTACATTCATATATTTGAAATCAGGGATATAATTTGATGGAGGTTGATGATGAACACGAGGTGGACCTTAATAGAGCTGGATCTGTGAAAAAGACAAGCGCAGCTAACGAGCCTAGCGATCCTCTGTGTTCTGTTTCGGTAACGTTAGACGTTCCGTTAACAATGTTAAACCGCATGGATCCACCAACAGCAACTACCGACACGGGTAAGAATTTCGTGTTTCTGTATTAACGGATGTTGTTGGCTAGCTTCGTGTAACATGGTGGGGTAATACTGTTGTTTAAGTGAATAAGCACTGTTTTTTCTTTTCAAGGGAGGAGCGTTGTGGTTTGTGCATCGCCTCAGTCTGAGGAAACACACTCTTCCAGTACTTTAACTGCTAGGAAACAAAGTTCATCGAAAAAGACTGGTCGTTTATCTGGCACTCCAACAAGGCATTCGCTGCGATTGCGGGAAAGAGTTGTCGAGGCAATTGGCAAAGAGACTGAAGATGGTGATGTTCTGAACAATAATTCAAGGTTTGTCCCCTGAGGGATGCTGTCTGTCGTGCACCTATTTTTGAAATTTTCGCCTATAAAGGGAGAGGAAGAGAGCAGGGGTAGAAATTGTAGTATTTTCAGTCAATTATCTCTATCAGGGAAGGAGGATGCTAGCGCTGTGAAAACGTTGAAGACGCCACCAAGAAAGTATGTATATTGCGTCTTTATTTTTCACTTGTTATTAAGAGTTGTCATAACACTGCTGATTTCCAGAAGAACTCGGACGGACTCAAGTGCATCTGGTGGAACAGACAATAGTGTAGTGCTTCCTACGAGGTTGTTATGTACTCCAACTAACTTAAAAATGAAACAATGTCCTTAACATTTCTTTTCAACCGTGAATTTTAATCACGAGCAACATTTAGAAGATCACCTGCGAGAAAGCGTAAGAATGTGGAGGTCACTCAGTCTACAACATTGGAACTACCTACTCCAAACCCGACGGTAACTGTTGATGAGGAATCGGACGCTGATACCACTGGAACTCATCGAGTATTACGAAGGTGTGATTTAGTCTTATTTCATCGATTGTGCAACTATATTTAGTCTTTAATTAACGCAATGGATCCACGTTTGCTCCGCTCGCATGATTTAACGTCTAACTCCTGTAAAAAAATGCGCTTTGGTTTCGACGCATCTTCTTCCTTTTTCTGCTACTCACTGTCTGCACAATGGATAGCTTCCCCATCGTTGCACTAACATTTTATGAGGAAAAAAACTTCGTCGGACGAGTTTCACCCCTGCATCACATAAATTTCGGTAATGGTTGGTAATGAGGATATCACATACACAAATATTTTCATTGTGACTAGTTGAATTTTGTGGCGACGTCATGCCGCAAACGCAAATTCCAGTTTCTGTAACTATATATATACGTATGTATTTGTATATGGGTACAAGTTTATGTCATTTCAAGAGCCAGATGTGCATTTAATCACCTCCAACACGATGCTTAATGAAATCGAACCCATGGCACCTCCCTCAAGGATTCATACACGCCGAGAGTTTCATTCTTTTTATTTTTTATATGCATTGGAGGAGAGGGGGCACAAGGCACGTTGAGAACTTATTCCAATGCAGTTTTTAATCCGCGGAAAAATTGGGTCCGCGCTTGAAGAACCGTACGTTGGGCGTAGCGAATAGGTTAAAGAGATATGATCAAGGGTTTTCTGGAGAAAGAGCTTTCTTTGATAATTGAAACTATAGGATAAACTCATGAATTTGGCTATAATTAGTGCTCGAAACACTGCTGTTAATGATCTCGTAACTCAAGAAATTAGCGAAAAATATGCACTGAGAAAGATCAGCGAACGTGTGGTCCAGGTAATGAGAGAGCCTACTTCGATATTTGAGTAGATTGTCGAACGAGTTGTGTCTAACCGAAAGTTTCTTTCTCTTCTAAGTTTAAGGTCTTAATATGAGCCGGTAACCACAACGAAGCTGAGGTATTCGCAAAACAAGGACCCCTGGTCAGATCGAACGCTACTTTCCGAGGGCTCGCTTATTACACAGTGCGCCACTGAGACCCTTGCTCTGCTTTTTCTGTCAGCTAGTTTTCTACCTAACGCTGCCATCTGCAATCACCCATCAACGGGATTGATCTGGGGAGAAAAAATGGGCATTGAGCTCAATTAGGCTTAGGCTGTAGTTGAAACGGGTGATTGATGGTGGAAGCGTTAGGTAGAGAATTAGCTGAGAGAAACGCAGAGCAAGGATCTCCATGGCGCATTATGTAATGCGCGAACCCCAAGGAAGGGAAATCGTGGCTCGATCTGACCCGAAGTCCATGTTTTGCGAATATCTCAGCATCGTGCGTTTATAATCCACATCATAAACTGCCGTGAAAAATTGTAGTAGGCAGGAAATAGAAGGTTAGCATGAGCCGGTAATATTTCCAAATTCACCGTTCCGCTTTCTGTAGGGAATGCGTGAAATCTTCGACATGGTTGAGGTGTCAACACGCGTCTTGCCTTTCATTAATTGGATTTCCCTCCGGTTTATGTGTACGCTGTTTTCGCACTTGAACGACTTCATAAACTATACAGTGCAGCAGTGAACATCTTTGGCTGGAGGAGATGTCGCGCTGTTCCCCTTCATCTATGGAAAATGTCCATGAAAAAAAAGTCAATCCTTTTCAACGCATAACTTGATGGAGGACGACCATGTAAGCGAACTGGAGTTCATGTGTCTCGACGTAATGCTACAGATGGGTGTGCAGAAGTTTGCTGTGGAGACACTTCGTGGCTAAGCCTTTCCTCCACGATTTACAGGTGGTCGCATCATTGTCTTCTTCTTCCATCGATCTTATTTCTGTTACTGAAGTGATCAAGGAAATCTTAATGATTGGTGGCGTGTAGGAGAGCGTGAAAATCTGCGTCACAGAGGCCCGCCTTGGTGCTGCAAGATAATACTATCACGGTGTTTGTTTTCTGTACGTATTAGAGTTCTCATATGCTTCCACTTGAACTCTAGGATTGTTAACTTAACCATTTTTTCGAGGAAATTCTGGGCAGTTCTAATAGAGGAATAGTTTACCTGTGCGGTGGTGACTTCCGGAGCTGGTTTACGGTTGATCTTCAGCTCCTTAGCTTAAGGCTCTCTCGAGACCGGAGAACAATTTTTCGTAGCTTTGAACCTAATAATTCGAAATTGGAAGGAATCACACAGATCATCTGTTGGTTTGAATGTACTCTCAACATGTAATGGCTACTCTGTACCATGTTTACTTGGTTTAGCTGATATTTGTAATTTATGTGCTTTTATGAATGGTAGAATCTAATCCAATGAATCTACTTAGAAACGTTATTCCTTGTGAAGCGTTTGTTGTAGAATTATTATTGCTATTGTATTAGTAGTACATTTCTACATATTAATAACTTAAGGAGAACGCCCACAAGAGCTAGAGAACAAGAGCGGTTGCCTACTCCTGCGTCAAAGACTTCAAGGTGATTTGCCCAACGAGGGAATCATTACTAAAGAAGCTGACGTGTCTGTTTTCTTTTTAGAACAACTCGGAAAATCAGTGGACATGGTAAAGAAGCACATCTTGGCAATCAGCTGAAAACTGGTGATGAGAGTTCTAGTCGTACGAGTCGTAATCGTAAAGCATCAGCAAGCGGTGAGGAGGAACGTATCTCAGGTGTAGAAGGCTCTCCGTCACGGTTCATTCTTTCCCAGCTACTTTTAAATATTGTATTCACGGTGCGGTCTTATCATGGTGTTTCATTCAGACGTACTCCTACACGCTCCATGTCGAAATCTAAAATGAATAACTCACCATCTACTTTTAGACGATCCAGCTGTACATCTAACGTCGCTAAAGAATTGCAAGGTAGGAGAAAAGTGATTTGTCTTCTTGAAGTAAAACTACCGTCTTTAAGGCACATCGGCAATCCCAGCTCTTAGAGGACTTGACGCTCGATCGTTTTTTTAACGTACGCTGTTTTCAACCTACTTGTTGTCATGTGCTTTTCTGTAGACGTTTATGCATACGCTTATTTAGATGGTAACCGAACGGAAGATGGCTGAAATTGGAAGTCGACGAAGAACTCTATCAGGTAGTTCATGATTGGGCTGTTATATTTATGTTGCATTGTACTGGTCGTTTTATAGATTCTGGTATCTTGGACCTGAAATCGAACTCTGGACAAGTTAAAGTGTTGGACGCTATTCCTGAACTTGAAGAGGAATCAAGTAAATTGATTAGGCACTTCTGTGGGTGGGTACTTTAGAATACTTGAATTCAAAAAAATTTTTTATAGGGTCACGAAGAAGTCGAAGTCGAATCAAGGAAAAAGATGGTATTGGGGTAGGTAGTGTTTTACTTATTGCTCGTACTGTGAATATTTCTGAAGATGACTTTGCCTCCCTATCGCTTTCGCTTTTAAATTTTGTGTTTTAGGCTTCTATAAGCAAGAACGAAAAGACACCTCCACCTAGACGTGCTACTAGCGCAAGCATTTTGGAAGAAACTCCTCCAAGGATTACGCGAACGCATAGTGGTAAGAAATAATTGTTCTCTATGATTGCAGTAGCTCACGACTTTTCCGACACTCTTCACCCACATGATCCGATGAATACATTTACATTATAGAACGCATTACTGACAGCCTTCGCACTCCAAGATCTTCACAGCGGAAACGACAAACGCAACAACTTTCGCAAATTCCGAAGTAGATACAGGACTAGTTCCACAACTACGATGCTATGAATGGCTCGAATAAAGTATAACATCTACTCGCGACATATTTCTCAAGTTATGACACAATTACCAATCTTTGTTTATCAAATTTATGCCTTGATATAAAATATAAAGAAGTTGCAGCAAAGTGTATTTCCCATACTGTTCTTTGCAATGTCCACTGAATACAGTAACACCGAATTGAACACAGACGACAATACCTCGTCATTAGCAGTCATAAGAACTGAACAAGTAGCACCACCGACAAAGTGGTAATATACAACGTACCCAAGGCTTCGTATCTGAGAAAAATATTTGTGAGAGCTGGTCCTATTGGTTCATTACCAATTCCCTTATATCACCAACGTCATGGAATGCCCATCCATTCGCTGAATCTGCTAAACGCAGCAGGTTTGCCATATCTTCTTTCTTTTGTACATTTAGTGGTAGGAAATTGACCATGTCGAAATTTGACAGTACGTCACAGATGGCCGTATTTAATGCGTGATACCGTTCTAGACCGGGAACATCCTAAAAATTGCAATTGTTGTGTTAAGGGTGAAGGCAATACAGCTCTTTGAAAGGACCTTGGTATTTTCTTGGGTATTTTGCAAAATGTTGCAGCAGTGATCACCGATCAAGCGAAAAAAAATCCCTCAAACTCATCTTGCTCACATACTACCTCCCAGAAGCATACGTTACCGTGGGCCAAACATCTGCACTGTGTGCAGAGACACTGTGTACGACATCACCGCATCAAATAGATTCACACATTTCAATGTTCGCAGAACGACCATCGAAAGTCCCATGGGACATCGGCGGCACTGCTCCCTCGAATATAACGAATGGTGAAGGTCGACCTTCTATCACTACACAAGGATAAGCAGACGGATACTGCTATCGCCGCTGCACCACTACTGAGGCACCTTCACGCCATCAATGGCCTGAGGACTAAAATCTGGAACAAGATGCACTATTCTAATCGAAATCCACATATCAGACAACCTTACACCTTCACGTGGAAAGGACTTTAAGAAAAAACAGGACTTCTCACACTCATATGGTCGTCATGCATATAAATGGTTATCGAAGAGATCTTTCCAACCATTAATAAACTAAAGGCTCGCATAATGCTGCGGTCTGGGAGGACAGCAGCAGTGGCTTAATACATCCACTGCGGTTGTTCACCGCACTTCATTGTAAACGCCAGATATGGCACCTCTAACGATGAATGATGAAGTCGAATGCCTGGAGCATCCCTAGGACTGATCAACGCCAAGAGCTTTATCGCTCATGGCTTTTAATATAAAAACTGGGTCCGTCAAAGGCTGCGCATAATGAGCAGACAATGAAGTAAGCTGCATGCATCTGCAATGCGCAATCCGCTGCAAAAACGACCTCAGGAACCATTGCGGAAGCCACAGGATTTTTTCACAAAGCGTTATGGTCCTTTTACCTTCTATCTACTGCGAAAATATTTGGCAGTTGATTAACGAATTCACAACAAATGCATATACAATTTCCGTCTTGATAAAGCGATTTTGTTATTCATTTCAGTGAAATGAAAAACAGCAATGGTGAGATATTATGATCTCGCAGCATCCCTTTTCCTTTGGGAATGTTGAGATGATGATGACATAGAAGTATTGCATGTAAAACGGGTCCATTTTGTAGTCGACAAGCGTGATTGGACTGCGTTCTTTCAGAACGTATTCTTGTACTTTGTACACTGAAGTACAGTTTGTGAAGTAAAATATTGGACCAGGATTTCTCTGTCATTAAATTCCCATTGAAGCAATGTGAATAAATTAATGTTGGTACCACTTGGGATTTTATCGCATTTCTTAGTTGGAAAAACTTGAAACAGTCGACTAAACAGCCGTGATCGAACCAAAATAGCCATAAGGTTTGTGCTTCTTGTTTCCTGTTGGAGCGGCGGGCATGCTGTGTTTTGGAAATGCAGTCGGATGACCAGTGCAGTGGTGTGACCATACTCAAGAAATGTCCTTATCCGTATTTATTTATATGTTCTTATGAACGGATCTTGTTGAGCTGATGCGAAGTTAGTATATAGTATAGCTGTCGTTGCTGTTTTGTTTGTTTTTTGTTGTTGCAGTTGCTGCAGTTGGCCGATGGCTGACGTTTTGGCAATTTCGTTTTTCTCAGAGCCATGCTGTTACGAGTGGGATTGCCAGCTTTATTCGTTAGTTGCTGCTACAACACAGAAGCAATTCATGCAACCTTGAATTTCTCTTCCGCTAGTGATTCCACATGCCAACGGCAGCTTGTCAGCAGCTAGAGACGCTCACTTAAAATCGGCCCATATCTTGCCTATACCTCAAACCTTTTGATTTCGATAATTCTAGCAGTTAATTGCCTGGCGGCTGCCGCAGTTATGGGACCAAACTCGGTACTTTCTCTATGTACGTTGAGGCCGTGATCATTCAACGTATGGGTTGCACTGTAGAACAAAGTATGGTTATAATAAAGATGAACAAGAAAAACAAATTAAATTGGCTGCTTCGATGTTAAAGTTAGCAAAAAATCATGCAAGTTCAGGTAAACTCATCACTCACATTTAGTAGTTCAAGCAGTCGATTCACATCCGGCAATTCAATGAAGTATTCAAGGTTAAATGATGCGTTTTCGTCAAATAGGTCGACTTTAGAGAGGACGTTGACCTGCGGCATTTCCATTGTCACCATAGTTGCTAGAATAAAAAAATACGCATTCATTTAAAAGAATCACACATGGCTTCGTATAAAATCTAGCGTAAATTGCAATGTCGCCTATAGTACACTTCCGAATAAAAGTGGAGTACAAAGAGTACCTCCCAACGGTTTACCTCCCTCATCGTGGCTAGTTGTTTCTAGGTGTCGGAATGCGACGTACAGCGAAGGGATTCATCCCGCTAAAGGGTCACCTAAGGTAAGAAGGAGTCCGGCGTTTCCATCAGGAAGCCCAGCTAAGAATAAACCAGTAGCAGAATCCACCACCATCCTGGTATCAAAGAAGTTGCAAGGTGGGAAATCCTCCTCTGATGCACAAGGTCGGCGACTGCCCATGGTGGTGACGACCTGGGGGCAGACTTTGGTCATGCTGACCTTGGGACTCTAAGGAAACAATGGCTAAACCAGCAAAACTCCGAAGAGTGGAGAATAAGCTGGAGCCCGCACAACCAGTGAGGATGGGTGGTCCAACTATCCAAGTATCAACGCATAAAGCGTGAGGTGCAGAAATACTTCAATATGGTCCAAGTAAAACGACGGACTCACCTAACGTCGACATAACAACTGAAATGAATTTGGCTGCATCGGAACAGTAGAGGGAGTCGACAAGATGTACAGCACAAAGATGGACACCAGCACGTTCAAAATTGCGAAATAACTTAAACACGAGCATAAGGTAAATATATACAAACCGAAAAGGCATGGACAGATAGAATGTATGTCCATATACGAACCTTCCACAACTCGCCTTCACACTTGTACAACTCGAGCTGTCCAGGACAATCTAGGATTACGTATTTATCCTTGTTATCTTGGATCTTCTGTAACAACCAGTCTTGATTCCTACACAAAGTATCGATACAATATTTGAGAGCACCGTTTGGTCCCATGCCAAGTCTGTCCATCACCTCATCAACTGCCACTAACTCCTTTACATCGTATGTTGCATCGTACTGAACTAAATCGTTAGCCGGATCCAAATTAATAGTGAAGTAAGGCCTATTGATTTGGGTGAAAATATCCATCAGCCCGGCGCAAAACGAGGATTTTCCGGCACCTGGTGCTCCAATGACGAGTATTCCATACATCCTGAAAAAACAATCCACTCTGAACCTCACTATAAAACCATTACTGGACAACTCGTTGATGCAATGGAAAACGAACACACAACCACTCCCATGGTCCAACTGAAGGATGTAGTGGCAGACGAGTTTTCCCTTGGAGATGACGAAGATTGCGGTGGTTTGGAGCGCGTCATCAACCTTAAGTCTTGCAAGTCTTTTATAAAACAGTGACAGGTAGTACCACAAAAGCTTGAGTTTTACCTCCAAATGTGGAAAATGATCGCATTGGAAAGACAGAGCCTATGAGTCAGCATGATTCAGTTTAAGACTTGGAGAAATTAGAGCAGTAATTTGAAGTAAGGAAGCACAACTCTACCTCGACTACAGCCTCAGCTTAACTCGTTCAGTGCCGATTTATGCTCCCTGGATCAATCCCGCTGACGGGATTGCTGATGGCATTAGTAGATAGGGAACTATTTGAGAGAGGCGCAAACCAAGGGCCTCAGTGGTGGATTGTGTAATGTGTGATCCCCCCAGAAAGGGTGTCCACGTTTTGCGAATATCTCAGCATAGTTCCCAAGATAGACTTTCTATTAACCTCGGCATTGGATTATAAATCTGTTGTTCTCTTTTTTACAGCAATCGCCAGGTTGTTATTCAGCACACCTTTACTTCCTCACAAATATAACACATACAACACAACGGTAGCTGACGTTTCGGCAATATCGCCTTCTTCAGAGCCTGGAAGGGTACACTAATTTGTACTTTACTAGGTCAAATGCTTCAAAAAACGCAAACGGAAAGATGGAAATCGGAACAAAAATTACACGATCACCTGCTTCTCGAAAAACCCACCGTTTTTATCTGTTTTCCACCAAGGAGGAACAGCTGCTTAGAGTCGCATATGGTTGATTGCTGCACCACCCCACATCAAAAATCAGTTCTGAGAAACGGGGCTAGATCACGCGTTATCTCTGGGCATTCTTCCCTCGCTATTCATTCTCGGATTTGTGGAACTTATCCAAAAAGCCTCGAGAAATTTGCGTGTTGGTGTTCCTGCCATAAGGGCAAATTACGCAATTTTGTGCTTCACATAGAGGGTCATACAGGCGGTTACCGAACCAACCGACGACGTAGAGTATCCGGTGGTATTTCAACTATCGCTACCGATTCCTCTACATCTGCCCTTCTCAAGCATCGCTTTATCGCTACACTTATTTCATCGCTAAAAGGGCAAGATAAACAGGGATTTCCTAAACGGGATAAAGAGACGGTGACTGCATGACTTCAAGTACGATATACCGAATCTCTTGTTGTACTTGCGGAGATGAATATATTGGCGAAACGGGCAGACCTTTATGTATCCGCATAAAAGAACACCTAGATGGCAAACGAAAATCAAAGCAAGGCACGCCACAAGGGACGCATAGGATACAAAAGCATAGCGGAGAAGATTTTGATGTAAAAATCGCTATCATCGCACGATAGACTAAAACACCAACGCGCAAATTTATCGAGGCTTTTTTTGGATAAGTTCCAAAAATCCGAGAATGAATAGCAGGAAGAATGCTTAGAGATAACGTGTGATCTAGCCCCCGTTTCTCAGAACTGATTTTTGATGTGGGGTGGTGCAGCAATCAACCATATGCGACTCTAAGCAGCTGTTCCTCCTTGGTGGAAAACATAAAAACGGTGGGTTTTCGAGAAGCCTGTGATCGTGTAATGATTTCCATCATTCTGTTTGCGTTTTTGAAGCGTTTGACCTAGTAAAATACAAGCTAGTGTGCCCTTCCAGGCTCTGAAGAAGGCGATACTGCCGAAACGTCAGCTACCGATGTGTTGTATGTGTTGTATTTGTGAGGAAGTAAAGGTGTGCTGAATAACAACCTGGCGATTGCTGTAAAAAAGAGAACAGATTTACTTCAGCATAGTTGTGGTTGTGCTAAGTGACTTTTATATTTGTAGTCATCTACTGAACGTATTAGATATAGATGGATTATGGCTCCTATAGCTATAGAGCGATTCACCTGAACTTCCATCCAGTCATACTTACGATACTGTCGTAGGACAGGAATGTTATTTGAAGGCAAATAAATTTTTGCATTATTACCATTATTTCCACATACTTCCACTTCTACTGAGACGGATTTCTTTTAAGTAGAAAACGCGACTGTAAGTAAACATGTCAACACCATTAAATCCCTACAAAATGACATCCTACGCTAGAGAGTAGGTCTTAAAGCCATGTGAATTCTACGCCTTCGCAGATTAGAGGTAGTTATATTGGCAATTATTCTATAAATGGGTGCATGTGGTGTGAAGAGGTTACAGCTGTTCTAGTAACCAGCAGTACTTTATAACCAGTGGAATTCCTCCCGTCGTAAAGATAAAAAGGATGAAGCTGTCGGCGTTGATCAATCCCTGAGGGATGCGTCGTGCACTCGACTGCACCAATCGTTATCGTGATCGAATATATCGTTAGAGGTGATTGAATGCATATCTGGCCTATACAGTGACTCTCGGTGGCCTACCGATGTATCGAATGAGTGCTGCTATCATCCCAGACAGATCTGGTACCAATTTTCCGACCTCGGAGGGATGGAAAGCTTGGTGAGCCTGGTGCGCCGGATCTCACGCCATAGTTCCCCAAAACATATCATATACATGCATAAAAACATTCGGCGTTGAACAATCAATTAGGGATGCGCCACTCACTGGACTCCATTTTGAACATCGTGGAGGTGAGGGAAGGCATGTGCAGTGAGAGATTAGACTGAACGATGGCTTGTGAAGGCCTCTCGATAGATTAAGTCAGTACTTATAGTACGCTCCGGGATATGTCTAATAGTAATTTTTCGATCCTTAAAGGATAAAGAACTTAATTTGCCATGCGGATGGTGATATTAGAATGTCGTTTAATACGGTCAAGGCGTCAGTTCGACCTCGCTGCGGGCAAACCATGCCTTCATTCGCTTTTTTATAAGAAGAAAATGAGCCACTGACAAATTTTTATCTCAGTCCATAAATGCTCCCCAGAGCTATGACATAATGTTGTTGTGGATGCCCTGCAAAGCACACTGGGTCGGTCTTCGGTTCCATCCCGTGCCCCGTCCTCACCTATCCTTTCATTCCTGTGGGGTCTGTGGGTTCGTACCAAACCTGTCTGCGAGGATAGCAGCACTGACTTGATATCTCGGTAGGGCACGTTAAATCACTGTATAGGCCTGATATACATTGAACAACTGTCCATGGTGAAGTCGACTACACGGTGAATCCTGCAGAGATCGATTGACGCCAAATGCTCCATCCTTTATCATTCTTACTATGGCTTACACTAAATTCTTCAATCTTGAGTGCATCAAAGAGCGGTATTCACACGCGATGAGAATTTCCACTAAGTGACATTTAACGTGAAAGTTCTCGTATGTCATATACTTAAGTGATCGGGATTTGCACTGTTGGCTCCTAACCTTAGCACCGTTGCTGCAATATCGATGCTGAAAACGTCAAGAATCGCTTCTGATGGTGTACTTCTGCTACTTCATTACTGCGGATGACGTAGAAGAATCATGAATCACGAAATCATTACAGTAAAAGTACGAGTCATTGCCAAAGCACAGCTTTACTAATATCAGTCGACATTAAATCGATGAATGCAAATCTAATGAAACGAACAGTTGCTATTAAATTCAAAAACATAATAGAGGAATTTAATGCCACGATGAAAAATGTCCAGAATAATTAATATCACGATGAAAATGTTCAGAATAATTAATAAAGTCCCAATCATAACTACACGCCTGCTCAACACTCTTTCCTATTCTCTAACTTGACTACCCGATCTTTTTCTTTGAATTTTTCGTAATTTCATGTCATGTCGTCTCTGTGGTAAGAAATGATGAGGCATATTCTTTAAAAAATAAGAAAGGATAAAGCTCTCGGCGTTGGTCAGTCCCTCAGGAATGCGCCGTGCATTCGATTTTATTACGCATCGTTTAGAGGTGATTGAATGCATATCTGGCCTTTACAATGACTCGCGATGGCATGCCGATGTATCGAGCCAGTGCTGCTATCCTCCCAGACAAGTTTGGTACCAATTTGCCGACCCCGGAGGGATGGAAGGCTTGGTGGACCATGGGCGCAGGGAACGATTCCACGTTTGATGTTGCAGGGCGCCTGCGACCACTGCGCCACACGAGCCCTTCGAGGCATATTCCTTGCAAGGATTAAATGACATCTTCATATATCCGTGCAAATTTACCACTACACTGACATTGTTACACGGTCTTTAAGCAGCTTGTTGAATTTTTTATTTCTATATCTTCAGTTCCTAGGACCGACTTTCTATTAACCTCGGCATTAGATAATAAATTCGTCGTTTTTTGTACTAACAATCGTTTTTTTTGTTTTCTTTTTTTTCTTCCTTTTATGTGGTTACATAAAGGTCTGCCCATTTCTACAATATATTCACCTCTGCAAGTACTACAAGAGATCAGGTATATCGTACCTGAACTATGCAGTCACCGTCCCTAGCCAAAAGGGCAAATTACGAAGTTCACTGCTTCACATAGACGGTCATACAGGCGGTTACGAACTAGTTGATGACGAAGAGTATAGGGTGGTACTACTATCGCAACCGATTCCTCTAGACCTGTCCCTCTTAAGCATCGTTTTATAGCCACGCTTATTTCATCGCTAATAAAGGGCAACATAAACGAGATTTTCTTTTGGCCAAGTGTTTGGTTTGGAGCGTCGCTCTCCTTTTAAACTTATCTCGTCGGGCTACTATTTCGTAGCAATTAGAGATGGCTATTTGCCGAGCCAAGTCGCGCGATTCTTCCTTTAGCTCCCACTTCGTGCACACAGAAGTCGCTGTTTGAAACATGTTTCTCACAATCGCCCTCTTTGTGTGTGAACGATTTCTTAACGTTCAAGTCAACTTGTCAAATAGCGGTTACGTGACAAAACGGTACCGAAAACCAAGTAACAAAAAATATCCTCGTTTATTTCCTCCCTTCCCATCCTTCACACACAAAAAGGGCGATTGTGAGAAACATGTTTCGAATAGCCACCTCCATGTGCACGAAAAAAGGAATTAAAGGAGGAATCGAGCCACTTGGCTCGGAAAATAGCCATTTCCCTTGGCTACGAAGTGGTAACCCGATAAGATAAGTTTAGAAGGAGAGCTACGCCCCAAGACCAAACACTTGGGCAAGGGAAATCCCGTTTATGCTGTCCTTTATTAGCGATGAAGTAAGTATAGCTATAAAACGGTGCTTAAGAAGGGCAGGTCTAGAGGAATCAGTTGCGATAGTAGAAATACCACCCAATACTCTCCGTCGTCAATTAGTTCGTGACCGCCTATACGACCGTTTATGTGGAACACAGAATTGCGTAATCTGCCCTTATGGCAGGTACGGTGACTGCATAAGTTCAGATGCGATATACCGGATCTCTTGTTGTACTTGCGGAGATGAATATATTGGCGAAACGGGCAGACCTTTATGTATCTGCATAAAAGAACACCTAGATGGCAAACGAAAAGCAAAGCAAGGCACGCCATTAGAGACGCATACGATACAAAAAGCACAACGAAGATGATTTTGATATAAAAGTCGCTATCCTCGCACGAGATCCTAGAACGCCAACGCGCAAACTCCTCGAGGCTTTTTTGTATAAATGCCAAAAATCCTACAATGAATAGCAGCGAGGAATGCCCCGAGATCAGCCGTGATTTCGCCCCGTACCTTCTTATCGGTCGTTGGTGCGGAGAGGTGTAGTCGTCAACCATATGCGATTCTGAGTGACTATGCTTCCTCGGTGGAAGGCAGGCGAAAAAAAGCGGTTGGTTTTTTCGAGAAGCCGTAGATTTTGCAATTATCGTTCGGATTTTCATCTTTCTGTTTGTGCTGTTGAAGCGTTTGACCTAGTAAGTTGGCATTAGTGTGCCTTTCCAGGTTCTGAAGAAGGCGATTCTGCCGAAACGTCAGCTACTGTTGTGTTGTATGTGTCATTGTATGGAAGTAAACGTATGTTGTTTAACAACCTCGCGATTGCTGAGACAGAAAACGACGAATCTATATCTTCATATTTTCATATGCGCCAATACATTGTTGTAAGTCATTGCAAGCCGGTCAACTAGTCACTGAAATTGCTCTTGCTTCAAAACTTGCCTCCGAACAGAAAGAGTTAGCGACTGCACGTGGTAGAAACCTAAGCACTTTAAGAAGGCTACGTAGGGATTTCATGGAACAGCAAATTGGTTGACAAGCAATAGATCTGCATGACAACCCGTAAATCAGGAACTCTCTTTTACGACGTAGAACGATGAGACGACAATCTGCTCAACTCAGTCAAATCCTAAATGATCGCACTAATGAAGCAAAACTAAAGAGACTGAGGTATGAGAGCAAAATAACTGGATCCTAGATATTCGTCGACATAAGATCTCATCACCAAATATTGGTGCCACAGACTTTGTTTAGCTATCCGTTACTCTAAGATCACTTCATTTCACCTTCCCATTGTCCATTTGCAACTCATGAGGCAAAAAACGATTGAGATTATCAACTGCTCCCCTCCCCACCCCTCCCCCCCTTAACCATGGGGCGTATGTAGCGGAATAGCGGCGGGTGTAGTATAGTGGTTACAGGCCCCCTCCATACACATGGGATCAATCCAGCACCCTTGGCATACTAAGCCTTCCATCCCTCCGGGATCGGCAAATTGGTACCAGACCTGTCTAGGAAGATAGCAGCACTGGCTCGATACATCGGTAGGCCACCTCACCGCGAGTCACTGTAAAGGCCGGATTTGCATTCGGTCATCTCCAAACGATACTTAATGAAATCGAATGCATGGTTCGTCCATCAGGGGATTGATCAACGTCGAGAGCGTTATCCTTTTTTATGCCTCAACCATGTGCACTTGGAAATAGCGAATTAACCATGTTGTATGGCCATTTGGAGAACATAATCTTTTACCAGGATCGACTTTCTGTTAACCTCGGCATTAGAATATGAATACGTCGTTTTCTTGTTCAGCAATCGCGAGACTGCTAAACAGCATACACTCACCTCCACAGAAAAACACAACACAATACAACAGTAGCCGACGTTTCGGCAGTATCGCCTTCTTTAGAGCCTGGAAGGGTATACTGATATACAATTTACTAGGCCAAACGCTTCAATAACACTTACAAAAAAGACGAAAAACTCTATGGTAATTACATGGTCAACAGTTTCTCCAAAAAACTCACGGCTTTTTTACGTGACTTCCAATGAGGAAGATTAGAACAGCTAATTATAGTCGCATATGGTTGATGACTGCACCGTCCCACATCAGAAATTGATGCGAGTATACGGGGTCAGGTCGCGTATGACCTCTGGGCATTCATCCCTGCTATTCATTGTAGGGTTTTTGGAACTTATCCAAAAAAGCCTCAAGAAGTTTTCGCGCTAATGTTCTAGTCTCCTGCGCAAGGATATTGACTTTTACTTCAAAATCGTCCCTGCTGTGCTTTTGTATCCTATGCGTGCCTAGTGGGGTACTTTGTCTTAGTTTTCGTTTGCCATCTGTGTTCTTTTATACGGATACACAGAGGTCTGCCCATTTCGCCAATATATTCATCTCTACAATTATTACAAGAGATCAGGCATATCGTACCTGAACTCATGCAAACACCGTCCCCTGCCGTAAGGGCAGATTACGCAATTTGTTGTTTCACATAGACGGTCATACAGGCGGTTACGAACTAACGGACGACGTAGAGTAGCCGGTGGTATTTCAACTATCGCTACCGATTCCTTTAGACCTGCCCTTCTTAAGCATCGTTTAATAGCTACACTTATTTCATCGCTAATGAAGGGCATGATAAACGGGATTTTGTTTCGGCCAAACCGTTCGTTTTGGGGGCGACGCTCTCCTTCTAAACTTATCTCGTGGGGTTACTATTTCGTAGCCATTGGAGATGGCTATTTGCCGAGACCAAGTCGCGCGATTCTTCCTTTAGTTCCCTGGTTGTGCACACAGAGGTGGCTGTTCGAAACATGATTCTCACAAGCGCCCTCTCTGTGTATGAAGGGTGGGAAGAAAGGAAATGAACGAGGATGTTCTTGTCAATGAACGATAATCTTTTACAAAATCGTTGCCTGAGAACTTTATGTCGGGTTAGGAAGGCCAGCATAAATCAATACTTACTTACTTGATACTTGAACGGCCGTCATCACTAGTTCTGCGGGCCCCAGCATAACTGCATTTTTCGGATTTGCTGCCTAGGCCATTGTGGTTTCCTGGAATCCAGAGGACAGCCTGGCCAAAGTCTGCCCCAGGTCGTCACCACGACAAGCAGTCGCAGCCCTTGTGGATCAAAGGGAGATTTACCACTGTGCGACTAATTTGATGCCAGGACGGTGGTGGATCCTAGTATTGGTTTACTCTTAGCTAGGCTTCCTAATGGAAACGCTGGACTCCTTCTCAACTTGGGAGACCCTGCTGGGGTGACGAATCCCCCGCTGTACATCGCAGTCCGACATCCAGGAACACCTCCCAGCCACGATGAGGCGGTAAACCTTTGGGAGGTAAATCAATACAATGTCGAAAAATTTGGAATAAGATAAAATGAACAGAAGGGAAAATGTCTTGTTGCGTTCCTGTCACTGTGCTTGCCTTCAGTGGATATTCAGTTTTGAAGAAGATTGATTAATAGCGTTCAACACGGCAATAGCTTAATAGGACTCATGGTTTATGCAGAGATCGATCGTTTTCTCACGAACAAAAGAATGCATCTCCTCGATGACTTTTTTAGTACTGTCCTTCGACGCTGAATCTGACTAGTGCCTCCTCCATGAGGAGACACGACTCAGCCGTAAGCAAGAAGGAAACTGTCATTATCTGAAAAAGGCATGGCATGTGGCGAATACAAGCACAACGGCTGCTTTGAGATATGAGCAAAACTCCGGACCTCAGTTTTACACTTCGAACCCGCGATTACTGTTTCTGGGGGCTCATGGTTATTTAGACTTCGGCAATCGAGGCCCTTGACTTGCCTTTTTCCTCAGCCATTTTACTACTCTGTTGGTGCTATCAGCAATTATCCGTTAACGGAAATGATCTAGGAGCAAATCGGCACTGCTAAAGTGTAGACAAAATCAGAATGCTTTAACTTTTTACTTACTACCTAAAACAAGGGCATCGGTTGGTGTGGTTGTTAGCACTTCACCCCCCACAGTAAAGGTAATCGCGGATTCGAAGCCCTAACTAAGGTTCCGAGTTTTGCTCATATGTCAGCATCTTTGTGATTGCAACTAAAAAAATTGCATGTGAAGTTAGGAAGGCATTGCCACGTTCACAAAGGAGCTCTTCGCTAAGTGAAGAAAACTGACGCTTGATCCTATTGAAAAAACACGTAACGCGACTGGTAATTAGTGCCAGATGTAGAAAGTGTTTATGTGGACACAAAGTATAGCCGGAAGAAGCACTAAGAGCAGCTAAAGAAGAGACCATCATAAGGACTTCCATAGGAACTTATGAATGCAGTGTTTGGATACCAGCTCTAATGAACAAAAAATGAAATAATACCACCAATTCTTTCCATGATATGGATACACTATCTCGAAAGTCCGGCTGTGAACTTTTGAGCTCCTTAAAATCCGTTTTAACGCGCACATTTCTTGCAGTAGAAGGACAATCCAATATCCTTTTACTTGAAGTCTAAGTTTCACTTGCTTTGGTGTTCAAGAACATGAAGATAGCTACAGCTCCAAGATCATCAGTGCCACGATAGACGTAGTTCGAGATGAAAGCCGTACACTACACATTTCTCGCGGCACGTGTGACAACTTACCTTAAAAAGGAAGTGATCTCTGATAAGTAAAAGACCTCACTACTTGTGTCGCAAAAGGATCCTGAAAAAATTCCGTCGAATCTGATGAGTTGCTTGCACAGTGGACGTCGTATGCTCTTACGAATATTTACTAAACACAGAGGGCAGAGCTCAATTATTTGAGAAAAGCAAGATTCGGAAAGGTCTTGTGCTGTATGAACCATATACACACCTTATGTAAGGTCCTGAATGTCTGCGTAACACCTCCTACCGTTGCTCTAACTCCTATCGACAACAATGAATATGCTCCACAGCGCTAAAACGAAAGCGATTTTATCGACAGCCGTCGGCCATGGTATGAACCTGTCGTAGTGCAAGGACTCTAGAGAACTGTTTTCGCAAGGGTGTTATAAAAAATACACCTTACCCATGGATCCCTCACCATCTCGCTAAAGTTGTTTGCTGCCGCATTGCAGTGGTTAATGAAATCACCCAACTGGAATGAGAAAGAAGAATTGGTAGAAAATTCCTGGCAAATCTTCTTTTCGTTGACGATTTCGTCATCTTTTCGAGAAGCATCAACGAAGCAGGGGCAATGCCAAAGAATCTCAGGAAATCAGAAAAAAGACGACACTCAATACAAGGAAGCGACACCCCTAAGCGTAGCTAGGGGCGTGCCACCAACAGCGTCACTGAAGAGGAAATGTGTTGAAGAAGAAGAACGTTATGGGACATATTTGGAAGCCTCGGAAAAGCTACTGATAGACTCACGAACCCCATATTCCGTTTTTTTTTCGACGATGCTCTTAGTGCTTTGCTATGCTGCAGAGATTTTCACTACCACATTGAAAATTTCACGATTCATTTGCAGAACCCTTCAACGATGTCCTGCACAATATAGACGGCAGAGAATTGCACTTAGATTGTTGAGCTAATACGAGGTTCTTATAAAAGGTTAATCCGTATAACGCTTCCTCGCCTTCATCTTTTTCAGAGCCGCGGTAATGCTAGTCGATAATCCACTACCGATCGTCCTCGCGATGTGAGTCTGCGTAGTCCTATCTGCGTAGGGTAGAATCTACATGGCGAAGAGCATTTATGATAACTAGCAATTACAAAGGCCTTTCACTCAGCATTGGACGTGAGAATCATCTGTTGGCGAATGCAGTGATAAAATTTACTCCCTCACAGTAGATCGATGTTTTTCCTAACCGATTTCGCTGGTGTCCCGAATTTTTACGCACAACTGGACCATCGCTTTCTTTGCGAAAGATTCCTTTCTTCACGGCGAAAAAAGCCGCAAAATCCAAAAGAAGAAATCCCAAAACCATCATAAATTATGATTCATCCAAACCACTGGCCCAATTTTGGTAAGGCACACGGAAAAATCGATGAAGAATACCACTGGGTTACTCAATGTAACAGTATATTTAGGTTTGTGCTAATAAGGCTGTGCATTCGAAGGTCACAATGAGACGTCTCTCTCCAAGAACACTAGAACCAACGCCAACATAAAATCGTACTAGCCATGCGCAGTTCATTAATTCAGCTTTTTAACATACGAGGCTCTGAAGGTCTGCAATAAAAGGGAGATCTCAAGGAGAGAAGAGTAGCAGCAACGGCTGAAGCCTCAGAGATCAAGAAGAGTATTTATAACGCTATCCGAATCTTTATTAATTACAAGACCAAGATGGGCGCGCACTTCGGCGTTCAGACCGAAAATTTACCGCTTACAAAAAATTCAGTGGAAAAAAATCATTTACGGCTACTCCACTGCTCTCTTCAATTGCCACGTCATTCCGCCTCTTTATGAAATTAGAGAAGGTAAATATGTCGTCTTACTGCTATTCTCTTCTTACATGCGATCCGACATGTAGATGAGGAATAGAACAATAGCTGCCCACACAACGTATAAATTTGAACGTTTCTCTAAGTCTTCATCAACATAATAGCTTGGCTTTTCACAAGACATCCTACCAGGGCGCAAAGCTTGTGGTAAGTGGAAGACGAGGATGTCTATGTTGTTTCACAGGAAGAGAGATTCGCACGTGCCAACGCCATTAACCTGGAGCTATGTGAGAGCAGTAGGGTCCCGAGAAGGATTCAGTACGGTAGACCATATACACATGTCACTCCATCGGTGAAAAATCGAACACCAGCTGGTCCGGACAGGGATAAGATCAGAACACCTGAAGAACCTTCCCCCCAGTCCTCGTAAACACACTGGCTCGGCTCTTCACACGTTACCTGTCTGAATGCAAGGTCCCTACTCAGTGGAAGACCAGCAAGACCGTGTTATTGTTCAAGAAGGGTGACCTAGATGACATCGGCAACTATCGCCCAATCTGCTTGCTGTTTGTCGTCTACAAACTTTTCCCTCGAGTCACCCTAAGCAGGATTGACAGAACACTTGACGAAGGAAGGCTATGTGAGCAAGCAGGGTTTCGAAAAGCATTAGGTACGATGGACCATATCCACACGATAACAAGACTCACTAAAAGAATCAGAGAGTATAAGAGACTGCTCTGTCTCACTTTCACCGGATTAAAGGGGCCTTAATTGTGATACAGTGCTCATGAAAGCTCTGAATCAGTTAGTAAAAAACCTTATGTGGCACATAACAACTGGACAAATAGAATTTAATTGTAACTTGTACAATGCTGAGATATTTGCAAAACTCCGGACCCAGGTTTCTCTGTGGGGGAACGAACGCGCTATTGTCCCTTCCGGGGAGTAACGCGTTCACCACCACACCATGCGAGTCCCTCGTTTCGCCTGTTTCTCAGCTAGTTCTATCGATCTTTTGCCATCAGTAATCACCCGTCAACGGGATTGATCTGGGGAGCCCAAATCGGAGTTTTGCAAATATCTCACCATTGTAGAAGTTATATTTCGCAACTTACCCTGCCGCTAAAAAGAATAGGCAGTAAATGAAAAGGTTAAGAATTTAATTTTTCTGAAACAAAATTACTATTCACATAAAGGAAGAATTTTTTTCAAACTGACTTTACCTTGCCAAATAATTTACATACACCTTCCATAACACCTAACACCTAACGAAAACTGAAACGAGATAGCATACAAGTGGAAATCGATGACTGATAACTTCGCCATGTTCGCTCTGCTGATGATATCATCCTTATAATATCAAGAAAAAGATCGCTCTTTTGTTATTGATATTATGTTATCAAGTTATTATTAAACAGGAAATGAACTTCCTCCTGATTTATTATGAAGTTCAACAGAATCGTTATCTACGATTATCTAGCTCTGTGTACCTAGGTCGGGAAACTGGCCAGAAGACAGCGTGCGTCTTTTGGAACTCACAGGAACATAGAACAAGCCACGAGGACATCCTTGGACAGGTGCCAACTTTTCCAACTGCACGATTATCCTCCCATTAGCACAGGATTAGAAAACTTGACCGCTGCGTAAGCACCTAACGTTGTCAGTTGTGCAATCGAGTGAGCAATGCATGCAGCAACCCGTAGGTCTCCAATGAAAGATAGAATCCGAAGTTCTAACTTATGTCGACAATCAATGCTCGGAGCTGCTATGTGCATTTACATATCAGAGTATTCAGGTTTCAAGAATATTGAGCACAACCAGTGAACAAAAAACCGTTGGCATTTGGGTCCAACGGAATGTCAACAGCACCGTGAAGACCAATTGCTCCAATTTTCAGATTTTTTTTAAGGAGTTTCCAGATTCTTAGGGGGGCAACTATGGTTCTTAGTGAGTGCCTAGAGCGACCTAGAATAGGGGTGAACTATCTGGGCTACTCGTCCACGCGGATTGGATAGATACAGTTTACTGGTGCCCTCTCGCTTCACTGGAAGCTCAGCGGAAGGATCATGACACAGATGACAGAAGTGGTCTCTTATATCCCTTATATCGTACACAATCAGATTAGTTAGCAAGTGGATTGAACGAACATCAGTCAATGTTGGTCCTTGTAATGGGTACGCTTTTTAGTTCGTAGGAAGCCACTTTCGTTTTGTGGATACAAAATCATAGTGCTTTTTGTGTAATACGGTTTATTAACAGTATTTCTGGAAAAAGTACTTGCGTTAGCTTGTGATCCTTTTCCTCGTAGTTTAGTGCTATCGTAGATAGGTTGCCCTTTTCTTGCTTACACCTGGATCTTCTTTTTTGGAAGTGGAATTCGAGCCGATTTACATACTTTTCTCTCATTTGCACTGCAAGCGTCCAAAAGGTTCAACATGCATAATGCAATCGACATTCATAGAAGCACATCTGTCTTGTTTTCCTCTTTTTAGCAATTTCTTCTTTCTTCTTTCAAGTTTTCATGCCGTGGTCTTGTCATCTCTAACAGAACAGTGGTTTACAATAGAGTAATTTCAAAATTTTGCGCCAATTTAAAGAAATGATGCCTGAAGTTTAGAGGTGAAAAATGGGAAGGATTTATGCTTCTTTAAAGTACGATAAGCCTACTCGAGTCTATAAATATCACACAATAAAAAGAGGCATGGAATAAAACTTAGATGCTCTTATGAGGAGAGTATGAATTCATGGAAACCGTGATGAACTTCTCGTCGACACCGTAGTATCTGAATTAACCGAGATACTGAAAAGCCAACGTTCTGTCTCAGCCAACCTAATTTATTTTAAACATGATTACCTGCACTTTTTTTCTGCACTATGACACTAGCAGAACTTAAGCATTTAACTTGATCGTGAAGCCAACTGACGTGTTAATGGAAATTCATGACAGCCGCGGACACAGATAGTTAAGGAGATCCTGCCGATTCACCCATTACAGTTTTTCCGCTGATTCTATTTACCTGTTGTTTCTTTTAGACACGAATGCATTAGCTTGCAGCTGCACCAATCCACTTCTTATGGATATTTCGAAACATATTGCTAAATACAGACTTCCCTTTAATCTTAGTACAAGTAACCAGTACTTTCTTGTATTGCTGAGTTAAACGGAGATCAGCAAATTGTTTCATTCCGCTAGCATTTGGGCCCTTTCTTCTTCTTCAGAGCACACCCCTTAGAATGGATCCTCGCGCCCACGGTCCACAAAGACTTCCATCCCTCCAGAGTCGGCAAGTTGGTACCAGATTTGTCTGGGAGGATAGCAGGACTGACTCGATACATCGGTAGGCCACCACGAGTCATTGTAAAGACCAGATATGCACTCAATCACCTCCAAACGATACTTAATGAAGTCGAACGCACGGCGCATCCCTCAGGGGATTGATCAACACCAAGATCTTTTTAGTGTCTTACTGGATGAGATCCCACTTGATCAACTGCCGCAGCAAAGAAAAATGAAAGAAACTGCATCTTGTGGGGTCCAGAAAATCAGAATTTCATCGTGGTAGAATAAGAGATTTGGCATCTTCAAAGTAAAGATGTGGATTGTAGCTGTTTTGGAATCGATGTGTACATGACGTCATATGTCAACCAATGAAGGCTTAGTTTTGGAAGATTCGGGACGAAAATGCTTTATAGACCAGTATTCTTTAATTCGAGCGAACTTGTTGAAATTTGGCAAGAAATTTCTTCTACTGAGAAAATTAAATCATTGTAGCTAACTACGACTATAAAAGGCACATTTTAGTCTTGTAGTGGAAGAGAATTCATCTTATTGTGCCGTTTCGTAAACTTATTATAGAGCAAGAACATCAAGTGGATTGAGGCAGTCACCACAGACTTGAAAAAAACTTCCGGAATCTAAAAAATATGTTTTCAGCATTGACATAATTTACAGCACTTCCAAACATTTCGGTCGATATGCATCCACTTGGGCACTTAGTTAAGCCCCTCCATTTGTCTTAGTAGTTCTGCAGAGTATCTATGATATAGTTTTAGCGGATAGAGTTGCAAGCGACTGGTTGGACATTGCAACTGAAATGCTTAAGTAATTCATCGATGCAATTTTCTTCTGTAAAAAGCATCGGAGGGTTTGCTTTTAGTCGACAAAGAAACGTCATCAACGATTGATGAGATGTTTTGAATGAGTGCCTTAGGCAATGAAAGAGTCGATGTGGTAAACAGATTTAGAGAAATACCAATTCCATGAAAAACATCACAACAATAATGTCGAATTTCATCATTAACAAAGGTAGAAATACTTCACCACAGTAATGAACAACAGGAAATGTTGCGATGCATTTTGATTTTGTTGCTAGAAATGCTACAGCATTCAGTTTCCTTAATTGATACTTGCTACTTAAAAGGCCCATCTTCACTGGTTGGTTGTGCGGACCCCAGTTAAGCCATTGTGGTTATCTGGGATCACAAAGCCAGCCTGGCCAAAGTCTGCCCTTGGTCTTCACCACCACAGGCAGTCGCAGCCCTTGTGGATCAGAGGGAGATTTGCCACCATGCGACTTTGATACCAGGACGGTGGTGGATCTTGGTATTGGTTTACTCTTAGCTAGTCTTCCTAGTGGAAACGCCGGACTCCTTCCCAGCATGGGAGACCTTGCAGCGGGGACGAATCCCCCCGCTGTACATCGCAGTCCGACACCCACGAATACCTCCAAGCCACGATGAGGCGATAAACTACTGGGACGGCATTCAGTTTGCCGGAATGAAATACCACACCATCTTACACCACTCCTATTCTCCAGCGAAGTCTGCGAAGCTGAATGGAGTGAAGCACTTCTACTCAAAAACTCAGCTACGAGTAAACTAATGCCAGGAATAACCACCGTCTTTATGACAACCTTGACACAAGGTGGAAATCCACCGTCTGATACATATGCGCCCTCAAATGAAAATTGTGCTGGGGTAGCAGAAATTATTCGTGAAGCTGAGCCATTCGTAGTGCTCACTTATCCATGTAACAAAATTTTTAAGAACTTTTCATATGAAGAGTCCGAAAACGAAAATGTTGAAATGACTTCACTATCTTTGGAAGTTATACCGTATTTTTTTGCCATATTTGGCACCTAGACCAAGCCGCGACTCCCTCCCCTCTCCTCTCCCAAAAAAATGGGAATAGCTAGCACAACTATTATGACTATTATGGGCGGATAACACAGTGGTAGTGCTGTACGTCATCACGAGCATGGTGATGATAGTTCGATTCGGTTCCGGGACAACCAAGCCTCTTATCCCTCTGGCGTCGGGAGATTGGTACCGACCTTGCGTGGGATAAAATTTCTCTTTGCAATCCAATCGGGAACGCTCCAGCCCGGCTATCTCAGCACTCCAGGGGGGATTTGCTTGACAAGCATTCTACAGCATCCAGGATGAAATGAAAATCCTCAAGCAGCAACCGAAGCCACACGTAAAAAGTTAGAAAATCTTCGTGGACGATGGATGCGAGGAAACGAATCGAATATGAGAAGTGCTGGGATCCACACAGTAGACGTGAAGACGGGTCAAAAAAAAGTAAACAAAATAAAAATTATGGCTGTTATATTAGTGCAACACGTCAAAACTCACTAATTTCGAAGCACAATGTTAGTGTCACGTCGAAAATGTTGAGAACCAGGATGTTTCTCTGAAGTAAGCTTGAGCAGTGAAATAATCGAGTGGACAGAGTAGAGCATAGCGATTGGTTAGATGGCCCACAAAAAACAACCTTCTAAAAAGCCCTTGGATTATTCGTAATTTTAATGGAATTTTGATGGTTCTGCATTTGTTTGACATTTGAAGAACTGTTCCACCGGCTTTGTTGCCAGTAACAACATTAAGTGAGTGATGGAGCGTCAAGGATGCTGTGCATAAGCTGCTGTAATAGGATAATCATTTAGAAACCAGCTTTAACAACGCGTTCTTCTTGTTGAGAACATCTAGCCGTCGTCGATCAAGCGGCTGCATGTCTTTTATGGTTGTGGATGTGGACGAAGTCATCGTTGATTAGCAAAAGTGAAGATCATCACTGTGACCGCTTCTCTCCTAATTCGACTAGAAGAATGCTTTCTGAATAAAGAATAGGTGAAATATGAATAGGTGTACAGGCGTTGAAGTGCGCTATGAATTTCATTCACAACATTTTACGTGACCGGTCATCACATCGACTGTGCGGATCCCACCACTTCTTGGATTCGATTCGTTTTCCTCGTCCACAAAGATCTTCAAATGGTTCGCGTGTTGTTTCGGCTGCTGTCTCAGTCTCCTCTACGAATTTCATAGAACGTCTCTCGAGTTGATTCTCTTTCCAATCTTAGGGATGATCGAGCTGGGGTACCTCCACGTGGATTGGAGGAAAACGTTGAAGGGAGGGTGGATCCAGCGCCTTGCGTCCTGTTGGACTTCATTACTAGTCACTGCGCTAAACAAGCAAGCCTGTCATCCTACCAGTTTTGCCAGTTTATTACAAGTCTTCTCAAGGAGTATAAAAACACTGATGTAATAAATTGGTACGCCACGTCAAGTTTAGGCAAAAAATGCATTCAGTCGCCTCTACGGTGCTTAGTGGAGTCGTACACATGGCGCATGGCTACGAGATTGTCCAACGCCAAATGTTTTATCATTTATCCTTTATTAAAACTCCATCACTGCTCTAACGTAATAACAAGTTTTCGACTTTTATTTAATGCCTAGGCAGTGAATGAAGGTTAACACATTGTTTTCGATCGCAACTTCAGCTTAACTGGGTTCAATGCCGATTTTTGCTCCAGAGGTCATTCCCGTTGAAGGGTAATTGCTGATGGCACCGATAGAGTAAAAAATTGGATGAGAGAAAGCGAAAGCAATGGCATCGGTTGGCGTGGTGGACAGCACGTGAGCGAAAGATCATGGTGAAGCACGAGTTCGAAGCAAAATTGAGGTCCCGAGTTTTGTTCATTTCTGAGCAACTTTGTAGTTATTCGGATATAACTTCTTCGAGCGTGTTAAAGGATCGACGGAAAATGTTGTTCTCTCACTTAGATCTTTCATCACATGGCTTTTTTTGGCCTAAACTTTTACAACTGCCATTCATGGGCTAAATAAAAAACTTGTTGACAAGATTATAATGTTTTATCTCTAATTTCTTTTAGATACGTCACATGAATCATTTTATGTAAATCCTCTCTCCGACACGCCTTGCTAAGGTCCAGCGATCCTCTATTTCTCTTGCACCAATTGATAGGTTCATGTTAACCGTTCGTATCTTGTGGTCGGCGCACTAGGATTGTACTCTAATGTTGTCAGGATTTTTGCCGCCTTCAATGAATGCTTGTTGTACTTGGTACGGCATTGTAGGTGGCACCGAATGCAGCACTGAGTTAGTCTGAGTCCTCCGAAAAAAAAAGTCTTTCCCAAAGTTTTAGACAAATTCTTAATGACCTCAATAAGAGCAAAAGGAATGCAATTCCTACAACTTATCACATTGTTCCTCTTGGAAGGAAAAAAAACGTTCAGGCCGTAGCACTATTGGCATTAAGTGCTTAACTGACATCTTTGGAATTTTTTTCATTTCAATCTAGACACTTATTTTTTGCCATTTTTCGCTAGTATCGTAGAAGCAACAATGGAAGTAAGAAACTTTTACAGTCGGATTTCGATTCGTTCAACTTTTTGAAAATGTTTCTGAAGAAGGTCGCTAGCATTGCTAATCGTCTGGGTACAAGCTGACAAAGTGTTAAACACAGCTAATTCACGTTTGCTTTGTTTCAACATGTATGTTGGACGAGATAAATGGCTTCTCAAAAGTGCTAATTCAGATAGATCTACAAACCGTTGTTATTTTATTAGACATATCAACGTCGATTAGGTCAAAATAATCATGTGCTTGCGATTAAATTTACCTTTTTTTTCTGCGCAGTGCCACGATTAATATCCTAGTGAGGTTTAGACTTTCTACTGTGCTTTACGTAGAGTATGAATTCCGCAACTTCTAAGCATCTCATAGGCTGTAAACTCTCATGGACTTGCTTCCCGCGTTATTCCTCGTGATTCAGAAAAGGAGGACAATGATAAGTTACAATGTTAACCTTTCATTTTCTGCCTAGTACAATTTTTTACGGCAGGGTTTTTTTTTCGTCGTTCGATCTGTCCCGGAGTCCAAGCTTTGTAAATATCTCAGCATCGTTGTGGTTGCATTTAGTTGCTGTTTAATGGAAGTAGAGGAAGCGTAAGATGATGTTGTTCACAGCCTTGCTTCACATAAGCGAAAATGTCCTCTTCACACTCAGTAGTAGTAGCTAGAGAAAGACTGCGTTCGCTATTTGGTGTCGTTAACAGAATTTATTCGTCACCCAATGGATAACTGACAGCTGTAATGTCCGAGACACACTGTTACTTCATCGAGCCGTTTCGCCTGGTCCATCCCTAACAGTCCTACTGGCCGAACAGTTCACCGGCTCCTATATACTTTTTCATCGCTTATTTTACTATTTATCAATATTATCAAGCTTTTGACTCATTCTGTTTGCCGTTCCTTTTTGATTTCGTTGTTGTTGCGAAGTTCTCGTTATATATATATATATATATATATATATATATATATATATATATATATATATATATATATATATACCCAAAGTGTTTGCAGATTTTACTAACAAAGGGTGACAGTTGCATTCTTTCCACGTGTCAGTTCTAACTCAAGGTTTTCCTCCTTTTCACAAAGCTTCTTAACAGTAAGAACTAATTTTTTTTACGCTTCGCTTTTTTTCGAAGAACATTTAAAACTGGAGCAAATTTTCGGATGCACGAACACAACAATTTGCGGGTTCTCGTCATCGTCTTGATGAAATCCTACCTCCTCTTGTGTGCGGCTTATAGTAAGTTCATGCATTTATTTTAAACACTACAATACTATCCTCAATCCGCTTAAGCGACGAGCGTTTCTTTGACGCGTTACATTGTCCCAGATTTTCAAAAAGAACACCCACACGACCAGCGTAAACTTCCGTGTCCACATTTCTAGACAGAGATAGTTGTTGTATTTGTGAAGCAACTGACGTACTTCCCATCATCATCGGTTCTTCTGGAAGATAATAACCTCGAATAGTATGGTAGTTATAACGAACTATTTCACTATTAAATAAGAACGAAGCTCTATTGGATGGAGAAATCCTTCGCAGTGCATGTAATAAGGAGTCGGATTTTATGACTTTGGGGCGTGGTGTAGCGCGGTGGTTAAAGGTGTCCTAGGTTGCAAAAAAGGTACTTGTTCAATCTTGCGCCCTAGGAAAATCAAGCCATCTGTTACCACTAGGCTAGGAAATCGCTACCAAATCTGTCTTGGAGAATAAACTTGCTTTAATTGGATCTTAAAAGCTTGATGGATGGGAAAGCCATCATAGACCCATAGATTCTGTGATAGCACTGATCATTCTAGAGGCCAGAAATGCACTCAGTCAAGTTTCTGGATGCTTAGTGAAGTTGAATGCTGTCCAGATCACGCAGAGATTGATCAGTATTCGATGCTTTACCTTCCTATCATTGTTTATCTATAACAGCCCTTTTTTTCTGGATTGTTGGAATTTGACAGCACTGATAATTTTCAAGAAGCAATCTACTCATACAGATTCCAGTTGTTCTTGCCTAGATTAGTAGAACTTCTTATTAGCCACTATGTTTGAATAAACTTGGAAGACTAAATTACTCTCTGTCAAGTATGAGATATATGTGGGTCATATCACCAGAGTTTTCGGATAAATTTTTTGTTTTTGTTTTTTATTTTATATGACCCGGTGTTACGTCTACTGTGCTGCCCGGCACTTCTTAGATTCGATTCGTTTCCTCGCATCAACTGACCGCGGTGATCTCCCAACTTTTACGTGTTGCTTCGGTTGGTGCTTGAAGATTTTCATTTCATCTTGATTGTCGTAGAATGCTGGTCGAGCATTTCTTCCTGGACTCCTGAGATAGCCGGGCTGGAGCGTTCTCAATTGAGCTGCAGATAGCGATTTTTTTTCCTTCACAAGTCCAACACCAATCTCGCGACCCCGGAGGGATGAAAAGCTTGGTCGGCCCGGAGCTGAATCGAACTAGCACCATGGTCGTGATGACGGAGGACATCATCACCACTGTGATATCCCACTGTTTTCAAATAAATACTATTGTGAACCAAATATGTTTATTTTCTCAATGTGTGAAAAGGGGATTTGAAGGAGGGGTGGGCATTATTGCGATTTGCTATTGCAGGATAATTGCGGAATAATCGATATGTGACATTCAATATAACAGAGTGTTTAGTCTTTTGGCAAACATGTGAAATCTCAAGAAGGTTCTCACATTTTTTCATACATTCTCAGAGTTTCCAGCCGACGCGTCCGACCGGGTTGAAGAAGCGGAGTACTACTTAATTCAGGTTACTATATAACTCGGGAATTTGGAATTGTCTCATGATCTTGTAAAATTGCTCTACCTCCAGAAAAAATCTTTGGATTTGGAAGTACCAGAAGCCGAACATGTCTGCCCAGTTACAATCATGAAGAGGCACCGACCCCAGTTCGGTCACAGTGAGTTCTGCTTTCATGTGATTTCTTGATTCACAGTACTTATTTTCACGTCCATATCTTAACCAAGAAATGTGAAAGATCCAAGAAATAGCATAAAAGACCGACTTTCTATAAACTTCGACATAAATAATCGAAGTACCTCTACATATTTCTACCAACTGTCATTCTTAAGCTGATGCCAGGTTGGT
Source organism: Angiostrongylus vasorum (assembly GCA_018806985.1). Classification (NCBI taxonomy): domain Eukaryota; kingdom Metazoa; phylum Nematoda; class Chromadorea; order Rhabditida; family Metastrongylidae; genus Angiostrongylus; species Angiostrongylus vasorum. The sequence goes on along the minus strand of JADANN010000099.1, from coordinate 227,597 downwards.
ATAAGTTGTAAGTTGTCGTTGTTGTTATTGTTACTGTCGCTCGATGGCTGAAGTTTCGGCGACTTGGCTTTCTTCAAAGCGGTGCTGTTCGATGTGTGAACAGACATGGGTGATATATATATATATATATATATATATATATATATATATACACATATACATATACATATGTATATATATATATATATATATATGTTCAAGAAATATTCCATCAAATGCGGTTTCTTCGCTATTTCTGCTTTTTGGCGCAAGCTTGATCTAGTGGGTGGGGCGCTAGATAGCAAACTGTGGGCGTTGTAGTTGTTCAGACTGTCAGGACGATCCAGAAAAGGCTGAATATGGCCCAAGAATCCTGTTCACAAGAGTTTATACCACATTTAGAGAAGTCTACTTCTTTTTTATAAATGCATTTGTTCAAATCTGGATTTACAGTGGCTAATGGAAGCTTCGTCGAAGTACAACAGGATACGGAACACAATTTTGAGGCTACGTTCGTTGAATGCACCGACGGTCACCATCGACCACCATGTCATGGAATTGACACAGTTATGTGCGTGTTTTGATATAATCCACACAACATCTTTATTGTTTCGAAAAATGGTATTCAGCTATTCATCAGAATGTGTCACTATGTACGAATGGCGGAGAGCGTTTGTTCGACTGCCCGGCTCGAACGTCAATTTCATCGCCTCGTTAATTAAGGTATGTCGGAAATTCTGGACTTTTTTTCCAGAGAACTGTATCAAATAATCACACTATTCCAATATATTTATATGTTTTTACAAAATGCCATTGTTTAGCTTACGCGAAGTTGGTGTAGGTGTTCTTTGTTGTTCGATGCTGGATAATGAATGAGCACTCTCGTACACAGTATACGGGTGGTCTAGCAGCACGGCTTTGAGGAGGGCAAAGTCGCCGAGACGACAGCCTTTAAACAACAACAACAATAACTATCGTTATAATTGTTACTATCAATTAATAACTTTGTTCCACAAAAAAGAAGGTTATCGAAATAGCAGAACATTCATGCAGCGTTGAAGACAACAAATTTTTTCCACCATACCGCAAACTTGAAAAGACCTTGGAAGTTTTTTTGTCCTTACCTTCATCGCATTTCTTTTCCTTGTTTACTAGTTTACATGACTCATCATCACATGTGCCGTGCTGATATCAGCACTTCTTGCATTCCGTTCGTTTTCCTCGCACTCATCATCAACAAAGGTCTTCACAGATTTTGGGTGTTGTTTCGAGTGTTCCTTGAGGATTGTTGTCTTCTTTATGAATGTCGTAAAATGGTGTTTGAGTCGATTTTCATTGCAATCATGGAGACAGCAAAGCGTTCCCTTGTGGACTGGAGGACAACAGTCATATGGAGTCGAAGCAGCACTTTGATTCCTGATGGACTGCATCATCAACCATTGCGCTATCCTTCATTTCTTTTCAATAAACGAAAACGCTCTTCATCAACGACCTCACCCTTTTTACAAGTCGAAGTCGTGCAAGGGTTTTCAGGAGAGTAAAGAAATATAATCTGCAATGAGTGATGAAGAATAACCATCTTGTTCCACAAGTATAATTGAAGAGCTTTTATTCACTTAATCACTCTAGGATTATGGGTTCGTAAGGAAAAAAGGTAGGAGCAAATTCTCTCTCTCTTTCCTTCCACCTAACTTTCGCTCTTCACTTCCGAACGGATACCTTTTCATGAGTCACGCAGTCCGAAATTCTCGAATCTTATTCCGACTGCCAACTAACTCTGTTTGATACGGATATTTTTTCAAGTTCACTCCTATGGGCGGAAAACTATGAGTTAATCGCTTTATATGATAGTTAATTTATACCTTATATATAATGCATGCTTACACTTTTGCCTTTATGAAGGGTGTGAACCGTGGTACATGTTCATACGAAGCGTCACGGTAGATCTTCACCTTTTCGTTTTGTGTTCTTTTGCCGTTGTCTGAAGAGATAAGCGAGCTTACATTGATTTCGGCTGCATCGTAGATTTTTCTATCCTCATTGACACATTGAAGCTTTCAAGTATGAGTTTCTTTGGAAATCTTGGAATTTTTTGTATTTATTTTATACGACCAGTCTTCAGGTCCACCGTGCGGATCGCAGCACTTCTCACATTAGTTTCCTCGCATCCATAATCCCCGAAGGTCGTTACTACTTTTACGTGTCGCTTCCGTTGCTGCCTGAGAATTTTCATTTCATCTTGTATGTCGTAGAGTGCTAGTCGAGTCGATTTAAGCTGATATCCTGAGGAAACCGAGTTAGAGCGTTCGCAGATGGATTGCAGAAAGTGATTTTTTCCCCTGACAAGTCCGATACAAATTTTCACGAGGGATGGTGGACTGGTAACCCTGAGGTAGGGGTCGAAACAGTACCGTGCTCTTGATGACTGGCATCACTACCACTGTACTATATGGCCTACTATGTATACCCTCGAGCGCTCGAGTCCTAGGCATTGTGTGGCCATTATGAGTCGTAGAGAGGTTTGCTCTATAGAGATCTAATAAACTGAGTCTCGTAATGGTAAGGCTGATAAATAATTATGGAAATACAACATGAGAAAGAAGACTTCGATAGCATTCTAGAATCAATCTGCTGTCAGAATTCGTTCCCGTTTCAACTCGTGCAGAAATGTCGTTGCGATTATTCAGAAATTTCATTGGTTTACATCCTCGTGCAGCGGTGATGACACCTTTAGTGACTTCCTTCGTTCGCCCTCACCTTTATCCCATTCGAGATCATGACAGATCGCACTGTTCCTCTTTTCTTCGGCGTCTGGTCATGCACTTTTACACTGTCCACTTTTTTCTGTTACAAATTACATCGTCTGTTTCTAGGCTAATGAGATTTCTTGTACCTGATGGAAAGAAATCGAATATTAGACAAATTGAATGTGGCGAATTATTTCAGGTTCATTAACGTATACACCATTGAACATCATACTGACGACAATTCACATTTCTCAATTTTCTTCCTTAAATTGGACAAATTCTAAATGGGTACAAAGTTGACAGCATGAATGCTGAAGACAATTAGACAACCCCGTAGGTCTTGGCTTGATCTTGGCCATGGATTCAACCCAATATTAAATATGGATTCCAGAACACGCCTAACCGCTGCTATACCCACATCCAAAGAGGTTATACTATTAGTACAATATAGTAATAATGTGTGTATGTGAGGTTGAATATACGTCGTGGTTGGGAGGCGTTCCAAGGAGTTGATCTGCTGCATACATAAGTGGTTCTTCTACCGAACTATCAGTACCGAGCATGCTGAGCACGTGAACATATGAAGACTGCAGCGTTGAAAGTGCTCGACAATTGACGGGACTAGGTGTCTATAAATAAAGCAATGCAACAACGCGCTTATGAGCCGTATGTGTGTAATGAGGGACAAAAAAGATGAAATTTTCGGCGTTGATCCATCCCATAGCGATGCGCCACACATTTTCGCCTATATAGACATAGGTTGAATACATTTTTTGTATACATACTTACACTGGTACACAGATGAAACAAGTCAGTATTTATTCTCGCAAACAAGTGTGCTGTTGAGCTACCAACCTCAAAGTGATTAGAGCTTGACCACCTCGGAGTGTGAACAGAACCAATAAGAAGTTCTACAGTGTTATGTTAGCTAGAGTGCTGGAATCTTGCTATTTCAGCGTCGTACTAAATATTTACTTTAAAAAGTAAATGGAACAATACAGATGGCTAAATACGTAGACCAGTAATTCAAGCCGTTCTTGTATGTTCCTTGGACTTTTCAGGATTTTCTCGAAGTATTCTATAACTGCTTGTTTGCCTCCAGATTCCGATCGCGTGTCAGTGTCGATTAACAAGGAAGCTGCAGCCATTCTCTAGGCGGTTCATCAAGTATGTCGCTCAGTAGACGGACACCATGACACCCTCAGCGGACATTTCACAGTTCCCCATCTGCTGTTGGTAGTTGAGTGGCAGAGTCAGGTTTCACTAGCCTTGTGTAAATACTGGCGATGGCGTTCTTTTTTAAATCTCAATATTAAGAATTCTGCTGTCTCTACATTGGGACCACTTTCCTTAACATGATATAATCGAAATGTAAAGACTTAAAAAAAATTTTGCGAGACGTCTACAATTTTCTCTTTTAAATCATTCGTCAGTTGTTTCACTATCAAGCTTACACTAATCGTTGCCTACACATTGCGAGGTGCACACCAAGCAGTTGAAGAACTACTCAAGAAAAAATTCAGAACGAAGCGTTAGGTGCACCTTGAGATTTCAACGAACTTCGTCTTTGGACACAAGTTGCTGAACTGTACGCATTGGGGCATTGTAATTTTAAGAACTACTGAAAGGATAAAGTATAAAGTTTTCGGCGTTCATCAATCCCTGAAGGATGCGTCGTGCATCGTATTCATCGGGCATTTTAGGAGTGACTGCATGCGTACTTGACCTGTACAATAACATCCGGTGACCTAGCGAGGTGTAAAGTTTATGCTTTTATCCTCCTAGACAAGTTCGGTAAAAATTCGCCCACCCCGAAAGGACGGACTGCTTAGCGACTGGGGGAGCGAGATCGAACCAGCGACAGGATCCTGTGCTTATTATACAGCACTTCTGACCACTATGTTGCACGCGCCTTCAAAAAAATACTGTAGTGAAGAATTCAAAGCGTTTGCCTCACAACTGCAGTCGCGTTTAAATTTGCTGACGATCTCGTACTGTTCAGCACTTTAAGTTTTACTCGGTTGTGCCAGTTCTTGTTGAGCGGTCACAGACGGTTAGTTGTAAGGCCATGTGGGTGCCGAATAATAAGAAAGCCGAGAACGAACGGAATGCCACCGTGTGTCTCTGGGTCGAGGATCAATTTGTTGGATCGAATTTAAATATTTTCGCAATAATGATTGACAGTTACATTCCACAGAAACACAGTACATAGTGGAAAATTTTGGACCACAGCTGGGAAATGAGTAAAAATCCAAAACTGAAAATGCTCCACAATGCAAGGCTCCGAACCATGGAAGAAGACACTCTGTCGTAACTTTCTAGCATCCAGCATCACCTTCGAGAATAAAGTTTATGTATTTAACCCATAAGTGAACGTGCTAGCTTTTGAAAACTGAATATGATTTCTCAACCACTATAGTTGTGGAGGAGTTGAGAACTTCGTGAAGCCAACGAAAGACTTTGCTCTATCTGTCCAACGGCATACTGGTACTATATGTTTTGGTGTTTACCATATTTTATCCTAGTCTGCTATCGAATCACAGTGCTCTCTCCATTTGAAACTGTTGGGTAACCCGTTGAGTCTATTTCGACATTTCTTAAACTTACTCATCCCACACTATAGTCATAACTCATCAGAACAACTAAAAAATACGTAGACAACGAATGTAAGTTAGGATGAAGAATTGGTGAAAAAATTAAATTTTGCATGCGTCAAATAATGGACGATGGTGGTTTTTATCTAAATCTCTGCATTTTTGAAATAACTAGAGGAATTAGGAGTTGGGGGATTTCACACTTCCACAGAAGTGCCATCGGTCTGTCGCTGTAAGGGCGCTTCTTCCTCCTACATCTTCCCTGTGACCGTCGTCTGTGGAGGTGGTAGGAATCTGTTGAGTATGTGGATGAAACTGAGAGATATTTCGATTTTCTCATTGAAATGCTCAGTACTGGTCGAGAGTGATTTTACTAGAATCAGGCGAGAGATTTTATTGCTCATTCCAAGGCATTCACCGCAGGCCAACACCACCAACTTGGATCTTGTGAAATTTGCTTGTTTGTGGTTCATATTATTTCAGAAGAACTATGATTCTATAACCGTAGTGAATCTTCTCATTCGCCGATTGAACGCTCGAACACGATGTAAAGAACGCGAAATATATGATTATATCCTCAGATCGGCTTTCTAAACGTTTAATCACCAAGAAAGTTTGAATGATTGAAAGTTTGAATATGGGAGGAAATCTCTAATGAAGCACATGAACTTTGGAAATGCGGAATACGGTGAAAAGTTGTACGAGGGGTGGAATAAAATTCTTTCTCATCTATAGCTAACAGTGTTATCAGTAAGACTTTTGCCCAAAGTCCACCATTTCAAAGTACCAAGGAGGACTAGCTCAAACCTATTTTATAACCTTGCAGTTAACCCACACTTGCGTGGATTCCCTTAGTAATTGGATGACTCGTCTCCAGAAACAACAAGGAATCGTGTGAGTTAGAGCACCATTACCATATGATACGCCAAAAGCCGTGCGTGTTAAGCATCTCGTCACCACTTGCCACCTAGTTAGTGTGTTGTCGAGATAGCAGCAATTCATAGTAATTGTTTAATTAGACCTTGTCGAACTAGCAACATAACCACATAATGAGGAAGAACCAACTGGTTTAGTACAATGTTCATATTTTACTTACTGTCTTCTATTATTTTTTTCACAGCAGGGTGTGATGTGAAATACAACCACTATGATGCTGAAACATTTACAAGACCTGGAATCCAAGCTAGATCCGAACCTGAGATTATCCTTTTCGGAGGCTCACGTGTTACCAACTGCACCATTAAGGCTCTTACGATGCAGTGGGTAACACGTGAGCTCCCGGAAAGGATAATCGCAGGTTCAAATCAGGCTTAGGGTCCAACTCTTGCAAGCATCCCAGCATCATAGTGATTTGATTCAATATGAATCTATTACCCCCATTCATCAGCTTTTCTATGAAAACGAGCACGAGTGTCGACTTCCTTTGCATCGATGCCATCTAATGGTAAATCACTTACATAAAAATTTTACAAATTTCAACACAGGCATTTGTTATGCCAACGGAGTAAATATCAAGTTATGCCAGTGATTATTTGCATCCAGGCTACGTTTCAATAGGAAGCCTGTACAGTAGAAGAAATTCCTTCAACAATATGCCGGATACGTCACCACGTTAGTGTATTATGTCGGGAAGGGACATTAGCAAGAACGAACATTGCGAAAAAAATCAGCAGAAGAAGAAATGACCGGGAGACCATGAGGGATGACTCCATCTCGGCCTGTTTATAATACATAAACTCTGATTGCTCATCACAGTTAACGAATGAATGAAAGGCACAGGCGCACTCGATATAGGACACAAAAAGTACCCTAGGTATGCTTTGACAAAGTTTTACTGAGCACCACATACACGACCACGTTCTTATTTACGTACAAACAAGAAACATGCGTTCGTGCGTTCTGTTTGTGCCGATGATCGAGCAGAATCGCTATGGTGAGAGCCCCAGAAAACCGTGTGTCCATCGTTCTCAGTTCACACTCCGAATATTCAAACGCGACGCATAAATTTGACATCCCACATGCGAAAGGGAGAATAGGGAGTCCTATATTCCTTAGAAACTGTGTGTAGATAGAAATCGCTCCCCTGCTTCGAAACTTGTAAGGTGGGGTGGGGAGGAAGGGGGTAACGGCGTTCGGCAGCAAGCAATAGCGGTCATCACCACCGAACGGTATGGTTGTTTAAAAAATGAAGAAGAAGTATGACGAAGATAATTTCTCTTTCTTCACACTCTGATACTCACAACAAGTGCAAAGCTGCGAAAAAAAATCAGAATACAGCATCGAAAACCACACACAGCAGGACAACAATAGCCAGAGCACGGCCGTTTACGACTAGACAATAAACATTTACAAAAAGATGTAATGTACCTATGTGATTACAAAGCTTCTTTATCAGCTTAAAACAATCAAAGAAGATAACTACTGTCTACAGGATAGAGAACAGACTCTAGTTTATCATCAGTCTCGTATATGTAGAATGTGCTTCTTCAAACACTAGTTGTTGTTGTTATATAATCTACTACATCTCAAATTACTTGGCGCAGGCCACGCCGTGTTTGCCTTACATCCACACTTCTCTGTGATCACCTGGAAAAAGGCATATCGTGGTGGCTCGACACTGCAACCTCTTCCGTGTTCTTCAAGCATGGGTAGTGCCGCTCCACTACCTGTAATACTGCTCACACCGCTTGCACCACTTTATTTGTACGAGCTATTGTATCACTCTGCTTCTGCATAGGCAAGGTCAAGTCATTCTTGAGTTCTCTCAGCAGTGGTTTTATAGTCTTCTTTCTCTTCTTCTTGTTCTTCTTCTTCTTCTTTCTTCTTTCTTCTTTCTTCGTTCTTCTTTCCTCTTTCTTCGTTCTTCTTTCTTCGTTCTTCTTTCTTCTTTCTTCTTCTTCTTCTTCTTGTTCTTCTTCTTGTTCTTCTTATTCATTTTAATACCTATGCTACCTGCGCTACCAGTTCCTACTTAATTTTCCTGGTCGAATTGTATAGTATGTGAAAATACTTTCACGTATTACAACGCCAGTCCATTCTAGAAGGTACTCTCTTATTTTCAACGGAGTTTTTTTCATGGATTAGTCTCTGCTTGTTGATTCCGTTATCATTTTAACGCCTACACTGTTTACGTCTCTTGATATTGTCGTATCGGTATTTTTTGTATTGTCGTTGTTATAAACGATATAGAGACAGGCGAAACGAAGGACCCGCATGGTGTGGTGGTGAGCGCGCTACTCCCCGGAAAGGACAATAGCGCATTCGTTCCCCACCATAGGCACCTGCGGTCCAGAGTTTTGCAAATATCTCAGCATCATTAAAGTTATATTTCGCAACGCATAACCTGCCGCTAAAAAGAGTAGGCAGTAAATAATAAGTCAAAATTGTGATTATAACTGCAGCCTCAGCTTAACTGGGTTCGTTGCCGATTTGGGCCCCCCAGATCAATCCCGCTCACGGGTGATTGCTGATGGCAAAAGATCAATAGAACTAGCTGAGAGACAGGCGAAACGAAGGACCTGCATGGTGCGGTGGTGAGCGCGCTACTCCCCGGAAAGGACAATAGCGCGTTCGTTCCCCACCATAGGCACCTGCGGTCCAGAGTTTTGCAAATATCTCAGCATCATTAAAGTTATAAACGCTTCAATTACTAAACTTAGAGACTATGAGCTGCGGCACAAGAAATCCCGCATGGCAGACGGAAGGAAGAGAAGCCACTATTAAAAACCAGGAAAATTCTATATTTGGGTAGAATGAGGTAACTGAAGAAGACTCTCTTGACTGCTGCAGCTGTTGCTGATATTAGTTCGATTTTTCGGAAATTGAGCGGGACAAGCTGGATAGTGATAACGAAATATTTCAAGATTTGAACGAAGAATAGAGAAATGTAGCAAATCCATGAAGCCGTTATTTTACCAGAACCGGTCTTGAATATGTCGTAGATGCATGATTTCAGGCTGTGGTTGAAATTCAGTGCCTTTGTCAACACAACCATGGTTACCACTAGTTCTCAAGTTCTCCTTTTCAAAATCCTTCACTTCAAAAAAATTCTCAGTGAGAAATCTACTTGAGAAAATAAAGAAAATATAGAAATTGCAAGCCACGAATGCATACCTCCCTGGAAAAAGGAGCAACTGTGCGAAACTTTGTATACCGTCGATAAGAATTAAACTAGCAGAGCTGTGGAAATCACTGACTAGTGTGCCTAAAAAAACCGTGCCCGCAAATCGGAAACAGGAAATTTTTTTAACCACGAATCTTGAGATGTTACTCAACACATATTAACACCTATGTTCATCTCATATTCGGCTGACGGTCGTATACCGACGGCAACACTAAAAAAATGATGGTAACAATAACTCCTGTAAAAGAAGGCTCGCAATTTGCAGAGGAAATTTATTGATATTGCACACATTTCCGTACAAGAAAACCAAGTAGAACAAACCAAAAAAGAAACTTTTTAAGCAACAACGCAAAGAGAAGAAAACATCACAGTAACTTAGATGATAGAAAAACAGGAATAATGTAAGAATAGAGTGAAGGAGCCCCAAGTGGAATATGAAAAGAAACAGTACCATGACCCACGCATGACTAGGAGCTGAAAATCAAGCTTTATGTACAAATCGATGCAGAACACAATCTCCATTTACAGTAACACTGTTTATTAACTTCGGATCGTCACCATGTCGATAGTTGAACGTTAAAAACGGTACGCCATCAACGTCTACCTGAAAATAAACATCAAGGAGGTTTAGTTACAATTTTAAGCATATTTGGACGAATGATAAACGTCTACCGATTGAACGAACGTCTACGTATTGAACTAGAATGGATAAAGGATAAAGCTCTCGGCGTTGATCACTCCGCGAGGGATGCGCCATGCATTCGAATTCATTAGGCATCGTTTGAGGAGACTGAATGCCTATGCGGCCTTTACAATGACTCACGGTGGCCTACTGATGTATCAGCCAGTGCTGCTATCCTCCCAGACAAGTCTGCCATCAACTTGCTGACCCCGGAGGGATGGCAGGCTTGGTGAGCACGCGCGTGGGATCGATCCCATGTGTGCATCGTAGGGCGCCTCCGACAAATGCGCCACACGCGTGTTGAAATATACAGCAAAAAAATTGCATACAGTAACACGCGATCCATAAGCAACGAAGAGAATGTCGGAAGTGATCCCTTTTGAAAACGGGAAGCTAGTAATGTCACGTTCTTCTTTCTGCCATACGAGCTTTTTGGTGCTCCCGCGGACAACCGCATCCTAAACCTATTCATATGTGGCTACCATGAAAACGTAGGTTATTTGTAAGAAACCACCCATTTACCTTGCTTCCTTTGTCATTCTGGTTGCGGAAATCGACTCGAAAGTGGAAGAAATGTTCCTCTCCTGCTAGTAAGTTGCAAGTGAATCGCTTACCACTTATATACGGAGTAAGAGTGAAACGTATCGATTGCGGGTTAACAAAACCGTTAAGCTCTGCTGGAAGCACCCAACTGAATGGTACCAACTGAAAGCAGTATTCTGAAGTGTAAATTTGCAGTACCTTATGAATGACGAGAAGAAACTTGACCAAAACAGTGAGATGAAATGTGTAACACTAACTCACAGGCCTTTCTAAGGTCGTTACTTTCTCTTCACGTTTTAGATCACTAGTAACCATAGCTGCTCCTTCATTGTTGATTCGAACCTAAAAATGTCTTCATCATATAAGGTATGAATGATGCAGAGTGTTAGACAATGTAGTTTGCACGGTTTGGTTCGGAATTTTCATGCTGTATAGATTTTTCCATGCTTGCATGGGTTTCGTGTTGCATAAAGATCCTGGAACTTTTGTGATGTGTGGTAAGAGGCAAAAAAATACTTTATTGAACAGAACTGACAATAACAAACTACACTGAAAAATAGTCATTCGACTACTGCAAATACTACTTATTGCCTTAATGGACGCACCAAAGAGCACGTGTAGGATGTCTTACACAGTAGAGAGCTATTGTGAGGTTAAGCATCAAAGTGAAAACAGTTAAACCATTCAGATTGACGGGTGATTATGAAAATCATAAATTCTAGTCTCACAATGATAAGATGCACTTTTGTATAGAGATTAACACATTTTTAAATGCACGTTAACAAAGTGGCATGTCCATTATCCATCCAAACGGGTGTTGTCCTAAAGAGTACAAAACTGCTTTCGAAAATTACACTGAAAAATAACAAAGGATCCAATAACAAAACAGAAATTTGTGTTCCATCCATCCATTAAGTAAATAAACTGCTCCAATCCTCAAGTTTTTGTCATAATGGTATCAACTACACGACTGACATAGCAAGTTTGGAACAAGTTTCAGAATCAGTAAACTCATAGAAGTCCTCTCTCACCCTCATCTCCACGCTGAATGATGAACGGATTATACCTCTCGACTTTATTTTCAGGGTGATTTTAACCACAAACAATAGTCACTTGAAAATTTCTCCTAATCAAAAACTTCTTGCAGATATTAACTTCCGATGTATGCGTTCGAAGAAGAAAAAGGCCGAAATTGCTTCCTGAGGTTAAAGCTAAAGCTTTAAAAGATTTCGTCTCTGGAGTTCACATGCATTCGAGTTTAAGCATAGTCGAGATGACTGAATAAATTTCTGGCCTTTACAATGCCTTTACAAAAAGGAGGAGCGTGTGGCGCAGTGGTCGGAGGCGCCCTGCAACACACACGTGGAATCGATCCTGGTGTCCATGGCCCACCAGGCCCTCCATCCTTCCGCGGTCAGCAAATTGGTACCAGACTTGTCTGGAAGGATAGCAGCATTGACTCGATACATCGTTAGGCCACCACGAGTCATTGTAAAGGCCAGATAATCACTTTCAAAGGATAAAGGATAAAGCTCTCGGCGTTGATCAATCCTGCTATACGAGCTCTTTTCTTAGGGTTAGCGAAAAGAAAAGTGAACTACAGCCTCGCGGCTCCACCTTTTTCTTTGTATATATGCCAAAATTCATAAATCACTTGTCTTGTCGGCTTATAGTCATTTCATTCTTCCGGACATTTCAAGTTCTATCATATTAAATAACCTAGCGGCCTTTAAACTCTAAAATTCGAATCATAACTACAATTTCGAAACGCACTGAAAAAGTGAAAGTATGAATTCCACAAAGCAAATTCAAAATTCCTCGAGTGATTCTTGACTGACAGGCATTTTCTCGCGAAAAAAACGAAATGTTTGAAGAAATGAAGAAAACCCCCTGGTTGTCTAGAGCTCCATTTTAAAACGAAGAATGTTATAGGTTCTTTAAAACTCAATGTCAATAACTGGATTAAGAAATAGCGTCGCTCCTTCTCCACCCGTCCTTTTTAATTTCCACGTCTCTTCTCGCCAAGAAAGTTGGTAGTTAAACAAGTGCAAATCCACTGGTGACAAATCTGGCAAAACGCGAAGTAGTGTTTCTGGGTCGAGAAGTCAACTTCAAGAACAGCAGACGTGAGGAGTTGAGTAACCTTGGGTGCTTCAAGCACGTAGGACTTAATGAGGAAGACAAAGAATCACCGCTTCTATGCAAAGTTTTTTGACTGTACAATTCTTTCCGTCTAAGTATACTCTGACATGTGGTAAGTCAGCGACCTAACGCGTGACACGACCTATTAGTCCGGCGGGAGGTTTTAACCACTACAGTCAAACGGAATGTCAGGTACACAATAAGGAAAGGATGAAGACAGGCTTCTTAGCGAAAAATCCTAGAAGAAAAACACGTCTGATATAAACTGTTTTCCACCAGAAAAAACCAAATATTACGGGCCACATAAAAAAGTTCTTGTCTAGGTATCCCTCAAGCGAACAGAATCTATGTACTAGCGTGGAAAAAGGTCCAATGGACAATCTGCTGACACCCGCTAGAGTCAATTCACTTCCAAGGAAGGAACAGTTGAGATAAAATGTTAAATCTTCCATTAAAACTCGGATGTTTCACACTTAATGACAATAAATACTTATCCAAAACTGTTGTGGGATATAACTTCAATGATGCTGAGATATCTGCAAAACTCCAGACCGCACGTGTCTGCGGTGGGGAACGAACGCGCTATTGTCCTTTCCGGGGAGTAACGCATTCACCACCACACCATGCGGGTCCTTCGTTTCGCCACTCTCTCAGCTAGTTCTATCGATCTCTGCCATCAGCTATCACCCGTCAGCGGGATTAACTGGGTTCATTGTCGATTTGCGCTCGCTAGATCAATCCTGCTAACGGGTGATTGCTGATGGCAGAGATCGATAGAACTAGCTGAGAGAGTGGCGAAACGAAGGACCCGCATGGTGTGGTGGTGAATGCGTTACTCCCCAGAAAGGACAACAGCGCGTTCGTTCCTCATCGCAGACATCTGCGGTCCGGACTTTGCAAATATCTCAGCATCATTGAAGTTATATTTCGCAATATACCCTGCCATTTAAAAGAGTAGGCAGTAAATAAAAGGGTTAAGATTGTTGTGGGATATATTTGTCCAGAAAAGAATGCCAATAATCCAGCGTGTTTTCGATAGGTCGACTCTCAAGTTCATTTCCTCTCGGTTAATCCCTTGGTTTATCTATATCATTTGCCTCCAAATCTTAGAAGACGCATTGAATTTTGTACTGAATACCTTTGTCCTCTGACAAATATTTCCACATATCGTCGTTCTTTTTTTCAACATAGGCTCTGCCTCACGATAGAAAGTGTTAGTAGTAAGAAACAGTGCAGCTGTGGGAGGAGGTAGATCTGCTAACGCAACATTTTAAATAGGGTACAAACAACTAGTTGTCTTTTTTTCACCTTGGTAACCAACACTTGGTGCTACTATTATTCTTCCTGTCCAAATAACAGATAAAATTAACCAACAAACTCTGTTATGCGACAAAATGAGTAAGGAAATTCGCCAGCGCTCTTTCGATTCATTTGCCGATGAACGGAAGAAGTGACAGTGAAAAGACGAAACCTAGTGTCGCATTTACACTACAGCATGCTAATAATACACTTAAGGTTCTAGCATCACAATGTAACTTAAATGAACAAACAGAGAAGCAGGAAAAAATGTAATAAACTGCTTTTGTATACATACTTTCCTTCTGCACGTTCCTCCTTGTTTTGATAAACAGCACAAAAAAACTCTGAGAATGACTACAGCGCATGAGCTGTTGTTACCAAAATATGTCACCGAACTAATGACATATAGTTAGAACAGAACTAGAAGGAAGAATTATCGTTAGCAGCAGTGACTTCACTCACATATTGCCGTCACCGGCATACAAGGCAATAAGGTAAGACATTACGAACACCTTCAAGACAAGCTAAGTCTCAATGCCAGTCCTTGGGACAGAAATAAATGACAAAAAAATCTGTGAAGCTACACAAACCTTGGTCGGCACAGACATCTAATCAATGATTTTTCCTGGAATAAAAAAAGTATCAACGAATTGGAAGATGCCTATTTAAAAAACTGTAGCTGTATTCTTATCTAGAAGGTGTTCCACTGCAATTAAACACTCCAAGAGCTGAATCTGGATTGTTGTCACATCTCACTGCCACGCATAGCTAAGGTCTAATTCGCAAGCATTAGAGTTATCGATTATGGAATCTACTGACGTGTTACCACTTATGTTATCGACCTGATAAAGCTCACTAACAAAATGAAATATCAAGACCTCTTCACAGATTTAACAGAGATGATTAAGATCCGAGAATGATCAAACAACCTTGAAACAGCAGTGGACCAACGAAAGAGCCAGTAACGATGTGTTTGCACCAAAACATCAAGTGTATAAAGGTTAACTAAGTTCGTAAATTTAACTATTTAATGAAGAAGTTCATTAACCGTCCCGTAACAATTAAAGTCCCTGAGTAATTTTATTGATTATATGGACCAAGTTTCCAACGAAAATGACGAAGTATTTAAGGTGAATAAAACAGCTTTGTCCAACAAATATAAAGGAACCTTGTTTGCAATGTTATTTAAAAGTAAATAGGGTCTAATAAACCTACTGCTGGTTGAAATTCGACGAAGTCCACGCGAATGTTTCCTCCTATGTAAATTGTTTTCACCTCCTCAACTGGAACCCGGTGGGGATAATCGCAAACATGCTTTCCATTCACTGCAATCTTAAAATAATTCTCAAGGACGAGTATCCTTAATTGAAACGGCTTTCCCGGTTCAAATGGATTAGGGAAACGTTCCTCTGTACACCATCGATTGCTAATATACGAATTAATAACAAGTTGGCGGTCCGGCTGGCCAGAAAACCTCAAATGAATGATTCTGATTCAATAGACGCGGCTAAAAAAAATTGACCGAAGGATTTTCAGACTGTCCGTCAAGATATCAATAATACACAAAGAAAAAAAAACTTCCACTCACCAACCACCACCTACATCGAAGCGTGGGTTGATGTGAAGTGCTTTGTTGTCCATATGGTCACCTTGTACCAATAAGCCACAACATAAATCGATACAGAACCTAAAACGAGTAAAAAAGATTATCCAGAGCTAAATCTAATTCTAAAGATGTTTCCACCGTTAATAGAAACGTCTGTTCAATACTGGAACGAATTTTTCGGATGAGAGATTAAAGTAATTGAAGTTGAAGATCGAGAGTGATACACGTTACTGCGGACCTCTTCGAATCACTCGCAAACTGCTGCAACACCATGCCGCTTATGACGATGGCTCGACCAGGAAACAAACCGCCAACAATTGACGAAACGAATGGAAGGTCCTAGAACTAATGACATTAGAAGTGCACAAAGATTTCGTTATCTTGCACAAGTTTTTTTTATTTTTTTTTAGCTTTCCTCTCAACTATTCTATTGGTGTATCACAAGACACGAATTTAAGTTGTACTTTGGTTTAGCAATCTGAAAAGATAAACAATACTTGGTCATTACTTATACCACCACCAGATCCTTTACATCGCGCATAAATGTGTAACAGCTTTTATGTTCAATAGCTTCTCACGTAGATTACAAAAGAGCAGAACACTTCGGCATTGCTTCGTAGTTGGATGTGAATCCTGATAACAAAGCAAATCCTCAAAGTCCTGCATCTCGCTCCGTTATGAATATCAAATATTTTAAACAAAGGCGATGATTTCATAAAACACCATGAAGACCCTTTCTTACGTAAACCGAAGACCAATCTTTTTTGAAAAGTATGCTGAATTAGGCACACTCAAAAAAAGAACTGGGTTTAGTAAAAAAAAATATAGGGTTCATTTTCTTCAGGTATAGCGCATTTTTACACTAATTCGATTCAACCAACAGCCGCATCCTAATCGGACAGTTACCACACAGATCATCATTTCTTTTAAACATAGCGTTGAGTAACATCCGAAATCAAAGTTGTTTGATATTCGAGTACTATATCGCCTACAGACTTCACAAGAACCATTAAAAGGAAGTGTGCAAGTACACGTAAGAAACCACTAGAAAAAGCAAAATGGAAAGTTGTTGACACTCGGTCATCTTCAAATTAAGACATTTCTACTGACTCTATTGTGTTTAAAAATAAATAGCGGACAAGGGACAGTTTGTCAGAGATCGACTTTTCTACAAATTAACATGTCTATGTTGAACAACTGACGAGGATGGAAGAGATCACAATTTTAACTTATTATTTACTGCCTATTCTTTTTAATGGCAGGACAAAATTGTGACTGTAACTGCAGCCTCAGCTTAACTGAGCTCGTTGCCGACTTGGACTACCCAGATCAATCCCGTTGACGGGTGATTGCTGATGGCACTGATCAATAGAACTAGCTGAGAGACAGGCAAAACGAAGGACCCACATGGTGTGGTGGTGAACGCGTTAGCCCCCGGAAAAGGCAATAGCGCGTTCGCTCCCCACCGCAGACACTCGCGGTCCGAAGTTTTGCAAATATCTCAGCATCATTGAAGTTATGGAAGAGATTTCAATGCAATGCTCCATTGTCTGACCAAACACAATACCGTGTGCATAGATACTTTCGCATCTTAAGTTTGTTTCGTTGAGCCTTATCTAAGCTTAATCTCAACACAGTCCGAAATGGGTCTTATTCATGGTATCAAATAACAAACCAGGAGAACAATGATTACTGAGTACTTTCTAAGAAAAAAGAGTTTAAAGCACTAAAATTCACTTATTATTCTATTTGGCACTACCCCGTCATCACATCTACTGTGCAGATCCCAGCACGTCCTGCATTCGATTCGTTTTCCTCGCATTCATCGTCCCCAATGGTGTTCGAATTTTTTCACGTATTTTTTACGGCTAGCTCTTGAGGAATTCGTCTTCTTTATGAATGTGGTGCTGTTTAAGTTGCTTGTTCTTGGAGACTTGGGGATACCAGAGCTGGGGCATTCCCATGTGAATCCGAGGAGAGCACTGATGAGTCGAAGCAAGACCTAGCCTCCTGATCGGCTCCATCAATAAACACTGCGCTACCCCCACCTTGTTCCATTCCAGTGTTCGCATGACATTCTCAAGGTTGGAAGTAAACAATTTCTGCGAGATATCGTCTTGACAAAGCTTTCTCTTAATGTCGATGTTAATATCGCTTTAGAATGGAGATATTTTGGTTATGAAATTTTTGTATAGCTCATGAAGAACCACTATATACCAAGTAGGGACTCCTTGACTATCCATCGCTTCCACAACTGCTTTTATCTCATTAAAATCAAAACCTTTCCTTAAATCGATGAAATTGAGACAAAGCGTTCTTTTGTACTCTTGCAATGTCTTCAATGAGTCTTGTTATCGGGTGGATATGGTCCATCGTACTGAATCCTATTCAAAACCCTACTTCCTCATGTCGCTGTCCTTCGTCCAGTGTTCCGTCAATCTTGCTTAGGGTGACCCGAGTGAAATGTTTGTAGACGACAGACAGCAAGAAGATTGGGTTATAGTTGCCGATATCGTGGAGGTCACCCTTTTTGAACAATAACACGGTCTTGTTGGTCTTCCATTGAATAGGAACCTTGCTTTATCACTGGTAATGTGTTAAGACCAGAGCTAATGTCTTCATGGGAACTGGTGGAAAGCTCTTCAGATGTTGAGGTCTTATACACTCCGGATCTGGTGTTGCTCGACTCCTTGCCGACGAAATATAATATCGGATTTCGGAAGGGAGAACCGGTAGTACGACATATCCATCCTAGTTTATTTCAAATGAGGGTAAGAGGACGTGACTACTGAAGACAGCACAGGAGTAGTCGTGAATGATTTTCTCTATTTTCTTTCTAGTAGGTGTAATTGTTCTGTCTGTGCGTCGGAGTGCATCCATCTTGGTTTTGCTATTGACAAGGATTTGGCAGGCTTTGCGAACGCCTTTCCCAGCTTCTGCAGCTTCGACCATAACTGCTGCTCTTCTCTCTTTAAAATCCTCTTTTATCGCCTGTCCGCATTGTTTTGCAAGTTCAAACGTTAGTTCGCGGTTGCCTGCAGCTCGTGCGATTCCACGTTGGCGTATCAGCTCGAGTGCTTCTGGAGACAGACGTCTTTTGGTGACCTTCGAACTCTCAGCTTTCAAAGCGCTAACGTGAAGATGTTGAATGAGCCGATCGTATTCCTCGTCGATGTTATCGACAACAGCGTCTTCCCAACAGCCTACTAATGAATCGATTAAGTCCCAGTTTGCGGTGGTTCTGGGACTTCGGTTTTTAAATTTAGCGGCTTTTTTCTTCTTTCCACGAGAAGCAAGATCTTCGCGAAGGAAGCGATGGTCTGATTCCGTGTAGAATTTTGAGACAATAGCGAAATTGGTTAGGCAAAACCTTCCATTTACTACGATGTGGTCTATTTCGTTAGGGTACCCTCCACTGGGAGACTCCCACGTCCAGCGTTGACAGTGGGGCTTCCATAATTGCGAGTTATCATGACGGGATGGTCATGCTAAAGTCAGATAGCCGCTCACAAGGCTAGTTGCTTTCTAATCCATGGGTCCTAATGTGGCGTCCCTCAGACGTTTTGATTCAGCCTTTGCGTCAAAATCTTCAGTGATGACCTTAAGGAATTTATGGTCTTCTCTTGAAGTTCAGAACTTCTCCAAGAACTTCTGGAAGTTTGTATAGAACGCTTCGAATTCGTTTTCGTCATAGCTTGACGTCAGTGCGCAGATGACGAAGATTGTCAAAGCCAGTATTGTTTCACATCTTTTCAACCAAAAACGTCCGATTCAGGTTGCTAGTTGTTCAATAGAATCAATGTTGATGGGCAGACTTCTGCTGACGTGAAAGGTCACGCCGCCAGTACCTCTATTATCGCAAATTCCAAAGAACAGTTCTTCTCCGCTATCACAGATGGCATTAAATGGATTGCGTCTTCCCGTTTCATCAAGTCCAAAAAAGACGTACGTTATCCTTCTTGCCTGCGTGATCAAGTCCCCAATAAGGACTAAAATGCAAGTTAGCGTGCATTGTAGTTACAGCTCCTCACCTTATTCCTTCAAGATTTAAGCACCCTGAGATTTTAGCAACCTCTCCGCACTCACACAGCCAACGGTGCCGTCCCAGCGCTCTTTTGGGGGTCAAAGAAATGAAGCCAATTTATTTTATCATGTTTATCATTTGATAGCCGCACATAGTTTGCTGAGCAGTGGACATGGGAGCTCAATACGCCCACGGATAACATGTCAGCCTCTCACAGAGTAGACGAGGAGCTTATTTATTGTGGTGACTCTTACCCATCTCCCATGTACTTCCTAGTCAATTGATTGCAGGAAATCCGCATAAACGAGAATACACGCATGCACGCACGCATGCATATGTCTTTACAAACACAAAAGGTAGGTGTCAAATCTGCGCAGTGGAATCAGTCCATTCCCTGAATCCGACTGCGTCTGAGAGAAGCAAAGGTCGCTTTTCGTCGGCAATTAACTCCCCCATCAGCCACCTTGCCTGCCAACTAACCGATAGGAAATTCCCTTATGAGGGAGATCTGTGATTTTGTGTAACAATCTATAATAATAGTGTAAAATGCCCGCAGGTCACGACGTCTTTTCGGTTTGTTCTTGTTTCATTTTGAAGACTACACGAATATGTACCTCGCGAACTTTTGGATGAGATAAATAAAATGTCAAACAAAAAATAAACACAGCTGTAAAATGTGATGGGCTTGAAAAAGTACTGAGATGGTTTACACAACGCCTCATTAAGATTGCTTCGATAGTTGCCCTTTCGAAAATCTGCATTCTAAACTTAGGAAAGAAAATTTATCGAGCCGCTTTCAGGTTTCAAAATGTAAAGGCATCAATCAACAACAGAAACTATTAAAAGAACCGAACGTTTAAATGGCGCGTAAACTGTATAATAGAAAATTCTTGAAATCTCCTGGACTTTAAGAAATTACGGTAACTCACCGGGTTCCTGCGTATCCAATAATTGGGTGCATTCCAGTTATAGATGTGCATTAAATTGTGTGGGTATGACAACTTTGCGTAGGTGAAAAGAGAATGTTCTGGAGAATCCGAAACTAAGCATGAGCTGCTAAGCTCTAAAGATACAGGTGAAGCAACAGTCAACGATCGTTACAAACTTAATAGTGATAGAATATATAGATATCAAAGCAATAAAGCGTGATGAAAAAGAGAAGCAATCACAAGAAGTGTAATTTGTAAGTGCGCTATGAAATACCAAGTAAATATATTTGCATCTTTTCATTAGTTAATAGTCATTTGCCGAAAGCAGTATGACTTTCTGAGTTGAGCCGGCACTGAGTTGTGAATTTATCGAAACACTGCAAGAAACATAAAAGAGCAATCTACAAAAGCGCTTGGAGCGATAACTGAACTTCCAAACTCCGAAAAAAATGGATTCGGAGAAATGGTGTATAGGAGCGGTGTTCAGAACGGCATGCATTTTTTAAATTTCAAGTCAAAATTTTCAAACCGACCTCGGTTTAACCTTAACCTCGCTAGTGAAATAATCAACATGTTTTTAAATTTTTAAGCTTACATGAGGTTGATAAATGTATTTATTTCGGCTGACGTTTCGACGTCTTCGTCTTCATCATAGCCGATGTAATTCGTGTTGGTGGTCCACAGCTGAAGACGCCACATCGAGAAGAAGAACAACTGTGGACCACCGACACGGATCATAACCGCTATGGTGAAGACGAAGACGTCGAAACGTTAGCCGAAATAAATGCATTCGTCAACCTCGTGCAAGCTCAACAATTTAAAAACATGCTGATTATTTCAAGTCAAAATGAGTCGAAATCTTGCAGATTTTGTTGATGGAATGAAAAAGGAGATCGCATTTCTTAAGTCGATCTTCGCAGTGAACGTTAGCAGCGATGAATGCCCAGACTTCAGTTCACCGGATTTTTTCCATTCGCAAAATCCTGGATCGGAAACTATCAAACGGGAAAAATACTGGTTTGAATCACCTGTGCCATGAATGCAAACCAAATTAACGAAAACTGCAAGCAACTACGTGAGGTGAAAGTTGTAATTTGTGAAATCGAAACTACAGTCAAGGGCAAAGGAAGCATTTACAAGGTCTTATGTAAAGTTTGTTTCACTGCTGATGAGTTGTAAAAATAACAAACTTCGAAGAATGATGCGCAAAGACGAAAACTATGGTCTCTTATAACGCTCACATTTCCCGTCCAACCAACATATATACATATACATACGTATATATATGTATATATATATATATATATATATATATATATATATATATATATATATATATATATATATATGTATACATAATATATATATATATATATACAATAATAATAATACATAGATGTATATGCATATATTATTATTACTATCGTTGTTATTATTGTGTGCACGCATTATTGGGTGTCCCTCTTATACTTCAGAAATTTCAAGTAGTTTTTTTTGGCGAAGTGTGACAGCACCGTACCGTGTTAGATAAAGCTTTTACAGCTGTGAAATAGCTCATTTGCTTTAGGTAAAAACACGTCGGTCACTTTAGTGATGTACTGGAGCACCTTATATCCTCTCTTAGTGTAGTTCTTTTCCTCCATGTTTGCTAGAATTTTGTAATTAAAACGTTAGTGCAACCGAAGTCAAAAAAGACAAGAACGAAAAAAGGCGTTGATCGGATTCAGACCAGAAGAATGGCAAAACGGAGTTGTCAAAGACGAATCATCTTTCGTTTATGAACATCACTCGATCTTCGCATGAATAGTGCCTTTCGGCGACTGCCATATCTAGCTGTGATTTTCGCGAAAAATTGGTGGAAGAAGCGTGCTATCGACTAGAATCCAGTAAAACGACTCCCATTATAATATACATCTCCTATTGCAAATTTAGCCATCTTGTTTTCACTTTCGCTGGCCTTTCTTAATGTGATATTGAAGTCCTCGGCGTCGAATTTATAGGACTTTTTGCTTCGGGCTTCCGTCTCCAACGGATTATAAAGTGCAACTAAAGCTGCGTCAGGCTGTAGGTAGCAGGTGATGATACAAATCTTCTTTTGACGCAAATATTGAAGACTAAGAATGGCCGACTGAGCTCGTGTGATGGTTAAGAGATGGGTGTACAACAATGCCTATGGCTCACATCACTCGCTCTGTTTCTTGCCCGTATGGCGATCAACACGGAGACCGAGTGTAGCGCAGTGGTTACAGGTGTCCTACAACACACATGGGATCGTTCCACCGTACCTGCCGCCCACCAAGTCTTCTATCCATCCGGGGTCGGCAAATTGCTAGGAGACTTATCAGGGAGGATGGCAGCACTGGCTCGACACATCAGTAGACCACCGTGAATCATCAGTCATCAATTGTATAGAACAGGTATGCATTCACAGGTAAGCATCCATCACCTTTAACGATGCTTAATGAAATTGAATTCATGGTGCATCCTTCAGGGGATTGATCAACTCCGAGAGTTTTTTTTTAGAGTTTTTGTGGCGATCAAATGGAATTTGATGCAACCTGCGGTCTCAAGAAATACTAAAGGTAGAAATCCAAGGGGACTGTTCCAGTGCTATGGGTACAGAGGAAGAAGTCTTCATGAAGTGTCTGCACGTGATGCTTTTATCTATCTCCAACGACATTGTGCGCAACCGGCGTTTTGATCGTATCTCTTTGTCTTAGTAGACGTCGTGTGCGAAATACTAAGGTTGGTTCATTGCTGATTGAACTATTTGGTATTCTCTGAAGTCTCGAGGCTGGCAAGTTTAAGCTTTCTCAGGTGGTCACCAAACCCATCTTACTGCATGTGAGGAGTATTTGCCATTTTGCGACAGTATGGTAATAGGACAAAGTGATCACAGTTATTGTTTCATAGAAATTTCGAACGAAAACGTCGAACTTCTTCTCAGGTTGAGAGACCTTACGGAAGTACTAATTTTCATTGGAGTTCGACTTTCAAAAACATCCGCTTAGCTAAGGTTAGGTGGTAGACCATTTATGGGGTTCGTTCCACACGTTTTTAAATCCTTCAACACCACAATACCACCACAGATGTCGGGAAATTACCAGTACGAAACCGGTTTATTGCGACCAAAGTTCAGATGTTTCTATCGAAACATATCATTCACATCTTTTCCGAAAAAAAGAAACAATGGCCATCAAATGATTAACAATTTTTTACTCCAAATGTCAGAATATGGACTACATTCCACCCCAAATGGATGATCACAAAAACTGACAAAATTAGGAATACAGTAACTTGGTACATTACAAGTAAAAAGGAATGGAACCACGACAACAGCCTATTGAGTAAATAACCACATATACTGGCTACAACACTACTTCACCTCGAACTTAGACAGGAGTTGTCAACTGAAGTCATGATAGAACCAAGACCCTTTGCTAGTCGTGACATATCAAGTCGGTGAAAAAAGTGCCATTTGTGGTGAAATGTAGTCCATATTCTGACATTTGGAGGTCGTGAAATTTGTACGGAAATTTAGCCATTCTTACCGCATGTATTGTTGATGTAAACCACTTAGAAGCTAATTTCGTGCTTAATAGTTTGTCAAACAATGTTTTTATTACCAAAAGTTTCAGTATAGCTCAGTTTTAGTATGATTTACACCTAGCTTACAAGGGCCTAAGGATAACCAAAACGATGTTTCTAAGGCATGAAAACTGCAGTACTTTTCTTCACGTAATCAAAGCAAGTGTCATACGACGGCATTTGAAGGCAGAAAGTTGATTCGAAACGCGTCATACTTAAGTTTTCATGGCAGAGAAAATGATGATGCGGATCAGCAACTGGAAATGACTATCCGAAGGCGGTAATCAAAGCTAATTCTTCGAAAAGTATCTGAAACGTTTTAGGAAAACTCAACATTCATGATTCAACAGCCCTTCGCCATGTGAAACGCGTTAGAAAACTGAAAATGCTATCTAAGTTAATGCTGCATAAAATAAACAAGACCAAACGAAATCCCCGTCAGCGAAAAAAATCTGAGTTGGGCTACGAAACTCTCCGCACTTATTGTAGCTCCAGCTAGTCAAATTCACTTTCTTCATGCAACTCGACAAATACTGACTGAGGAAATCTTTAACAAATAAACTGCAGCAAAAGTATTGCCAAAATAGACGAACTTGCGAACTATTGGCAAAATGGGTCGTTCTTACTCTGAATCGCCCTTACTTTGATTAACTTTTCCGCTACAAAGATTGTTTTTTTGAAAACAAAGAACAATTTCGCGATGAATAATTCAGAAGTTTGTAAGTAAAGTTCAGAATGCAGTCGTATGTTTGTTTTAAACATTTTACATGTTCTGTGATCACATCTATTGTGTGGAACCCAGCACTTCTTGAATTCGATTCCTTTTCCTCGAACTCATTGTCCACAAAGGTCGCCGCGTGGTATTTCGACTGCTGCTTGAGGACTTCGTCTTCTTTAGGAATGTTGTAGAATTCTGGCCAAGTCAATTCTCCTTGTAGTAATAGAGATAGCCGAGCTAAGGGGTTCCCACGTGGATTGGAGTTGTGCGTTGGGAAGTGGGTCCAAAAACTCTACCTTCCTTCCTAACGAACAGCATCACTAACCACCACGCCAGTCGGTCGCAGTACTATAACATTATCTTTCCTAGAAGTGAGTCATCAACCATATGCGGTTCTTCCTTAGTGGAAGGCACTTAAGAACGGCTCTGAAGAAAGCGATACTGCCGAAACGTCAGCTACTGTTGTGTTGCATGTGTGTTCTTGTACGGAAGTAAATACTGTTTAACAGCCTCGCGACTGCTGAGAGAGAAAACGACGCATTTATAACCCTATGCCAAGATTAATAGAAAGTCGATCATGGGAATTACACACATATATATATATATATATATACATGTGTATACATGTATGTATATGTATATATACACATATGTATACTTATGC
Organism: Angiostrongylus vasorum; assembly: GCA_018806985.1. Lineage (NCBI taxonomy): Eukaryota > Metazoa > Nematoda > Chromadorea > Rhabditida > Metastrongylidae > Angiostrongylus > Angiostrongylus vasorum. The sequence continues at coordinate 201,959 of JADANN010000099.1, read as the reverse complement.
GCATATATACACATGTATATATATATATATATATATATATATATATATATATATATATACATGTATGGATATTATGCAGTGTCCTTTCAGATTTAATGAAGTTTGCAATCAGGGTTGTCAAAAAAAAGTGAAAGCTGAAATTACATTTCAAGGTTTTAAAATTTCCGAAGCAAAAGTGGCAGCTGCAATCCTGAACAATACAATGGGGCACAAAATTACGTCATGCTAGACAACATCCCGTCCGTTCATTTGCTTTGTTCGAATGCGCCCTGAAGAAGAAAAAGTGGAAGAAATATATGTCGTGTGCTTCAGAAAACCAAATCTTCGCCGTGGAGAAACAACACAGGACTTTACTATGAGCTGAGATATCTTGACATGAAGTTGACAGAGGCTATTATTTTCATGCTGTATGACTCCTACAGAGGTCAAGTCGTCGCGTAAGAGTTAAACAGTTTGAGCTCATCGTGACTTCTTGCATTTCAAGGTTTTCGCTCAAAAAACGACAATTATTTTTGTATGATCCTAATACCAATCATCATTATATCTGACAACCGACCAAATCTTCTTCTAGGTGAAGAAGTTCTGCATGAAGCACCTATTCCTGTTATCGAGGGCAATCATGTGGTGGACCACTCGACTTGTGTTAATACAGCTCTTCAAATGTCGATGCCGTCGAAACAATAGCAGTAATAATAAATGTTTACATAACCATTTACTCTATGCATCCAAAACTTACCAAGTTCTGTTAAATCTTTTATATGTTGAAAAAAATGTTCCGTTCTTGTCATGCAACTTAAGAGAAGCGAATATTGATTTTCCCAACATAGTTTTACTTCTAATATGTGAAAGGCGAGAATAAAGTCATATGAAAACGGATGGAAGTAAGCCATTATTGATTTCGGACAATTGCTAGACAGAAACGGAAATACTGGCTGCTTATTAAAGTACTAAACGCGGATTAGTAGGATAGCAAGGCTGGTAGAAAAATCCCCTTGAAAATGTTTAAGAGAAGATAGTTTTTCGCATTTCCAGTTTATTAAGGCAAACTTCAACTTTCTTATAAAGTCCAAGTGCTCTTTCTCTATTGAAATTTTTTTTTGTAGAACCTGCAATATTTGCGAGCACTTCTATACAATAAGTAAAGTAGGTGCAGCAGTGCTGCTACAGTACTTTATGAAGAATCAAAACTTTTGCAAGATAATCTACTACGATTACAAAATTTGATTTTTTCAAAGACTTCTCGCAGATCAGTACAAAAAAAATTAACAAAGATTAAAAAAGAATGGTCATAGATAGCGCTGAGCACAAATATATCTTGAAAATCTGATGTGAAGCTGGATAACTAAACAAGTAGCTCAAACAGTTAGTCAAGAAACACATAACCTTGGAAACGCATGAGTCAACTGTGAGATTAACGAATAGTATGAACTGGTTTAGACAGGAATGACGGTATGGATTGCGAACGTTCACTAGTCTGAGTGTTAAAGAGAACCAATTAACAGAAATACTTTCTTCGGGAATGCACATTACCAAGGTAAGTTGAACAGTGCCCAAAAAGTCAGCCAGAATCCTAGTAAGCCATACATATAAGTGTTGCAAACAACATGCTGAACAAAACAGAGAGTTCCCAAGATCGGCTTTCTATTAACCTCGGCATTGGATTATAAATTTGTTGTTCTCTTTTTTTTACAGCAATCGTGGAGGTTGTTATTCAGCACACCTCTACTTCCTTACAAATATAACACATACAACACAACGATAGCTGACGTTTCGGCAGTATCGCCTTCTTCAGAGCCTGGAAGGGCACACTAGTTTGTATTTTACTAGGTCAAACGCTTCAAAAAACGCAAACAGAATGATGGAAATCTGAACAATAATTACATGATCACCGCCTTCTCGAAAAATCCACCGTTTTTATCTGTTTTCCACTAAGGAAGAACAGCCGCTTAGAATCGCACATGGTTGACTGCTGCACCACTCCACATCAAAAATCAGCCTCGAGAAATTTGCGCGTTGGTGTTTTAGTCTCCCGGGCGATGATAGCGACTTTTTACATCAAAATCCTCCCCGCTATGCTTTTGTATCCTATGCGTCCCTAATGGCGTGCGTTGTTTTGCTTTTTCGTTTGCCATCTAGGTGTTCTTTTATGCTGATACATAAAGGTCTGCCCGCTTCGCCGATATATTCGTCTCCGCAAGTACTACACAAGAAATCAGGTATATCGTACCTGAACTCATGCAGTCATCTCTGCCGTAAGAGCAAATTACGCAATTTGGTGTTCCACATAGACGGTCATACAGGCGGTTACGAACTAACTGACGATGTAGAGTATTAGGTGGTACTTCAACTATCGCTACCGATTCCTCTAGATCTGCCCTTCTTATGAATACCTGAGTGCGCGTTCGCTATTAGAATTGAACCCAAGTTCTGCACCATCACAACCCATTTCTAAAACGACCCTGCGTAGGATAGCAAGCAACCTTTATGAGTTTCAAGATCGACTCCGCTATCAGGCCAAACAAGAAACATCACATAGATATGAAAACCAAGAGGCGGCGACGTTACCACCATCTCCTTTCCCTAGAATGTTATTTAGACAGCAGGACCGCAACGACGGAATTGACACAAAATTCCGCACGTTTTCGGAAGGCGTTCTCAAAACTCTTAATCATTATCGCGAAAGAAAAAAAATTTATCTCTAACCTTACAGCCACACAAAAAAGTGTGGCATGCGAGAAATGAGAGATTTAATAAACTCACAGACCATTAGGCTCAATTTGTGATAAGGGGGGTGAGTTCGTAGTTATTCCCGACAGCTAGATGCTAGTTAAGATAACTGAGGAACATCTTAGTGATGCTACCCTTTATCACGCATCATCTGAAAGGGAGTACAAAAGTCAATACCGAAAACTAAACAATCAGTGGGTCAAAGTGGCAAAGGCGGCAGGTTTAAAACCATCGGTTATTTCGCACTTTAAAATCGATAAACCAACATGTCCCGTCCTATACCTACTTATTAAAACACATAAGTTGGTATCACCTGATGATCTTGCGTCAACCAAGCCGTCATCATTTAAGGTTAGACTCATCATCAACTGTGTAGACGGGCCAACGGATAGAATAACCTGGTTTTTTAAGCATAATACTTACCCAGTTGCTCAATCATATTCCAGCTCACCTTTACAAATATCCAAATGTTCCTAGAACGTCTATGTAACGCGTCTCCTAATAACACGTACGTAGTGGAGTCCTTCAACGTTACCGCGTTGTACACCAACGTATCGAATGACTCCGCAATGCAAGCCATCTTCGAACTTCTTGCTGAACATGAAGGAAGAATGAATATGCATGGCTTGTCCATCCAGCGGCTCACGGCTCTCTTAAACGAGTGCCTAAACTGCTCGATTTTCAGATGGTCTGGGAAATATTTCGCGCAAATAAAGGGGTTGGCAATGGGACAGCGACTGGCACCAAGCCTTGCCATTGCATTAAGTCTAAAGTAGAAGCCCCGTTCTCGGTCTCCGGCCACTACTCTACTGCAGGTACATAGATGATTGTTTTGTCATCTTCTCTACTCAGGAGGAAATGGACAAATGCTTCGAATTATTGAACGAGCAGTCTGAGTACATTAAGTTCACCCGGGAGAAACCGAGAAAAAAACTGGCTTCCGTTTTTAAACGTCCAAATAAACCTATCAAGTAGCGGTTACATGACAAAGTGGTATCGAAAACCAAGTAACAAGAACATCCTCGTTCATTTCCTTTCTTCCCACCCTTCATACACAAAGAGTGCGCTTGTGAGAAACATGTTTCGAACAGCCACCTCTGTATTGACAACCAGGGAACTAAAGGAAGAACCGCGCAACTTGGCTCGGGAAATAGCCATCTCCAATGGCTACGAAATAGTAACCTCACGAGATAAGTTTAGAAGGAGAGCGACGCCCCAAAACGAACGGTTTGGCCGAAACAAAAATCCCGTTTATCTTGCCCTTCATTAGCGATGAAATAAGTGTAGCGATAAAGCGATGCTTAAGAAGGGCAGATTTAGAGGAGTCGGTAGCGATGGTTGAAATACCACCAGATACTCTACGTCGTCAGTTCGTAACCGCCTGTTTGACCGTCTATGTGAAACACCAAATTGCGTAATTTGCCCTTACGGCAGAGATAGTGACTGCATGAGTCCAGGTACGATATACCTGATTTCTTGTGTAGTACTTGCGGAGACGAATATATCGGCGAAACGGGAAGACTTTTATGTATCCGCATAAAAGAACATCTAGATGGCAAACGAAAATCAAAACAAGGCACGCCACAAGGGACGCATAGGATACAAAAGCATAGCGGAGAAGAATCTGATGTAAAAAGTCGCTATCATCGCACGGGAGACTAAAACACCAGCGCGCAAATTTCTAGAGGCTTTGTGGGTTTTTCGAGAAGCCGGTTATCGTGTAATTTTTGTTCAGATATTCATCTTTCTGTTTGCGTTTTTGAAGCATATGACCTAGTAAAATACAAATTAGTGTGCCCTTCCAGGTTCTGAAGAAGGCGATATTGCCGAAACGTCAGCTACCGTTGTGTTGTATGTGCTATATTTGTGAAGAAGTAAAGATGTGCTGAATAACAACCTCGCGATTGCTTTAAAAAAGAGAACAACAGATTTATAAAACAGAGTAATTGGGCAAAGCCTAGACGTCTTGCACGCTCTTCCATTTCGAAAACTAGTAATTCGCACTCATCATCTTACGCATGTCACATTGAGAAGGGGAAAAAAGACTGCATAACTGTCTGCTAATTCATAAGGTGCTTGCCTGCCTAGCTGGAAAGTAAGACATTGTAGACGTCATAGGAATCACAGACAATGTTAACATATTCAGGACAACACGAGTCCTACGTGACCTATAGATAGGACGAAAGTAATTCCATTTTTCGAATTTACATAAGCATACATGAGCTTATGGAGGTCGGCTGGCAGAGCAGTTAGTGATGTAAACCTAGGAAGAGAGGTTCTGGTTCGACCTCGTCCCCAATGCTCTGCTCGAATCCACGTGGCAACGCCTTAACCCGGCTTTCTCTAAGACTGGAAGGAGAATCGACTCGACCAGCATTCTACGACATTTATAGAAATGATTACAATCCTCAGGCAGTAGCCGAAATAAAATGCGAAATGTTTGAAGACCTTTGCGCACAGGGGGACACGAGGACAACGAATCGAGTGCGAGAAGTGGTGGTATCCGTACAGTAGATGTGATAACGGATCAGATAAAATAAATGTTAAAAACATGACCTTATAACATTACTAATAAAAACTTAATCTCCCACAATCAAATCCCGTGTTTGGCGCCCTCTTTGGGCATCGTATTCTGAGCAGCCAATTGAGTGAGCAAGCGAGATTTCACCCAGCGGGACGTAACACTGTCATTGATTTTAGCCTTTTTGCCTACTGCCTACTCTTTTTTGATGGCAGGGTATATTGCGAAATATAACTTCAACGAAGCTGAGATATTTGCAAAACTCTGGACCGCAGGTGCCTATGGTGGGGAACGAACGCGCTATTGTCCTTTCCGGGGAGTAACGCGTTCACCACCACACCATGCGGGTTCCTTCGTTTCGCCTGTCTCTCAGCTAGTTCTATCGATCTTTTGCCGTATCTCAGCTTCGTTGACTGTCATTGATGTTTGGTGTCGAACATTATGTGTAAGTAACTTTCAGGACTCGCATTACTTCCAAAAGTTGAATTTTTTTTAAAAAATTTAAAACAAAGTAGCAAATCTCAGAAGAAACAGATTTAGAACTAAAGCCATTGCGCAGCCTCTTTTACTTTCCTATCAAATCTTCGTCTTCTCAATAAGCCTAGTTAGTGAAAAAACCAAAGTTTATTTTCAGTCGTATTAAATTATTCATTAGGTATGACTCATACCCAATCCCTAAGTACACAGGAAAACGATCTGAGGTGATAACGGCGATTTTGTATGGACTCTTATCTCAGCACTCGGTGAGATATAGGTGGGAAATGGATGTCTGATTGTCGACACGGTGCTCGTCATATGAACGGCGTTCGGGAACAGTCACTCCTGCTATTGCTCAGTCAACCGCAACCACCAATGTTCAGCGAGTCGAGTCACTCCCCTGATACCCTGAACACAGAATACACGAAATATTGATTGTTGACTAGTGACACCATAGCCGCTCTCCTTTTCTAACCCCACTCATACTGGGGATTTACGGTTATCTGTAACACTTCAGTCCGAAGAACTACTCATTAGATTTCAGGCAAAGCAGTGGCCTCGGTTGGCGTGGTGAACACACGTACAACTCCGGGAACGGTAATCGCGGACTCCAATCTTACTTGAGGTCCCAAGTTTTGCTCTTATCTCAGCATTCTTGTGGTTGCATTTCACATAACAGCCTGCCATGAAAAAAAGAATAGGCGGTAAATAAAAGCCAAACTTTTATTTCGGTTCTCTTTCTGTTCACTGGAATCCAGTGATTTCTGTAGGCATATGTCAAACTCTACGTTCATTTCAATTCCATCGTATGCTGAATAAAGATCGAGCTACATCGACTTAAATAATGAACGGAACAGCCAGACTTCATACTTAATAAAATGACTTCCTGCATCTCATCAAAATCACCTATGAAATTAAAAAAAATCTATGAAGCAAGAACGAACTCCCACATTTAATAGTTTAAACCTCGACTTCTACACGTATGAAGGACGAGAAATGGATTATAGTTAGGGTCCGCAGTTGGCATATTCACAAATACCACGTCACCATTGTAAAAGAAAGAAACTGTCAGAACTTTTACAGAAGTGCTTAGGTACTAGTGAATCGTTGCTCATACAATGAAAAACGTTAAGAATCGGATGGTTTCTCATCTTCTCATGCATCTAGTGATGTACGGATAATAAAAATTGAAGAAATAGCCCATGCGTGAAAAACGAAGGCTCCCATCATGAACTACCTATTGTCATAATTTTATTAACAAAATACAAGAAATGAAATACACTACTTTATTTTTTACCACAGATGTGGTTTAAGAATTTTAGAAGAATCGTTATGTAATCGTGAAGGACTTTTGCGAGCACTGTCAATAAATGAATCACATCCGAATGATGTCATTAAAGTCTGAGTTTTCACCAGATGTTTAGTTGGTTCTCGGTGTGTGCATAGAACGACAACGGAATATTACGGACACATCCAAGCATACTTCGATGAGGATTAATGGATTTCACCTCCTTCAGAGTATAAGAGATTTGCATTGGCATACAGTTTGCAAGCTTCACCCTATTACTTGATCTCTTACTGATAATTGAGCGATCTGAACGGCAGTCGTTAAAATCCCCACTAATTTACACCACGTGCAAAATTTGCTCACAAGTTCACTTGAAGTATACGAAAGTCGCCATTCTTTCAATCAAGGTCTCTATGAAGAAACCCGAAAAACTTAACTGCTGGCCTTGATGTTCTGAGTTTGAAATTCCAAAGAACACATCAGAATCATATCCAGTGGTTTGACGCAACATTTGTTCGGCACACTTGATTTTCGACTTATATGACAAAGTTCCTAATCTTCGGTCCCCTGACAAGGTCTAAACCAATCCAAACGATTCACGTGTTTACTTGTGTAGTACAGGAAGCTCCGATCATTACATTTTCGTTAGCCCTCTCGATAAAGCTACGTAATCTCTTATCCTCCAAAGTAGTCCCCACATTTTCGAAGCGTATAATGAGGCAGAAATAAGTGTACAGTATGTAATAATTGTCAGCAAATAATTGTACAAGGATCGGCATGGTAAAGATTGTTCTTTGTTGTTATCACGAAGTTTTCCATGCTCTTATAAGCTCTTAAATGCTCATGTTTTCTCTTAATCAAATACGGAGCTAAGCATCACGTTGGCTGACAGAGGAGAAAAAAAATTTAATTAGTCATGCCGAAGTTAAAAGAAAGTCGGTCTTTGAAATATTGTTACGCCCTGTGCTAGCTGGTAATTATACCGACCACTGCAGTATGGATTGTCCGAAGAAAAAAAAAACGACTATCGACCAACAACCAGTACCAACAACCGTCCTATATAAAAGAGCGTTGCAGATAAGTCACTTCATTCGGGCGGTGCTCCACTTGATTCCACTCGATGTGGCCACGAAGACGCACATAGGAGGAGGAACAACTGTGGACTATCGACTCGGATTGATCCGGCTCTGAAGAAGACGAGTGCGTTGAAATGTTAGCCGAACAAGGTTTTTTTTTATCAACCTCGTACTAGCATATCAATGAAAAACACAGAGCTAAGTCGGTGACAAAGTTCACTTCCCATTCCAGACCTGCTCAAATGGAATACTCGAGCGAAATTCACTCTGGCTGATCGTCAGTAGACATTCAGAAGCAAATTAGTTTCCCATGAAAACGGCTTCCCTCTTTCCTACGTTGGAGAACACTTCCCTTTTCAAAATCTAAATTTCCACACAAACTATCCAAATCAACCAGCATTCGTTTTTAACTAACTGTTGACAACAAAACGAAACCATAGAGTAATATAGTGCAGCTGACAACCACGTACCTGAAACAGCATGTTTTCGCATGGGATATTTAAAAGTAAGGTTCAATATTTTTGGTATAATAGTTTTGCTTTGTAGGACCAATTCACGCCCACGATTTAGTTCTAAACAGAATTATATGGCGAAATCCTGGTTTGCCACCCAGCACTAGGAAGACAGCTGTATAATTATATTAATGCCTCCTTGTCAACGATATGGAAGGCTAACTTCAAACCAGATGGAAGTTATTGGCAATTTTTCGTTTAACAGTAGTTGGACGAGTTTCATTCGTTAAGTTTCTTACGTAAAAATATTCAGAGGTGCTGTTGGGACTAATCATGGCCAATGGTAACGCTGGAAGCATCGTGATTTTCTGTGTAGAGCTTCCCAAATCACCAAAAACATTTGGCCTAATCCTCGTCAAAACTTGTTCTTAGTGAATATGGAGTAAGGGTTTTCAAAAGTGGCAATGGTTCAAAATTTCTTTCACCAGTGTCCTTTCGAATCGTGCCGTTTGCTGCTCAAAAGAAACAACATTCACGATCCAGCTCATAGTTACGAGACTACAAACAAGCTCAAAATTTCTGCAGTCTCATGTTTGCACAGACAGTCTTCTCCAGTGACATAAACGGAGTTTAGTGAACGGTGGCTTCTCGTCCCTGCCAATTTGATGAGGCCGCAATTACTTTTCTAAGCATACATCAACATATCATTGGAAAATAAATGTTTCTAGTGCTGAATAACAAACTAGAGTTTCGCCAAATAGTTCTGTTTAAATTACACTCCAACGCACTGACGAACTACAAACGGCTTCGACAAAGGCAATGGAAAAAGTCATTCACGATTACTACTGGGGTCTCTTTAATAACCATTTCCTCCTAGCCTCACATGAAATGAAGGAGAATGAAAATGTTGTCCCAAAGGTTCTCTTTTTCCGAAATCCGACATGCCGTTTCGTCGGTGAAAAATCGAACAGCACCAGGTCCGGACAGAATAAGATCTGAACACCTGAAAGAACCCTCCCCCAGTCCTCGTAAACACACTGGCTCGGCTCTTCACACGTTACCTGTCTGAATGCAAGGTACTTACTCAGTGGAAGACAAGCAAGACCTTGCTATTGTTCAAGAACGATGACCTAAACGATATCAGCAACTATCGCCCAATCTGCTTGCTGTATGTCGTCTACAAACTTTTCCCTCGAGTCACCCTAAGCAAGATTGACAGAACACTTGAGGAAGGACGGCTATGTGAGCAAGCAGGGTTTCGAAAAAGGATTCAGTACGATGGACCACTCAACACGATAACAAGACTCATCGAAGTATTGCGAGAGCATAAAAGACCGCTCTGTCTTACTTCCATCGAATTAAGGAAAGCTATTGACCCTGTTGAGACAGAAGGAATCACGGAAGTCCTGGATAGTCAGGGAGTTCCTGCTCAGTATATTAAGATTCCTCGTGAGCTGTACTAAGATATCACCATTCTCCAACGATATTAACATCGATGCAAAAAAAGGGGGTTAGACAAGGCGATACCATCTCCCCAAAAATTATTTACCGCCACCCTCGAGAACGTCATGCGAACATTGGAAAGGAAAAACATGGGAGTGAAAATCGATGGTCGGCAACACCATCTTCGTTTTGCTGATGAGATCGTCCTTATAACACCAAACATTAGACAAGCGGAACGAATGCTTGCCGACTTTGATAAAATCTGTAGGAAAAATTGGTCCCCGACTAAACCTCACAAAAACGATGTTTATGAGGAACGGATTGGTTATATATGCACCATTTACCCACTGGGCTACTCTTGCACGCGACAGCGAAAAATGGAAAATTTACTAGCGCCCACTCGAGTCACTCGACGATCTACGGGACTACAGATGATACAGGTGAATTGTCACTCATTCCCTCCCAATGGTTTAGCGGCTCATCGCGGCTGGGAGGTGTTCCTGGGTGTCGGGCTGTGATGTACAGCGAGGGGATTCATCCACCGGCAGAGTCTCCTAAGCTAAGTCCAGCGTTTCCATGAGGAAGCCTAGCTAAGAGTAAACGAATACCATGATCTACCACCGTCCTGGCACCAAACTAGTCGCATAGTGGCAAATCTCCCTTTGACCTAAAAGACGGCGAATGGCTGTGGTAGTGACGACCTGGGGGCAGACTTTGGCCTGGCTGACCTCCGGACTCCGGGGAACCACAATGGATAAACCAGCAAAACTCCGAAAGAAAGGAAATTGTGCTGGGCCCTGCACGACCAGTGAGGAAAAAGCCATCCAAGTTTTCAACGGATTCTTGAATAAAGAATAAAATGGCACCTCACGTCTGCTCAACAAGAATATAAAGAATTATTTGATCAATGCCGAGGTTAATAGAATGTCGGTCGTGGGAATTATCCAAATAAGTAATTTCATTCAATATAGCAATTAGAGTTGAAACCACAGTCAGTGAGTGTACTAATCAAGCTTCTGGTCAGTCAACTGGTTCGAGAAAAGGTTTTCTGCATATTTCTAAGTGCAGTGCCAACACGACATCTATGTTCTACAAGCTATAAAAATGAAGAAAAAAAAGTGCAAGAAAATGGTTCTATGTGTTAAAATAAACAACCGGAAAAAAAAGAAACCTATACGTGTCCTATTTTCCACTCTCTCAAAACCACTTGGACACCTATAGGTGTCAATCCTAGCGGAGGTGTTAATAAACATGTTTACGAGATGCGTACAACATCTATAAGGTCATGTTTAGGTCGCGTTTAATCATAAAAACCCATGTGCCATGTGGAGACGCAGGATGCTGTGCCACCAGCCCGGTTGCAGACCATATAAAGGAAATCCACCGAGGCTTGTTCCATCTTCAACTGTATAAGCAGTCAAGCGATTAGGTTCTATTATAGTACTATCCAACAGAACCAGTTTATTGCGAAGCAGTTAAAACTTTGGAGACATGTTATGAAGCTACTGAGCTTCTCTTCATGAGTTAAGTTTTCGCAGAACTATCAAGCTCAACATCCTTCGAACACCTACAACTGTAAGGAAAACCTTAAAAAACTTGGCAAATTAGCACCAAGGAAATAGTAGTTATAACTTAACAAATCACCATGTGGTTAAAAATATATATATATATATATATAATATATATATATATATATATATATATATATATATATATATATATATGTATATACAGATAACAAAATTAGTAAGCATACTGTGACAGTAAGTGGTTATAATCCGTCTACAACTACCAGATTTTCCATAAAAGGTGTAAGCAGGTAGCCATATAATGAGGTCCGCAGGACTTCTCGTGAAGAAAGGGCATTCAACTATTCTTATAAGAACACTGGGGTTGAGAGTGTAGGTTTTATAGAAGACCAGTAACCAGATGACCTTTCATTGCTCACTCTATAGTCTCTAATATCGGCCGGTTTCAAATTACCTTTTCAAGAGGTTGCGTTTCCAAACGACACGTTGACATGACCGAACTGTTCAGTTTTGCACGAATGTGATAGTTTTCATGAACAAAAGGACAAATGTGGGATGAAATGTAAGTGGTTTAAGACACAAATGAACAGCTATCTAGTAAGAGATCACATCCGATATCACATCGCTGATCACGCCGAAAGCAATGAAGAGATCGAACACGCGCTTCAAAGCATGTTGGCGAACGTATGAGAAAGTGGAGAGAAGTCAAACAAAGAAGAGTGTACACCTCAATTTTTCGAGTGCTTATTTGTTTTCGTGCGGGAAGCTACTTTCATTTTATCCAAGAAACATCTAAGCACATAAGTAATAGTGCTGAGAGTTTCGATAGAAGGATAGAAGGACCAAACACTCCCGCGTTAATCAACCACTTAAAGAAGCGCCATACATTCAACATCGCTATGTTACGTGCAACGCGGACAATAAATATGGAGTCGAGCACCGCTCCCCAGGTTCAACAAGCCTTCTATTTCTTCATGGTCGGCAAACTGGTACCAGGCTTATCTGGGAGGATAGCAGCATTGGCTCGATACATCGGTACGCCACCGCGGGTCATCGTAAAGGCCAGATATGCATTCAGTCACCTCCAACGATGCTTAATGAAGTCGAATACATGGCGCATCGCACAGGGGATTGATCAACGTCGAGAGCTCCACCCTTCTTATTTCATTAATTCTAATATATAATATATACTTAATTGAATACTTGGACAGCCCATACCCAATGATTGTGCAGGCCCCCCAGCATAATTTCCATTTTTCGAAGTTTTGCTAGTTTAGCTACGGTGTTTCCTTGAAGTCCCGAGGTCAGCCTGGCCAAAGTCTGCCCCAGGTCGTCACCACCACAGGCAGTCGCCGCCCTTGTGGATCGGAGGGAGATTTGCCAACACGCGAGTAGTTTGATAGCAGGACGGTGGTGGATCTTGGTGTTGATTTACTCCTAGCTGGGCTTCCCTGGTGGAAACGTCGAACTGCTTCTAAGCTTGGGAGAACCTGCCGAGGGATGAATCCCATCGCTGTACATCGCAGCCCGACACCTAGGAACACCTCCCAGCCACGATGTGGCGGTAAACCGTTGGGAGGTATATAATATAATACATAATGAAATACAAGTTAGTATACTCTTACATAATGTATAACATTTGTTTACAATATAACATTTACAAATTTATAAGATCTAACAATATAATATTATTAGCTTAAGAAGCTAAGAAGGTATAATATTTTTTATTCTAGAGAAATAAAATTGCTTATATCCCTCCCTAAAAGACATTTTCTCGCTATTTCTCGTTTAGGCTCGTACTTTGAATACAGAAGCGACCAGATAGCCGAAGTTTAGTGGAAAACCACCTGCTGGTGCCTTCCAGTACCTCACCGGTGTTGGTGACTTTCGCGTTTGCGTTAGAAATCTCAAGAATTCAAGTTGTAAGCAAATACGAAAAGAAAGGAAGAATTTGTAAAAAAAAACCTCTTTACTCTTAGAACGGTTTAATACCTGGTTTTGAAGCCGTTTAAAAGTTTCAAGTTGTCAATTACCCTAGTAGTTGTCGACAAGTCAACTTCGCGAATGCATTACTTGGCTACATTTAGTGCACGTCATTTCAAACCCTATTCATTGCTTCACGGATCTCCCTCATATGAGGGGTCTCGAGCCGGTTACTCGCGAGGCTACGTGGCGCGTCCCTAGGTGGCGGATAGGGGGATTAACCGCGGAGCAAACGCGACCCTTGCTTCGCTGAGACGCAGGTGGATCCAGGGGATGGACTCCCTGTTTCTGCTGAGCCGATTTCGCACATACGTTCTGTATTTGCTAGGCGTATTCATGTATGCGTGTGTGGGTGCGTTCTCGCTTATGCGGATTGTATTCCACAAGTCAATTCGGCCAAAAGCCTGCAATCAAGTGACAGGGAGGGAGGCGGTTAGGGAGTCGCCTCCAACAAATAAGCTCCATGTCCACTCTGGGAGAGCGTGGCAAGCTCAAGCTATAAGTGGGTATCAAAGATGCTAAACACAGTAAAAAAAAAGGGGGCCTCATTCCCCCTAACCCCTAAAGAGCCCCCCAATTTCGCAGCGTTGGGTAGGGTGAGTACGGAGAGGCTGCTAAAATCTCAGGGCCAATGGAAGCTGCCTGGATTTCAAAGAACTATGGTGACGATCTGTACCTACAATGCGCGTACACTTGCATCCGAGTCCTCGACAGAAGACTTGCTCATGCAAGCAAGACGGATAAAGTACGTACGACGTCATCTGCCTGGCCGAGACGAGAAGACGCCAACCTTTCAACGCCGTCTATGACACCGGAGAAGAACTGTTCCTCGGAACATGCGACAGTAGAGCAGTTGGCGGCGTCGGCGTTCTCGTCAACACGAGTTTGTCCATGAACATCGACTCATTCGAAAAAATTACAACCCGAATCGGACGTTTACCATTAAAAAGATGTGGATCAATTCCAGCTTTGACAATCTTCGTCGTTTACGCGCCGACATCAAACTATGATAAAGAAGAAGTCGAAGCATTCTATCGACTTGGAGAAGTTCTACAGAGAAGACCACACATTCTTCAAGGTCATCATTGGAGATTTCAACGCCAAGATTGGACCAATAAGAACGTCTGAAGAACGTCACATTGGGATCTACGGATTAGAATGGAACGAACAGGGTGAGCGGCTGTCTGAGTTTATCATGGAGGCCAAGACCATCCATGGTAACTCGCAATTCCAGAAGCCTCACCCTCAACGCTGGTCGTGGCAGTCTCCTAGTGAAGAGTACCAAAACGAAATAGACCACATCATAGTAAATAGAAGCTTTTGCCTAACCGATGTCGCTGTTGTCCCAAAACTCTACACGGTATCAGACCACCCTCTCCTTCTTGCAAAATTCTGTTTCTCGCGGAAAGGAGAAAAAGCCGCTAAAATCAAAAACCGAAGTCCCAGAACCACCGCAAACTGGGACTTATTCAATTCATTAGTCGACTGTTGGGAGGATGCCGTTGTCGATAACATCGACGAAGAATACCATCGGCTCATTCAACATCTTCACGTTAGCGCTATGACAGCTGAGAGTTCGAAAGTTACCAAAAGACGTTTGTCTCTAGAAACACTCGAGCTAATACGCCAGCATGGAATCGCACGAGCTGCAGGCAACCGCGAACTAACGTCCGAACTCGCAAAACAATGCAGACACCTTATAAAAAAGGATCTTAAAGGCAGACATGAAGCAGTTATGGTCGAAGATGCAGAGGCTGGGAAAAGCATTCGCATAGCCCACCGAAGCTTCGCCAATTACATGACCAAAATGATTGCACTCCGGCGCCCAGACGGAAGAGTTAGAGCGTCCAGAAAGGCAACGGAGAAAATTATTCACGAATACTACTCGGATCTCTTCGATAGCCACGTCCACCTTCCGTCATATGAAATAAACGAGGATGGATATGTTGCACCACCGGTTCTCCCTTCCGAAATCCGATATGGCATTTCGTCGGTGAAAAAATCGAACAACACCAGGTCCGCACAGGATAAGACCAGAACACCTGAAGAACCTTCCGCCAGTCCTCATAAACACACTGGCACGGCTCTTCACACCTTACATGTCCGAATGCAAGGTCCCTACCCACTGAAAGACCAGCAAGACCGTGTTATTGTTCAAGAAGGGTGACCTACAGGATATCGGCAATGCAAAAGACCGCTCTGTCTCACCTTCATCGATTTACAAAAGGCCTTTGATTCAGTCGAGATAGACGCAGTCTTGGAAGCCCTGAATAGTCAAGGAGCCCCTACTCAGTACATAAAGATTCTTCGTGAGCTGTACAAAAATTTCACAACCAGAGTATCACCATTCTACGACGATATTATCATTGACGTCAAAAGAGGAGTTAGGCAAGGCGATACCATCTCGCCAAAATTATTTACGGCCACCTTCCACAACGTCATGCGAACATTGGAATGGGATAATATGGAAGTGAAAATCGATGGTCGGCAGTTACACTTTCTTCGCTTTGCTGATGACATCGTCCTTATAACACCAAACATTAGCCAAGCGGAACGAATGCTTACCGACTTTGATAAAGACTGTGGAAAGATTGGTCTTCAACTAAATCTCACAAAAACGATGTTCATGAAGAATGCATTGATTTCGCATGCCCCATTCATGCTCAACGGACCGAATATTTCCGAATGCTCCATTTATATCTATCTAGGCCGGGAAATCAATATGATGAACGACCTAGCTCCAGAGCTGAGCAGAAGGAAACGAGCGGCTTGGGGTGCTTTCAAGAGCATCGAGAATGTAGTGAAGAGAACAAGGAACACCCGACTCCGTGCCCATCTTTTCGACTCAACGGTACTTCCTGCCCTAACGTATACGTCAGAAACTTGGTCGCTGCGTAAGCAGGATGAAAGGTCACTTAGCGTTATTGAACGCGCAGTCGAAAGGACGATGCTAGGAGTATCCCGTTCCACACAAGTAAGGGAAGGGATCCGAAGCTCCGATCTGCGTCGACGATCAAAAATCAAAGATGCAGGTCTGTACGCCAAACAATCGAAGATAAGGTGGGCCGGACACATAATGCGTATGAATGACAACCGATGGACAAGAGCCGTTAGTGACTGGATTGCTCGGGATGTCAAACGTACTGCAGGAATACCACCGACCCGATGGTCAGAGTTCTTCGCAAAGAGTCTCGAAGAAAGATATGATGCTCGACGAGTCCCTAGAGCGAGCAGAACCCATTGGGCTACTCTTGCACGCGACAGGCAAAAATGGAAAACTTACTGGCTCCCGCTCGACTCACTCGACGATCAACGGGATTACAGGTGATACAGGTGATTCATTGCTTAGCACTTGTCTCGTAACACTTTTTTTCTAGCACTTGGAATTGGTCTAGGCTTGTTGAAATAATGATGTTAAGACAAGGAAAACGTGCCATTTTACTTCATTGGTACATAGTTTGACATACAACGACAGAAGCAGTGGGAATCGCCACTAAAGCATAGGGTAGGAGAGCACCTCGGATCGAATCTTGTACTAACGGTTCGAAAGTTTCCTGCCGGAAATGTGTGTCTTGATGACGGAAAAGGTTCTAAGTGTTCCTAAGAATTAACGACTACCATTCCAAGACTAAAATCGATAACAGCACTCCAAAAGCTACTCACGTAATAGGCGCGCCACAGCAAAGGGTCATCATAGTTCGATCTGGCCTGGGGTCCCAGTTTTGCGAATATCTCATCATCATTATGGCTACTCGATATATTAGTAAAAAAGACCGAAGTTAGCCAACAAAGAACCATACACCGAAAGACCCCAAAAAATGGGAGATATCTTGACAAGTAGATGCCTCCCAGAAAAAAAATCGCTGTGAAGTACACCGTTTTCTTTTTTCTGCAGAAAAACAATGACCAATCTCTTGACTGTACTGTGGAAACGAATATACCGTACTACAGCCAACTACTACTGCTGTACTACATTGTGAGGTAAGCCCCCTAAGCATGCTCTGAAGCCGGATTTGCAAAAAAAAAGGTTAAAGTTAGTGTATAAATTAATCCACCACAACTTTGAGCATTCTTACGAAATGAAATGCATCAGAAACTGTACCGCGTGTCCCAGCATAGTTCAGTGGAAATGATAAAATTGTTTCAAGACAACCTTCGTTCACACATTTCCAAGCTAACTCCATAGAAGTGGACCGGACCGAATAGTAATCTTCTTAAACATTTAAGGAAATACTAGTTGAATTCTAGTTACAATGACCCGCGTTGGAGTTTGCCGATCCCGGAGGGATGGAAGGCTTGGTGGACTTTGGACCTGAGGATCGATCTCATGTGTATTGCAGGGCACCACCGTGCGCCACACGCGCCCCCCATCTAGGGAAATACTGGTTCAGAAGCCTGCAAATCGATAGAAAATGCTTAATATAGTCGAGAATGCATAGCGCATCCCTAATGGTTAGATCTACGCAAAACGCCCTTCTCCTTCACTATTTAACGTCTGATCCCTTTGAACAGTGCCGGTTGGGGACAACCACCGCTTGCAAACTTCGACATAAAAGGGACATCTACAACCATAACAAGATGGCATGGAAAAGCATCGTGCAGAAAGATGTGGTGCTAGCCACATCCGCTCTATAACCCTAACGCCTGACAGTGATAAATGGACTTCACTGATTCTCAATGAGATTAGTCGATGGTTAACGGTGAACACCGGTCACAACGGTTTACTATTCATAGATAGCACAGCAAGTTCTTTTTTCCCTTAAAATCCTAAGCTCTTTGCGCATCTATGCGGATGAACACTGTAGAACTGAATATATGGAGATAGGAATAACTGTAAGACATCCAAAAAAACGTATAATGTAGTGTTCTATTCTCTAGCAATTCAGCATAATCTTCGCTGAAATCTTACCGGACTTCGTATCAAACCGCCTCCTTCTTCGCCGTCGAGTGGAGAGGAAGCCATTATCAACTGAAAAGCAGAAGACTTTTTTCGAGAATGAGAACAGACCACTATACAATGGAATGAAAGGCTACGAGTACTACAGTAGTTAGTGGGAAAAAACTATTCGCTTTCGTTCTTTTAACGCTTACAAGGTTACACATGATAAATTATAAGGTCTTAGTGAACAGAGTACGAGTAAGTGTTGCAAGAGAAACGATGGTTACTATTTTTGGAGTTCGAGGTAGATATCAATGGAGGAAAGCTTTCGCTCCTTTGGGCTCAGCCCCAGCATCGAAGGGTACCCCAAGTATCCGACACCTGGCCCATGGATGAGCCGAAACCAAAACCCTTCGAAAGCCTCCCTGAGGGATCTGCCGAGGGAAGCCTCCGATCCCATGGGCTCAGTCCCATCATATGCGGTAAGCAAGAAAAAAGCTATGCCTCCACAGTTTTGAGAGCCAATGACTAAGATGACTAAAATTCATCAGAAAGGTTGTTTAATGGAGAAATTGAGAATGTGGGCATAAAAATCATATTCCAAAGTCTTCAAATTAAGCGCTGCTATGTCCACGTCTACGATCAATTCTGTCACTTTCACACATTCCTTTTACTCCTTGCTAAACTTGTTTACTCTTTAACTGGTAAGGAAATGCTCTAACATCGCTATTTATAGGAACCCAGAAAGAAATTGTACAACTTCCTAAGTACTATTTAGACTTTAATATAAAGAAAGCCCTATTTCTTCGTTGTCGACACAGAAAGAGCAGATGAAGACATATACACATGAAAGACGATAACCTTGCTCAGCGAGAACGATCGATGGTTGGCTCTTGGCCGCTCCCAGGGTACAACAACACGTGCAAGTTGACAATGGAGAGTACGCAACTCCCGCAATTTTTCTGCACCAAAATCTGCCTGCCCTCCTCGAATGATATACGGTTCCATGCGAATCGTGGACCTCCTGCTAATCGTCTCCCCTGAGAACATTTATCAATAGCACCCACTACATAAAATCCAATGAGAAAGCCACTGCTAGATCTTTGGCAGCTACCTCGTCGATTATCTCTTTGCACACGCACCCACCAATGGCTTCAAATTATCTACTATGTGCCACATCTAAGAGTTCTCTCACCTTAATTCAAATAAATTTGCACGGTTTGGTTTCGAAGTATGAATCCGACACCCAACATTCTCTACCATTTAGTGCGGTATCCTCACGCTTGGTACTGGACACGTATCGTTTGACGTTGAAATTTAAATTTAATGTACGAGTAAAACCCATGCCATGAACCAAAGGTAATCATTACAAATATTTATTGTGTAGCAGACAAACAAAAAGAACGACATGAGATAAAAAACCAGCCTCCATATAGATCGTGGTCACGGAACCAATGACCGTCAATGGTAGTACAATAGGAAATAAAATGTTTCGAGAACGCAACAAAGTATAAGTGATGTGGACACACTTGTATTCATCTAGTAAGGATCTACACCGAGACATCAATCAGAAGATGCTTGGAAAGAAAGAGGAGTTTGTAAGACGGTACCATTAGCATTGAGCGGATTACCTCATCTGGATAATACCTGCCTCACGCAACTTCATAAGCTTGGCGAAGATGTCAGGATTTTGCAGATGTTCCCTAACTGCTCCGGGATCCTTAAAAAATACGGGACTAATTTGTATAATTCTAGTATTCAAAATTGAGCTGTTAATTTCATACTAACCTGGCTCATTTGTTCTAGCAACAACCGCATGCCAGGGTCACGTAGAATCGCTTGCACTTCAGGGTCTTCCAATGCTCGTTCACGAGCCTGACACACATGATTAAAGTCCAGCATTTATGAAGTTCTAGTGTTCCATTTGTTTGGAAATACGCACCTTTTCTGGATCCTCATCATTACTGCGGAAACAGTTGCGAAGTCCTTCAAGCGCCTCAGCATTTGAGGGATCTATTGCAAGTGCATCCTCGTATGCACGTTTCGCTTTTGTCCACTCACGCATGGCAGTCAATACAGCACCCTTTCGTATGTATCCTTTGACTAAAATTTGGGATTTGGGATGAAAAATTAAGTGTCTTAAATCCTAACACGTATGTGTGATGCATTCCACATTCAACTATGAGGAACATTTCTTCTGTGATATCCTTACTTCATGATAAAGCTATGCTTCCAAATTCCACAGGCAGATCTCCAGGATAATCAAATTCAGCAGAGCCCAACCAGCTACATGTGTTGCTTGAACTAAGGAATCAAACTAAGGTGTTGCGTAAAGCGTGGACTAATCGAGATTTTACTAGTTTGCATTCCATTTGCTTCCTCGCATCCATCAAACATTAAGCTCTTCAGATTATCATGTAGGAAAGCGTGCTGTTCGATGGTTTCTGGTGTTTTTCACCTAGATTGTTTGAAAGTGGTTGCATCCCGGTCAAGTCAATTCACTCTGGAATCCTAAGATAGCCCTGCTACGCCGTTCTTGCGGGACCGAGGGGAATTTCCAGGTAAGTATGCTACCAATCTGTCGGCCAAGGAAGGACGGAGAGCTTGCTGGGCTTGGTCCGGGATGGAACCAAAGTCTTGCTCGTACAGGGCCTGCATCACTGCTATTGCACTATCGCTCTCTTACAGTACAGCTAATCTCATACACGTAATAGGGCTACAAGAACGAGAACTTAGCTAGGGGTTATATTTTTCAGAAATATTTCTGTACATATGTCTTGGACTGAAGGAATATTACGAGCAGCTGTAGAACAAAACTTACTAAATTTTGGATCACGTTTTATGCAGCTCTCACAGTCATCCAACGCTCGTTGGAATTCCATGAGCTTCGTATAACATGCAGCACGATTGGAGTAGAGTACAGCGTTGTCTGGATCACGTTTCACTGCTTCATTGTAATGCTTCATTGCACCAGGGTAATCTCCGACCTTAAATAACTCGTTCCCCAAATTCTTCTCTTGTTGGGCCAATTCGGGATTAATGTAGGCAAGACGCTCTCGTTCTTTTATCTCCTTCTCCAATTCCTTCGCCTTCTTCACCGTTTCCTTCAAAGAAATTCAAAGTATTTAAATATATGTGTTAATAACGCGGAATTCGCAGAAAAGATTCTTGTATCAAATAAGAAACCACAAAAAAATTTTGAATGGAAAGAATCAAATCACAAAAATTTTAAACCCACCGGATCCCTGAACTCCGATATAGACTTTTCGTACCAATTCAGAGCCTCCTTAAGATCTCCTGCCTTCGAATACGCATTTCCAGCTCTGGCCATTGCTCTGTAAAAGAGAAATAAACTGCTTATTACTTTTTGTAAAAACAATTTAACCAACAAAGGTAGAACTGTGAGCGAATCAGTATGAAACACGTAGCAAAATGTAACGAGACATATTTGCATTCACTGTTAACACGTAACACCTGCTGTTAGTTTTTCTGACAATTACGGATAATTTAGTGATGATTAGTTCAGAAGTTGAGGACTTGATATACTGGAAACAGAAGTGTCTCTGTCTCATCTAGCTAAGGGTAAAAGCTAAAGGATAAAGCTCCCGGCGTTGATCAATCCCTGTGGTATGCACCATGTATTCGACTTCACTAAGCATCGCTGGAGGTGCCTGAATGCATATCTGGCTTTTACAATGACTCGCGGTGGTCTACCGATGTATCGAGCCAGTGCTGCTATCCTTCCAGAGAAGTCTGGTACCAATTTACCGACCCCGGAGGGTTGGAAGTCTTGGTAGGCCAGGGGCGCGAAAATCGATCCCGCGTGTGTTTCATACGCGACCTTCAGCTAAGGGTATTAATGATTATTCCGAAAACTTCTTCTAGCTTGAACCTTATTAAGGGTCAAAAGTATAAAGAAATTGAAGTTAAATTTATATTTTGGGATGCTCCAATGCAAGCGCCGTAGTCGCAGAGCAACGATACATTGGGGAATATCACCAATTCTTGTTCGCAAGCGTTCAACCGTCTCATTGCTCGAAATACCAAGGATGAAAAAATCTGCCACAAGGATGAAAAAATCTGCCAACTCTCAAAACAGAGATCAGGATCTTATCTTTATTAAGAGGGACTGTGTCTTGTAAAAAACTTTGCAAATTCAAGTGGCTCTTATTTAAATTAGTAAAGTTCACTACTAGCTGAGATGTCTCGCTTAAGATGAAAGACAGAACTACTTGCGAAGGCGCGCGAATTGAAATCAACGCACCTGGTCTGTAATGCGTCAACTTACCGTACGTGGAAACCAAAAGATTCGCTACTGGGTAAACTGATTTGAAAAATTAGAACAATTACAATAAACAACTAGAGCCCAAATCAGATTTTGACAACTGCTGACATTTTTTAGACAGCTAGAGCACTTTACGAGAGGAGAACTTGGTAGACGTACACTATACTTAGCTATGACGCTCTGCAAAGAGACATGTCTTGATCCAAAAGTTCTGTTTTCCTCCAAAGCTGTTCACATTAAAATTAAAATTGCTGCATGTTCAAATGAAAACCAGCAATCACAAACATCAATGGTAGATCGGTGGACACCAAAACGCCCTACTGGACGAAATTCCGCTTGTCCAGTCGTTGCAATGTATTTCAAATAAGAGTATCGATTAGAATCAGTTAAAGAAATAT
Organism: Angiostrongylus vasorum; assembly: GCA_018806985.1. Taxonomy (NCBI): domain Eukaryota; kingdom Metazoa; phylum Nematoda; class Chromadorea; order Rhabditida; family Metastrongylidae; genus Angiostrongylus; species Angiostrongylus vasorum. The sequence goes on along the minus strand of JADANN010000099.1, from coordinate 178,901 downwards.
CAGGTTTGCGCGGAAACGACTGCCGACTTTGTCACCATAAATTTTACAAAAACATTTTTTGACCAATATTCATTGCTTAAACTGATGCTATGTACCCACTTTTAAGTCTATTTCCTTCTTAAGAACTGGCCACATAAAAACTTTCTCACACACTTAGTTGACAAGGATTCCAGGATCGTTGAGATGGTGCTCTTAGATCACGAAAATCTCATCGCTTTAAATCATGAGTTTAATCAAGGGCATAATGCAACGCCAGCAACTCCAAATACCACCAAAAATAGGGTAGGAAGGTTTCCAAACCCATAACTTAAAGATGGTTTATAAGCGCGAGGAGATGAGTTCTTACAACAGAGAAGCTCATGGACGCCTATCAGCAATTAACAACGACAATTTGAAGCAGATAACCGGAAAGTTGCCTAAAGAATACTTGATAGCTTGTAGGAAAAGTCAACAGCCACAAATCAACGAACTTTGGCCTTTTGCAATACCACGCAAAGGCGAACAAGCTCGATAAACGGATCCCGCATGAACTGTAATGGCGCTTGTCGCCACGAATTCCATTCTTCACTTCTTTTACGCAACAAAAACTACAAGTTTATTGTCGAAACCTCCACGTCAAACTAAGGTAGGATTTCGACAAGCTACTTCAGTTTGCCAGTTATGAAAATATTCTGTCCATTCCGTAATCACCGTGACAGCTCACAAAAGCAGCCCTGAAAATAGCCGATTTCTCTCGCTAATTACCATGTTAGTAAAATCACGAAAAAGATACAATTACAAGATTAGACAATAGGAAACAAAGCTTCCTTAGAGTTTAAAGCTGCGGACTATACGTATTCTCTGAAATTAACGCGCAACTGAGCTTCAACAGGAGTTCGGGCATATGGATTAAACCCAAAGTGTACATAAGATCATAGAATCATTTGCAAAGTTCTACTTTTCCGTTGTCTGAACCCCTCCCATTATAAGCAACTACTCAACAGCATCGACATACAGATCTTTCAGGTAGCGCTTGCAGAACGAAATTTCTCCACCCTAAAAAACTTTCTAACTGCTACCAAGCTGCACCTGGACAATACAGCTATTCCAGTAATCATCCAGATAACAAAACGGTAACGTCAAAGTGACATCATCTCCAAGAATATGTTCACTGTTGCATTGCTCGTTACGTTACGTTACGTTATACTTCTCAAGCCATACTCTCGGAAAACACTCCTACTTAGAAAAAAAAAAGAGAATACACATGAAAGCGAGTTACACAACCATAGCACGAGCTATGGATCTAAGAATGGTAGTTCCAGATACAACAACGAAAAAAACCTTCCTTGTGAACGACGACAGACATGTCGTAGAACGAACAGAAATGTGCTGGTGATCGCACAACACGTGATGAACTCCGTCTAAGCAATTAAGTGAATGAGGAAGACAACAAAATGCTAATATCAGCATGGCAATATTCCGCAGAATGTTCGAGTCCTTGGAGAAAACTTGTTAAGGAAAAACACATCAGATAACACTTGCACAGAATGCGTCTTTTATCATAACGCTGCATATCTAGCACCTTGAAATTGATCCCGTATAAAACAAAACGAAAGAAATGAAGACGAAATCATTAAGAAATAAAAAGGATAAAGCACTTGGCGTTCATCAATCCCTGAGGGATGTGGCATGCATTCGACTTCATTAAGCATCGTTAGTGGTGAGTGAATGCACATCTGGCCTTTACTCGTGGTGGCCTACCTGTGTATTAAGTCAGTGCTGCTACTCTCCCGGATAAACTTAGTACCAATTCAACGACCGCAGTGGGATAGAAAGGTTGGTAAGTCTGGGCGCCGTATAGGACCCATGTATATTACAGATCCACACCTACTGTGCGGATCCCAGCACATATCACATTCATTTCGTTTCCTCGCATCCATCATCCACGAAAGTCTTTCAACTTTTACGTGTAACATCGGCTGCTGTTTGAGGATTTCCATTTCAACATGAATGTCGTAAAATGCTGGTAAAGTCTAGTCGCACTGGAGCCCTGGGATAGCCAGGTTAAAGAGCTCCCAGTTAGATTGCAGAGAGCATTTTTTTCCCGGACAAGACTGGAACCAATTTCCCGACTCCAGAAGGATGAAAGGCTTGGTGAACCGGATGCAGAGTCGAAACAGCATCATGCTCATGATGGCCGGCATCTCTACCCCTATGCCATACGTCCCTCGTAATCACACCTAGGTAAACAAGCAAACATAGTAGCTAGTGAGTGGGTACAGCAGTGGTACTAATGATCACGACCACGGTGCTGGTTCGACTTCACACAAAGCTCACCAAGCCTCCCGTCCTCCGAAGACGGAAAATAGGTACTAGACATATCCAGAAACATTTCACTTTTTGCAACCAACTGAAATGCTTCAGCTCCGCTATGTCAGGACTCCCAAAGAGAATCGACTAGACCAGGGTTCAATGACATTCATAAAGATGACAACTGTCAAACAGCAGCGCAGCAACACGCGATACGTAGGAGACCTTCGTTGATGACGAATGAATGAAACGAACAAACGAGCTGCAGAGACCCATAAAGCTGTGAATGCAGGTCATATAAAATAAATAAATAAATAAAGAAATAGATAGCAGTTAATTGCGAAATTGCAAGGATGTGGAGCACACCAAGTAATCTCTAACCAGGTCCCACACAAGCTTGCACAGGAATTCAGCTGAGCGCCAAGAAATCCTCAAACTGTGGCCACCTCAGTTCTTGATGCCTGTATTTAGGTAACGGAAAGATTTCTAAACAAACTTTGCAATCAACTTGAAGTCCGCACGCTGTTCACGACCAACTTCAACGGCTTTCTTACAGATTTCTATGCAATCGTCGTATTTGTGTTCCTCGAAATACGCTGCTGAAACTCTCACATAGGTAACTCCGGATGTCTACAGGACCAAATCTAGCAAATACGTAAAACACTTGACTGGTCAAGAATGGATCATCAGCTTACCTGCTTTATTCGTGTAAAATGTTATGTTCGACGGGTCTAGTTCAATAGCTCTATCGTAATGCTTATGGGCTTCTTCAAAGTCCTTCAATTTGTAGGCAGCATTTCCAAGATTCTTCTCGGACACGGCCTATAAGAATCCTATAATACAGAGAACAGCAGATTTTCAACAAATTTCAGAACCATTACTTCTTCCTGTGCAGTAGCCATTCAAGCTGCAGCGTGGTTTCGTACAGCACCTAAAATCTAAATGAACTGACTAGCATACTATTGCATGAAATACGGACTTGTCATTAAGAGTACTTCATGCAGAACAGTATTCAGAATCTACAGAACTCATTAGAACACGAGGAAATATCGAATAGTAAACAGCAGAGAGCATTAGACAACAGAAACTTCCCACCGATTGTGGGAGAAAAATACGGATAACTGCTTCTAAAGTTCAAAACTCAGCACTGCCTAAAGAATTCCAGGGACACAACGCAACCACAACACTTGGAATGGGCGAATTTCTAAGGATGAACGGCAAAAAATCCACAAAATGTTTTGAAATCCATCGCTCATATCAAACGAGAACAACAATTCCACTGAACGAGGAGAGTCTCTGTTTGCTATCTGCAAACGCCCGTCCACAAACGCGCACAACCCCGTAATGCGCCACGCGCCAAATGCGCGCCACGGAGAATCTTCTAGAAAAAATCCCGTGGTACATGACACCACGCAACGGGCAGTTCGTCATTCTGTAGCGCTCTATTGTTTGTTGAGGGAGGTAGAAGAATAGCCCTGAGAGGACACGGTTATATGACGATGGATTTCGCAATAGTAGAGGCCTGACTAGGTATTGTAGTTTGCAACATCTTTACTTGTATACTTGGATGGCCCGTACTCACTGGTTGTGAGGGTCCCAGCTTGTCCTGGAGTCCCGAGGTCCGCTTGGCCAAGGGTCGCCCCAGGTCACCACCATCACAGGCAGTGGCCGCCCTTGTGGATCAGAGGGGAATTTCCCACTATGCGACTAGTTTGATACGAGGACGGTCGTAGATCCTTGTATCGGTTTACTCTTAGCCGGGCTTCTCAGTGGAAACGCCGGACTTCTCAGTCTGGGAAACGCTCCCGGAGGATCGAGCTCCCTGCTGCACATCGCAAGCCGACACTCAGGATCACCTCTCAGCCACGATGCGATAGACCGTTGGAAGGTGCAACTTCTTTAGGTAGATGAAAAGCAGTGAAATTATGGAAATATGTTTGTTCGACCCGTCGTTGGAAAAGTGTTGCCAAACGCAATGTCACTTCCCACAAGTAGTTCTAGTCTTCTGGAGCTCATGTGCAATGCAAATCCACGGTGACGTCCCACGATGTGAGAGTTAGGCTCAAAAAGTACATAGCAATCTGTTTGAAGCTAGATTGAACACTAATGTGTTCCACCTACGGCATTTTTTGCGTTGGTTAAACGTTGAGAGCTATGCAACTGAATCATGCTCTATCCAGTTATAATTCTTTATTTCTTTGTAATAAAAGTGATGCATACTGTACCATGAACAACGTTAAGTGGCGTTAGAACTACCTAATTTGTCAATTCTACTACATCACAACTTGTTTACAATGTTTCTGCAAGACCAGACACATAATCTCCATTGTATGCCTCATCCTCTAAGATTATCTCTTCTTCGTGGGCGACGCTGTCGTTACCATGTGGGGCACCATTTAACCAAACCTGGAAAGCTTAGGTATTAAAGAAATGTCCGGTCAAGCATTTTGCGATATCTGGCATTACTAATGGCAGTGAATTGGTAAGAACCCACTGATATCTTACGAACCTTATCACCTATAGTCACGTTCATCGTCGTGTCATTTGCAATCCAACTTATCTTTGTGTAACCTGAGCAACTAGTCCAGCAAACTTCGCTGTTCACCACTGCGTAGTGGAACTGGTTATACAGGAGACTTTTTAAAGTATAATTTTTGAACCGACCGTCATTTAACCTCTGTAATAAAGCAATCAACGTGTTTGAATTGTTGAGTTTACACGAGGTTGATAAACGTATTTATTTCGGCTTACGTTTCGACGCCTTCGTCTTCATGAGTGCCGATGATCCGAGTCGACGGTCCTCAATTGTTCATCTCAATGTGGCGCTTCGATGTCGATGTTGATTCTACACGATGAGGCCACATCGAGAAGAACTACTGCAGACCATCGACTGGGATCATTGGCTCCGATAAAGACGGAGACGTCGAAACGTTAGCCGAATAAAAAAAATTCTACCAACCTCGTGTAACCTCAACAGCTTAAACAAGTTGATTATTTGTAAACTGTGTCTATGAAATTCGCTGCGAATACCAAAATGAATTCCATGCTGGTCTAGAGTTGAGCAATTTCCGACTTTTTAGGACTGTACTTCAAATGTTAACGACGGCATGTTCAAGTACCAACTGCTATATTACCCATTGAGGTGGAGAGTCATATGCTCCAAATCCAGTTCTACTCGTCAGCCCATCATTCTTGGAAATTGTTAGAGCCATATATTATAATTATATGTTCACACCATATTTCATTATCGGTTACAAACCTTGCTACTTACTTACTTGGATACTTGAATGGCTAGTCCTTACTGGTTGTGCCGGCCCCAGTATATTCATCATTTCCTTGGAGGTTCGCTGGTTTAGCCATTGCGGTTCTTTATAGTCCCGAAGATAGCCAGGCCAATGTCGGCCTCAGGTCGTCACCACCACCCACTGGCAGTCGCCGTCCTTGTTGATCAGAGGGAGATTTGCCACCATGCGACTAGTTTGAAACCAGGACGGTGGTGGATCCTGGTATTGGCTCACTCTTAGCTGGGCTTCCTGAAGGAAACGCCGGACTCTTTCTCAGCTTGGGAGACTCTGCAAGGGGAATGAATTCCCCTACTGCACATTGCTGCCCGACACCCAGGAACAGCTCCCAACCACGATGAGGCGGTAAACCGTTGGGAGGTATAAACCTTGTTACGGAAGTTAAGTACTGTTGGGGTTCTGGATCCCATAATACTCATCCTTAAAGCGACCATAATATTCGCGACTATGCGTAATTTTTGAAGATTACCGCATAGGAATGTCTTATTTCTCAAGACGTGTGACATGCATCTAGCTTAATGCCTACAATACGAACTGTTCTCTAGACAGTGATATCCTGCTACTACGCCTTTCATATTCTTGAGGATTTCCACCCAAACACACACACAAGAATGAAGCTGTACTTTCTCAAGTGTGTTGATTAGTCGTAGTCTTGTCGATATCCACCAACATAGTTATACGACTTCAAAGGCACATCAAGCTGTGAATAACCGTTGTGAAAAATGGGCACATATAGAGCCAGAAAACATCTAGTATTTGTTCCAACTAACTGATTGGCAAGAAGCAGAACCTCGTTATTTCCAAAATTTGCAACAATATATCTTTTTACAACAATATATCTTTTATACACGCTTCCTTAACCTGCTTTGTTAATGAAGTCCTAACCTAGAAGTTAGAGTTAATGCATCTATCTTATGGCAAGACTAGAATTAGGTATGGACGGTTAATCACGTGATCTCCACCACAACTTCTGTACCCAAGTTCCGTTCCACAGCACACAACTTCTAACACAACGTAGTGGAACTGTAGGCTACATCTTAAATGTTCCATGGAGTTTATCCATCGTACAGAATTTCTGGTCAAGCATTATGTGACTAGGATCAATTACATCTATCAGTACTAGTATCACTCGTCAGTGCAAATAACTCCTCGTAGAATTCTATGCAGATATTTTTTAATAATAAAGCTGTATAACCACTCTAAAGACAACAGAACCCTGTTAAACACCAGCATTAACCTTAACGATATCGCTAAAATAAACTGCAAATGTACCTGTTGCATTGACTGGATTTGTGGTAAACACATACTAAATCGTTCCAATCGATCCATAAAAGCTTCAAATCGATCTAACAAAGCAGCTTGCCGTTCCTAAACGAAGCACCTTGAACAAGTATATTTAATTAAATATATCTTCGATTCTAGGGAATTAAGCGAACTACTGCACTATCAGCGGGTGAGATAGCACAGTTTTAGTGATGCCGACCATCACGAGCACGGTGCTGGTTCGATCCCGTTCCACGCTCATCAATCCTTCCATCCCTCCGGAGTCAGGAAATTGGTACTGGAATTGTTCGGGAGAAAACAATTCCTTTCAATCCAACTGGAACGCTTCAGCCCGGCTATCTCAGGACTCCAGAGAGAATTGGGTCGGCCAGCATTCCACGACATTCAAGACGAACTAAAAAATCATGCAGCAGCAGCCGAAGCCACACGTAAAAGTCGAAAGACCTTTGTGGATGATGAATGCGAGGAAACGAATCGAATATTAGAGGTTTTGGGATCCACAGAGTAGATGTGAAGACGGGTCGTATAAAAAACCTGTTTTTTTCTTTTTAAAATGCATTACCTGCAGCTCACATTCTGCTCGGTAAAGAATAGCTCGGGTGCCGCTTCCCAGTTCCTCTTCTTCCGGCTCTATTCTTGGACGTTTTACAGCAGATGAGACCTTTACTCGTGCATGATCTACAACGAAGGGTGCTATACATTTTCGGCTTGTTAGTAAAATATTGATGTAAAGGACAAATTTCCACCTGTAAAATACTTTTGGTCAGAATGCGTCCCATAGTGAGTATCCAACGATCTTAGCTTTTCTACACCTTCCGAGAGTCTCACCCTTCTTTGAGGACCAGCTTCAAAACATTCTGGATCTCCTTTCCAGTAGTAAGTCATTACGGCCAGCGGTGTACAAGATTGATAAATCCTGGCAATTTAGTTGTAATGATTACGAAAATGATCTACATATTTGTAACTTATAGCTAAGACATTTGACATCCGATAACTAACCTAGCGTTTGTTGGGCTCTTAGCAGTATAAATCTTGCGAACAAACCTTCCATTTACGGATGGATGTTCGTAACGTTTTGACAAGATCTGCACGTCATATTCGGCTCCTTCAATCAATTTGCAACCACGATCAACACGCACAGCATCGCCTGTGTTGCTGTCGATCTTGTAGTACCTAAACTAAGGGTTGTATTTTCTACTAAGATTGAAAACGTCAAAAAATGACGAGATAGAAGATGAAATGTCCCTCGAATTCCCAGCCGGCTTTCCCCAACAACCATTATTATCTCTTCTTAGTTCAGCATCAGAAACGAAATTGTTCAGATCGATCACGAATGTCCCACATTCCCGATAGCCTTGGGGGACTCTGCTACATATTCTAAAGTAATTTCTTAAAACCAAAAACATTCTACAAAAATCTTATACGGAAGAGATAGCACGCCAGATCAATAAATGCAAAAAAATAAGCAGTGAAAAACTGACTAGGAGTCAACAAATATAAAAAAAAACCTTTTAAAAAACCATAAGACTTACTTTGAAGACTCAACTATAGTTCCTCCGAGAATGATGGAAGCCACGGCGTTAAAGTCTATGGCTCCAACGGCATATAATGGACAATCCCCAAAATAGGCGGCACAAGTAGTTGGAAGAGCGGTCATAGGGCCGCCCTGCTGAACACGAAAGAAGTGTCAATAGTCACAACGGTGCTGAGATAGTTGCAAAACTTGGACCCCGGGCAACATCATCAGATTCCAGATGAAAGAAGCGCAGAGTAAGGGCCTCTGTGGTGGAGTGTGTAATACATAAACCCTCCGAAAGGGTAATTGTTTTTCGATCTTGCCTGGTGTCCAAGTTTTGCGACCATCTCAGCATCGCTGTGGCTATATCTCACATCATATCCTGCCGTGAAAAATTAGAGCGGGCAGCAAATAAAAGGTTAAGAGTATCAATAATGAGAAAACAATACTGGGAACATACAAATGAGGCAGCTTGCCAATCTTTTGATCCAGCGGGTGGATGGGGAATTGTTGGTCCTCGTCGACGGTTCTTCGCAAGGGATGGGATGACTCGGAAGTCGAACGGTTTCCCTATCCATTCGTAAGTTATTACGACTAATGAGACGACATCATTTCGTCCTGGCGGATACAAGGCGGAATACACCTGACTTACTCATACAACAAGATGTTGGAAAACAATGCAAAATGTCAAATTGCTATAGCCTTACCTTTTTGATGAAACGATTTTCCCCAAGAGCAACATTTGCAGTCAAAGGGTGTTCATATCGACGCATCATACACTTCCAGATGTACTTTGCATTGGGGAGCAAATTTCCGCGCCCATCATCCATTCGAGAGAACACACCATTCGAGTGCCCGTAGTACCTGTTTCGCCCTGTTGGTCTACCTAAGCATGTTGTTCAGAGCATACCTTATTTGACTGCTCATGAAAACATATGACAACGATCCGCTACCGTACCCCATGAACCTAAGCCATCACTGTTGGAATCACACTGTTGCAGATGTTCACAGTTCACAACGAAGGTACCTTCTCCACGAAAGCCTTGAGGTATACTCATGCAGATTTTGTTTTCATTCACATGAATAGCTCCAGTCAATATATGACATGCCTCCTGAAAACGTCAATGAAGACCTGATCCCAATCAAGAAATGGTTAAAGACATCACAATTTCCAGTGTTTTCAACAAAACAATTATTTCAATAGGCGATTCAGTACGAAGTGAAATTTCACTTCACCACAATCATCCATATCACACAATGTAATTGATGGAAAGGATTTTTTTTATTTCCTATATGAACTGTCTTCACGTTTACTGCGTGGACCACAGCACTCCTCACATTCGATTCGTTTCCTCGCATCTATTATCCACGAAGATCTTCCAACTTTTACGTGAGGCTTCGACTGCTGCTTGATAATTTTCATTCCAATTTGAATGTCGTAGAATGCTGACCGAGTCAAGTGCCTCTGCAGTCCTAAGATAGCCGCACTGGAGCGTTCCCAATTACTTTGCAGAGAGCAATTTTTTCCCGGACAAGTCCGGTACCAATCTCCCGAATTCGAAGAGAGGACAGGCTTGGTTGGTTCGGAATGGAATCGAACTAGCACCATGCTTGTGATGAGCGATACCACTGCCACTGACGGAAAAGATTTGCGGTGGCAATTAAGAACCTCCGTCATTTTAAAGTCTCAACAGAGGTTATCGCACCAGCAGCCACTGTAAAAAAAAATTCGCGTTTCACGAAAGAAATAGCAAAGACACAAATACCGCTACCACAGCACAGGTGGTAACTAATCCCTTGCAATCAACGGCACGTCAACTCAAATGTAACCTCATATAGGAGTTGCAAATGGCAAGATCGACCGACCCCGCACGAGCAGAAACATTCGCGTAACAGCAGTTTCTTGTAAAGTGCACTAATTTTAGAGTACTGGAAGACCATCACACTCCAACTATTCCAGTTAGATCCGAATTGCAACCTCTAGCTCATTTTTCAGATCTCCAATTCATATTTTCGTCGATACAACTATTTGAAGTCTCGGACCCCAGGCCACATGGAACCACGATTTCTCTTTCCAGGGGCTCGCGTATTACACATTGCACCACTAAGGCCCTTGCTCTGCGTGTCTTTCAGGTAGTTTTCTACTTAACGCTGCCATGAGTCATCCGTCAGGAGAATTGATCAGGGGAGCACAAATCGGCACTGAACCCAGTTAAGCCGAGGATGTAGTCGAAATCACAAAGACGATTGATTTTGATGATGGCGATGATCACTATCATGATTGATTTTGATGGTGATTTCGACTACAGCCTCAGATTAACTGGGTTCAATGCCGATTTGTGCCATCCAGATAAATTCCACAGACGGGTGATTGCTGATGGCAGCGCTAAGTAGAAGACTACCTGAGAGATACGCAGAGCAAGAGCTTCTGCAGTGCAGTGTGTAGTACGCGAGCTCCCGGAAAAGGTAATCGTGGTTCAATCTGGGCAGGGGTCCAAGTTTTGAGGATATCTCAGCATCGTTGTAGTTATATTTCACATCATACTCTGCCGTGAAAAATCACAGTAGGCAGAAAATAAAAAGGTTGACATATTTAAAGTCTATTCAATAAAGCCGCGTTGGGACAACGGACAGGTTCGATTTGCACAAATGACTTCCACATCGATCTAATAACAACTTGATAAAGAAATCATGAGAACAATTTAAAAACAGGGATAAGATTCACCTGAAAATCTACAGGTCTGTCCCAATACAGTGGCCACTCATCAAATTTGTAAATAAAATGTTTCCTTTTGCTATAAAACTGATTAGCGTCCACAGCGACGAAATCGGCATTTGTTGTCCCGCCATCCATGATCGACTCTTCTCTATCTGGCAATGGAACAAGAACAGCTTCTTCACCTTTCTGAGTCAACTCTTCCAGGTTTAACAAATCCGTTTGCTCAGCCTAGTTAAAAAACAGTGGGACAAAATTATCCAGATTTCCCAGGATATTTCGAAATTACCTTTCGTAGAGCTGCTTCTCCATACATTTTAAAAAGGGATTTCATTCCTGGCATACGTTGTTGATTGGAAGACGTACTGGGGACATCACCAGCATCTTCCCAATGCGAAGAGTTACTACTACGAAAGGGTCCGGAATTCCCACTTCCAGCGATATGTTGTGGCTGACTTCTGAACGAATCGTTCGTCAGAAGAACCTGAAGCACTGCAATTTCTCTAACACGAAAAAAAAACAGGAAAACAATCTAGAGAAGGGACTGCAGGAGGGAAGGAAAGTATAACGAGAACCGACCGTTGCCGGTGCGAACGACTTGTTGGCGTCAGTCGATTTCCCAGTGCTCCATTTCGTAGCAACGCTATGCTCTACCTAAAGTGAAAAACTATAGAGAAACATTAATTGCCTCAGAGAACAAATAATGATGACTGAGAAATTAACGATGGAAGCAACTATGAGGAAAATCCGAACCTCCACTTCATCAGCAATGTCATCTATATCGGCCAGAGGTTCATCATCAGCCGAATACAGCTCCGGACCATACTGTTCGTTGACATTTGTGGTGCCTTAAGAAGAAAAAATCGATGACATCCCTGCTCAAATTTTCCCATACGTTCTATTCTCCAAGGAGTAGAGTCCTACGGTGATGACTTGGAGTAACAGACAACTCACCCTGTCCAAAACCAAACGACCTGTGCTCTTCCTGGCGGTCCCTAGGACACTCACCAGTCGATCTAATCATGAATATTACCGCCAGGAAACACGGCGTATAAGTGAAATCACGCCACAACAAGAATCGCCTTGGCGCTTATTTCTACGTTGGAGCAGCTTGTACCCTGCAGAATTCTTGGTGGAGAGTCTTTCTTGGTCGTCTCCGACTCGATCTGAGACCCTTAGGATGGTTTATTTGTCATAAGCGCTGTTCGATTCAAAGATTCTTAACCGGCCTGACGTCATATGCATTGATTTCGATGCACGGTAATGTGCACTTTTGATTTGAATCGGACGTATTTCAGTTCATAGCAAAGTTCACTGTTTTAAATAAAAATGAGAAGAATATGCTCATCTCTGCCAACTAAACACAAGTTTACACATTCTGCCAACATGAAATTCTGGTTCTTTGGAACCCGTGAAGCATATTTTTGGGTTTTCTTTCCGTCGAGGCTTGTGTTGTAAGCACCGCTTTTGATCGAAAATCTCAGCATTTGTAGCCGCTCTGATAATGGAGACTGATGACCACGATGCCAGAGTCACTGCTGTGAATGGATACGATTGGCATGTTGCTCTTCCGAAGAATATCCACGAAGGTGATCTTCCGCTCAGGGACATTTCCTTCCAGGCCGTTTGGACGGTTTCCAGCTGCAAGTCTGGTAAGGCTTCATTGTAAAGAACAATTCAGAACGAAGGTGGACGAGAAGATCTACGAAGTCGGATGTTTCGTGTCGTGAAATAAAACGATATAAATTGTTTCTTTTTCATCACATTCTTTGCTAATTATATAGTGACGACAAGTATTAAGCATAGATGACATAAAATATTATAGAGAAAGAAATAGTATAAACTTTAAAGAAGTAAAGAATTACAAACTTATAATCTCTCCGCGCGTGTTGGCGCAGTGGTCGGAGGGGCCCTGCAATACATATGGGAACGACTCCCGCGAGCCTTCCATCCTTCCGGAGTGGGCCAATTATTGCTAGGCTTCTCTGGAAGGAAAGTAGCACTGGCTCGATACATCATCGGTGGGCCACTGCGAATCATTGTAAAGGTCAGACATGCATTCAATCACCTCGAGCGATGCTTAATGAAGTCGAATGCATCGCCGATCCCTCAGGGATTCACCAACGCCAACAGCTTTATCCCTATTTTTTATCCTTCACTTGCCGTTTTAACATTTATTAACGTGTTATTTCAGAAGGAAATGGTGTACATGAATTACTACATGACAGCGTCGAAAAGTATTGGCAAAGTGATGGTCCACAACCACATACAGTCACCATAGAGTTTCCGAAGAAAACAGACATTTGTTTCGTCATGATGTATCTTGACTTCAAAAATGACGAATCCTACACCCCAAGCAAGTTGGTTTTCGTAAGAAAGAGAGATAAATGGTGAAAGCTTAGCAGCAAAATCCCATTTCTCACTTGATGTATTTCCGTGTGCTTTTAGAATAATTGTACAAATAGGATCATCGCTGGTACATCTTGATGATGGCGTTCCTGTGGAGTTCAACGAGCCGACAGGGTGGGAGGTTCGTGATAACAAACTCTTTCCAATTCCTGTTTTAGAGCGTTTTTCAAGATTGTTTACCTACTCTACATTTCCTAGCGTCTCTAACTTTTCTTGATTTTACTTGGCTTATCTCTTGTTTTCATTCTCGTTCATCGTTCCAGTTTATCGATCTCCGATCACGAAGGACGAATAGACCGTCTCGCGCGATGGTGATTCAACTACAAGTAGTCCACAATCATCAAAATGGTCGTGATACACACATTAGGTAGGTTTATTATACACTTTTTTGGGGTAACTTCGGAAGGCGTCTGTTTTTTCGTTGGCGACTCTGACAAAACTCGACTGCTTCAAGTGCACTGATGTCAGCACATGATGAATAGTACTCGTTTTTCGCTAGCATGCGAAATTTTCTGAATAGGTGGGGTAGTTCACGTGTAGATGACACCACTCTTCTGCTCAAGGGTTATGTTTACCTCTACTGTTTAGTATTTGTTGCTATGGTCCACTATCCAACCACATTGTAGTCAGTGTTCTTGAGGGTTTTGCAAATTGACTGGATCTATTTCGTTGTTTTCCATTCCATACGATAGCGGCAGTACACTATAGCGGTTAATGGAGTTATAAAAGTCAGTTACTGGTCAAAAAGTGGACTTTCTACTCCATACATGGGGTTAGTTTTTTTGATAACTAGGGAACTAGCACTAGGGAGGAGATGTGAATTCAACAGATTTATAGAAGTGATTTTGATTTGCCTTTGTCTAAAATTTAATTTTTCAAAAAAAAACCAACATTTTATCTTGATAGTATAGGAAATCTCATGCCGTATTGGAAGAGATCCCCTGATTCGGATAGTTTTATTTCAGTTAATATCGTTTCGTAGATTCTGAGATATGTTTATCTAAAGCCGAAAGGAGATGCGAATTCAAATTATCCAATTTGTACACTGAAAGCGAATATAGAAGCAAAATTATGGTCTCTCTCGCTTCTCGCTGGTGAAGCCCTTCAAAAGTGGAATTATGGCGGGGCCAGTGTTATTGAGGCTTATGTACGGCTTCTTGGATGAAGGAAGACATCTGTGTACTGATAACTGTTGTATGGGTATCTCTTAGCTTAGTCTGTGTAAAAACGAGAAACGACTTGTGAAACAGAAAAAAGGCGAGGGCAGCTAAGGTTTCAGTTTCCACAAGCTCGTCAAAATAGCAGTTTGTAAAATACTGCAATCGAACAGAATTATTTATGGACACATAGGAATGTGTAAAGATGTCCCTCTGCACTTCGGTCACGCATATACAACTCTTCTCCATCACTTTCTTCGATTATTGAGCAACCAACAGGCTAATAAGAAATTTATTCGGCTAACGTTTCGACTTCTTCGTCTTCATCAGAGCAAGACTGATCCGCGTCGATGATCCACAGGTGGTCGGCCCACCTGACGTGGTTGTTCTCCTTCTTCTCCATTATTTACTGCCTTATCGTAAGCGAAACGTGTTGCGAACGTCACTGTCAATCTACAGTATAGGTATGTTTGTAGCCTAACCAAGGGCAAAAATCTAGTATTGGTGGTTTCACCGACAGCAGCGTGTCGCAGCCGACAAAAAACATACGATAAGCAATTCATTCGGTTTAAGGAAGTTGTGGTGGATCGAACCACCTGTAGACTACCAAGCGCTTAGCACGACTTTCTTTTGGTACATTCTCGACTTTCTGACTTGCTGCAGACCCTCGCCTTGGTCTGCCGAATGAGCTAATCGTAGCCGGGGTTATTTTTCCGTCCCATGCCCATTCTGAAAAATGTGCTCCTTTTGTATTTGTAGAAGAACTCCCGACGATACCTCAATTACGACGATTTGTTTGGTTGTCTTTTAATACGTACGGCGTCCATTTGTTGAATTTCTCCCACATTCCAATTATCTCTGGGTGCTCGGAAACACTCGAAATGCTACGTGTATTCGCTTCTACTTAACCCTTCAGTTCATTGTCTTCAACAACTGGAGGACGTCCGCGACATCCCTCACCCTCAAGGTCGAATTTTTGGAATCAACATCGCACTGTACGTTCGTCATCACTTTCGCGCCCCACCAATGTTTCGAGCCGTTTGCGCTACATTACTCCGAGTTTGAATTCGTAGAAGCAGATTTTTCGAAAGCGTTGTTCAGATATCCGATGTTCTGAGCTTTAGAATCTGTGAAAAACAGTTTGTGTTCAAATTCGATTGTACTTAACGCAAGCTTATAAAATGAGCTTTGCAATGGTTTATAGTAGTGCAGATTTGAAGAAAGAACCTGCTAAAGCATATACACGAGAAATGTTACTGATCAGACTTCAATTTCCAAGAAACTCAATGGTTTTTAGTCAAAGGGTAAAGACTGTTTAAAAGAAAAGTGCAGAAATATTAATTAGAAATTGTATACTGATGTTAAGATATTAGCAAAGTAATAAAATATGCTTAAATAATAAATACAATGAATAGTAATAATAAAATTATTGGGAATGGTGAGTAAATAGTAATAGGTAATAAATAATCAAGGAATATTAACTAAACTACTAATTCAGTATTGAATTAGGAGTTAGAAAACTACTCTTGTCTCTTAGAGGTATCTGTCTCTTAGAAGTAAGCTGCGAAATCGACCACTAAGGATGATGAGGACCATGGCAGGATGGTGAATGAGTTCCCCTTTAACCGCGTGCAGGTGGAGCACATGTTAGCGCGTGTAGTGCAGTGATTAGAGGCGCGCCTAACTGATACACAAGTGCGACTTACACTGCGTGCGATCTGTCCCACCGCCGGGATCGGCAAATGGAGACCTTTCTGGGAAGATTAGAACTTTGACTTGGTACATCGGTAGCCCACAGCGATTCAATGTATACGTCAGGTTTCATTCTATCACCTCTAACTATGCTTGGTGAAGTCGAATGCATGCAGCATCCCTCAGCAATTGGTCAACTCCAAAAGCTTTATCCTTTGTTCGTTGCAAAAGAGGAGTAGGACACGTTTCAGTTAACGTGAATTGTGCGTAGAAGGACATAAGGAATACATACATTACAAAAAGATCAACGTCATTATCGAAATACTTCAAGGTCGGATTATGGGGCAAAACATGCAAAAACTATAGGAAACAGTTATGGCCATTTATGAGAAGTATCACAGACGATTCAAATCGTGTGACTTCTACCATACGCGGCAAAGGTATAAGCGTCGTCCTCTCTCCGTCAAAGAAAGTTAAGCAAGCTCTTGAATGTCTTAATATTACCATAACCATTACATTGATAAAAATTTTTTTTCGGGTCGTGTTTTTTATAGACGGCTGTTTCAGACATATTCGAGTCCTTGGGCCTAGTAAGTCACGATTTGTCTCACATTCTCGACTACATGCCGGTCGTCCGGGTTCTGTCGACGACTTTATTTTACCTCCAGTTTCAGACCTCAACAAACTCATTAATAGTTGTATGGCTATTCGATAGTACTATTATTATATTAGTAGTGGATTGTTCAAGAAATAATCATTGTTTTTAAATGTCAGTTTCGATTGTACATATTTCAGCTCGTAATGAACTTTGTTGTTGAGAATTAAAACGATGAAGAACTGTAGCATTTTACCAATAAAGTGTAATTTGACAAACAGTAGAATTGTAGGCCTGCGGGGTGCATAAAGGCCCTATTTGCAGTGCCTTGGTGCTTGGTTGTAACCACTTAGCAAACTTATTGGTTTCAAGATGCATAGCTGGGTCATGTATCCATGGTTTTGTATCCATAAATTTTTGGTAATATTCCCACTAATTGTTGTACCATGTGGTGTGTCGATTCGCAGTGGAGCGGCTAGGCAATACCGGGCGTAAATGCTGTGGTTCATTATGTACTTTGTCGTTCCTCTGAAAACCATTTTCTGTCGTAGTTTCTTGTGAAGATCGTAGAAGCTTTCTTGGATTAATCCACTGGCCACTAAAGGATGACCATAACCGTTCAAGCCAGTTTGTCTTCGTGAAGTGTTGTGCTTCTCTGTCGGTGCACAGGATCTATGTTTAGTCAGATGTGACAGTGTTGTCAAAACTCGGGATAATTCATGTACCTCATACAGAGCAAGTACAGTCTTCATAATGGCGTTCTCGTTGCCGTACTTCATTTCATACTGCGTCACACTTCGAGTGCTTCTTTTTGACTCCATACTTCAGTCGTCGATTCTTAGCAGACTTTAAAAAACGATAAATGTTTTTCGAAGAACTGAAGATTTTTGGGTAACATGCCTCTGCTCTTTGCCATTAGTTGTACCTATAAGGAAGAATCTATTTTTTTAAAATATATAATGGCAGGCTCATAGACATTATTGTTGGTTTTTTAAATCAACTGCGTTAATACAGATACTTTTTACGCATGATCCAGTGCTTCCATTATGGGAGCTTGTTCCTCATTGTACTTAACATCTCGTGATCTGGTCTGTTTCTTCATCGTCTAGAGTGTTCGTAGTTGTTTTACACTAGCCTCGATCATATTGCAAATATATTGATTCAATGTGTGGTTTCCATCTACTGCTACTATTTCTTAGTCTGAAGGTATTATATGAAACACAACCACAAGGATGAGGAGATATTTGCAAAACTCAATGGCGAGGCCAGAGTCGAACCCGCGACTACTGTTCCCGGAGGCTCACGTGTTATTCACAGCACCACCGTCGTCCTCGCTTTCCTTTCTTCCAGCCAGTTTTTTTTTAAACCGTAACGGTACTTCCAGCACTCACCCATCAATGGGAGAAGGACAAATTGGCATTGAACCCTGTTAGGCAGACGCTGTAGTCGAAATCACAAGGTACGACTTTTTACCTACAGCCTATTATTTCATAATGACAGAGTAAAAAACAGAGAGAAAGCCAGAACGAGGGCCTCAGTGGTACCGTGCGTTACATATGGGCTCTCAGAAAGGGTAATCGCGGGCTCGAATCTGGTCTGGCGTCTGAGTTTGAAAACATCTCGGCTTCCTTGTGGTTATATTGACTTGGTTTTTATAACTATTTGCTTTTTTCGTGCTTAATTTACACAGTCTCATACTCATGATGTTTACCTTCTACTTCCCACTGTCTTCTGTATTTCTCTTCGTACATCAGTTTTTCTTCCCTTCCCTTTTTTGCTTCTTTTTTGCTTTCTTTTCCTTTCTCTTTCTATTTCCCTTTTTGTCTTCTAAATGGTGTTAATTTCGATCGATGGTCAGTTTTTGATAAGTAAATACATCGGATTATTTTTCACTAGCTAGACATTTGGAATAGAATTTTGCGATGTCGATAGTTTTCGGATGGGTGAGTTTGACTTACGCGACTGCCAGGCGAGTGGCAAATGTTTCCGTTGTATACATTTTTTCGTTTCATGGCATAAGTAGTAGGAAAATCTTTGAAAACACTACGCATTTACTTGTGATGTAAATCCTGCCAACATTTTAAAAATTTGAAGGTTCGAAATGTGTAAGAAAAAGATAACTATCTATTTGACTCCACATCTTTGACAAACTGTTGCCAGAGGGAAATGATAAGGTACTTCCTTGTGATCCGCAAGCCAACAACGCCCTTCGCGACCTTCGAACAACCAACCGCATGAAGATTCAACAAACTGCCTATGAATATGAGCCAGGCACGTATGTATGTTGCTACGACCAGCTAGACGTGGCAAAATATCTGGTTGTCCTGCAGTTAATCGACTCCCTAGTGTTTGAATACTTGAAAAACATTCTACGTAACATTTTACGGAAGCAACAGGAAGATTAACCTAAAAAAAGCTCTCAACCCTTGAGGGATGCGACTTGCATTCGACCTCATCATGCATCGTTAGGGGTGACTGAATGCATATCTGGCCTGTACAATGACTCGCGTTGGTCTACCGTTGTATCGAACCATTGCTGCTATCTTCCTAGACAGGTCTGGTACCAAATTGCCCATCCCGGATTGATGGAGGGATTGGGTAGCCTGGAGCGACCGTATAAAGGAAGTACACTTTATAAAAAATTCCTTGGTGGAGTGGAGAACGATGTAGTAAGTTTCTAAGGTCAATAAAGATCATCTGTATCACCTGTAGTCCCGTTGATCGTCGAGTGAGTCGAGCGGGCGCCAGTAAGTCTTCCATTTTTCCTGTCGCGTGCAAGAGTAGCCCAATGGGTTCTGCTCGCTCTAGGGACTCGTCGAGCATCATATCTTTCTTCTAGGCTTTTCGTGAAGATCTCTGACCATCGAGTCGGCAACCTTCCTGCATGCGTTTAACATCCCGAGGAATCCAGTCACTAACGGCTCTTGTCCATTTGTTGTCTTTCATACGCATTACGAGTCCGGTCCACCTTATCTTCGACTGTTTGGCGTACAGAACGGCATCTTTGATTTTTGATCGTCGACGCAGATCGGAGCTTCTATCCCTTCCCTTACTTGTGTGGAACGGGATACTCCTAGCATCGCCCTTTCGACTGCGCGTTCGATAACGTTGAGTGCTCGTTCATCCTGCCTACGCAGCGACCAAGTTTCTGACGCATACGTTAGGGGCAGGAAGTACCGTTGAGTGGAAAAGGTGGGCACGGAGTTAGGTGTTCCTTGTTCTCTTCACTACATCATCGATGCTCTTGAAAGCACCCCAAGCTGCTCGTTCCCTTCTGCTCAGCTCTGGAGCTAGGTCGTTCATCATATTGATTTCCCGACCTAGATAGATATAAATGGAGCATTCGGAAATATTCGGTCCGTTGAGCATGAATGGGGCATGCGAAACCAATCCGTTCTTCATGAACATCGTTTTTGTGAGATTTAGTTGAATACCAATCTTTCCACAGGCTTTATCAAAGTCGGTAAGCATTCTTTCCGCTTGGCTAATGTTTGGTGTTATAAGGACGATGTCATCAGCAAAGCGAAGATAGTGTAACTGTGTTCGCATGACGTTGTGGAAGGTGGCCGTAAATAATTTTTCGCGAGATGGTATCGCCTTGCCTAACTCCTGTTTTGACGTCAGTGATAGTATCGTCGTAGAATGGTGATACACTGGTTGTGAAATTTTTGTACAGCTCACGAAGAATCTTTATGTACTGAGTAGGGACTCCTTGACTATTCAGGGCTTCCAAGATTGCATTTATCTCGACTGAATCAAAGGCCTTTTGTAAATCGATGAAGGTGAGACAGAGCGGTCTTTTGCACTCCCGCGATACTTCAATGAGCCTTGTTACCGTGTGGATTTGGTCCATCGTACTAAATCCTTTTTCGAAACCCTGCTTGGTCACATGGCTGTCCTTCGTCCAGTGTTCTGTCAGTCCTGTTTAGGATGACTCGAGTGAAACGTTTGTAGACGACAGACAGCAAGAAGATTGGGTTATAGTTGCTGATATCCTGTAGGTCACCCTTCTTGAACAATAACACGGTCTTGCTGGTCTTCCAATGGGTAGAGACCTTGCTTTCGGACAGGTAAGGTGTGAAGAGCCGAGCCAGTGTGTTTATGAGGACTGGCGGAAGGTTCTTCAGGTGTTCTGGTTTTATCCTGTGCGGACCTGGTGTTGTTCGATTTTTTCACCGACGAAATGCCATATCGGATTTCGGAAGGGAGAACCGGTGGTGCAACATATCCATCCTCGTTTATTTCATATGACGGAAGGTGGACGTGGCTATCGAAGAGATCCGAGTAGTATTCGTGAATAATTTTCTCCGTTGCCTTTCTGGACGCTCTAACTCTTCCGTCTGGGCGCCGGAGTGCAATCATTTTGGTCATGTAATTGGCGAAGCTTCGGTGGGCTATGCGAATGCTTTTCCCAGCCTCTGCATCTTCGACCATAACTGCTTCATGTCTGTCTTTAAGATCCTCTTTTACAGCGTGTCTGCATTGTTTTGCGAGTTCGGACATTAGTTCGCGGTTGCCCTGCAGCTCGTGCGATTCCATGTTGGCCTATTAGCTCGAGTGTTTCTAGAGGCAAACGTCTCTTGGTAACTTTCGAACTCTCAGCTGTCATAGCGCTAACGTGAAGATGTTGAATGAGCCGATGGTATTCTTCGTCGATGTTATCGACAACGGCATCCTTCCCAACAGTCGACTAATGAATTGAATAAGTCCCAGTTTGCGGTGGTTCTGGGACTTCGGTTTTTGAATTTAGCGGCTTTTTTCTCCTTTCCGCGAGGAACAGAATTTTGCAAGAAGGAGAGGGTGGTCTGATACCGTGTAGAATTTTTGGGACAACAGCGACATCGGTTAGGCAAAACCTTCTATTTACTATGATGTGGTCTATTTTGTCGTCCAGCGCTTAGGGGTGGGGCTTCTGGAATTATGAGTTACGATGGATTGTCTTGGTCGCCATGATAAACTCAGACAGCCGCTCACCCCGTTCGTTCCATTTTAATCCGTGGGCCCCATGTGATGTTCTTCAGACGTTCGTCTTGGTCCATTCTTGGCGTTGAAATCTCCATTGATGACCTTGAAGAATGTGTGGCCTTTTTCTGTGGAACTTCTCGAAGTCCATATAAAACGCTTCGACTTCTTCTTCGTCATAGCTTGATGTCGGCGCGTAAACGACGAAGATTGTCAAAGCTGGAATTGATCCACATCTTTTTAATGGTAAACGTCCGATTCGGGTTGTAAGTTTTTTCGAATGAGTCGATGTTCATGGACAAACTCGTGTTGAGAACGCCGACGCCGCCAACTCCTCTACTGTCGCATGTTCCGGGGAACGGTTCCTCTCCGGTGTCATAGACGGCATTGAATGGGTAGCGTCGTCTCGTCTCAGCCAAGCCGATGACGTCGTACCTTATCCTTCTTGCTTGCATGAGCTAGTCTTCTATCGAGGACTCGGGTGCAAGTGTACGTGCATTGTACGTACAGATCGTCACCATAGTTCTTCGAAATCCAGGCAGCTTCCATTGGCCCTGAGATTTTTAGCAGCCTCTCCGTACTCGTCCTAGTCAACCCTGCGAAATTGGGGGCTCTTTCGAGGTCAGGGGAATGAGGCCCGTTTTTACTGTGCTTAGCATTTTTGATACCCACGTATAGCTTGCTGGGTTCTGAACGTGGGGGGCTGGGTATACTCACGGGTAGCTTGCCAGGCTCTCCCAGAGTGGACATGGAGCTTATTTGTTGGAGGCGACTCCTAACCGTCTCCCATATACTTCCCTGTCACTTGATTGCAGGATTTTGGCCGAATTGACTCGTAGAATACAATCTGCATAAACTAGAACGCATCCACACACGCGTGCATGAATACGCCCCGTAAATGCAGCAAGCATGTGCCAAATCGGCGCAGCAGAAACAGGGAGTCCACCCCCTGGATCCACCTGCGTCTCACGGAAGCAGAGGTCGCTTTTGGTCCGCGATTAACCCCCTATCCGCCACCTGGGGACGCGCCACGTAGCTTCGCGACTAACCGGCTCGAGATCCCTTATATGAGAGAGATCCGTGGAGGTCAATAAAGATCCCAAGACTTATGTTTCATTAGAAGACCGTAACAGAACTCGAATCTCAGAGAGAATGCGCCATGTTCTACCTCACAACCGTGCCACCGACCAAAGAACACAGATTGTCGCGCTAAGAATCTTCCATTTGTCAGCTGATTATTTGTATCCCGTACTGCAGTAATACACTGACTTTTTTAACTACTCTAAACACCCAAATCGGACATCGTATTTCATACCTTGGACAAATATTTCGCTTTTGTGTCATGCCTTATTGTGCGAGCACATCTAGGCAAGCCAGTGATTAGCTGGTTGCAGAATGGGTGAGGTCAGTCATTAATAAGGAATGGTAAATTTGAAGTGGATCATGAGAGAAAGCGAAAGTATCCAAGGAAAACCCAAAACACATACACACACATACACACACACACATACACACACATACACGCACACATACATACATACACGCACATACACACACATACACACACACGCACACACACACATACACACATACACACATACACACACATACACACACATACACATACACACACACGTACACACACATACACACACACACACATGCACACACATACGCACATACACACATACACACACACGTACACACACATACACACACATACACACATGCACACACATACGCACATACACACATACACACATACACACATACACACATACACACATACACACATACGCACACATACACACACATACACACACATACACACACACACATACACACACACACACATACACACACACGTACACACACATACACACACACACACATACACACACACACACACACACACACACACACACACACACACACACACATACACACACACACACACACACACATACACACACATACACACACACACACACACACACACACACACACACACACATACACACATACACACACACACACACATACACACACATACACACACACACACACGTACACACATACACACACATACACACATGCACACACATACACACATACACACATACACACACACACACATACACACATACACACACACACACATACACACACACACACACACATACACACACACATACACACACACACATACACACACATACAC
The DNA here is from genome assembly GCA_018806985.1 of Angiostrongylus vasorum. Taxonomy (NCBI): domain Eukaryota; kingdom Metazoa; phylum Nematoda; class Chromadorea; order Rhabditida; family Metastrongylidae; genus Angiostrongylus; species Angiostrongylus vasorum. The sequence continues at coordinate 154,758 of JADANN010000099.1, read as the reverse complement.
ATACACACACACGTACACACACATACACACACATACACACACATACACACACATACACACATACACACACACACACACACACACACACACACACACACACACACGTACACACACATACACACACACACGTACACACACACATACACACATGCACACACACACACATACACACGCACATACACACACACATACACGCACATACACACACATACGAATACACACATACATACACACACATACACAAACATACATACACACATACATGCATACACACACACGTACACACATACATACACATACACACACGTACACGCACATACACACACATACATACATACACACACACACACACACACACGTACACACATACACACATACACACATACATACACACGCGTGCACACACATACACACACATACACACACATACACGCACATACACATACACACACACACTCACACACACACAAACACATACACTCACACACATGCACACACACGTACGTGCGGACTCCAGCACTTCTCGCATTTGATTCGTTTCCTAGCATCCACCATCCACGAAGACCTTCCAACTTTTTATGTGTGGCTTAGGCTGCTACTAGTGAGCATTTTCCTTTTGTCATGAATGAATACTGGACGAGTCGATTCCCCCTGGAGTCCAAAGATAACCAGACTAGAGCGTTCCCACATAGATCGCAGTCAGTGAATTTTCCCAGACAACTCTGGTACCTATTTTGCGGCCTCGGAGGAGCGTGAGGCTTGGTGGGCCCGGAGCGAGATCGAGCCAGCATCGTGCTCATAATGGTCGGCTTCACTACCACTGTGCTACCTTCTAGTGTACTAACGTATAACATATTCAACTCTGGTCCACCGTCCAGTCGCAATACTTTCAATATTTGGACGTTTTCTTAAATTTATTTCGAGTCTTGAAAACCGACTTTCATTTAACTTTGGTAACAATAGTCAGTAATTTTCTACAGGATTGAGGTAACACGAGGTTGGTGCAAACTTTTATTTGGATAACGTTTCGGCGCCTTTGCAAAATTTATACCAAACTCGTATTAACTCATTCATGTAGGAAATTAGGTCGGGTATATATCGGTGTTTCTTATAACTGCTCATTCCATAGAATAACAGTGCTCATAATAACGAGTGAAAACAAATGAAGCAGTGAATTTCTGCTCAGAAGATGAGCTTTCTATCCATCAAATGCATGGGGTTGTTTTTTTCAATATCTGGAGGAACTGAAAAATTGAGAACTTAACAGATTTGTGGACGAGAAATTGTTCTATAGTGCTAAGGATGTACATATTTACAGTTCACAAACTTTGCTATCTAGATATCGTCCATCATGTTGTGTCGACGTTATTGGTAAAGAGCTGAATTTTATAGCTTTTAATTAGTCATTGGATTGATAAGTTAACCTTGGACGATTTCTCAAAGAATGGTGGCGGTGAGAAGTTGAGGAAGAGGAGTTCGATTTGGAGCTTCCGTGCTTTGCTCCTTGTTGAAGGTCTGAAGGAATTGACCTGGTAGATATTTATGATGATGGTGAATATGATTATGAATAACTCAGTGGGGAGTGGTGGAAAAGTGTAAGATCTTAAAACCACTCTTCAGTGAGAATCAAACCGGTGTGAAGCGACAATTCTTTTCTTCGATGTACAGAAGCATCAGATTATTATGATTTATTTGTGGCCAACATCTAGGATTGCTATTGTGAGGCGAATGGATACACAGTAAAGAAGGTGCTGTGGGAAGCGACAGGCTTTGATGGGATGAATAGATTCATCAGTTTCTGCCTCAATATTGGTGCTATTTGATTGAAGCATGTGACGAATACTGGGAGTTCCAGTCCTGCTCTTGAATGCCATCCTATTACTATATATTTCATGACGAGAGGCAAATTTAGAAACCTGTTCGTGAGCGCCTCCATTTTGAAGACAAGTCGATGTGTGATGAAGCATATTGTACGAGGTCAGACGAAGTTGTACTAATAGTGAGGGCTTTTCATTTGGATTTTCAGCAGATTATACATCGCTTGTCTTCTGTAGTGACGAATTTCTCGTGCATGTGTGGCCGCATTCTACCAGTCTATCCTACATAAGAGAATCAAATACATTCTCAAGCTATTCAAATCGCGCCCAAGAGGCGACCACAAAATTTTGGCGTGATACTCTTTTTGATAACAAGAAATCTAGCGCTCTTCGAAGTGGCTTATGAACGATGTAAATCCTCTCTTGGCCAAGAACTCAGTACAGAGTAATGTTTTTCGGACCGAATATCACTTAACCTTGATAGTAACAATCAATGCCTTCAATGTTAAGCTAACGCAGAGTTGATAAAGATGCCTGTTCGGCTGATGTCTCAATGTCTTCGCCTTCATCAGAGCTGATGATTCTAGTCGATGGTCCAGAGTCGTTCGTCTTCTCGATGTGGCGTCTTCTTCGTCGTATGGAATCGGATTTTCTTCAGTGGAGCACCGCACGAAGGAGGTGACCTCATCCAATAGCGCTCAATGCAGAGTATTCAATCCTTTGCACCTGGGAAACCGAGGAATGATTTCCCAAGTGGGTAATCAACCAGAATCTAAATACAATAGAATCGAATATAACGATATTGAACTCGAAAAGTGGACCATTATGATGTGCACAGTTCATGGCGCAACCTTTTCTTCCAACTCAGCAAGACTGTTGATGATTGAAAGTTTGAAAGCTACAACCAGAAAAAATTCTTGATAGACACAAAGACGAATGCCTTCGAGGCGGACGTTTTCCTTAGAAGCGGAAATGCTTCAGCACCGTTGACTTTACATTTCTTCAGAAAAAGAGATACTAATGGACCAAGAACATGGATACGATACATAGGTTGTTACAAGACGACGAAAAAATCACGAAAGTTGTAAATAAGTTGCAAAACGTGATACAGAGGTAAGCGGTAGATGAAGATATTCTGAGAGGCGTTATTTTTTCAGAATTGTCGCAGTACTTGTCTTACAAAGTGTACGTTTTTCGTACGAAATTCTGTATGGTGCTACCTAGTTATAAATAAGACTAAAGTTCTAAATAGAGGGGGGTTGTTTGTGGGAAAAAAATTGCAAGTTAATTGTAGAGGTTAGATGCAGTTAAAGAAGAAAGTCGTCTTTATATACAACTTATAAATTGCGGAATATAAAATGAATATTTTTGAGCGCAACGCCCAAAACATCAATGAGAGATTGTCATAATAAGATTTGTTAGCTGTTTCTGAAGCAAAACTATGTCGACGCAAGTCCATGGACACATACTCTGCCGACACAGATCCATTTTGGAGAAGTATCCTCCGTGACCTATCATTTGGTCCTAACGATAGGCTGTCCATTAGCATCCAACTTCGGCTTTCGAGACAATTCTGCGCACGATTCAGCAGCAACAGTGTCTGTGCTGCATACGGTCTTCAAAGCTAATAGTCAGCACAGAATAAACTCACCCACAAAGAGGTTCTTTGAAAATTACCAAGAGAGTGAAGAGATTTTCAAGCAACTTCCTGGCAAAACAATAGGGTTATCCAAGGTATCGTTTTAATGCAAAAGTGCGATAAAAACGATAAAGGGTTATCTATAGCAAAATAAAGCTCAGGAAAAAAAAGGTTTTTGGTGAAGCTTATTTAGCCCAATTTCTTCGCCCTCGAGCATCCGTTGCACACATTGCATCTCGGATGTTATGTGTTAATATGCGCCCTTTCAGGGTTCACTGGTCGATTTGGATCGTTAGTTTTTTAAAGGATTTGTTATTTATGGACAAGCTGATGTTCCCGAAAAATTTCAACTTTTTGAAAATATGGTTAATTTTTCGTTCTCGTTATGTAGAATGAATATTGAGATAGTTCTGTCATATATGTGAATATAGCTCACTTGCATTTACTTCTGCTAATTTGGATCGAGGGACAGATAGCGCAGTGATTGTAATGCCGATCATTACCAATACAGTGCTGTTTCGACCCTTAATCCAATTTATCAAGCCTTCCATTCCTCTGTCTGGAAAGCAGTTACCCGAGTTGTCTTGGGAAAGTCCACTTGGTACAATCCAAGTGAGAGCGCTCTAGCCCGGCTATCTTAGGACTTGAGGGGAAAATCGACTTGATCAGAATTTATTCATGATGAAAGGATTCATATCGAAAGGAAGATCTTCAGGCAGCACCCGAAACCACACACAAAAAGATGGAAAACTATCGTAGGTGATGGGTTCGAGGAAACGAAATGAATTCAAGTGCTGGGATCCGCGCAGTAGATGTGAAAGACGAGTAGTGAAAAAAAATCGGACTTTTCTATGATTTTTAACTTGCATGCAATATCTTATTATGTTGCTCAAAAAAATAGTTTTGGTTTTTGCATTTCATACACTGACATTTTATCATCAAGTAAAGTTTTATGCTTGTCTTCCTGATTCAGGGAAACTGCCGGGTGCCAGTTGCGAGGAACTAGGAACACTCCTATAGCACTATCTCAGGATTCCAAGGGGGAATAAATACGACCAGCTTTCAATGACATTCATGAAGAAGGCAATGTCCTCTATTGCCTGCTGAACTCACCTGCAAATGCGAAGATGGTCGTGGGTCGTGGTGTTAGACATCGAACCAAAATGAAAGAATTGTTGCGATCCGCATAATATGTGAACTCCTTGTTGTATAGGTTTTTAAATGTTTTATTTTAATGTTTTATTATTTTGCTCAACAAGAGTATCGAGAACTATTTTATTTTAATTTTTACTTTATATGATCCATCTTCACGTCTACTGTGCGGATCCCAGTACTTCTCACATTCGATTCGTTTCCTTGCATTCAGTGTCCACGAAGATCTTCCAACTTTTACGTGTGGCCTCGTTTGCTGCTTGAGGATTTTCATTTCCTCTTGTATGTCGTAGAATGCTGGTCGAGCAATTCTTCCTGGAGTCCTGATATATCTAGGCTGGAGCGTTCCCAGCTGGATGGCAGAGAGCGATTTTGTTTCCCGGACAAGTGCGGTACCAATTTCCCGACCCCGGAGAGATGAGAGGCTTTGTTCACCCGGAACGGAGTCGAACTAGCACCGTGATCATGATGACGGACATCACTAGCACTGTGCTATCCGCTCCCTAGTTTTTAAATAAGGCAAGATGAAACATTAAAACAAGCTTGGAAATAAATATTTTTTATGCGTCTTTTGTCATAATGCAGACTATTTTAAAGTGTATATTTCTATCCAATTTTTTTAACTCTAGCCTTTTGTTTTGTTTCTAAGCTTGCCCAAATTATACTACTAAAGTGGAAGTAGAAAACAAAACCTTGAGTGATTTTTCATATGAACTAAAACATGAGTTTAAAACTGCAGAAACCATTCGCAACGATAGGCTAACATTTACCTAGGGAACCATACCCGAACACAAAAATGCTAGAAGTGCAAGGTTGATTACGGAACATTCGTGATTGAGATAAGCGCCCTGATGAAAGGAAGTTTGTAGAGGATATCTATCACTGACCATGACCACTTGATAAGAAGCTGTTTCAACAATGATGTGAGAGCTTTTTTAAGAGCTAAATGCAAATAGGGCAATATTTTTTAAAATTTGTCAATCGAGTTTGACAGTGAAAAGAACTTGAATTGAATAAGAGTGACGTGATAGTCCTCGTGAAGTCCATTATAGATATTCTTCTCTAGCTCATGGAGACTATAATCTATCTAAGGAGCCTAGCATCCATGTCTTAATAAATAGTATTTATTGTTTTTGTATGAGTTGTGCTCGTTGTGCAATGTTGCACTCGTTCTCTTCGAGGACACTGCTTAGCTTGTGCCAGGTGCTGTCCCTTCGATGAGACTGGGTGGTCTCTCCGAGTGTCTCACTTCGTCAGTCGCGCATGTCACAATTATGCATTGGATTTCGCAACCCACAGACCTCATTTCGTAATCTCACATCCAGCCATTCAATTAGTGCATTTCGCTTCATCAGTCATGCATATCATTTCACCACCAATGTGCTAGAAGATTAGAGCTCCTAGCCTGTGACGTAGATTGTCAACGAGTTATTGAGCTCAACACTTTTGGACAGCGTTATCGCCAATGTCACAGGTTTTTAAGCAAGCTTCCATAAAACCTATCATCGCTCATTAGACATGGAACAGAAAGCAAAAACATTGGATCCTGAACATCGGGGGCTTGGCTGATGACAAGTGTAGAGTTACTACTTTAAGTGTTTTGGAAAGCGCTTGCGTTATGTTCCCATCTCCTTCGTCACTGTCTCCTGAACAATGGAAGGTTTTATCTGACAATAATAGAGTCTGCAGATGGGCAGAACTATGCGGGACTGATGACCTTAACATAGGAGCACATTCAGTTCTTGGATCTACTCTCGAAAGTTGATGAACACAGCAATGACTTTACCGGCGGATTTCGATTCAGAAAGTGAACAAGACAAGCGAGGTCATAGAGGTGAGCAGCGGTCGTAAATAAAGTGAAAAAAAGTCATGTAGGGACACAGTGCGAGTTTTGAACGAGCCCGATGATTTTTTGGGAATCCTTTTCAGTTGGATTATGTTCTTCTCAAGTTTTTAGCACAACTAATGCCTCTAATGTCACTCCAAAAGAGGAGAAGTGGACGACGATCACCTTGTTGTCGAAAAGCTATCGGGAGTTATCGAAGAAAAAAACTGCATCGCAAATATTATGAGACATATAAAGTTCATTTTTGAGCGGAAGTTAACTGTCATATATTTTCATTCTTCACTTCGTTGTGTGTAATCATTCAACCCTTCCTCTTTGCTTAGTCTCCTCTAACCAGAAAAACAAGGACGGAATCCTGTACGGTGGGAGAGCAAGAGTAGCCTATTAAAATAATTCGATGCATTTTGGAAGATCTGTATGGCCGATTTTAGTTACCGTTAGCCGAAGTAGTTCTGTTGTAACTCCACCAAGCTGATTGTTCCATGATGCTACTATAAATCAGATTCCAGAGAAACGGAGACCGAGTTTTTTTCATCCAGCGGAGATCTTGCTGAGGAAATTTGCATTGAACACTGCTGTTATCGATTCCAGTAATGTTGCAAGGTGATGAGAGACTCTGTACAATCAAACTGCTAATTCTCAAAAAACCCGACCTTATATAAACTTCGGCATAAATAGTTGATATATTTACTTATATATTCTTATGGACTGATCTTGTTGCGCTGATGCGAGGTAGGTGTATAAGTTGCCGTTTTTATTGTCGTTGTTGTCGTTGTCGCTGTTGTTGTTGTTGGTCGATGGCTGCCGTCATCAGAACCTGGACATGTTTTATGTGACAACAGCCTTATATTCGATGAAATATTCATCGTATTACTGAGGATCAAACATGCTAATGCTAATACTGTTGCGTAGTGGTGTCGTACACTTGCAAAGCACCAGTTCAATCACATATTAGACCGGCCGAGCGTCCCATCTCTCTGAGGTTGAGAAATTGGTATCACATTTGTCTGCAAAACCACCTTCGGTCCACGAAAGTTAGGCCAGCAGCTGGAGGGGTATCCTAGGATCGGGTTTTGGGAAGGGAGAATGGACTGGACCAGTACGCAACGACATTCATTAAGGAGACGAGAAAATCTTCAAGAAGTAGCTGAATTCCTTCATGGATGGTGGGTGCGAGGAAAAGAAACGAATGGAAGAAGTGGTGCCAAGATGCGCATGGTATATTTAGAGACGAGTCATGAAGAATGAAGGAGAATTTTTCTGCGCATGCTGTTTTCTTAAACTGTAAATAGTCTGCGATGATAACTTGCGTGTTGAAATCTGATGTTCTACTGTGTTCCGATCCATAGTGAGAAGCCGCTGTTGCTCAACCTAATCGACTTGGAATAAAATGTAGTATTGAGAACGGAGGCGGTCATGAAGAGTTAGAGCGTTTCTAATCCATCATTGCTCAGAACGTAAAAGTGCTTCGTAAGCTGTGCAACAGTCTTAGCAAGAAAGGTAGGCTTTTAGAGATCTTCATCATTCCTTTAAATTGTCGTTATGAATCGAATTTTTTAGTCGAACTGAGTGATACGCAGACACATGCAGCCGCAAGGGACGACAATTGCTGAAAGTTGTATTGAGTTCAGTTCATTTATTTTCGTCACCACCAGTTGGAAAAGCTGCTACCCACTGAAACTCCTTAGAAGTTTGGAGAGATGTAGACAAGCTTTGAATTTGGGATTGTGTAATCTTATAAATAAGCTAATTCTGCTCAAAGAAATTGAGTTACGTTTGCCTTTTGAGGCATACCAAAACCAGCAATTAGTTGGGTTGTCGTAGAGAATATTCTGTAGACCGTGCAAATACTTGTGCTTGTACACTTCTTCTACTCAATTCTTCACATTGTACTTTCTTCCTATGAATTACTTACTCGATCTTTATCAACGTACTTTCGTTCGTTAACTAATCTCTAGCAGACTGTACTGGTGAGAAAAACTCTAGAACCACTTCTGATGCAATGAATGAGCTGGTGATGACCTGAAGAAAGCTTCGGGCTAAACTGAATTCGGGACTTCAGTTAACCACAATAGCTAAAGTAGCACGGGGCCCTCACATCCAGTGAAGACGAGCCATCCAAGTATCTAAGTAAGTAACTAAATTACTTATTTCGGCACATTATCTATATGTCGATATGTTGGCCTTACTCTCTATTCTGCATGATAATGCTATGCGTTTGTTAAATTCCCTGTATCATTATTACTGTGCAATTTATAAATGTTCGATTGCTCGTGTTTGAGATCAAACAACGGAAACGTTTGTGCTGTATTGTTAAAACCAAATATTTCCTATTGTTCGGCTAATGAATACAGAATGCATGAACCAAAAGCTATCGTGCCTTTATCGGTATTTGTTGAACAGGATTTCATGGACATCGTCTTAATTATCGATGACGTATCACCACCGTTCGTTGCGACAAAGTCGCGTTGGCATCTCTCAGCCACGTCTGCGACTTAGAATAACTTTAACATCCCTTTGTATCCAATGTACCTGTCCTTACACACTGTCGATTTGTTAGGAAAACTCTTCCCCAGTGCTCATGGTGTTGGTTCTCAAAAAAAAACCTTTTAACATTTATTTTCAAACTTGCATATCTCGGCTCAGCTTAGAGTTTTTTTCAGTTGAGACTCAACCATTAGAATCTACATATGCGCTAACAAGAAATAAGTTTATTCATAGTAAACGGATAAAATTCCAGACTTTATGGGGCGGTGAAGTCGTTGAAGGTAGTTACACCCTCGGCTTAGTTTCTTAAGCTTCTCTGGCAAAGTGAGTTGTCGAGATTCGTGAATAAGTTGGAGTCAGCAAGCGAGAGGTCTGGCGAAGATAAAATAGATAAAGAGTACGGTGGATAAAATTGAGTTTCGTAGCACAGCTCGTTCAAGTTTTTGCAGCGTCGGTAGTGCAACGGGTTGCTAATTCTTGCGAAATCTGTTTACTAAGCGTTTTCGACTTTGAAACTTTCTTTAGATGCTCCGAATTACTTTAGATCCTTACACCGAGTTCTTCTGCAAGTTCTGCAATATGTGCATGTAATTGCTCCAATTCATCTCCAATAGCAGAAGAACGTCCGAGACGTTCCTCCTTTCCCAGGTCGAATTCGCCATGAGGGAAATTTTCCAAATGAACATTGATTCATCAATGTTTCGAACTGTCTATATTGGCTACGTCAGTGTTGCGTTGTGTTTGAATTCACAGATGTAGATTTGTCGAATTTGTTGTCTTGCCATCTCAATTTCAAACCTTCGAAATTCGTCAGGAACAAATTTATATTGTAGTTCGTTTATACGCAGTGACAGTATACACTAACTTGGGCACTTGGATGGCCCGTCTTCACTGGTTTTGCGCACCCCAGCATAATTTCTATTCTCCGGATATTTGCTGATTTAGCCACTGTGGTTTCTTCGAGTCTCGAGGACAGCCTGGCCAAAGTCTGCCCCAGGTCGTCACCACTACAGGCAGTCGCAGCCCTTGGGGATTAGAGGGATATTTGCCACCATGCGACTAGTTTGATATCAGGACGGTGGTGGATCCCACCAATGGTTTACTCTTAGCTCGTCGTTCTCCTTCCCAGCTTGGGGACCTTGCCGGTGGGATGAATCTCCTGCTGTACATCACATCCCAACACCCAGCAACACCTGCCAGATACGATGAGGCGGTAAACTGTTGGGAGTTGACAGTATATAGGGTACATAAAATGGGCATTGATATATATTAGTACAGCATTCGAAAAAAAATCCTGAGTAAAAGGCATGCAACAAAAAAATGATGTTACAAATCGGACATTAATTTCCGAGCAAATTTATAGAATTAGGTTGTGTGGTTTCACTCTCCTACTATATATAAGTTTTACAGCTTTTTAGCCATTTGCGCAACTAAGTTGTAGCATATTTTCTGGTCGCGACATTTCGTGTTTGGGCGATAGAATCCGCTATTTGGTGAAATCACTACGGCGAAGAAGTATTGCAAAAGAAGCAACAAGGTTCTTGAGAAACGACCATTTCTGTGACTTGCTTCGATCGGTAGAAAGACATATTTGCCTAACAACAAAGTCGAACAGGCAGAACCGTAAAAGCGGAGAAGAATTAGAACATGGATCCGTTCCTCATCAACTAAACGCAGCAACCCGTTTATCAAGGAAATGCTTTTCTTTCAAGCACGTTGAAAACTTGCTGGATTAGCCCTTCAGAAAATTCTTAGGCGGCAAGAGCTTTCAATTTAGATATGATAGAGTATTTATACGTATATATATTATATATTATATATTATATATTATTGTATTATTATATTATTGTTATATTATATATTATTGTGTATTTATATTTATATTTTTTTGTTTGTTTATTTATTTGTTTACTTATTCATTTATAGAGTGTTTATTTACTTGTATGGGTCTGGCGAAGATGTGACGAAGAAGATAGTATTAGCGTCGATTTACTATGTCTATTATGATCTCTGATGAAATTGGATTGAATTTTGAGTGTAAGGGAAGATCCTGTAAGAGCGGTACCTGGGTCACCTCGTTACCAAGAGATAAGCACATTCGCGAATTTCTCGATCACTAGAGAAGTTGAGGAGTTCATAACTTCACGCATATACAGAAATTACTATTCCATGTCTCTTGAGGTTACATGTGATATTTGTAGAATAATCTTGAAATTTCAAATTTCTCTAGATACAAAATCTTCAGAATTGAAAACAAAATTTGGGCCTCCAAATTTTTTACACAAACGCAGCAGAAGGAAACATTAGCGATGTTGGGACGTCATCGTATCTTGGTGGAGGAGGTACCGATCGTTCAATTGCTTCAGCGTTCGAATAGAGGCCTCAGCGCAGAAATACATTTCGGAGACTCCAAAAGGTTAGAGTTCTGTCGAATACTTTATGTGTTCTAATTTCAACTAGTGAAGTCCATCGTGAACCAAGAGATTTTGGTCCAAACTTAGGAGTGGTCATTTGTGTGTCACACGCACAGAGATCGGAACGTGTCGTGGTGAATGGCTTAAAAACCGACAAACCTTACGGCTATTCTAAAATCACCAATTATTATATCCATTTATATTAACGAAATGCTCTGAAGAGATGTTCTCGATCATTCAGCGTTCTGCTCTCCTCATTCGCTTAGAGCTCGAAGCCGAATAACATATTGCATGCAGCAATTAGTTGCTATGCTCATAATTGGGAACATCTATAAGAAATAGATTTATGTGGGAGCAGGACGTGATGTGGCATGTAGCGTTGCGGCACATACTAAGTGCAACACAAGAGCAGATCTTGCTTGTTTCAAGATTTTGCTGACCCATTAGCACGGAATTCCAGCACAGAATATTACTAAATACTTGTGCTGTATACATTCCACAGAGCTGCTGTCCCAACAGAAAACATTAGTACGTTTGAAACTGTCAGTGTTACGATTACTGGTAAGACCTTACCGTAGTACACCTCCTGGACTGACACTGGGATGAAGCTTCCCATTTGGATCGATAATGTGCACAGTCGGTGAATCTTCAATATCACTTCTTGTCTTGTTGGCAGAGTTCAACAGCATGATTCCTTATCCACGTTATCCAAGTCCTTGGCTAAATCTATGAGAAATAAACCACTCGTCACTTAGACAAGTAGATTACCTGCCATCACATAAGAATGTGGTCCAGCATTTCTTTCATTTATTTCGTTGCCTTGCAACTGTCTATCAGTGCAGAGGCTACCTTCTTGTGTAGCCTCGACTCCGATTTAAGCAATTTAAATTAGATTCCAGCTGGCCTATATTTTTTTCCAAGGCCCACTTTGAATGTCATTTTGATGCTGTCAGAAGCGATTCTAGTGCACTTCCTTTCCTTTCCTCTCCCTGAGTCTCTCTCCCTTTTTTGCAGGTTTCTGCTCTCATTATATGACCAGCCCATCGTCCATACATATATTTTTCGTAAAGCAAGCCAGCTGTCGATAAAAGGATATTTCATCTGCAATACAAACAACGGAAACCACATTGGTGCTGAGTGCATCGGTTCATTTTCAGAAGATATCACTGGGCTGCCATAATTATTGTATGCAACTTCTTCAATTTAAAGAACTCTAACTATATGTTCTATTTGCAAAACACAGAGTCAGAGGAACTGCTGCGACAATTAAACGGACACGTGGGTTGGTATGGCGAAGATGATCTTTGGTCTCTGTTATCCTCTAATATTTCCATGTCTCAGACACATACTGGGTCTGTTTTCCTCCATCGTTGGCTCGTCCGTGATAAAAAAATCTTATTCATATCAGGTTACTCGATACTTCATACTTGAATGGCCCGTCCTCACAGGTTGTGCGGACCCCAGCATACTCTCCATTTTTCGGAGACTTGCTGATTAAGCCTTTGTGGTTCCCTGGAATGCCGAGGTCAGTCCGGCCAAAGTCTGCCCCGATCTCACCAGGCTAAGATCACCAATTCGGTTTTCTGTCGACTGATCCGTAGTGCTATCTGTTCCTTGTTTCATTTAGTTAGGCAAGCATTACATCTGTTTCTACGATAATGTTCGAGTTCAATTCCTTTGTAACGCGTTTAAACCAATATGCGAAAAGAACTACACCTTTATAAAGCGTCATAGGTAGAACCTCTATTTGTCCCCCCCCGATTTTTTTCACGTGACAAGAAAGCAACGGGCGGTTTTTGTCGAACGACGTCCTTATTTATTATGATTTAATTGAATGTCGAAACAATCTACATATAGAACAAATCATTTAGAGAAACTAACCTCTCTAGAAGTACTTTTAGTTTTCGAGAATTCTGCTGTTTCTTTCATAATTGAAAAAAGGAGTGATCTGTTTATGAAAGCTTCGTTTCGGAACTCATTTGACAATGCCGTTTTCCTTTCACTTTCAGTTCAGCTCATTTCAGAGAATAAACGCATAATTTCACATTTCCGCCCGAACGACTCGCCACACTTCTTCGCTAAATTGAAAAATGTCGAGATAAATTCATGTCAAACTTTTCAGGATAGTCTAGAGCCGCTATGAAGGTAGGAAAAAAGTGAGTAGATTACATCCAGGAATTAAGAAATTTGTTGTGGAGAAAGCTTTTTAGGTGAACCCTCCCTCAGTAAAGCACACTCGTAAGACTTGAATGCCCGTATGGGAACACAGTGCAATACAAATTATTTTTTGTGTCCTCGATGCAGTTTTTGTTCTGCTGACTCATTCGGTCGCCTATAATTAAAACATTGGTGATAATCTTGTTCTTACCAATAGTTCATGTATACTGCACTCTCTTGAAGCAACATTTTTTATAATAATACCGCTTCGCGGCAGGAAGCTCCTGGTGCCGAGTCGCGATGAACAGCGATAGTCCATTATCCATGCTGAAAAACAATAGTTCAACATTAATGCTGATGATGTGATAGTAAGTAAAGTGGTGTTCTCTTTCAAAACTGTAAGAGAGCGTCAATTTGAAAGTTTTGTGAGGTTCGGGTCTAGTGAGAGAATTGAGTTTAGTAGAAAGCCCTGACATTCGACATTGATGAATGGGATTCAAAGAGCATTCTTCAGTAAGATTAACTGCTGTAGACTGCAGTTCGTAACTTTGGAACATATTCTCAACATGGTGTGGATGTGATAATTTGCAGAAATGCGGTGTAGCTGCTGGTGGTAATTTATTTATTAATATGAGCAGCATTTTCGTATTGCTTGCATCCTATCACATCTCTCATTCGAATCCTCGAATCTGCTTCTGTCATCCATGGAATTCTTTAGGTTTGCACATGGATTCACCTGCCAGTTGAGGATTTTGCATACTTCCTGGACGACGTCAAATGGTGGTCCGATTTTAACCTCGGACAGCTCTGCTGGAGCATGGTCGTCGTGGTCATTGATTGTTCATTTGCTACTTCGATCTCCTAGCGTGGTAGACCTATGCTTACCGCCTAAAGCGTCGGACGCCGGCATCCATTTCAAAACAGCCCGTTCTTACAGGTGCTACTCAGCTGTGAACCGTATTTTTTTCAGCCTCATCTTTCACTTCAACGAGATCCTAAATCTTGATGGTTGGGTAATATGTACCACTGTATCTGTATGATTTGTTATTTGGCCATGTTTGTATGACTCATTATCCCTCGTGAACAACACAGGAGTGGCCAAATGGCAAGGTTCTGAGAAAGGCGAAGACGACGAAACGTCAGCCTTCGTTGAACAAAGACAGCAACAACAATAAGAACGTCTGTAACAACCCCGCGTTGGCTAAAAGAGGGCAGTTCATGAGAACATATATATAGAGATATCTCTACGATATATTATTGGTGCTTAATCTTACTTCATGACTCTATTACGGAAGCTATCCGCTGTTATTATGGGGGCATGTAACGCACTGGTTAGAGACGTTGTAGAAAATGCAAAGGTTCAATCACGCGCCCTATACCCACCAAGGCCTCCATCTCTGCGCTGTCGGCAAATTGGTACCAGACTTGTCTAGAAGGATAGCAGCACTGGCTCCATACATTATAATGCCACCGCAAGTCATTGTATAGGCTAGATATGTTCAATCACTTCGAAACGATTTTTAATGAAGTGTAATGTATGATCCACCCTTCACTAATTGATCAACGCCAACATCGTTATCCTTTTAACCACTTTCATTATCAGTGTTAATTCATACTCGTTTGGTTGTCTCTGTTTATTGCACTACTGTTATTGTGCCTATATCTATATTGATTATATACAGATACTTAAAGAACTTTAATTACTCAAGTTTGAGGTCTGACGTAGGCCTAATACATAGATGAGATGCCGGTGACTCAGAAGACATCACATCGCACCCGAGCACTATCTCTACTCGTGTCCGCTTATAACAGAAAACATGTTTTTGGATTCGACAGATGGGTCCTCGGTTTTTTTTAATTCTGCCGTGTATAGTGTTCACAAAACGATGGTAATACCGCAGTAACTGTAGAACGTCGATTTCTTCTCTATTTTTATCCAATTTTACTTAATCAGATGATGATGGTTCTCAAGGCAATACAGAGAGATGGAAAGTAACAATTTTCAATTTTTTAAGAGGCTTTTTGTTTCCTCTTAAATTTGGGTTAAACAAAATATGCGTGTGCTTGTGATGCATGATGGTGAGTTATTCGAAGGATTCTGAAAAATTATTATTCTTGCTACGTATATGCTCTTATTATGCTGCATTGTCTCTATATTGTAAATAGTAACTTGCTAGGAGGAAAATTAGGCATTAGTTCCAGATAATATTCGTTAGTTTGCAGAACTTTCATAGAGTTCTTTCTAGTGCTGGGGAGTGGAAGCAATTCGTATTTCTAGGCTCGAATGTTCGGCAAATGCGACAAGGCGTGAGCGCTGTGCAGTGAGGTGTCACTCATACGTTCGCCTACTTCTGCCTTGATTCCAGAAAATGGGCATAGTGGCATTTACTTCTCCTCTCCAGTTACGTTAATTTCGTAGCAGATTCACTTGCGAAAGAGAATATTGCTCCACATGCCACGTTCGCTACACGTTGTATGGGGAAATTTCTCGTTGTTGTCTAAGCAGCTTCAAAAGTATGCTGGAACAAGGCGATGTGTCTTGATGATTACCGTCAGTGCTCATTTTATTCTTCAGTTTATTTCTTCACGCTCTTCCCACTTTTCTTCCTTCAATTTTTACATGTGACATTCTCATTCGATCCCTGTTTTTTGAACAGCAAAGTGCCACAAGATATTTTTGACTGAACATAGTCGCTGATACGACACTGTCCTTTAAGCCTTTGTTTTTACCAAATGGGATTGTGAACTGACAATGAACTCGTCTCACAAAGCATCAAGTTTTTCTCTAGCAGCCTTTGTTTTTTTTCTTCAGTTATTGTAAGACAAAATCTGCTTTCGGTGGCGCAGTGGATTTATAAATGCAGAACGGATGTCACGCTTCATCTCGTTGGAGTCGTTAACACTTTACTTTGCCTTTTCATATTCACCAGTTTTAAGGACTCTTGAACAACATGCAAGAATTTTTAGGTGTTATACCTATGATAAATCAAGTTCAAATTAGAAATTGAGTTTTTCAAAATGAGACCTTTTTTAAAAGTTTTAAAGCTATTTGTGAGTGGTATGCTCAGATTTCATGCTCATTGTAAACGCTACGATGGAAAGTTCTAGAAGCTCCCGGCCATTTGATAATGAAAATACCGTAGTATTTGGTTATGAGGTCAAGTACAGTGGAGAAATTTCTGAAAGATTATTCTCCCTATCCTTCCAAAGATGTCCGACGACCGTTCGTTGGCAATCAAATGATACAAAATGAATCGACTGATCAAAGATATCTACGAAATATTATCTTCTATGAGTTATGAGAATAAGGAAACACGAGAGAGGAAGTCACGGTATTTAAAGAAGTGTGACGGGCCATCGTCGTATTCCACTGAATCGTTAACCATTTGTTCAGTCGATTCGCCGAACGTGAAGAAAACACTTGTGCTTCAGAAGTCTAGGGCTTTATTATCATGTACTAAAGCAGAACTGCACTTTATGTGCCTAGATATGTAGGCTTTCCTAGTTTTTACCTTCATTAATAACATTCGCCATAAACCATTGTTATATGCTCACTTATATCCGTAGACAAAATTGCTTTCCCAGCAAAATCAGTGCTTCTGGATGGAATGGATCGTTTTAAATCCTTAACTCTGAACCCTTTCCTGAACTTCTAACTTTCATATGCTGCCTATTCTTTTTTCATGGCAGGTCACAATGTGAACTACATCAACAAGGGTGCTAAGACATTCCTTTGCCTCTTTTAGCCATGTTTTTTACTCTTTGCTATCAGCAATCCCTAAAAGCAAGAGCCACGATTCGTGTGGTGTGGCCACAAGTTCTTTCTGAAATCGAAATTGGTAATATTATTTATTTATTGTTATTTTATTATTATTTATTATTTCTTATTATATTTATTTATGGTTTTACTACCACACCTTGTGGGTCTTCTCTTTCGCATGTCTCTCAGCTAGTTTTCTATCTACCAGTGCCATCAGCAATCACCCGTCGATTGATCTGGAGTGCACAAATCGGCATTGAACCCGGTAAAGCTGAGGCTGTGTTGGAGCCCTCACAACCAGTGAGGACGGGCCATCCAAGTATAGCGTGTTCGATCTCTACCGCAAACAACTGCGGTGCGCACTTTTCCCAATATTTCACCATCATTATGGTTGTGTTTCATATAATACCCTGTCGTGAAAAAACTGTGCTAGGTAGCAAATAAAAAGTTAACATTACGTGACTTCATAGGAGGAGAGAGGATCCGTCGATTAACATATTTTTTTGGTCGTCGTTATTACCCTTTCCGGGGGCTAACGTGTTGACCACCACAGCATGCGTGTTCTTCGTTTCGCCTTTCTCTTAGCCGTGTTTTATAGGCGCCATCACCAATCACCCATCAACGGCGTTGTTCACCATACCCCCCATAAAGGGTAATAAAGAGGTTGGATCCCCGCTGCAGACACCTGTGGTTCGGAGTTTTGAAAATATCTCAGCATCATTGTGGTTGTATTTCACATCATACCCTGCCGTGAAAAAATGAATAGGCAGTAAATAAAAAAAATTGTTTTTTTATGTTTGCAATCATCATTTTGACCCATTACTACATAGTGTACGCATCTTAGCATTTCCTTCATTCTACGTATTATTTCCTTGCAGCCTTCGTCCACAAAGATCTCCGGTTTTGCATATAAGTTCAGCTGTCGCTTGACGGTTTTGTCTTCTTCATGAATGTTGTTAAATACTGGTAGCCCTGGAATCCTGTTTTAAGGCGTTCTCAGGTTTTCACCACAGGTCACTAATTGGTGTCTTCGAAGAAAAGTTTTTCGGAAAGCTTGGGCAGAAATTTGACGACCCCGCAGGGGATGATGGTTTTTGATTGGCTCATAGCGGAGTGGAATCAGTGTGAATACAACGTGAATTGCCCCATGTCTCTAATCACAACGTCTTGCGTTGACATGTGAGACTGAGTCCTCGTCCGAGTGGCATCTTACATTGAAAAGTTACCGAAAACTTGGACTACGGCAACTGAAGGCGAAAATATAGCGTTTAGGAATTACCACTTTGGCTGATAGGAGTATTAACCTTTTTGAATTGTTCGCTGTTAATTAGAGAGCGTAACCCAACCAATAAAAAATACCAAGCTTTCAAAAACTTCCTTCTAATCTTCTTGCCCCACCACTGATCTATTTATAAAACTCATGCGACTTTATGAAAATAAACGCTAGAAACAAACCTGTTTTGATGGCTTCCCTCCACTTTTCATCCATGTTTTCCATCGCCTACACCTTTTCGCAACGGCAACAACGATTCTCTGCCACACTGCCACAAGCACTGCTTTTGTGCGAAACCAGTTATACTCGGAAACTTCTACTCATGCTCAAGAATCCAGAAATCCACTCGGGACGGCCCTATTAAATCTTCCACTTTTTCCCTGTTGCGTACAAGAGTAGCCCATTGCCCGCTCTAGGGACTCGTTGAGCATCATATTTTTTCTTCTAGGGTTTTCATGAAGAACTCTAACCATCGAGTCAGGGGTCTTCCTGTAATACGTTCGACATCCCAAGGATTCCAATCACTAGCGGTTCTTGTTCATCGGTAGTTGTTAATACGCATTACGCATTCAGCCCACCTTATCTCCAATATTTTGACGTATTGACAGATAATGTGGTAGAGTGAAAGATATTAACATTTATTGCTTATTTTAAGTGCTGTGAATAAGCTTTGGTGAAGTCCACTTTTGCCAGTCAGTACTCCCTTATTCGTAGACCTGGCGACGTAGTTGTCATGTCCTATTAACGCTTATGAGTTACCTCAGGCCCAACTGTCGTGTTTCGTGTGATAATGATCACTAGGGTGTATTGTCGCTTTAGCGGAGAGCTCACAAAGCTCGAAGACCATTCTTGCTCTGGATTTCCAACTGAGTTCGATTTGGGCGTTCTCAAGAAGGATGTGATTGTAAGTATAGTTTTAACCGTGTACAAATTTGCAGTCGAGCACCGGGTATCCTATATTCATATCCAACATACGTCGTAATCACTCAGCTAAGTCAACTGTAACACTCATAAGAACATTGAAAATCCATGAAATCAAGGGTACAATTACATATATGTCGCTATCTGGCTTGAAAAAAGTGATTGTAGCACTTTTTTTCCAATGTCTTACCGCTCTTAAGGAGCTAATTTTTTATGCGTTCTGTAGTACTGGATTATCCCCCCTTCTTTGTATATGGTAGATTGCAGCTATCTAATAGAAAACAACGAGAAAAAATGAACAAATACTAAATTTAAATGATCGCTTACCATTTGTTGTTCTTAGATCAGCACAATTGCCACCGCTACCGATGTCAGTCGCATATGAGAAATTCCTCGTACATTACTCCACCTTCATTCGTTGCTTGTCGTTCTTCTGTGTCATCATGTTCAGAGCTCTACTACCTGCGAGTCAAGTATTCGTCAGCAGTCAATCGCTGATGAGCATTTACACATGATCAGCTATGTCATAGTTACGAGCTGACAGATTTGACGTCAATTGATGGATACGAGCGGAGCTTTCTGAGTGCCGGTTTGCTAATCGATGCTATTGCGTTGTTGAGGAAGTAATTCTTGAAATAGTTGGCAAATTAGGGTGAAAACAGAGATCTTTATGCAGATAAAGATAGTCATTGGTTCTGGTAATACCTAAATTTCATGTCTGCAAGGTATTTCCGATCAGTTGATGAGATTCACACAGCACACTGTTGTGAAAAAATACTGCCCAACAATGAGATATTCGACGAAGCTTCGATACGCATTTGTAGGTTCGATGAGTAGCTGATACTCTAGAAGAGCACATGTTTGAGGCATTGTATTCTCCACGAAGATACGCAACTCTCATAACTACTGCAGTTAGAGTTGTTCAGTGAAGAAATGGTTTGCTATGACACTTTTCCACTTGGTTCTTATCCCTTCCTAGGTCTTATTCGGTGATCTTGCTCTTCCCTTGCTGGGAAGCGTTCCTAAGAGAAATCATCTCATTTCAATCTAAACGTTGGATTCAAGTGGTCAGGCTTTCGCGCTGAGTATGTCCTGAATTGAGTAAAAACCTCATTGAAATAAATGGATGAGTGGATCAGTTTCATGGAAGAAAGCATAAGGCTGCTGTATTCGTTTTTTCATAACTTAACGCCTATTTTCCTATTGTCGAGTACTGTAAAAACGTTAATATAAAGATTATTTGTACATTTTTTTTTCTTGCAGAAAAATAAGAGTAGCAGTATTCGAAGGACCGATTTTAACTTAACCTCTCATTAATAGTCAATAATTGTCGTTGTCTAAGCTAGAAAGATGCCCTTGTTGAACAGATACTAACCACGCGCTAGTTTAAACAAGGGCAGTTTGTAAGTGATAAGATTATTTCTTCAAAAAAGAAAGGCTTTCTTTTATGCTCGAAATGAATGATGAATATCGTTGTCTGCTTAGAAGTTTAAGCGCACTTGGAAAAACACTTAAAACCGAACATTCCGTTCGCGTTCATCACCGCTTGATGCGAATTTGAATACTTATGCTTTGCTGAAAATAACTATGATGTAGACACTCGACTCGAAAGGTTGAGGAATCGAACCAAGGTGAATATGAAACTTCAGCCATGACACCAACATATAAAATGAATTGTTTCTTCGTGTTCTTTTTTATGTTTCCTTTGATATGTCCTTGCACTTTCACTCTCTTATTAATACAACTGCGAACTTCTTATGTACCGAGTGTCCACTGGCTTTTGAACGTGATTTATGACAGCCATCTATCATTAGGATTCATTGGAACTGCCAGTTTTGTCGGCTGAGCTATCGATAACCATTAACCAAGTCCAAACATAATTCTGTTGCTGTGCGATTTTAAAAGGAAATGGAAATTCCAGTTGAACAAGTCTTTTATGCGTTGTTGACCGTTGCCTAAGTTCATGCATTCACATAGAAGAGTGCATTGCTCAATGGCAGCAGTTCCCGCGATAAATTTCAGTCAGTACTATAACTTAAAGTACTAAACAAACACTACGGAACCTATACCTGTTTGTAAACTAACCTCTGAGCAGGTTTCCAAATGGAAATCGTCCAGATGCTCCGCTATTAGTAACAAATCCCATGGCGGGGCTTGGAGAATAACGTGTGGGTAACCTTCTAAGATGGGAGATGAAAATAAAGGGGCCTTTACTAAGATTGTTGGGATCTTCGTCTTTTCTGAGCTAGTGAAGCCCAGGTGGGATCTGTCATGGTTAGAAAGAAACGTAGAGTTTACTGTTCGAGTTACAAACAATGAAATTAATCAGAGAAATTAGGGAACAAAAAACATTCGCTTGATTCGTTGGAGGTTGATGATCGGCTCTCAGACTTCGTAATAAACGTTGTCCAAATAAAGTGCAGTAAACACTGCTTGAGTGGGTGATTTGCACCGCTCATTAGTTTTGGGTGAAATGAAGTGGCAGCAAGTATGAAATTGACAATCCGAAATATCAGTCTTAAGTCACCATTTTAACAAAACTTTTTACTTCTACTGGTATTGCTCTCTAAAGTGTACTGTGTAGAACACATGTTTTCGAGCGTGACTTATCCAACTGGGAGACTGTGGCGTGATGAATTACGAAAACAGTTTAATAATATCCAACACACTCGGGATTTCGTCTTCGACTTTCTGAAAGCTTCAATTCACATTATTTTTTCTATAAAGATGTCCGTAAGCGATCCTTTTACTCAGAGCGTACTACTAATATTTGTGTAGATATATATAGATATATATTATATAATATATTGGCTAACCATGCTGACACTAAGCAAATGGAATTGAGAGATGTTTCAGTTAAAAAAAACTGACGGTGCTAGTGAAACAGCAACGATGTCGCATTCCTTCATGGATATTTCTGTTGGTGACGGCTTTTTCTGAAGAAATATAAGTTAGCCTGACGGTTTATCCTTCTAAAGTTCATGCAATAGTTCGATGTTTTATCGTTACTGATGGGACGCTGATAAGCATTACTAGTATTCTGTCGTCGCAGGTTACTGGAAGAAAAAACATCGATACACAACGAAGGATTCGTCCTTCTAGTGGAGTCTCCCATGTCTATAAGGTGTTTCATATCTCATTCTGGAAGATTCTGAATTCATGCAAAGATATTTCTCACCAGTGAGGCCTATTTGGGTCTCTGATGAAAGACCGGAGCAAGTGGAGTTATTATTCTTGCCGATTTGAATTTTTTTACTATTTCAAATGGCTTCTATGCCCCGATCTTTCAGAATTCCGTAATTTCCACATCGTTGCGTTCTCTAGACGACATCGCTGCTGTACTTAGTGTGCGATTGTTTTCTGTAAGCGAAATTAATACTGGACCTGTCTATCTCCTGTTGACGTTCAAATTGCTTTTCGTACATCTTTGAAATGGTGTGTGGCACAATATTGCGAACGGCGGTGACGAAATGAGAGCAGTGATGCGCAGCTGCTTCCGAGCTGCTTCTTCCACGTAAACACTAGTTCATCTACGAACTGAAACTGTCATCTCAGTGGATCTTTCGAGTTTTTCCAGTAGTAACATTCGTTTCTTTTCTGTCAAAATGAAAACCACTAAATTTAGAACTATTCACAGTTAATCTTTGGTAGAATGAGATTTTCACCCCCCCAAAAAAAAATACGGAATAAGACCACATACTGAATTTACCAGATCGTGACTGAGAGCTGTTCGTGGGTGTATCGGGATGCGATAATGTACAGAGAGGGATACATCCGCTGGCAGGGTCGCCCAAGCTGAGAAGGAGTCCGTCGTTTTCTTCAGGAAGCCCAGCTAAGAGTAAACCAATACTAGGATCTGTCACCTTCCTGCTACCAAACTAGTCGCATGGTGGCAAATCTCACTCTGATCCACAAGGCCGGCGACTGCCTGCGGTGGTGACGACTTGGGCGCAGACTTTGTCCCGGTTGACCTCGGGACTTCAGGAAACACAATGGCTAAACCAACAGAACTCCAAAATAATGGAAATTATGCTGGGACCCGTACAACCAGTGAAGATGGGTCAAACAAGTATCCAAGTAAGTAAGGTACGAGAAGGTGAACTTCTATTGCTGAGAATAACCTCTTCAATGCATATCCTGAGCTGACAAATCTCAGAATGATTCAGCGAGAATTCACTACTCGGAAGGAGATTATGGCGATTATGCTGAGACCCGCACAACAATGAGGACGGACCATCCAAGTATTCAAGTAAGAATGAGATTTGAAATCTGCTGCATTAATTGGTACGAATATATAATTCACGCTGAACGGTCATTGTGCGTTCTTCCGTGCAGGAATTCAAATGAGAACATTTTTTGACAATGTTATCACCCCTTTTTTATCGTACAAGTGTGCAGTAAACAATACTGGATGATTACAGTCACACGTCCTAGTCGCATGCATAAGTTAACAGTCCGTTAATGGAACTGCAAAACTGAAGAGGTCCATCAAGTCCTCTCTTTGAGATAAATTGGTGATGAATTCCTAGTTTCTATTACGGTTCAGATTTAATTTCGTATTCTTCAAGCACTCAGAGGCAACAAAAGAAACCTTAGTGGGTACTAACCTTTTCGTAGAAACAAAGTTTCACGAAATGATGAGTTCGTATTTTTGAAGAGGTCTTTGTAAAGTAGTGCAACGTACTTTTTTATTCGTCTGTAAGCGATGTTGTTACTCGTTCATTTAACTTATCTATAAGGCAAAGCTTCAATCGAAAAAGCTGAACTCTTTGTGTTAACGTCAACACAGCGCGACGAAAAAATTCAGTGGGTCAAGAATTTTTTCCTGGTTGTTTTAAGAATGCACTTGTTTGGAGGTGCGGCGCGTTTGGCTGAAATTTCGAGGCCCTGAAGCATTACAGTATCGCGGTACAATCAAACCTTAAAGGTAAACGGTCAACGACCACTGTGTGTGACGTCGAGTTACCAATGAGTTTCGACGAGTCTCCGCCCCACTGGAATATTCTGGACAACTCTCGTGGCTTTTTCGTACCATTTAGACATAAGCTGCTTCCGTGCGAATTCTTCTTGATGAGTTGTCATTTGTTTTCTTGCGTTTTACATTTTACGGAATAAAACCACTACTGAATGCAAATAAGAATGTCCATTCTGAGGTTAACCGGAAGTCGGCCTTTGGATGTGAATTTCGTATGCTGTCGTTCGAAGGACAGCAAGAGCATTATAGTTTTCCTACTAAACTGTTTTATTCTCACTGTTCCTGGTGGAAAGGTTCATGATTAGCACGGCGTACTTCCCGCAGTGTTGACATAGAGCATATTTGCTACAGGCGATTTCCAATTTCGTGCACTTCCAGGTCACATAGTTGGCCAATTCGTCGTAAATTCAATCTATTTACATACAAACACCCACGATTTCATGAATAAATATGTGCATGCAGATGCAACATTTATTTCACAGTGCCGTGCAGCCAAGACAGAGAGCACGTTCCTTCAATCTGCCTGAATCTCGTGATCGCTACGTGGTCGCTCCCGATTCGCGTTCAAGCCTCTCCGGGTCAGATGGTGCGTCCAATGTGCAATTCCTAGCAATCGGCTGGAAGAAATTCCTATACTTTCTATTATCTCTTTAGGCACATTAAGATAGTCCTAGCTAGCCACATTGACTTCTCTACGTTTCTTATTTCTCATATTTTATTTTATTTTAAATTATGACTTTTAGCATTCGTCAAACTCTCTTTTTCACTCTAATGAGCGCCTCTTTCATAATTACTTAGATTCCACGACATCTCCGATTTTTCAATGTCTACAGTCTACACTAATTAGTTCATGCGAGCAGGATCATTTCAGCCGCATCGAATCAAGCAGAGTTGAATGAGAACTATACGAATGATCTGGCATCCCAGCACTGCCCTTTTATATAGGAAAGTTCTTGCCACTTGAATTAAGTAACTTCATGGCCTCACCCAGCAGTTCCCTGCGAAACAGGAAGATTGGTAGTTGATTGCTATCCAAAATAATTTGTTTCCATAGTGCCTCTGAAGAAGTCCATGGTTTCGAGATGTCAGCTACAATAAAGATTTCTAGCAATTTCGTGCAAGCTTAATAAACCAAGACGTTGACTATCCATCCCGAACTCTAGTGGAACTCCGCATTGAAAATACTGCCCAGTATGTTTCCTTCCAATGAATTCTGATGTGCATGGTGGCCCCGGAATTGAAATTAAGTTTCCACATAACTCTAAGAATGCGCTCCATAGCAATAATTCACTGCTAGGAGCCTGTGGCCTATGTGAATTAACTGAGCAATGAATATGAGGCTTCTGCAGAAGTTGGCATCCAGAAATATATGGAATGGTGAATTCAGTAGCCGGTAGGCTTTTTTTCGTCATTCAAATTGGGTGTATTTGATTACTAAGTGCAGTACACACTTGCATAGTTGTGGGTTCAATGTACATGGCCGCCTTCTGTCAATATACCGCGGCGTGCTTTCTTGCACACCTGTGGTCAATTTAGCTCAAATAGCTCCGCAGTTTGTTTGATACTACAAGCGAATACGTTGCTCACGACGATTTTTCAAAATCGCCGCCTTCTTTTCAATGTCGCGGTGATTATCACCTTGAAAACCAATAATTTTGGGTAGCAATTGGCCAGGAACCGTCCTGTACCGTGGGAAACCGCTGGATGAGATCGTCAAGTCACTTTATTTCCAGCAGCAGGGGTTCACCTGTGTAAAAGACGGCTGTTTGGGAGAATTTCATTTGCATTCGTGCAATGTTCTACTTCACTTGACTCGACTTGATGCTGCTAGATGGCAATAGACAACTTGTGTGGACACTCAAAGATCGGAGATTTCATAGAAAACTGTTGAAGTGTCACACAGCACATTTATATTTTAAATAACTTCTGTTCATAATTTCAGTTGGAGAATTTTCATCTACAGCGTCGCAATGCGCTAACCAAATCTCTATACAAATTTGACGCCACTAGTACTTTTACGAAAAAAAAAGACGTGCATTCCAAATAGCATACTCGACAAACTCTGCTACTTTGAATTCCAAAAAGCTGGGCGCATTAGATGCAAAACGGCTAAACTCGTCCGAGTAATCCTTCAATGATGTTTTATCGATTTGCTTTTATAAGTAAAATACAGCAGGCTGCTCTATTCCTGTCGTTAGCACATCTGTGACCATAGAAAAACCTTTCACCGTCGTTGTGCTATCATGATCGCGAAATGGAAGTGGACAGTTCAAATCAAGAAGATCCATGCATAGACTTCATTCATTCTGAGAAAGAATGGAAACTTCCTCTTACGTAAACTGTGGGTCCTATGTTGCGAAGGCAGTGCATTCTGTTTTTAAAGAGGCCACATGTAATATTGCATAAAATTTGATGCGTTCGGCTACTCTTAAGAAGAAATTATTGCAACTAACGGGAGAATTACTTCCTTTCATCGAACTGACCCAAATTTACTGCTTTGTGCTCCACATTCCAGTATCCGCAATGAAAATGAAAATTTTCCATTCTTCTAAAGACTGAAGACTCTCAAAATTCCATGAGAATTAAGGATAAACAGGATAAACAGAATGTAAGTGATCGAAGACCAAAATAGAAGAAAACGAGACGGCTTCACGAATTTCTAACGACACCTCTTGTTCAGAGTTGTTCTAGTCATATTTATGGGTGTTATTCGAGAACCTTTGAAAGCGTGTAAACTTATTCATTCTTTGAAATTATATGTTTTCATGGTGACAGTCATCGCTTCTCTTAAACAATGATGGCGTCGCAACGGCAAAAATAAAACTATGTTTAGCACACGTTTTCTTTTACGTAGAAGCATTTTTGTTGTCAAATTTGTCCTGAGGTAGGGTTAGCGCACTGTGATACTGTGGATGGGAACTCCCCAATGGGAAAAGCGAAAAGATGGTGTTTATAATGTACATGTGTACGTGAGGCAAAGTAGCGATGTTGCTGGCAGGAAGAAGTGTGATCGGGTGATTCGCTTAGGGGTGATCGATCAATGGTACCTTTGCATTTCTTCATTTGGGAAAGGTCATGCTTTCATTACACAATTTCGACGATTCACAAGTACTTTATGTCAGTAGCTGTTCTTCCCACGCAACAGGTGCAATACCGATGAAGAAGTATTGAATTTCTACGAATAACAACGATAAGTGAGCAGTTGCTTTTTGCTTCATAAATTCAATGATTTTCCAGATGTTGTTGAAACACTGCTCCAAAAGCTTCGTAAAGATTCAAACTTTTATCAAATTATCTACAACGTCATTTGATTTATCTAGAAAATAAAGTTCATCTGCCATATTATAAGCAGCAACTTTCCGTCCCTATCACCAATGTGCAATAACTGTGGACCAACTGCAGGAAATGGTGCTGCTCATATGGAGACTTAGCTAGAAGGTATCGTTCGATGTCTTGCTAATTAACTGTGTGGACAGTACAGCAACACGTTGACAAGGATATCTTGGAATCAAAATGCTGATTTAGTAAAATTCGTGTCCAATGGAAGTAGGTGAAATGAACAGAATGGAAAATAGGAGTAGGAATTACAAAAATGAATCAAAAGTGCCTAGAGAATTAAATATGCGTAAATAAACAGCGCACCCCGTAAAATTATATCCTGGTTATGGAGGTGTTTGGCCGTGTAGATTGCTGTCAAATTGACCTTTCCAGGCTCTGAGGGAAGGCGAAATCCGCCGAAACGTCAGCTTGTACGTAAATAAAGAAATAAAATAACACCTCGTGTTTGCTAAACAGAAGTAGAAAGAATGGGAAATGTTTGGTTCGATTGGTTGCGACGCACATCGTCACCGTCAATAGTGGAAGACGACATGGATTTTTCAGGAGACTCAAACTATGGGTAGTATATCTCGTTCTGCTAACAGTCTAACACCAGGTTGTACAACTTTCTATTTACTGCCCATTATCTTTTCATGGCAGATTATTTTGTGAAGTGCAACCACAGTGATAGTGAGATATTTGCAAAATTCAGACCCCGTGCCAGGTTCGAAACCGCGATTACCCTTTCCGGTGGCACAGGCTTTGCTCACAGCACCCCTGAGGCCCTGTTTCGACTCTCGGAGAGTTTTTTTTACCCTAATGGTGCCAACAGCAATCACTCGATTAACACCAGATTGTTTCTCACCGCGAGAAACAAATGATGTAGACACACGGCTCGAATCATTTCGTGTTTGAAGAAGGGCAAAAAAGACGACAAGACGCCAACAGTAATAAAATTATTACAACAACCTTAGCTTGTCAATGAAGTAAGATGTTGATTATTCGTGTAGAGTCTGAATGAAGATCACTTCGCCACAAAAGAAGTCTTTTTTTGCGAACGATCTTTAAATTGAGTTCTTGACGACACGAAGTTATTACAGAATATTGGTTAGTCTAATCACGCCTAGCGAATCTGTAGACCTTTTTTCTTAATTCTGACTTCAACTTCCTAAACTATTTCTTATTTTTCTGATTTCTTTTCTGAAGCCGTTCTCTTGATTGATAATTTGTTTTGCTCACGACTGCTTCAACTGACTCATGCTCTCAAACAGTTCACGTCTAACCTTTTCAAACATCACTGCATGCTATCGTTTCCTTTAGTGGATTGACATAAAAAATGAATTAACCGAGATCTTGTTAAAGTTGAAGGGCCTTCATGAAACGCTCATTTTTCGCTCCACGGCTACGAGCTTCTCACTCATAACCGGAAGCATTACTATTTACCCAGCAATTTTTTTCCTCTTCTTTTTGCTTGGGCGCTTGTTGTTTCAAATCCGAAGATCGATTCTCTTCCAAACCCGACATTGACTAGACATTGTTTGTTTGAAAGGCGCTCCTCTATGCACTTTCATGTGAAGAAGAAGGTACTGGCTGGACGAGCACATTTTCACTATACGATTTCTGCTACTAAACTACTACGGGACTATCCTTGAAAAAAGAGTTCTCTTTGAATTCCCAGTGTTAAAACCAGTTCCATTCCACTGAGGAAAAATTTTAAGCATAATTGCGCTGTCAGTAATTCTCTCTAATGCAAATCTTTTAGACCGTGAAAAGGCTTCTTCAAAATATCTAGTGGTGAATTCATTTGCAACACACTTTTGATGAGAGAGTTATGAGCTCCTGAGAGGATAAGCCATGAAGATTGTAGCTAATTAGGGTGGTAAGGCATGTTCAAAATGGCTTTTACGGCCAAGTAATGTGTGGCGATTTATCAGGAATAATGCTGAGCGCTCCAAAGACAGCACTTTTTTCCAGATATGAAGGCTATAACACGCTTGTTGGCTTCCGTGGTCCAACCGTTTACGCAAAAGCAGCACTCCAAGGTGCATGGAAGATAGTTTTTTTCTTTTCGAAACATTCTTGTGCTTACAGAAATGAGAAGGTACAAAACTATGAAAATGAACGAGGGCAGAGTTCAAACAACTAGAGGGTGCTTCAAACAGCTTGTAATACCTCTAACCTTGAATTCCTAGCGACGACTTTGAATAGGCCAGAATAGGAATGGCTAACGAGAGCGAGTACGGTGCTGGAAAACCTGGATTAGGAGAAGAAAATGGGAGTGCGAACCGTCTTGTAGGGGCTCTTTTCTGCAGCAGGCCTGTTCCAATGACACTCGATTTCACAAGAAAGAAAGCCACCGCTGGACATAGGAGTCTCGTAGCGACACAACTCATGACGATTGACTACATCCTGACAAACAGAAGATGGTGCGTATTTGATACTTCGTTGGTCGCGTCATTCCGTACTGTCTCCGATCACCGGCCCTTCGTGCGAAGATTGGATTTAGTCGTAAGCTGGAGAAGAATTCATATCATCGACCATGAAAAAGAAATCCAGCTATGTATGAAAAAAACATTCCGAACGAAATTCTTTTTAAACCTAAACGAAAGATTAAGAAAGACCCGACCGAGAATTACGAGTTTCTTGCCCAAGGACCTAAAAGTTATTTAAATTCGCCTAATTTCCCACACAAAAAAACCAGATCGTGTCTCCATCACCATTAAGGAGTTACTCGAGAAGAGAAGAAGACTAAATCTTGATTCTACATCAACGCGCTCTGCACGGCTGGTGAGTGAATTCCTCTTGCAGAAGTGTTTTGCAAGAAGATCTACATCAGGACATATAAAAGAGTCTTTCAGAAGCAGCACAAAAGAGAACCAGTCTGGAAAAAATGTCAGAATTTGCGCGAGTGCAATATTTTTGCTGTCAGGCCTGATGAACGAAGATGGAGTCACTAAAAGTTTATTCCATGATATGGAGTTGGTAACGAAAAAAGTTCTACGCTAACGTTTTTCTTCCTGAAATTCTTTCCTCTGAGGTCCGAGTTGCGATAGAAGACACGAAAAAGGGGCACAGCTCAAGGACCGGACAACATCACTGCCTGCTTCTTTAGAGCTAGAAGCCACAATTTACATATGATTCTCGCAACCCATATGACATTTTTGTCTTCAAAAGGAAAAAACTCTCTGACCACTGCATGACGTCGCTCACGGTCATGCTGCCTAAAAAGATCTCATACCCATAGGAAAGGGAAAAGTTTGGTAAGGGGTAAACATGTCAGCAAAACTGTTTATTACCGCATTGCAGTAAATAATGGAGTCACTCGATTGAGATAAGAAGGGCATACGTATTGATGGAAAACTCCTCTTCAAATCTTCGTTTTCCTCACGACATCATCATCCTCAAGAAGTACCAACGAGCCAGAGATGATAACGAATGAGTTCAGTGAAGCTGCAAAAAAGATCAGACTACGTAATTAAAAACCCATGGTGCGAAGTTGAACAAATCGAACTGGATAGTTTTTGATTACTTGAACCACCTCGCACGTTTACCTCTCAGACGTTAAAGGAACGTACAGAATAACATGAAGGAGGAATTAGGCTAAAAAGGATAGCTTCATAAGCCTCACTTGAGCCTCTCAAAGAAGCCACCGACCAACTAATGGACCCAAAAACTCCACGCTCACCTCTTCCATCCAACAGTTCTCTCAGCGCTCTGTTATTAAGCTAAGACGTGAGTCGATGCTTCAACCATGTGAAGAATACCGCACACCACCCACAGAGCACTTGAACTATATCATCTGAAATATAACCAGCATATACAATATTTGGCCAAAATGCGATACTCTCTGATAGCAAAAAACAATCTCATCTTCGGAACGCTGGAGAAGACACATCGATAGTAGAATAAAGATGGGCCGGTCATATAATGAGAAGAACAGACGACAGGTGAACGAAAATAACTGCGGAGTGGACTGCACTAGGGATTAAGTCGTACCCTAGGATGACCACCTACTACGTGGGCATAACTAAAGTTAAACAACTGTACTCGCAGCCGCAGTTGCTTTACAGATCACATTATGAGAATCGCACCTGCTACCAAACTCGAATCAAACCACCGCTGTGAACGACCATTGCGACGTAAAGAAACGAGTGTAAAAATCTGCCGGGGGTCCACACTACTCATTGAAGGCGGACCGCTGCAGTATCCAAGCATCTAAGTAATTTCAATAAGTTCCTGTTACACCTATAAATTTGTCATATAATTCCTAGAGAACACATATTCGCTAGACTTCTTATTTACACAATAATGTTAGGAGTATAATAACATCCTTAATAACTTATTTGGATATTTGAGTGGCCCGTCTTTACTGGTTGTGCGGGTCTCAGCATAATCTCCACTTTTTCGGTGTTTTGCTGGTTTAGCCATTGTGATTCCTTGGAGTCCTGACGTCAGCCAGGCCAAAGTCTGCCCCAGGTCGTCACTACCATGGCCAGTGGTCACCTTGTAGATCAGAGGGATATTTGCCATTGTGCAAGTAGTTTGATACCAGGAAGTTGGTGGACCCTGGTAATGGTTTACTCTTAGATGGGTTTCTTGATGGAAACGCAGGATTCTTTCTTAGTTAGGGAGACCCTGCAGGGGGGACGAATCTCCTGCTGAACGTCGCAGCTCGACACCCAGGAAAACCGCCCACCTACGATGAACTAAACCGTTGCGAGGACATTCTTGATGAAGCAGTAGTAAAGTCGGACTTTATAAATAATAAACATCAATGCAGAAATATGCAAGCATAAAAGCATTAAGAAAAAAATGTAGTCATACAGGATAAACAAGAAGAATTAGATGGTATCAGACTTCTCCAGGATTATAACAGTGCTGACTTCAAAAATCGCTAGGTCACCGCGAAAATGGGCCAGATATACATTCGACCATCTCTAACGATGGTTGATGAAGTCGAATGCATAGCGGACCCCAAGGGATGTGGTTGACTTAAAACGCTTTATCCTTTATATTTTTTTCTTTGTTTACTTGGGTTTCTGTTTCAAGATCGCGTTTTTTGCGTATACTGAGGCCGATACTGACTAACTATTGGGTAGAAAAAAGTTTTATTTATTACCAACCAAGCATATCTAGACAGAGGTCGATTACATCTTGCGAATGCGTTCCCATAAAAATCGAAGACTGCCGTCGGTCTTGTCCTTATTGTCGGTGGTTCTCGAAACAGTTTCCGTTTTTCGGCAGGCCTACTTCCGTCACACCCTCTGGGTGTAAATCGAGATTAAGAGCCGACAATTATGACGCAGTGCAGCTATTAGGGTGGATATGTTTTCCAGATCCGCTATTATACATCGAGCACAGACAAGTTGTCTCCTTAGGCACCCTTAACACTCTAGTGTCGGTCTCCTTTTTGAAACTCACTCTTGCATTTCCTTTGTAGATAACTGTAACTGTTATCAAAAGCTGCTTCTTTTTCCAAATTTGTTGTTTGTCTACTTACAGAAACCATTACTCATTCAGGTTCCTAATGCAAGCTGAGGACTCCAGAAAAACAAGTGTCTAACGGTAATAATGATAAAAGATTAAACAAGAACAAATAATGGATTGAAAATTCTAGGATTAGGATTACTGTGATAGGTCTTCAGCACGTATTTTTCTCTGCGGGTGAGTAGAGGGAGGTAAAGTTAGTGAGATTTGAAGACGAAACCGCGATCCCACGTCAAAACAGCCTCTAAGGCTTGGACAATTCTTTTACACAGCCCACGAATTGCTTCAAAAAGAATATTTAATTTGGGAGAGAGCTCGGTCAACTTAGTTTTAACCTAAGATTAGGTCACATTTCAGTCTATTTCCTTCCCTACCTTAAAGAATTGCTCTGAACTTTCTTTCAGATTTCATCTTTAGATAGTTTTATGTCGCGTGTGGTGTCATGTGTCCCAAACTCGCGGCAACTTATCGCTTTAAACATAAATATGCTGTAAGTAAGAATTGCTGACTGTAATGTTACTCAACTTGTTATATCTGGAATTCAGTGAGAATCAGATATACCACCATTAAACGACATCCATGAAGAAGGCAATGTTACAGTCGAAGCCACGCGCAAAAAAAAGTTCGAAGGCCTTCGTTAAGCAGGGAATAAATCTTTTCCAAGAACCACTGCTTCGAAAGAAACCTCACAAGCAGAGCAGCAAAAATCTTACGCATCTGATCCAGAGAATCCGGCGAAGTTCTTTTGTGAACACCTGGAAGCGCTTCCTCACAGCTTTATTGGAACTTTGATTTATAAAAAGAAACTTCCTCAACCGGCAAAATTCCACTCGAATGGAGTTGCTCCGTACTGCAACAACTAAGTTGTTACCAGCTTTTACAATTTCACGAAAGGTTCCCAATCAAAAGTTCTTGCGCTGTTTTCTATATTTCTACTTCCGAATTCTAAGAAAATTTTAGTTTTTTCTTAGTTGAGCACAAAGTTTTTTTCATCAAGTATATATCGCTCCCTATAACAGACAGGTTGTTTGGCGAGCAGAACTGATGACAAACTGGCAAACTTTTAAAACAACATCAACATGCTGAGATACCTAGGTAACTAGTTTATTAGACATTTCCAAACATCGGTTTATTATCGATTCAGTTATTTGTTCTTTTTTGGGTTTAAAACGTTGCACTCTGTGTTGGCGCAGAATGGGTTTGAACTAAGCAAGATTATTCAGAGGGGATAATAAAATCTAGTTTTGATTTACTTACCAGGACTCTCGGTGTTTTCACAAGGAAACTTTTAGTTTTCTGTTTCATTCTAATTTTGCTCATTTTTCTCTCCTATTGATCCACATGACCTTTTGAAAATATCACACATTACTCCTCTGAATAGTACTTCTCTGGATGTACTAAATAAACTACGGTTCCCGAGAAATGTTCAGAATTCATAACGAAGTTTGTTCTTCAATTAAGGAAAAAAATTCCGGAAACACTCCATTTTCGTTTTTTATTCACTGTGATGATTTCGAAGGGTTCAGTGGTATAAAATGAAGAGGACGGAAAAAGCCTCCAGAAAACTGGTGAAAAATTGAGCACAAGTCGCAATACGTTTGAAGTTTTGTTAACTTGGATTAGTAGGTGATTAATAAGCTTATCTAGTTATCCTGTCTCCACCTGTCGTACGAATCCCAACAATTCGTTTTGTTTCACAGATCTTGCAACTCAAGGAGCTGGGGTTAGTTTGTGTATCCGGTGGTCGAGGGTGGTTTCCTGGAATCCAGAGAGGTATTTGCAAGCATGTTCTCAGGTCTTTACAACAAGTGTTCGCTAGCGCTTATGGGAGCGCTGGCTTGCTGTTCAGATTATTCCAAAATAGGCGCTATTCCTTTAACGACAATGAGGCCTCTTATTAGTTGACCCACTTTTCGAAGGCCACCTAGGGAAGCGATTCCGTATCTCGCTGAATTAGAGAATGGCATAATGAATTCAATAAGAACATTGACTGGGTTGTTTTTTTCTAAAGAGTGGGGTCTCTTCAATCTCTGGAGATTTTTTCTAACACCTGAAATTTTTTCATTAACTTTTTTTTACAACTAGTAGCGTTTTTTCTGCTATTCTTCAACACAGAATGACTAGCGCCGGTTTTTCAACAACCGCTGACAATTTCACTTGATGAATTGAAGAGTTTGCATTTTCATACAATACCGTGCTATGCGAAAGGTGTAGTTCTACAATATATTCTTTCATTTCTGGGTTTGTTTCAGAACTCGAACTCTTAAGAAATTGAAAACCAAACTGAAATTCATGGAATTTTCAACGCAACCATGACAGACGTAAAAGCGGACTACACATCCGGGAACATCGTCGTGATCCGCTGGATGAAATCCGGGTTGTTCAGTTGATATAGTCCATGACAAAAAAATAAGGAGAAGTACGTTCTGTAGGCTACAAAAAAAGAACGAACATTTCTATTGACAAATTTTTGAAAGAATGACGACATGATTAAAAAATTGATGACAAACTTTTATCTTAGCAGAACAAAAAAGATCCCTATATATCGGCAGAGATTTGCAGTTTACGTAAATTGCTACGTCATACTATCACTATGAGTTGAGATCTGTCGGTTTGAGGTGGAGAAGCTCAATTATTTCAACGCGCTCATGCGTTGAAATCAAAGGCATGCTAGGAGCAGTGTAATAGTAACCACATCAACCGAAGCCATTTTCATCGTCACATTTTTCCTTTCTCCTTATTTACTTCTTGCATCAAAGGTCGGTTTCGGATAGATTCGCTGGGATAAATTGTGAGCAGGCCTTGGCCCGATATTGTGTAGTGATTCTCAGCATTTCGTCAAGACCTCTTATGTTACCGTAGACCAATTTTCAATTTTTTTTGTAATATTTTATCTCTTGCTCCATTCTCATATCCATAGTTTCTTATAAAACCCCAATTTCTATATGAAAGTAGTTTCTGTAGTTCAACTTATTAAAATTCACTTATGCGGAAACTATATGCCGGTTGTTGTTCTTCTTCACAGAATTAATTTGTATGGTGTTAATGTACTGAAGTTTACAAGAAAACGTACATTCGTGTGGTTTTCTAACTATTACATCTACATGATATTTGCTAAGGCTTTTTTAACGGTTAAACAAAATTGTACGGATAGCACAGTGGTAGTGATGTCCGTCATCACGAAGCACATCACGAGCATGGTGCTAGTTCGATTCTGCTCCGGGCCAATCAAGCCTGTCATCCCTCTGAGGTTGGGAATTTGGTTCCGGACTTGTCTAGGAAAAAAAAATCACTTTCTGCAATCCGATTGGGAACGTTCAAGCTCGGCTATCACAGGACTCCAGGGAGAACTGCTCGACCAGCATTTCACGACATTTAAAATGAAATGAAAATCCTCAAGTAGCAACTGAAGCCACACGTAAAAGTTGGAAGATTATCGTGGACGGTGGATGAAAGGAAGCAAATCGAATGTGAGAAGCGCTGGGATCACACAGTAGACGTGAAGACGGGTCATGAAAGCTAAAGCTTTAAAGCTCTCGGCGTTGATCAATCCCCTGAGGGATGCGCCATGCACTCCGCCTAATTAAGTATCGTTGGAGGTGATTGAATGTATATCTGGCGCTACAATGACTGGCGGTGGCCTACCGATGTATCCAGCCAGTGCTGCTATCCTCTCAAACAATCTGGTACCAATTTGTCGACTCCAGAGGGACGGAAGGCTTGGTGGGCCATGCGCTTGGATCGATTCCACGTGTTGTTGCAAGGCCCTCCAGCCATTGAACCACACGCGCCCTCGAAGACGGGCATACAAAATAAAAAAAATATATGAAATTGTGAACTCAAAGTATTTTTATCCTTTTGATAATGTCAAAAACTTAGAAGAGGCGTACTTTATGAAATAAAAGAGCTTCTGCACAAGCACAATTGAGCCTTGATCCTTGTGCACTCAAGCAGAATATTCTAGTTCGACGGTCCCTATTCACTGGATTCCATGGTAAAGCACTAAAACTCCTTCGCAGTCCCGAAGTCTCAACACTATGCTTCAACAACAAGGAGATCCAGGCATTTCGCATGGGCTCAGTAATTTTCGTACATTATGCAATTTCTTTTTAGATAGTTCTGCTTACATGGGGTTGATATCAATTTTTATCGAACTAACGTTTCGATGTGCTCGTTTTCTTCAGAGCTGGATAGATCCTAGTCCATTGTCTACAGCTGCTCGCGATACGGGTCTTCATAGTCGTACCGAGCTGACGCCGCACAAATGAGAGCCTCACTCGGGGGCTGCAGCATCTATACAGGGCATTTGTTGGTGATTATCCACTAATGATGCTTTGTATTCAGGAAGACAATACATCCTGCAGGCGTAATTGCCTTAAAGAATTCCTTTGATCGAATCCAAGAGAAGGGCCGTTTATTTTGCGTAGGAGTAGGGGCCGAATGAGATTTTCTTTATGGCCTAAACTGTCTATGATTCTTCGGAATAATAAAAACCTTTCTTTAAATGATACTTCAGGATTTCCCCAATGATGAAGACCATAATGAAATAAAAATTACTGTGATAGAGAAATCGCCTATCACCTTCTTCATGCGAGATTCTTATGGCCAGTGAGAAAGTCACAAAATTACGCAGACCGAAATATCCAAATCATCGTAAATTGGGATTTTTACCGATTTCCTACGTCGGGATGGGGCCCATGTCGACGTCACCGACGGCTTGCTTCCCATAAGTAACATTGAAAAGAGATGCCATCCAAGGGATAAAATTATATTTGACCCTTAGCTTTTCTTTTTTAAATGGACTCGCCGCTCCCAACGGTTTACAGCCTCACCGTGGCTGGGAGATGTTCCTGGATGTGGAGATGCGATGCACAGCGAGAGGATTCATTCCCAGCAGCGTCTTCCAAGCTGTGAAGGAGTGCACGTTTCTATCACGAAGCCTAGTTAAGAGTAAACCAATACCAGGATCCACCACCGTGCTAGTATCAAGCTAGTTGCACGATTGATCCACAAGAGCGACGATTGCTTGTGGTGGTAACGACCTGCGCCAGACTTTGGCCTGGCTGATCTCAGGGGCTCCAAGGAAGCACAGTAGCTAGACCAGCAAAACTCCGGAAGAATGGGAATTATGCTGGGGCTTGCACTACCAGTGGAGACGGGCCATCCAAGTATCTAAGTAATGTGGTCGGCAAATTCCATTATCGTCGCGTCAAAATATTCCGTGAGACCAACTGTACGAGACGCACGTCTAGTAATTTGATGCTGTTTGATCAGTTCTGACATAACGACAAAATCCACAGTTTCCATATTTCGATGACCCTTTTTGTGCAAGAACTTGAAGGTTTTCTGCTGGAATCGGCAGCGTTTCGTCCCCCTTTTTGCATGATTGCGACCGTGGCTTATTAGTTTCCGTATTCGAGTGCGATCTGTCCGATCGATCACGACCGCTTCTTCGTTTCTCTTCTTCTTCTTCTTCTTCTTCTTCTTCTTCTTCTTCTTCTTCTTCTTCTTCTTCTTCTTCTTCTTCTTCTTCTTCTTCTTCTTCTTCTTCTTCTTCTTCTTCTTCTTCTTCTTCTTCTTCTTCTTCTTCTTCTTACTTCTTCTTCTTCTTCTTCTTTACTTCTTCTTCTTCTTCTTCTTCTTCTTCTTCTTCTTCTTCTTCTTCTTCTTCTTCTTCTTCTTCTTCTTACTTCTTCATCTTCTTCTTCTTCTTCTTCTTCTTCTTCTTCTTCTTCTTCTTCTTCTTCTTCTTCTTCTTCTTCTTCTTCTTCTTCTTCTTCTTCTTCTTCTTCTTCTTCTTCTTCTTCTTCTTCTTCTTCTTCTTCTTCTTCTTCTTCTTCTTCTTCTTTCTTCTTCTTCTTCTTCTTCTTCTTCTTCTTCTTCTTCTTCTTCTTCTTCTTCTTCTTCTTCTTCTTCTTCTTCTTCTTCTTCTTCTTCTTCTTCTTCTTCTTCTTCTTCTTCTTCTTCTTCTTCTTCTTCTTCTTCTTCTTCTTCTTCTTCTTCTTCTTCTTCTTCTTCTTCTTCTTCTTCTTCTTCTTCTTCTTCTTCTTCTTCTTCTTCTTCTTCTTCTTCTTCTTCTTCTTCTTCTTCTTCTTCTTCTTCTTCTTCTTCTTCTTCTTCTTCTTCTTCTTCTTCTTCTTCTTCTTCTTCTTCTTCTTCTTCTTCTTCTTCTTCTTCTTCTTCTTCTTCTTCTTTCTTCTTCTTCTTCTTCTTCTTCTTCTTCTTCTTCTTCTTCTTCTTCTTCTTCTTCTTCTTCTTCATTCTTCTTTCTTCTTCTTCTTCTCTTCTTCTTCTTCTTCTTCTTCTTCTTCTTCTTCTTCTTCTTCTTCTTCTTCTTCTTCTTTCTTCTTCTTTCTTCTTCTTCTTCTTCTTCTTCTTCTTCTTCTTCTTCTTCTTCTTCTTCTTCTTCTTCTTTCTTCTTCTTCTTTCTTCTTCTTCTTCTTCTCTTCTTCTTCTTCTCTTCTTCTTCTTCTTCTTCTTCTTCTTCTTCTTCTTCTTCTTCTTCTTCTTCCTTCTTCTTTCTTCTTCTTCTTCTTCTTTCTTCTTCTTCTTCTTCTTCTTCTTCTTCTTCTTCTTCTTCCTTCTTCTTCTTCTTCTTTCTTCTTCTTCTTCTTCTTCTTCTTCTTCTTCTTCTTCTTCTTCTTCTTCTTCTT
This sequence comes from Angiostrongylus vasorum, assembly GCA_018806985.1. Taxonomy (NCBI): domain Eukaryota; kingdom Metazoa; phylum Nematoda; class Chromadorea; order Rhabditida; family Metastrongylidae; genus Angiostrongylus; species Angiostrongylus vasorum. Next base: position 114,859 of record JADANN010000099.1, on the reverse strand, counting down.
CTTCTTCTTCTTCTTCTTCTTCTTCTTCTTCTTCTTCTTCTTCTTCTTCTTCTTCTTCTTCTTCTTCTTCTTCTTCACACCTATCAACATTTGCCACCTGGGAGACGATGTAGTTGATTAGAAGCAATGATGATTGTTTGTTAATGGCACCGTCAGGTAGGAAACTGGCTGAGAGAAAGGCAAATCAAGGCCCTCAATGATGTAGTGGGTAACAAGTCACCTTAAGAAAGGGTAATTACGGATTAACCTCCACTGGTAGTGCAAGCCCCAGCATAATTCCCATTCTTCCGGAGTTTTGCTGGTTTAGCTACACAAAACAAACAATTCTATGCCGCTCATCATTTGAACCGACGGAATTTCATAGAATCGAACGACATTAATTTTGAGAAACTATAGAGAATAAAAAAATGTCTTGCGTTTTCAAACATATTTTTATACGATCGGTCATCAAATCTACTGTACGGATTCCAACACCTTTTTGCCTTCGACTCGTTTCCTCGCCTCCATCACCCACAAAGATCTCCGAACATTTAGTTGTTTCGGTTGTTGCTTTAGAAATTTGCCTTCTTTAGGAACGTTGTAGAAGGCTGGTCAAGTTGATTCTCCACACAATCTTTGGGTTAGCCAAGATAGGCGTTCCTTCGAGGATTGATAGTGAGCATTGGGAGGTGGTCGAACCAGCACCTTGCTTTCTGATGGACTGCGTCACTAACCGCTCACACAGGGTGTTAAACATCTCCCCTACTCCCGTGTGTGCCATTTTACTGAGTACTTTTTCGTCCGCTTTTTGAACTATTTCGATTGTGATCTGCAGCATTCGATTTTTAAACCATCATTTTTTAATTCATGGAAGATTTTTAGAGATTTTATCTGTTCTTTCATGTGACTGACTTTTCAAAGGACTTCCATAGTCTTCAGATACCACTGCCTTCCTTGCTTTCTGTTTCCACGTCGTCTCAAGGGTCTGATTTTTAAAAGCGAACTATAGTGTTCGTCAGTATACCAGTATATCAATCAGAACATATTTATTGCAGTGGTTAGAGGTGCCCTGCAATGCACCCTTAGCCGTTGGTGCAATCCTGCGGCCTGGAGCCACCAAGCTTTTTCACCCCTCGTTGTTCGCAGACAGGTACAGAACTTATCTGGGTGGATAGGAATGTGACTGGCTACATTACCCGGCACGCAATAGTCAGTGTGTGGGCCAGCTACGCATTCAGTCACTTCTAACGATGTTTCGTGAAGTCGAATGTGTTACGCATCCGTCAAGGATTGATCATCGGCGAACCCTCTATCCTTTATTTTTCTTATGTATCAAACATTGATAGTCAAACTAGTTTCCGTTTGTTTTGAAGTTGAAGTGTCACTAATGCAAGATTGATTTGGCGCTGCTCAGAGAGAGGATGTAGAGTTTTCCTGTTTCCTGTGTTTTTTGGTGTCATTTCTATCAATGATTTCTCTCAATCTACCTTTCCTTCGCTTCTTATGATAGCAATGAAGAGATTCGTCTTGCGTAACTTCACAAAAATTCGGTCTTCAATTATTCAATCAATCGTCGTACTTTCATGCTGAAATTGCGTCGCATGACCTTGTTTATTAAATAACACTCTAATTTAACCAAACAGCTTCTTCCAGTGTTGATTCCATTCTAACAGATGGTCATTCACTAGGTCCATTCCTGAGTTTTCCCTCCTCATGGAAAACACCTACCTCCGTTTTGCTCTTTTTTTTCTTTGTTTTCCAAATATTTATTAACTTTTTCTTCATTAAAATTGAAACTCAATATTGTAAATTGCCAGAACATATGAATGTTGTGATTTACACTGTTGGGCTGAATTTAGATCTGAAGTCTTATTCTAGTTGTTCCTTCTACAGACATCCATCTTGTGCGAGATTTCGGACAATTACTATTCCGGAAACATGGCACGTCTGTGTACGACGGATTGCAAGTGGATGATGGATTGGTACAGGTTGATTTAAAGTCGAATCTTTCTGCCCGTGGCATGTCGTTTTGATCATTTTCCTCAATTATTCGTGAAATTGGTCAACGTTAACTTGATATATGCGAGTTGAATACTGCACGTCGAAAGATTGGACAAAACCTTTGATGAGTTGACCGAGAAGAAGATAGGAGGTAGATCAGGATCGCCACCAACAAGAAAGCTTCACCACCATTGCATGATGACTACATAGGAATGAAAAACAGTGAGAATAAAGGACGTCATTCCAAAAAACTGATGCTTGTCGTGTCTGTCGAGCCGAGGGGGGCCCAAATGAGGACAGGGACGCGACAGAAATGATGGAGACTTTATCGGTGCCTGCTCGAATCACTCGATGACTAACTGCATTTAGGCAATATTGACGAATTACTGAATATATCTGTACCATTTTCCACCCTATCTTTTCCTTTTCTTTTAAGTTTCCCAAATGTTTTCTGAGAACATAAGATAGCAACTTGACAAAAATACAACAGTGAGCGCATTAAGCTGCTACCACTGCGGATACTGGACCTGTCGTGAACATCGACGGATTTTTAGCGGACTACGATCCGAAATTGCATACGCGCGTTGCATCCTGAAATGTCATCTTAAATCTATTAGAAACTGGTATGAAATGCCTAATAGAGTTGCGTTGTATGCTAACGATAATCATGAGAGTTGCTGCATTGGTCAGGGTGTTATTTCCTTACTCTGATACGATGAAATGGAGTAAAGCGCAGTGTTTTCGAGTTTTCCCAGCACTAAAGAGAACTGTTTGAGGAAACTCTTAGGGTTTTCAAGGAAGTATGAAACGTGTTTATGTGGCACTTTCTTTTTTATAATCTCTTATATGGTATGATAACATCCTCACTAGTTACATAGAAAGATTTTAGGAAGTTGTAATCAACCGAAAGTTATGTCCCTCGCGGCAATGCAGCAATGAATCAGACTGCTAAGTCTTTCGAGCTCAAGAAATCGCGGTGGTTGTTATTTCAAAGAATTTTTCGGGATCGAGAAGGGTTCTGTTGGATTTTTGGATCCTATGCTATCGCACCATTCGTCGATGCTTTTAGCTTTTTGATGTCATCTGTGTTTGAATCGTTGCGGGTTTTTTTCACTCAGTCTCCCCGACGAGTGTGTAGATATTTCTCAATACAGCTTAGTTAATTTATGTTTTTTATTTCATCGCATCGTCTGTCCTTCCAATCTTGCTTTTCTAACTTCTATTTTTTCCCTTCAGTTCTCCTGGCTCTCCTACTCACATTTTGCTAAAACACGAGGAGTTGGGCACCCTGCCATTTTATGTCCCTCTCCTAGATGGACAACTTGTTATCTGAGGTTTTCGAATAAAAAACCATTGCATGGAAATCAATTTCCGTTGGACTAGCATGTCATTGCTTACAGTTGACTTAGTTATCTCTATGGTGTTCCGAAATATCCGTACTAAGTCCTTGCTACGTCGCACAAGGGGAAATTTTCAGCTATATAGGTCAAAGGGAGGTTTGCCACCACAGAGTAGACTTGACCGATATGCTTACCAGTTGCTACCCGAGAGCTTTTGCAAAATCCTTGCTACTAGCCGCATACTCTCAAATTCATTCGTATACTCGATTCCGTCAATGTAAGACCAGAAAATTCGGTGAGCTTTTGTTTTATTGGCTTTCCACATCATGTCATGACTTATTCTCAAGAGTCAACTGCAGCTCCATGTCGAATGGCACTGTAATAATGATGTCAAGATTCTTCAAACGAGGAACCTTAATTCCTGTGCTCCTTGCAAGGATATCTGCTTTTTAAGGCGCTGAAGAAAATATCTTACTGGTACTCATTGTTTGCACCTGAAATAGCACTATTTTTTTGTTTTGTGGCTAATGGCCTGTAGAGTAGTTCCTCGTTTTCACTCATAGTATTTCAACCGTTACCACGCCATTCATGATCCTACAGAGAACAGTAGTTGAATACAGTAGTTGCGGCAGTTTTGTTAACCCTAATATTTCAACCGTTACCGCGCCAATCAAGATCATACAGGGAACAGTGATTGAATACGGTACTTGCGACAGTTTTGTTAACCCTTATGCAGAAACGTTGCTTTTTTTTGCAACTGATGACAATATCCCGATCGCTAGAGTATTTCTAGAGTTCCACTCCTTAGGATCTTTATAGATTTGTAGAAGAGACTTTGCTTTATTGTTTGACAATATATATGTATAATTTTTACACAATGATATCTTAATTTTGAAAATGTTTAGAGTTGAAACTTTAATAGAACCGGCCTTTGAGAGGACAAAGTTTAATTTTTAGAAGTTTACATGCAAGAGTAGCGGGCGCAAACAAGTACCATGCAATGGGGAACACAATCGTGTTCTGCTGAGCGAAATGCGGCTCGTTTGCTTTCGTTTTCGACACATGAGCCTTATGATGAAAAGAATTTAGAGACGTTTGTGTTATGGGCCCCATAAAATCGGAATTGCATCCTTATAAAACAAATCCTTTGTAGATCGTTGTATCCTTTTGCCAAAGGTTTATAGATCCTAACGGATTTTTCGCAATTAGTAAAATTCACCGTGAGCTGAGATGTGTTGATTGAAAGATGAAAGCAGCCATTATTTCCACATCGTATGACTCCAATAGCAGTGACGTCCTCGCGTAAGTCTTGATAACAAGTGATTCACTCACTGATTTTATCTCTGATATGAAAACTCTCAGGAGGCAGATGATTCATCGGTCCATTGCGGGAGATGATTTCGAAATGGTCAAAAAGAAATTCTGCGCAATGTGCAGCCTTTGAATGGTAGTTAAATTCTTTAGAGGCGATTCTTTTTACGGTGGTTAATCAACAGCCTTTGCCTTTGGGTTATTTAGTAGAGCAGGCGTAGAAAGCTATAGGATATCACGTGGGCATTGGTGCGTTTCTTATGACCAACGTAAAGTTTTAAATGCTATAAAACAAATGGAAAATACTTTGTTTTTGAGTGGCAATCACATCAACTTACACTCAAATAAGAGTGCTGATTTTAATACCTCGTTTTACGGCCATTCAAAAAGCTCCAGTGCATTCTGGACACTTTCATTATAGACTTCGTAAAGAACCGTTCAAGCCAGGACGTTCTTAAAAGTATTCCACTGGTTAGTGTTGAGATCGTTATCACTGTCGTTGAGGTTCGGATTGGGTTCTACCCAAGAATTCCGGAGCATTGAGAAACAGAAAACATTCCCACTTCAGTAAGCAGTTGCTAAACCTCGCTTATCTGTGTAGATGCGTTATAAATATGTATTGATCATTGGCCGAAAGTCCCTATTCCATCTTTTCTAATCCATTGTTTATCAACGTTGTTGACAAATCGACGTTGTGGAATCTGAACATTCCCGAACCACAAACCAAAACACGGCACAAATGCCAGTTTATTCTGAAGTTCTAGTCACAGCCAGAAATCATGTATGTATGTGAAATATAAATATAGTACAACTGAAATCTTTCATGTTTTTTTTAAAGCAAGGCTTAAGAATCCTGTAAATTAGATTCTTAGCCGAAGGATCAAATCGTATGAGCCAAAATGGGACACTTTTGACTTAAATAAATTCTGTCTACAATAGCCTTCTAGCTTCTTGAGGGACTTTTCACGTGTGGACTTCTTTCATATGGCGATCTCCTTGGTTGGCTAACTTATTGCCTTTCGTCCTGCACATAATGGGAAATTTTCTAAAGCATTTGCAAATTGGTTAACTAATTTTTAACAACCTACTAAATGCAAGTACGTGTTTATGGTGAGGAGTTCTCAATACGTGATATGAATATGCACGATGCAGTGCTTATACTTAATAACCTAATACTTTCTGTACTTAATAACCAAATGGTTCCTAATTGATAGCGTTTTAGTTCCTGAAAAGTGCAATGCCATAAAGAAACTCTCGATGAGCTTAGAGATTAATAAAATACGAATGCTCTCAACAGTCCTAAAAGTTTCATTAAAACAATTCAGTGTCGAGAGAACTCATAAACACTATGCTTTATTGCAGTTGATTTCATCATAGCCATGTTTTTGATACAAAGGAAATAACATCCGAACCGATGCAGGAATTCCCATGACTCTCGTTAGTTCACAACTCAGTACTATTAGGTATTTCAAAGCAGTCTAGAATATGACATTTCCGAGCACAAATTAGTATGCCATTCTACATCGTTGATAGCTTTCCTCACTTCTGTTCGAAAATCGTCCAATTTTTTTACATGACCAGTCTTCACCCTAATGTAAGGATCCCAGCACTTCTTCCATTCGGTTCGTTTCTTCGTATCCATCATCTAAGATTGTCATCCAACTTTTCGCGTGTGGGTTCAACTGTTGCTTGAGGAGTTTCTTTGTTATGAGGCAGATTTTGGCCAGGCTGTCCTCGGGATTCCGGGAACCACAATGGCTTAACCAGCAAATCTCTGAAAAATGGTGATTATGCTGGGGCCGGCACAACTAGTGATGACGGGCCGTTCAAGAATCAAGTAAGTATCAATTTTCTTTGTTATGAATGTCACTGAATGCAAGTTAAGTCGATTCTCCCTGCGACCCTGGGATAGTCGTGCTAGAGCGTTCTCGCGTGGATTTCAAGGAGTGTACTGTTCCCACACAATTCTCGTAGAGGTCTCCCAATCGAAAAGGGATGAGAGATTTGTTGAGCTTGGGCCTTCAGCCCATGAATCATCCATTAGCCTCAATCAAAGTTCATCGCTGTTTAATAAAAACATTGATAGTGGTATCGACTAGGATACCGGCTAGATGTATTCTTCATCGCAATTTTTTACAACTTCATATAAGTTCTATTTCATCTTTCTGGAAAAAAATTGGACAAACTGGAAGGACAAAAACGAAAGTTCAAAATAGTGTAGACGTAATCACTGATTCATCAGTGTTGTCTATAATCCAGTTAATCGCTGAATAACTCGAGCGGACACCAAGTCTTCACTCATCCGTGTTGCCCGTAAGGGCTGCTTAATGGGTTAGGCTCGTTCGACAAACATGAAGAATATCACACTGATCGTGTGAGGCCCTTTATTTTCGATAGGGTAACAGCGGTTGGCCTACAGGATTTCCCGTCAGTAAAGTCTGAGTGTGCTTGACGGTGGATTACTACGATTTCACGAAATATTCATGAAAGTTCTGTCTTGGTGGCGATTCTGATCCGCCCTCTTCCACCTACCCACCGCTCACTCGACCGGAGCCGCATAGCGAACTTTGCGCTCCGAATTCATTCCACATTTACGCACGCACACCCACTTATATATGTCTGGAGATGGACAGTTACATCTATGTGGAATTCCTGTCCAGACGTAAGGCAAGCAGTCCATTCCTTAGATTAGCTGCGTATCAGGAAAAATACTTTATGATCGCTTTTGGTCCATTTTGAGCTCAGTAGAAATTTTTAGCAAAAACCGTTCATGATGCTTTTCCTCTCGGAATGCTGTCATACAGAAATGCTTTTTTTGTCATTTTGAACAACTGAAATTTGCCGTAATTTGTTTCCACACTCGACACCGCTTACATTTTCAACTATTCGGTATGCTGCGATCCATTTTCCGATTTTTTCGGCTTGCATTCCTGGTCCAAGGTATTGCATTGGAGCTACTAAGTGTTCATTTAGAATCGTATTTCTGAACCTACAATTGTGTCCCACTTTCAGCTAGTCGATAGACTCGACAAACTGAGTTATTAGTGTTCTGGAATAATCGGTGGTATCAAGTATGAGAACGTGGGACATTTCCTGAGGTGAAAATTTGATTTCAGAAGTTCTAGAAGATTCAATATGTCGAAATTACTGATTTATTTACTCACAAGGTACACCTTCACATTTTGAGCAGAGCGCAGCACTTCTTCTATTGAATGCGTTCTCTTTGTCTCTCATCCACAGAGATCTTTCCATTTCCAAATGGGTTTATTTTTATCGGCCACTTCAGAACTTTGTTTTCTTTATGCATTTTGTTGAATGCTGGTCGAATTAACTCCTCCCGAGTCCTCAGCTAGCTCTGTTCGATCATACCTACTCGAAGGGAACATTCTCTAGACAAATCTGGCACGAATATTGCCGAATCCGAAAAGGAATGAGGGTTTGGTTGGCACAAAGCGAAGTTGAACTAGTTGCTATGCGTTTGCACTTCATCTCTAACTACTACGCTCGCCGCTTCCCATCTCAATGTTGAGAGGCTCAAATTCCAACAGTTGAAGTGCTCTTGTAACAATAAGTGGCTAACGAAGGCCTATTTTTTGTTTATCTTCATCTTTTCTCGTTTCACATTCGCCTATTTCATGCATATCGTGTGCGGTTTTTCCAGTAGCTTTCAATGTTTACCTTTTTTGAGTGACTCCTGGGAACTACACTTCTTTTTTCGAAAGACTTATCCTCTAAGACTTGTTTTGAACCTGGAAATCCTTTGTCGCCTTAATTTTTGCCGCACAGAAACTTGCTTCCCTGCCACCTACATTGTGTTGTTGTTGTTTTGTACTAGTTTTTTTTCATCACCGTGTTTGCAAAATTTGTGCGAAAAACAGCTTCAGAAGCCAAGTCTGGAGTATCTGGTTTGGAAGTGGAATCTGTGCCGATTTGCTAGCAGATAATTCTGTTCGTGCTTCTGCATTTTTCCATCCGTAATCTTTATGACTAAAATTATACTGTTTTCTTTTCAAAAGAAAACATTGTGATTTCAACCGCAGCCTCGGCCTAACTGTGTTTAATGTCGATATGGGTTCCCCAAATCAATCCCGTTGACGAGTGATTGCTGATGGCAGCGTTAAGTAGAAAAGTAGCTGAGAGAAACGCAGAACAAGGCCTCCGTGGCGCAGTGTGTAATGCACGAGCCCCCGGAAACTGAAGTCGTGGTTTGATCTGGCCCAGTGCCCAAGTTTTTGCGAATATCTCAGCATCGTTGTGGTTAAAATTATGCTGTTGCCAAAAAAATTCCAAAACAGGAGATATAACGAATCCCATAGGAATTACAATCCTAGTTAATGTGAGTATTTTTTCAATGATGCAGAGATATTTGCAAAACTCCGGACCGCAGGTGTCTGCGGTCGGGAACGAACGCGCTATTGTCCTTTTCGGGGAGCAACGCGTTCACCGCCACACCATGCGGGTCCTTCGTTTTGCCTGTCTCTCAGCTAGTTCTATCGATCTTTTGCCATCAGCAATCACCCGTTAGTATTTTTTTTTGCTCAGTAGTGAACTTTAACAAAAACGAAAGAGACTCTAGTAACTTGCTCCAACCGTGAAACCAACGTGGATTCAGATCTTTTTTATAGGAGCTGTGGTAAAAATCATTGTACCACATATTTATTTGCTTAACGTAGCAGAGTTGGTGCCGAATGAACAAGGGAAGTGTGTTAGCAAACCAGCACGGATTTTTCTCGGGGTCATTTTTGCACTAATGTTAAATTCGATAAGGAGATTCGTCAGAAACATTGTTATATAGTGTTGTACCTTCAATAGTGTTCTACTAGCCTGAAGCGTTTCTGAAGCAACGTGCCCGTCATTTACTTTATAATCAATAATTTCCTATGTGGTTGAGCTGAGATACAGTTATTATCAAAACCTGTTCGCTGGTCTTTCGACGTCTTCGTCTCCTTCGTAGTCGGACTGTTCCGAATCGATAGTCCACAGTTGATCCTTCTTCCGATGTGGGTCTTCATGATCACATCAAGTCGAATCCAGTGGGTGGATTCATGTGGAGCACCGTTCGAATGGGCAACGTCGCTCGGTGGTGCCGTTCCATACAGAACGGGTGTAGATCGATTGTCGCCATCCATTGTGATCTGCTTTTTCGCGGGCAACGCATCCTATAGCAGTCGGTTCCTTAGCCAGTTGCTGTTGGTCGATGGCTGGCGTTTCGGCGATTTCGTCCTCCTCAGACCCTGGACGTATTTTATGTAACAATAGCCTTATAATTCAGTGAAATATCTATACTATTAATATGAAGGCCTAAGTATAGATAAACATCATACTGATCGAAAAAACTACTCACTGCGGTGTTGCGAGTGGGACTACCGTGTGCTGTTCACGTGGATGACGAGCGAGACCCACCCAGGTCGAAAAATCAGTTTGAAGTAAGGCGCCAGGTCATGTGTGGTAGTGAGGAATTCGTCTTTCCGGTTCATCTTTGAAATTTTGAAATTCATCCAAAAACTTCTCAAGCGTCTTGCGCGAAAGTCACTTCAAGATCGTCGCCACTGTATTTTTGTGCCCTGTGTCTACCTAGAGGATGGCTTTGTCGAATCTTAGCATTCCCATCTAGATGTTCTTTTATGCGGAAACAAACTGGTCTACCCATTTCCCCAATGTATTCTTTATCGCATTTCTTACATGAGATCAAGCATATTGTACCTGAATTCATGCAAACCTCGTCTTTCTCGTTTGGACAAATTACACAATTTTTTTGAGCTCTACGAGCGATTATAGAGGCGGTTGCCAACCAATTGATGACGTAGGATATTGGGTGGGAGGTCGATGACTGGCGCATAACTTTCAAGACCGCTTTTTCTTAAGCACCTCTTAATGCCGTAACTTAAAACATTGTTCAACACATACGCGATTAGGTCTCGCACGAGATGTGCATTGAATTCGAATCATGCGGTCCATTTGCCGTTTATTTCCGCGAGTTTTTATGTTCTTTGTATCCCCTATGTTCTGCTGTGTATCTCTCCATTGTTTTGGAACATTTCCCCCTCTTGTGCATGAGAAGAAAAAAACTCGTCAAATTTCTAAACACGTCTCTATCAACTTTTGATAAGCCTTTATAGGATATGGAAAGTATATTTAGTGCTTTTTTAATACTCACCTCTTTGGCACAATAGCTACGGTTCGTCGTATTTTCTGGAATAATCACTCACATCTCAAAATCTGGTAGGAATATCACAGGGCTTGAAACATCTGAATCCCAGACGAATTGAGGGATTTATGAATGCGTCGTCTTCTTGTTCAGCAATCGCGAGGTTGTTAAACAGCATACATTTACCTCCACAGAAAAACACAATACAACACAACAGTAGCCGACGTTTCGGCAGTATCGCCTTCTTCAGAGCAGAAGGACATACAAATGTGTAATTTACTACGCCAAACGCTTCAATAATACTTACAAAAAGACAAGAAATTCTATGGTAATTACATGGTCAACAGCTTCTCGAAAAAAACTCACCGCTTTTTTACATGCCTTCCAATGAGGAAGATTAGAACAGCTGATTGTAGTCGCATATGGTTGATGACTGCACCATCCCACATCAGAAATTGATGCGAACATACGGGGGGGGTCAGGTCGCTTATGACCTCTCGGATAAAGAAGGCGATGCTGCCGAAACGTCAGCTACTGTTGTATTGTATTGTGTTTTTCTATGGAAGTAAATGTATGCTGTACAACAACCTCGTGATTGCTGAACAAGAAGACGACGCATTCATATTCCTACGCCGAGGTTAATAGAAAGTCGGTCCTGGGAACTGAGGGATTTATTTTCAATTTACTACTTACAGAGAGTGAACAAGATCTGATGGGGTTGAAGAAAATGAGGAACTTGTTGTAGTTTCTGTCGAATAGTCCTTTTTTTCTAATTTTTATTTTATATGACTCGTCTTCACGTCTACTGTGCGGGTCCCAGCACTTCTCACACTCGATTCGTTTCCTCGCATCCACTGTCCACGGAGATCTTTCAACTTTTACGTGTGGCCTCGACTGCTGCTTGAGGATTTTCATTTCATCTTATATGTCGTAGAATGCTGGTCGAGCAGTTCTCCCTGGAGTCCTGATAGATCCGGGCTGGAGCGTTCCCAATTGGATTGCAGAGATCCATTTTTTTTGCAGAGAAGTCCGCTACCAACTTCCCGACCACGGAGGGATGAGAGGCTTGGTTAGCCCGGAGCGCAAAGGAACTAGCACCATGCTCGTAGTAATTACATCACTACCACTGTGCTATCCACCCGCTGAGTCGAAGAGTCATAGGAAAGTGAATTGAAGGATGACGGCGAACGTGATGATGGTGTACGCCGTGAGTAGTCAAACAATGTGGCGCCTCATGCACGCTGGGTTTTCGACGATAGTATACTTAGAGTGAAGCAGCTTTTTCCTGCTTGGGTGTGCGGAACAGAAATATTTTTGTGGAAAAATCATGGGTGATATTCGAGAAGTTCTTGTGGGACCAGCCGAGAGACATGGACAAGAAAAGGATGGCTCCTGGTGACCAAGAGGAAATCCGAAGAGACAAGAAGATTCACTGGTCGTTACCCTTAGATGGGAATTATTGAACTGCTATGAATGAACAATTGTTGGAATAGCTGTTCATTTTTTGTATCCAATTCTCTTGGGTCCAAAGTAATAACAAAGTATAGATTTGAAACGCTACTGGCTCAATTCCATTCCACCAACAATGCAGCATATGATGGGGATATAAGTTGTACAAGATGAATTCACTTAATAGCGCAATCAATAGGCGTTGTAACGGAATACAAAGACTAGTCAAAGAGGTGTGTGTGCATTGAAGAGATCTTCGCACTCCTTTTAAGGGATAGTCTCATTCGGTCAGTATCTACCACTTAGAAGGAATAAAGATAGATTAAAATTTTTTTAAACTGTGGACAAATGGCTGGACACAAAGCATTCTGGTGTGTGCAAGTAGAGACGGCTTGGAAACAGGGAGTGTAGATGAGTCGGTTATCACGAACGTTTGTTGGATCAAGAAGGACACCTGTTCATTGGTAATTTGTATACGAGTCTCTTTTGGAGACTGCTCAAGAATAAGGCTCATCTGAATGACACATGAGGGAAGAACTTTCCAAGCAGGTTTTCCGACAAAAGTTGAAGAGAAGACATTTCGAGAGCCCATGGAATGAGAGCGCTTAATGGTACTTAAGTGGAAAGAGAAACGGGACGCGATCCTTTCCGCTAAGCCATAGGGAATGCGAAATATGGCGATGATACCAATAAATGGGCTTTCTCGTGTATTTCAGTTTGATACAAGCAGATAAGGCGTTTGCTCTTCATCTGTTTCGTTTTCCTTCTTTTTAGTGGATGAATCTCCATCTTAGAAAAGATAAAATGTGGAGTCCTTGTATTGGGTCATGTACGGAACTAGGAAAATCTCATCCACATCTGCTGCAGAAGTTGGCAAGCAGGTAAGCTCTATGTGTAACTAACGCAATAAACCTATTGCTTACAATGCTTCAATAATATCCACCAAAGGGCAAATTAGAAGTTTCGCAGATTGTAAAACCAAAGAGGTAGTCAAAGGTATGCAACTTATAGGATGAAAATCCTTACAATTATTTGTGAATTGTGCGAAAAGAGTATTCAGTGAGAAGGTTGTGGCTGCCGTTCATAGATGGTAAATTGCTTTGTACATCGTAATTGAGTGTAAATTACAGTGTTCTTTTATCTACTGCCTATTCTTCCTATTTGTCAAGGTATTATGTGGAATAACACCACAAAGATGCTGAAATATGATAACAAAACTCGGAACCACAGGTGGGTTTCGTGCCCGTGATTACCTTTGCCAGGGCCCACATGCTATTCGCTTCACCACCGAGGCCCTTGCTTTACCTTTCTTTCGCTCAGCCAATTGTTGACCTCAACACATGAGTCGTCGAAAAGGGTAATTGCGAGTTTGAATCTCATCTGAGATACCGAGCTTTGCTCATATCTCAGCATCGTTGTAGTTAAACGTGAAATAATCGTATGAATCGCAGATTATGATGTAAATGTAATATAAAACTCGACGTGATTACAAAGATCCACTTCGTAAGAAACAGCTTTTATGAACACCTTACTGCTATTCGGAAGAACGCTATGGCGCCACCACTTCAGTTATAGTAAAAATGTGTGACAACTTTGTGTATGCTTAGGATAAATTTTAAACACTGAGTATCAGTGCCAAGGCTAAATGCGGTTCACTACTAGAAATTTGATGTAAACGTTTTCTTGTGTAATACTCGCAATATTAATGAAAAGGTGTGAGAATACTTTATACTTGATTCTTGAGTGGGCCGTCCTCACTGGTTGTGCGGCCCTCAGCATAGTCTCCATTTTTCGGAGATTCGCTGGTTAGGGCATTGTGGCTCATGGAATCGCGAGGTCAGCCTGGCCAAAGTCTGCCCTAGGTCTACACCACCACAGGCAGTGGCAGCCATTGTGGATCAGAGAGAGATTTGCCACCATGCGACTAATTTAATACCAGGTCGGTGGTGGATCCTGGTATTGGTTTACTCTTAGCTACTAGGCTTCCCGATGGAAAAGTCGGACTCCTTTTTCAGCTTAGGAGACCCTGCCAGGAGGATGTATCTCCCCGATGTACATCATAGTCCGGCACCCAGGAACACCTCCTGCCACGATGAGGCGGTAAACCGTTGGGAGGTGGTCCGAGAATAAGAGTTAGAAATGTGAACTCTTCAGGTAGTCCTCCCTGTTTACTACAATCACGCCTATACTAGTTTCCTGAATGACTGACTAACTTTTCGTGGCGTCAAGCTGTCTTAATTTCCGGATTTGAAGCTCTAAGTAAAGCACACACGTTAGAGGTCTCCACGTCAGATGAAACTCGTCGGAAAAAGTGTTTTTTTTATTTTATATAGAGAATAGCTTTTAGCTGAAGAAGTTTAACACGACATTTGTGTTAAAGTGAGCTGTAGATTGAACACGAAATATTCACCAACAACTCTTCCTACCGCAACAAGACTTCCGAAGAGAACACGCATTGATGCCAATGCGCACTGTCGTAGATGTGTTAACTCATTTTAGCTTACATTTTGATTCTTCTAATTCTGTTCTTCTTAATCAGCCATTTCACTTGCAACTTATTCGATCTATTATATCATTCCTGCAAGCTAACAATAATAGCCCTAATTACCTGCTAAGATCCAATGAGGCCATTGCGTAGAGGCAGTTACTCTGATCTCACCGAAAATGAATGGCTGATGAAGAAAGTTATTTTTCCAAAGTTGTGAAAGCGATGTTCTTATTGTTAGGCTTTCCTTTACATCAAACGTGTGTTAGCACTGATTCTACACTATTAAAGATGCTCGCCTCGCTTTGTAAGTTAGGGATATGATAACGAAGCAGCGATCGTTTCTACCTCTATCTGTATACTAATAAGCGAACAACAGCTGCAACATCTAACTTAGAACTGAAATCTTGGCAATTTCAAGAGGATTTTTGTGCTAAGTTTTCTTTTTGGAAGTTATGAAGGACGCCTTCATAGAATTTCGAACTGAATGGTTCTTTTTCTAATCGTTTTACTTCAATTTTCGACTTTCAGTTGGAAAGCGTCTCGAACACGGTATACTGTTTCCATCCGGGCTTGGATTTTGGTTTCCTTTTTCATTGATTGCACTCGTGCGGGACCGAAATTCGCTTTTATCCTGTTAGTCGTCAAATGATTCGCCAACAGACTTTGGTAACTCTCTATTCGTCTTTGTATTGTGTAGAAGAGATAACTAGTTGATTATCTTCGAGGGATACGAAAACCATTGAGTTTGTTGTCGAGGTTCCTCGTGAGAAAGTCTAACCATCTGGTTGATGCTCTTTCTGTAGCGCGACTAACATCCGTGGGACCAGGGCGCTAGCAGCTCTTGCCACTGCTTGTCGTTTAGCGACGCATCGCGTATCTGACCTATCCGGTTTCTCAGATTCTGACGTATGCCGCAGCGTCCATAATCTTCGATCGTTGACGTATATCCGAACTCCGTATTCCCTTTCTCATTTATGTGGGAAGGCGAAATTCCTATCCTTAAAACCACCTGCTTTGCTTTTAATTTTTGATGACGTCTTTTTTTTTCGCAATTTTTCAACCAACTTATTCGTCTGCACCAATGTTCACAGTTATCTCCGCTGTTTGATTTTTTTATGATATTATTGTCATTTTCTGAATTTGGACTCGATTCCGCCATTTCAATACAGTTTCTTACCACAGCCAAGTAATCGGTAGTTGTTTTGCAGCCAATGGAGCCGAATGGTTCGTGGGCTTTGCTGACCGGTGGTGTTACGAACGATACCTGGCAGTCGAGGCCTCCGATAAAACACGCCGGACTGCTGCTTATCGCTATTCCGGTGGTGACGATCCTCGGCAATCTGCTCGTTATCGTGTCGGTGCTTCGCTACCGTGCGCTTCAGACAGCCATCAACTTCCTCATTCTCGGCTTGGCTGTAGCCGATCTCCTGGTCGCCCTCTTCGTCATGCCGTATGCCGTCTATGTACACGTGAGTCCAATTTGCACTCCTATTCTGTAGAGTAGACCAAGAATTCGATCACGTGGTACTGTGAATCGTTCTATTCAAAGCATGGCAGTTGAACATAATGAAAAAGAAATCACTTCAGTTACTTTATCGCCTATGAATTTGTTGTTTTCTTCCATTTTCCTGTGAAAGCTAAACAGATGGCCCGAGCTGTCTATTTGTATAATAATTTCTAGAATTATGCAAACGTATGTTTGAACCTTCGCTGCACACTTTCCTCACCATGCCAATCGCCTTAACATAGGCATGTAGAGAGCTGGCAAATATATGAATTTAATTATGCTACGTTGAGATTCTAACTAACCCCAACCAACGATCACGTATCTTTCAAGTGTTGCTAAAAGTAGGTTTTATCTCGCGTCGCATCTTAGTGATAGTCCTGCTAAGAGACAATTTTTCAACGAACATCGATTGGGCGTCTTTATGTAATAAAATGGTTCGGTGATGGACTTATAGGATAGTAATTCCTGTAAAAACCCTCGTTTGCCGTTAGAATACGGCAAAATGTGTTAACATAACCACAACGATGCTGAGATAATCGTAAAACTTGGGCACTGAGCCAGATGAAACCACGACTTCCGTTTCCGGGGGCTCGTGCATTACACACTGCGCCACGGAGGTCTTTGATTGTAATTCATACCATTGCCGTGAAAAATTGTAGTAGGCAGAAAATAAAGGGCTAACATTGTGTTAACATCTATATTTTTCGGAAGAGGAGCACGGCCAACATCCACTGACTGTGTGTCTGCTTTTTCTATGTTCATGAAATCTCGTTTAGAGAATCTTTGCTGTTTGTTCGCACATTGATCACAGCCAATCTAACTTCCCTATCACAGATTGAACTCAATAAGGATCGCGTGTGGAGCGGCCCTAAATCGTTTATACCAAGTCGCTAACGACCCTGAGTGAATCATTGGACGACATTCTGAAGAAATACGGCGTTTCTCATTGACATACGAAACATCGGTCAAACGGATATCGTCCGGAGCAACGGAAAATACCACGTCGATCACAAAACAAATCATTTTGTGGATTCTGTAGAAGAAAAAGGAATAGAAATAAACTAGAAGAATAAGAAGTTTTTAGAGATGAAACAAACGCTGTGTAGTAGAGCTCAGCTTGAAGTTAAATAGAAATCACAGCTGGTTTTCTTTGCATTGCGCCAGTTTTGGATTTCTTTCTAGACACATTTTCTCTCCTGAAAATTTTGGAATAAGTTCGTATGTCCAGTCAACCTCGATTTTTTGTCCATCAAATGTTACATGATTTGGTCACTCTCTCAATTTAAGCTTTGGAAAGATGTGGAAAAAAAATTCTCTCACATTTTTCTTTCTTTCACATTCTTGCACAGTGATTACATCACTTTTGTTGTAATTCACTTGTACATAATAATCCCACATTTTTTACTCGCTTCTGTGACATAAATACTCCTCTAGTAGGATAACTACTTGAATAACTCTTTCGAATACTAAGTCGAAATGATTGGCTGGACCACATCCATGTTGGCTTCTGAGTTCAAATCAATACTGATCGAGTCGTGCTTTTGCACTCCAGGATTTGAATTTCGCGAGCTTGCAAGCTTGCCCCTGGAACGTAGCATTTCGCTAAAATATCAGATTTGAGAAAGCGACTGAATGCTTTCCTTCAGCATTGACGCGACAATGTGACCTCTGTAGACGTCATATAATTCGGAAATACTGGCGACGTTCAACTTTCAATTAATATATCGCGGCTCATAATGAATTCCATTAATTGTAGTGAAAGCTGTTAGAATCTGCCACTCTTTGCTTACTGGATGGAGGAATCGCTTGTTTTATCACAATGTGATTCTAGTTTTCGGAGTCCACGAAACATATTTCCTCTACTTTATTGCTCAAAGGCTCAGATTTAGAAAGCGAAAGCAAATGAACAAACGAGATTTTTTGTTCGGCAAAAATGCGCTGCTGTTCCCATTATTTCCTTTATTTTTGCTGCTGCCGATGGTCAGTTGGAGATTTCAAAATTCTGCATTTCATTTCCTCCATCTTGAAACTCCTATTTAAAAAAAAATATTTTGATTTGAAAGAACATTGTACAAAAATTATACTTGATACCATTTTGATACTAGAACGACTCGTCTTCACTAGTTGTGCGGGTCCCAGCATATTCACCATTTTTTGGAAATTTGCTGATTAAGCCATTGTGGTTCCTAGGAACCTCGAGGTTAGCCTGGCCAAAGTCTGCCCCCAGGTGTTCACAACCACAAGCAGTGGCAGCTCTTGTGGATCAGAGGGAGATTTTCCACAATGCGACTTCGACGCCAGGACGGTGGTGGATCCTGGTATTGGTTTACTCTTAGCTGGGCTTCCTGAGGTAACCGCCAGACTCTTTCTCAGCTTGGGAGACCCTGCCGGGAGGATGAATCCCCCCGCTGTACATCGCAGTCCGACACCCAGGAACACCTCCCAGCCACGATGAGGCGGTAAACCGTTTGGAGGTCACAAAAAATTATACATGTGATCAGTTTGATAAATCAGAACCTTTTCTATATAGATATAATACTTTATTGCCGTGGTAGAACAGTTTACTGCCTCATCGTGGCTGGGATGTGTTGCTGGATGTCAGGCTGCGTTGTACTGCGAGGGGGATGCATCCTCTTGGCAGGTCTCCAAAACTGAAGAGTTCGACGTTTCCATCAGGAAGCCCAGCTAAGAGTATGCCAATACCAGGATCCACCACTGTCCTGGTATCAAATTACTCGCATGATGGCAAATCTCCCTCTGATCCACAACGGCTGCTACTGCCTGTGGTGGTGAACACCTGAAGCAGACTTAGGCCAGGCTGACGTTGGGATTCCAAGGAACCACAATGGCTTAACTTACAAAACTTCGAAAAAGAGATTATGCTGGGGACCGCACAAGCAGTGAGGACGGGCCATTTAACAATCCAAGTGAGTAAGTATAGAAAAGCCGGCTTTCTTCCATATGGGTAAGCTAGTTGCCTTTGATTCTATTTGATGAGTCATCCATAGTAACGAATGCACAGTAAATCAGCATCTTTTACTCACTCATAGCTCCTATAAGAATAGTTTTCTAAGAAACATCGATATTTGTAGCTAAAATTGTGAATACGACTGAGAAGTGGCACTTTGACGACAACTACGCTCGCGTTTCAGACGAAGCACGAGGAAATTAGCGTAATTTAATTGCCCATTAATGTTCAAGGATCAAGTTTTCTGATTTGCAAATGATTCTTTTCTTGTTTTTTGCGTGCGATGTCAATTCATTGAAGTCTTTTACATGTACCATTGGTCGGTATCACAGCGATCTTCCGTCCCCGTATGCGGTTCTTCTGAACATAGTCCCAAAAGGACTATTTCTCGGATTTCTATTAGTGAATAGTGTGTGATCGTAAAAGGGCACTTAAAAAAGCATACCGAAGATGAAGCAATAAAGTATAGTGGAGGAAGCGTTCGGTCCTCATCAATCTCTGAGAACTGCACCATGCATTCGGTTCTATTAAGCGTCATAGTGGTGACTGAATGCATATCTGGCCTACACAGTGACGTACGGGGATCTACCGATTTACTAATTCAGTATTTCTATCCTTTCAGAGACGTCTGTTAACACCGGCCGAACCTGGATCGATTGAGGATCTAAATTACCTGAGGTACTGGATCGAACCAATGACCACGTGTGCATTATAGGACACGTCTAACCACTGTACTATGCGCACCCCATAAAAAAGAATAGCTTCGATTATACTTGCGTGCCATCACATGTATCACGGGCCACTTTTTCTATTCAGTGGATTATGGCGTTGCAACTATCATTCATGAAGGTGGCCCCTGTTTACAAGTGAGTTCGGCTTCGGTTGGAAAATTCGTGGTCCTCTCCCCTTAATGAGTTGGAGAGATAGCAAATCATTAGTCTTTTCTAGGAGGATAAAAAACAGTGCCTTGATGCATTGCGAGGCCCATGAAAAATTCTGTTGAGCAAATACGCGTTCATTCATTTGTACGGTGCCTTATACATTTGGCCTGATGGTCTCGAGATTTGAGAAGTTTGATAATTCGCAGATTTATAGGAGAGGGCTTCAATCTATAGCCTCAAACACACGAATTTCTTTTGCACTGTTTCCTTTCGGGTTTAAAAAGTGTTTAGAAATGAAAGTTTCAAAAAATTGATGTCGCATCTCAATTTATTAAAAGTCCAAATGCAAGAGTTGCAGCTGCAAATATAAACAATGCGTTGGGGAACACTATCAAGGCCTGGAGAAAAATGCCGAGTGCTCACTTGTCTTCGAATTCGAAGTAGGAACCTTGAAGCAAAAAATGCAAAGAATTATGTGTCACGGGCTCTGGTAAAGCAGAAATGCACTTTAGTAGAACAGGAAAGCTTTTTGCGCTATGGGCAAAAATCTATAGATTTTAACTTTTATTCCCACAAATAAGATTGAACATGAACTGGTACATGTCAAAATCATGTTAAATGCGTTCAGCTCATTAATTTCGCATCAATGTATCGCGTTCAATTCATCTGGCTCGTTGTCTGGTAATCTGACCTTTACAATGACTTGCGGTGGCCTACCGTATCGAGCCAGCGCTGCTATCCTTCCAGACAAGTCTGGTACCAATTTGCCGACCCCGGTGGGATGGTGTTCCATGGGCGCGGAGATCTATCCTATGTGAGTGTTACAGAACGTCTCCGACCACTGCGCAACACGCGCCCTCGTTGTGTGATATTAGAATCTAAAGGATTTTGAAGGGCCAATCAACACCGAACGCTTCATAGTTTTTATCTTTTTACCCACTATCATGCTGCTGAGTCAGTAAATTAATCTATTCAGCTTTTGGGAAGACGTTTTTCGAACAATTTAAAGAAACAGTTTTGAAATGAATGTGATTTTCGGCTCTAATACTGGCATGAATTGAATTATAACTCAAGTTCAGGTGCAACGAGGTGAATGGTACATTGGTAATCTAATGTGTGACATCTATATGGCGTCAGATGTGGCGTGTAGCACAGCGTCCATACTTCTTCTTGCTATTATCAGCTTTGATAGGTAATCTTTAGATGCCAATACTTGTCCATTCTGAACTGTCTAATAAAGTTAAAACTACTCTAACTATTCTAAGAGTAAGTATGTGGCAGCAAGATCATAAATATACAGCTCTTGGTGCAATCGAGTAATTGCAATCGTTGAAGATAAAGCTATCGTTTGAGTACTCGGAAATCTTCCTCGTTCTTAGGTCGTCTAAGATCGTTGCCGTCATTTCAGGTACCGGGCAGTGTCGCGTCCGATTCAGTATTCTCGACAGTCGCAGAATATTCGGCGAGTGCTGGCGATGATTGGTGCCTCATGGATTGTTTCTCTACTGGTTGCCAGCCCAATGGTTTTCGGTCAGTGCACGGTTTACGTGTGATTCAGTATTGGGGTCTAATACTGTCAACATTTGTTTAAGTCGACAAATAGCTCGTTTGCTGAACACCAAAGGATGAAACAAGCTTGCTACTAGGTGTTTCATTTTATCGCAACTGTTTTTGGAATTTTGCACTATTAGTCAGATCCACCATCTTTATTCGGCATTAAACTTGTAAGATAAGGAGAAGGGCTTCCACGAAAAGTTTCCTAGCGGTTGTAAAGATCAACGGCAACAATCGAATTCTAAAGAAAATACAAGAGGTCTGATTAGAAAGATAGCAGTTAAAAAAATTCGCGATTATGAACAACGATAATCGCTTGGTATCAAGATGGAAGCGCGTGTGGCTCACTGCTAGGAAGCGCCCTAACACACACACACACACACACACACACACACACACACACACACACACACACACACACACACACACACACACACACACACACACACACACACACACACACACACACACACACACACACACACACGTATATATATATATATATATATATATATATGTGCATCCATATATACACACATATATATATGTGCATCCATATATACACACATATATATACATATATAAATACATATATACATACATATATACGCACATATATACATACATATGTACATACATACATGTGTATATATACACACATATACATACATGGGATCGATCCTCTCCCTATGGCGCACCAAGCCTTCCATCCGTTCGGGTACGCCAAATAGGTAGCGGGATAGCAACACTGGCTCGATACATCGGTAGGCCACTGCGAGTCATTGTAAAGGCGAGATAGGCATTCAAACACCTCCAAACGATGCTTAATGAAGTCGAATGCATGGCGCATCTCTCAGCGATTGATCAACGCCGAGAGCTTTATCTTTTTTTTATCAAGATAGTGCAAAAATCTTCCTTGAATTCAAGCAATGAACCGGTAAATCCTAGCTAGCGGTCTAGAGGATTTCCAGCAAGTAAGGAAATTCTTAATTAATTCAATAATCACAGGGATGCTAACATATGAGAAAAAATTCACAAACTCGGTTGGGATACTGCTTCAATGCTTAATATGAGTTTAATAACAAAGAACCTTTAGTAGTGGATTCTGATTTAATCCTGTATTACCTCAACACGACATGCGTTGATGACCAAATGCGAAAATAACAACCGACGTGCAGTTCAAATCAGTAAATTTTAGTTCGTGGTGGACTTTACTTATTTAAATAGGAATAGAAAAGGATAAAGCTCTCGGTGTGTACGAATAACT
Source organism: Angiostrongylus vasorum (assembly GCA_018806985.1). Lineage (NCBI taxonomy): Eukaryota > Metazoa > Nematoda > Chromadorea > Rhabditida > Metastrongylidae > Angiostrongylus > Angiostrongylus vasorum. The sequence continues at coordinate 91,966 of JADANN010000099.1, read as the reverse complement.
GATGGTGCGCCATGCATTCAACTTCATCAAGCACCATTGCTGTGATTGAATGTACATTTGCTCTTTACAATGTTTTTCAGTGGCCCTAACGGTGTATGTTTTTATTCTCCCAGACAAGGCAGGCAGGAATTTACAGAAGTCGGAGGGATGGAAAGCCTGGTGATCTTAGAACTCGGGACAAACCCATGTGTATTGCAGAGCGGTTCTAACCACTGTGCTGCACGCACCCTATTTATTAACATGCAAACACTATTCTACCGGAATTAAATTTCGATCTTTTTGGAGCCAAAAAACGCCGAAAACTAGCATCGAATCTTTGTTCTGAGTAGATACTGTAGATTTCAGGCGTGAATGTACGCCCACCGGACGCAAACTCTTACGAGTGTCGCTTTTATAACGCCGAGTTCTCGATCGGCTCATCCATCATATCGTTCGTCATTCCTTGTATCCTCGTGTTATTCGTCTATGTTCGTATTCTTATTACTCTGAAAAAGCGAGAAAAAGCCGCTAGATTACGTCGTATGAAGAACTTCCAACATGGAACGAGGTAAATTTGTTATTGATTTTATTAGGGATACGGTAGGATCAAAACCACTCCGTGCTGGCATCACAGTGGCCGTTTCGCCACAATAGATGGACGTTGAATTTCTTTCGGGTTTAAAAACCGGAGAGAGGCGCGAGTAGCAATTTACAGTCTTGGTAACTTTAAATAATAGCGCGCATAGAGCTTGCTAATACATCGTTGTAAAAGAAGACAGGAGAAAAATTAAAGGCTTGAGTACTGAAATAGTAAACGCTGAAATACAGGGGAAAAACGAGTGTCTTGACGGTACTAACATTCATAAGATTCCCAAAAAACGTCGTTTACCAACCATATGAATGTTATTTAGGAATCTCAGTTGGCGAGATTTTAGACCTGGCTATCGTTATAATTTTGTCATACACAAAGTGAGCTAAAAAGCTATGTCATCTAGATGAATCAGTGCATGTCCAAGGAGCGCAACGCACGAAGAGTGCTTCTTGCTTGGACACCCACCAATACCAAAACCTCCACTGCTTTTGGTTTTCACGGTTTCCTGTAAGCTGTTGTGTACATCAGGTTCCATCAATTTCGATATGCCACCAATTAGCCGACCCAGCCGATACTGCCTGAGTAGAAATGAGTCCATAATGATACTTCGGTATCGTAGGAATAGTTATCCATCCTTCTGTTGCTCATCGAACCAGCTTACACGAAATCCTTCCATCTTGCTCGGTCATTTCAATCTTCAACTCCGTGGCAAAATATTAGTATCGTCAGTTGTTGCTGTTAACACGTGTGGACGATAAGGCCGAATGAAATGCGTGCAATGCCCACATGCAAGAAGTAATCGGCGACGAAAACTTCATCTGTAAATGTAAATGTATTGTTGAGGGTGCAAGTGAACTGGAATGGAGAATTAGGCAATTTATAATAGAAAACTGATACTAAAAAGGAAACGCTTTGTCAGCTTTCCTAGAACATGGCGATTCCGTCACACTTCCGTAGAGTTATGCTTCTCTACTGAATCCGATCACTTCTTTTTCCATGGATTGTTTGTAGATCCGATTCAGCCTTAAACTAGAAAGGAACTGTAACTATGAAAGAGAGGGCCGGCGAGTTGTGCTTGATAGAAGTATCCTGGACGGGATCCTTTTCTTACGCAACTATTAGCAGATCATGGGACAGCCGACCGAAGGTCAACAGGTTTTAGTGAGAGGACTCAGAGCTACTTCCAAGATGTCCCATATGTTGAACGGACCACGAATATCGTCTCTATCATCATCAAGAGGACAACCGATGAAAACAGACTGAAGCTAAGTCTGACTAAAGTATACTTCATAATACTGGTAAGAAATGTGAGAAAACGTCTACGAGAGGATTTATAACTGTTCGTTAACACTCTAGCGGCTACGCATAGCCTCGGGTTTGTTGCAGGTTACTAGGCGACGCCTAGTTTTCTCCCTTTATGGATTTTCTGAGTAAACAAATATTCCAGGATCGACTTTCTATTAACCTCGGCATTGGAATATGAATGCGTCGTTTTCATGTTCAGCAATCGCAAGGTTGTTAAACAGCATATATTTACTTCCATAGAAAAACACAATACAGTACAACAGTAGCTGACGTTTCGGCAGTATCGCCTTCTTCACTTTTTTACGTGCCTTCCAACGAGGAAGATTAGAGCTTTCGTTGATCATAGAGTGACTGCACATCCCAAACAAAGAATTCTAGCTAATAGTATAGCAAATGAGCGAAAATGCCACTGAACTTTTGCCGTCTGCATGGGCAAATAGGCATGTAAAAAGCAAAATCCTTTCGATTGGGACGTCTTGACTAGAAATTCTTATCAAATCTTTTTTTATCCGGCGTGATAATCTTTTCGAGAGTGCCTAACAATGAATTCATTGGGCTCAGCAACTGGACAAACGACTGAATAAATCAGATAATGCGTCGTTTTCTTGTTCGGCAATCGCGAGGTTGTTATGCAGCATACATTTACTTCCATAAAAAAACAGAATACAACTTTAGCTGACGTTTCGACAGTATCGCCTTCTTCAGAGCCTGGAAGGGACATACAAATATGTAATTTACTAGGCCAAACGCTTCAATAATACTTACAAAAAAGACAAAAAACTCTATGGCAATTACATGATCCACAGCTTCTCGAGAAACTCACCGCTTTTTTTCGTTACTTCCAATGACGAAGGTTAGAACAGCTAATTATAGTCGCATAAGGTTGATGACTGCACCATCCCACATCAGAAATTGATGCGAGCATATGGGGGTCAGGTCGCGTGTGACCTCTGGGCATTTCTCCCTGCTATTCATTGTAGAGCTTTTTGGCATTTATCCAAAAGCCTCAAGAAGTTCTCGCGCTGGTGTTTTAGTCTCCTGTGCGAGGATAGCGACTTCTACTTCAAAATCGTCTCCGCTATGCTTTTTGTATCCTATGCGTGCCTTGTGGTGTACTTTGTCTTAGTTTTCGTTTGCCATCTGTGTTCTTTTTATACGGGTACACAAAGGTCTGCCCGTTTCGCCAGTATATTCATCTTCGCAATCATTACAAGAGATCAGGTATATCGTGCCATGCAATCACCATCCCTGCCGTAAGGGCAAATTACGCAATTTGTTGTTTCACATAGACGGTCATACAGGCGGTTACGAACTAACTGACGACGTAGAGTAGCCGGTGGTATTTAAACTATCGCTATCGATTCCTCTAGACCTGCCCTTCTTAAGCATCGCCTTATGGCTACACTTATTTCATCGCTAATGAAGGGCACGATAAACGAGATTTTGTTCCGGCCAAACCGTTCGTTTTGGGGGCGTCGCTCTCCTTCTAACCTTATCTCGTGAGGTTACTATTTCGTAGCCACTGGAGATGGCTATTTGCCGAGCCAAGTCGCGCTATTCTTCCTTCAGTTCCCTGGTTATGCACACAGAGGTGGCTGTTCGAAACATGTTTTTCACAAGAGCCCTCTTTGTGTGTGAAGGGTAGTAAGAGAGGAAATGAACTAGGTTGTTTTTGTTACTTGGTTTTCGGTACCACTTTGTCATGTAGCCGCTACTTGATGAGTAGGTTTGAACGCCAAGAAATGGAAGCCAGGTCTCTTTCGGTTTCTCTTGGGTGAATTTAGTATACTCAGACTGCTCATTCAATAATTCAAAGCATTTGTCCATCTCTTCTTGGGTGCAGAAGATGACAAAACAATCATCAATATATCTGCAGTAGAGTAGTGGCCGGGGATCGATAACCGGGGCTTCTATTTTAGACATGAACGCAATGGTGAGAGTTGGTGCCAACCGCTGTTCCATTGTCAGCCCTCGAAATTTGTGCGTAATGGTTCCCAGACCATCTGAAAATCGAGCAGTTTAGGCAGTCTTTTAGGAGAACCATAAGCTGCTGAATAGGCAAGCCATGCATATGTATTCCTCCTTCATGTTCAACAAGAAGTTCGTGGATTGCTTGCACTGCGGGGTCATTCGATAAGTTGGTGTAAAGCGCGGAAACGTCGAATGACTCCATCACGTAAGTGTTGTTAGGAGTTCTAGGAACATTTGGGTGTTCGTGAGGTGAGCTGGAATATGGCTAACCAGCTGGGTAAATATCCGACCTAGAAACCATGTTATTCTATCTGTTGGCCCGTCAACACAGCCGGTAATGGGTCTAACCCTGGAAGAGAGTGGATTGGTAGACGCGAGATCACCAGCTGATACTAACTTATGTGTTTTAATAAGTAGGCATAAGAGGGGATATGTTGGTCGATCTATTTTTAAATGAGAAATAGCAGATTTTTTCTAAGCCTGGCGCCTTTGCTGTGCTGTGTTCATTGTTAAGTTTTGGGTATTGTATTTGTATTCCTTTTCAGACGATGGGCGATAAAGGGTAACATCACTAAGATGTTCCTCTGCTATCTTAACATCGAACTGCCGAGGAATAACTACGAACTCTCCCCTTTATCACTAACTGATAGTCCAATGGTCTTCGAATTTATTAATTCTCTAATTTCTCGCATACCACATTTTTACGCTGCGCGATAATTCACAAGGGTTTTGAGAACATCGTCCGAAAACATGCGAAACTTCGTATCAATTTCGACATTGGGCTCATGCTGTCTGAAGAACGCTCTGAGGAAATCGAGATGGTGGTAATAGCGTCATTTCTTCGTTTTCATCTCTACTTAATATTTCTTTTTTTGCCTTTATAGCGGAGTCGATCTTGAAGTTCATGCAAGCTGCATGCGATCCTACGCGCAATTTACAAATCGGTTGTGATGGTGAAAAACTTGGAAGCAATTATAGTAGTGAGCGCGTTCTCAGGTAAGGTCATGCCTCCAAGTAGCCTTTTTATTATCGATGAACCAAGCGTAGCTATTAAACGATGCTTAATAAGGGCAGGTCTAGAGGAATCGGTAGCGATAGTTGAAATACCACCGGCCACTCTAAGTTGTCAGTTAGTTCGTAACCACCTGTATGACCGTCTATGTGGAACAACAAACTGCGTAATTTGCCTTTACGCCAGGGACAGTGACTGCATGAGTTCAAGTGCGATATACCTGATTTCTTGTAGTACTTGAGGAGACGAATATATCGGCGAAACGGGCAGACCCTTGTATATCTGTGTAAAAGAACACCTAGATGGGAAACGAAAAGCAGGACAAAGTACTCCACTAGGCACGCATAGGATACCAAAGCACTTTGAAGTTAAAGTCACTATCCTCGCACAGGATGCTCGAAAATCAACGCGCAAATTTCATAAGGCTTCTTGGATACATGCCAAGAGTCCTACAATAAATAGCAAGGAGGAATGCTCAGAGGTTGCAGGCGACCTGGTCCCCCTATCTTCATATCAATTTTTGATGTGGGGTGGGGCCGTCATCAACCATGTGCGACCATAATCAACTGTTTTTCTCTTATTCAGAGGAAGGCACGTAAAACAACGGCGGCTTTTTTTTGAGAAACTGTTAACCATATGTTACCATGTAGATTTTCGTCTTTCTATATGTGTTATTGAATCGTTTGGCGTAGTAAATTGCCCATCAATATACCTTTCCAAGCTCTGAAGAAGGCGATACTGCCGAAATGTCAGGTACTGTTGTATTGTGTTTTTTATGGAAGTGAATGCATGCTGTTTAACAACCTCGCGATTACTGAACAAGAAGACGACGCATTCATATTCCTATGCAGTGTTAATAGAAAGTCAATCTGGGAACTGTTACAAAATCAGATAATAACATGGTACATTACAATACTGTGATTATATGGGACACAAATCAAGAATGGATGATTGTTTGGTTGCAAAGACCACATCTTGTTTGTGCTTAAAGCGTTCAGTTAAATGGGGTACGAGACGTTGGGGAAATTTTTTCAGGGACAGACAGAAGAGTAGCAACTGTCGTGCTTAAGCCTGGAAGAAAAGCCGTAAGCATCTTACAGACCTACAGATATGTATATATATATATATATATATATATATATATATATATATGCATGTATATGTATATACATATATATGCATATAGAATTCCGATTTGTTTTTTTCGAAGAATGGCCAGTGCACAGGACATCAAAACAGACTGCTCAGACCTTGAAAAAATAATCCCCATGGTTAAGGAGAATATAAATTGAAAGTAAAACGCAAATTAGCTGATCATGCAGTGAGAAGAGTTGACAATAGATTGGCGAGAAGAACATTAGCGGTGACCACAAGAGGAGGAAAAGCTCCTGTAGGTGCAGCCGCCACCTATAAAATAGAGGCGTGCTTTTGGTTCACGCCAATATGCTGCATCTACATCTGAAAACGAATTAGAAATCAAGGGCTGATCTTCGCACTAAGAAAGATCTCCGTGATGGAAAACGATCGGAGGGGAAGAAGAACACCATTAATTCCTAACAATCGACTTTTATTTATTCTCAGCACAAATAATCAATACCTTCTTATTTTACTGAGCTGACAGTAGGTTTGTTTGTAATACTTATTTGGCTAACGTTTCGACGTTCTCGTCGTCTCGAAGCAACATCTGCGCTGTATAAAAAAGCACACCGCCGCATATGATTCTTCATTCGATCGGTGCTCCACTTCGTTGGATTGGACTCGATGCTATAACCTGCGTAAATATTTCATACCAACTCCTCATCAGCTCAATTACACAAAAAGGTACAACGAAAATTGTTCATAGTTCCTTACAAAGGGCGAAAACAGGTGGGTCATCCAATCCAACCATTCAAATAAGGACAATGAAAATGGCAAGGTAGTAAGTGGAGAGTCGTTCTTTCTTATTCTCTGTTAAATGGGCCATGCTTTTCTACTAAGTGTTAAATAAAATGAAGTCAACAATCTGTCAAAAGATTTTAGTTCAAAGACGCAAACTACAAGTAGCGACGATTTTGAGGAGACAACTGGTCATGCCGTCACTGAACCAGGTGTGGATTTTTCCAAACAGGTTTTATCCTTGTTAGGATTTAATTTCCTTTTATTCTTGTGCACACTTCGCCGTATTCAATCTCGCCTGTTTTTTTTGTGTTCATCTCCCAGTACACTTTTTCCTCGGTGTTTCCCTATGCAACAAGTTTGTTACTGGTTATTCCTTCCAAAACTTCCTTTAATTCCTTCATATTGTGTTGTTTTAAGCTTTCCTTTCGCGAATGTTATGATTTCGTTACTTGACCGCTGTTGTTTGAAACAGGTACCATTGAAGAGGAAAGAAATTTATTAGAAATGTAGAGCACATAAAAATGCGCGCGAAGCGGTAAACCTGGAGGAAACGCTTATTTTTGGCATGATTTATTGAAGAATGGCTTAAAATGCCGATTCGATATACTCAACTCGAGCATTGCGCAAGACGACAGGCCTAATCAGAGCGCAGCTGCATTGTTAGGCAACATAGCCTCGAGTACATGTGCTTTCAGTGATAAACGTGGTTCTGATGGCGTTGCCAGTGATGACACAAGACTTGCGGCGATTCGAGGAGCACCGTGCGGCCAGCAGCGTTCCAGGTGATCACCATAGTTCCACAATGCGACACCATATGAAGGGCACTGAACTGCCGCCACCCCTTAACTCTCTTTGCTTTCTGCTAGACTTAATGTCCTTCCTGTTGAAACTTGTGCTCTTTCTAGCCAATGTTGTTGGTTGTCTGCATCTATCACGCATTCAAGCTTTCATGCGATGCTACCACGTCACTGGGCAATTTCCTTTCTCGATTGCTAATCTCAAGTAGCTATTCTTGTTGCACTGTTGTGTTGTTTCGCATGTGAATGGCATGAAAACCTGTTGTGTGCCTAGGAAGTATTCTTTCGTGTCATGAAAACGTTTAACATATCTTGGAGGAAAGCATTAGTTTTGAAGCAATTATAGAAGTGTCTGGATTTAGGATTGTATGCCAACGGTGCACTGCTATACGTTACCGCCTAGGTTGAAATATAAGTGAGCTTTAATCCATATGCATGCCAATGACGGCTGACGAAAAATTCTAACTACATAGGTACTTAATCAAGCTGACTCTTGTTTGGTTTTCGTTGGACATTGGAATTTGTAGTAAAATTCCATTATTGGGAGTTGTCAATTTAGATAGTTGGAATGGATAAACCTAGCAAAAAATGCAGAACTGCTCTATTGAAAACCAGTGACCGTTTTGCATATGGTAGCAATTTGTGAATACAGAAAATATTGCTCGAGAGTGACTTGCAGTAATCAAATACAGGGCGACTTATTATGCAAAAAATTTACCCTCATGAGTTGTGACTACAACTTTTGTGAGCACATACTTCCATTGTCACTGATCTGCTACGTCATCTGAAGAGTGAAAATGGAAGGCATCTTTCTTAAAACAGATCGCGATAGGGTATAGCGCAATTGTCAGAGGTGTCCTTCAGTGCAGACGTAGCTTTTGGTTCTGACCCGGCGCTCCAGAATTACCAAGTTCTCCATCGCTCTAATGCCGCAAAATAGTATTGAACCCGTCTAAAAGGGTGAAAACGACGATTTGGTTAGCCGATACGTAGCCGCAACTGTATATGTGTCGAAGGGGTATATGGAGTCTATGTTTGTTCTCCACGTGACATACTCGGAGGAAGATTTATAAAATGCTGTCATTGTGCGAAAAAGTCGTTTTGTTTTCAGTGCGATTGGAATCTTGGTTTGGCCTCTTTTTTGTTTGGTTACGGAGGTGTTTGGCTGCGTAGATTGCAGTCAACTTGACACCTTTCCAGGTCTCGATGAAGGCGAAATCCGCCGAAATATCAACTTTACCTTAATAACGAATTACGTAACACCTTGGGTTTGTTCAACAAGTGGATAAAGAATTATTTTTTCATGATAATTTCACCATAGCTAATCGGAAAGGTGATTTCGTCCATGTTACCATTTCGGAGATCTAAAAAAAATTATCTATTTTTTAAATATACTGGTCGAGTTATAATCAAGACGAACCTTTTGGTCGAAGAAATCGTTCCAGATTGGTGGAACGTTTTCATGGCTAATATCTTTATGATGCCTAACTTTCATCAAAAGTACATAGCATAGTACATGCATCACCATCCACTGTTGAACATTGTGAGCCTGAGGTTCGGAAACCTTATCCTAGGCTTAAAAAAAACTTTATATGCAAACCTTCTGACAAGATTTTAAACATCGTGACTTACTGCAAGCTAAGAAACCACTATAAAATAGAAATATCCTTAAAAGGGTCAAAGAATTTCTAAGGTTTTAAAAATGCTGCCAGTAACTCACAGCTTCAACAAGCGCATTTTTCGAAGAGTGCCATAGGCGCTAATAGGTTACGTGGAAATAGGTTCCCCACACAGTAGTCCATTTGCACACTTGTTGACTAATGACTGTTTGTTTCATCTGTACTGTGATTTATAGTGGTCGGTCGATAGATCCGTCACAGTACTAAGTTTTCCAGATAAACATTCTAACCGCCTTTCTGCTCAAAAACTGCATGCACTTAGTAGATTTGCTCATGAAATAGCATGAAAGCTCGCAGGGATGTAAAAATTACGGTAAATTTAACCATCATTTTTTAAACTCTTTTTTTTCTGAACCTCATCAATGAGGATTTCTTTCTTTTCATAGTTTGTAATCTATTACTTAATTTTGTCACAAAAAGGGATGTCCAACTCAGAGCTAAGCGTGGAAGAGTGGGAACCCAAGGGAGGAGAAAAACCGGGCAGTGAATTGAAGCCTTATTGGCAAAGTTTTGATACCTGCCTATTCGCCGTATTATAGACTACTTTGGTTGAGCATCAATGTTCTTCATAATTGACCGGGACATGAATAGCGATAAACATTGCTTTTGATGGAAAACTGCAGTGGGCAAGGCGAGCGGAGGTTCACTATTTTTAAACAACACATTACATACTGTAATGAACAGTACATTGAATTGAGCTGCTCACTATGAATTCCACCGCGTGGCACGCGTCGACTGTCCGTGTGTGTCAACTAGTTCTGTTCTCCGTTTGTACGAAGCACGTTCTTGAAGTGTTTATGTTCTAGAAGAAAACGTCACGACTCCGCGGTCGAGTGTCGATACGCTATCCGACATTGACAACGCCACCACCAACGACTTCACTTCTGATGGAGGCGTTAGTTCAAGGTTCTAATACTTGAAGCTAGTGGTATTACTTGTACTAATTTTCATAACGATGTACATAACCATTAACTGCTTTATGTGTTTAACAGTTGCACGACGACATGACCTCTGTACAAGTCACACGAGGCAAAAATAACGGTCGCTTTCAAATTTGAATCAACACATTCCAGCTCAAAGTGGATTTCAGTAACTGAAACCTTCAAATCTTTGCCTACAACTTTTTAAGCTTTTCTACTTTACTGCGAAAAATTTGTATTTCCTAGAGCTCACGACACGTATTTCTTCAAATTTTCACCGTCAAGGCACATATTTTGAAAACAAAAAGTAAATGAACACCCGGGAATTCGCCCAGCATGACATGAACGTGTTCCCCAACGTATCGCTTACGCCACGCAGCTGCCGCTCTTCTGTTGGAGATTTTAAAAAGCCTAAGTTTCGGTGTGATTTTTTCTAAATCTTACCTCCTAAGACACTTAGATTTGAAAAAGACGCTGTATGTAAGTTAAGTAAGCAGTAAGTATGATAGAGCAAAGTTTCCCCTATAATCTGTGACGTTGTGAGGTCTTCAACTAAGCACGGCTGCAGATTTTTTCAATTCAACAAATTTTAATTGGAATTTTTTGAAATTGTGGGGGTAATCTGCTAACGAAAGGCATTCACCAGAAGTTGGTTACACCACCACACTGGCTTGTTGTACGATGATGAACAGCTCAGTGGATAGTGAGTGTCGATGACTTTCTACATATTAAAGGATTTAGCTACAAAAGCACTAATTTCGAGCCAAAATGCAATTCATTTTGCTCTTCATTGTAAAAACAAAGCTTTTTTTCAGAGAAATGAAATTACAAAGCGTATACTGATTACTGAACAGCCTAGTAACTTCGTATCAGTTCTGTTATGTGTTGCGTAGGACATCGTTAGTTGCGATGAATCCGTCTCTATCACAAAGCGCTCTATCAGCGAGTCCTTCTTTTATACTGAAAATGAAGCTCAGAACAGATTCGCTAACGCTTCCTTGCTTGCTTTCATCGAGTTCTGTCCGCTTTTTAATTCAGTTGAGTGCTCCACTGTCTTCTTTAAATTTTTTTTCCTAGAAGCTCTCAAACCATAGTTATTGGTTCTGCGCGGATCCACCTGTATTGAAGGTTCCCATCTCATTCGTGACACTTTGAAAAGAAAAACAACTAATATTGTACGTAGTACCGTTGAAAGTTGATCGCTAAGTAGGACGGGAACACATGAACTTTTCCTGCGGCTTGAAGTCAACGTTTATTTTACAACAAAATATACACAACTAAGCATTTTTTTAAGTACTTGCGACTCAATAGCATAAATATCCCAAACCGAAGACATTTAATGAAAGATCAAGACGCAAGTCTGCGTTTTTAAACGACGTATAAAGCACTGATAAGTGAAAAAACTATGCCTACTAAAAGTCTTGTAAAACCTTCATTTCTCAAAATTGTATATTTAACCCATTCAAAGAATGAATGCCTTATTACTGTACCCAACAGAAGTTTTCAGAAGTTCTACACTCCAAATGAAGTTTGAAAGCGGATAGACTTGTCCGAATGACTTTTCCGGATACCTAATTTTTTGTAGAGATTTAGTTAAAACTGCTGTATCTCTGGTCTTTAAAACGATGTTGAAATGACTTTTTCAACAGGGAACCCCGCCATAACAATGCTATTCTACCCACAATATTGCGGCAACTTTCACGACGAAATGCGAGGATAGTTGTCAAAAGCGTTCCAGCAAATCGAGGACAGAAGGAAGTTGTAAGCACTACATTTTCAGGTTTCAAAGATTAGACCAGTAGGATCACTAAGTGAGATTGGACTGCGACACTATTGTTTACAATTTTGCTTAAGTAGTCCGTCCTTATGAAAAAAATCATGTGGAACCAGAAAAATTCGCATTTGATTAGCATATTGTTTATGCAAGGTTTGGGATTGGTTCGTTTTCTTCAACACAGGTGGTCGCCAATACTGGTTCACCCAAATGTTGGCTTGCCGACTTTCGACCAAAGCCTATGGCGTCGATCTCAGGCATAGACTTGTTTCGAGCTGAAACTCCTGGATGTAGAACCCGTTTTCACTTTCATGACCCTGCGCGGGATGAACTCCCACTGCAAATCACCGTTTGACCGCAACCCATGATTAATCCCCTCCGCCATGCAGCGGGAAAGTATTGATGTGACTCGGAAGCGAGGAGGCACAAATGATGATAGGGATGATTTTGTGGAGTATCATGGTGTGTTATTGAGAGACCTTTAACCCAAAGATCGAAAATCGGTTCCAATAAATAGACTCAAACAAATTTTTTTGCACTTAAGCTCTTGAGCTTCCAGAAGAAATACTAATGAAATATAACTTCAACGAAGCTGAGATATTTGCAAAACTCTGGACCGCAGGTGCCTATGGTGGGGAACGAACGCGCTATTGTCCTTTCCGGGGAGTAACGCGTTCACCACCACACCATGCGGGTCCTTCGTTTCGCCTGTCTCTCAGCTAGTTCTATCAATCTTTTGCCATCAGCAATCACCCGTCAACGGGATTGATCTGGGGAGCCCAAATCGGCATTGAACCCACTTAAGCTGAGGCTATAGTTATAATCACAATTTTAACCTTTTTGCCTGCTGCCTACTCTTTTGATGGCAGGGTATATTGCGAAATATAACTTCAACGAAGCTGAGAATTTGCAAAACTCTGGACCGCAGGTGCCTATGGTGGGGAACGAACGCGCTATTGTCCTTTCCGGGGGAGTAACGCGTTCACCAGCACACCACGCCTGTCTCTCAGCTAGTTCTATCAATCTTTTTGCCATCAGCAATCACCCGTCCATATACCCTGCCATCAAAAAGAGTAGGCAGCAGGCAAAAAGGCTAAAATTGTGATTATAACTATAGCCTCAGCTTAATTGGGTTCAATGCCGATTTGGGCTCCCCAGATCAATCCCGTTGACGGGTGATTGCTGATGGCAAAAGATTGATAGAACTAGCTGAGAGACAGGCGAAACGAACGACCCGCATGGTGTGGTGGTGAACGCGTTACTCCCCGGAAAGGGACAATAGCGCGTTCGCTCCCCACCATAGGCACCTGCGGTCCAGAGTTTTGCAAATATCTCAGCTTCGTTGAAGTTATATTTCGCAATATACCCCTGCCATCAAAAAAGAGTAGGCAGCAGGCAAAAAGGTTAAAACTAATGAAATAGTTCATCAAATTTTATTAGGCGTTTCGATTTTGCTACATTCGCGGCAGAATTATATGTGATCGTTCGTGTACCGGTTTTTTTCAGTAAATTACTGTTTGCTCTAAAATGCGTATTATTTCGGGGAGTTGTTTTTTTCGCAAATATCCAAGACTTTTGCCCTAAAATATTAGCGGCTGTTCTCTTTGTTCTCCCAGATGTTTTTTGGTCAAAAAATGGAATGTCTCTTTTAGTGGTCAAAGATTAGATTTATATGCTTTGATTTTTCTCCTACTATTTCAAGCCAAAGGGCGCGTGTGCCGCAATGGTCAGAGGCGCCCTGCAACACACATGTGGAATCGGTCCCCGCGCCCATGGCACACCAAGCCTTCTGTCCCTTCTGGGTCAGCAAATTGCTACCAGACTTGTCTGGGAGGGAAGCAGCACTGGCTCGATACATCGGTAGGCCACTGGGAATCATTCTAAAGGCCAGATTTGCATGCAATCACCTCCAAACAATGCTTAATGAAGTCGAATGCATGGCGCATCCCTCAGGGAATTGGTCAACGCCGAGAGCTTTATCTTTTCTATTTCAAGCCATTTGTTTATTTCCCCTTGCGTGAAGCAGATGACAAAACGCGTATTGCTGAAGAATGAGGGTTCTTATTTCGTAGGAAATGGGGACGAAGAACTGCTGGTCAATGTTCACGCAAATTTATCATGACCAAACCACTCAGTTCAGAAGGAAGAAATTCCAGGAAAACCAGTCAGTAACACCTTTGATACCATTCGAAATAAGGGAACAAAGGTCAAGAAGACATATTGTGGAGTCACGCAATAGGGAAGTGTTAGTACAAGTGCTACCACTTTAAAAGTGAGGGTTAAGGCAAAACTTGCTCCCTTTTTGTTGCCCCCATCTCCTACAATTGCAATTCGAATAAATCTTAAACATCTAAGTTTAACAGGGAGTTTTCCAAAGAACTGGTAACAATTTAACTCTAACACTGCGTGGGAAACTCAATAGCAGCTACTATTGTGAAGTGACTTGACCGCATGTGTACTAATGTTTGCAAAATGACCTGGTATGAGGTTATGTAATACAGCGAGTGCTTTGGAAAATTTGCCGTTCTATCAGTGATGCCTCCCACTTCGTGATCATGCGATAGCTTGCACGTTTTGGTAAGAAATAGGGCAGAGACCCAGAATTATTAATAATTGTCCTTAAGTTGAGTGCTAATTAAATATTTCTAATTTATTTCTATGCACTTACTTTGATGGTTCGTCTCTAGTAGTAGCGGAGACCCAAAAATATCTTCCTTTTTTTTCATTCATCGTTCTTGATGGTATTCTTCTTCGAACAAGCTGGAGCTTCCTAATTCCTAAAAGCTTTCCCATCTGCGAATGCAGATGGTTGACGTTAACCACGAACAAGTAAGGACGCTCGCTCCAATCCATTATTCTTTTCGTCTGGGTGGTTTGCGGCATTCTTAACGTGGTTGAAGTGTCACCCACTCATCGACTCCATAATAGAGCGCTGGAAGCACTGTTAAGTCAAAATTATGTGAACGGAATTGTAGGTCAGCTAGTTGGTTAGTGGCTTCTTTGAGAGGCACGATTCTGGTCATGCAGTTCTTTCTTTTCTGCCTAATTCTGCCCCTTTTTGAAGTGAATAAAGATTTCGACAAGGAGCAAATGATGCTCTTCACAGAGTTTCATGAGTGCGAAACAGTTTATATGTGGTCCACGGAGCAGAATCCTTGTCTGAGTGCTTCTCGCTCAACTAGTTATGCGTCACCCTATGCGCATGATTTGTGAATTACGATAGTCTTCGTGAGCAGCTTATGAAGTACACTCAGGAAGCACATCCCTGCTTGGGCAAGATGACCGTGTCCGACGTTTTCCCTTGTAGGGAATTTTTTTTGAAAATGAAATCTAGTAAGAGTTGCAAGGTGTACATGTAGCTTATGGGTTCCAGCTGTCCTAGAGCTATGCTTCTCTCCATGCTCTCTATCACAACTCGTATCTCAGAGGGACGAATCTCGGGTTTTTTTCCCAGCGGCTGTACTGGAGTCCGAGGTGTTGGGATTGCATTTCTATTTAATCAAATGGTTATAGTAGAAATGCTTTGAACTGCGAGAAACCCATCTCCAGCAATGCTTCCAAAAGTGGCTCAAATCAGTGCCGGGTGTCACTGCCTCACCTCACAAGGATGCAGTCACTATGGTGACCACTTGCGAAAACCTTGACAGGGATTTCGAGTCTTCAGAGAAAAAAAATCTTGCGCAACTAGCAAATCAATAGTGAAATGGAGTTTATGTTGGCGTTGTTTTAAGACGATTCCTCTTGAAGACGGAAACTCAAATATTGAAGTAGTATAATCAGGCGTTTGGTGCAGCTGCGTCATTTTTTTGTTGCTCTTGACGGGACGGTAGCAATTGGTAGTTCGATCAGTTTTGCTCTTATTTGAGTAAACCTTGAATTTAGATGTTAGATGTGTTTTGGGGTCTCCTCTCATTCATTATACTGTGATAGCATTTGCAGATGATACTGGATAAATCATTGCTGGGTCCTGCAGAGGATTCGAGGCCGGATTCCGACGTTCATTCAGCGGATGCGACGTCAAGTTACACGAGAACAAACATGGTGTCTACGTCTAGAACCAATACGCCTTCGCCTGCTCATGGCAACGGCAATGGTAAGATTGTTTTGCTTTTTTTATGTAAAACCCATGTCTATGACTTTTGGTGCCAGTAATGAGCTCGATTTCGATTCCATCAATGATCGCTATTTCGTTTTCATTTGTGTTTATTATGCGCTGTTTTCCTAAAGCTAATAAAAATACCAATCGCGTGTATTCTTTATATGTTACCTAAACTTTATAACTTAAGCCTAAGGAATACAGAGGTGTCGAATCGTTCTTAACGATCAATCTTTGTCTGTTTCAGGCGCTTGCAGTGGAATAACGACTTCATGTCCAAAAGTCACTTCACCGACTGAGATTCAGGTTTGCCCAGAAAGTTCATTTCTTCAGCTGTCATCATCCCTCAGCTATTACCTGTCACTTATCCTCCTGTCGATGGTAGAGTAACTCGAGTGGATTCCACAAAAAGTCTTCATTGGTTCACATTGTGTGCAACACTGGGCCTCGCTGAGTATCAAATTTTTATTCTAGACTCTTCATGAAGAATGCTGGTCATTGGATTTAGCCTTCTTGTCGTGCAGTTGACATCAAGTGCGATCTAGACATGAACGCATTACGGTTCGACTCACCTGATTTCTGATATTTTGGCGTGTAGAAAGGTGTTTTTGATTTTCAATCGTTGGCGTAAATCGGAACATCGGATCGCTTCTTTCATTTGCTCATATGGAATACTCCTAGCATCGCCCTCTAGTCTACGCGTTCGACAGCGCTAAGTAAGCTGTCATCCTGTTTACCTAGCGACCGGATTTCCAGTGCACACGTCGAGGCGGCAAGGATCGTAGAGTTGAGAAGATGGTCATGCAGAATTTTTTGTCTTCTCCATTGAATCCTTGATTTTTTCCCTAAAATTTTCCAGTCTGCTGACTTCCTCCTATTCAACTCTGCAAATAATCTTTCACATATCATGTTGCTTCTCGACCCAGATTGTAACATTCGAAGGTATTTATTCCGTTGAGCGGGGCATCAGAAACAAATCCGTTCCTGTGAAAGTTGCCTTCTTTAATTAAGTAGAAGAGCAATCGTTCCAATGCATTGTCCAAGTTCGGCAATATTGGTATCGCTTTGCTAGTTCTTGGTGTTATAAGAACGATGTCATCAACAAAGCGAAGATGGCGTGATTGCCAGCCACTCTCTCGTTTTCCAATTCCAATTTTCACGTTCTCGACGGTGGCTTTAAGTAATTTTTTTCGAGATAATATCTTTTGTCGAATCCCATCTTAATAGCATTACAGTTTGGAGATATTTGAGTTGTGTAATTTTTATGAAGCTCACGGAGGGTCCTTGTATACTGCGTAGGACCGACCTGGGTGCACAGAGTTTCAATGGTCGCTTCACGGGAGGGAAGCGGGCTGTTTTTCGGATCGTACTCCCAGGATGCTTCAGGCAGTATTATTATCGTGTGAATGCGGTCTACTAAATCCGTTTTGAACCCCTTGAAACAGCATTTCTTCGTGCAGTGTTGTATCAGTCATTTTGAGGATGACTGCAGTGAATAGTTCATAGACAACAGACAGCGCACAGATTGTGCAGATGTTGCCGATGTTGTGGAGGTCTCTGTTTTTCAACAACAAAACGGTCTTGTTTCTCTTCCTTTGAACACGGTCCTTACATTCTTACAGGTGACGAATGAACGGCTGAAGCAGTGTTTTTGGTAATGGCTCGCAGAAACTTCTTCAGGCATTAAGGTCCTATCTTCTCCGGAATAAGTGTTGTTCCATTCTTCGCCAACGAAGTAATATGCTGGATTTTGAAAGGAGAACTGGTGGATCAACATATCCATCCTGTTTTATTTCACGTGAGGGAAGATGGACGAACCTATTGAAGAGATCCGAGTAGTAATAGTTAACGATTTTCTCTGTTGCCTTTTTTGGAAAGCGTAACTGTTCCACCTGGTCATCGGAGAGCAGTCGTATTAGTTTTGTAGTTTGCGAAGTTTCTATGGGCATTGCGAATGCTGTTCGCTGCCTCTGCAGCTTTTGCAATTAATACTGCTATTCTTTTGTTAAAAGCCCTACTGCCACCTTTCTGCAGTGTTTTTGCAAGTTTAGCCGTCAGAATTCTCGAGACAGACGCCACTTGGTGACTTTTGAACCCTCAGGTTTCATACCACTATAATGACGATGTTGAACAAGTAGGTGGTATTCTTCATCGATGTTGTCGAAAACGACATCGCCTCGAGACTCAGCTACTCGTCTGGTTTAATCCCGATTACTGAGGTTTTGAGATTTTATTTATTGAACTTTGCAGTTTTTCCTCCTTTTCATAAGAAATGAAATCTTTTGTAATGGAGATTATTTTCCGATCCCGTGTAATGCTTTGGAACAACAACGATACTGGTTAGGCAAAATATTTGATTTGTTTTTGATGTGCTCTATTTCACTGTGGTCCTCTCCATTGAGGGGCTTCCACATCCGGCATTGTGTGTGCAGCTTCTGAAATAATGAGCTACCACGGATGGTGTTAATGATGATGAGAACGTCGTACAGCCGTTCACTCTATCCATTCCATTCTAATCTGTGTGACTCGACGTGATGTTTTGAAGGCGTTTTCCAGGATCCAGCGTTGAATTCGCCAGTGATGTCGTCACGTAAGGTGCGGTTTCTTCTGTAGGACCTCTCCGACTGCATTTGGAATGCTTTCACTTCGTTTAGATCATAACATGATGTGTTGTTGTAGAAGACGAAGATTCTGAAGCCCGGTGTTAGTCTAAGTATTTTGAACCGTAAACGTTCGATTCAGGACATTTTGTCGTTTAAAGGACTTGATGTTCATGAACGAACAATATTTCACAAAGGCATCAACACCGCAGTTTTCTCCATTGTTGTATGTTTCGATGGACAGTTATTCGCCAATATCAACATTTTATTAGTGGGCGACGTCTTCTAGTCTCGGCGATTCTGATGGTATTGCACTTAATCCTCGCTGCTTAGAATAAGACCCATTTATTTTACTGTGTTAGGGTTTCGGACATTCCCGGCTAGCTTGCAGAGCTGTTAACGTGGGGGATTCGATATTCGCTGGTAGCTCGCCAATCTCTTCCAACTTATGAGTGGTGGTTTTTGTTGTAAGTTACTTGTAACCATCTCCCATGTACCATGCCCTCAATAGATTGAAGAATTTTGGCTGAATGTCTAATGGCCCACGACGTATATGCGAGCACACCTTCGCACGAATACACAAAGATGTCTTTGTGCGTATGTATAACTTCAGTGGTATATCGAATAGGCCCATGCACCAGCAGTATCAGTCTGCTCAACATATAACGCCCATGTTATCACGACTAGCCACACGGCAGTTTTGTAGATAGCGCATAGTGAGCCTCAAACTTGGTTGATTAAGCATTTATATATAAGAATAATAGAAATAACATGATAGCAATAACAACAATGTAGAGCATGTGTGAAAACTTAGGAGGTGCTTAAATACATTGATGATGCAAGAAAATGAGTGGGTGTAGTTAGGAATAATCTAGTCTCTGGTAAACAAGAGCGGAGTGAGCATGAAGATGATAGCGATCTCAGAATAGTCGCCAGATACCGACTTAGGGTAAATGTTTTTTGCAATGGGCGTGATCATTTCTAGCAAATATTTTTTAAGGTTGTACTTATATCCACATAGAAATGCCTAGCAATCATTTCCAGCCAGCTGCGAGGCGAAAAGATGACCCAGCTGCCATTGATTTTACAGATAGGTGTTTGCCTTCAAAGGGAGACTGTGTAAACAACATAGAAAACGTATAATAGCACTAATAAATAGGAAATATCCTCTAACAGGTAAAAAATTAGTTTCTACAAAGGGTGTTTGCTCAATCGGCTAAGCAGAGATCCACCTGCAACTGGATTAACCACAAGGTTGCTTTTGGTCGTTCTGGCCACGGAATTGGTCCCCGTTCAATACCCTATCCAGCACCAGGGGGCGTCCTACGTAGCTTCATGACCAGTCGGCTGGGTTCTTCAGTGATAGAGATCCATGTTTCTCGACCACCTGGCGAGAACTTTTTCAGTGGCGGTGATCAGAGCTTTTTTGATGATAACGGAGCTTTGTGTTCGCAGTTTTGTTATCTGTCGAAATCCAAATGAATGCTCTCAGAACTTCATTTGGTGTTTCGTCAATGAATTTTTTCCGAAGTGTTTTGCAATTTTGTTTCATCACCAGGCTGGAAGAATGTTGAAATTGAGAGACATGAGGGAAATATAGGAGTGCAAAGACCTTCGAATGGTTTCATAGCTTTGGGATGACAGAGATGATCGTAGGTTGAATACTGCGTTCGTATTATTCGCTTATGTTTTTAGAACACTGTGAAATTTGCGACGGTGGTTCAAGAAATGTCTGAAGCAAAACCGAGAGATTTCTTTTCCGAACACATCGCTGAGAGCTCGCTCAAAGCTGCTGGAGAGATTAAGCCTCCTACTTCTTGTGTTTTCTCAACATCGTCATTACCAGGCAAGATTTTCGGACGACTATGATTGAGTATATCTTTTTTATCAAGACTTTGTCAAGCGTCAGAATAAACTGGAAATGTCGTTAGTCACAGTGCAATTAGTACTTGCGTAGAAAGAGTAGTCAGTAAAGAATTGACCAGCATTTCCCAATACCCCAACCAAACTCTCATCCGTTGGAAATCGATGCAATGATGACAAAGTGGCCAACGAAAAAGCGAAATAGGGTTACCTGCTCTCTTGTGCAGACACCGGCCTCATTAACAGTCATTTTTTTTGAGAATTAAATGCAGATATGGAATTCATGCCTTTTTTTATGTCTTAACACCACTGTAACTAAGTGTTAACTGATTTGACAGGCCACAATTACTTTGTCGACGGCTTTTCAAAGAGTCGTGTGCAGATCCCGCAACTTGTCTAATCAAACAGAATAAAATAGAGCAACGTTCTGCTTAAATACATAGAATTCAAAATTATTGCTTCAAATACATAGAGTCTTCATTTCTTCATTTCCAAGGCGTTCAGCTTATCGTCTTTTCGTCTCGCTCTATGACCAGCAACAGCTTTCCAATCTAACGTGTAGGTCGTATCTTATACCACTTCTTACTTCACAAGAACCGACATTACACATTGCTCTGGTCGCAGCATTTGTATTCGATTCGTTTCCTCCCATCCGTTGTCTAGAAAAGTCTTCGGACTTGCGTGTGGGCTCGGCTACTGGTTGCGTATCTTAGTTTTCTTCATGAATGCCGTTACGTATAGACCGAGCAGATTCTCCTTAGAACCTTAGGTTAATGCTTTAACTTTTATTTGGTGTCTTTTATCTTATCATGGCAAGGGATAATGTGAAGTACTATCACAAATATCCTGAGATATGAGCAAAACTCAGACCCTCTGTTGGGCTTCTAATCCCCACTACCTTTTCCTGGGACTCAAATCCTAGGATAGTTTTGGCAGAGGAGTATTCCTAAATGGACTGGTACATTGCGATAGAGGGGGTCTGAGCTGAGCCCGAAGAACGAATCTGGTAGCAATTTCCCGGCTCGGAAATGGTGCGACCTTCGTTAGGGCAGAGAACGGCGCCGAACTATCTACTGCCGGTATAGTAGAGAGAATCTCTAGCCATTGCGCTACGCACGCCCCTTGATGTAGGAGCATTCAAGAAATGATTTGCCTGTCAGTGAACGGTTTTTTAACGTTTTATTATGCATTCCACTCTCTTTGTTTCAAGAAAGAAAAGATAATGTTTCTTGCATCGATTTTAAGAACAGAAAAAATATGGCACCGTGTTCTTTCTTGTTGAGTAAACACACATGAAACTGATAACAATGAAATTCTCTTCTTTTTTCAGAGTCTGAGACTGAATCCACGCAGAAGAAGTCACGATCATTTTCGTTGAAATCAGTCAATTCTAGTCAAAACTTGCTGAAGAGCGTGACGAATGGAATTGCCAGCAAAATCACCAAGAAGACTCTGAAGCATGAGCAAAGTTTCAAGCGAAAGGTAAACCAGTTGGGGATCCTTGATAAAATTTCTGAAAGTGAAGGGTCAATGAAGTGAAGGACCATTAATCATCAATTATTCTTTTAAAACCGTTCCTGTTCATAGTGTTGTGCTTTGTTTTTCGGTTTTTCTCGAAGAAGGCGCTGGAAATGAGTTTCTATTCCCACCAGATTGCGCCGTGTTAGGGAAAAAGGTTGCACAAATTTTGACGGCGGGCTAATAATATTCGAGTTTTAGGCTTCAAAATCTCAGCGCAAGGAGAAAAGAGCGACGAAAACGCTCGGCGTGGTCGTGGGCGTTTTCCTAATTTGCTGGGTTCCATTCTTCTTCATTAACATCGTCAACGCCGTCTGCATTCTCATGAACAAGGAATTTTGTCAAGTGAGTAGGTTCACTTGGTAACTGGTCTCCTTTTTGACTTTAAGACACTCGTCCGATATATTAACAGAAAGTGAACATAGTAGTTCAATTCTTTTCACTTTAGTCACTTTGTTTATTTACTCAGGCTACATTTTATCCTGGAAGAATCCTAGTAAACGCACATATTTTTTATTTTTTGAATTGTTTAAATACATTTCAAAAAACCGTCTTTTCTTTAACTTCGGTATTACTAATCAACATGTACTCTTTCTTTGATAATCTTATATGAGGTTGGTAAACAATTTTGTTCGGCTAAGGTTTCGACGTCCTCGTTTTCTTCAGAGTCGGTAATCCGAGTAGATAGTTCACGGTTGTTCTTCGTCTCAACGTCTTCGCCTCGAGTCCGGTCATCCTCAGCGGACCATCTCCTCAAATGAGGCATACTCACTCGCTGATGCCGTTTTATACGGGATGGTGATGGTTGATAGTAGTGATTATCCGGTGATAACAACTTGTTTTTCTCCGGAAAATCCATCGTGCAGAAGTCGGTATCATGATGCCTGCCATTAATACTATTACCAACGCCTGCAATACTGTAGCTCGTCAGCAAAAGGCATAATTCTCGACTGCGAATGAGTGGACGGTCAGACCAAAATTAGCTATCACTTCGCCTTCAAATTCAACCCAATGGGGCATTCTAAGCAAAGTAACGACCGTGGAGCTTCATGCATCGTGGTCATCACTTTTCGCTCGCTAGACGACACTCGCAGCAGCCATGTTGATATGCGGTGAACTTCAACAGTTGAGTCAGCAAGTCCAAGAACAGGGAGCATTGACGGAGGATGGGGGGTGGAGGTGGGGGGGAGCAAGGTGGCGTTGCGCAGATCGCACTTGCGCGGTTTAGTATGCAAAATGATTGTTAGTAACTGCATTAGGTTATACTTGGATACTTGGATGGCCCGTCCTCACTGGTTGTGCGGGCTCCACTATAATCTCCGTTTTTTCGGAGTTTTGTTGGTTTACCCATTGTGGTTCCCTGGTCTGCCGAGGGCATCCAGGACAAAGTCTGCACCCAAGTCGTCACTACCGCAGGCATTCGCCCCCCGTTGTGGATCAGAGGGAGATCTGAGACTAGTTTGATACTAGGACAGTGGTTGGTCCTGGTATTGGTTCACTCTTAGCTGGCCTCCCTGATTGGAACGCCGAACTCCTTCTCAGCCCGGGAGACTCTGCCAGCAGGACGAATCCCCACGCTGTATATCGCACCCAGGAACACCTCCTACCCAAGGTGAGGCGCTAAACCATTGGGAGGGTTTCCTCTGCAGTAGTAGTTAGATGCTAGTAGTTTGCTCTCTGCACAAGGTTACACCACTTGCTTTTGCAACAAAATGGGAAAAATTTGGTCTAGGAAAACCAAAAATAGGAACTACAAGTTTTGGAAAGTTTTGTCCAGTTCTTTTGCCAACGCATCTAATCGAAGGTGTTCGATATTGGGTTGTCTAGAAAATTCGTACTCTCCTTTTATTCTCTGGCATTTTTTCTCATTGTTTTGAAGAGGGCATCCACTTTCTTGGCTAATGCCCTTACTCTTTAGTTATTGCCATTTTGAAAAAAATCACCAACATTCATTCGAAAGTCGCTCGTTTGAAGCAGTTGAAGGGTTTTTTATCTTGTGTATTCAATATAACACTTTAAGCAGACCGTGCTTAGCCACTGCACAAACGCGTTGACTTACACCCACCCCACCCTTACACTCAATGCGAAAATACTGACCGCATCCATGTTTGAACCATCAAATCTCATTTAACGGCAAGCTTTATTAATTGAAATAAGAACGAATAGAATCTACAAATTCTTGCTCAGTTGAAACTAGTTCTCTTATTCGTTGAGATAAAATCCTAGCTCTCTAAAGCCAACTCTTACTTCTTAGTACTTTTTTTTACTTTAAGGCTCATATCGTTACTATCAAAGCATTTAATTCGACAGGATTTCGTCCAGTAGACACCATGCTCTTCCCCAATGTTGTTTCTAACGCCCCCCACTGCTCTCGTGACTGCGCGCATGCGGGGAATTTTGCAATATTTAAGGCCTTTTCCGGTTTCTCGAGAATTTTTGTGCTGTCTTGAGCTAATTTGGAACTAAAACTGCTTATCTACCTCGATTCATTTGTAACCCTTACACATGAGTACTGCGTGCTGCGGACAATTTTCTAGGCCAGAAACACGTCTCCCATTACAGGTGCTCACTCTAGAAGGTGTTTGCTTTCTCGACCAATGAACTCCAGTGTTTTTCGCGTTCATCTATGGCAGCCTCTTATGTGACAGATCCACAAATGTTTCATTTTCGAAGTGTACTCCGTCAGGTCTTGAAAACGGCTTAGTTCAAACTGCGCATTCTGGCTAGATGTTGTGCATGACTGTGCTTTTTATATTTCAGAAGGCTTTGTCCCTACGCTCTGTGTTATTTTCGATGTGACTGGATTATAAATACACTTCTCAGTTTCATAGAAAATCGCCGCTCTCCTTCACTTCCATAACTCTTCCTTCGTGTTATTGTCGATGTTCATTGAACATCCTACGTACTCCTTCGGTGTGGTCCTCTGTAATTAGAGAACAATACAGGTCGATGTCTTCATCGTCGCACATTGGATCTTCCATGACTTAATTTTCTGCGATTGTTATGCAGTGCGATAATCTTTCCCACTTTGTCGAGTTGACTATAAGCATGTCGAGATATAAGCAAAACTCCCAAGCTCAGTTGGGGTTCGAACCTGCGTTTATCCCTACCGTTAAGCAAAAAAAAAGTACGAAAGAAAGTAAAGGTAAAGTAAAAAAGTAAAGGAAATAAAAAGTGTCAGAGATTTGAGATAACTTATGCGTTGTCCTGTCCATTTGCGGTACCAACTGGTGTGTAATCATTCCTTGAACATTCAGATCCGAGGATCCAAAATTTCTTGAGAGTTATCAATTATTTCAATGATATTCACTATTCTCGTCCTGTGATCCTTGCCGTTAATGTCATGCTTTCAGGTCGGTTTCAATCTGTTCTTCTATTCGACGTGGATCGGTTACATGAATTCCTTTATGAATCCAATCATCTACACTATCTTCAATACAGAATTTCGTCGTGCATTCAAGGCAATCCTATTCGGAAAGTCCGGCTTGTGCAGGTGCTTTCACAAACAGGTGCTGGTGTAACGGTGACCAACGCCAGTGTGTCTTTGTGGTCTCCGTTCACATGTTTTCTGACAGTTCTCGACATCTTAACATATTTATGGTTTTTTTTCTTTTCCTTTCCTTTTACGAGCCGTATTCATCGCTTGCAACCATCTTAACGGGTACAACTCTTCTACATGCAAGTAGTACTTGGAGCGGGTTACTGTATTGATCTCGCTACGCCAGCATTCACAATGTGCTTGCTATAGTTTGTTCATAGCTTTATTGGTATAAATCTTATATTATGTGGAATCTCTTGCTAAACGTTAAGTGTGGTTTCTCTGTGTTTCCATTGACCAAACACGAATTCAGACTTTATTCTTTGATCCGGTAAGCCTGGCATTTCGGGAGTATCGCCTTTTTCAGAGCTTGGAAGAGTGTATCGATGCGCAATTTTTAACGCCAAAAGCTTCAGTAAAACAAAGCCAAAGATAAAAAATCTGGATGGCAATCAACAATCAACAGCGTCTCGAAAAAACACACAGTTTCTTATGTGGCTTCCACTGAGAAAGAACGGCCGCTTAGAGCCTCATATGGCTAGTGACTGCACCACCCCAAATCAAAAAAGTTGTATTTCTGGTGGTTCAATGTGACATTTTTTTCCTTAGAGGGTAAACTCTATAATTTGGAAATGTCTAGTTACATTAAAGAAGAAGAAGTTTGAAAATGAAGGAAAGAACACTCATAAAATGTTTCATGTTCTTTCTGAGATCAAAATCTTACATACAGAAAAAATTAATTGATTTTCTTGCGTACTGGCCAAGAAGACACTTGATACTTGATGATTGAATGACCCGTCTTCACTGGTTGTGCGGGCCCCAGCATGATCTCCATTTATGGGAGATTTGCTGGTTAAACCATTGTGGTTCTCTGGAATCCCGAGGTCAGCCTGGCCAAAGTCTGCCCCAGGTCTTGACCACCACGGGCAGTCGCAGCCCTTGTGGATCAGAGGGAGATTTGCCACCATGCGACTTTGATACTGGGACGGTGGTGGGTCCTGGTATTCGTTTACTCTTAGCTAGGCTTCCTGATGGAAACGCTGGGCTCTTTCTCAGCTTGGGAGACCTTTCCAGGAGATGAATCCCTCGCTGTACATCGCAGTCCGACACCCAGCAACACCTCGCAGCCACAATGAGGCGGTAAACCGTTGGGAGGACTGGCCAAGAAGCGAGCATCAAATTACCAAACAAAGTAAACCTATGTTTTCTCCAATGATTTACCACTTTAGAAGGATGTGGGGTGTTCCTGGCTGTCAGTGTGCGGTGTATGTGGAACCATATGTTCAAGTGCTCCCATGCTAAACAAAAGGGCATTTCCATCCAGAAACCCAACTAACTGCAAACTAATCTAAAAAGTTGAAGAGAAGAAATTTTAGTAGAATATATAGCTGGCACGTCTCGTAATAGTTTCCACGACCGACTTCCTATTAATCTCGGCACTGATCAGATAATTCTCTATAATCTTTCTGAGGAAACACGAGGTGTTCTTTGTTCAAGGACATGCTGGCGTTTTGGCGGATTTCGCCTTCCTCAGAGCTTGGAAAGGTCAAGTTGACAGCAATCTATCCAGACAAACACTTCCATAACCAAGCAGAGAACATGCGAAACCAAAATTTCAATCACATTGAACACAGAATATCTTCCTCGCACACTCACAGCTTTCCCTTCTGTGTGCGATTGTTATTAAGTGTATTATTGTTACGTATTGTGCCATTGTTTTCTTGTTCTGTAAAGCTATTCTGTGTTCAATGTGATTGAAATCTTGGTTTAGCATTTTCTCTGTTTGGTTATGGAAATGTTTGTCTGGGTAGATTGCTGTCAACTTGACCTTTCCAAGCTTCTGGGGAAGGCGAAATTCGCCGAGACATCAGTTTGTTCTTGAATAAAGAATAAAATAACACCTCGTGTTTGCTTAAAAAAGAATTTTAAGAATATATTGCGATTTTCGTTTAATGAACAAGGAACAACGACCATTTGTGGTAACGACTTGAAAACACCGCCCGAGTGTCTTGAGATTCTTAGAAAAAAATCAACTTATGCCATAGTTGAATTATCAGACAAATATAAACTATGCTGAATTTTAAACGACCCTTCGTGGAGGCGTGGCATCTAACTAAGTGAGTAATTAATGGGTTGAAAATGTAACCGATCACGTTTGTTGGACAAACTGGCCTTTTAACGTTTTTATTCTCTGACACAGTAATCTCCGTGATAGAGGATGAAGGGATAAAGCTCTCGGCGTTGATCAATCCTTGAGGGATACGCCATGTACTCGTCTTCATCAAGATCGTTAGACGTGATTAATTGGATATGTGGATATACTATGACTCGCAGTAACCTACTAATGTATCGAGTCAGTGGTGCTATGCTCCCAGGTAGATCCGCTACCAATCTGCCGACTCTGGAAAGATGGAAGGCATGGTGAGCCTACGGCGCAGGATCGAACCCATGTGTATTGCAGGGCACTTTTAACCACTGCTACACACGCTCCAGTGACAAGATAACATTTTAATTGACCGAAAAAAGAAAAGTATTTTACAAGAGCGTATCAGCGTGCAGCAAGCTTTCAATCATATTTAGCAACTGCTATACATCTAATAATTGAGCGAGCGGCTGACACTGGGAAGTTTCTGTTTGTTGAGGACACATTTGCTTGATGGACTCGGATAGTCGGGGTAGTTAAACTTTTAAGGAGTTTTAACGCCCAAAACGGAAAAAATTTTTCCCATCTATGACGACAAAAATCAACTTTGAGTCAGCTCTCAATGGACTCCAAAAAATTAGGTTGAAATGGCAATACAGCGCAGTCGGTATGACAACTGGTATAGAAGAATTGCCACTTCGACAATGAATGCAGTAAGAATCGGTGACGATACCTAGTACTGCAAAGGCTCTTCCGTCGTAATTTGCGTGAAAGTACCGAATGCACCACATTTTTTACCTACTCGGTGAGATATCGCTCGAGTGAATCACATTAAATCACTATATCATCATCAAAAAGCTGAAGCGTTCGTGACAGATCTTGTCACCGTCGTGGAGAAACGTGCGACCAGAGAAATGTTTTCACGAGACTCTTAGACCAGAAACGAAAAGCATATTAAGAGGACAGAGGTATGTCTGTATGTTCTCTTGCAAGATTTTACAAGGTTAAAAAAAACTTTACGTTAACGGTATTAGAAAACTACATTAAAACAACGATTATTAAAAAAACACATACCGCTATAAGCTCGCTGAAAAAAGGTGAGATGGCTACGGAAGTGGTTGATAATGCAGCTCATCAACAAGCAAGGTGCTGGTTCGATCGTATCCCTAAGGCGTTCCTCCAATACGTGCGGGAACGACTGAGTTCGGCTGTCTCCAAGATTGCAAGCAGAATAAACTAAATCATCATTCTAGGAGTTTCACAAAGAGTTCAAAGAGCTGAGAAACACAACACCTTCAACGAAGCTGAGATATTTGCAAAACTCTGGACCGCAGGTGCCTATGGTGGGGAACGAACGCGCTATTGTCCTTTCCGGGGGAGTAATGCGCTCACCCCACCACACCATGCGGGTCCTTCGTTTCGCCTTTCTCTCAGCTAGTTCTATCGGTTTTTTTGCCATCAGCAATCACCCGTCAACGGGATTGATCTTGGGAGCCCAAATCGGCATTGAACCCAGTTAAGCTGAGGCCATAGTTATAATCACAATTTTAACCTCTATTACTTACTGCCTACTCTTTTTGATGGCAGGGTATATTGCGAAATATAACTTCAACGAAGCTGAGATATTTGCAAAACTCTGAACCGCAAAAAAAAGATCGATAGAACTACCTGAGAGAAAGGCGAAACGAAGGACCCGCATGGTGTGGTGGTGAACGCGTTACTTCCCGGAAAGGACAATGGCGCGTTCGTTTCCCACCATAGGCACCTGCGGTCCAGAGTTTTGCAAATATCTCAGCTTCGTTGAAGTTATATTTTGCAATATACCCTGCCATCAAAAAGAGTAGGCATTAAGTACAAAAGGTTAAAACAAACAACATAGTCGAAGGCAGAGCAGAGTGACTGTGCTCGTGAGTGCTAGATGTGTTTTTTCAAGATGCTGCTAAGGCCGCAGATATCAAAGTTTCCTTGAAATGAAGTCCAGTTGAAGCAATCGTTGTAAAATGGCGTCTCTATCATGTTTCTTTCTTGCAAACTTTTATGAAATACTTCGGAATTCACGGCAGTCTTATCGACAGAAAAAAGTTGCTGCTTCCTCTCTATCTACAAATTTTTTACACTGTCAACTGGTATTGAAACTGGTTTCGCAGCGATCACGTTCCTCTCGTTCTGTCTTTGACGCCTCAGTTTGTCGTCTTGTCTGTGACCAACACCGGTTCGTTTCTTCTTCATCACTTGTCAGATGAATGTTCAGAACACAAATATTATAACTTTCCAGTGATAATATTTATAATCCATAAATCGCTTGAGAAAGCTGAAAATTAATTTAGCTTTGTACCTTCAAATACAATATATAAAGAAAAAGGCAGTCGGTTTCTAAAAAAAAGTGCAAAGCTAACTCTCGGCACAGCAGTTCGATTCATGAGTTAAGAAAATTTCATTCGTGAAAAAAATGGATTTCGAATTCTTTCAAAGTATCCCTTCATTCGATACACAGAAAAACTATGGTTTTCAACCATAACGATGCTGAGATATTCGCAAAACTTGGACCTCGGGCCAGGTCGAAAGGAAAGTCGCGGTTCTATCTGGCCCGGGGTCCAAGTTTTGCGAATATCTCAGCAACGTTATAGATGTATTACACATCACATCCTGTCGTGAAAATTATGGTAGGCAGCAAATAAAACGTGAACGTTGTGATTTCGACTATAGTTTTCATTTAATCAGTTCACATTTTTTGTTGGCATATCTGAAAATGCCAAAAGAAAAGTGGTGAACGGTCTTTACTCCACAGAGTTTCTTTTTCTTTTCGTTTAAAGTTGTCTTGTTTTCGGATTTCTCAACCACTTCATGATCTTGCTCTACATCTTCGCACTCTTCATAGATTCAGGTGTGATTTGTACTTCTTTGGTGTCAAAGTGCATCATCTATGGTAATTTCCACAGGCCCATGTTCATTTAGGCGATGTGACTCGAAGTAGTGTTTTTATATTGCATTAAATCTTTATTTACTACAAAATAAAGCGTGGATCAGAAGGTGGTGGCGGATTTTTTCTCCGTGAACTGCCATATACCTCATAGAAAAACCATTAAGTTGCATGTTTCGAAAATTTAACGCGCAACAACCGAAACTGCTGATCAAACTAAGAAGTTCGGAAGACACTTTCAGCAGGCAGCATAATTAATGAACATGTTGTTCCTACGAGCCACTTTTCTCTCCAAAGGTGGGATGAAGTTTTCAACACATATTTCGGTTTTTAAATATACAAGGTTTTCAGCCTTTTTTAGAACTTAGGTGCTATATAGCTCTATTAGGTCATTCGTTTTCGTTTTTTGAAGAGTCAGATCACCCATATATTGTTAACATAAAGCTCTAAAAAGTTCTCGGCGTTGACCAATCCCTGAGGGATGCGCCATGCATTCGTCTTCATTAAGCATCGTCTGGAGGGGATTAAATGCATGTCCGGCCTTAACAATGAATCGCGTTGGCCTACCATTATATCGAGCCAATGGTGTTATCCTCCCAGACAGGTCTGGTACCAATTTGCCCACCCCGGAAGGATGGAAGGCTTGGTGGGCCATGGGCGCGGGGATTGATTTCACGTGTGTGTTGCAAGGCGTTTCCGACCACTGCACCACATGCGCCTATGTTTTTTACATAGGAAGGTAAAAGTTCATCGTCATTGAGGATAAGCCGTTAGACTAGAATAAACTTGAAAATATCGACAAATATGCTTACATCTATTTGTCCCAGTGATCCACAGTTACTTGGATACCTCCATTCGTCTCGATTGTGATTATCGTCCGTGATGACGTCTACGAGTATTGTTCATAAACCATTTCCAGCTAGTTGACGTGGCCCTGGAGCATGTGTGCCTAAAAAATAGTCCATCCAGAAGACGCTTTCATCGTCTTGATGTCAACTCCACCAATTTTATCGTCCATCTTTCATTAACTCTTCTCATTGAGGGAAATACTTTTTTTTAAAAACATAGATTGAAACGACAGCCACTATTCTCTACTGATGTATACAGCTTTAGATTTCTAAAATCCTACATGATCAACTGTTGAGTTCCACACAACTTTCTTTTTATCTACGATTTGACGGTTCTCATAAAAGACTTGGAGAGCACACTTTTAAGAAAATCTTATGGTGGTTATGAAGATCATGTTGATTTCTTATTTGAGACAAGATGACCGTGCGCGCTGCCCTCGTCTAGGATGTTTCCACGCTAACACTTCGAATTCGAAATGAAATACATGGGCTGCATGCCAGTCAACATGAAGTCACATCAACTCGTCGTTTATTTCAGTGCTGCAAGGGCAAGCCTACTTTGGTGTATCTTGCTGAATAAACATTAAAATGACATAGGTGGAGATGGAATTTCTCCAAACTAGTTTTAAATTCCTTCAGACCGGTTCAGGAGTTGCCTGCGGAAATATTTTACTTTGCATATCTTCCTGCAACAATATTTATCTGCAGTCTTTTACTGCAAAGCATTCTAGAACCTTGCAGAGTTGATAAGATGGGACACAACATCGACATCCCGTCGGGGAAACATCTTTCGAAGTATGATAAGTGGTCCGTCATTTAACTAGAGTCAGTGCTCTTGTTTCTGACCAGCTGCGATCAAGTGGAACCTGAGCTACTCTGCTTTCTATAGGGAAAGCATGGAGACCTATGTCAGAAAGGATTATTCTAGTCTGGCATATACAGAGAAGAAAACATTCTCCAGCGGAATCATGGACGTGTTATTTTTTTACCCGGTGCCAGAGAGGTTCCCGTGATATCAGAGATTTAAACACGACCGCCCTTTACCGATTCTCTATCCGCCCAAAGGCGTAGATTAAAATTCCTATCGTGGAAGTACATTTGCTCAAACGACGTCCACGGTGCTTTTTGGTTCATCTTGCATATACGTAGCACTAGCTTTCTA
This sequence comes from Angiostrongylus vasorum, assembly GCA_018806985.1. NCBI lineage: Eukaryota > Metazoa > Nematoda > Chromadorea > Rhabditida > Metastrongylidae > Angiostrongylus > Angiostrongylus vasorum. The sequence goes on along the minus strand of JADANN010000099.1, from coordinate 59,371 downwards.
GACCAAACTGTTTTACAAATTTTCTTTTTTTTCTTTTTGCAACTTAAGGTTTTTTGTTTTGTTAGGTGACGCAGCCAACTGCCACATGAAACGTGACGTGGGTTATTCGTGCGAGGTACCGAAACGAATGCTGTTCTACTACGATACTCGAACAGGTAGGTAAATACAACTCAATTCGTTGGTGTTATAACGTTAACATGTGTCAAATGACACTTCTCACCTGGTATTAGTTACAATCATAAAAAGAGCAATGCTTTTAGGTAATTTATTTCTTATTTTATATGACCCGTCTTCACGTCTACTGTGTGGTAGTTCTCACACTCTCTTCGCTTCCCCGCATCCACTGTCCACGAAGATCTTACAACGTTTACGTGTGGCTTCGGTTGCTACTTGAGGATTTTCATGTCATCTTGAATGTCGTAGAATGCTGGTTGTGCAATTCTTCCCGAAGTCCTAAGATAGCCAAACTGGAGCGTTCCCAGTAAGATTTGCAGAGAGCGATTTTTTCCAGGCAAGTCCGTTACCAATTTCCCGACCCCGGAGGGATGAGAGGCTTGGTTGGCCCAGAGCGGAATCGAACTGGCGCTATGCTCGTGATGACGGACACCACTACCACTGTGCTATCCAGCCCTAGTTAAAGCCAAGAGAATTGAGGCTTTTACCCAAAACCACGAGAACTGAGACATTTCTACAACTAGTGGCAGCGACGAAGCATAGAGCGCTTTCTGTTGTGTCATTTGTTTGCCAATTTACATCCTCAGTAATGGTGCAGTGTTCCTTGTTAGTACAGGATTAGAATGTGTTAAAGGTGCAGTCATTATTACACTAGAGGTAGAATGTCAATATCTCGCCGTTATAGGTGTCTGTCAGCCAATGTTATATCGAGGCTGCGGAGGCAACGGAAATAAATTCGATAGTGCAGCCGAATGCAATGAAACATGCGGAAAAAAGAAAGCTAGAAATGAAAGTGACTTATCCACAGAAAAACACGGACTTGTCGGTGAGTTGAGTCGTTTGATCCAGATACTGTGCAACCAGCGGCTTCACTGATAGGACTTCTAATCAGAGAATAAATGGTGAGCCTAGTCTTCCTTTTTTACATAATTTAAATGGTTTATCGCTTCATCGCTGTTGGGGGTGTTCCTCGATACGGTGGCTTTAATGACAAAAGTAAACAAACAGCTGTTAACACGATGGCAAACCTACTTTCCTCTGATACATATGATCCATAAAGAAAACTAGCTGTCTTTGCTGAAGAATTGGGGACGACCTAAGATTACTTCGAGACCGTGCAAATAGATCAACAAACAATTAAATAGTTTTGTTACCATGCATACTGGGGGATTTTAGGTAACTACTGAAACCTGTCACGGATCTTCCTCATATGAGGGATCTCGAGCCGGTTATTCGCGAGGCTACGTGGCGCGTCCCCAGAAGGCGGATAGGGGGGGTTAATCGCGGAACAAAAGCGACATTTGCTTCCCTAAGACGCAGATGCATCCAGTGAATGGACTCCCTGTTTCTGCTGCGCCGATTTGGCACATATTTTTTTGTATCTACGAGGCGTATTCATCCACGCGTGTGTGGGTGCGTTCTAGCTTATGCAGATTGTATTCTACGAGTCAATTCGGCCAAAAGCGTGCAATCAAGCGACAGGGAAGTGTATGGAGGGCGGTTAGGAGTCGCCTACAAAAAATAAGCTCCATGTCCACTCTGAGAGAGCGGCAAGGTACCCGTGAGTACACCCATCCCCCCACGTTCAGAGCCCAGCAAGCTATACGTGGGTATCAAAAAAGCTAAAAATAGTAAGAGAAACGGGCCTCGTTCCCCTGACCCCCGAAAGAGCCCCCCAACTGGGTAGCGTTGCGTAGGACGAGTATAGAGAGGCTGCTAAAATCTCAGGACCATTGGAAGCTGCCTGGATTGCAAAGAACTAAGGTGACGATCTGTGCCTACAATGAACGTACACTTGCACCCGAGTCCTCGATAGAAGACTAGCTCATGCAAGCAAGAAGGATAAGGTAAGACGTCACCGGCTTGGCTGAGACGAGACGACGCTGCCCATTCAACGCCGTCTATGACACCGGAGAAGAACTGTTCCTCGGAACATGCGACAGTAGAGGAGTTGGCGGCGTCGGCGTTCTCGTCAGCACGAGTTTGTCAATGAACATCGATTCATTCGAACAACTTATAACCCGAATCGGACATTTACGGTTAAAAAGATGTGGATCAATTCCGGCTTTGACAATCTTCGTTGTTTACGCGCCGACATCAAACTATGACGAAGAAGAAGTCGAAGCGTTTTATATGGACTTGGAGAAGTTCCACAAAGAAGACCATGCATTCTTCAAGGTCATCAATGGAGATTTCAACGCCAAGAGTGGACCAAGAAGGACGTCTGAAGAACGTCACATTGGGACCCACGGATTAAAATGAAACGAACAAGGTGAGCGGCTGTCTGAGTTTATCATGGCGACCAAGACAATCGATGATAACTCACAATTCCAGAAGCCCCACCCTAAGCGCTGGACGACAAAATAGACCACATCATAGTAAATAGAAGGTTTTGCCTAACCGATGTCGCTGTTGTCCCAAAACTCTACACAGGATCAGACCACCGTCTCCTTCTTGGAAAATTCTGTTTCTCGCGGAAAGGAGAAAAAGCCGCTAAATTCAAAAACCGAAGTCCCAGAACCACCACATTCTGGGACTTATTCAACTCATTAGTCGGCTGTTCGGAAGGCGCCGTTGTCGATAATATCGTCCAAGAATTCGGTCGGCCCATTCAACATCTTCACGTTAGGGCTATGAAAGCTGAGAGCTCGAAAGTCACCAAGAGACGTCTCTGTCCAGAAACACTCGAGCTGATAGGCCAGCGTTGAATCGCACGACTGCAGGCAACCGCGAGCTAACGTCCGAACTTGCAAAACAATGCGGACAGGCGATAAAAAGAAGATCTTAAAGAGAAAACAGCAGCATTAATGGTCGAAGCTGCAGAGGCTGGGAAAAGCAGTCGCAAACCCACCGTAGTTTCAACAATTACAAGACCAAGATGACTGCACTCCGACCCCCAGACGGAACAGTTACAGCGTCCAGAAAGGCATTGGAGAAAATCATGAATACTACTCAGATCTCTTCGATAGCCACGTCCACCTTCCGTCATATGAAATAAAGGAGGATGGATATGTTGCACCACCTGTTCTCCCTTCCGAAATCCGACACGCCATTTCGTCAGTGAAACATCGAATAGCATCTGGACTGGACAGGATAAAATCAGAGGACCTGAAGAACCTTCTGACAGTCCTCTTAAACACACTGGCTCGGCTCTTCACACGTTACCTCTCTGAACGCAAGGTCCCTACTCAGTGGAAGACCAGCATGACCATGTTATTGTTCAAGAAGGGTGACCTACACGATATCGGCAACTATCGCCCAATCTGCTTGTCGGTCGTCTACAAACTTTTCACTCGAGTCAACCTAAACAGGACTGACAGAACACTGGACGAAGGACGGCCATCCATGGAGCACATCCACACGATAACAAGACTCAGTATTGCGAGATTATAAAAGACCGTTGTGTCTCAAATTCATCGATTTAGAGAAGGCCTGTGACTCAATTGAGATAGAAGCAGTCATGGAAGCCCTTGATAGTCAAGGAATCCCTACTTAGCCCCCTTGATAGTCTAGGAGTCCTTACTCAGTGCACAAAGAATCTTCGTGAGATGTACAAAAATTTCCCAGCCAAGATATCACCATTCTACAACGATATTAACATTGACGACAAAAGAGGGGGTTAGGCAAGGCAACACGATCTCGCCGAAATTATTTAGCTCCACCCTCCAGAACGTCACGCGAGCATTGGAATAGGATAATATGGGAGTGAAAATCGATGGTCGGCAGTTACACCATCTTCGTTTTGCTGATGACACCGTTCTTGTAACAAAAAAACATTAGCCAAGCGGTGGGAATGCTTGCCGACATTGATAAATCATGTGAAAAATTGGTGTTCGACTAAATCTCACAAAAATGATGTTCATGAGTAACGGATTGGTTTCGTTTGCCCCATTCACGCTCAACGGAACGAATATCTCCGAATGCTCCAGTTTTCTCTATCTAGGTCGGAAAATCAACATGTTGAACGACTTAGCTCCAGAGTTGAGCAGAAGGAACCAAGCGGCTTGGGGAGCTTTCAAGAGCATCGAGGATGTCGTAAAGAGAGCAAAGAACACCCAACTCCGTGCCCACCTTTTCGACTCAGCGGTACTTCCTGCGCTGACGTATGCGTCAGAAACCTATGCGTAAACAGGATGAAAGATCACTCAGCGTTATCGAACGCGCAGTCGAAAGGACGATGCTAGGAGTATCCCGTTTCACACAAGTAAGGGAGTGGATCCGACGCTCCTACCTGCGTCAACGGTGCAGATTAAATTAATTAAATTATTAATTAAAGATGCCGTTCTGCACGCCAAATAGCTGAAGATTAGGTTAGCGGGACATGTAATGCAATGAAGCCGTTCGTGACTGGATTCTTCGGGATGTTAAACGCACTGCAGAAGTACCATCGACTTCATGGTCAGAGTTGTTCACAAAAAGCCTAGAAGATAGACAGGATGCTCGACGAGTCCCTATAGCGAGCAGAATTCACTGGGCTACTCTTGCACGCGACAAGGAAAAATAGATTTACTGGCGCCCGCTCGAGTCACTCGACGATCAACGGGACTACAGGTGATAAAGGTGACTGAAACAAGTTGTTAAGAACAAATCCTGTATTGTGGCTGTACAATGAAAAAAAACGGTAGTCAGCAGCCATTTTATGTAGCATGCGTTTATGCCTTAATCAACTAATTCGGGCGGGATTCCATTGGTCTTCGCACTATTGCATTCTTTGTCACAGTCAACGAAGGCTCGCAGTAAATGCAAACGGTATGCTAGGCAGACCTTTACGAATTTTGATGGAAGTCGTTAATGCACATAAGTTTATTGGAATATCCATCCTCTACAGGCTCGGCTTCATCAGCTTCATTCAGTTCACAGCGGTGCTCATAAGGATAACCTTTATGATAAACTTGCACAGAATGTGCAGTAAGACGACTAAGGGGTGTTTGCTAAAGCAATCCATCCTCTTTGCCCTTTACGTACCAAGAAAGTAGGCGAAGTCCTTCGCTGCTTGGCTACTGGTTCTATTTGTAGATAAGATGTCATTTATGTTAGCATATACTTTATGGTAATCAGATCGCAGAAAATCGCTAGAAATGCTGTCTTCGCCGCAAGTTCTCTCATACTTCAAGCCTCTATTCACACCTGGAACACCAACGTTAAAGATTCTTGGTGGTGCTTTTTTCACAGGGAGCGATATATAGAGATAAAAATATCATATTGAGTAAAGGTGCAGCTTATCGGAACAGCTTTAAGGAGGCTTCTCTGTTATGGATTCGATCCCACAACCGGAAATGTGACATAATCTTCTGCACCGAGTTGAGCAGACATCGGAATTTCGTATTTATGAAAACCCAAGCTTTCATCTCGTTTGTATCGCATTATCCTCATTCACGCTCAACCGTACGAATATCTTCGAATGTTCCAGCTACGTCTGTCTAGATCGGAAATGATGAACGATTTAGCTCCAGATTTAAGCGGGAGAAAGCGAGTGGCTTGGAGAGCTTTCAAGAGGAATGGAGATGTAACGAAGACAACAATAAACACCTGACTCCATGCGTACCTTTTCGAATCCATCATTCTTTTGTTTTAGTGTATGCTTCAGAAACATGATTGGTACGTAGTCAGTGTGTAAAATCACTCAGAGTTACAAAACGCGCAGTCGAAAGGACGATGTTAAGGGCATGGCGTATCATGCAGATGAGAGGGGGATCCAGAGCTCCGACCTATGCTTACGAACGAAAATCAAAGACCCCGTTCTACATGCCGATTTGTCGGAAATAAAATGGGCCGGAGAAGTAATGCGTATGAACGACAGCCGATGGACAAGAGCCGTTAGTGGATAGATTCCTCGGGATGTCAAATGCAATGCAGGAAGACCACCTACTCGATGGTCAGTGTTCTTCAGGAAAACACTAGAAGAATGATGTGAAGCTCAGCGAACCCTCAAAGCGGACAGAACCCAATAGGCTACTTTTGCACGCGACAGGGAGAACTGAAGATTTACTGGCACCTGTTAGCCTCGATGAGGATTATTTTTAGTACCTTCCAACAAATAGTTGTAGTAAATAAATGCTTAATGGCTGCCACACCAACACTTAGACGAAGGTTCCTTTTTTTTCAGGACCACCTTAGTACAGTTGAAAAATAACTTTCGCAGCTTGCCTTTAGCTTAAAAAATGGCTTGCTCGGAATAGGTTCGTAATCTTCCCAGTGCCACCCGTTATCTCCATTGGTTCCTCACTTGAACACTTCACCATGCGAATCATGAACGAATGAAGCACCAACAAGAATGAGCATATCGATAAAAAATTGTTTTCTTACCTCTAAACGATGATTTATTCTCCATTACATGTTTCACGCTAGCCTTCACGCAAAGGCCGTGACCTGGACTGGTGTAAGAAGATGGAACGACGTCGACGTTGAATAGAGTCCTGTTTACAAGGATGTGATCGATCTCCGCATGAAACATATAGTCTAAAAATCCACGTCTCCTGCGGAAATGGTCTTCGTTTTTGGATAATGGAAAGAAATTCCACAAAAAAAATCATCTACTGGCGTAGTCAATTAATCGGAAGCAGTGTAATTGGCCAGTCGTGCGTGTATTGCTGCGTTTTAGTTACAGTCATGCGTTCTGCCAGACCATATTGAAAACTGATCGCGATTTATTCAAGAACCACACGTTTTTCGATATATTATATCTTGCATTATAGCGCTATTAAACCACCTTTTAGCACTGTGTAATTGGCTAGACCCAAATTCAACTGATTCAAGTGGAGTGGCAGCGAAACGCAGCCAAAGGACAACCATGGATCATGCGTTGCATAAAACATGACCACGATCGTACTCCACATCACCTTTCCTCATTGCTAAAACTTGTTCTTCCGTTTAAAGTCAAGCTATTCCAGTGAGCACTAACAAAGTTCCCAATCTCTGCTGGCTGGTAAGTTCCGCTAGCTCGAAGGTCGTGAAGAGTACAACAGCTTTGGGAAATTATAGACTGACTATTTGTTACCTGAATTCACCTACCTCTCGGAGCTTACGTTTGAGTATTCGCCTATCTGCCATCCTAAGGTAGCCTCGTAATTAAATGAGTGGTCAGCCTTTAGGAGGATCTGTGCCCATTTCAACTTGGTTTCATCTGCTTCACTTATATTATTAGCACGCACCTTACCCTTACGTCGTTTTAGGAAGTTCACTCCTTCAAAACGTCATGAGGTATAAGAGATCCTCATAACACATCATCGCTAAGTATATGGTGATTTCAACGGTATCATTGAAAAACATGAAAACATGTATGTTTAAGGCCGAATATACATTTTATAATAATAAGATAATAAGCGCATTGGCAAAGGAATCGAGCACTGTAAAGATGGCTTTACAATAGATCTTTCTGAAGCTAGCATAACGACTCAAAAATACTGCTTCGATTGATTTGACATGGATCAGGAGTATCCGAGGTGGGTTTTTTATTCAAAACCTTTCCCTTAAATAGGTGGGTTTTGATAGAGAAAACAAGGCCTAGATTTCATTTGACCGAGATATTTCAGCAATGTATTCAACGGCGGTAGAAGTCCAGAAGTCCAACGAATTAAGATGCAAAGTTGTTTTCATTCATAATACTGCTTAAGCGTGCGTGTAGTGCAATCGCTAGAGGATGCCTGCAATAAACACTCTATCGGTCTCTGGCTTGACCCCGCTCTCGGGGATCACCAAACCTTCGATCTCTCCGGAGTGGGGAGTTGGTTCCAGACTTTTCCGGGAAGGTAGCAGCAGTGACTGGACCAGCTGTGAATTCATCCTCCTCTAAGATGCTTAGTGAATAGCGCATCCATCAGGAATTAATGTCGATCTCTCTGTCCTTTTTAGTTCTACTAACGAAGTCTTTTAATATACATTTAGTGGATGAGTGCAACATTCCAACTGATGTAGACGTCCTAGATGTAGCGAAAACTTGTGAAGACAGTTGCCCGGTGAACTATCGTTGTAACGAAAACAATAAATGTTGTCCCACGAAAGGTACGTTATTGGACTCTTCCATGGATTCCTGGCAATGATCGATCTTAAAACTCTACGTCTAAGCCAAATATTTACAAGGATGAAGTTGAGCCAGAACTCTGGAATAAGATGACCCACCTAAGTTGTATTCCGACACTTACGATGCCTCACTTGAACTCATTTCTACCTACACTTCATATAGTCTCTGAACATTCTTGCTACAACCCGCCCATTATTACGCCACGAAATCATATTATCGTTTAAACGTTGACCACTTTAGAATCAATTTACAATTAAACCGTCTTGTACTCCAAAGTGACGAACAGGAGTCAAATCTGCCCCACAGGTGCTTAATGAGACTCTCATCTATCGTACTCAATATCTCGCTTACACAAACCGAGCTCTATTTCGAAATAGGAACTGCTATAGATGTTCTAGAGTAGATTCCACGAAAATCACATATCCAAGTATCCAAACAGTTTGTGATAATGAACCTCATGGATGTTGCTGATGGTGACTTCACCATTGTTCCGAAGTTTTCTTTTTGCGCTTGGAGCGATATCCTCGTCTGATATTTTCACAAATACGGAACGTTCATATAAGAATAATGATGATGAGGTATTTACAAAACTCCGGACCGCAGGTATCTGTGTTGGAGAACGAACGCACTACTACCCTTTCCAGGCACTAACGCGTTTAGCATCAAACCACGCGGGTCCTTCGTTTTGCTTGTCCATCGACCTTGTTTTTTATCGACCAGTGTCATCAGCTTAGGCAGACCATTTAGTTTTTTGTTCTGTTCAGCTCTCACGCTATATAAATGAAGCGGCCCTAGCCAAAATTTTCGATCTGGCGGTGATCTCCAGACGAATTCCAGAGGGATTCAACATTTCACTTAATTCCTTTGTTTACTTACATAGTTCTTGTCATTTAACCTGGCAGATCATCATTGTTGTGAATCCCTTCACAAACACGAAAATGCCTATGTGTAAGCATATGGGTGAAGTGTAGCAACACATCCTTGGCTAAGACCATGCTATCGAATGTTTCCTAACAACCAAAGGTGGCACCACTGGAATTCTTACACAGATTTACTAAGATAGATCGTTTCAGACTACATATGCTCACTTCCTGTCACTAGTGGATCTGAAATTACTATACTTAAACACTATGGACGGTACGCACATCAACCTCATCTCAGGAATTGTATTCGCTTTAGTTATTTTGGAAGCGGTGGGAACTTCAACAACTTTCGAACGTATAACGATTGTAGACGATTCTGCATGGATTCCTGAGAATAAACAATTGATGCAGCTGACAGAGTTGACTTGTTCATGGATTATTCCTTGTCGATGAGAACAAACCATGCAGGAGTGCAATACGAGACGAAGTTTTAAAGCCACAATATGGCCAATTGACGTGACAGTTCACTGAGATACGAGAAGTTACATGAGTACCAAGACCGCAGAATAACGAATAAATACAACTACGAAGATGCTGAAATATTCGCAAAACTTGGATCCCTGGTCAGATCGAAACACGATTACTCTTTCCAGTCTCCGTGGGCCTCTGCGATGCAGTGTATAACATGCGAGCCCCTGGAAAGGGTAATCGTGGTTCGATCTGGCCCGGGATCCAAATTTTTGCGAATATATCAGCATCGTTGTGGTTGTATCTCACATCATACCCTGCCCTGAAAAATTACAGTAGCGAGAAAAAAATGAATAAATATTTATCAACAATTGATAACAAGGAAGCAAAAAACACAGAACTTTAGACCGATAAAAGGACATGAGTATTTATGAAGTGGTATAAACTACCAAAACAGTTGCTCTCAATGCTCCCATAAATATTTCGTAACACCATTTAATTAGTGACTTGATGCTCATCGAGAGCTTCTAACACCTCCTTTTTGTACGTGTCAAAGTCGCCATCAATTTCAGAAATTCCCTGATTCTCCACAACCCATAAAGTGCACTCGGTAGCTCGCACTAGTCGCTCATCGTGAGTCACCATCACCACTCCACCACCAAAGTTTTCAATAGCAGTTGATAGGGCATCTATAGATTCAATGTCCAGGTTATTAGTAGGCTCATCTAGTATCAACATATCAGGCTCTCCTAAGGCCAATTCTGCCAACGCGACGCGTGACTTTTGACCACCAGACAAATCTCTAATTTTAACAGTATGCGCATGTCCTGGCAATCCCACCATTCCCAAATTCTTCCGAGCCAGCTGATGATCGATATTGAATTTAGAGCCCAAGTACTCAATTGGACTTTGTTCTCCATTCAAAGCTTCGTTTGCATGTTGATCAAACCACCCTATCTTTACTTGGCGATGCCTTGTGAGTTCTCCTTGTAAGGGTTCAATCTTTCCCGCCAGAAGTTTTAAAATCGTTGATTTCCCTACTCCATTTGGACCGACAATCGCAACGCGTGAATCCATATCGACACCAAAATCCAAATTTTTAAACAAAATGTTGTCACCGTAGCCAAAAGTCACGTCATGCAATCCAAGAATGGGTGGAGCTAGCTTATCGGTGTCCGGAAATGAGAATTTCACATTGTACTCTTTGATACGCTGTAACAACTCCGGAGGTGGAACGTCACCTGAGACACAACTGACAATGTATCTTAATAAACTATTTCTCTCCTAGGAGATAGCATGCGCTGTGATAGCATAAAGAATAAAAACAGTTAGGAATTTACAAAATTCACTACAAATTGGGTTGCTATAGTCATACTCCTTTCCTTACAAACATATAGTACTGCTTTTAATTTCTCGACCATCGAAGGATTTCAGAAGCTCATAACCTTATAGATTTATAGAAGACTTTAGTCGCATTAAACACATGCGTAATTGTTACACAGTGTTCTCTCCAATCCTAATATGCTTGGAACTAGTACTTTCTAAGAAAAAAAAAACCATGAGATTTACGATTCTAAGAAATTCCGACGAAAAAGCGACAGCTGCAATCATAAACGCCACATTGAGGGACACTATCGTGCACTTCTGGATTAAATCTAACCTGCTGGATTGCTTACGCGTTCGAAATACAAGCGTTGATGCAAAGAAGGTGAAAAGACGTTCCATGGGCTTCAAAAAACCAATTTTAAAAAATAAAGGACAAAGCTCTCTGAGTTGATCAGTCCCTGAGGGATGCGCCATGCATTCGAATATCATTAAGCATCGTTGGAGGTGATTAAATGCATATCTAGGTATTACAGTGACTCGCGGTGGCCTACCAATGTATTGAGTCGTGCTGCTATCCTCCCAGATAACTCTGGTACCAATCTGCCGACCCCGGATGAATAGAGGGCTTGGTGACCCTTGGGCGCCGGGATCGATCCCATGTGTATTGCAGGGCGCGTCCGGCAACTACAAAACACGCGCCCAAGTATCTGCATCAGTCAGAAAATCACTTAGGAGAACAAAAGAACCTGTACCATCCTATCCAATAATCTGTAGCTTCTAACAGCCTTATATGTCAACTAATAAAATTCATCATAAGCCGAGATTTGTTGATATAAACACAAAAACTTACATTATTTTTTGCAGATTATTAAAAACACTACATGCCTAGCAAAAGGTGCTGATGGAGAGTTGGCGGCAAATAACAAAAAAGAGTAAAAAATTATAAAAAGTATACCTTCATCTCCCATTGAAGAAGAACCTTTCTTCGTTTTCGTTTGTTTATTCTGTTTATTTTGCATATTCCTTTTCAACTCCTCCTCCGCTTGCTTGGCACTTTTGCCGCTTTTTTTCAAGGCTTGAATTTGCTTTTGTTGACTTTCATAGGCTTTTAGGTATTCCTTCATCTTTTGATTATACATTTTTTTGAACGAAGCTGAAAAATAAAATAAAGTGGGAAACATGTACTATCAGTTACAATAAAGTATCTAAGCAATAAGCAATACTGGAATCGAGTTCATGGTGCTTCAAAAGCTCACAAAAACCACACAGCCACAACTATATTCCATCTGTAAAAGCACTGAGAAATCAAATCTACAGATGCGTTCTTCTTTGATAAGCAAAGATCAGACGGTAACTAAGCCTTACTTCACAGCAACTTATCTGGATACTTCGATGGCTTATCTTCACTAGTTGTGCGGCTCACAGCATAATATCCATTCTTCGGAGATTTGCTAGTTTAGCCACTGTCGTTTCCTGGAGTCGCGAGGACACCCTGGCCAGTCTGCCAGTCTGACCCAGGTAATAGTTTACTCTTAGCTGGTCTTCCTGATGGAAACGCCGGAGCCCTTCTCAGCTTAGGAGACCCTGCCAGGGGATAAATCCCCACGCTGTACATCGCAGCCCGACATCCAGGAACACTTCCCAGCCACGATGAGGCGGTAAACCGTTGGAAGATCACTTTACACTTAGAACAGTCAATTACCAAGTAATGCAATTCGGCAGTTGCTGAGTTTTGGAAAAGAGGTTGAATGGACGGAATAGGAAAACGCCCTTCTTTGTAATCCTAGACAACCCCAGTAAGGCCAATATAAGAAATAGGAAAAAGAATGCGCCTACCATAATTCCCTTTATAATAATGCAATTTTTGGTCCTGCAAATGAATGATGTCTGTGCAGACATTATCCAGAAATCCTTGGTCGTGAGAAACAATTAACAAAGTCTTTTTCCATGACTGAAGGTAGCTGTCTAGCCATATGACAGCATTCAAATCGAGGTGATTCGTGGGCTCGTCTAGCATGAGCAAGGTTGGTTCCAGGAATAAAGCACGAGCAAGGGAAATTCGCATGCGCCAACCTCCAGAAAAGTCCTCAATTATGCGATAGATCTCATTCTTTCCTTTAGGTAAAAAAAAATGAGCAGCAAAATTAGGTTTCTATTACAGCATACCTTAACAGCCTTTTCTTGCATTTCCTTCGAAAATCCCAGGCCAGCAAGGATTCGCCGCGCTCGAGGCTCTGCGGCATCCGAACCGATGTCGCGAAGTTCCCTTGCAGTTTCCTGAAGGTGCTCAACAACACCACTGTTGCCCGCTTCAAGTTCTTTTGTCAATCGCTCCTGTTCAGCCAAAAGATCGAGCCTCTTTTTATCCGATTTTACAACGGTGTCAATTGCAGAAGTGTCGTCAACAGCGATTTCTTAAAACTTAAATTAAAATAATGTATGTCAAATAGAAATGACTTGGTTTCCTAAACTGCGCAGCATCATTTAACCTTAGATATTTATCAGTAAAGTCGATTAAAAAAACAAAAGGACAAAGCTCTCGGCGATGATCAATCCCTGAGGGATGTTCTATGCATTCAACTTCATTAAGCACCGTTGGAGGTGATTGAAATGGATGTCTGGCCTTTATAATGACTCGCGGTGGTCTACCGATGTATCGACCCAGTGTTGCTATCCTCCCAGACAAGTCCGATACCAATTTTCCGACATCGGAGGGATGGAAGGCTTAGTGGGCCAGTGGCGCGGAGATGGAACCCATGTGTGTTGCAGGGCGCCTCCGAACACAGCGCCACACGGACCACAGTAAAGTTAATACATCAAAATAATATGTTAGACTCTGCAAAGACAATGGAGAAAATACCAGAAGGGTCCACACTGGACATCAAGGAATGACGAATTTATTCCTGCACACACCTTGCTCACAATAAAGAATGTCGATGTGTTTAGGAATTCCCTTTAGTCGTCTGGATCCTATGTGTTTCAACAGTGTAGTCTTTCCCATCCCATTCGGTCCGACAAGTCCATATTTCTTCCCGTAGACAATTGTAAGTTCGGCCTTGTTGAAAAGCAGCTTGCCTTGAGCGGCTATATCAAAGTTGTCCACCTTTATATCCATGCTGTTTTCAGTTTGCTGCTTTTTTGAGTAACTTTGAGATGCTTGGGAAACAGTAAACTGCCCGCCAAGCTGACCTCCAGAGCCGATACCCTTTTCACCTTAAACCAAATACCCGAGAATAGAGATAAAAAAGGATAAAGCTCTCGACGTTGATCAATTCCTGAAGGATGCGCCATGCATTCTACTTCATTAGGCATCGTTGGAGGTGACTGAATTAATATCTGGCTTTTACGATGACTCGCGGTGGTCTATCGTATCGAGCGGTACTGCTATCCTCCCAGACAAGTCTGGTACCAATTTACCGACCCCGGAGGGATGGAAGGCTTGGTGGGCCAAGAGCGCGGGGATCGATTCCACGCCTGTGTTGCAGGGCATATCTGACCACTGCGCCACACACGCACCTAATACTCGAGAATAGATCTGATAAAGTAATGTACAAAACAAGAAGTTTAGCAACAGTAGCCAACTCACCGTCGTCATTTCGAATATCACACGCATTTTGCCCATCAATCGTACCACCCATTTCCAGAATCTCCCTTTCATACCCAGCTCGCTTTGCTAACTTCTTCAACTCCCTTAAGCACACTCGATTTTCTTGTGCAAGACGATTCACACATTCACATCAGGGATAGGAACAAATCAGCGAACACTACGAGATATCAGTGACCACCCAGACCGGGATTTCCTTTTTAAAAATGTCAACCACAAATGGAGGAAATGATTTTTCAGTACCTCTTTGTAGGCTTCTTTTCCTTGTCAACTTTTAGTTCGGCGACTTGCTCAGCCATATCGTCGTCCGACATTTTCCTGGAATTCTTGGAGACTAATGCATAAAAGTTGGCCATAAATCTTCAGCGAATACGAACAAAAACGACGAGTAATTATACTGAGAGTTTAACTATTAAGAGCCAGAAATATCCCAGAAAGGATAAGCTGAACGAAAGGCATGCAAGTAACTCCTTAATGAAAACGAGCCAACTCCCACAAAGGCGTTGGATTTTGATCGAAATCACTTTTTAGACGTCAACAAAATGTAGGTCACGGAGAAAACAATAGATTTGACGACAAACGGAAAATAGCCACTACACCAGAGATTGTCCGATATTGAGCGTACGTACTAGTTCTGTGCTTTGTGAAATATTTGAAGTCGTTACTGCCATATGAATCATTCTGAGATTTGTCAGCTCAGGATATGCATTGAAGAGGTTATTCTCAGCAATAGAAGTTCACCTTCTCGTACCTTACTTGGATACTTGTTTGACCCATCTTCACTGGTTGTACGGGTCCCAGCATAATTTTCATTATTTTGGAGTTCTGCTGGTTTAGCCGTTGTGGTTCCCCTGGAGCCCCCGAGGTCAGCCAGACCAAATCTGCCCCTGCTCACCACCACAGACAATGGCCGTTCTTGTGGATCAGACGAAGGCTTGCCACCATGCGACTATTTTGATACCAGGACGGTGGTGGATCCCGGAACTTGTTTATTCCTAGCTTGGCTTCCTGATGGGAACGCCGGACTCGTTTCCAGCTTGGGAGACCCTGCCGAGGGGATGAATGATCCCGTTGTACATCGTAGCCCGACACCCAGGAACACCTTCCAGCCACGATGAGGCCGGGAAAGCGTTGGGAGGTTTCTAGTACCCATTCACGAAAATGTCTGCACCCCTTGCAACCAATTCAGAAATGAAGTTCGTAATTAGATTAGGTTAGTTCGCCGTATGATACCACAGTTTTGATTTTTGGCACACTTTCGTTTGACAAGACATTGTCGTTTCTTGGTCATTATGTAGTACATCGTCGATCGGTCCATATCATGCGAGAGGTGCGCCATTAACCACAGGCCAAAGATGAGATGCGTTCGAGTCGACCGTGAAGGGGTCGCTGGGTGAGTATGATTCATTGGACAGATGCTCTCTTGAAGAAGATCCAGGTCGATACGAAGACAGATATGACAACTCCAGAATACGAACAGCTGTGGACCATGGACTCGGATCATCGACTCTGATGAAGACGAAGACGTCGAAATATTATCCGAATAAAAGGTGTTTATCAACCTTGTGTAAGCCCAACAATTCAAAACATGTCAGGGGGTTGACTACATCGATGACGTACAATTCATGTCATTCACGTCATACACTGAGTGTGTGCACTGCCGGTATGTACTTCTCGGCTGTCGAATGACGTGAGCAGGCGCGAACGACTACTGCATCCTTCCCCGTCGAATCCACCGTTCTGCATTCGGCTGCAGGAACATGAGTAACGTAACTCGTCCAGTGTTCTCAACGCTCAACGAGCTTGCATTTTATCTTCTACTTTATTACATGACCCAAAATCACGTGTACCACACGTGTGGATCCCAGCACTTCTTGCATTCGATTCGTTTCCCTCGCGCCCACAATTCAGGAACGTCTTTTGGATTTTTTCGTTTAGATTTGGATGCGGCTTGAGAGGTTTTTTCGTCTTCGACATGAATGTCGTGGAGTAGTAATCGCATCGTGATGGAAGGCTTCGTGGGCCAGAGGGGGTGAGGGGGTCGAACTAACACTTTGGTAGGCTGGACGGTGTACATAATGTGCGACCTTATAGGGGAAGTAGATTAAACAGGTTGGATTACTGCTGGTGATATTGCGTAGGCCTCCTTCTCCTCGTACAACCGCTCTGCGCTGTTGAATACCATTCACTGAAGACGTTGTTTTATGGGAGATAACGAGGGTTGGTTCAGTGACTTTTCTCTGGACATTAGGCAACGATTCTCCGTTTCATAATCGGCAAAGTTTCCGCCCCTCAACATGCTTCAACTGTTTTTGTTTTAAATTTTTTATTTACTGTTTATTATTGTTTTCCGCGGCAGAGGATGATGTAAAGTGGAGCCACTATGATACTGAGATATTTGGAAAACTTGTATCCCTGGCCAGTTCGAATCGCGGTTACCCTTTTCCGAGTGCTCACGTAGTTACCCACTGCACCACTAAGGACCTTGCTTTGCTTTTCTCTCAGCTAGTCTTCTATCTACCGGTGCCATCAGCAATCACCCGTCAACGGGAATCATCTGGGGAGCACAAATCGGCGTTGACGAATGATCGGCAAAATTGGTTGAGAGAAAGGAATAGCAAGCGTCTCATTGGTGGCGTGCCTAGCACATGAGCCCCCGGAAAGGGTAGTCGTGGTTCGATTTGGTCTGGGGTGCAAGTTTTGCAACTAGCTCAGCATCATAAAAGGATAAAGGATAAAGCTGTCGGAGCTGGTCAATCCCTGGGAGATGCGCCATGCATTCTTCATTAAGAATCGTTTGGAGGTGACTGGGTGCATATCTGGCCTTTCACAATCACTCGCGGTGGCCTACAGGTGTATTGAGCCAGTGCTGCTATCCTCGCTGACAAGCCTGGTACCAATTTGCCGACCACGGAAGGATGGAAGGCTTGGCGGGTCAGGGGCGCAGAGATCGATCCCATGCGGTGTTGCAGGGCTCCTTTGACCACAGCGCCACACGCGTCCTTAGCATCATAGTGATTGTTTTTGTTTTGTTTCGCTTTTTTTGTCCGACTTTTTTTCCTTTCATTTTTTTTCTTTGTTTTTTTCTTCTTTTTTTTCCAGTTAAAAAAGCAGAAAAAAAAGCTTTTTTAACTGGGTTCAGTGCCAATTTGTACTCCCCAGACCATTTCTGTTGATGGGGACCAGCTGATCACAACGTTAGAATAAAAAACTGTGTGAGAGAAAAGCAAAGGAAGGGATTCGATTGGTACAGTGGGTAACCCATCAACCTCCGGTAAGGGTAATCGTGGGTTCGAAGCCTTACTGAGATTCCATGCTTTGCTCATATCTCAGTAACCTTGTCGTTTTATTCAAATATGGTTTCTGTTTTCAAGCTATGCAGCTTCAGCTGCCGCAAGTGTTATGCTAATAGATTTCTTCTACTGCTTTTCTGCAAAGCACAGTAACCCCTAAAGTCTAGTGCGGTTCTACAGTGATTTATCAAATCTAGAGGTCAAGGGGACTGGCGTTTCCTGGTGAATTGGAAACTCTTTGCTTTTTGTTGTGGAGATGTTCACTGAGTTTGGCGTATTCCTCGGCGTTGTTTTGGATAATGACATATTCTCCAAAAACGGTCGGTAAGGTGGACGAGTCTCAGTTTGTGATGATTTAACGAGGTGGTTACACGTGCTCTGTGACACACGTGGTTTTCGATCCTGTGCACGGGTTCACCAACCCTTCCATCTGTCATACGTCGACAGATTGGTACCAAACATGTTCGGGAGTGTAGCAGGACTGAAATGGTGCATCGGTAGGCAACCGGAAGTCATTGTATAGGCGAGATATTCATTCAGTCACCTTCACCAATGCTCAACGAGGTCAAATACATGGCGCTGCCGTCAGGGGATTGAACAACGTCGAAAACTTTACCGTTTCATCCTTTACAACTCCTATAGAGCTCGTTTTCTTTCCGCTGGTTTATTTTGGCACCTAGTACTTTATTGTTTTACTTCTCGTACTCAGTCAATTGCTTAGCGAACACATGCTGCAGCGTGAACCGGCCATGTATAATTACGCTTGTTAAAGTGGAAGTGTCTTATGTTTAACGCTAAAGGACCACTTACCGATCTCCGTCCATTACTGTAGATTTATAGGTCATTGCTTTGTTATACATTTCACCGAAGTGGAAATGGACAAATGTTTTAAGTTATAGAATGGACAGTTAGAGTCCATCAAGTTTACTTGAGAGAAACTGAAAGAAAACTGGCTTCTTTTTCTTAACGTTCAAATTAACTTATCAGATAGCAGTTACGTGACAAAGTCGCACCGAAAACCAAGTAGCAAAGATATTCTTGTTCATTTCCTATCCTCCCACCCTTCACATGCAACGAGGGCGATTTTGAGAAATAGGTTTCGAACAGCCGCCTCCGTGTGAACGAAGAAGGAATTAAAGGAGGAATCCAGGGCCGGCTCGACAAATAGCCATCTCCAATGGCTACGTAATAGTAACCCCACGAGATAAGTTTAGAAGGAGAGCGGTGCCGTAAAACGGAACATTTGGCCAAAAAAAATCCCTTTTGAGCTATAAGGCGACACTTAAGAAGAGCAGGTCTAGGAATCGGTTGCGATAGTATTAGATCGGAACCGCCTGTAAAACCGTCTATGTGGAACACAAAATTGCGTAATTTGCCACGGCAAGGACGGTGACTGAAAGAGTGCAGGTACAACATACCTGGTCTCTTGCAATACTTGCAGAGACGAATATATTGGCGAAACGGGCAGACCTTTACGTATTCGTATAAAAGAACATCTAAATGACAAACAAAAAAACAAGGCAAAGTAGCCCAGTAGGCATGCATAGGATAAAAAAGCATAGCGGAGAAGATTTTCATGTGAAAGTCACTATTCTCGCACATCATGCTCGAACACAAACGCGGAAACTTCATAAGGCTTCTTGGATACATCCCAAGAGCCCTGTAATCAGTAGCAAGGGGGAATGCTCAGGGGTCACAGGCGACCTGGTCCCGTATGTTCGCATCAATTTTTGATCTAGGGTGGGGCCGTCATCAACCATATGCGACCTTAGTCAGCTGTTCTTCTCTTCTTCAGAGGTAGACACGTAAAAAAAACGGAGGTTTTTTCGAGAAGCTGTTAACCATATCATTACCATACAGAATTTCATCTTTCTATATGTGTTATTAAAGCGTTTAGCGTAGTAAATAGCCTATCAATATACCTTTCCAAGCTCTGAAGAAGGCGATACTGCCGAAATGTCAGTTACTGTTGTATTCTGTTTTTGTATGGAAGTAAATGTCTCATGTATTGCAACCTTCCGATTGCTCAAAAGAAAACGATGCATTTGTAATCCAATGCCGAGGTAATAGAAAGTCGATCCAGGAAAGCTTTGCAAACAACCTTTCGCCAATCAATCGTAATTACGATTAGCTCACAGAAAATGATTGGATAGTTTTAACAGCGGTCGGACTTCGTTACTGTGGGCACCGGCCGGAGGAGTGGTCTAAGGCGCCAGACTCAAGCTTTCACTTGCCGCTCGAATGTAGTTGAGCATTCTGGTACTCGTAAGGGTGCGTGGGTTCAAATCCCAATCCGAGCATATCTTTCAAAAAAGCTTTCCGAACTATCCACAAACCATAACTGCGATAATCAAACAGAAAATGGATGAAGGGTTTTAACTAAGGTCCGACGTCGTTCCTATGGGCACGGTTGGCCGAGTGGCCTGAGGCGCCATACTCAAGGTTTCACTTGCCGCGCGAATTGGATGAGCATTCTGGTGTTCGTTAGTGTGTGTTGTTCAAATCCCACTCCGAGCATATCTTTCAAAAAAGTTTTCTGAATTATCCGCCGACCATAATTGCGATAATCAGCAGGAAATGGACCAACGGTTTTAATTAAGGTCGAACATCGTTCATACGGGCACGGTTGGCTGAGTGGCCTGAGGCGCCATACTCAAGTCTTCACTTGCCGCGCGAGTGTGGTTGAGCATTCTGGTACTCGTGAGGGTGCGTGGGTTCAAATCCCAATCCGAGCATATCTTTCAAAAGGTGTTCCGAATTATCCGCCGACCATAATTGCGATAATCAAACAGGAAACGGATGAAGGGTTTTAACTACCGTCGGACATCGTTCATATGGGCATGGATGGCCGAGTGGTCAAGGCGCCAGTCTCAAGCTTTCACTTGCAGGGCGAATGTGGTTGAGCATTCTGGTACTCGTGAGGGTGCGTGGGTTCAAATCCCAATCCGAGCATATCTTTCAAAAAGTGTTCCGAATTATCCGCCGACCATAACTGCGATAATAAGCAGGAAATGGATGAAGGGTTTAAACTACGGTCGGACATCGTTCATATGGGCATGGATGGCCGAGTGGTCTGAGGCGCCGTACTCAAGCTTTCACTTGCCGCGCGAATGTGGTTGAGCATTCTGGTACTCGTGAGGATGTGTTGTTCAAATCCCACTCCGTGCATATATTTCAAAAAGTTTTCCGAACTATCCGCCGACCATAATTGCGATAATCAAGCAGGAAATGGGCGAACGGTTTTAATTAAGGCCGAACATCGTTCATACGGGCACGGTTGGCCGAGTGGTCTAAGGCGCCAGACTCAAGCCTTTCACTTGCCGCGCGAATGTGGTTGAGCATTCTGGTACTCGTGAGGGTGCGTTGTTCAAATCCCACTCCGTGCATATATTTCAAAAAGTTTTCCGAACTATCCGCCGACCATAATTGCGATAATCAAAGCAGGAAACGGATGAAGGGTTTTAACTACCGTCGGACATCGTTCATATGGGCATGGATGGCCGAGTGGTCTGAGGCGCCAGTACTCAAGCTTTCACTTGCCGCGCGAATGTGGTTGAGCATTCTGGTACTCGTGAGGGTGTGTTGTTCAAATCCCACTCCGTGCATATATTTCAAAAAGTTTTCCGAACTATCCGCCGACCATAATTGCGATAATCAGCAGGAAATGGATGAAGGGTTTAAACTACGGTCGGACATCGTTCCTATG
Organism: Angiostrongylus vasorum; assembly: GCA_018806985.1. Classification (NCBI taxonomy): domain Eukaryota; kingdom Metazoa; phylum Nematoda; class Chromadorea; order Rhabditida; family Metastrongylidae; genus Angiostrongylus; species Angiostrongylus vasorum. Next base: position 37,917 of record JADANN010000099.1, on the reverse strand, counting down.
GGCATGGATGGCCGAGTGGCCTGAGGCGCCATACTCAAGCCTTCACTTGCCGCGCGAATGTGGTTGAGCATTCTGGTACTCGTGAGGGTGTGTTGTTCAAATCCCACTCCGTGCATATATTTCAAAAAGTTTTCCGAACTATCCGCCGACCATAATTGCGATAATCAGCAGGAAATGGATGAAGGGTTTTAAACTACCGTCGGACATCGTTCATATGGGCACGGATGGCCGAGTGGTCCTGAGGCGCCATACTCAAGCCTTCACTTGCCGCGCGAATGTGGTTGAGCATTCTGGTACTCGTGAGGGTGTGTTGTTCAAATCCCACTCCGTGCATATATTTCAAAAAGTTTTCCGAACTATCCGCCGACCATAATTGCGATAATCAGCAGGAAATGGATGAAGGGTTTAAACTACGGTCGGACATCGTTCCTATGGGCATGGATGGCCGAGTGGCCTGAGGCGCCATACTCAAGCCTTCACTTGCCGCGCGAATGTGGTTGAGCATTCTGGTACTCGTGAGGGTGTGTTGTTCAAATCCCACTCCGTGCATATATTTCAAAAAGTTTTCCGAACTATCCGCCGACCATAATTGCGATAATCAAAGCAGGAAATGGATGAAGGGTTTTAAACTACGGTCGGACATCGTTCCTATGGGCATGGATGGCCGAGTGGTCTAAGGCGCCAGTACTCAAGCTTTCACTTGCCGCGCGAATGTGGTTGAGCATTCTGGTACTCGTGAGGGTGTGTTGTTCAAATCCCACTCCGTGCATATATTTCAAAAAGTTTTCCGAACTATCCGCCGACCATAATTGCGATAATCAAAGCAGGAAATGGATGAAGGGTTTAAACTACGGTCGGACATCGTTCCTATGGGCATGGATGGCCGAGTGGCCTGAGGCGCCATACTCAAGCCTTCACTTGCCGCGCGAATGTGGTTGAGCATTCTGGTACTCGTGAGGGTGTGTTGTTCAAATCCCACTCCGTGCATATATTTCAAAAAGTTTTCCGAACTATCCGCCGACCATAATTGCGATAATCAGCAGGAAATGGATGAAGGGTTTTAAACTACGGTCGGACATCGTTCCTATGGGCACGGATGGCCGAGTGGCCTGAGGCGCCATACTCAAAGCCTTCACTTGCCGCGCGAATGTGGTTGAGCATTCTGGTACTCGTGAGGGTGTGTTGTTCAAATCCCACTCCGTGCATATATTTCAAAAAGTTTTCCGAACTATCCGCCGACCATAATTGCGATAATCAAGCAGGAAATGGGCGAACGGTTTTAATTAAGGTCGAACATCGTTCATATGGGCACGGATGGCCGAGTGGCCTGAGGCGCCATACTCAAGCCTTCACTTGCCGCGCGAATGTGGTTGAGCATTCTGGTACTCGTGAGGGTGTGTTGTTCAAATCCCACTCCGTGCATATATTTCAAAAAAGTTTTCCGAACTATCCGCCGACCATAATTGCGATAATCAGCAGGAAATGGATGAAGGGTTTAAACTACGGTCGGACATCGTTCCTATGGGCATGGATGGCCGAGTGGCCTGAGGCGCCATACTCAAGCCTTCACTTGCCGCGCGAATGTGGTTGAGCATTCTGGTACTCGTGAGGGTGTGTTGGGTTCAAATCCCACTCCGTGCATATATTTCAAAAAGTTTTCCGAACTATCCGCCGACCATAATTGCGATAATCAAACAGGAAATGGATGAAGGGTTTTAAACTACGGTCGGACATCGTTCCTATGGGCATGGATGGCCGAGTGGTCTGAGGCGCCATACTCAAGCCTTCACTTGCCGCGCGAATGTGGTTGAGCATTCTGGTACTCGTGAGGGTGTGTTGTTCAAATCCCACTCCGTGCATATATTTCAAAAAGTTTTCCGAACTATCCGCCGACCATAATTGCGATAATCAGCAGGAAATGGGATGAAGGGTTTTAAACTACGGTCGGACATCGTTCATATGGGCATGGATGGCCGAGTGGCCTGAGGCGCCATACTCAAGCCTTCACTTGCCGCGCGAATGTGGTTGAGCATTCTGGTACTCGTGAGGGTGTGTTGTTCAAATCCCACTCCGTGCATATATTTCAAAAAAGTTTTCCGAACTATCCGCCGACCATAATTGCGATAATCAGCAGGAAATGGATGAAGGGTTTTAAACTACGGTCGGACATCGTTCCTATGGGCATGGATGGCCGAGTGGTCCTGAGGCGCCATACTCAAGCCTTCACTTGCCGCGCGAATGTGGTTGAGCATTCTGGTACTCGTGAGGGTGTGTTGTTCAAATCCCACTCCGTGCATATATTTCAAAAAGTTTTCCGAACTATCCGCCGACCATAATTGCGATAATCAGCAGGAAATGGATGAAGGGTTTAAACTACGGTCGGACATCGTTCCTATGGGCATGGATGGCCGAGTGGCCTGAGGCGCCATACTCAAGCCTTCACTTGCCGCGCGAATGTGGTTGAGCATTCTGGTACTCGTGAGGGTGTGTTGTTCAAATCCCACTCCGTGCATATATTTCAAAAAGTTTTCCGAACTATCCGCCGACCATAATTGCGATAATCAGCAGGAAATGGATGAAGGGTTTTAAACTACGGTCGGACATCGTTCATATGGGCATGGATGGCCGAGTGGCCTGAGGCGCCATACTCAAGCCTTCACTTGCCGCGCGAATGTGGTTGAGCATTCTGGTACTCGTGAGGGTGTGTTGTTCAAATCCCACTCCGTGCATATATTTCAAAAAGTTTTCCGAACTATCCGCCGACCATAATTGCGATAATCAAAGCAGGAAATGGATGAAGGGTTTTAAACTACGGTCGGACATCGTTCATATGGGCACGGATGGCCGAGTGGCCTGAGGCGCCATACTCAAGCCTTCACTTGCCGCGCGAATGTGGTTGAGCATTCTGGTACTCGTGAGGGTGTGTTGTTCAAATCCCACTCCGTGCATATATTTCAAAAAGTTTTCCGAACTATCCGCCGACCATAATTGCGATAATCAGCAGGAAATGGATGAAGGGTTTAAACTACGGTCGGACATCGTTCCTATGGGCATGGATGGCCGAGTGGCCTGAGGCGCCATACTCAAGCCTTCACTTGCCGCGCGAATGTGGTTGAGCATTCTGGTACTCGTGAGGGTGCGTGGGTTCAAATCCCAATCCGAGCATATCTTTCAAAAAGGTGTTCCGAATTATCCGCCGACCATAATTGCGATAATCAAAGCAGGAAATGGGATGAAGGGTTTTAAACTACCGTCGGACATCGTTCATATGGGCACGGATGGCCGAGTGTCCTGAGGCGCCATACTCAAAGCCTTCACTTGCCGCGCGAATGTGGTTGAGCATTCTGGTACTCGTGAGGGTGTGTTGTTCAAATCCCACTCCGTGCATATATTTCAAAAAGTTTTCCGAACTATCCGCCGACCATAATTGCGATAATCAAAGCAGGAAACGGATGAAGGGTTTTAAACTACGGTCGGACATCGTTCATATGGGCATGGATGGCCGAGTGGCCTGAGGCGCCATACTCAAGCCTTCACTTGCCGCGCGAATGTGGTTGAGCATTCTGGTACTCGTGAGCGTGTGTTGTTCAAATCCCACTCCGTGCATATATTTCAAAAAGTTTTCCGAACTATCCGCCGACCATAATTGCGATAATCAGCAGGAAATGGATGAAGGGTTTAAACTACGGTCGGACATCGTTCCTATGGGCATGGATGGCCGAGTGGCCTGAGGCGCCATACTCAAGCCTTCACTTGCCGCGCGAATGTGGTTGAGCATTCTGGTACTCGTGAGGGTGTGTTGTTCAAATCCCACTCCGTGCATATATTTCAAAAAGGTTTTCCGAACTATCCGCCGACCATAATTGCGATAATCAAACAGGAAACGGATGAAGGGTTTTAACTACCGTCGGACATCGTTCATATGGGCATGGATGGCCGAGTGGTCAAGGCGCCAGTACTCAAGCTTTCACTTGCCGCGCGAATGTGGTTGAGCATTCTGGTACTCGTGAGGGTGTGTTGTTCAAATCCCACTCCGTGCATATATTTCAAAAAGTTTTCCGAACTATCCGCCGACCATAATTGCGATAATCAGCAGGAAATGGATGAAGGGTTTAAACTACGGTCGGACATCGTTCCTATGGGCATGGATGGCCGAGTGGTCCTGAGGCGCCATACTCAAGCCTTCACTTGCCGCGCGAATGTGGTTGAGCATTCTGGTACTCGTGAGGGTGTGTTGTTCAAATCCCACTCCGTGCATATATTTCAAAAAGTTTTCCGAACTATCCGCCGACCATAATTGCGATAATCAAAGCAGGAAATGGGATGAAGGGTTTTAAACTAAGGTCGGACATCGTTCATACGGGCACGGATGGCCGAGTGGCCTGAGGCGCCATACTCAAGCCTTCACTTGCCGCGCGAATGTGGTTGAGCATTCTGGTACTCGTAAGCGTGTGTTGGTCAAATCCCACTCTGTGCATATATTTCAAAAAAGTTTTCCGAACTATCCGCCGACCATAATTGCGATAATCAGCAGGAAATGGATGAAGGGTTTAAACTACGGTCGGACATCGTTCCTATGGGCATGGATGGCCGAGTGGTCTGAGGCGCCATACTCAAGCCTTCACTTGCCGCGCGAATGTGGTTGAGCATTCTGGTACTCGTGAGGGTGTGTTGTTCAAATCCCACTCCGTGCATATATTTCAAAAAGGTGTTCCGAATTATCCGCCGACCATAATTGCGATAATCAAACAGGAAACGGATGAAGGGTTTTAACTACCGTCGGACATCGTTCATATGGGCACGGATGGCCGAGTGGTCCTGAGGCGCCATACTCAAGCCTTCACTTGCCGCGCGAATGTGGTTGAGCATTCTGGTACTCGTGAGGGTGTGTTGTTCAAATCCCACTCCGTGCATATATTTCAAAAAGGTGTTCCGAATTATCCGCCGACCATAATTGCGATAATCAAACAGGAAACGGATGAAGGGTTTTAACTACCGTCGGACATCGTTCATATGGGCACGGATGGCCGAGTGTCCTGAGGCGCCATACTCAAGCCTTCACTTGCCGCGCGAATGTGGTTGAGCATTCTGGTACTCGTGAGGGTGTGTTGTTCAAATCCCACTCCGTGCATATATTTCAAAAAGTTTTCCGAACTATCCGCCGACCATAATTGCGATAATCAAAGCAGGAAATGGGATGAAGGGTTTTAAACTACGGTCGGACATCGTTCATATGGGCATGGATGGCCGAGTGGCCTGAGGCGCCATACTCAAGCCTTCACTTGCCGCGCGAATGTGGTTGAGCATTCTGGTACTCGTGAGGGTGTGTTGTTCAAATCCCACTCTGTGCATATATTTCAAAAAGTTTTCCGAACTATCCGCCGACCATAATTGCGATAATCAAAGCAGGAAATGGATGAAGGGTTTAAACTACGGTCGGACATCGTTCCTATGGGCATGGATGGCCGAGTGGCCTGAGGCGCCATACTCAAGCCTTCACTTGCCGCGCGAATGTGGTTGAGCATTCTGGTACTCGTGAGGGTGTGTTGTTCAAATCCCACTCCGTGCATATATTTCAAAAAGGTTTTCCGAACTATCCGCCGACCATAATTGCGATAATCAAACAGGAAACGGATGAAGGGTTTTAACTACCGTCGGACATCGTTCATATGGGCATGGATGGCCGAGTGGTCTAAGGCGCCATACTCAAGCCTTCACTTGCCGCGCGAATGTGGTTGAGCATTCTGGTACTCGTGAGGGTGTGTGTGTTCAAATCCCACTCCGTGCATATATTTCAAAAAGGTGTTCCGAATTATCCGCCGACCATAATTGCGATAATCAAAGCAGGAAATGGATGAAGGGTTTTAAACTACGGTCGGACATCGTTCATATGGGCACGGATGGCCGAGTGTCCTGAGGCGCCATACTCAAAGCCTTCACTTGCCGCGCGAATGTGGTTGAGCATTCTGGTACTCGTGAGGGATGTGTTGTTCAAATCCCACTCCGTGCATATATTTCAAAAAAGTTTTCCGAACTATCCGCCGACCATAATTGCGATAATCAAGCAGGAAATGGGCGAACGGGTTTTAATTAAGGCCGAACATCGTTCATACGGGCACGGTTGGCCGAGTGGTCTAAGGCGCCATACTCAAGCCTTCACTTGCCGCGCGAATGTGGTTGAGCATTCTGGTACTCGTAAGCGTGTGTTGGTCAAATCCCACTCTGTGCATATATTTCAAAAAGTTTTCCGAACTATCCGCCGACCATAATTGCGATAATCAGCAGGAAATGGATGAAGGGTTTAAACTACGGTCGGACATCGTTCCTATGGGCATGGATGGCCGAGTGGCCTGAGGCGCCATACTCAAGCCTTCACTTGCCGCGCGAATGTGGTTGAGCATTCTGGTACTCGTGAGGGATGTGTTGTTCAAATCCCACTCCGTGCATATATTTCAAAAAGTTTTCCGAACTATCCGCCGACCATAATTGCGATAATCAAACAGGAAACGGATGAAGGGTTTTAACTACCGTCGGACATCGTTCATATGGGCATGGATGGCCGAGTGGTCCTGAGGCGCCATACTCAAGCTTTCACTTGCCGCGCGAATGTGGTTGAGCATTCTGGTACTCGTGAGGGTGTGTTGTTCAAATCCCACTCCGTGCATATATTTCAAAAAGTTTTCCGAACTATCCGCCGACCATAATTGCGATAATCAAAGCAGGAAATGGGATGAAGGGTTTTAAACTACGGTCGGACATCGTTCATATGGGCACGGATGGCCGAGTGGTCCTAAGGCGCCATACTCAAAGCCTTCACTTGCCGCGCGAATGTGGTTGAGCATTCTGGTACTCGTGAGGGATGTGTTGTTCAAATCCCACTCCGTGCATATATTTCAAAAAGTTTTCCGAACTATCCGCCGACCATAATTGCGATAATCAAAGCAGGAAATGGATGAAGGGTTTTAAACTACGGTCGGACATCGTTCCTATGGGCATGGATGGCCGAGTGTCCTGAGGCGCCATACTCAAACCTTCACTTGCCGCGCGAATGTGGTTGAGCATTCTGGTACTCGTGAGGGTGCGTGGGTTCAAATCCCAATCCGAGCATATCTTTCAAAAGGTGTTCCGAATTATCCGCCGACCATAATTGCGATAATCAAGCAGGAAATGGATGAAGGGTTTAAACTACGGTCGGACATCGTTCATATGGGGCATGGATGGCCGAGTGGCCTGAGGCGCCATACTCAAGCCTTCACTTGCCGCGCGAATGTGGTTGAGCATTCTGGTACTCGTGAGGGTGTGTTGTTCAAATCCCACTCCGTGCATATATTTCAAAAGGTTTTCCGAACTATCCGCCGACCATAATTGCGATAATCAAGCAGGAAATGGGCGAACGGTTTTAATTAAGGCCGAACATCGTTCATACGGGCACGGTTGGCCGAGTGGCCTGAGGCGCCATACTCAAGCCTTCACTTGCCGCGCGAATGTGGTTGAGCATTCTGGTACTCGTAAGCGTGTGTTGGTCAAATCCCACTCTGTGCATATATTTCAAAAAGTTTTCCGAACTATCCGCCGACCATAATTGCGATAATCAGCAGGAAATGGATGAAGGGTTTAAACTACGGTCGGACATCGTTCCTATGGGCATGGATGGCCGAGTGGTCAAGGCGCCATACTCAAGCCTTCACTTGCCGCGCGAATGTGGTTGAGCATTCTGGTACTCGTGAGGGTGCGTGGGTTCAAATCCCAATCCGAGCATATCTTTCAAAAAGGTGTTCCGAACTATCCGCCGACCATAATTGCGATAATCAAACAGGAAACGGATGAAGGGTTTTAACTACCGTCGGACATCGTTCATATGGGCACGGATGGCCGAGTGGTCCTGAGGCGCCATACTCAAGCCTTCACTTGCCGCGCGAATGTGGTTGAGCATTCTGGTACTCGTGAGGGTGTGTTGTTCAAATCCCACTCCGTGCATATATTTCAAAAAGTTTTCCGAACTATCCGCCGACCATAATTGCGATAATCAAAGCAGGAAATGGGATGAAGGGTTTTAAACTACGGTCGGACATCGTTCCTAGGGGCATGGATGGCCGAGTGGCCTGAGGCGCCATACTCAAGCCTTCACTTGCCGCGCGAATGTGGTTGAGCATTCTGGTACTCGTGAGGGTGTGTTGGGTTCAAATCCCACTCCGTGCATATATTTCAAAAAGTTTTCCGAACTATCCGCCGACCATAATTGCGATAATCAAAGCAGGAAATGGGATGAAGGGTTTTAAACTACGGTCGGACATCGTTCATATGGGCATGGATGGCCGAGTGGTCTGAGGCGCCATACTCAAGCCTTCACTTGCCGCGCGAATGTGGTTGAGCATTCTGGTACTCGTGAGGGTGCGTGGGTTCAAATCCCAATCCGAGCATATCTTTCAAAAGGTGTTCCGAATTATCCGCCGACCATAATTGCGATAATCAAACAGGAAACGGATGAAGGGTTTTAACTACCGTCGGACATCGTTCATATGGGCACGGATGGCCGAGTGTCCTGAGGCGCCATACTCAAAGCCTTCACTTGCCGCGCGAATGTGGTTGAGCATTCTGGTACTCGTGAGGGTGTGTTGTTCAAATCCCACTCCGTGCATATATTTCAAAAAGTTTTCCGAACTATCCGCCGACCATAATTGCGATAATCAAACAGGAAATGGATGAAGGGTTTTAAACTACGGTCGGACATCGTTCCTATGGGCACGGGATGGCCGAGTGGCCTGAGGCGCCATACTCAAGCCTTCACTTGCCGCGCGAATGTGGTTGAGCATTCTGGTACTCGTGAGGGTGTGTTGGGTTCAAATCCCACTCCGTGCATATATTTCAAAAAGGTGTTCCGAACTATCCGCCGACCATAATTGCGATAATCAAAGCAGGAAATGGATGAAGGGTTTAAACTACGGTCGGACATCGTTCCTATGGGCATGGATGGCCGAGTGGCCTGAGGCGCCATACTCAAAGCCTTCACTTGCCGCGCGAATGTGGTTGAGCATTCTGGTACTCGTGAGGGTGTGTTGTTCAAATCCCACTCCGTGCATATATTTCAAAAAGTTTTCCGAACTATCCGCCGACCATAATTGCGATAATCAAAGCAGGAAATGGGATGAAGGGTTTTAAACTACGGTCGGACATCGTTCATATGGGCACGGATGGCCGAGTGTCCTGAGGCGCCATACTCAAACCTTCACTTGCCGCGCGAATGTGGTTGAGCATTCTGGTACTCGTGAGGGTGTGTTGGGTTCAAATCCCACTCCGTGCATATCTTTCAAAAGGTGTTCCGAATTATCCGCCGACCATAATTGCGATAATCAAACAGGAAATGGATGAAGGGTTTTAACTACGGTCGGACATCGTTCATATGGGCACGGATGGCCGAGTGTCCTGAGGCGCCATACTCAAGCCTTCACTTGCCGCGCGAATGTGGTTGAGCATTCTGGTACTCGTGAGGGTGTGTTGGGTTCAAATCCCACTCCGTGCATATATTTCAAAAAGGTTTTCCGAACTATCCGCCGACCATAATTGCGATAATCAAAGCAGGAAATGGATGAAGGGTTTTAAACTACGGTCGGACATCGTTCCTATGGGCATGGATGGCCGAGTGTCCTGAGGCGCCATACTCAAACCTTCACTTGCCGCGCGAATGTGGTTGAGCATTCTGGTACTCGTGAGGGTGCGTGGGTTCAAATCCCAATCCGAGCATATCTTTTCAAAAAGGTGTTCCGAATTATCCGCCGACCATAATTGCGATAATCAAAGCAGGAAATGGATGAAGGGTTTAAACTACGGTCGGACATCGTTCCTATGGGCATGGATGGCCGAGTGGCCTGAGGCGCCATACTCAAGCCTTCACTTGCCGCGCGAATGTGGTTGAGCATTCTGGTACTCGTGAGGGTGTGTTGTTCAAATCCCACTCCGTGCATATATTTCAAAAAGTTTTCCGAACTATCCGCCGACCATAATTGCGATAATCAAAGCAGGAAATGGATGAAGGGTTTTAAACTACGGTCGGACATCGTTCCTATGGGCACGGATGGCCGAGTGGCCTGAGGCGCCATACTCAAGCCTTCACTTGCCGCGCGAATGTGGTTGAGCATTCTGGTACTCGTAAGCGTGTGTTGGTCAAATCCCACTCTGTGCATATATTTCAAAAAGTTTTCCGAACTATCCGCCGACCATAATTGCGATAATCAGCAGGAAATGGATGAAGGGTTTTAAACTACGGTCGGACATCGTTCCTATGGGCATGGATGGCCGAGTGGCCTGAGGCGCCATACTCAAGCCTTCACTTGCCGCGCGAATGTGGTTGAGCATTCTGGTACTCGTGAGGGTGTGTTGGGTTCAAATCCCACTCCGTGCATATATTTCAAAAAGTGTTTCCGAACTATCCGCCGACCATAATTGCGATAATCAAACAGGAAATGGGATGAAGGGTTTTAACTACGGTCGGACATCGTTCATATGGGCACGGATGGCCGAGTGTCCTGAGGCGCCATACTCAAACCTTCACTTGCCGCGCGAATGTGGTTGAGCATTCTGGTACTCGTGAGGGTGTGTTGTTCAAATCCCACTCCGTGCATATATTTCAAAAAGTTTTCCGAACTATCCGCCGACCATAATTGCGATAATCAAACAGGAAATGGATGAAGGGTTTTAAACTACGGTCGGACATCGTTCCTATGGGCACGGATGGCCGAGTGTCCTGAGGCGCCATACTCAAAGCCTTCACTTGCCGCGCGAATGTGGTTGAGCATTCTGGTACTCGTGAGGGTGTGTTGGTTCAAATCCCACTCCGTGCATATATTTCAAAAAGTTTTCCGAACTATCCGCCGACCATAATTGCGATAATCAGCAGGAAATGGATGAAGGGTTTTAAACTACGGTCGGACATCGTTCCTATGGGCACGGATGGCCGAGTGGTCCTGAGGCGCCATACTCAAACCTTCACTTGCCGCGCGAATGTGGTTGAGCATTCTGGTACTCGTGAGGGTGTGTTGTTCAAATCCCACTCCGTGCATATATTTCAAAAGGTGTTCCGAATTATCCGCCGACCATAATTGCGATAATCAAACAGGAAATGGATGAAGGGTTTTAAACTACCGTCGGACATCGTTCATATGGGCACGGATGGCCGAGTGTCCTGAGGCGCCATACTCAAACCTTCACTTGCCGCGCGAATGTGGTTGAGCATTCTGGTACTCGTGAGGGTGTGTTGTTCAAATCCCACTCCGTGCATATATTTCAAAAAGGTTTTCCGAACTATCCGCCGACCATAATTGCGATAATCAGCAGGAAATGGATGAAGGGTTTAAACTACGGTCGGACATCGTTCCTATGGGCACGGATGGCCGAGTGGCCTGAGGCGCCATACTCAAAGCCTTCACTTGCCGCGCGAATGTGGTTGAGCATTCTGGTACTCGTGAGGGTGTGTTGTTCAAATCCCACTCCGTGCATATATTTCAAAAAGTGTTTCCGAACTATCCGCCGACCATAATTGCGATAATCAGCAGGAAATGGATGAAGGGTTTTAAACTACGGTCGGACATCGTTCCTATGGGCATGGATGGCCGAGTGGTCTAAGGCGCCAGTACTCAAGCCTTCACTTGCCGCGCGAATGTGGTTGAGCATTCTGGTACTCGTGAGGGTGCGTGGGTTCAAATCCCAATCCGAGCATATTTTTCAAAAAGGTGTTCCGAATTATCCGCCGACCATAATTGCGATAATCAAACAGGAAATGGATGAAGGGTTTTAAACTACCGTCGGACATCGTTCATATGGGCACGGATGGCCGAGTGTCCTGAGGCGCCATACTCAAGCCTTCACTTGCCGCGCGAATGTGGTTGAGCATTCTGGTACTCGTGAGGGTGCGTGGTTCAAATCCCACTCCGAGCATATCTTTTCAAAAGAGTGTTTCCGAACTATCCGCCGACCATAATTGCGATAATCAAGCAGGAAAGGGCGTGAAACGGTTTGAATCTAAGCGGCTTCGGACATCGTTCGATATTGTCACGGCTGGCCGAGTGGCCTGGAGGCGCCATACTCAAGCCTTCACTCTGCCGCGCGAATGTGGCTGAGCATTCTCGTACCTCGTGAGTGTGTGTTGGTCAAATCCCACTCCGTGCATATATTTCAAAAAAGGTGTTCCGAACTATCCGCCGACCATAAATTGCGATAATCAGCAGGAAATGGATGAAGGGTTTAAACTACCGTCGGACATCGTTCATATGGGCACGGATGGCCGAGTGGCCTGAGGCGCCATAGTCAAGCCTTCACTTGCCGCGCGAATGTGGTTGAGCATTCTGGTACTCGTGAGGGTGCGTGGGTTCAAATCCCAATCCGAGCATATCTTTCAAAAGGTGTTCCGAATTATCCGCCGACCATAATTGCGATAATCAAACAGGAAACGGATGAAGGGTTTTAACTACCGTCGGACATCGTTCATATGGGCACGGATGGCCGAGTGGTCCTGAGGCGCCATACTCAAGCCTTCACTTGCCGCGCGAATGTGGTTGAGCATTCTGGTACTCGTGAGGGTGCGTGGGTTCAAATCCCAATCCGAGCATATCTTTCAAAAAGGTGTTCCGAATTATCCGCCGACCATAATTGCGATAATCAAGCAGGAAATGGATGAAGGGTTTTAAACTACGGTCGGACATCGTTCATACGGGCACGGATGGCCGAGTGTCCTGAGGCGCCATACTCAAGCCTTCACTTGCCGCGCGAATGTGGTTGAGCATTCTGGTACTCGTGAGGGTGTGTTGTTCAAATCCCACTCCGTGCATATATTTCAAAAAGGTTTTCCGAACTATCCGCCGACCATAATTGCGATAATCAAGCAGGAAATGGGCGAACGGTTTTAATTAAGGCCGAACATCGTTCATACGGGCACGGTTGGCCGAGTGGCCTGAGGCGCCATACTCAAGCCTTCACTTGCCGCGCGAATGTGGTTGAGCATTCTGGTACTCGTAAGCGTGTGTTGGTCAAATCCCACTCTGTGCATATATTTCAAAAAGTTTTCCGAACTATCCGCCGACCATAATTGCGATAATCAGCAGGAAATGGATGAAGGGTTTAAACTACGGTCGGACATCGTTCCTATGGGCATGGATGGCCGAGTGGTCAAGGCGCCATACTCAAGCCTTCACTTGCCGCGCGAATGTGGTTGAGCATTCTGGTACTCGTGAGGGTGTGTTGTTCAAATCCCACTCCGTGCATATATTTCAAAAAGTTTTCCGAACTATCCGCCGACCATAATTGCGATAATCAAACAGGAAACGGATGAAGGGTTTTAACTACCGTCGGACATCGTTCATATGGGCATGGATGGCCGAGTGGTCCTGAGGCGCCATACTCAAGCCTTCACTTGCCGCGCGAATGTGGTTGAGCATTCTGGTACTCGTGAGGGTGTGTTGTTCAAATCCCACTCCGTGCATATATTTCAAAAAGTTTTCCGAACTATCCGCCGACCATAATTGCGATAATCAAAGCAGGAAATGGATGAAGGGTTTAAACTACGGTCGGACATCGTTCCTATGGGCATGGATGGCCGAGTGGCCTGAGGCGCCATACTCAAGCCTTCACTTGCCGCGCGAATGTGGTTGAGCATTCTGGTACTCGTGAGGGTGCGTGGGTTCAAATCCCAATCCGAGCATATCTTTCAAAAAGGTGTTCCGAATTATCCGCCGACCATAATTGCGATAATCAAACAGGAAACGGATGAAGGGTTTTAACTACCGTCGGACATCGTTCATATGGGCACGGATGGCCGAGTGTCCTGAGGCGCCATACTCAAGCCTTCACTTGCCGCGCGAATGTGGTTGAGCATTCTGGTACTCGTGAGGGTGTGTTGTTCAAATCCCACTCCGTGCATATATTTCAAAAAGTTTTCCGAACTATCCGCCGACCATAATTGCGATAATCAAAGCAGGAAATGGATGAAGGGTTTAAACTACGGTCGGACATCGTTCCTAGGGGCATGGATGGCCGAGTGGCCTGAGGCGCCATAGTCAAGCCTTCACTTGCCGCGCGAATGTGGTTGAGCATTCTGGTACTCGTGAGGGTGCGTGGGTTCAAATCCCAATCCGAGCATATCTTTCAAAAAGGTGTTCCGAATTATCCGCCGACCATAATTGCGATAATCAAACAGGAAACGGATGAAGGGTTTTAACTACCGTCGGACATCGTTCATATGGGCACGGATGGCCGAGTGGCCTGAGGCGCCATACTCAAGCCTTCACTTGCCGCGCGAATGTGGTTGAGCATTCTGGTACTCGTGAGGGTGCGTGGGTTCAAATCCCAATCCGAGCATATCTTTCAAAAGGTGTTCCGAATTATCCGCCGACCATAATTGCGATAATCAAGCAGGAAAGGGGCGAACGGTTTTAATTAAGGCCGAACATCGTTCATACGGGCACGGTTGGCCGAGTGTCCTGAGGTGCCATACTCAAGCCTTCACTTGCCGCGCGAATGTGGTTGAGCATTCTGGTACTCGTGAGGGTGTGTTGTTCAAATCCCACTCCGTGCATATATTTCAAAAAAGTTTTTCCGAACTATCCGCCGACCATAATTGCGATAATCATGCAGGAAATGGGCGAACGGTTTTAATTAAGGCCGAACATCGTTCATACGGGCACGGTTGGCCGAGTGGTCAAGGCGCCATACTCAAGCCTTCACTTGCCGCGCGAATGTGGTTGAGCATTCTGGTACTCGTAAGCGTGTGTTGGTCAAATCCCACTCTGTGCATATATTTCAAAAAAGTTTTCCGAACTATCCGGCGACCATAATTGCGATAATCAGCAGGAAATGGATGAAGGGTTTAAACTACGGTCGGACATCGTTCCTATGGGCATGGATGGCCGAGTGGTCAAGGCGCTAGACTCAAGCTTTCACTTGCCGCGCGAATGTGGTTGAGCATTCTGGTACTCGTGAGGATGTGTTGTTCAAATCCCACTCCGTGCATATATTTCAAAAAGTTTTCCGAACTATCCGCCGACCATAATTGCGATAATCAAACAGGAAACGGATGAAGGGTTTTAACTACCGTCGGACATCGTTCATATGGGCATGGATGGCCGAGTGGTCAAGGCGCTAGACTCAAGCTTTCACTTGCCGCGCGAATGTGGTTGAGCATTCTGGTACTCGTGAGGATGTGTTGTTCAAATCCCACTCCGTGCATATATTTCAAAAAGTTTTCCGAACTATCCGCCGACCATAATTGCGATAATCAGCAGGAAATGGATGAAGGGTTTAAACTACGGTCGGACATCGTTCCTATGGGCATGGATGGCCGAGTGGTCTAAGGCGCCAGACTCAAGGTTTAACTTGCCGCGCGAATGTGGTTGAGCATTCTGGTACTCGTGAGGATGTGTTGTTCAAATCCCACTCCGTGCATATATTTCAAAAAGTTTTCCGAACTATCCGCCGACCATAATTGCGATAATCAAACAGGAAACGGATGAAGGGTTTTAACTACCGTCGGACATCGTTCATATGGGCATGGATGGCCGAGTGGTCAAGGCGCTAGACTCAAGCTTTCACTTGCCGCGCGAATGTGGTTGAGCATTCTGGTACTCGTGAGGGATGTGTTGTTCAAATCCCACTCCGTGCATATATTTCAAAAAAGTTTTCCGAACTATCCGCCGACCATAATTGCGATAATCAGCAGGAAATGGATGAAGGGTTTAAACTACGGTCGGACATCGTTCCTATGGGCATGGATGGCCGAGTGTCCTGAGGCGCCATACTCAAAGCCTTCACTTGCCGCGCGAATGTGGTTGAGCATTCTGGTACTCGTGAGGATGTGTTGTTCAAATCCCACTCCGTGCATATATTTCAAAAAGTTTTTCCGAACTATCCGCCGACCATAATTGCGATAATCAAACAGGAAACGGATGAAGGGTTTTAACTACCGTCGGACATCGTTCATATGGGCATGGATGGCCGAGTGGTCAAGGCGCCAGTACTCAAGCTTTCACTTGCAGGGCGAATGTGGTTGAGCATTCTGGTACTCGTGAGGGTGTGTTGTTCAAATCCCACTCCGTGCATATATTTCAAAAAGTTTTCCGAACTATCCGCCGACCATAATTGCGATAATCAGCAGGAAACGGATGAAGGGTTTTAAACTACCGTCGGACATCGTTCATATGGGCACGGATGGCCGAGTGTCCTGAGGCGCCATACTCAAACCTTCACTTGCCGCGCGAATGTGGTTGAGCATTCTGGTACTCGTGAGGGTGCGTGGGTTCAAATCCCAATCCGAGCATATCTTTCAAAAGGTGTTCCGAATTATCCGCCGACCATAATTGCGATAATCAAAGCAGGAAATGGGATGAAGGGTTTTAAACTACGGTCGGACATCGTTCATACGGGGCACGGATGGCCGAGTGTCCTGAGGCGCCATACTCAAGCCTTCACTTGCCGCGCGAATGTGGTTGAGCATTCTGGTACTCGTGAGGGTGTGTTGTTCAAATCCCACTCCGTGCATATATTTCAAAAAGGTTTTCCGAACTATCCGCCGACCATAATTGCGATAATCAAGCAGGAAATGGGCGAACGGGTTTTAACTAAGGCCGAACATCGTTCATACGGGCACGGTTGGCCGAGTGGCCTGAGGCGCCATACTCAAGCCTTCACTTGCCGCGCGAATGTGGTTGAGCATTCTGGTACTCGTAAGCGTGTGTTGGTCAAATCCCACTCTGTGCATATATTTCAAAAAAGTTTTCCGAACTATCCGGCGACCATAATTGCGATAATCAGCAGGAAATGGATGAAGGGTTTAAACTACGGTCGGACATCGTTCCTATGGGCATGGATGGCCGAGTGGTCCTGAGGCGCCATACTCAAGCCTTCACTTGCCGCGCGAATGTGGTTGAGCATTCTGGTACTCGTGAGGGTGTGTTGTTCAAATCCCACTCCGTGCATATATTTCAAAAAGGTTTTCCGAACTATCCGCCGACCATAATTGCGATAATCAAACAGGAAACGGATGAAGGGTTTTAACTACCGTCGGACATCGTTCATATGGGCATGGATGGCCGAGTGGTCAAGGCGCCAGTACTCAAGCCTTTCACTTGCCGCGCGAATGTGGTTGAGCATTCTGGTACTCGTGAGGGTGTGTTGTTCAAATCCCACTCCGTGCATATATTTCAAAAAGTTTTCCGAACTATCCGCCGACCATAATTGCGATAATCAGCAGGAAATGGATGAAGGGTTTAAACTACGGTCGGACATCGTTCCTATGGGCATGGATGGCCGAGTGGCCTGAGGCGCCATACTCAAGCCTTCACTTGCCGCGCGAATGTGGTTGAGCATTCTGGTACTCGTGAGGGTGTGTTGTTCAAATCCCACTCCGTGCATATATTTCAAAAGTTTTCCGAACTATCCGCCGACCATAATTGCGATAATCAAAGCAGGAAATGGGATGAACGGGTTTTAAACTAAGGGTCGGACATCGTTCATATGGGCACGGATGGCCGAGTGTCTGAGGCGCCATACTCAAAGCCTTCACTTGCCGCGCGAATGTGGTTGAGCATTCTGGTACTCGTGAGGGTGCGTGGGTTCAAATCCCAATCCGAGCATATCTTTCAAAAGGTGTTCCGAATTATCCGCCGACCATAATTGCGATAATCAAACAGGAAACGGATGAAGGGTTTTAACTACCGTCGGACATCGTTCATATGGGCACGGATGGCCGAGTGTCCTGAGGCGCCATACTCAAAGCCTTCACTTGCCGCGCGAATGTGGTTGAGCATTCTGGTACTCGTGAGGGTGTGTTGTTCAAATCCCACTCCGTGCATATATTTCAAAAAGTTTTCCGAACTATCCGCCGACCATAATTGCGATAATCAAAGCAGGAAATGGATGAAGGGTTTTAACTACGGTCGGACATCGTTCATATGGGCACGGATGGCCGAGTGGCCTGAGGCGCCATACTCAAGCCTTCACTTGCCGCGCGAATGTGGTTGAGCATTCTGGTACTCGTGAGCGTGTGTTGGTCAAATCCCACTCTGTGCATATATTTCAAAAAAGTTTTCCGAACTATCCGCCGACCATAATTGCGATAATCAAACAGGAAATGGATGAAGGGTTTAAACTACGGTCGGACATCGTTCCTAGGGGCATGGATGGCCGAGTGGCCTGAGGCGCCATACTCAAGCCTTCACTTGCCGCGCGAATGTGGTTGAGCATTCTGGTACTCGTGAGGGTGTGTTGTTCAAATCCCACTCCGTGCATATATTTCAAAAAGTGTTTCCGAATTATCCGCCGACCATAATTGCGATAATCAAACAGGAAATGGATGAAGGGTTTTAAACTACGGTCGGACATCGTTCCTATGGGCATGGATGGCCGAGTGGCCTGAGGCGCCATAGTCAAGCCTTCACTTGCCGCGCGAATGTGGTTGAGCATTCTGGTACTCGTGAGGGTGCGTGGGTTCAAATCCCAATCCGAGCATATCTTTCAAAAGGTGTTCCGAATTATCCGCCGACCATAATTGCGATAATCAAACAGGAAACGGATGAAGGGTTTTAACTACCGTCGGACATCGTTCATATGGGCACGGATGGCCGAGTGTCCTGAGGCGCCATACTCAAACCTTCACTTGCCGCGCGAATGTGGTTGAG
Source organism: Angiostrongylus vasorum (assembly GCA_018806985.1). Lineage (NCBI taxonomy): Eukaryota > Metazoa > Nematoda > Chromadorea > Rhabditida > Metastrongylidae > Angiostrongylus > Angiostrongylus vasorum. The sequence goes on along the minus strand of JADANN010000099.1, from coordinate 19,258 downwards.
CATTCTGGTACTCGTGAGGGTGTGTTGTTCAAATCCCACTCCGTGCATATATTTCAAAAAGTTTTCCGAACTATCCGCCGACCATAATTGCGATAATCAAACAGGAAATGGATGAAGGGTTTAAACTACGGTCGGACATCGTTCCTAGGGGCATGGATGGCCGAGTGGCCTGAGGCGCCATACTCAAGCCTTCACTTGCCGCGCGAATGTGGTTGAGCATTCTGGTACTCGTGAGGGTGTGTTGGGTTCAAATCCCACTCCGAGCATATATTTCAAAAGGTGTTCCGAATTATCCGCCGACCATAATTGCGATAATCAAACAGGAAACGGATGAAGGGTTTTAACTACGGTCGGACATCGTTCCTATGGGCATGGATGGCCGAGTGGCCTGAGGCGCCATACTCAAGCCTTCACTTGCCGCGCGAATGTGGTTGAGCATTCTGGTACTCGTGAGGGTGTGTTGGGTTCAAATCCCACTCCGTGCATATATTTCAAAAAGTTTTCCGAACTATCCGCCGACCATAATTGCGATAATCAAACAGGAAATGGATGAAGGGTTTTAAACTACGGTCGGACATCGTTCCTATGGGCATGGATGGCCGAGTGTCCTGAGGCGCCATACTCAAGCCTTCACTTGCCGCGCGAATGTGGTTGAGCATTCTGGTACTCGTGAGGGTGCGTTGGGTCAAATCCCACTCCGTGCATATCTTTCAAAAAGGTGTTCCGAACTATCCGCCGACCATAATTGCGATAATCAAAGCAGGAAATGGATGAAGGGTTTAAACTACGGTCGGACATCGTTCCTAGGGGCATGGATGGCCGAGTGGCCTGAGGCGCCATACTCAAGCCTTCACTTGCCGCGCGAATGTGGTTGAGCATTCTGGTACTCGTGAGGGTGTGTTGTTCAAATCCCACTCTGTGCATATATTTCAAAAAGTTTTCCGAACTATCCGCCGACCATAATTGCGATAATCAAACAGGAAACGGATGAAGGGTTTTAACTACGGTCGGACATCGTTCCTATGAGCATGGATGGCCGAGTGGCCTGAGGCGCCATACTCAAGCCTTTCACTTGCCGCGCGAATGTGGTTGAGCATTCTGGTACTCGTGAGGGTGTGTTGGTCAAATCCCACTCCGTGCATATATTTCAAAAAGGTGTTCCGAACTATCCGCCGACCATAATTGCGATAATCAAACAGGAAATGGATGAAGGGTTTTAACTACGGTCGGACATCGTTCCTATGGGCATGGATGGCCGAGTGGCCTGAGGCGCCATAGTCAAGCCTTCACTTGCCGCGCGAATGTGGTTGAGCATTCTGGTACTCGTGAGGGTGCGTGGGTTCAAATCCCAATCCGAGCATATCTTTCAAAAGGTGTTCCGAATTATCCGCCGACCATAATTGCGATAATCAAACAGGAAACGGATGAAGGGTTTTAACTACCGTCGGACATCGTTCATATGGGCACGGATGGCCGAGTGTCCTGAGGCGCCATACTCAAACCTTCACTTGCCGCGCGAATGTGGTTGAGCATTCTGGTACTCGTGAGGGTGTGTTGTTCAAATCCCACTCCGTGCATATATTTCAAAAAGGTTTTCCGAACTATCCGCCGACCATAATTGCGATAATCAAACAGGAAACGGATGAAGGGTTTTAAACTACGGTCGGACATCGTTCCTAGGAGCATGGATGGCCGAGTGGCCTGAGGCGCCATACTCAAGCCTTCACTTGCCGCGCGAATGTGGTTGAGCATTCTGGTACTCGTGAGCGTGTGTTGTTCAAATCCCACTCCGTGCATATATTTCAAAAAGGTTTTCCGAACTATCCGCCGACCATAATTGCGATAATCAAACAGGAAACGGATGAAGGGTTTTAACTACGGTCGGACATCGTTCCTATGGGCACGGATGGCCGAGTGGCCTGAGGCGCCATACTCAAGCCTTCACTTGCCGCGCGAATGTGGTTGAGCATTCTGGTACTCGTAAGCGTGTGTTGGTCAAATCCCACTCTGTGCATATATTTCAAAAAGTTTTCCGAACTATCCGCCGACCATAATTGCGATAATCAGCAGGAAATGGATGAAGGGTTTAAACTACGGTCGGACATCGTTCCTAGGGGCATGGATGGCCGAGTGGCCTGAGGCGCCATACTCAAGCCTTCACTTGCCGCGCGAATGTGGTTGAGCATTCTGGTACTCGTGAGGGTGTGTTGTTCAAATCCCACTCCGTGCATATATTTCAAAAAGTTTTCCGAACTATCCGCCGACCATAATTGCGATAATCAAACAGGAAACGGATGAAGGGTTTTAACTACGGTCGGACATCGTTCATATGGGCACGGATGGCCGAGTGTCCTGAGGCGCCATACTCAAGCCTTCACTTGCCGCGCGAATGTGGTTGAGCATTCTGGTACTCGTGAGCGTGTGTTGTTCAAATCCCACTCCGTGCATATATTTCAAAAAGTTTTCCGAACTATCCGCCGACCATAATTGCGATAATCAAACAGGAAATGGATGAAGGGTTTAAACTACGGTCGGACATCGTTCCTATGGGCATGGATGGCCGAGTGGCCTGAGGCGCCATACTCAAGCCTTCACTTGCCGCGCGAATGTGGTTGAGCATTCTGGTACTCGTGAGGGTGCGTGGGTTCAAATCCCAATCCGAGCATATCTTTCAAAAAGGTGTTCCGAATTATCCGCCGACCATAATTGCGATAATCAAACAGGAAACGGATGAAGGGTTTTAACTACCGTCGGACATCGTTCATATGGGCACGGATGGCCGAGTGGCCTGAGGCGCCATACTCAAGCCTTCACTTGCCGCGCGAATGTGGTTGAGCATTCTGGTACTCGTGAGGGTGTGTTGTTCAAATCCCACTCCGTGCATATATTTCAAAAAGTTTTCCGAACTATCCGCCGACCATAATTGCGATAATCAAACAGGAAACGGATGAAGGGTTTTAAACTACGGTCGGACATCGTTCCTATGGGAGCATGGATGGCCGAGTGGCCTGAGGCGCCATACTCAAGCCTTCACTTGCCGCGCGAATGTGGTTGAGCATTCTGGTACTCGTGAGGGTGTGTTGGGTTCAAATCCCACTCCGTGCATATATTTCAAAAAGGTGTTCCGAACTATCCGCCGACCATAATTGCGATAATCAAACAGGAAATGGATGAAGGGTTTTAAACTACGGTCGGACATCGTTCCTATGGGCATGGATGGCCGAGTGGCCTGAGGCGCCATACTCAAGCCTTCACTTGCCGCGCGAATGTGGTTGAGCATTCTGGTACTCGTGAGGGTGCGTGGGTTCAAATCCCAATCCGAGCATATCTTTCAAAAAGGTGTTCCGAATTATCCGCCGACCATAATTGCGATAATCAAACAGGAAACGGATGAAGGGTTTTAACTACCGTCGGACATCGTTCATATGGGCACGGATGGCCGAGTGTCCTGAGGCGCCATACTCAAGCCTTCACTTGCCGCGCGAATGTGGTTGAGCATTCTGGTACTCGTGAGGGTGTGTTGTTCAAATCCCACTCCGTGCATATATTTCAAAAAGTTTTCCGAACTATCCGCCGACCATAATTGCGATAATCAAACAGGAAATGGATGAAGGGTTTAAACTACGGTCGGACATCGTTCCTATGGGCATGGATGGCCGAGTGGCCTGAGGCGCCATACTCAAGCCTTCACTTGCCGCGCGAATGTGGTTGAGCATTCTGGTACTCGTGAGGGTGTGTTGTTCAAATCCCACTCCGTGCATATATTTCAAAAGGTGTTCCGAACTATCCGCCGACCATAATTGCGATAATCAAACAGGAAACGGATGAAGGGTTTTAACTACGGTCGGACATCGTTCATATGGGCACGGATGGCCGAGTGTCCTGAGGCGCCATACTCAAGCCTTCACTTGCCGCGCGAATGTGGTTGAGCATTCTGGTACTCGTGAGGGTGTGTTGGTCAAATCCCACTCCGTGCATATATTTCAAAAAGTTTTCCGAACTATCCGCCGACCATAATTGCGATAATCAGCAGGAAATGGATGAAGGGTTTAAACTACGGTCGGACATCGTTCCTATGGGGCATGGATGGCCGAGTGGCCTGAGGCGCCATACTCAAGCCTTCACTTGCCGCGCGAATGTGGTTGAGCATTCTGGTACTCGTGAGGGTGCGTTGTTCAAATCCCACTCCGTGCATATATTTCAAAAAGGTGTTCCGAATTATCCGCCGACCATAATTGCGATAATCAAACAGGAAATGGGATGAAGGGTTTTAAACTACGGTCGGACATCGTTCATATGGGCACGGATGGCCGAGTGTCCTGAGGCGCCATACTCAAAGCCTTCACTTGCCGCGCGAATGTGGTTGAGCATTCTGGTACTCGTGAGGGTGTGTTGTTCAAATCCCACTCCGTGCATATATTTCAAAAAGTTTTCCGAACTATCCGCCGACCATAATTGCGATAATCAAACAGGAAATGGATGAAGGGTTTAAACTACGGTCGGACATCGTTCCTATGGGCATGGATGGCCGAGTGGCCTGAGGCGCCATACTCAAGCCTTCACTTGCCGCGCGAATGTGGTTGAGCATTCTGGTACTCGTGAGGGTGCGTGGGTTCAAATCCCAATCCGAGCATATCTTTCAAAAAGGTGTTCCGAATTATCCGCCGACCATAATTGCGATAATCAAACAGGAAACGGATGAAGGGTTTTAACTACCGTCGGACATCGTTCATATGGGCACGGATGGCCGAGTGTCCTGAGGCGCCATACTCAAACCTTCACTTGCCGCGCGAATGTGGTTGAGCATTCTGGTACTCGTGAGGGTGTGTTGTTCAAATCCCACTCCGTGCATATATTTCAAAAAGTTTTCCGAACTATCCGCCGACCATAATTGCGATAATCAAACAGGAAATGGATGAAGGGTTTAAACTACGGTCGGACATCGTTCCTATGGGCATGGATGGCCGAGTGGCCTGAGGCGCCATACTCAAGCCTTCACTTGCCGCGCGAATGTGGTTGAGCATTCTGGTACTCGTGAGGGTGCGTGGGTTCAAATCCCAATCCGAGCATATCTTTCAAAAGGTGTTCCGAATTATCCGCCGACCATAATTGCGATAATCAAACAGGAAACGGATGAAGGGTTTTAACTACCGTCGGACATCGTTCATATGGGCACGGATGGCCGAGTGGCCTGAGGCGCCATACTCAAGCCTTCACTTGCCGCGCGAATGTGGTTGAGCATTCTGGTACTCGTGAGGGTGTGTTGTTCAAATCCCAATCCGTGCATATATTTCAAAAAGGTGTTCCGAATTATCCGCCGACCATAATTGCGATAATCAAACAGGAAATGGATGAAGGGTTTTAACTACGGTCGGACATCGTTCCTATGGGCACGGATGGCCGAGTGTCCTGAGGCGCCATACTCAAGCCTTCACTTGCCGCGCGAATGTGGTTGAGCATTCTGGTACTCGTGAGGGTGTGTTGGTTCAAATCCCACTCCGTGCATATATTTCAAAAAGGTGTTTCCGAACTATCCGCCGACCATAATTGCGATAATCAAACAGGAAATGGATGAAGGGTTTAAACTACGGTCGGACATCGTTCCTATGGGCATGGATGGCCGAGTGGCCTGAGGCGCCATACTCAAGCCTTCACTTGCCGCGCGAATGTGGTTGAGCATTCTGGTACTCGTGAGGGTGTGTTGTTCAAATCCCACTCCGTGCATATATTTCAAAAGGTGTTCCGAATTATCCGCCGACCATAATTGCGATAATCAAACAGGAAATGGATGAAGGGTTTTAAACTACGGTCGGACATCGTTCATATGGGCACGGATGGCCGAGTGTCCTGAGGCGCCATACTCAAACCTTCACTTGCCGCGCGAATGTGGTTGAGCATTCTGGTACTCGTGAGGGTGTGTTGTTCAAATCCCACTCCGTGCATATATTTCAAAAAGGTGTTCCGAATTATCCGCCGACCATAATTGCGATAATCAAAGCAGGAAATGGATGAAGGGTTTAAACTACGGTCGGACATCGTTCCTATGGGCACGGATGGCCGAGTGTCCTGAGGCGCCATACTCAAAGCCTTCACTTGCCGCGCGAATGTGGTTGAGCATTCTGGTACTCGTGAGGGTGTGTTGTTCAAATCCCACTCCGTGCATATATTTCAAAAGGTGTTCCGAATTATCCGCCGACCATAATTGCGATAATCAAACAGGAAACGGATGAAGGGTTTTAACTACCGTCGGACATCGTTCATATGGGCACGGATGGCCGAGTGTCCTGAGGCGCCATACTCAAACCTTCACTTGCCGCGCGAATGTGGTTGAGCATTCTGGTACTCGTGAGGGTGTGTTGTTCAAATCCCACTCCGTGCATATATTTCAAAAAGGTGTTCCGAATTATCCGCCGACCATAATTGCGATAATCAAACAGGAAATGGATGAAGGGTTTAAACTACGGTCGGACATCGTTCCTATGGGCATGGATGGCCGAGTGGCCTGAGGCGCCATACTCAAGCCTTCACTTGCCGCGCGAATGTGGTTGAGCATTCTGGTACTCGTGAGGGTGCGTGGGTTCAAATCCCAATCCGAGCATATCTTTCAAAAGGTGTTCCGAATTATCCGCCGACCATAATTGCGATAATCAAACAGGAAACGGATGAAGGGTTTTAACTACCGTCGGACATCGTTCATATGGGCACGGATGGCCGAGTGTCCTGAGGCGCCATACTCAAAGCCTTCACTTGCCGCGCGAATGTGGTTGAGCATTCTGGTACTCGTGAGGGTGCGTGGGTTCAAATCCCAATCCGAGCATATATTTCAAAAGGTGTTCCGAATTATCCGCCGACCATAATTGCGATAATCAAACAGGAAATGGGATGAAGGGTTTTAACTACGGTCGGACATCGTTCATATGGGCACGGATTTGGCCGAGTGTCCTGAGGCGCCATACTCAAAGCCTTCACTTGCCGCGCGAATGTGGTTGAGCATTCTGGTACTCGTGAGGGTGTGTTGTTCAAATCCCACTCCGTGCATATATTTCAAAAAGTTTTCCGAACTATCCGCCGACCATAATTGCGATAATCAGCAGGAAATGGGATGAAGGGTTTTAAACTACGGTCGGACATCGTTCCTATGGGGCATGGATGGCCGAGTGGCCTGAGGCGCCATACTCAAGCCTTCACTTGCCGCGCGAATGTGGTTGAGCATTCTGGTACTCGTGAGGGTGTGTTGGTTCAAATCCCACTCCGTGCATATATTTCAAAAAGTTTTCCGAACTATCCGCCGACCATAATTGCGATAATCAAAGCAGGAAATGGATGAAGGGTTTAAACTACGGTCGGACATCGTTCCTATGGGCATGGATGGCCGAGTGGCCTGAGGCGCCATACTCAAGCCTTCACTTGCCGCGCGAATGTGGTTGAGCATTCTGGTACTCGTGAGGGTGTGTTGTTCAAATCCCACTCCGTGCATATATTTCAAAAAGGTGTTCCGAACTATCCGCCGACCATAATTGCGATAATCAAACAGGAAACGGATGAAGGGTTTTAACTACCGTCGGACATCGTTCATATGGGCACGGATGGCCGAGTGTCCTGAGGCGCCATACTCAAAGCCTTCACTTGCCGCGCGAATGTGGTTGAGCATTCTGGTACTCGTGAGGGTGTGTTGTTCAAATCCCACTCCGTGCATATATTTCAAAAAGTTTTCCGAACTATCCGCCGACCATAATTGCGATAATCAGCAGGAAATGGATGAAGGGTTTAAACTACGGTCGGACATCGTTCCTATGGGGCATGGATGGCCGAGTGGCCTGAGGCGCCATACTCAAGCCTTCACTTGCCGCGCGAATGTGGTTGAGCATTCTGGTACTCGTGAGGGTGTGTTGTTCAAATCCCACTCCGTGCATATATTTCAAAAGGTGTTCCGAATTATCCGCCGACCATAATTGCGATAATCAAACAGGAAACGGATGAAGGGTTTTAACTACCGTCGGACATCGTTCATATGGGCACGGATGGCCGAGTGTCCTGAGGCGCCATACTCAAACCTTCACTTGCCGCGCGAATGTGGTTGAGCATTCTGGTACTCGTGAGGGTGTGTTGTTCAAATCCCACTCCGTGCATATATTTCAAAAAGTTTTCCGAACTATCCGCCGACCATAATTGCGATAATCAAAGCAGGAAATGGATGAAGGGTTTTAAACTACGGTCGGACATCGTTCCTATGGGCATGGATGGCCGAGTGGTCCCTGAGGCGCCATACTCAAGCCTTCACTTGCCGCGCGAATGTGGTTGAGCATTCTGGTACTCGTGAGGGTGTGTTGGGTTCAAATCCCACTCCGTGCATATATTTCAAAAAGTTTTCCGAACTATCCGCCGACCATAATTGCGATAATCAAACAGGAAACGGATGAAGGGTTTTAACTACCGTCGGACATCGTTCATATGGGCATGGATGGCCGAGTGGTCCTGAGGCGCCATACTCAAGCCTTTCACTTGCCGCGCGAATGTGGTTGAGCATTCTGGTACTCGTGAGGGTGTGTTGTTCAAATCCCAATCCGTGCATATCTTTCAAAAAGGTGTTCCGAATTATCCGCCGACCATAATTGCGATAATCAAACAGGAAACGGATGAAGGGTTTTAACTACGGTCGGACATCGTTCATATGGGCACGGATGGCCGAGTGTCCTGAGGCGCCATACTCAAAGCCTTCACTTGCCGCGCGAATGTGGTTGAGCATTCTGGTACTCGTGAGGGTGCGTGGGTTCAAATCCCAATCCGAGCATATCTTTCAAAAGGTGTTCCGAATTATCCGCCGACCATAATTGCGATAATCAAACAGGAAACGGATGAAGGGTTTTAACTACCGTCGGACATCGTTCATATGGGCACGGATGGCCGAGTGTCCTGAGGCGCCATACTCAAGCCTTCACTTGCCGCGCGAATGTGGTTGAGCATTCTGGTACTCGTGAGGGTGTGTTGTTCAAATCCCACTCCGTGCATATATTTCAAAAAGGTTTTCCGAACTATCCGCCGACCATAATTGCGATAATCAAGCAGGAAATGGGCGAACGGTTTTAATTAAGGCCGAACATCGTTCATACGGGCACGGTTGGCCGAGTGGCCTGAGGCGCCATACTCAAGCCTTCACTTGCCGCGCGAATGTGGTTGAGCATTCTGGTACTCGTAAGCGTGTGTTGGTCAAATCCCACTCTGTGCATATATTTCAAAAAGTTTTCCGAACTATCCGGCGACCATAATTGCGATAATCAGCAGGAAATGGATGAAGGGTTTAAACTACGGTCGGACATCGTTCCTATGGGCATGGATGGCCGAGTGGCCTGAGGCGCCATACTCAAGCCTTCACTTGCCGCGCGAATGTGGTTGAGCATTCTGGTACTCGTGAGGGTGTGTTGTTCAAATCCCACTCCGTGCATATATTTCAAAAAAGTTTTCCGAACTATCCGCCGACCATAATTGCGATAATCAAACAGGAAACGGATGAAGGGTTTTAACTACCGTCGGACATCGTTCATATGGGCATGGATGGCCGAGTGGCCTGAGGCGCCATACTCAAGCCTTCACTTGCCGCGCGAATGTGGTTGAGCATTCTGGTACTCGTGAGGGTGTGTTGTTCAAATCCCACTCCGTGCATATATTTCAAAAAGTTTTCCGAACTATCCGCCGACCATAATTGCGATAATCAAAGCAGGAAATGGATGAAGGGTTTTAAACTACGGTCGGACATCGTTCCTAGGGGCATGGATGGCCGAGTGGCCTGAGGCGCCATACTCAAGCCTTCACTTGCCGCGCGAATGTGGTTGAGCATTCTGGTACTCGTGAGGGTGTGTTGTTCAAATCCCACTCCGTGCATATATTTCAAAAAGGTGTTCCGAACTATCCGCCGACCATAATTGCGATAATCAAAGCAGGAAATGGATGAAGGGTTTTAACTAAGGTCGGACATCGTTCCTATGGGCATGGATGGCCGAGTGGCCTGAGGCGCCATACTCAAGCCTTCACTTGCCGCGCGAATGTGGTTGAGCATTCTGGTACTCGTGAGGGTGCGTGGGTTCAAATCCCAATCCGAGCATATCTTTCAAAAAGGTGTTCCGAATTATCCGCCGACCATAATTGCGATAATCAAACAGGAAACGGATGAAGGGTTTTAACTACCGTCGGACATCGTTCATATGGGCACGGATGGCCGAGTGTCCTGAGGCGCCATACTCAAACCTTCACTTGCCGCGCGAATGTGGTTGAGCATTCTGGTACTCGTGAGGGATGTGTTGTTCAAATCCCACTCCGTGCATATATTTCAAAAAGTTTTCCGAACTATCCGCCGACCATAATTGCGATAATCAAACAGGAAACGGATGAAGGGTTTTAACTACGGTCGGACATCGTTCATACGGGCACGGATGGCCGAGTGGCCTGAGGCGCCATACTCAAGCCTTCACTTGCCGCGCGAATGTGGTTGAGCATTCTGGTACTCGTAAGCGTGTGTTGGTCAAATCCCACTCTGTGCATATATTTCAAAAAGTTTTCCGAACTATCCGCCGACCATAATTGCGATAATCAAACAGGAAACGGATGAAGGGTTTTAAACTACGGTCGGACATCGTTCCTATGGGCATGGATGGCCGAGTGGCCTGAGGCGCCATACTCAAGCCTTCACTTGCCGCGCGAATGTGGTTGAGCATTCTGGTACTCGTGAGGGTGTGTGGGTTCAAATCCCACTCCGTGCATATCTTTCAAAAAGGGTGTTCCGAACTATCCGCCGACCATAATTGCGATAATCAAAGCAGGAAATGGATGAAGGGTTTAAACTACGGTCGGACATCGTTCCTATGGGCATGGATGGCCGAGTGGCCTGAGGCGCCATACTCAAGCCTTCACTTGCCGCGCGAATGTGGTTGAGCATTCTGGTACTCGTGAGGGTGTGTTGTTCAAATCCCACTCCGTGCATATATTTCAAAAAGTTTTCCGAACTATCCGCCGACCATAATTGCGATAATCAAACAGGAAACGGATGAAGGGTTTTAACTACGGTCGGACATCGTTCATAGGGGCACGGATGGCCGAGTGGCCTGAGGCGCCATACTCAAGCCTTCACTTGCCGCGCGAATGTGGTTGAGCATTCTGGTACTCGTGAGGGTGTGTTGTTCAAATCCCACTCCGTGCATATATTTCAAAAAGTTTTCCGAACTATCCGCCGACCATAATTGCGATAATCAAACAGGAAATGGATGAAGGGTTTTAAACTACGGTCGGACATCGTTCCTATGGGCATGGATGGCCGAGTGGCCTGAGGCGCCATACTCAAGCCTTCACTTGCCGCGCGAATGTGGTTGAGCATTCTGGTACTCGTGAGGGTGCGTGGGTTCAAATCCCAATCCGAGCATATCTTTCAAAAGGTGTTCCGAATTATCCGCCGACCATAATTGCGATAATCAAACAGGAAACGGATGAAGGGTTTTAACTACCGTCGGACATCGTTCATATGGGCACGGATGGCCGAGTGTCCTGAGGCGCCATACTCAAACCTTCACTTGCCGCGCGAATGTGGTTGAGCATTCTGGTACTCGTGAGGGTGTGTTGTTCAAATCCCACTCCGTGCATATATTTCAAAAAGTTTTCCGAACTATCCGCCGACCATAATTGCGATAATCAAACAGGAAATGGATGAAGGGTTTTAAACTACGGTCGGACATCGTTCCTATGGGCATGGATGGCCGAGTGGCCTGAGGCGCCATACTCAAGCCTTCACTTGCCGCGCGAATGTGGTTGAGCATTCTGGTACTCGTGAGGGTGTGTTGTTCAAATCCCACTCCGTGCATATATTTCAAAAAGGTTTTCCGAACTATCCGCCGACCATAATTGCGATAATCAAACAGGAAACGGATGAAGGGTTTTAACTACGGTCGGACATCGTTCATATGGGCATGGATGGCCGAGTGTCCTGAGGCGCCATACTCAAGCCTTCACTTGCCGCGCGAATGTGGTTGAGCATTCTGGTACTCGTGAGGGTGTGTTGTTCAAATCCCACTCCGTGCATATATTTCAAAAAGTTTTCCGAACTATCCGCCGACCATAATTGCGATAATCAAAGCAGGAAATGGATGAAGGGTTTAAACTACGGTCGGACATCGTTCCTATGGGCATGGATGGCCGAGTGGCCTCGAGGCGCCATACTCAAGCCTTCACTTGCCGCGCGAATGTGGTTGAGCATTCTGGTACTCGTGAGGGTGCGTGGGTTCAAATCCCAATCCGAGCATATCTTTCAAAAAGGTGTTCCGAATTATCCGCCGACCATAATTGCGATAATCAAACAGGAAACGGATGAAGGGTTTTAACTACCGTCGGACATCGTTCATATGGGCACGGATGGCCGAGTGTCCTGAGGCGCCATACTCAAAGCCTTCACTTGCCGCGCGAATGTGGTTGAGCATTCTGGTACTCGTGAGGGTGTGTTGTTCAAATCCCACTCCGTGCATATATTTCAAAAAGTTTTCCGAACTATCCGCCGACCATAATTGCGATAATCAAAGCAGGAAATGGATGAAGGGTTTAAACTACGGTCGGACATCGTTCCTATGGGCATGGATGGCCGAGTGGCCTGAGGCGCCATACTCAAGCCTTCACTTGCCGCGCGAATGTGGTTGAGCATTCTGGTACTCGTGAGGGTGCGTGGGTTCAAATCCCAATCCGAGCATATCTTTCAAAAGGTGTTCCGAATTATCCGCCGACCATAATTGCGATAATCAAACAGGAAACGGATGAAGGGTTTTAACTACCGTCGGACATCGTTCATATGGGCACGGATGGCCGAGTGGCCTGAGGCGCCATACTCAAAGCCTTCACTTGCCGCGCGAATGTGGTTGAGCATTCTGGTACTCGTGAGGGTGTGTTGGGTTCAAATCCCACTCCGTGCATATATTTCAAAAAGGTTTTCCGAACTATCCGCCGACCATAATTGCGATAATCAAACAGGAAACGGATGAAGGGTTTTAACTACGGTCGGACATCGTTCCTATGGGCATGGATGGCCGAGTGGCCTGAGGCGCCATACTCAAGCCTTCACTTGCCGCGCGAATGTGGTTGAGCATTCTGGTACTCGTGAGGGTGCGTGGGTTCAAATCCCAATCCGAGCATATCTTTCAAAAGGTGTTCCGAATTATCCGCCGACCATAATTGCGATAATCAAAGCAGGAAATGGGATGAAGGGTTTTAAACTACGGTCGGACATCGTTCATACGGGCACGGATGGCCGAGTGGCCTGAGGCGCCATACTCAAGCCTTCACTTGCCGCGCGAATGTGGTTGAGCATTCTGGTACTCGTGAGGGTGTGTTGTTCAAATCCCACTCCGTGCATATATTTCAAAAAGTTTTCCGAACTATCCGCCGACCATAATTGCGATAATCAAAGCAGGAAACGGATGAAGGGTTTTAACTACGGTCGGACATCGTTCATATGGGCACGGATGGCCGAGTGTCCTGAGGCGCCATACTCAAACCTTCACTTGCCGCGCGAATGTGGTTGAGCATTCTGGTACTCGTGAGGGTGTGTTGTTCAAATCCCACTCCGTGCATATATTTCAAAAAGTGTTTCCGAACTATCCGCCGACCATAATTGCGATAATCAAACAGGAAATGGATGAAGGGTTTAAACTACGGTCGGACATCGTTCCTATGGGCATGGATGGCCGAGTGGCCTGAGGCGCCATACTCAAGCCTTCACTTGCCGCGCGAATGTGGTTGAGCATTCTGGTACTCGTGAGGGTGCGTGGGTTCAAATCCCAATCCGAGCATATCTTTCAAAAGGTGTTCCGAATTATCCGCCGACCATAATTGCGATAATCAAACAGGAAACGGATGAAGGGTTTTAACTACCGTCGGACATCGTTCATATGGGCACGGATGGCCGAGTGTCCTGAGGCGCCATACTCAAACCTTCACTTGCCGCGCGAATGTGGTTGAGCATTCTGGTACTCGTGAGGGTGTGTTGTTCAAATCCCACTCCGTGCATATATTTCAAAAAGTTTTCCGAACTATCCGCCGACCATAATTGCGATAATCAAACAGGAAATGGATGAAGGGTTTAAACTACGGTCGGACATCGTTCCTATGGGCATGGATGGCCGAGTGGCCTGAGGCGCCATACTCAAGCCTTCACTTGCCGCGCGAATGTGGTTGAGCATTCTGGTACTCGTGAGGGTGCGTGGGTTCAAATCCCAATCCGAGCATATCTTTCAAAAGGTGTTCCGAATTATCCGCCGACCATAATTGCGATAATCAAACAGGAAACGGATGAAGGGTTTTAACTACCGTCGGACATCGTTCATATGGGCACGGATGGCCGAGTGTCCTGAGGCGCCATACTCAAACCTTCACTTGCCGCGCGAATGTGGTTGAGCATTCTGGTACTCGTGAGGGTGTGTTGTTCAAATCCCACTCCGTGCATATATTTCAAAAGGTGTTCCGAATTATCCGCCGACCATAATTGCGATAATCAAACAGGAAACGGATGAAGGGTTTTAACTACCGTCGGACATCGTTCATATGGGCACGGATGGCCGAGTGTCCTGAGGCGCCATACTCAAACCTTCACTTGCCGCGCGAATGTGGTTGAGCATTCTGGTACTCGTGAGGGTGTGTTGTTCAAATCCCACTCCGTGCATATATTTCAAAAAGTTTTCCGAACTATCCGCCGACCATAATTGCGATAATCAAACAGGAAATGGATGAAGGGTTTAAACTACGGTCGGACATCGTTCCTAGGGGCATGGATGGCCGAGTGGCCTGAGGCGCCATACTCAAGCCTTCACTTGCCGCGCGAATGTGGTTGAGCATTCTGGTACTCGTGAGGGTGTGTTGTTCAAATCCCACTCTGTGCATATATTTCAAAAAGTTTTCCGAACTATCCGCCGACCATAATTGCGATAATCAAACAGGAAACGGATGAAGGGTTTTAAACTACGGTCGGACATCGTTCCTATGGGGCATGGATGGCCGAGTGGCCTGAGGCGCCATACTCAAGCCTTCACTTGCCGCGCGAATGTGGTTGAGCATTCTGGTACTCGTGAGGGTGTGTTGTTCAAATCCCACTCCGTGCATATATTTCAAAAAGGTGTTCCGAATTATCCGCCGACCATAATTGCGATAATCAAACAGGAAATTGGATGAAGTGTTTTAACTAAGGTCGGACATCGCTCCTATGGGCATGGATGGCCGAGTGGCCTGAGGCGCCATAGTCAAGCCTTCACTTGCCGCGCGAATGTGGTTGAGCATTCTGGTACTCGTGAGGGTGCGTGGGTTCAAATCCCAATCCGAGCATATCTTTCAAAAAGGTGTTCCGAATTATCCGCCGACCATAATTGCGATAATCAAACAGGAAACGGATGAAGGGTTTTAACTACCGTCGGACATCGTTCATATGGGCACGGATGGCCGAGTGTCCTGAGGCGCCATACTCAAACCTTCACTTGCCGCGCGAATGTGGTTGAGCATTCTGGTACTCGTGAGGGATGTGTTGTTCAAATCCCACTCCGTGCATATATTTCAAAAAGTTTTCCGAACTATCCGCCGACCATAATTGCGATAATCAAACAGGAAACGGATGAAGGGTTTTAACTACGGTCGGACATCGTTCCTATGAGCACGGATGGCCGAGTGGCCTGAGGCGCCATACTCAAGCCTTCACTTGCCGCGCGAATGTGGTTGAGCATTCTGGTACTCGTAAGCGTGTGTTGGTCAAATCCCACTCTGTGCATATATTTCAAAAAGTTTTCCGAACTATCCGCCGACCATAATTGCGATAATCAAACAGGAAATGGATGAAGGGTTTAAACTACGGTCGGACATCGTTCCTAGGGGCATGGATGGCCGAGTGGCCTGAGGCGCCATACTCAAGCCTTCACTTGCCGCGCGAATGTGGTTGAGCATTCTGGTACTCGTGAGGGTGTGTTGGTCAAATCCCACTCCGTGCATATATTTCAAAAAGTTTTCCGAACTATCCGCCGACCATAATTGCGATAATCAAACAGGAAATGGATGAAGGGTTTTAAACTACGGTCGGACATCGTTCCTATGGGGCATGGATGGCCGAGTGGCCTGAGGCGCCATACTCAAGCCTTCACTTGCCGCGCGAATGTGGTTGAGCATTCTGGTACTCGTGAGGGTGCGTGGGTTCAAATCCCAATCCGAGCATATCTTTCAAAAGGTGTTCCGAATTATCCGCCGACCATAATTGCGATAATCAAACAGGAAATGGATGAAGGGTTTTAACTACCGTCGGACATCGTTCATATGGGCACGGATGGCCGAGTGTCCTGAGGCGCCATACTCAAAGCCTTCACTTGCCGCGCGAATGTGGTTGAGCATTCTGGTACTCGTGAGGGTGTGTTGTTCAAATCCCACTCCGTGCATATATTTCAAAAAGTTTTCCGAACTATCCGCCGACCATAATTGCGATAATCAAACAGGAAATGGATGAAGGGTTTTAAACTACGGTCGGACATCGTTCCTAGGGGCATGGATGGCCGAGTGGCCTGAGGCGCCATACTCAAAGCCTTCACTTGCCGCGCGAATGTGGTTGAGCATTCTGGTACTCGTGAGGGTGTGTTGGTTCAAATCCCACTCCGTGCATATATTTCAAAAGGTGTTCCGAATTATCCGCCGACCATAATTGCGATAATCAAACAGGAAACGGATGAAGGGTTTTAACTACGGTCGGACATCGTTCATATGGGCACGGATGGCCGAGTGTCCTGAGGCGCCATACTCAAACCTTCACTTGCCGCGCGAATGTGGTTGAGCATTCTGGTACTCGTGAGGGTGTGTTGTTCAAATCCCACTCCGTGCATATATTTCAAAAAGGTGTTCCGAATTATCCGCCGACCATAATTGCGATAATCAAACAGGAAATGGATGAAGGGTTTAAACTACGGTCGGACATCGTTCCTATGGGCACGGATGGCCGAGTGTCCTGAGGCGCCATACTCAAGCCTTCACTTGCCGCGCGAATGTGGTTGAGCATTCTGGTACTCGTAAGCGTGTGTTGGTCAAATCCCACTCTGTGCATATATTTCAAAAAGTTTTCCGAACTATCCGCCGACCATAATTGCGATAATCAAACAGGAAACGGATGAAGGGTTTTAACTACGGTCGGACATCGTTCATATGGGCATGGATGGCCGAGTGGTCCTGAGGCGCCAGTCTCAAGCCTTTCACTTGCCGCGCGAATGTGGTTGAGCATTCTGGTACTCGTGAGGGTGTGTTGTTCAAATCCCACTCCGTGCATATATTTCAAAAAGGTGTTCCGAACTATCCGCCGACCATAATTGCGATAATCAAACAGGAAATGGATGAAGGGTTTAAACTACGGTCGGACATCGTTCCTATGGGCACGGATGGCCGAGTGTCCTGAGGCGCCATACTCAAGCCTTCACTTGCCGCGCGAATGTGGTTGAGCATTCTGGTACTCGTGAGGGTGCGTGGGTTCAAATCCCAATCCGAGCATATCTTTCAAAAAGGTGTTCCGAATTATCCGCCGACCATAATTGCGATAATCAAACAGGAAACGGATGAAGGGTTTTAACTACCGTCGGACATCGTTCATATGGGCACGGATGGCCGAGTGTCCTGAGGCGCCATACTCAAAGCCTTCACTTGCCGCGCGAATGTGGTTGAGCATTCTGGTACTCGTGAGGGTGTGTTGTTCAAATCCCACTCCGTGCATATATTTCAAAAGGTGTTCCGAATTATCCGCCGACCATAATTGCGATAATCAAACAGGAAATGGATGAAGGGTTTTAACTACGGTCGGACATCGTTCCTATGGGCACGGATGGCCGAGTGTCCTGAGGCGCCATACTCAAACCTTCACTTGCCGCGCGAATGTGGTTGAGCATTCTGGTACTCGTGAGGGTGCGTGGGTTCAAATCCCAATCCGAGCATATTTTTCAAAAGGTGTTCCGAATTATCCGCCGACCATAATTGCGATAATCAAACAGGAAATGGATGAAGGGTTTTAACTACGGTCGGACATCGTTCCTATGGGCATGGATGGCCGAGTGGCCTGAGGCGCCATACTCAAGCCTTCACTTGCCGCGCGAATGTGGTTGAGCATTCTGGTACTCGTGAGGGTGCGTGGGTTCAAATCCCAATCCGAGCATATCTTTCAAAAAGGTGTTCCGAATTATCCGCCGACCATAATTGCGATAATCAAACAGGAAATGGATGAAGGGTTTTAACTACCGTCGGACATCGTTCATATGGGCACGGATGGCCGAGTGTCCTGAGGCGCCATACTCAAACCTTCACTTGCCGCGCGAATGTGGTTGAGCATTCTGGTACTCGTGAGGGTGTGTGGTTCAAATCCCAATCCGAGCATATATTTCAAAAGGTGTTCCGAATTATCCGCCGACCATAATTGCGATAATCAAACAGGAAATGGATGAAGGGTTTTAACTACCGTCGGACATCGTTCCTATGGGCACGGATGGCCGAGTGTCCTGAGGCGCCATACTCAAGCCTTCACTTGCCGCGCGAATGTGGTTGAGCATTCTGGTACTCGTGAGGGTGTGTTGGGTTCAAATCCCACTCCGTGCATATATTTCAAAAGGTGTTCCGAATTATCCGCCGACCATAATTGCGATAATCAAACAGGAAATGGATGAAGGGTTTTAACTACGGTCGGACATCGTTCATATGGGCACGGAGGGCCGAGTGTCCTGAGGCGCCATACTCAAACCTTCACTTGCCGCGCGAATGTGGTTGAGCATTCTGGTATCTCGTAAGCGTGTGTTGGTCAAATCTCACTCCGTGCGTATCTTTCAAAAAAGCTTTCCGAACTATCCGCCAACCACAACTGCAGTAACCAAACAGGAATTCGATGAAGTGTTTTAACTAAGGTCGGACATCGTTCCTATGGGCATGGATGGCCGAGTGGTCAAGGCGCCAGTCTCAAGCTTTCACTTGCAGGGCGAATGTGGTTGAGCATTCTGGTACTCGTGAGGGTGTGTTGTTCAAATCCCACTCCGAGCATATATTTCAAAAGGTGTTCCGAATTATCCGCCGACCATAATTGCGATAATCAGCAGGAAATGGATGAAGGGTTTTAAACTACCGTCGGACATCGTTCATATGGGCACGGATGGCCGAGTGTCCTGAGGCGCCATACTCAAACCTTCACTTGCCGCGCGAATGTGGTTGAGCATTCTGGTACTCGTGAGGGTGTGTTGTTCAAATC